>CM028130.1:365684166-367005833 GCA_016271365.2 Neoceratodus forsteri
GAACAAGACCACCAGTCTCCTGCTGGTGGGAAACAGGAGGGGAAGACCCTGGGCTAATCAGCCGAGAAGCCTATGACAGAGGAGAGCTAGGAGGTGTCTCCCAGGGACGGGGAGACGGAGGAAGCCCCTGCAGAAGCCTCCTAGCCCTGGAGGAAAAAAAGACGGGTCCCCCGGAAAGCAGAGCGAAGGGGTGATGACCTTGATAGACGAAGCCATGCCATCCGTCTACTACAGATCGCTGTCCCTGCAAGCCTGGAAGCCACCTCATTGACATCGTAAGATGCCCTTGCTTGGTGTCTTGCCAGCTCCAGGCCTACAGCAGAGAGGGCAATAGCTTGTCTGGATTGCTCCATATCAGGCATTGATGCTAGGACTTGGGAGAGCATCGACCATAAATGCCTACTGTAGGCAGCATGGTAAGCCTGATGTGATGCAATGCATAACATTGCACGAGAGGAAAAGAACACTCTTCGCCCCACTGGTCAAATTGTAGGGAATCTGAAGCCAGTGGGCGGTCGTGCGCTAGGCGGTGAGCCCAGAGGGAGTTTCTAGGAATGCCAATCCCGAAGATGGGTTGGAAAGAGAACCTAGAGACTCCAATGGTGCACAATACCTTCTTCTGCAGTCTGCCAGGGCTGGAACAGGGGTGGCTGGCGACTGCCAGGAACGGATAGATGCCTCCTGTAAGGAAATAGGCCAAAACAGTACCACCAAATGCTGGGCATTGAATTCACTGAGGAATTCACACATCTCCCATTCGGTATTGTCTTGCCTAACAAAGGAGATATGAAGATCCCTCACCATCCTCAAAAGGAATCGCTGAAATTCAGTGAAATCAGCATCAGAGGAGAGATGAGCAGTGGGTTCCTCTCCCTCTGAGGAGTGAGACGAGGATGATGGAGAGCTCAAATGTCCAGAGGACTCCTGCGGCGGTGGGGATAGGCGAAACACCCACTCATGCATATATCTAATGTATGAGGGGAAGGCCGCCACACAGCCTCTGAACGTCTCCCAGGATAACGGGCCCATAGGACTGACAAGGCCTGGGAGAGAGAGGGGGGGATGGCTGCAGAGGAATGGGAGAGGGACACCTATGACAAGGCAACTGTCCTCTGCTGAGGCCCTGAAATCCGGAAAACGGGGCCCGAGCTGGTGGGATCCGGGACAACAAACCAGGTCGCAGAATGGAACCCTGGGGATGCGAAGCCTGTAAGAGCCTAGTAGGGGATCCTCCCCTGTGATGAACCTGGGGCTGCATGGGTCCAGAAGGGCAGCCCACAGCAATGCCACCAGAGAGGTCCCTGGAGCTTGAGAAGGAAAGACGGGGCCCGGTGCTACAGCTCCTACCCGCACCCAGAGGTGTGGCAGATGAAGACCAAGGCGCCTCAACCCGGTCTCTCAACCCCCCGGACTCTGAGAACGCCCTCCTCCTCGACCCTAGTGACATCCCACCCCAAGCAGGTGCAGCAGCACCGGGATCGGCAGCTACCGCAACCCCCTCAGGAGGATGAGCCCCTCCCCCCCCGCCTCCATGTCATCCCTCTCCAGGGACACCAGACCACCCCCAGCTTGGGAGGCCTCAGGAGAAGACAGCAGAGGAGACAGAGGAATAGGCATGCTGGGCTGCCTAGCACCTCGTCTCACTGGAGACCCTGACTCCGAAGAGTCAGGGTGCCAGGATGGGTCCACATCCGAATCATCCTCCGAGGAGGAAGAGACCAATTGGACCTCAATACTGGCCACCCCAGCAGTCTCTAGAGAAACGGCACTGCGAACGGCGGTGGTGCCAGTGGCGGATGCCAGTCAGACCCGCAGCACCGCCCTCGGTGCCAGGACCCAACTCGGCGCCGACAGGAGAGCCAACTGCGACCATGGCGCCACGGGCGGTGCCGAGAGCCAACACGGCCCGCCCCGATCACCGGCGCTGCAAATGGCACCGGGATCCAAAGCGGTGCAGGAAGGCGGCGTCGCGGGTCCACCGATTCCGGGCCCAGCAGACCTGGGCCTCGACACTGGGAGGGACCATGGCACTGCTCCGACACCTCGAAAGAGGCCTCCTCCTCAGCAAGAGAAGACTGTATAGGCCTGGGAGGGGACCCGGAGGAAGGGTCTAGAGCTCTTACCTGGGAATCCCTGGAGCGTCACCGTCCCCCGAAAGTCAGCGGAGCCTTGCCGATCTTGAACGCGCGGACTTCCAGGACGCGACGGTCCATCGAGAAACAGGCATTGCATGCATCCATATCATAGTTGGGTCCAAGCAGCGAAGGCAAACATTATGCTGGTCCATGACGGAAAAATGCTGGTCACAGGAGCACCGACGCATAGGGGCACGGCCCGCCTTAGACTTGTGTTTTGCCCCCGAACCTGACGTGATGCGACACAATTAAGGAAAAAAACAGAAAAGTTCTCGTCGTCGTCGAATATAATAGAAAAAAACAGAATGGTCTTACCAGTTGACGACATCGAGAAAAAATGGGATGAAGGAGAAATGAAGTCTATGAAGACGGCATCGACGAGCGACAGATGAGCCTTGTGATGCAGTAACTATACTCGTGCAGCAGGTGCAGCCTCGACAGCAGGAGAAACAAGAACTGAGATGGAGGAGAGTCTGCAGCATCTAGCGGCAACCCTCGCGATGATGCGGTGCGTCTACTCTCGAAGCGGCGCTGTGGAGCCACTCAAAAAAAAAAAAAAAAATTCTCCCGTAGCAGGTGCGCATCTCCGGCACTTCCCAAGCAGTAATGAATGGTGAAGATTGGCAAGGGAAGATCTTAGGATTTGGGCACAGAGACACATGGTATCTGTGAAAAATCAAATAAGGTACCTTACACATCAGGGCCTGAAGCTTGGAAATTCTTTGAGCAGAAGTGACTGCAACTAAAAACAGCGCTTTCCAGGATAAAAAGCGCATGGCACATGTTTAAAAGGAGGTAAGATCAATTTTTCTGAAAGAAAATTAAGGTCCCAAGGTGGAGCAGGGTTACATACTGGGGGTTTCAGATGCAGGATACCTTTTAAGAAGGTTTTTGAGACCTCTAACTGAGCCAGAGTCTTGCCCCCTAGTAAATCATGGTAGGCAGAGATGGCCGCTAGATGTACCTTCGGTGACGAACAGCTCAAGCCCAGGTCCGACAGATGGAAAAGATACTCCATGACCTGGGGAACGGGGCACGAGAAAGGATCCCAAGTCTTCAAGGTGGACCAGATGGAAAAGCGCTTCCACTTCATGGCATAGGTAATTCTGGTAGAGGGCTTTCTTGCCTCTAACAAAATCTGAGCTACCCAAGGGGAAACCCCATACCTTGAAGCGACTATGTCTTGAGGAGCGACAGATGAAGGGATTTCAGCCCTGGATGTACTAGCATGCCCTCCTCCTGGGTGAGGAGATAGTAGGAAAGTGGCAGAGGAACTGAAGGTTCCGCTGCCAGCTGCTGGAGCAGCGGGAACCGAATTTGTTGAGGCCAAAACGGAGCTATCAATATAATTTGTGCTCCTTCTGTCTGTAGCTTGATCAGCACTCTCTGTAAGACTGGGAAAGGAAGGAATGCATACAGATATCTCCCTGTCCAAGAAAGCGACAGAGTGCTTGCCAAAAAGCACCATGCCTGGGATCGAGGGAGCAAAACTTGGGAAGTTTTGCATTTGATGGGGCTGTGAAGAGATCCACTTCCAGACGACCCCAAAGGTCGAAGATGTGGTCTAGTACTTCTTGTTTTAGCTCCCACTCGTGGGCTCTTACCCTGGTGTGGCTAAGACTGTCTATGAGAATGTTCTGCATGCCTGGGACGTGGACCGCCAGGAGACGGACCTTGTGCAGAACCGCCCAATTCCAGACCCGCATCGCTTCCCTGCAAAGAGGATATGAGCAGGTGCCCCGTTTGTTGATGTACCACACTACGCACATGTTGTCCGAATGGATCAACAGGGTATCTTGCCGAAGTATGTGCTGAAAGGCCTGAAGAGCATAAAGCACTGCTCTCATTTCTAGCACATTTATGTGCAAGTGTAGTTCCACAGGAGACCACAGGCCCTGCGTCCTGAGACATCCCAGATGGGCACCCCATCCCATTCCTGACGTGCCCGTGGTCAGAATTTGGGAGTAAGGAGGGGCCTGGAAAGGAACTCCTTGAATCATGTTGTTGGAGTTCTGCCACCGTTGCAAATCTTTCTGCATCGGACTGGAAATTAGGACGTGACCGTCCAAGTTGTCTGCCCTCTGATCCTACTGAGACTTGAGAGTCCACTGCGAGATGCGCATGTGGAGTCTGGCCATTGGGACCGTAGTGATAGCCGCTGCTACGAGGCCAAGGAGGTGGAGAACCGCCCTGGCCGAAATGTGTTGGCTGGAGGATACCAGTTTGCCCTGCCTCTCCAGGGTGTCTACCCTCTCCAGGGGGAGGAAGGTCATACCCTGTACTGTGTCCAGAACCGCCCCAATAAACTGTAGGCGCTGGGAAGGAGCAAGCTGGGAATTGGGGTATTTGACTGTAATACCCAGATGCTTGAAAAGGTGCAGGGTAGCTTATATGAAAGCCTCCAACCCTTCCCTCGACAGAGCTGCAAGAAGCCAATCGTCAAGGTAAAAGAAGACGTATGGCCCCCTGACTCAAGGCACCTGCCACGACCGGTAGGCATTTGGTAAAATCATGTGGTGCGGAGGACAGTCCAAAAGGGAGAGCTTTGAACTGATAATGCTCCCCTTGGAAAGAAACCATGAGGAATCTGCGGTGAGGACGGAATATTAGGATGTGTTGGTACACATCCTGCATGTCCAAAGCACAAAGCCATTTTCCTTTAGAAAGGAGAGGCACAGCAGGCTTTGCAACATCAGCATCCAAAATCTCTTGTACTCTATGAAGATGTTTAGGGTACTGAGGTCTAGAATCAGGTTTGCCAGCACTGGCTCGATTGCTTCTTTTCGAAGAACAGCTGTGATCTCCTCCCTTAAATGGGGAATGTGCGCCCTTGGGTAGTGTGAAAACCTCGGAAGACTGTTTGGGGGACTTTCTCAAAATTTGAGAGTGTGACCAAACTTTATAAACTGAAGCACCCAAGCACCAGTTGTGATGGCCTGCCAGTCTTCCAGATGCCTCATGGACCTTCCACCCACCTGTTCCTCCGATAGACGAGGAGGAGGGAGGGCAGTCAGCGAGTCAGGAATGGGAGGGGGGTTGGGGAGGACCACTCCTGAAGCCCTCTGGGTCTTGACTGAAGGAGCGGCGGTCGTATTGCGAGCCCTACATTTAAACTGACATTTGGGCGCCTGTTGATTTTTCATCTGGCATCTATTTTGCCGACATAAAGGACACTTTTGCTGTTGCTTCGGGCAGTACATAGTGTGAACTGAATGAAGAGCTGTGCCCTTATCTTGCAGGCTTGTGATAATGTCCTGGGTGTCTCCACCAAACAGGACAGAGCCTCTGAAAGGGGCATCCTGGATAGCCGACTGAACATCAAGGGCTAGGCCTGATACTCTTAGCCAAGAGTACTGGTGAAGGTTCACAGCTGTGGCCGTACCTCTAGTGGAGGAATCCACTACATCGTAGGTGGCCCGTAAAGAATGGCGTTCCGCCACCTTGGCTGATCTTAATATTCACCAAGGTGGTCTTTGCTTCAGAGTCCAGAAGGGCCTCGACAATGGTCTCGAGCTGGTGGAACAAAGACTTCTGGTACACTTAGCATGTGCGAGATGTAGTTCAGAGCATGAATGGCTAGCGCAGAAGAATAAAACGTCCTCCCGAACTGGTCCATTTGTCTGGATTCCTTGTTGGGAGGAAAAGTACTAAGGTGCTTTGGCATCGCAGACTGAATCAGTCTTAGGATGCACGCTGAGATGGTCATTGTCTTCAGGGATCCTGTAAACCTGATCGGCTTTCTTGGCCATGGCTAGGATAGAGGAAGGTCTCTGCCAAATGGTTGAGGATAAATCCTTGTGAGATTCCAGCCATGGGAGTGTTTGCACCAGATGTGTCTCTGGGAAATCCAGATGCTCCACCAACCTTTGTCGTTTTGGGTCCGGAGCATCTGACCTTCATCCTTGTGCCTCCGCTATTTGTCTGAGGAGGTCCACAAAGGTGGGATCTTCAGGTGGGGATTTGGGAGACTCCCTAGGGACTGGTTCCTCATGGGAAGGTGTCTCAAATCGGGAACCCACAGAAGAGGAATCAGAGTCCGCTTTGGAATCATCGGAATCTTCTGGAATTTTGTCAGAAATCGGTGGTTCTGTCTCCTTGGGGGTCCTTTCTGACATTAGGGGTTGCGTTCAGGCTGTCGTCTGGCCTGACGTTGAGGCTGGAGGGATGACCAGAAAGGGCACCCTAGGGTAGGATCTGGGAGGCCTGTGTCCGGATGTTCCAGATGCCTGCTGTCCAACTATAAGACCAATTACGATTTTGTCTCAGACCACAAAGACCTAAAAATCTCCCTAAAATCCACCGGTGGTTGAGCTGGAGAAGGTGGAGTGGGAGGAGGTGGAGGGTGACAGTGAGGGAACCCTGATCCGGTTCCATGTCCCAAGAAACTTGTGGAAGGATAATGGTGAGGATAACCTGGTGGAGGATAGGAATGATAACCAGGATAACCAGAGTAATAAAAGCCCGTCAAAAAGGGGTCCAGCTTCGGGGCTGACGGAGGATAGCCTGATAGTGGAAATCCCGAGGGTGCCCCCAACGGAGGAAAGCCAGACGGTGGCCCTGACGGAGGGAGCCTGACTGTGGCCCTGATGGAGGGTAGCTTGATGGCTGTCCTGAAATTGGATAGCCTGAAGGAAGGCCTGCCGGGGGAACCCCAGCGAAGGGCCTGAAGGCATAAGCCCCGAAGGTGGGAAACCTGCTGGGAGCCCCGACAGGGGAAGGCCCGCTGGCGGTCCTGACGGAGGAAGTAAGGGGAGCTGAAGAGGAGTAAGGTCTGGCACTTCTACAGGGGGCAGTGGAGCCACCATAAGGCCTTTTGCAAACCCGACGTAAGGTACACCTGACAAAAGGTGGTCTTTCGTGAGGACCTGCAGATCCGGCGACAACAGAGGAATCTCTGACGGAGGAGGAGATGGGGCTCTCCAAGGATGGGGTCCTGGGGTGACTCTTACTCTCCAGTCGGGACGGAGCTAATGTCTGGCTGCGCGTCATCAGAACCTGATGGACGCGAAATGGTCGTGCGATCGTCAAAGGGCCAACAATCGACTGATCGACCTGGGATGTGCGGGAGTCGGAGACGTCGACCCCTGACTTACCAACCCTGGCTGGGCGCTCGTCTGAGGGTCTGATGAGTGGCTTATCGGCCGCGCCTGCCAACTTAGAGCCTGGGATAGTGATGGGCCTAAGTGCAGCGGCAGCCTCAGACAAATCAAGGTACCCGCCGTTACCGTTACCAGTGACGGCGAGGTGGCCAACGCCTGCTCTTCTGGCAGGAGTGCAAGCTTAGCTGCGGTGTTCGTCTTCCCGGAGGAAGAGGGATGAGCCTCCACCGAAGAGCCCATGGGTGGCTCCGGGTGAGGGGGGGAATACTCCCGGTCTAAATGTTTTTACTTGTCCCTCTTTTTCTTCTCATGGGGGTCAGCTGGAGAGGAGAAGGCGCTTTTAAACTTCTTTAGTTCTTTTTCCATCAGCGCCATTTTTAGTTTCAGGAGATGGGCTTCGAGTGACTATTGGCGCCTTTTCCGTGTGGCCTGGTTGAACTGAGCATAGGCCTCACACTCCTTAACGTTGTGATCCAGTCCCAAGCAGAAGAGGGAGAGGGTATGCTGGTCCTTATGCAGTAGCTGTACATCGCAAAAACTGCACTTATTTTTATGTGACTCTGTGGAAGAAGAGGACAACATAAACGATTATTAGGAAATGGAGAAAAAATGGATACTCATCCGAATTAGGCATTTGAAGTGCTGCGATGAGCTTCAGTCAGTCCAATGTACACAGGTCAATGGCAGGAAAGAACTGGAGGATGGACGTGGGGCCCACCCATTATATAGTGTCACTCTGATGTCCGTTACGTGATGCCGGGTGGGTGGTCCCCTGTCTGACACAGCTAGCAAAAGTTTCCGTGTGGTCCTGATGACAGGGGGCACAGTCCTACAAGTAATTACCTACTGCAAGAGCCCTCTTGAAGCAAGATCTTGACCTCTTGGATTTGTGGGGATTTTTCACATTTCCATGATCCAGGTAATAAGGTCACTTCTCAAAGTAAGCTCCTCTAGAAGGGGGAAAGAAAAACATGGGAAGGTGGGAAATAACACAAGAGCAAACTGCCATATAGACCAGCACGCTGTGTTCATGATTATGAATGGAACCTGCGGTGTGAAGTGAGGAACCATCAGCAGTGCCATGTTGGGAGGACATGTTACACTGCTCCTCCCTACAGGCTGCTGCTACAGAAGGCCGATACTAAAGCGCCAAGGTTGGTGGGCAGGTCTTACTAAGTGGCAATAACACTTACAGATATCAGTATGATGGCTAACCCCCTTCTCCCATGTTCATAGGTTAATAGGTGAATACAAGTTCAAGGGACTAGCCCATGATGAACTCACCACCTTTAACCAAGGTGGAAATGAAATTTGTGATCTCTCATGTATGTATCAAGATTTATCTTAAATTGCTGCAAACTAGTACTTAACACTACCTCTGGTAGGAGGGTATTCCAAATTGGAGTTGCTCTTTGGGTAAAGAATCTATTCCGTTTTACAGTTTTATTAACGTTAGTCTTCAATTTCATCTTATGAGACCTAGTATTACTTTGGGATGCATGTCAGTCCAAGCAGATGGTCTCAAACATGGCAGGATCTCTGGTGGCTCTGTATATCAGACAGAGATCTCCTCTCAAGGAGCGATATTCTAAAGAGTAAAGACCTAATGCCCTCAATCTGTTTTCATATGGGACTGTTTCCAGATTTGTAATATTCTTAGTCAGTCTCCTCTGTATTCTCTCCACGGTTGTTCTTTCTTATGCAGAGGTAGTTGCACAGAAAGAAGAACAGAAGTCCAAGTGCGACCTTACTAAACTGGAATAAATAGGCAAAATCAAAGCACCTCAGAATCTCTGCTCTTGATGTTTTTAAGAATACAGCTAGTCAGTCTATGGCATGTTTTTGTTGTTTTGTTGATATGTTCAGTAAACTTCAGGTTATTAGAGATATATACACCCAGATCTTTTTCTGAGCTAACTACCTGCAAGGCCATGCTGTTCATGTAATAATTCATTAGTCTATTGTTTTTTTCGAGATGCATTATCTTGCATTTTGCAACATTAAAAACCAATTTATTCTCTAATGCCCAATTTGTTAAACTGTCCAGATTAGCCTGCAGTGCGTCAGCACATGCGAGGTAATTTACAATACATCCCAGTTTGCTATCATCAGCGTACTTGTTTAACCATACTCCATTTGTAGTTTGTATACTGGCAATAAGTATACTACACAATATGGGACCAAGCACCGAGCCTTGGGGCACCCCACTAGTTATAGAACTCCAGGTAGATTTATACCCTCTAATACTAACCTGCTGCTTCCTGTCTGTTAGCCAAGAATTAATGCACATTATGATGTTAGGATACAGATTAATCTTAGCAAGTTGCTCAATTAATACTTCACCAGGCAAACAACAAAGGAGCTGGAACAAAAAAAACTACTGCTATAAAACAAGTTTCATTAATAAAGGGCAAGGTAAAAACAACAGGTCAGTGCAATGGATGTCTAGTAACCCTGGCGCTTCACCGCAATCTGAGGCTTTATCAGGGCCCATGTTACCAGGCCTGGTACAGCCTCTTCTGACATTATGAAGCCTACCTCTCTTTCCAACAACTGGGGTCCTGCTGGGGAGGGGGGCAGATTACCCATTTGAGTTCTCCATGTAAGCTGGCGGTATATATAAGAGGTTGGAAGTTTGTACCAGTGCTTTCACATATGCATCAGAAAAGAGGACAGAAACTATACATTTTTCAAAAACTGGGGTCAGAAATATTTCAAACTATCAAACTTTTCCTTTTCTGCTTCATGGAGGAACAGCTCACCTGATACCAGGAGTAAGCTCGGTCAATTGGGTTGATGAGGATAGTGATGATTTTGGCCTTGGGTAACAGCACAGAGGCCCGCTTTGGTGCCACTTCAGAATCAAAGTAGTTGGCACTTTTCTCAAAGTACAGATCCGTAGTGGTGTTAGACGGAATGGGGAAAAACTCCATGTACCTACAAAAGAGAAAAATAGTTTTCTTACCACAAAGATTTTTTTTTTTAACCAGGAGAGACACAATAAGCTGAAGCCTGTTTACAGGGGCGAACTAGGAGCACAAGGAAGTTAAGTGACTTGTTCAGGGTCACACAGTATGCAAGTGGGTGCTGTGGGTTTCAAACCTAGGTCTCCAGGTTTGCAGCTCAGAGCCTTAAACCACTGCGCTATACTGTCTCCATAAAGATTATGTGTCAGAAGTGGGCTATGAACCCACGCCTCCATTTGGAGACCAGAACTTGAGTGAAAAAGGTCCATGCATTTTAAGAGCAGGCACTCTAGGGACTATTCCGGGGGTGGGAAACACACTCACTGAACTAGGAGGTGATGGGTTTTGTGACACAACAGATCTAGGCCTCATTCCTGACTGCAAATGGTGGTGCTCAGTGGCTGATGTGACCACCGAGCACCACCACTGTCACTGCGATTAATTTGAGCTAAACTTAGTACGGGTGACAGCCCCTTTCCAAATGCTTGCAAACGGCTCTGAGTTACATCAGGAAAGGGGGGTGCACCATTCAAATAGCCCACAGGGACTGCACCAAGGCAGAATGGCCCTTGCAAGCCTGGTAAGAGCCACCTGCCACCCCAGGTTACCGCCCTGGGAAAGCAAAGGAGATACAGCACTGGTACAGGGTGCACCAGTGTGAAGGACAGATAGCACCTGGGGGAATCAATGGACTACCAGGTATGGTGCCAAGCTGGGGCCATGGAAAGGGACACCACTAGATTACAGAACCTGTAGGGGAGCAAGTAGAGGAAGGGGCACTGGATGAACAGGTCAAACACATAAATAGCTATGGATGTGTGTTGTGTGTGTGTGTGTGTGTGTGTGCGCGCAAAGGACAACAATGTCCCATTATATTTGGGCAAGATGCCTGTGTGCACGGTAAGGCAAACACATCACAGCATGATATGGTATTATGTGTCTGGTGCAATGCAATTCTGCAACCAGGTCATAGGTGTATGCCAGCCTGTTGGGTACCAATCTCATTGCACTTCCTACAGCTGGTTCCCTTATTTCACTGTGCCTCTGTCATTGGGGGACATTCCTTTCTTAGCAACATATAAAAAGTGCCTTCTTATGCATACTGCACTGTTAGGTAGCAGCACAATGGTACATCAAAAACACATTTTTGTCCCAGACAGCAACTAAAAATCAGCCCCTTGGTGTGCTGACTGAGTAACAAGGGAAGGCTGTGTTGAACAGGCCACTTGGGCAAATCTGGGTGAAGTGAAGACCCCTCTCCCAAAATTACTGATAATTTTTAGAAGTATCCAGCTGATATCTGAAGCACTGTTTTTTTTTCTTTTTCATTCTGCTGTTTAGAAGATTGTCTTCCTAACTGGACAAAGTGTGATGTGTAGGGCAATACTTGCCCAGAGGCTGATCTATCTTGTTCCATCCCCCTTCACACTTTATCAGCAGTGTGATCTCACTGATTATGATATCATGACTGACCTAGAAGAGCACTCAACTTCTACCAGATTACCAGTGAAGTCACAATGAGGGGGTTGCAATACTGATGACTTACGAAGAGAAACAGCGCTAGATATAGACGCTTTCAGAGTGCTGCACTACATCACCTAGGACTATTAGTTAAAAAATCATCTTACCAGCAAAAGAGGAAAAAAAAGTGCAAAACAAAAAGTAACTACAGACAGCTGCTGAAAATTAATAGTATTTTCTGCCTATCGTTTTCCACTCCTTTAGAAAGAGGCACAGTAAGTCTCTAAAGAAAGAAGCCAAAGAGAAAGTAAATGAGATGGTGGGGCTCCATATGGGTTGGCGGTGTCGGAGGGAATGCGCAATGTGACAAGATCTATGTCCAGGCTGACAGCAGTGCAAGACGGTGACAGGTGCTGGCATCAATGGCCACTATGGCTGTCAAGTTAGCAACAAAGTAGCTGCCAGTAAAGAGACTACATGCTGCAGTGTCCATAACCTGTGCATTTGACATCATGAGTTTAAATACTGTATTAACACTACCACAATGGGCTAGTCCCTCAGCTTATGACAGTGCAGAAAATGGCTTTTTATTTCTTGGGCTCTGATTGGCTGGTACCCCTGCCGGGGGAACACTGACTTTCAATAGATACCCAGGAAATAAAAAACGCCAATCCCAACCAACCTCATTATCAATATTAATGAGCACTGGCAAATTTCAAAATTCAGACCTGCCACTTTTTTTCTTCGGTAACGGAGATTCCTAGGACTGCTATCGGCAGTCCCACCTCCACCCCCAAACACTTTGTATCACAAAAAAGTAAGTTCCCCAAAACAACACATATTTTATATAAAATGAAATGTTTTCAACCTTGGCAAAGTGCTGAAATGTAATAAGACTACCCATATCCCCCCAAAAGCTGGCCGATCCAGCAGATCGTGCAAGCTGGTAGCGTGCCTCCAGAGACTCTAAGTTAACTGAAGTGCCACCACCACCACCCACTCAGCCAGTTCTCTCAGATACCGTCATCTTTTAAATTCTACCCTGCTGATTACACGCGCTCAAAACTCCACATCAAGGCCAGTAGAAGAGTACAGAAATGTACCCGTTTTTGCAGGTTTACTTTTTTGTCTTGCTGCCAGCTCCCTAGACCGCCAATGCACTAATACAGCTGACTTTCATGTTCTCTGCTGGACCACTGCTCCTCAGCTCCGCGGCTCAGTCGGTCACTCCCCGCTCATAATGTCCAACAAAACCCATTACATCTTGCGCTAGCTATAGCAGTAAAATTACAGGGTGGGGAGGTTAACTGAAAACTATTCAAAATGAAGAGAGACACTATAAACTAATAAAAAAACAGGGTCTCATAAGCAACAGCTCCCTCTAGTGGCAATTTAACCTTATTTTACAGAAACTGCTCTGTCTGATAATCTGCATTACTATTTTACCATCTTTTTTCCTAATGAAATATTATTCTAAAAAAAATAATGAAAGTCCATTTTCTAAGCGCAATACCATCCAAGGTGGGCGGTATGGGCAACACTGAACTTCAAGGGGATATAATGCCCTCCAATTACACCTCTGGCCAGTCAGATATTGCCCAATACTGCCCACCCTGCCAGGTATTATTGCTTGCGTATTGTACCCTCCCCACCTGCCTCTCCTGGGACTCCACTCTTCCCGTAACTAAATTACCATATTTACACAGGTAATCAAATGTGAGCCATAAAGAGAGCGTTGTCACCTGGGATCTTGTAACACCAAAGCCACCAAATCTGCTTCATGCTGTACCAAGCTGTACATAATCTAGTGGAGTAATACAGGTTCCTCACCTGTAACAAGAGTTCTAGGAATGGTATATGTTGTTCATCCACACTTACTGGCAGGTTCCTTGCTGCTTTAAATCTTGCCGGAAGGTCTTCAAGCTGGCTCCTCCCACCCACCCGGGTGGTAAAACTCACGGTTCCGCCCCAAGACACCAGATCTAGCCCGCTGGAAGCCAGGTTGCGTGTTGAAGCCGGGGAGGTCAGGTGGATTGTGTGGATGAACAACATATACCATTCCTAGAACTCCTGTTACAGGTGAGTAACCTGTATTTCTAGGGACATGGATATGTTGTTCAATCCACACTTATTGGCAGACTCATAGCAGTTCTGTGGGAGAAGGGAGGCAAGACGCGCACCCCCTACTTAGGGAATAAAGACTGGAGAACCGAGGTCCCAAAACCAGCATCCCGGCGTGACTCAAGGTTGATGTGGTAGTGGGTAATGAAGGTGTGTGCTGACTTCCAGGTAGCGGCCCTGCAGATTTCCTGGATAGGGACGGCGCTGGAAGCAGCCACCGAAGCAGCGGTATGGTGGGTAGAATGAGCTCTTATCCCTTTGGGAGGCTCCATGCCCGCCAACCTATAGCAGAGATCTATGCAGGAGGTGACCCACCTGCCTATCATCCACTTGGCTGCAGGTCTGCCAGGTGCAGCTTCAGCGCAGGTGACAAACAGCTGGCGAACCTCTCCCCGAACTTCGGCCATCCGATCCTTGTAATAAGAGAGCGCTCTTCTAGGGTCCAAAGTATGGAGCCTATATTCGGCCTCCGAGATGTGATTGGGGTAGAACACCAGCAGAGTCAACACCTGGTTAAGGTGAAACTCCGACACCACCTTCGGAAGGAATTTCGGGTGGGGTCGCAGGACAACCTTGTCCCTGTGGAAGACCAGATAAGGAGACTCCATGGAAAGTGCCTGGAGCTCTCCCATTCTTCTGGCTGACGTGATAGCCACCAAGAAGGCGGTCTTCCACGACAGGTGAGATATATCACACCTGTGCATCGGTTCGAAAGGCTTGCCCATGAGCTTAGCCAATACCAGCAGTAGATCCCATGGAGGTGGAGGTTCTCAGGGAGGATATGTGATCAAGGCCCACTGGCGCCGACCACCTTCTCCTGCGCCACTGACTGCTTTCGGCCCGCGCCCAGTAAGCAGAGATGACTGCCAGGTGCACCTTAAGGGTCGTCGACCGAAGCGCTAGCTGAGAAAGGGACCATAGGTAGTCCAGAATGCTGGCCAAGGAACAGGAGGAAGGGTCCAACCCCTTATCCTGACACCAAATGGAGAATCTCCTCCATTCGAAGGCACAGCATTTTCTGGTTGACTCCTTACGGGATGCCTCAACAACGCTGAGGACCTCGTCGGAAAGACCCAAGGCCTGGAACTCTAGCCGCTCAGGAACCAGGCCGTCAGGTGCAGGGATTGAAGGTCCGGGTGGAGTACCTTCCCCTGGTTGACTGAGATCAGGTCCGGGCGGGCTGGAAGCTGCCTCGGGAGCCTGGAGCTGAGGCTGAGGAGATCTGGATACCAGAACTGGCGGGGCCAGTCTGGGGCTACCAGAATCACCTGCGCCTTGTCCCTCCTCGCCTTGAGAAGCACCTTGTGGATCAAGGGAAATGGGAGAAAGGCGTAGAAGAGGCTGGGGGTCCACGGCCTCGAGAAGGCATCCCCCTGCAGCGAGCCCTGCTGGGGAGGGGGGTGGGTATGAAACAGCCTCAGCTACGCATTCTCCCTGGAGGCAAACAGGTCCACCTGAGGTGTGCCCCAGTGGGAGAACAGATCGTGTACTACCTCCGGCAGGAGAGATCACTCATGAGATGCAGCACTTATCCGGCTTAGGGCATCGGTCAGAGTGTTGGAGGCTCCCCGCCACAAGGATGGCTAGGAGATCCACCTCCAGGCTGCTCACAAGAGACCAAGTGCGGAGAGCTTCCTTGCACAGAGGCAAGGAGTGCGTCCCGCCCTGGCGGTTTAGGTAGTACATGGTCATGGTGTTGTCTGTCTGTCTGGACCTGGACCACTTGACCCCGTACAAACGGAGCGAAGGCGGTGAGGGCTAGTCGGACCGCTCGAAGCTCCAGCAGGTTGATGTGGCATCGAGACTCCTGAGGGGACCAGAGGCCGTGCTCTCCGAGCTCCCCCCCAGATGGGCACCCCAACCTATCACAGAGGCGTCAGTTGTTAGAGTGACCGTCGGCTCTGGGCGGACAAACAGGATACCCTCCTGCAGATCAGCTGGAACGATCTACCACTGGAGAGTGTTCCCCATCTCCTGGGTCACTATCACTGGCTGGTCCAGAGAACCAGAGCACTGTGAGCATTGGCGGGCCAGCCCCCATTGCAGGGGATGCATGTGCCAGTGGGCCTAACGGACTACGCTGGTGCAGGCCACCGTGATGCCCAGGAGGCACAGGAAGTCCTGGGCAGGGCGCAATTGCCCAACCAGAAATGATTGGGCAAAGGAGGAAAGAACCTCGGCCCTGTCTGCCGGGAGCCGGGCTCTGGCTCGAAGAGAGTCAAGCTCCGCCCCGATGAACTGAATCACCTGCGTTGGCACGAGCTCCAATTTGGCTTCGTCGATGAAGAGGCCAATCTGAGAGCAGACCTGGAGGGCCAGATCCCTGGACCGCTCCACCTCTAGCCTGGAGGGGGCTGCAATCACCCAGTCGTCCAGGTAAGGATACATCCGGACCCTTCAGCACCGCAGGAATGCTGTCACCACTGCCATGCATTTGGTGAAGGGCATGGCCTGGAACTCTTAAAGGGATCCCTCTGCCCTGAAGCGGAGGAATCGCTGGTGAGACGGACGGATTGGGACGTGAAAGAACGCATCCTGGAGGTCCAGACAGCAGAACCACATGCCTTGTTCCAAGGATGGAATGATCTGAGCCAGAGTGACCATCCTGAACGTATGAGACCTTAGGAACTTGTTCAGGTCGTGTAGGTCTAGAATGGGGCGCCAGCCCCCGCCGTCCATTTGGGGACCAGGAAGTACCTGGACACAAACCCTGGGTCTGGTGAAGGATCCGCCACCTTCCTGATCACCTCCTTTGGGAGGAGCAGGGCAATGTCAGCTTGACCAGCCAACAGAGAAGCTGCGGACCCCGTAGCCCCCGTGGGTCGACGGCTCGATAGGGTGGGGACTGCTCGAATTCCAGAGGCAGACCCTTTCCTACCACTTCCAGCACCCAGCGGTCCGCGGTGATATCAGACCAGGCAGAAAAGAAGAGGTGGAGCCGTCCCCCCACAGGGGAACACAGGGAGGAGTAACGAGGTTGGGGGCGACACCCCTCAACCCATCACTGGGCAGGCTTGGAGGAAGGGCCAGCCGAGGGGCCTCCTGGACCTTTCTCTCCCGGCTTCCTGCTGGAGGAAGCTGCAGGCTTGGCTTTGGGGTGCCAAATGCGAGCCTGCTGGCCCTGATGCTGGTGTTGCTGGGCCGGACGTGCCGCAGGGGCTGAAGGCCGAAAGGGCTTGCGCTGTTGCTGGCGGCCTTTGTCCTTCTGGGCAGACGTGACCGAGTCCAAGGTGGCGTTGGATTCTCGATCCTTTGCAGATGACACTCCACCCTGGGACCGAACAAGTCGGTACCCAAGAAGGGAACGTCTGCCAGCTTGTGCAGGGTATCCACTGTAAAAGTGGAGATCCGCAGCCAAGCTCTGCGGCGCATGGCCACTGCAGACGCTACTGACCGGGCACATGAGTCAGCTATGTCCAAGGAAGTTTGAAGTTACTGTTTGGCCAACGCCCTTCCCTGATCCCGCACCTGCTTGACCATTGTCTGGAGGTCAGCCGGGAGATAAGGAATCACCTCATCCAGGGAGCCCAAAAGGGCGTGTGAAAAGTGTGCCATCAGAATGGCTGAGCTGGCCTGATGAAGGCCTAGGGAGGAAGCAGCATAGACTTTCCGCATGGAATAGTCCAGTTTCTTGGACTCCTTATCGGGTGGCTTGTCCACATCCCGAGCGTTTCTGGAGCACTGAAAAATGCTGACGGTCACTAGCCCCTTCGCGGAGGGGTGCTCCGAGAAACCGGAGAGTGAACCAGTGGGAACGGCATACTTTCGAGCCATCCTGGCCGAAGGTGTTGGACAAGAAGCTGGCCGCTGCCATAGCTCCAGGGCCGGGCCAACAATGGCTTCAGCCACCGGGAAGGCCTCCGTGGGGAATCCCCTCGGTCCAGTATCTCCGTGAGGGGATACTTGGCCCGCTTTGAAACGGGTTCGAGCTTCATCCCAGTGGACTCTGAGATGAGCCGAAGCATTCCAAGGAACGAGGATGGGCTCTCGTCCACCGACTGACCCCCAGTGGACTCCAGGTCGAGAGGCCTGGAGAACAGGGAAGAGTCATTGTCAGACTCCGAGGAGTCTGCAAATAGCTGCCAAGGGCCTTAGCCACCCTCCACCTGCCGAGGTCGATCGGGAGTGAGAGTGACCGACAACCAATGGGGCAAGCCCTGACCCGACCAAGAATCCTTGGTCGGGGCCCCAGTTTTAGGTTGTGGAGGCAGGGGTTCCACCACAATGGGTGGTGCAGCTGGTTTCGGCCGAACAACCGGTGCCGGCTTCGGTTCCTCGATTACAACGAAGGGTTGTTTCGGCCACTCTGGTGACAGCCACTTAATGGCCGGGGAAGGCGACGGAGTCGGCTTATTCCCGGTCAAAAGGAGCTGCTGCCACATCGGATCCTCTTAGCACCGATGCAATTTGCTTTAGAGCCTATCCTCCGAAGAGGACGAAGATGAAGATGAGCGGCACCGCCGCTTTCCACGTTGCCGAGACCGCCGATGTCGACGGGATCAGCTGGACCGGGAAGAGGTCCGAGACCAAGACCAAGACCTTGTGTTTCCGAGGGTGGGTCTGAGAGGGGCCGGGGGAAACCCGCTCCTCCCTCTGTTCAGGGACCTTAACCGGGGACTCCGGCACAGGAGGCACAGGCAAGTCCTCAGTTTCCACTGGGGGAACCGGTGAAGAAGGGTTGTCGGCTTCTCCAGTCGACAGCCCGTCCCACGGGTCGAGATAAATCTCGACTGCATCGACAGGTGTCTCAGCCGGCTGACCTGACTGGGACACTGTGAAGCCAGCGGCCTTAGCCGCAACCTCGACCGAAGTAGAGTGTCGACTATCCGGGAAGGGGGACCTCTCCCGCTCCCACGAACATCAACGGTGGGACTTATCCTTGGAGTCCTTCTTCTTGGACCGAGAGGAATGTCCCGAAGGCCCCTCTCCCTTGGTGGCGAGGGATTGACAAAGATCCTTGAACAAAGCCGTGTAGGAGGAGCCCAAAGACAGCGGGATAAATGCTGCGACTGAAGAAGATGATGATGCGGCCTGGCCCGCTTCCTTCTTGAGGGTGATCATCTGTTCGAGCTGTTCAGCCGAGCCCGCCGCCGCCGCAGACACCGCCCAACGGGCCTCCTTCGACTTTACCAGAGGATAACGTTTCTCAGGGTGCCCAAGTGGCAACCTGGCAGCACGATCCTCTAAGACGTGGCCGGAAAGGACTTGCACAAGTCGCAGGCCTGCAAATCGTGCTTGAGCCCAAGGCAGTACACGCACGTGGAGTGCGGATCAGTCCGGGACATCTTCTACCCACAGGGGCACCGATGAAATCCGGGAGTCGATTTGTCCATCGCAACCACGAGGGAAGATAAAGACCGAAGTCTTGTACATTTTAAGATTAGTTTCGGGTTAACCGAAGAGTTTGGATCCAGGCCTAAAACGCAGAGCGCAAAGGAGGGAACCTGAGCTTCCAAGCGGTAAGGAAGATCTAGCATCATGGGGCAGAGCCGAGTTTTACCACCGGGTGGGTGGGTGGGAGGAGCCAGCTTGAAGACCTTCTGGCAAGATTTAAAGCGGCAAGGAAAGTACAGTTACGTAAGAACTTACCTTAACAGTAGATCTTCGAGAACAGCTCTTCCAGCAGGTTACACCATTAGGACTGAAGCCGTCAGGCGCCAGGACCCCACGGTAATTTTCTAGCTAGCAGTCTTCAGCAGGGACTGCCTCCGACTTTGGTCCCGCCCCCGACGTCGGGCGTAGTGCATAAGGAGGCGGTCCCCCCATAATCCTCAGTTCTCCCGCCGAAGACTCCCGGCCGCAGGATGACATCAGAAGGGGAGACCGAGGATCCGCCATCAGATGGCAAAAACAAGGTAAAAAGGAATGTCCCATCAAATGAGATGGGTGCTTGACTCCGACCTACCTCCAGCGGGGATGGTGGGAGGGGAAGGTACCTGCTGCAAGAGCTGTTCTCGAAGGTCTACTGTTATGGTAAGTTCTTACGTAACTGTACTATCTTACTTCGAGATACAGCTCTTGCAGCAGGTTACACCATTAGGACTGATTTCCAAGCAGTAATGGCAATCATGCACCATCGGGAGGAGGAAAGGTAGAGACCTCGAGATAACTCGAGCCTAGGACAGAAGTTCCTGAAGGACAGTTAGACCGAACCCTGCTCTTCGCCTTGATGCAATGTCCAGACTGTAATGCCTGATAAAGGTATGCACAGAGCTCCAAGTAGCTGCAGCGTAAATAGCTGAGGTGGAGACGTTCTTCAACACCGCGAATGAAGTAGCCACCCCTCTAGTGGAATGACCATTGACCGCGCCCAGTAAGGGTTTACTGCGCTTGTCATAACAGAAAGTGATGCGCTGGATGAGCCACCTAGATAGTGACTGTTTAGAGACAGGAGCTCCCATCATCCTGTGGGCAAAGGAGACAAAAAAATTGGTCAGACATTCGGTGCTGTTTGGTTCTGGTCAGGTAGTATCTGAGGCACCTGTGCACATCTAAGGTGTGCAGAAGGGCTTCTCCTCAATTAGAGTATTTTGGAAAATACACTGGTAGATCAATGTCCTGATTAAGGGTGAGAGCTGGGACCACCTTGGGCAAAAATTCTGGGTTTGTCCTTAGGGATACCCTGTCCTGGTGGAAAACCAAATAAGGCTCTTTGCACATGAGAGCGTGCATTTCTGAAATTCTTCTGGCAGAAGTAACTGCAACTAAAAATAACGTTTTCCAAGAGAGAAAACGTAGCTCGCAATCCACGGCTGGTTCAAAAGGTGGCAGCGTGAGCTGCTCCAGGACAAAAGGTAAGTCCCATGGAGGAACTGGATCCTTAATTGGAGGCCTAAGATGGAGGATGCCCCTTAAAAAGGCACGAGTAGTGTCCAGCTAGGCCACCATCCGATGGCCTACGGGGGCATGGTAAGCTGAAATGGCACAAAGGTGCACTTTAATCGAGGAGTAAGCCAGTCCGGAGTGAAAAAGGGAAAGCAGGTAGTCCAGTACCAGGTTTTCTGGACAGTCTAACGGCGGAAAGCCACGCGCTTCAGCCCACAAGCAGAACCTACGCCATTTCATGGTGTAAGTTGCGTGGGTAGCCGGTTTTCTGGCAGCAGAGAGCATGTCTGCCACTTCTTGCGAGACCCCGTATCGCAGCATGGCTATGTCTCTAGGAGCCAAGCATGCAGGTTCAATGAACATAGGTCTGGATGGACTAAGGAACCCACCTCCTGAGACAGTAGATGGGAGCTGATTGCAAGGCACTGGAGGTTCCGGGATAGCTGGTGCAGAGAGGAACCAGATCTGTCTGGGCCAGAAGGTGCGATCAGAATGAGCATCGCGCTTGCTCCTGCAGTTTTAAAGAACTCGGGATCAATGGGAAAGGAGGAAAGGCATAGAGGAATCTGCCCGCCCAGGAGAGGGACAACGCGTCTCACCAGAAAACACCAGGCCCTGGATCTAGCGAGCAAAAATTGGGCAGATTTGTGTTGGATGGGGATGCGAAAAGGTCTAATTCTGGAGTACCCCATCTGTGAAACAGATCCTCTGCCACCTTCTGCAGAAGTTCCCATTCATGGACTCTGGCCTGAGAGCGGCTCAGGCTGTCTGCGATGACGATGTCCACTCCGGGAACATGAACTGCAATCAGGTTTGCCCCGTGTCGCAAGACCCACTCCCACACTCTCATGGCCTCCCTGCAAAGTGGGTAGGAGTGGGTGCCTCCTTGTTTGTTGAGGTAATACATCACCACGGAATTCTCTGTTTGTAACAGAAGTGTACCCGGTGGAATCTCCGACTGGAAGGCCTGCAGAGCGTAAAGGGCTGCCCTCATTTCTAGGATATTGATGTGGAGATGAGACTCCTGGGCTGTCCACAGGCCCTGAGACCAAACATCATCGAGGTGTGCTCCCCACCCAAGCCCTGAGGCGTCTGTGGAGAGAGTCACAGTTGGGGACGGCGCTGTGAAGGGAACTCCCAACGAGAGGTTCCCTGGATGTAGCCACCATTGCCAATCTCGAATTACGATTTTCGTGATTTGGACTGGATGCTGCAGATGGTCTTGCCTTTGGTCCCATTGTACCCGTAACATCCACTGGGTTACCTGCATGTGGAGAAGGGCTAGCGGGACTGTTGTAATGGTCGCAGCCACGTGTCCGAGGAGGCAAAGGACCAGTCTGGCTGGGACGGTCTTCTTCGCCGACGAGTCCCTGATGAGGGATGTGATGTGTTCCGCTCTGTCCGTGGAAAGGAAAGCTTTCCCTCTGATGGTGTCCAGAACTGCTCCGATAAACTGCAGCTTCTGGGACAGAACCAGGCGTGACTTCTCGTAGTTGATGAGAATGTCCAGAGATTGAAACAGAGACTGGGTGCAGTGGATGGCAGCCATCAAGGCCTCCTTGGAGGGCACCATGAGAAGCCAGTCGTCCAGGTATGGGAACATGTAGTGGCCCTGTCTTCTCAGAGACGCGGCTACGACCGCCATGCACTTCGTGAACACGCAAGGTGCCGATGACAGCCCGAAGGGAAGAGCTCGGAACTGATAATGGCGGCCCTGAAACTCGAAGCGCTGGAACCTCCAGTGCGCCTGAGCAATGGGAATGTGCAGGTAGGCGTCCTGCATGTCCAAAGACGCCAGAAAGGCGCCCTGCTTCAGCATGGGAATTAGGCCCGGGAGGGTCACCATGCGGAAGCATTTGTAAGCGACCGAAAGATTGAGGTCGCTGAGGTCCAGTATTGGATGGAGGTCCCCTGTTTTCTTTGGAACCAGGAAGAAGTGAGAATAGTACCCTAGTCCTCTCTGGTTCTCTGGAACGTGCTCTAAGGCTTCCTTTTCCAGAAGCGTGAGCACTTCCTGCTGTATGACCAGGGCATGCTGACTCGAATAACGGGAAAGCAGGGGAGGTCTTGTAGGTGAGCTGCCTACAAACTCTATGTAATGGTCTTTTTTTGACCAGCTGCAGAACCCACCTGTCGGTGGTGATCGACTGCCACCCTGGAAAGTGGCGTGCGATGCGCCCCCGACTTTCTTTTCCCATTGATCCTGAGGAGGGTCGGGGGT
The DNA here is from genome assembly GCA_016271365.2 of Neoceratodus forsteri. Taxonomy (NCBI): domain Eukaryota; kingdom Metazoa; phylum Chordata; order Ceratodontiformes; family Ceratodontidae; genus Neoceratodus; species Neoceratodus forsteri. The sequence goes on from CM028130.1 coordinate 365,706,995, forward strand.
CGGGAAGGAGTCATGCTGTGGCAGTGTTTGACCCTGCAGGCTGGGCCGACTTTAAGAATCGTTGACCTCTGCCTGGGGATGACTTGGCCTGGGCCTTGCGTGAGAAAGTGCCCCCTCTGCTGCTGACCGGAACGTTGCTGTTGCCTTTGTAGGGCCACGGAAACGGCTCTGGTTCCTTCGAAAGGAACTAGGCCGAGACCTGTACTTAGCCTGTACAGATCGGACTGCCTTCCCTGCGTCCTGGAGTTTAGTGATTACTCTTTCAGAGGCTTCACCAAACAGGACCTCGCCATTATAAGGGACGTCTAGGATGTTTTTCTGGACGTCCGGGGTAAATCCGGAGACATGGAGCCAAGAGTGTCTCCGGAGACAAACGCCTGAGGCTGCAGCTCTGGCTGAAGAGTCTGCAGAGTCATATGTGGCTCTGAGCACTTGGGTCCCCACATCTGAACCCATGCAGAGGAGGTTCAAGAGCTCCTCCTTGTGTTCGCCATCGGGCATCTTCTCAACCAGGTCCTGACCCTGTTCCCACAGGGTGTTCTGGAACTGAACCATATGGGTCAGATAGTTCAGTGACCTGATGGCGCAAGTAGCAGCCACGTACGTGCACCTTCCCAGGACGTCCAATTGCTTGGATTCCTGGTCCAGTGGCTGGGTGCTCAAATGCTGAGGTCTCTGAGACCGGTTATGCGGAGCAGTGATGACCAGGGAATCAGCCAGAGGGTGGCTCGCCAAATACTGGTCCTCCCTAGGGGCCTTGTATAGACGGTCAGCCTTCTTCGGCACCGCGGAAGTGGAATGCGGACATTTCCACGCAGCCTTGGTGACGTCCACGAAGGTATCCACCAAGGGTGGCACTACCACAGGCACAGGTCTTTTTGCCGAAGGTAGCGGGCAAGGCGTTGTCGCCCGGGGTCAAGCTCCTCAGCATCCCACCCCATGTTCTCCTGGATGTGCCTCATGATCTCAGTGAAGGAGGGATCATCCGGAGGAGACCTGGGTAGGTCGTGTGGGTCAAGAGAGGGAATGCTGAGAGGAGAAGGTGATCTGGAACACTCTGAAGTATCAGACCTGGAATCCTCCCCCGACGGAGTGTACCGGAGTCGTCTCGGTCTCTTGGGGCTGGGTGACCCTGAGGGGGATCTGGAGGGAGGCCTTCTTCTTTCTGAAGATGTACCCCTAGGAGGTGACGTCTGCTCCTTGGGGGGTGGAGGTCATCCTACGGGCCCCTTAGGTGGGGGAGGGGGCGTAGGCAATGAAGGAGTAGGTGGAGGAAGAGTAGTAGGTGTAGCAGGAGGAGGAGGACATGCGGGGACCACATCTTTCTTGATGGTGTCCCACCAGAAGGTAAAAAGCTCCTTTACCTCCACAAGATTCATACCCGACGACGGGCCTGGCGCCGGTGGCCTGTCACCGGGGTCGGGCATCGGGTCCTCGGAGGGTCTCCGGCTCCGGGGAAGGTTCCCTTGGGAGCCCGGCGTCTCCGGTGTCGCCTGCTTGGTCTTCAGGCTGTGTGGCGTCCTCCTCTGTGGAGTCCCTCTGACCGGTGTCCGCCGGCAATGGGGGTGCGGTCTTCTTCTCCGGGGTTAGCCGGCTTCGGTCCCCTGGCCGACGTCTTCGGAGGCGAATGCCTGGCCTGCGACGGGTGTCTGGGTGTCGTCAGCTCCTGTGAGCACTGGTGATGTTTGGCCGACATCGGATCTGACATCCGTTTGAGGGACGTCAGGTCTTTGGTTTTGTGGTGCGCCGGATCCGGACCTCGGGGTGGCTGGGAGACTGACCTAGCGTCAGTGTCCTGGTGATGGGAGGAAGATTTATGGCGCTCACCCGACTTCCATGAGGCCTTGGAGGGTGTAGAGGAGGCCTCGGGCCTCGAAGTCTTCAGAGGCTGGAGAGAGGAAGAACCGCTAGATGACCTGACCTGGACCGGGGAGGTTGCGACCGAGCCCTGGAGGGAGAGCAGTCCAATTTGGAGACGGAGCTTCGGGAGTCCAAGGCCCTTGCAGGAGACCTGGACCTCGCCTTTTCCCAGTGCTAGTCCCAGTGTTTATGGGATTTGCTGGAAGGCTCTCCCCGGGAGGAAGGTTCCTGGTCCATGCTTTTCAGTTGCTCTTCCAGGAGAAACGCTTGAAGTGCCTTCTGGCGGCAGATCCTGGTGCAGCTGTTAAAACCCTGGCAAAAGGCGCATGCAGGCCAAATGGAGATCCTTGAAGGGGATCTGTTTGTGCAGGCGCACTTCATGTGGTGACCCTCTAAGGATGAAGTTGGAGAGGACATCAGTTGATCAAATCCAAAAGGAAGAAGAAAATCATAATAGTTCTGCAGTCACTGCATGCTAGAAAGGAGACTGAGAGGCCGATACTGGAGAGTCGACGGTGGAAAAAGAACTGAGGATTATGGGGGGACCGCCACCTTATGTACTACGCCAGACGTCGGGGGCAGGACCGACGTTGGAGGCGGTCCCCGCTGAAGACTGCTAGCTAGAAAATTTCCGTGGGGTCCTGGCGCCTGCCGGCTTCAGTCCTAATGGTGTAACCTGCTGCAAAAGCTGTATCTCGAAGTAAGATCCTGCCAGTAAGTGTGGATTGAACAACATATCCATGTCCCTAGAAACACAGTTATTTAAGGCCCGCAAGGACTCTAAGTCCATTTGTTTTGTGCCCACACTTCATGAAGAAGGACTAATATGAATGCTGTGTAAACATGTACCATTTTATAGGAATTCCTCACCCGCCCCACTACACAGGGCACCCTGTGATTCCCCACCAACCCCACAGGGTACCCTGCGATTCCCGGTCCAGCCCACTGCCCAGGGTACCCTGCGATTCCCCACCCACCCCACTGCGCAGGGTACCCAATCCATCACCCAGGATACCCTGTGATTCCTCACCCACTCCACTACACAGGGTACCCTGTGATTCCTCATCCCCCGGGTACCTTGTGATTCCCCACCCACACCACTACCCAGGGTACACTGCGATTCTCACCCACCCCACTACACAGGGTATCCTGTGATTCCACACCCACCCCAGAGCCCATGGTACCCTGTGATTCACCACCCCATCCCACAGCCCATGGTACCCTACGATTCATCACCCCACCCCACAGCCCAGGGTACCCAGAGACTCCCCACCCATCTCACTGCCCAGGGTAGCCTGAGACTCCCCACCCATCCCACCGCCCAGGGCACCTTGCATCTCCCCACCCACACCACCGCCTTGGGCACCCTACGACTCCCCACCCACCCCACCTCACAGGGTATCCTGCGATTCCCCACCACACCACCCAGGCTCTCCTGCGATTCCCCACTCACCCAATGCCCAGACTACCCTGTGTTTCCCAACTCACCCCACTGTCCAGGGAACTCTGCGATTCCCCACCCACCCCACCACCCAGGGTACCCTGTGATTCCCCAGCCATCTCACCTGGTACCCTATGATTCACCACCCACCCTACCACCCAGGGTACCCCGCGATGCCCCAGCCACCCCACCCCACCTGGTACCCTATGATTCCCCAGCCACCCACCGCCTAGGGTACCTTGTGATTTCCTAGCCACCCCACCCCACCTGGTACCCCGCGATTCCTCACCCACCCCACCACCCCACCCAGGGTACCCTGCAATTACCCAGCCATCCCACCTGGTACCCCTGCGTCCTCACCCACCCCACCACCCAGGGTATCCTGTGATTACCCAGCCACCCCACCCGGTATCCTGTGATTTCCCAATCATCACATTGCCCAGGGTACCCTGTGATTCCCCAACCACTAAAATACAAAGGGTACCCTGTGATTCCCCGCCCACCCCACCACACAGGGTACCCTGTGATTCCCCGCCCACTCCACAGCGTACCCTGTGAGTCCCCACTCACCCAACTGCTCAGGGTACCCTGTGATTCCCCACCCACCATATTGCTCCAGGCACCCTGTGATTCCCCATACCCCACTGCCCAGGGTTCCCTGTGGTTCCCCACCCACTCCACTGCCCAGGGTATGTTGTGATTCCCCACACACCCCACTGCCCAGGGTACCCTGTGATTCCTTGCTCACCCCACTACAAAAGGTACCTTGCGATTCCCCACCCACTGCCCAGGATACTCTGTGATTCATCACCCAATAGGGTACCCTGTGATTCCCCACTGGCCAGGGTACCCTGTAATTCCCCAACCCACACCACCCCACCCCATGGGGTACCCTGTGATTCCCACCCACTACACAAGGTACCCTGTTGTTCCCCACCCACCCCACTACATAGGGTACCTTGCAATTCCCTATCCACCCCACCCTGTACCCTGTGATTCCCCACCCACCTCACTACACAGGGTACCCTGTGATTCCTCACCCACTACCCAGGGTACCCTGTGATTCCTCACTCACCCCACTACACAGGTACCCCGTGCGTCTCTTCATAATCAGAAATTTATCAAAGCTTACCTTGAAGGCTGTACTGTCTTCATATCCACTGTCTCTGCTGACAGGCTGTTCTATAGTTTCACTATCCTCAGGGAGAAGATATGTTTCGTAATGTGATTTTGGAGTTTCAGGATGTGTCCCTGTGTCTAGGCTTGCTTAATGACACTGCATCAAATATCTCTATCTGATATTACTAATGAAGTTACTAAAAAGGTAATGTCCTGCCTAATAGCAACCAACCAAATGGGAAAATGGTACTTCCCGGCTTAAGAGGAAGTGATGTCATTCTGCAGATAATGCAGCCATATAGTCAGCCAATGGAATTTTCCACAATTTTTTTTTCCAATTATTTACATAATACAGCTCAGCTAAGATGCAGTATCTCATTTTCATTGGAGTTCCACTGTTACCCATTTTTATAGCTGGGTGGACTTTCTCAAGGTCACGCAATAAGTGGGATTTGAACCAGAGTCTCCTGGTTCCCACACCTGTGTTCTAACCACTAGACTAGGCATTCTCATTAATGCCACTTGGTGCTGTATGCTGTGGTCCTATCATGCGGGAGGGGGGCTATCATGGGGGGGAGGAACTGGGGACTGAAAACACGCATTGCTCAAACTAGTCATGCCATCACCTGCTCAGGTCGGTTTCAAGACGCACCCACACTGCTTCACCTGAAGACTGGGTCAGATGTTTGCCATATTACTTTGCTTGTCTTCACAGCTCCACTCAGGTATGTGTAAATGCCAGAGGGTGCATTTCTGGTGGTACCAGTCAATGGAAGGAGGGAGAGTGATTAATCACATGTAGAGGATTCTTACCAGTCAATGCCCTTGTGGTAGTTGTGCCCATTAAAGAACTGGATCTCCTCAAAGGTTTCAGAGCTAGGGAAATTACTGCTGAGCTCAGGGTGCATCCCAAGAAACAGATAAAGAGCTGTAGTACCTTTAAACAAACAAACAAAAAAATCACAATCCATTGAATGCTGATTCTGATGAATAAGCAGTCAGCTGTTACTCCACCATACCACCATCCTAGGAAGTACTAGTTTGGACCCTATAGCTCACCACACTGGATCTCTATTTCTGTAGTAAATGTCCCACCCCTCTGCAATGAACTGGACTGGGAAGAGAAATCAGTGATTTAACTACCTGATGCAAGTTCTGATGTGTTCTACCATGTGCTGTTTGCAAATCCGGTGTACAGAGTTCAGCTGCACCTCACAGAAGTAAACAAAGAAGCTACCACACTGATGTCAATCCTGAGAAGAACTGGAGGTACGGCAGATACCTCCAGTACATGTTTGAAAGCCCTGGGTGAGGCTACAGGCACACTTCTCTGCCCCCACTCCCGTGTCTGTTCAGGTGAAAGGTTTAAAACCCAAATGGACCTACAGTGAAATTCAAACCCATGTTAGTGTTCTATATATGACTAATAAGGAATTGCTTATGTTCCTGAGTCATAAGTTGTTTATTTGGTGTTACAGCCACTAATTTCCCAATTTGTCAACAAACATATACACCCAGTGAACAAACACATAAATGGCAAAAATTAAAAACCCATAAAAATGACATGCTACAGTACCAGCCAACTGATGCAGTGGAAGAGCTACTGCTGGTAATGCCCATGATCCAGGTTCGGAAATGAGCCAGGATCATCAGGGAAGCCGGGGGGGGGGGGAATGGAGCATCCCATAGGATGCCCTCCTCCAGAGAGAGAGAGGGTCACTGTCTCTGAAGAAGAGCTGACACTTTGATAACCACAGCTGAAAGTGAAGCAGAGACGTAGTGGGAAGGAGGAACTCTGCTGGGCTTGTGATCAGTACGCCGATGTACATGCTTGACCCGCACTGAACCCAGTGCATGCCAATGCCCAGGGGGCTGAGAGGAAAAGGAAGAAAATGGCCCTGGCAGCAGCAGAGGACAGTCCACAGGACATTCGGATCCCGCACCACTCCCAGCATGCCATTTGACATAACAAGAGTTTCCGGGATTGCTCCACCCTCCCACTCCCCACTTAGGGAGTAGAGTCACGGCTAAAGTAGGGCCAATTATTTTCTGTTTTCGACTGAAAACACCAGTAAAAAACGGAATTTGACATTTTTAAACCAGCCCTTGGGAGTCAATTTTTCAAGGAAAAAAACATTCGTACCATTTTATCATGCTAACAACCCCATTTTGCATCAAATATTTGTACAGAACATGCTGATTTGCCCTCAGTTTTGAGGGAAAAAAATTGAAAAAAAAAAAAGGATATTAAGCGTCTGTCAAATGGAATTGGCCATTTCTGACAAAAGAAAATCACTGGCTCTACTATAAGGAGGTGGCATCTGTCGTCAGTGGTGTCAGGGGCTGGTAACCATGGGGTGTCCAAATGGAAAGGCTGCTCTGGAGGAAGGAAGCATAAACAGTAAGTGGACAAAAAATGAAAATGACACGTTACAGTAATATACGTTTTACAGACCATGTAATCACTTGACACCTCTCATCACATTACAAATGCAATGTCTGCCAATGCTTCAACATTACAGAGGCAACAGTGTAAATGTTAGTATAATGTTTAAAGCAGGAACCCCTCCCCCACGCAAGTACATCAAGTCATTAAAATGCCAGCCAATATTATAATATGCAATAAAGTGTTGAAAGTGAGTAGCATTTAGATATTAAATCACAGGATAACGCGGGTTCCTCGGGTAAGCGTTCAACAACCTGACTGGCATACTTATCCGTTTTTAGACTACAGAACTGCTGTCCCTCTGTTCTACTCTGCATTAAGAAGGTTTCTATTTTAAGGTTTACAGAAAACAACGAATGGTTTAAAATTTTCCGAAGAGAAACAGAACTTGTACCAGGTAGTACTCACAAAAGGTAACACTTTATGTATACTCTAGATACATGCTATATATCTCCATATGGGAGTCAGGGTGTTTGTGGTGGATTTTCTTATACTGTTCACCAATAGCATACAAAATAAAATAATGGGGGGGGGGGATTTAGTCCCACAGGGAGCTGCAAAACGAACACTTGTCGCTAGGTTTGAATCTAACAGGGCAGTGGCTACCACTGCACACATTTGGCATGACTCACTGTACCTGTCTTTTGAGGGCCAATGATCAGCAGCTTGGGAAACCGGTCACATGTCTTCTCTTTGGACCAGATGTCTTTGTGCCTTTTATCTTCACAAGGATCCTGAAAGACAGCAATAGTCGAAGAGTTCAGTGAAGGTCAAAGAGGCAGATATGATGGACAGAAGCTGAAGAAATCTATACTCTCATACCACCATTTATAAAACATCTATCGCTGTCCCCATTACAGGCTGGGAAACGTTTTAAAAAAAAAAGTTACAAAGCCCCATCAAAGTGTTCTTAGATTGCTTCCACAAACAGCAGAACACACACATGGAGGAAACTGCATACAGCTGTTGCTTCTAATGCACAGTCCAGCTTTTAACCCATAGGCTGCAATTTTAATCTTTGAGTTATTATTATTTTCTATATAATTTTTCCAAACAGGAAGGATCCCAATGTATTCCCGCTGTCCCCAGATAAGGAGAAACACACAGGGAGGAGACTGCTCCAAATGCCTCAAGAATTCCAAGCATGTGGAGTATATAGACCCACTCACTATTTTAATGTAGAAATGTGTTTCTTTCTTTTTTTTTTTTTTGTAAATACAACCCCCAAAAAAATAAGCATAAATATGAAACAACTGGCTTGTGGACTTATCAACGTTTCGTAACTGCCATGTCGTCAAGATGCCATATTCACTTGTATTCATTCTTTTATCACCTTCTATCCACTCTTTTCTCATTATATTATTTATTAATCTAGCTCCTAGTACATGTATGTACAGAGTAGCCTTATAGGCTTCCACTTACGAATCCCAAACAGGACTCTACTGGTGTATATTACAGGGCTTTATATTAGCTCCAGGCTAAACAGCGTCCTCTTCCAGGGCTTTGGTATTCGTAAAGGAATACCATTCTGTTGTGCTACCAGCCGTTTCTTTGGGTTCCATATACGTGCATATCGCACTTTTGTGAATAAAAATGTAATAATGTGCGCAGCACAAGGCTGTGCATTAGAGAGAGAGTAAGGTGCTTTTGGGAGTCCCAGGTTTCCAGTTGCCTTGGTGGCACAGCCGGCAGCGCAATGCAATGGTATTCTGTGTGGACCGTGTTCAAATTCCAGCAAAGGCCTTGTTTCTTTTTTTCTACTGCTTGTTTGGGATCCATCTACCCATCAGCTTGTCCTTCTGTCTATCTAGTAGTAGAAGCTGTAGATTATTAGATTAAGTTCCCCTCTGTGTCTCAGAGCACTGAAATAAAATTGCATATTGACAAAGTGGGGGGGGGGGCAGAACATAGATTCAGGCAGTACTTGGCAAAAACATCCACAGTACAATAAAGTGCATAGCGCCAGCCATACAAATACATAAATACTATAGTTTTCTATCAGAGAAACTAACAATAAATAATATTTACAGAGTGACCCCACAAAAAGCATGGGAAACCCTGGATCTGCAAATATTTTTTAAACTTGGATTTAAAAATGACAACAGAGTTGGACAGGTGGATATCAACTTGTAGAGCTGCACAGGGAAAGACTGCCACTGCAAAGGCCAGATTCCCTGGAGAATATAAATGAAAAGGCACCACCCGCGCAAGCACCCTGTCCTATGACCACATTGCTCTACTGAGAGTACAGTGGTTAAATCTCATGGAACCAGTGGGGCCCAGATCACTCAGGGCTTTAAACTTTGTAGTAAAACTGCTGCCAGCCTAGGACTCGTAGCAATGCAGTAATGTGTTCTGACTTCAGCACGAATGTCAGAAGCCTTGCTGCTACATTTTGGACCAGCTGTAGGAAATGGACTAGACCACCTGGTTAGCCCTTAAAATGCACTGCAGTAGTCCAAACTTCAAGACACAAAGGCCTGTGCTACAGTGCACAGATCAGCAAGATCAAGACAGAGGTGCAACCTGGCAATATATTTTCAATGGCAAAAGCAGCCCATCACTACAGCTGACAGATAAGCCTCAAATCCAGATTTTTGTCAAGAATAACTTCCAGTTATGAACTTCCCATACCACCTCTAGCTGTATCCAACTGGTTAAGCACAGGAATTCTGATATCATCCCTCAGTGCTAATATCAGCCGGTCTGAACCCCCTCAATTAGCAGTTCTGTCCCACTGGTTAAATGCCAGGCACTTGGAGGCGATCCAGACTCTGGTATTTGCTAGGTATTGTTCTAACAGTGGTGGACAAGAAAAAAAACGATACCAGCTCTCTCAACTGCAAAATGATTCGAGTTAAAAAAGCTCACATATGGATTTGCACTGCCAAAGTTGGGCTAACCACTGTGTCACATAAAAGCCCAATTAATTTCACACTACTGCGCTTCCTCATGAAGCAAAGAGCAGAGACTTCATACACCGGGGATCTAAAAGACTGCCTAGAAATGTGCATCTGACCTGTTCTTTTCTGCTGTAAACAGCATAGAAAGGTATTTCCACACCTCAAAGAATATTGACACCCGATAGCCTGTTGGCATGCACCCGGAAGTTCTTGCACCTATGATCTAATCTCCTGTCTAGCACCTCAAACTACTGAAGTGCATCAATAAACCAAGGGGAGCTTTGGTGCGAGGTCACAAATGTGGGAACAAACTACTGCCAGGGAGTCCAGTACACCAGACAAAGCCCTATTATACAACTAGGATGAAGTCACATGGTATCACATAAAAATCACTATCACAACCACAGTGTGATAACCAGATCATGAAGTGTACACCATGAAGATATCAACCACAATGTACACGTCATCGCTGGTTATCAACACAGTGTACAAGTCACTTACCCCCCTCCTCACGTTGCTAAACCAAAAAAAAAAAACCAAAAAAAAAAACCAACAAAAACTGGAGCCTGTTGTATAAGCGGACCTGTGATGTCCCCATGTGTAATACCTATGTATCACAACTAAACGAACAGTGACTGGAAACCTCACTCGTGGCTCTGCTACGCTCTGTCACTTGTGAGCTGAGGTCACTGTCCACTCGTTGGGATACAAATGGTATCACACGCTGGGCCATCGTGTATCCCCTTATTATAGGCCTCAACCGCCATAGTGCCCTCTTTGGAGGAGGCCAGACAAACAACCAGGTACAAGGTATCCAAAGGACCTAGAAATCAGGATCCAGGTCCTGTTTAGCATGGTGTTAAATAACCTCTGTTGTCAGAGATACATTACGTGGGGTTCTGATACCCAACTGTATAGTGCACTGGTCTGACCAAATGACTGGAACCACCAAGATGCCTCTACCTCTACACCTGCTTAAAATACAAAATCCAGCATGGGACCTCTCTAGAGCCTAGCTGCAGAAATCTTTTGGCTAGGTCCCATCTCATCAGTAAGCTGGAGGAGTTTGTCTGCAAACTGATCTGAGGTATCATCCACCCATCCACTGAAAACACTGAGGATCACAAGTCTTGATTACGCCATCACTAGGGCAGACAATTTCTCAGCAAACCACTGAAGGAAGTCCACCCCACCATGTGAAAGGTGGTAGAGGAAGACTATCCAGCAACTCTAAATAGCCATGCCTTCAACAGTCACCCACTCAAAGGACTCTGACCTCTCAGCAGGTGACACTACTGGCTTAGACTCAAAATCAAAGGCCACTCAACACTCCTGTGCTCCTGCCACAAGGGTGGGGTGTAACATGAAGAAACCCAGGGGGACAACTGTTGCCTGAACAGGCTCCATGGAGTTGTCCTGTCAGGTCTCCGTGATATGCAGTCCATGTCAGTGTGCGAGTCAGAGATCACATCTCTGAGAAGAAAAAATTACTCACCTTAGTAATTATGTTTCTTCTAATGGAGTCTTACTGTATTCTGACATATGCAGTTAGCCCCAGCACTTTAACCGCTCCAGAGAGGAAAGAGTTAACTCTATGCCAGAGTATAGAACATTGGGCTTGAGCTTAGTTCAAACCTCTGTCTGCTGCACTTCAAAGTGTAACCGTCAGATTCTTACGAGCTAATACTAACGAACTACACCTCCTAGGTGGAAACTGTAAATAAACTAGCCAACAGGAAATCAATTTTTTGTGGGTCCCCAAAAGACTCAAGTCGAGAACCCCAAAATAATAACCAGGTAGTGAACAAACATAACTAAAAAAAGCAACATAAATATAACCCACTCCCACTTTCTAAAAAGGGGGGAGGGCCAAGTACACCCCTGAGGTGCAACATTGTATCTGCCAGCCCACTTCTCAAAAAACAGGTTCTGAGAGGGGAGGCAGACAGGAAGGTCAGAATACAGCAAGACTCCATTAGAAGAAACATAATTACTAAGGTGACTAATTTTTTCTTTAAACAACATGAAGTCTTGCTGTATTCTGACATATGCAGACTACCAAGCAGTACCTCCAAGGAGGAGGAACCAAACCTATTTTGGGAATAGGCTATGCAGTACTGCTGTACCAAACCTAACATCGCTCCTAGCCTGGATATCCAGAGAGCAATGCTTGGTGAATGTATGGACTGTCTTCCAGGTGGCTGCTTTGCATATCTTTAGTAAAGGAATATCTCTGGCAGCAGCCAGAGAAGCAGCTGTACCTCTAGTCAAATGAGCCCTCGGGTTCTCTTAGTAGCAGGTTTACCCTTTCCCACTTCACTATAAGTGAGAAACAACAGAGGACAGTCAAACCTAAGCGCCTTAGTACGCTCAATGTAGTAGCTAAGTGCCCTCTTAACATCCAGACTGTGTAATCTTCTTTCTCCTGAAGAAGAATGATCAGTGAAGAACACAGGAAGACACATGGATAAATTCAGATGAAAATCAGAAACCACCTTGGGTAAGAACCTCCTGTTGGTTCTAAGGACCACCTTATCTCTATGAAATGAGATAAAATCAGGCTCCACTGACAGAGCTTGTAATTCACTGATACGCCTGGCAGAAGTGATAGCTACCAGGGACACAGTTTTCCAAGTCAAGTACTTAAATTCTGCTGAAGCCAAAGGCTCAAAGGGAGGTTGCATAAGCTGAGCAATGCAAACATTAAGATCCCAAGCAGGGGTAGAGTCCTTAAAGGAAGGGTTGGTATGGAGCAACCCTTTAAAGAACTTACACAAAACAGGGTGAGATGCCAGGGAGGAAGCCTTTCTCACTGACAGGACTGCAGATACAACTGCTAAGTGTACTTTCAAAGTGGCTGGCCTGAGGCCTAAGCCATTAATATGAACCATATAATCCAGAACTGTAGCCAAATCAGCAGTATCTGGTAAAACATCCCTATTGGAACACCAAATGCTGAATCTTTTCCATTTGTAATTATAAGATTTTCTGGTGGCAGGTTTTCGAGAGGCTTTAAGAATATCAAGAACTCCCTGAGGCAGATGCAGACTTGCATATTCTAACTCTTTCAAGAGCCAAGCCTTGAGGGACCGAAGGTTGGGGTGCCATATCTTCCCCTGAGAGGAGGTTAACAGATTATGTTTCTTGGGAAGAGACAGGGGAAGATGGACTGTTAGATACATCAATACAGGATATCAAGGCTGCCTGGCCCAGTCTGGTGCAATCAGGATCACTTTGCATGATTGAGGCTTTATCTTGACCAGAACCTTGAACAACAGAGGAAAAGGAGGAAAAGCATACAGGAATTTCCCCTCCTAATCCAGAAACAGAGCATCCAGGGGGAGTGAGCCCATGACTGGGGGTCTGCAACAGAAGAGAGGGAGTTGATTGTCTGGGGCTGAAAAGAGGTCTATCTCTGGAGTTACCCACCTCAAGAAAATTACATTCAGCACTAAGGGATCCAGGGACCATTCATGATGGCCCTGCGATATTCTGCTCAGGGCATCTGCTAGCACATTGTCCTTCCCTGGAAGGTGGATTGCTACCAGAGATGTCTGCAGGGAATAGGCCACAGACCATAATTTCATGGCTTCCATGAATAAGGCTGTAGACAGAGTGCCTCCCTGCTTGTTGATGTACCACATGGTGGTGGTGTTGTCTGTCCTAACCTGAACCACCTTGTTCTGTACTGAGTCGGAGAAAGCTTGAAGAGCCAGTTGTAGTGCCCTGAGCTCCAGAAGACTGATATAAAGTAGAGACTCCTGAGGGGGCCACACTCCATGGAGAGAAGCATCTGTGGTTAACATCACCGAATGAGTCTGGCTGATGAATGGGACTCCTTGTCTGAGGTTGTCCTGATCCAACCACCATTGGAGAGCTTGGATCAGAGTCTGAGTCACTGGAATCAGTTTGCCTAGAGGATATTTTTTCTGAGACCAAAAGGACTTGAGGTGGAACTGAATGTCCCTCATCTGAAATTTGGCTCCCTGCACCACTGCAGTGGAGGCTGCCATGTGACCCAGGAGCCAAAGAAAATGTCTTGCTGGTCGAGACACCAGAAGGTGAAAGGAAGAAGCCTGGTCTGCAAGGGCCTTTGCCCTTGTCAGAGGAAGAAAAGTCTTTGCTTGGACAGTGTCCAACTCTATCCCTATGAAGGTCAGGAGCTGCACTGGCTCGAGAACTGACTTTGGAAGATTGAGGAGGAATCCCACAGAAGTGAGCAATTGTTGTGTCACTTGCAGATTTGACTTGACTTAGTCTGAAGACTGCCCCACAATGAGCCAGTCATCCAGGTATGGGAAAATGGAGATGTTTTGTCTCCTTCAAAAGGCCACTACTACTGCTAGGCATTTTGTGAACACCCTTGGAGCTTGTGTTAGTCCGAAGGGCATTGCTCTGAACTGATAATGGCCTGAAGGCAACTGGAATCCGAGGTACTTTCTGTGGGAGCACCTGATGGGAATGTGAAAGTAGGCATCCTTGAGGTCCAGGGAGGCTAACCAATCCCCTGACCTCAGAGAGGGAAGAATTACTCCCAGAGTCACCATTTTGAATTTTGGCTTGACTAGGTGCTTGTTTAGGTATCTTAAGTCTAGGATGGGCCGCCACTCCTCTGTCTTTTTGGGGTAAGGAAGTATCTGGAGTACAGACCCTTTCCCCTGTATGGAGTAGGAACTCTCTCTATGGCTCTGAGAGCCAGCACAGAGGAAACCTCTGCCTCTAGGGCAATGGTTTTGGAGATGTTTGCAGGTGGAAAAGACCTGACCCTCAGTTTTGGAAATGTTTTGAAGCTGCGGGCAAGTCCCTGGCTTACTACTTCTAGGACCCACTTGTCTGAGGTAACAGACTTCCAGGCCTGGAAGTAGTAAGCCACCCTGCCTCCTACTGGAATAGGGGAGTCGACCCGGGCTGACACATCAAGGTGTCTGTTTGGCAGGAGCCTTAGACTGGGAGGAGGATGCAGCCCTGCTCATCCCCCTTCTGCCTCTCCCTCTCCCTCTGAAGAACCCCCTCTGAGGAAAATGAGAGGAGGCCTATGCTTGGTAGAAAGGCCTGTGAAAAGGCCTGCTCCTGCCCCTAGACTGCTGCTTTTGAGGAGTTACCTGCCTTTCCTTGGCCTGTGCACTCCTGTAGGTGGTCCTGTATTCATCCATCTTTTTCATGTAATTCTCTGTCTGCTCCCCAAACAGAGAATTACCCACCATAGGGAAATCCATGGCCTTAGCCTGAGTGTCCTGTGAGAGGCTAGTACATTTCAGCCAAACAAATCTCCGAAGAGACACAGATGTAGCCATGACTCGTGATGACACATCATTAGAGTCCACAGCAGCATGAAATTGGATCTCAGATGCCTCAATCCCATCAGCAACCACCTCCTCCAGCTCCTTGGCTAGCTGGGGGGAAACCTGTTTGGCCAGTTCCAGAACAGTATCCCATCTGGACTTCTGGTATCTGGCTGTATAGGCCATATAGTTTGCCTGCCTGAGTCCCAAGGAGGATGCCAATTACTGTTTTTTGGCCATAGCATCCACCTTCCTAGAGTCTTTATCTGGGGTGTGTGAAGCTAAGGGTATGTTAGCCTTGTAACAGGCTGCAGCCTGCACAACCCCAACATGGCTGCATTGCTGGAGCAAGAACTCCATACCCGAGCCTGACAACATATATCTCCTGTCCATTCTCTTGTCCACAGGAGGTAAAGAATTTGGTGTTTGGAGAATTTTTTTTGTCTACTTCCCAAAAGATTTATGGAGGGGAATACACAGCCTCTTGGACTCTGGGATGTCCATCATTTCTACGAAGTCAGGCTCCTCTTGTTCTTCAGCAGCTTCAACCAGAGGGAGATGGAGGGTTTCTGCCACTTTTCTGTAGAATCAATAGTGGGATGGGTACTACTCAGAAAGCCTGGGAGGGGAAACATTAGAAGGCCTGTCTGGGGAGATGTCCGGTTCAATGGGCTCATCCAGACCTTCCACACCATCACCATCATCGTCGTACCCTTCTTCCCCTTCCAAATCTGGTTCATAATAACCATCCAGACAATATTCCGGAACCGACTGAACCGAGCGCCTACCAGGAGGTGTTGGCTTGGATGGAACCGAACGGAGCAAGTCCACAATGCCTATCACTCTGGCTGTCTCTTCGGTAGTTGGACGTGACGGTTCTGGATCGGAACCGGACGATTTCTTCTTTCTTTTTGACAGAACCGACCTCTCAGATTCGGCTCTCCTTTTGCCTGAGGAAGTATCGCCCAGGTCAGTGGGCACTCCCTCAGGTTCGGTCGGAAAGAAACCGGGCAGGCCATCAGGATCAACAGATTTCTCGGCTTCCTTTTCCCTAAGCCTACCCAACTTTTTGTCCAAGGTGGCTGTCGGAAAATATTTACATATTTGGCAGTCTGAATCGAGGTGGTCAAACCCCAGACAAACGCAGGTGGTGTGGGGGTCTGCCTTAGCAAAGGCATCCCCACACTCACTACAGTGTTGAAACCCAGTAGGCCCGTTTTCTCTTGGATTTCTGAGACGAAGCCATCCTAACACTTACCCTTTAGCAGTTTTAAAGCCAGGCAAGACCCCCTTATCGGTTACCAACCGTGTTACGGACTGTGGAAAAAAATGTATAAAAATAAATTTTTTTTAAACTGATAAGGACTGGCACTAAGAAAATAAAAGAAAATAAATCAACTAACACAATCGATTCCGACCGGACCAATTGACAGACTTTACAATTTCCACACAGAACAAATCAGAAATCAACAGTAACTAAACTAAAGTCCACTCCCTACAACACTTACTGTACCGCAGACAGGGATCGGAACTGAAAAAATATTTCAAAAATACGGTATAAAACCGACGTTTTACTGAGACCAAACTGACAAGTGAAGGAGAATCTCCAGAGCGACTGTTCAGTTACACGGAATAAAGATTCTGACAGTTACACTTTGAAGTGCAGCAGTCAGAGGTTTGAACTGAGATCGAGCCCAGCGTTCTATGCTCTGGCATAGAGTCAACTCTTTCCTCCCTGGAGCAGTTCAAGTGCTGGGGCTAACTTCCCCTTGACTTAAACAAGTGCCCCCTGAGCTTCCCTCACTAACTTGGTTCATGACCCTAAATGGGATTGATCTTCCCACTACATCAAGCCTACAAGGGGTAGTTACTCCTTAAAGAGACATAACTGCCTCAGCTGTCCTGAGTAGCACATGATCCTTTCCTTGCACATTAAAACCCTTTAGAAAATGGGTTATAGAAATTCTGTTATCTGATGGGTAGAGGGCATCCTCTATGCGGGTGGGTATTAGGCAACACAGACCAGAAAATAACTAGTTGCTGCACATGCCTTCCTTTTTACCAAACAAATCACTGGACTTACGAATGTTCACGTTTGAATATGCCACCACTTTTTTGGCTGCTTACCGAGCGACACAGTCAGTGATGCCCAGACCCCCAAAAGTGCCATTTTTATTAAATGTTTGTATCCCCCCCCAAAAAAAGCAAAGTAAATGCTCACCTACTTTTATAACTCCCCACAGTGTCCAGGAAAAAAAATATTTTTAAATTAATAGTGCCAGAAACATTTTTTCTTTTTAAATGAACAGTACCAGCACAGCCATGTGCTTAGCGCTTCCATCTTACAGCTTTCCCTAATGTCCTCTGAGGCCTTCCCTACCTCCACACTCACTCCATAAAAACAGAAGAAAATAAGAACCTGTCCAGTTTAACCCATTTAGATCACCTTCTTGGTAGCAGACCTACCGCATCCAAATTTCCTGACTGCCATGCCCGATCTTACTGCTCTTCACTAATCTCCCCGACTGATTGCGCTGCAAGAAAAGACATTCCCTACTGAGGTCTCTTCTACCTGACAACAGCAGAAATTTCTGGGCTGCAGCATGAAGAGAGAGACAGAGAGAGAGAGAGAGAGAGAGAAGAGCAGTTCAGAGCCAGGGAGGGATAAAGAGATATGCGGGCTGCAGCATGGAGAGAGAGAGAGTGGCTGAGGGACAGCAAAAGGTGAAAGTAAAATGTGAACCGGATTATGCTTCAAGACACTCCTGCTAGCTGAAGTCTGTCACTTAAAACTTACTACAATATGTAAATCCTAAACAGACAGCAACATGGAGCACCGGCGAGTGTGGGTTGGGAGTGGGGGGGCTATCCACGTTCAACAAACGACAGAGGTGGGCAGGGGTTAAAGATACCAGCTGAACATGTAAAACACTTCTAAGACACTGCACTACCCTCTGCTGGCAAGTATACCAGAAAAGGGCCTAGTTTGCAAAAAAAAAAAGGAACTTTAAATTAGTCTGCACTCATTTATTTTACTTTTTAAATTGTTTTAACTATTCTTAAAAATGTCACATGCAACCCATTTTCTAAGCATAATAATACCCTCCAGGGTGGGCGGTATGGGCTATACCGGACCTTCCATGGGCTATAAGGAGCCCTGCCTGTGGCGTTGGGCCTCATCATGCCCCTGGGTGGTCTGGTCAGGTCAGGTATAGCCCAATGCTTCCCGCCTTGTTGGGTATTATTGCTTACATACACAACACAACACAGATTGACAACACAAAATCACACAACTCCCCTCTACTTGCAAGTCCTCCTCTGAAGTCCAGGTCATCGCATATCAACCATAGTTGAGGACTAAAAGATGGTTTTCTTTTGTCCTCCAATTTTTCAAGACTTAAAACTCCAAAACAAGTCTGCCCTGCATTTACAGCTGGTAGCAACAGTATGGGTTCCCAAGGACAGTTCCAAATTCAGATTCCCTCCACACTCATCCTACGTTACACAAACAAGACTTCACACCACAGCAGGTTCCTCATTCTGGAACCATATTACATGAGCAGTGATATTTGTGATGTCACTCTGAATCTGCATTTTATTAATAGCAAAGGTTAAATATACTGTGAAACCGCTGGATTCCTAGTACATATTGGGTCCAGGTATTCAAGCAGGACTTGATCATAGACATAAATGGGATTTGCTGATACAGGAGTGATCAGGACTACTATTTTGTTTCCATATATTTGTTTTCATTCACCTTTTAAAGAATACATTTAAAATTAATTACAAAGCACCAGTTATTAAAACATTCTCATAGCAGTATGTTTTACAATAGGATTAGATACTCAAGCTTCCATTACTCTTTTTTTTTTGGGGGGGGGGGTGCATCAACCACCACATGGCTACTGAAAAAAGTCCGATAATCAGAGCCCTTAACATTATCAGAAGGTCCAGACTAGGAACATGACAGTACAACCCAGTGCTTCCCTTTCCCTACCTGAGTGTATCTCTTCAGTCTGTGTCCAGCCCTTCGAAAGTATGGCTACATATGGAATAGTATATGGGTGACCATACACAACAAGGGTGTTTCCATCGAGAGGATGTGATGATGTCATACAGATCACAAGAGCGAGGCACTAGTCACATGCTCCTATGGTCTCTGTGGCAGTTCTGTCACAGCACCCTAGCAACGCCAGTCATATGCTCCCATGGTCTCTGTGGCAACTCTCTAGCAGCACCATAGCAACCAGTAGCCACACACTCCCATGGTCTTCATGGCAACTCTATAGCATAGCAGTTTTTGGGAAACAATATTCGTGGAAAGTGAGTTGGATTTTGTGGTGAACTGGTGCTTGATACGGGGGGGGGGGTGTCACTTTATTTTGATGGGCAAACAGTGAAGCTGTAGTTTTTAGCCTTGTGGTGCTTGAACTGTGACTTGACTGAGTTTTTTTGGGGAGGGGGGATTGTGATGGAACTTGGCTGGGCAAACATCACAACGAATACAGAAAGACAGGGTTATCTGAATGCTTGCACTGTGATTGCTGTTTTATGAGCCGTTAATTAAACAATTAACAGCTTGCCACACCTAGCGTTATATTTAGCTTGCTGATAATGATTTGGTAATGTCAGGCATGCAGAAAAGTATAGTTACGTAAGAACTTACCGTAACAGTAGATCTTCGAGAGAGGCTCTTGCAGTAGGTAATTACACATATAGGACTGGCGGATACGCGGCGGGACCCCACAGAAAATTTCTAGCTAGCGGTCGGCGAGGACCATGCCCCGTCAGGTGACCTGGCGCAGGAGGCGTCGGTATAAAGGGCGCATCCCTGACGCCACCCTTCCAGTTCTTTCCCGCCACAGGCCAGAAAAGGCCGGACGAGAGAGGAGTGGATATTTCCATCACTGGAAAAGGAGCTGAAAAAGCCTAGGGGGATGGAGGCCGGGAAGGTATTACCTACTGCAAGAGCCTCTCTCGAAGATCTACTGTTATGGTAAGTTCTTATGTAACTGTACTATCTTACTTCGAGAGGGCTCTTGCAGTAGGTAATTACATATAGGACTGAATCCCAAGCAGTCTGGAACAAAGAGAGGCACCGGGAGGAGGAGGAGGAGGAAAACTACTCCAAAAAGCAGTTCTAGCTGTGCAAGCTTCAAGATAAGAGGCCTTGCAGAACAGCAAGCCCGAAGCCTGCTCTATGGCGAGAGGCAATATCCAAACTGTAGTGTTTAGTAAAGGTATGGACGGAAGTCCAGGTGGCGGCAGCACAGATATCTGCCGCTGACACATTTTTGAAACAAGCCACTAAGGCAGCTACTTCTCTGGTGGAGTGACCTCTTACTTGACCCAGGAGGGTCTTGTTGTATTTGTCATAACAGAAAGTGATGCAATGAGCCAACCACTTAGACAGGCATTGCTTAGAAACAGCATTGCCTTCCCGTTTATGAGCAAAAGAGATGAACAATTGATCGGTCTTTCTGAGATCCTTCATCCTGTTGGTGTAGTATCTCAGAATCCGGTAAACATCCATAGTATGGAGTAAATACTCCCCTTGATTAGAGTGCTGCGTGAAAAAGGCAGGTAACTCTATGAACTGATTTAGAGGAGACTCCGCTACTACCTTAGGGAGAAACTTGGGGTTCATGCGCAGAGCAACACGTTCCTTGTAAAAAATCAAGTATGGAATTTTACACATCATGAGCGGAAGTAATGGCCACCAGGAAGAGAGTCTTCCACGAAAGGAACTTCAATTCCGCGGAAGCTGCCGGTTCAAAGGGAGGCAGAGTAAGTTTCTCGAGAACAAAGTTCAAGTCCCAAGGGGGGGGTGGGAGTACGTATAGGGGGTTTCAGATGGAGAACCCCTCTGAGAAAGGTCTTAGAGACCTCCAATTGAGTGAATGTCTTGTCTGCAATGGGGATATGATAGGCCGAGATGGCCGCCATGTGGCCCTTCAGAGAAGAATAACTGAGACCCAGGTCAAACAGATGACGTAGATACTCCAGCAGAAGCCCCGCTGAACAGGAGAAGGGTTCCATGTTCTTGGAAGCAGCCCAGATAGTGAATCTTTTCCACTTCATGGTGTAGGTGGATCTAGTGGAGGGTTTTCTAGCCTTCACCAAAATCTCCGCCACTTGGGGAGAAACCCCAAAACGGGATTGAGCTAAGTCTGCAGGAGCCATGCATGCAGCTGAAGAGATTTGAGGCCTGGATGGACCAGGGTCCCCTGATCCTGGGTCAATAAACCGCGAGATAGAGGAAGAGGAAGAGGATGATCCTCTGAGTATTGTTGTAGAAGAGAGAACAAAACTTGCTTTGGCCAGAAAGGAGCAATCAGAATCATTCGTACTCCTTCTGAAGCTAGTTTCTGCAAGACTCGTTGGATAAGTGGAATTGAGGGAAAGGCATAGACGAATCTGTCCTTCCAGTCTAGAGACAGAGCGTCTCTCCAGAAAATGCCTCACTCTGGAATGAGCGAGCAGAAGACGGGAAGCTTTGCGTTTAGAGGGGATGCGAACAGGTCGACCTGTGTCGTTCCCCAAACTCGAAAGATATTGTCTAGGACCTCTTGGTCCAGTTCCCACTCGTGAGTCAGAGCAGAAGAGAGACTTAGCTTGTCTGCCAGGGTGTCGTCGACTCCCGGAACATGAATTGCCATGAGGTGAAGGTTGTGTTGTGTTGCCCAATCCCAAACCCTCATTGCTTCCCTGCAAAGAGGGTAGGACCGAGTCCCCCCTTGTTTGTTGATGTACCAAACCACGCACATGTTGTCTGTCTGGACAGCTAGGTGGCTGGAAAGGATGTATTGGTGAAGGGCCTGGAGAGCGTACAACACTGCCCGAAGCCCGAGCACATTGATGTGGAGAGTTTGTTCGAGCTTGGACCAGGAGCCCTAGGTCCAATGGGGGCCTAGATGGGCTCCCCAACCTTCGCCCGAGGCTTCTGTGGTTAGAGTCTGGGAGGGGGGAGGACGAAAGAAAGGAACTCCCCAAAACAGGTTCTCTCGAACCATCCACCATTGCAAGTCTCGAAGCATCGGCGAGGAGACTAGAACTGGGTGGTCTAAGTCGTCCACTAACTGATCCCATTGGGAGCGGAGAATCCACTGAGAAACTCTCATGTGGAGTCGAGTGCGAGGAACTGTCGAGATAGCCGCCACCATGAGCCCAAGAAGGTGAAGGACTGACCTTGCACAGACTCGCCTGCGGCCAGACAACAGACTTATCTGAGTCTGGAGGGTGGACGCCCTGTCCGGTGGCAGGAAGGCCCTGCCCGTGGTCGTGTCTAGAATCGCCTCGATAAACTGTAGTCCCTGGGATGGGATCAGGTGAGACTTGGAATGGTTGATGGTAATACCCAGGCAGGCAAAAACTTGCTGGGTAAGGGTGAGGCAGCGCAGGAGTTCCTCCTTGGACGAGGCTGCCAGGAGCCAATCGTCCAGGTACGGAAAACCTGCACCCTGGTACGCAGGTAGGCCGCCACCACTGCCAGGCATTTTGTAAACACTCGGGGCGCCAAGGATAGGCCAAACGGAAGTGCCTTGAATTGGTAGTGGTCCCCCTGGAACGCAAAACAAAGGTATTTGTGGTGAGACTGCCGAATGGAAATGTGCAGGTAAGCATCCTGCATATCCAGGGCACAAAGCCATTGACCTGGCTGGAGGAGGGGCAGAAGGCTCTGCAACGACAGCATCCTGAACCTTTTGTATTCCACAAAGAGATTCAGGGAACTGAGATCCAGAATTGGTCTGAGATCTCCTGTCTTCTTTGGGACCAGGAAGAAATGGGAATAGTAACCCGTCCCTTGCAGATGAAGGGGGATGGGTTCTATTGCTTGTTTCAGAAGTAGAGCTGAAATTTCCTCCTGGACCAAGAGAAGGTGTTCCCTTGAATATGACGACTTTAGAGGGGGGTGGCGAGGTGGTTTCTGAAGAAACTCTATAGAGTGTCCTTCTGCGATGAGCTGGAGCACCCAAGAATCTGAAGTTATCCTCTCCCAGCCCGGAAGGTGGAGGGAAAACCTCCCTCCTACCGGTTCCTCCGGAAAGTCCGGAGGCTGTGGGAGAGGGAAGGAGTCAGGTGGTGTGGGCAGCCGCAGCTGAAGCACCCACCTGTTTTTGGGCAGGGGGCTTAGCAGCTGGGGCCCGTGTTTGTGGGCCGCTTCCTGGGTTTCGCTTTGGGCCGATCTGCCTGGCGTAAAGGGACAGCGCTGTTGCTGGTGGGGGCGGTACATGGAGTCGGCGGTGTTCAGTGCCATCCCCTTCTCCTGCAAATCGGTGATGATGTCCTTGACATCACCGCCAACGCACCGACCCCAGAAGGGCGCTTCCTGGACAGTGGATTGCACTTCCGGGACCAACCCTGACACGCGGAGCCAAGCATGATGACGTAAGCCTACGGCGAAAGCTGAGCTCCGTCCAGCAGTGTCCACTGCATCGTAGGTCGCACGGAGCATGTGTCGACTGGCCAAACATGCAGAGCGGACAAGATCAGCCAGCTCCTGCTTGACTTGGGAGTCTGGCAAGGAGTCCAGTTTGGCTTCCACCTGAGTCAGAATGGCCTTCTGGTAGTCCCCCATATGGCCGAGATAATTCAGGGCCCTAATCCCCAGTGTGGAAGAAGCAAAGATCTTCTTTCCATACTGGTCCAGAAGGCGGGATTCTTTGTCAGGTGGCGACGAGCTGAGGTGTTCTGGGTTGGCCGACCAGCCATGAGCGGCGCTAATCACGACTGAGTCGGCACGAGGGTGAGAATCTAGAAAATCAACACCCTCGGGAGCCTGGTATAGCCTATTCGACTTCCGCGGAAGTGGGGCTAGAGCTGACGGCTGTTTCCATATGGTGGTGATAAGGTCGGCATGAGGCTCTATCCAGGGTGGCACCAAGGTAGGAGCTGTCACAGGCAGATCCAGATGCTCAGCGAGTTTCAGACGCTGAGGATCTGGTTCCAAAGAGTGCCACTGATGAACCTCCTGGATTTTCCTTAGCAACTCCATAAAAGAAGGATCTTCCGGAGGAGACTTCGGAGGAGTCCTTGGCTTCGACGGACAGCGTGGCTTGTCGTCCCTTTCGGAGCAACCATCGGAGGAATCTGAAGAGTCCAAGGGTGAAGAGGAGGAGGAAGAGAAAAAGACTCCCTTTCCCAACCAGGGGGAGGAACGGACCCCTTGGGAAGCTCCCTGGGAAGCGTGTCCTGCCCCTCTCTGGACCCAGACAGGAGAGCCCTGGAGTCCGGAGGTGGTGAGGGAATGTGCCGCCTTGGATGTACGGGAACCTCAGACGGCACCGTCGTCAGTAGGCGGCTCTTGACCTCCCTGGTGAGCTGAGCCTTGGCCTCAGCCCACCAGGAGGCCAGAGTCTTCTGCAAGTCCACCAGCGGTTGTGGGGGCGGTGGAGGAGGAGGAGGCGGGGGATAAGGATACGGGCTGTACCCATATGGAGAGTATCCAAAACCCTGTCTGTGATAGCCCGGTGTCGGTATTGGCGGGCGTTGGAAAGACCGCGACCGGGTACTGTGCGGCGACCGGATACTGTGGTCCCGGTAGTCGGGCCAGATAGGATGGAGGGTACCCGGAGCCGGAGGAGCTGCCGGAGCAGACAGCTCGCCAGCGGCCTGCCAGACGGATCCAGGTTGGAGGCCCGGAAGGCGGGGGTCTGGCGGCGGCATCCGAAGCGGGATGTCGGCCGGAGTCGGTAGAACTGGCGCTGGGCCGCTGTCCGGAGAGCCGCCTGCAGATCCGGCGCACTCCACAGGAGGACGGTCCGACGGAGGAAGGTCCCACCATCGCCCCGGATGGAGGGGAAAATCCCCGGTCGGGCTGGGGGATTCTGGGTCCCGGACGGCAGTGAAGGCTGTGGAGAACCGGAACGACGAACGTAGGGAGGTCCATCATCGGTTCAGTTGCCGACCGGGCCGGACGCACCGGGCCGCAAGTGCTTTAATGGGCGAAGCCTGGCGGGCGCCGAGGAGCCGGGCGCCTGGTTTATGGGAGCCTTTCACCGGAGGCAGACCGAGGAGAAGGATCGCCTGTCCAATGGGAGGGGCGCTGCGCTCACCAGGGGTCGTGCTTACTGGCTTTCTCCGCTGGACGCTGGAGGAGCCGACGCCCGCTTACCAGAGTCACCCACGCCAGTAGGCCGCGAGCTCGCGGCCGTAATCCGTAGGCGGAGGCCTCCACTGCCCGGAGGCGCTGAAAGGCCCGCCTGAGTGTGAGCCAGACGGAGGGCCGATGCCCCTCGAAACCTCCGAGGCGGCTGGCCCAGGAGCGGTCGTTACCAGACCCGGCGGTTCTCGAGGGAGACACGGTAGAGGAGCCCTTGTCCCAGTGCCTCTCCTTATCCTTCTTCTTCTGATGGCCTTCGGGGGAAGTGGACGCCTACCTCAGTTTTTTGAGCTCCTTCTCCATCGAACTCATCTTTTTCTTCAAAATATGGGCTTCCAGGGATTGCTGCCGCCTTTTCCGGGTAGCCGTGTTGAAGCTGAGGCAATGCTGGCACTTCTCGACCGGGTGATCGGGGCCTAGGTAGAACAAGCACAAGGAATGGCCGTCCTTGTGCGGGAGTTGGGTGCCACACAAGTCGCACTTATTTTTGTGCTCGGAGGGTGTAGGGGACGACATACACCGACGATTACCTGACGTTAATCGAAAAAATCAAAATACTTCAGTAAAAACCGACGAAGGGTAGGCTGATGAAGCAACAAACTTTTCCGCGAGGTGCTGCACGAGCTAACGGCGGGAAGGAACTGGAAGGCGGGCGTCAGGGACCGCCCCTTTATACCGACGTCTCCTGATGTCGGGTCACCTGACGTGGGGCACCGGGGACTGCTAGCTAGAAATATTTCCGTGGGGTCCTGCCGCCTCCCGATGTCAGTCCTGTATGTGTAATTACCTACTGCAAGAGCCCTCTTGAAGTAAGATCTGGGTTTTGTGATCACTTGAAAATGATGCGATTATACGGGCAAACTCAATGCCTTTAACTGAGCCTATGGTAATGGCAGAAATAGGAAAGGAATCGGGGAATGCAATTTTTATTAATTTAAGCGGTATTTTCGATTAAGCGGTATGCGTTTAAGTGGGCTCCACTGTATATTTCTTACAGTACTGCTTTCCATTAAAGTAGTGATGAGTCCTCTAAGATAAACCTCTCCTAACATATGCACCCCAACCGAGGAAACCCTTCCAAGTATAGTAAGTCCATAACAATGCATACTGTAACTAAACATGAACTACTTTTATATCACTTTCTGTATGAGGCCACTGTATAAAATATAAAACTGTAGCCAAGTTTGTACCAACCCAATGTGATAATGAAGAAACTATATTAGGCCATAGACAAGATATTGTAGCACAGCCCTCCCTGCCTGTTTTCCTAGTGGGCTGAGGGATGCCTCGTGGCAGTGGCCAGCTTAACAACCGTAGATTTAACACTGAAAGCAAGCCACCAGTCCAACAAGGATCAAATTAAATATGCCAACTTGCTCCAAAGCACATATCAAATACAGAGCAATTCAGTATTTATCTATATGGTAATTTATCTTTAAAGTGTCACAAATTGTTCTTAATCACCATTCTGATTTCTTGGAATTAGCAGCAGCACATCGGGCTCCAAATCCCACTTTGATTTTTTCAGTCAGCCGGCCTACATCTTTTGGGTCAGAGTACACACAAAGTTTACTGCGTAACACACTCAAAGCTTAGCAGTCAACTGCATAGAGTGTGTTCCCCCCAGTTCATAAAGAGTCGACCTTACAGAATCAAAAGCTTTGCAGTGCTGCTGCGTGACAAAGCTGAGGTCAGAAAATAGATGACGTCTCTCTCCTGTCACCATATGCACGTGGCCCCATTGTCCGTGATGCCATCGGAATGCGATCCATCTCTGCAGAGTGGGCTTTCAATAACAGTGTCAATGGACCTCATGTCTTCTCCTGCTACTTCCTAGGGGTAATTTTACATGCTTTTATGATATGTTGCGGCTGTTCCATTTGAAGCTTCCTGGTTAGGAGCTCCGTCACAAAGGCAGCTGGGTTCACTCCATCCGATTCTTCTGGGAGCCCCCAAAAGATGCACAGTCACCACTCTTGATACATTTTTCAAGTGCTCCAAACAGAGCCTTAGATGATTGTTTTCTCAACTCAAGCCAGCTGTTGCAGAGACTGCCTTTTCTGCTGCTTCTTTTGTTGCCCCCCCCTCCTGAATGTCCATTCTTATTTCCAAGGTGTGTACCTGGACACCGAAAGTGTCCACTTTATACTCAAGGGTTGTCATACCCAAGTCCAGAGCTTGGACTGCATTCAGGACTGTTTGTAGGGTCAGTTTCCCAGACCAGACACTGCTGATGGCTCTGTAGCAATCTCAGGCCAAGGGCCTCCCTTCTTTTTACCTAGGTCTCCTGTGGCAGCATTCTCTGGATGAACCATACCTTCAGTTCTATTCAGAATGAAGTCAAAAAGGTATATTGTCTCTTACAAGTTTGCTGTATCAAAATACCTAGTTGGATGCAAGTTTAAAGTGGGCAAAAAGTAGTTCAACTGAGTTTTCTCAGCTGAGGTACAGGAGTTTGATGAGTCAGCAAGTTGCCTCGTTGGCATCAGGCTCCACCCTGACTATGTTTTATATTCATAATAATTAAAAAAAAAAAATAATTCAAGATCATTTACCAGTATTTCACCTTCAATCCTCTGACACATATCTTCTCAACATTCCTGTCTCCAGAATGATTACCTTAGGGGACAGGGCCTTTTCAAGCTATGGTTCTTGCCTCTGGAACACACTCCGTCTGGAAGTTCAATCAAGTGCTGATCTCGAGCAATTTAAAGTGATTTTCTGAGGTTTACCATAACAAATGGGAGTAGTAACCTGTAGGAGTTGCGAATCAATCTCCTACCATTCAAACTGCCAAAAATACAGGTTACTCACCTGTAACAGGAGTTCTAGGAGTGGTATATGTTGTTCATCCACACTTGTTGGCAAGTACCTTGCCGCTTTAAGATGAGACGGAAAGTCTTCAAGCTGGCTCCTCCCACCCACCCGGGTGGTAAAACCCTTGGATCCACCCCATGACGCCAGATCTAGCCCGCTGGAACCAGGTTGCATGTCGAAGTCGAGGAGGTCGGTGGGTCTGATGAAAACATATACCACTCCCAGAACTCCTGTTACAGGTGAGTAAGCTGTATTTCTAGGACGTGATATGTTGTCTGCCACACTTGTTGGCAGACTCCCCAGCAGTTCTCCCGGGAGGAGGGAGGCAAGGCGCCAGCACTCTATACTTACTTGGGAATAAGGACTGGAGAACTGAGGTCCCAAACCAGCATCCCAGCGTGACTCTAGGTCAATGTGATAATGGAAATAAAGGTGTGTGCCGACTTCCAGGTAGCAGCCCTGCAGATTTCCTGGATGGGGCGTCCCTACAAGCAGCCACCGAAGCAGCGGTATGGTGGGTAGAATGAGCTCTTATCCCTTTGGGTGGCTCCATGCCCGCCAACCTATAGCAGAGATCTATGCAGGAGGTGACACACCTGCTTATCGTCCATTTGGCTGCAGGTCTGCCAGGTGCGGTTTCACCGTAGGTGACAAACAGCTTGCGAACCTCTCCCCGAACTTCAGCCATCCGCTCCTTATAGTAAGCGAGCGCTCTTCTAGGGTCCAGAGTATGGAGCCTATATTTAGCCTCTAAGGTGTGAATGGGATAGAACACCGGCACAGTCAACACCTGATTCAGGTGAAACTTCGACACCACCTTCGGAAGGAAATTCGGGTGGGGGCGAAGGATAACCCTGTCCCTGTGGAAGACCAGATAAGGAGACTCGATGGAAAGCACTTGGAGCTCTCCCATCCTTCTGGCTGATGTGATAGCCACCAAGAAGACAGCCTTCCATGACAGGTGGGAGATATCGCACCTGCGCATCGGTTCGAATGGCTTGCCCATGAGCTTAACCAATACCAGCAGTAGATCCCACGGAGGTGGAGGTTCTCGCACCGGAGGGGATCTGTGATCTAAGCCTTGGAAAAAGCACCAGACCACCTTCTCCTGCACCACTGACTGCTTGCCAGCCTGCGCCCGGTAAGCAGAGATGTCTGCCAGGTGCACCTTAAGGGTCATCGACCGAAGCCCTAGCTGAGAAAGGGACCACAGGCAGTCCAAAATGCTAGCCAACGGACAGGATGAAGGATCCAATCCTTTGCCCTGACACCAAATGGAGAATCTCTTCCATTTAAAGGCATAGCATTTTCTGGTCAACTCCTTACAGGATGCCTCAACAACATTGAGGACCTCGTCGGAAAGACCCAAGGCCTGGAACTCTAGCCCCTCAGGAACCAGGCCGTCAGGTGCAGGGATTGAAGGTCCGGATGGAACACCTTCCCCTTGCTGACTGAGATCAGGTCCGGGCAGGCTGGAAGCCGCCTCGGGAGCCTGGAGCTGAGGCTGAGGAGATCTGGATACCAGAACTGGCGAGGCCAGTCTGGGGCTACCAGAATCACCTGCGCCTAGTCCCTCTTCACCTTGAGAAGCACCTTGTGGATCAAGGGAAATGGAGTGAAAGCGCAGAAGAGGCCCGGGGTCCACAGCCTCGAAAAGGCATCCCCCTGCAGCGAGCCCTGCTGAGGGGGGCAGGCATGAAACAGTCTCAGCTTTGCGTTCTCCCTGGAGGTGAAGAGGTCCACCTGAGGGGTGCCCCACTGGGAGAACAGATCTTGAACTACCTCCGGCAAGAGAGACCACTCGTGAGATGCAGCTGAGGGCATTGGCCAGACTGTTTGAGGCTCCTGCCACATGGATGGCAAGATCCGCCTCCAGGCTGATCAGGGGAGACCAAATGCGGACAGCCTCCTTGCACAGGGGCAAGGAGTGTGTCCCGCCCTGACGGTTGAGGTAGTACATGGTCGTGGTATTGTCCATCTGGACCTGAACCACTTGACCCCGTACAAACAGAGCAAAGGCAGAGACGGCTAACCATACCACTTGCAGCTCCAACAGGTTGACGTGGCATCAAGACTCCTGAGGGGACCAGAGGCCGTGTGCCTTGAGCTCCCCCAGATGGGCACCCCAACCCATCAAGGAGGTGTCGTCGGTAAGGATGACCGTCAGCTCAGGGCGGACAAATGGGATACCCTCCTGCAGATGACCTGGGAAGAGCCACCACTGCAGGCCATCCCACATCTTCTGGGTCATGGTTACTGGCTGGTCCAGAGGACCAGAGTGCTGAGACCACTGGGCGAGCTAGTCCTCATTGCAGGGGATACATATGCCAGCGGGCCCAATGGACCACGCTGGTGCAGGCCACGAGGCCCAGAAGGTGCAGGAAGTCCCAGGCAGGGTGCAATTGCCCAACCTGAAATGACTGGGCAAAGGAGGAAAGGACCTCGGCCCTGTCCGCCGGGAGCCGGGCTCTGGCTCGAAGAGAGCTGAGCTCTGCCCCAATGAACTGAATCACCTGCGATGGCACGAGTTCCGATTTGGCCTCGTTGATCAGGAGGCCAAGTTGAGAGCAGACCTGGAGGGCCAGATCTCTGGACCGCTCCACCTCCAACCTGGAGGGGGATGCTATCAGCCAGTCATCCAGGTAAGGGTACACCTGGACCCCTTGGCGCCGCAGGAATGCTGTCACCACTGTCATGCATTTGGTGAAGACCCTGGGAGCTGAAGAAAGGCCGAAGGGCATGGCCTGGAACTGGTAAAGGGATCCCTCCGCTCTGAAGCGGAGGAATCGCCGATGAGACGGATGGATCAGGACATGAAAGAACGTGTCCTGGAGATCCACAGAATAAAATCATACACCTAGTTCCAAGGATGGTATGATCTGAGCCAGAGTGATCATCCTGAAGGTGCCCGGCCTTAGGAACTTGTTCAGGTCATGCAGATTGAGAATGGGGCGCCAGCCCCCCATCCGTTTTGGGACCAGGAAGTACCTGGACACAAACCCTGGGCTTGGAGGAGGATTCGCCACCTTGCTGATCACCTCCTTTTGGAGGAGCAGAGCTATGTTGACTCAACGAGCCAACAGAAACTCTAGAACGGTAGCCCCGAGGGCGACGGCTCGAAGGGAGGAGTCTGCTCGGCCAGAGGCAGACCTCACACCACTTCCAACACCCAACGTCCGTGGTTATAGCAGACCAGGTGGAAAGGAAGTGGCAGAGCCAGCCCACCACGGGGGGATCCAGAGGAGGAGTGACAAGGTTGGGGGCGGCACCCTCTTAACCCGTCACTGGGCAGGCTTGGAGGAAGGGCCAGCCGAGGAGCTGCCTGTACCTTTCCCTCCAGGCTTCCTGTTGGAGGAAGCAGCAGGCTTGGCCTTGGGGTGCCAAGCGTTGAGCCTGCTGGCCCTGCTGCTGGTGCTGCTGGGCTGGTCGTGCTGCAGAGGCAGAAGGGTGAAAGGGCTTATGTTGTTGCCGGAGGCCTTTGTCCTTCTGGGCAGACGTGACCGAGTCCAAGGTGGCACTGGACTTCTCGATCTGCTGGAGGTGGCCCTCCACCCCAGGCCCGAAAAAGTTGGTGCCCAAGAAGGGGACGTCTGCCAGCTTGTGCTGGGTATCTGCCATGAAGGTCGAGATCTGCAGCCAGGCTCTGCGGTGTATGGCTACTGCGGCCGCTACTGACCGGGCACAAGAGTCTCCAATGTCCACAGCAGTCTAGAGCTGTTGCTTGGCCACCGCTCTTCCCTGATCCCGCACCTGCTTGACTGTCATTTGAAGGTCAGCCGGGAGATGAGGAAGCACCTCATCCAGGGAGCCCAAAAGGGAATGTGAAAAGTGTGCCATCAGTAGAGCCAAGCTAGCCTGTCGAAGGCCTAGGGAGGCGGCAGCATAAACTTTGTGCCCGAAGTAGTCCAGCTTTTTGGATTCCTTGTCCGGGCGCTTCTCTACGTCCCTGGTGTTTCCAGAGTGCCTGAAAACGCTATCAGTCACCAGCCCCTCAGCTGAGGGGTGCTCTGAAACACCGGAGAGGGAACCGGTCGGGACTGCATACTTGCAGGCCATCCTGGCTGAAGGCACAGGACAGGAGGCAGGCCGTTGCCACAACTCCAAGGCCGGACCAACAATGGCCTGGACCATGGGAAAGGCCTCTGTGGAGGGAATCCCCTCGATCCAAAATCTTCTTGAGGGGATATCTGGCCCATTTCTGCATGGGTTCGAGCTGCAACCCAGTAGACTCTGAGATGAGCCGAAAAATACAGAGGAACGAGGATGGGCTGTCATCCACCGACAGGGCCCTGGAGGATTCCAGGTTGAGGGGCCTGGAACACAGGGAAGAGTCGTCGGACTCAGAGTAGTCTGCAAACAGCTGCCGAGCGCCTGAGCCACCCTCCACTTGCCGAGGCCGATCGGGGGTGAGGGTGACCGATAACCTGTGGGGCAAGCCCTGACCCGACCGAGAATCCTTGATCAGGGCCCCAGTCTCCGGTTGCGGAGGTTCCACCACAATGGGTGGAGCAGCCGGTTTTAGCCGAGCAATCGGTGCCGGAGTCGGCTCCTTGCCAAGGAACCGAGGGCGAGAGATCACTGCGTCCACTCGGGCAATAGCCACTTAATTGCCGGAGAAGGCGACTGAGTGTTGCCAGTCAACAAGAGCTGCTGCCACATCATATCCTCATAGTGCCGACGCAACTTGCGCCGGAGCCTGTCCTCCTAAGAGGATGATGAGGAACAGCAACGACGCCACTTTCCGTGATGTCGGGACAGAGACCGTCGGGTCGAAGAAGGGGCGGGGGAAACCCGCACATCCTCTGGATCAGGGTCCATGACCAGGGACTTCAGCTCGGGAGGCCGAGGCAAGTCCTCGGTAGGCACCGGGGGAACTGCTGAAAGAGAGTTGTCGGCCTCTCCAGTCGACAGCCCGTCTAACGGGTCGAGAAAAATCTTGACTGCATCGACGGGTGACTCGGCTGGCTGACCTGACGGGGACACCAACAAGTCAGCGGCCTTGGCCACAACATCAACCGAAGTCGACAGAGGACAGTCCGGCGAGCGAGATCTCTCCTGCTCCTACGAACATCGACAGTGGGACTTACCTTTTGGGTCCTTCTTCTTTGACCGACTGAAG
This sequence comes from Neoceratodus forsteri, assembly GCA_016271365.2. NCBI lineage: Eukaryota > Metazoa > Chordata > Ceratodontiformes > Ceratodontidae > Neoceratodus > Neoceratodus forsteri. The sequence continues at coordinate 365,740,084 of CM028130.1, forward strand.
TGAATCCCTGAAGGACCCTCTCCCTTGGTGGAGAGGGACTGACAAAGCTCCCGAAAGGAAGCAGTGTAGGAGGAGCCCAAGGAGAGTGGGATAAACGCTGACGCCGAGGAAGATGGAGATGCGGCCTGGGCTGCCTCCTCCTTGAGGGCGATTAACTGCTCCAGCTGCTCTGCGGAGCCCACAGCAGCGGACACCGCCCAATGGGCCTCCTTCAACTTCACCGGTGGAAACCGTTTTTCAGGGTGCCCCAGTTGGAGTCGGCCAGTGCGGTCTTCAAGAACCAAAGCTGAAAAGGACAAAGATCGCAGGCCTGCAGATCGTGGCCAAGCCCAAGGCAGTAGACGCACGTGGCGTGTGGGTCGGTCCAAGACATCTGCTGCCCACAAGGGCACCGATGGAGCCAGGAGTAGATTTGGAATCTATCGCAGCCGCAAAGGAAGGAGAAGACTGAAGTTGCGTAAACTTCAATACGATTTTCGGTAAAACCGAAGGTTTAGGATCCAGCCTAGAGACGCAAGAGCTCTAAGAAGGGAACCTGAGCTTCCAAGCGGTAAGGAAGAGCTGGCGTCATGGGGCGAAGCCGAGGGTTTTACCACCTGGGTAGGTGGGAGGAGCCAGCTTGAAGACTTTCCGGCTCATCTTAAAGTGGCAAGGTACCTGCCAACAAGTGTGGATTGAACAACATATCCACGTCCCTAGAAAGTGCTGTTTTCCATGAAAAAAATGCTTTTATTTCGAGCTCTGCTTTATTTACATAACCCTGCCCCTTTGTTTTCTCAGGGCTGCAACCCCCAACCGTGACATCATGCAAGGGAAACGGAGTTTTGAAACACAGACCTCTGTTGGTCAGTCTTGGTACTGCAGACATCCTTTTTCTTTCACAATTTTGGACTCCTAGCATAAACTTGACACCAAAGAAAAATAAAAGTATTCTGACCCATAATTACACTCCAGACCTACTTACAATCATTCAGGCCCTATAACATAAACATAGAAGGGGTGTGACCGCACACAGAAAACTGGAGGGTGGGCAGAAACAAAGTGCTGATAAAACATAAAAAAAAAAAATGACTGACAAATTTTTTTACAAAACAAATTGCAGCCTCAACATCTGAAGCATGGGTGGTAATGGCATATTATGTGAAAAAAGCATTTGCGAAACCTCAGAAAATCACTTTAACTGCAAAGTTAAAACTTCATTTTTATCAACTGGTTTTTAATTTTTCATTGACTTATGCAAACAATAATACCAAACAGGGTGGGCAGTACTGGACAATACTGGACCGCCCAGAGGTGTAATGAGACCCGATGTTGCAGGTGAAGGGTCTTATAGCCCCTGAAAGGTCCGGTATTGCCCATACTGCCCACCCCGAAGGGTATTATTGTGCTTAAAAAATGGGTTAGTGGTGAAAGTTAAATAAAATATTATAAAAGGTTAAAAAAACCTTACAAATGAGTACAAATAGAAAATTATTTTTCTTGCAATATAGTCCCTCTACTGGTATATTTGCCAGTACAGAGTACTGCAGTGTTTGAGAGACTTTTTAAATTTCTTTTCTGGTGTCTGTTGCTTGTCTCCTCTCCCCACCAGGGCAGTTGCCCCCCAAGCAGTCTGCACTGCAGGAAGGTAGCATGAGTACGATCAATGGTCGGGGGCAAGAGCACAGTCAGGGGATGAGAGGAGAAGTAGTTCTTCGAATGCCACTCTCAGAGATGGAAATGAGCTGCTGGGTTGGGGCAGTATAGGGAGTGGGCAAAAGTAAGGAGTGCGGAAATGAATATGAAGCACGGTCTGGAGATGAAGAGTGAGGGAGGTATAGTGAGCTGGCAGTAAAAATATGTTAAATCGGTTAAGACAGGTAAATATTGCATTTGCCAGTGTTTCTGATGTGTAGTTAGGAGTTGGGGTACAGAGCTGAATCACTCTAAGCGACAAAAAAATGGCGGCTGAAATATTTTTAACTGGGCACAGTGATATGTTTTATGGAAGGGTAGGCTGGCCCTGGACTACTTACTTCCCGGTCTGTATTGGTACTTAATGTAACCCCTTACCTGGGATCTCAGCTAATCACAGACCAGGAAAATTATATCCATTTTCTAAGACTAAGTGTGCTGTGAGTTTGTACAGCAATCTGAAATTTGTACAAAGTGCTTCATAAATTGCATTTCTTGTTATCATATGGTGCATTTATAATCACAGTCAAATTAAGTGCACAGCTTTGCTCCAAGGCCTGTTACACACAAACCAACTTACAAACCACACTACTGCCTACGTCAGGTGGTTCCAATATGTCCCTTACCATTAGGACCAAATGAAAGGAAATCAATGTATTAAAAAGCCACAGATGACGGAGCAAAAGCAGGAAGCAGTATGTATGCTTATAGGTCCTTGAAGCTGGAGGGCGTAGATTCAGGAGAGATGTGAGGAAGCACTTCTTCACAGAAAGAGTGGTAGATTCTGGAACAGCCTACCAGCAGAGATGGTAGGGACGAAAATAGTGGTGGGGATTCAAGAATACATGGGATAAGCATAAGGTACTCTTACTGGAATGGAAGGAGGGGGGAGGGAGAAAGAGCCAGAGATCAAGCAGGGTCTGCAGTGATACTGCAGTTAGGGAAAAATGGACAGACTGGGTGAGCAAAGCGGTCTGCCAACAAATTCTAGGTTTCTATGTTACAATCACTTCACTACCAGTCTCTCATTGGTTGTAAAGCACTTTGGGATACAATGTGTATGAAAATCCCTATGTAAATGCAAATTATTATTCTTCCTCCTCCTCTGATGACACTCTTGTGACTGTAAAAGTGCCATTGGAGGACTGTGAACCAAAGGTGAGCAGTTCTAACCACCCTAAGAATGCAAAGTTTGACCACTGTTACAATTATAAGAGCGCCATAGGGGGACCTACATATGCCAACTTTACATTAAAATAATTTTAAAAAAAGGAACCCAAACTTGCCCATTTCCAGAGCAATTGGGCATGGGACAATCTTCACAGAATAAAAATGTCTCACATGCAGGGGAACGGAACACTATGATTGGCCAGTGCCACTTCCTCTAATTTTTAGGACAAATACCTGCCAGAGAGGGTCCTTCTCTTCAGGGAAAATCTGAAAGTATTTCTGAGCCAGCTGTATGGGTGGCAGGGTCTGCAGTTTCAGGTTTGTCCATGTCTGAACAAAACGGATCAGGTTCTTAAAGGTGTACAAGCCCAGCCGGTCATTTCCATAGTTTGAGAGATGAGTCATGAAGATACTGATCTGCAAGCAGAGAGAGAGAGAGTTACAGTCAAATCTGGAAAAAAATCTAGGGCCCTGAAACTGGCACCCAATGCAAGGTGATTGTTTCAAGCCTGTGAAATCTGTTGGTTTAAAATACCCTGCTAGCACCTTTTTCGGATCACAGTACTGTATTTTCCTGGACCTCCAGCAGTTCTTAGAGCTGCCCAACATTGTACTGGTTGTAGGGCTGAACTTAGGGCTACTGTTAATCACATGATGTTAGTCAGGTGACAGGTCCAGTCACCAATGGTTCAGGAGGCAGCAGTGACATGAAACTGTCTAGCATGGAATAGTTTTTGGGCTGAGCACCATGCTACTAACAGAAACATGGAAACATAGATATTGATAGTAGATAAGGACCACATGGCCACCTAGTCTGCCCATTTACCCACCTACTGTGATACTGCAGACACTACTTGATATCCGGCTTTAGCCCCCCTTTCCCTACTGTACCTCTAAGGTTCCCTTATGCCTGTCCCATGCTTCCTTACACAAAAGTCACCAGCAGATAAAGACCATTTGGCCCACCTGTCTGTACTGTATGTATGCAATGTATGGAATATTAAGGACAGCACAGTTTCACAGGGCTGACTGCAGTGCTGTAAAGCCATCTAACAATATAATGTATGTAGGGATGAACTCAGGGCTACTAACAGTACTAACAGCTTTAGTTTCAGACTGAAACTTTCACACTATCTGTAGAATGGAACTCAGGACTACTAGCAGTGCTGACATGGTATGAGTCTGTTTCACAGCACTGCTAGCTGTTCAGGCCACTCTACTGCTACAAAGCTGGCTAACACTGTGTTCTCTCTCTCCTTTATCAAACATTCCTCCTTAAAATTTGGGGTTTCCCCCACTGGTAACTAAAGCACAATACGGGCTCTGTGGAAAATGGTCTATTCAATCCCACGCTCAAGAAACGTGAGCTAGAGGACTGTTGGTGTGACCAGTGGGGTTTTCTGGTAGTAGCTCATCTCTGCCCAGACAGACAGTAGGAAGGAGTTCCATATGACTGGGGCAAACACAGAGAGTGCCTATACCCAGCCAATTTAAGTCTCGAGCGTGGGACACTGAGTAGCCCCTGGTCCCTGGGGATTCCAAAAGCATCAAGAAGTAGAGTTATTAACTGGCTTTGCCAAGCAATATCTGTACCATGTTTGATCATATTCTTGAGATACAGCACAAAGTGTAAAAAAAAAAAAAATCTGAAGCCACAATTTATGTATCATTAGGTTACCATGGCAGACACAGTTGGGAATGCTCATACCAGCTATGATCATAACTGGATCAGTGGTTCTCAAGATATATCCCAAAAATGCCATGGCAGAAACATTCAGTACTTAACAGTAACAGATGATCTCTGAGAGACTTTACCACATAAAGCGTCATCAATTGGAATAAGAAGCCACGGACATCAGGACCACTCAAACACTTTTGTCTAGCTAGGACCACCCATGATGTCGTATATCATTGGAGCCTATATATTTTGTGGGTGGCTCAATGCCTCCTCAGTTTTCTCACTGGAGACAAGCTTTTAGCTACACTATACCAACAGGTAACGAGAGACCAGAACCCTGACCAGCCCAACAACAGAGGTGGCAGTTCCAGAAAGAAAAAGACCAGTTGGAAGGGCGAGAAAAGGAGAAGACTAGGTTTGCAGTAATGGTCACGCCTTTCACAGCACACCACCTGAAAATACAGAATTGGGCAGGCAGAAGGGTGATGCATGGCTCTATGGCATAGATTCTCTCAAAGATCTACTGTTACTGGTAAACAACAAACATATCTTCTTTGAAGATATCTCCCTCCATAGAGCAACATCTTCAGAATGATTCCCAAGCAGTACAAGACAGCAAAGCAGGAGGAAGGTCATACAACAGGGATACAAAAGATCTCAATGACAGTGGGCCAGGAAGGATGGTAAGGTTGAAGCCAGCCCGAATACTGGACACCAAAGTCAATCGCAGTATGCAGTGAAAAGGGTGCATCAAAGTCCATGTAGCAGCAGCGCATATAACAGTTGTCAAAATGGAAGTAACTAAGCCATATATGAGGCTACACCAGGGGTGTTAGGCCCATAGACAAGACCAGGAAGCACCTTGCCTGGCGTCCTAAAACACAAATGAAATGCAAGATGCCAATCATTCTGTAACTGTAAGACACAGAAATGGGGCACCCACCATGCCCTTGATGAAGGAAGCAAAACAGCAGGAGGATTGCGACCAGGCCAAAGACAGCCTAAGAGATGTGTAATGCACTATGGACATCCACCAGTGAACACAGGCTAACCCAACCAGACAAAGTGTCAAGCAGGCCGGGAAAAAGATCTTTCAAGTGGCAAGAGGCCCCAGTGAAGCCCATGTAAGGGATTCCAGGACCATGCAGGAACCATCGGGACACCACCAATAGAGCCACATCAGTACCCATGAGGAGAACAGGAAAGGTGGAACAGGCTAAAGAGCAGAACCACACCAAGAAACATCAGAGGTGAAAAGTCTGAGCGGGTCAAGGTAAACCAGTGTATACTTGACCAGACAGTAGAAAGGCACAAAAAGCAAGGTGCACTAAATGCTGTAACGTGGCCATAACAATAAACACAGGTGCCGAGAAGATGGCAGCCAAGCCAAGAGAACGTCATGAGCAGGACAGAAGCTCAGTGGCAGGAATCAGGCAGGGTGGAGCAGGGAAGCAAAGTTCCAGAAGTCAGGAGCAGCCTGAGGCAAAGGAAAAACACCACCACTTTAGAGGGAAGAGTGAGAGAGATGCCAGATAGGAAGGGCCACATCCCTGACTTGAACAGGAGGGGGCCAGCAAAATCAAGGCAGCCAGTGCCATGTGGAGCAGCAGCAAACTCTCCAGAAGCAAGGAATGAAGGACCTAGCCAGGGGAGGGACAATACAACGTAAAGCCCAGAAAATCCAAAGGCCAAGGAACAAGCACCAGGAAAGTCCTAAATGAGTATGGATACTAAAGCGAGCCAGAGGCAAAGGGACAATGGAATGGGAAACAGCATAACCTGCATGACAAACAGCTGACACCCAGTGAATATGAAGGCTTGAGAAGGGAAGATGCCTACAACAGGGGCAGCCCCCGCCCCATAGCAAAAAAACAGTGCAGTTGCAGCAGTAGTAGCGGAATGTGTAAGCTCCTCAGGACCAGGATGCACAGGCCACCCCCATGACAACAAAGGAAGGAACAACCACACAAAATCAGGTGGGCTGCCACAGTCACATATGAAGACCAAAACATGTGGACAGCCCAGAGGCCACCCAGCCGCATGATGATGATGATGATCTGGAAGTAACTGGATAAGAACCACCCAGGCTGCACCAAAAGAGGAACTGTAAGGATGTGAAGAAAGCCCTCTGTTGCAACAACGCAAATGTGCCTGATCTCCATAGGGTAGCATTATAAAAGAAGGATGGGCAGGAAGGGTGTAGGATAGCCACCACCGGAGGGGACCCAAACTCAGGCCACATAGCACAAGGCCAGAAAGGGCAGTGCTGCACCAAAAGCTGGACCAACACAGGAAACCCAGAGATGGGTGAAGGATGAATGAGCAGAACCCAGAAATGAGAGAGAGAGAGAACAAATGCAATCAATGAGCAATGGAGCAGGTGGCAGAGAAAATATATGCCAGCCACCAAACCATGGGCAACAATGGTGAGTACATGGCACAATGGCGTGAAAAGGCCATCAGGCAAGCCAGCCACAAAAGGAGCTGGAGCTAGGAGCTGCCACCAGCGACTGTAAATGACTGAAGCATAAGCTAGGAAAAAGCAGCTAAGCTGAAGCCTACGGCAGCAAAGGTAAAAAGGTAGGCAACCAATGGCATCAAGGCGCTAGAGACCACAGGCAGCGTATGGTGCACAACATGAGGTATTCTAGATTTATGAAGAACAGCCACAAGAACCACTGAAACAGTTCCAAGGAGGGTTGAGGCAGAGGGGAAAGTACAGTACAAATTACCAGCCCAGGAAAGGCAGGCAAGAATTAAAGCACTGCCACGTGGTCCATGTAACAAACATAGAATCCCCCACAGTGTCAGACCCCCCACCCCCTCCCAAAAAAAGTGCGACAAGAATCAGACCCACGAACAGTACAAGAGAGGGCTGACAAGGTCCAGTCAGCCACATCAGGGAGAGCAGGAGCCACATTCCAACTTCAGTATCAGGAGGCGGGCACAAACAAAACCCCATAGTAAACTTAAGGACAGAGTGGCCAAACCTCCAGACAGGAATGACACTGACGAAGGGAGTCAAACTGATGATGAATGTACGGAATGGCAAGGGATGCAGGAGTCTCTGGATGTGTGCACAGAATGGAGACAAAAAACAGTAGAATGGAAAGCTGCTGAGATGACATTAGCAGAGGCGAATGCAGATGACAACACTGACAATACTAACAGTGACAATGAACCGAATAATGGGTAACAGGCTTCTGACAGAACCTGATCATGAACCAGTGACTGTCCAACAAGTGACATGGGGCCATAAGACTGACTGACAAAAGAAACAAAAATATGAACTGTAAAGGCACCAATGGTCCAGGAAGCACCAACATGGCAACAGCAGTGACGGTACTGGGGCAGGGCCTACGGTGAAAAGGCAACCAGCTATGGAGTAAAAAAAGAGTACAGTAGCCAAAGCAGTAGCAGGAATGAAGATGAGGCAAAGTCAGGCAACAATCAGCAAACTGAAAGTAATAGACACTAGGAGGAGGACTCGGGCACAGAGCCCACAACCAACCATGATGTAGTAAGGACTAGAGAAGCTGCAGGGGCACCAACAAGAACAGTGATGGTAAGGAAGATAACAAGGCTCTTGAACAAAACAGTGCAGAGCTAGAAAGAGCAGCAGGATCATCAACAAGGCAGGCCACAACCTGCAAGAAAAGAGTAAGAGGACATAATATGGACCTGAGCACAAAGCCAGCACCCCACCATAGTGTCAAAGAAAAAAATTACTCACCTTAGTAATGTTGTTTCTTCTAATGGAGTCTTGATGTATTCTGACATATGCAGTTAGGTCCTGCCTTTCAACTGCCCCGGAGAACAAAGAGTTAAACTTTCCATGGCCAGCATGGAATGCTCACCGCGTGCTCGGTTGAAGCCCCTGTCTGCTGTTGTTTAAACTCCAACCATCAGATCTTTACAAGCAATACTCACTAGAAGTTCTGTGTGGAAACTGTAAAACTCCACTAGCCAACTGGCAACTAAATTTATTAAAGTTTTTGGTTTCAAAGCAAAGACTCAAGTCAGGAAACCCAAAAAACAAAACACAACACACACCCAAAGTAAAGGAAGGTGAAAAAGGGGCACCCCTAGGGTGCCAACACTGCTCCTGCCCACCCACATTCCAAAAACCAGGTTCTGAGAGGGGAGGCGGATGGGGAGGTCAGACTACAGCAAGACTCCATTAGAAGAAACAACATTACTAAGATCAGTAATTATTTCTTCAAACAACATGAAGTCTTGCTGTATTCTGACATATGCAGACTACCAAGCAGTACCTCCGTGGAGGAGAGACAGAACCTACTTTGGAAACAGGCTCTGAAGTACTGCTGTGCCAAACCGAGCATCACTCCTAGCCTGGATATCCACAAAGTAATGCTTGGTGAATGTATGGACTGTTTTCCAGGTGGCTGCTTGACAAATTTCTAAGATAGGAATATCCCTGGCAGCAGCCAGGGAAGCAGCTGTACCTCTAGTGGAGTGAGCCCTCAGGCCTGAGGGTGGAGTTCTACTCAGTTTCTCATAGCAGAATTGTATACAAGAAACTATCCACCTGGCAACAGATCTCTTAGTGGCAGGTTTGCCCTTACCAACCTCTCCATACGTGAGGAACAACTGGAGGGATTCAAACCTGTGACCCTTGGTGTGCTCTATGTAGTAGCTGAAGGCCCTTTTAACATCTAAGCTGTGTAGCCTCCAGGAATGGTCAGTGAAGAAAACAGGGAGAGACATAGACTGGTTGAGGTGGAAATCTGAAACCACTTTAGGCAAAAACATTCTGTTAGTTCTTAGGACCACTTTATCTCTATGGAAAGAGATGAAATCAGGTTCCACTGACAGGGCTTGCAATTCACTGATACGCCTGGCAGAGGTAATGGCCACCAAAAACACAGGTTTTCAAGTCAAGTACTTAAGCTCTGCAGAGGACAAAGGCTCAAGGGGGTTGCATAAGCTGAGCAATGCAAACATTAAGGTCCCAAGCAGGAGCAGGATCCCTAAAGGGGGGATTGGTGTGCAGCAATCCCTTGAAGAACTTGCAAAACACAGGATGGGCTGACAGAGGGGGTGGCTTGCCTACTGACAGGAAAGCAGAAACAGCTGCCAAATGCACTTTGAGTGTAGCTGGCCTAAGGCCTAGGCCATTGAGATGGACCATATAGTCCAGAACCGTAGGCAACCCAGCAGGATCTGGAGAAATATTCTTCTTAGAACACCAAATAGTGAATCTTTTCCATTTGGAGTTGTAAGTCTTTCTGGTGGAAGGCTTTCAAGAAGCCTTAAGGATATCCAGAACCCCTTGAGAAAGGTGCAGATCAGCAAACTCTAACTCTTCAAGAGCCATGGCTTGAGATTGAGAGATTTGAGGTTCGGATACCAAATCCTCCCCAGAGTGGATGTCAACAGGTTGTAATTCCTGGGAAGAGACAGGGGAAGGTGGACTGCTAAGGACAGCAACAGTGTGTACCAGGGCTGTTTGGCCCAGTCTGGAGCAATCAGAATCACTTTGCATGGTTGAGACCTGATCTTGACTAACACTTTGAACAGGAGAGGGAAGGGGAAAAGCATACAGAAATTTCCCTTCCCAATTCAGAATCAGAGCATCCAGGGGGACTGAGCCCAAGACTGGGGGTCGGCAACAAAAGAGAGGAAGTTAGTGATTGTCTGGGGCTGCAAAAAGATCTATCTGTGGAGTGCCCCATCTCGAGAAAATCACCTTCAAAACTAGGGATCTAGGGTCCATTCATGATGGCCCTGGGATATCCTGTTGAGAGCATCTGCTAGGACATTGTCCTTCCTTGGGAGGTGAACTGCTATCAGAGAAGTTTGCAGGGAATAGGCCAGAGACCACAACTTCATTGCCTCTGTGCACAAGGCCATAGACCGAGTGCCTCCCTGCTTGTTGATGTACCACATGGTGGTGGTGTTGTCTGTTCTGATCTGGACCACCTTGTTCTGTACAGATTTGGAAAAGGCTTGCAGTGCTAGAAACATTACTCTAAGTTCCAAGAGATTGATGTGAAGCAGAGATTCTTGAGGTGACCACAGTCCCTGGGTGGTAAGATCCCCCAGGTGGGCTCCCCAGCTGAGCAGGGAAGCATCTGTGGTGAGTATCACTGAATGAGACTGAGTGACAAAAGGAACTCCTTGTCTCAAACTGTCCTGATCCTGCCACAATTGCAAAGCCTGGATCAGGGTTCAGGTCACTGGGACTAGTTTGGTAAGGGAATCCTTTCTTTGGGACCAGAAGGCTCTTAAATGGAACTGAATGTCCCTCATCTGGAATCTTGCTCCCTGGACCACTGCTGTGGAAGCTGCCATGTGGCCCAGAAGTCAAGGAAATGCCTTGCTGGTCGAGACACCTGTAGGGTGAATGAAGAGGCCAGTTCCATAAGGGTCCCTTGCCCTGTCCAGGGAAGGAAGGCTCTTGCCTTACTGTATCCAGTTCGCTCCCTATGAAGGCGAGGAGCTGTACTGGCTCAGAACTGACGCTGGAAGGTTGAGGAGGAACTTAAGGAAGTGAGCACTTGCTGAGCTACTTGCAGATGTCACTTGACTTGGTCTGAGACTGACCCACTATGAGCCAGTCGTCCAGATATGGAAAGATGGAATCTTTTTCTCCTTAGGAAGGCAACCACTACTGCCAGGCACTTTGTGAACACCCTTGGGGCTGATGTTAGGCCAAAGGGCATTGCTCTGAATTGATAGTGGCCTGAGGGCAACTCGAACCTTAGGTACGTTCTGTGGGAGCACCTGATGGAATGTGAAAGCAGGCATCTTTGAGGTCCAGGGAGGCTAGCCAGTCCCCTGGCCTTAGAGAGGGCAGAATTATTCCCAGAGTCACCATTTTGAACTTTGGTTTTAAAAGGTGCTTGTTCAGATATCTTAGATCCAGGATGGGCCGCCATTCTCCTGTTTTTTGGGGGGTTAGGAAGTACCTGGAGTACAATTCTTTGCCCTTGTGTAGGGTAGAAACCCTTTCTATGGCTCTGAGAGTCAGGAGGGAAGAAACCTCTGCCTCTAGGGCAAGGGTCTCTGATGGGTTTGCAGGTGGAAAGGATCTGGTTCTCATCTTGGGAAATTTTTTGAAGCTGAGAACCAGTCCCTGGCTTACTACTTCCAGGACCTACTTGTCTGATGTCAGAGACTTCCAGTCCTGGACAAAGTAAGCCAGCCTGCCCCCTACAGGTATTGGAGAATCGGCCCGGGCAGACCCATCAGGGTGTCTGCTTGGCAGGGGCTTTAGGCTGAGGGGTGGAAGCAGGCCTGCTCATTCCCTGTCTGCCTCTCCCTCTGAAGAACCCCCTCTGAGCATAAGCAGAAGAGGAGGCCTGGGCTTGGTAAAAAGGCCTTTGAAAGGGCCTGCCCCTGCCCCTGGAGTGCTGCCTTTGAGGAGTGGCTTGCCTTTCTTTGGCCTGAGCACTCCTGTAGGTAGTCCTGTATTCGTCCATCTTTTTCATGTAGTTCTCTGTCTGCTCCCCAAACAGAGAATTACCAATGACAGGGAAATCCATGGCCTTAGCCTGGGTATCCTGTGATAGGCTAGTACAACTGAGCCAAGCCATCCTCCGAAGGGCCACAGATGTAGCCATGACTCTAGATGAAACATCATTGGAGTCCACAGCAGCATGAAATTGCACCTTGGATGCCTCAATCCCATCCGCAGCCACCTGCTCCAGCTCCTTGGCAAGCTGGTCAGGGGCCTGTTTAGCCAGAGCCAACAGTGTCCCACCTGGCCTTATGGTATCTAGCTGTGTAGGCCATATAGTTAGCCTGCCTGAGTCCCAAAGATGCTGCCATGTACTGCTTCTTTGCCATGGCATAAATCCTCCTGGAGTCCTTATCTGGGGGGTGTGATGCCAAGGGAATATTTGCCTTATCACAGGCAGCAGCCTGCACTACACCAACATGGCTGCATTGCTGAGAAAGGAACTCCGTGTCTGAGCCTGAAAGGGTATACCTCTTGTCCATTCGTCTGTCCACAGGAGATATGGAGTTAGGAGTCTTTAGAATTTTAAATGTCTGTTTCCCAAAAGATTTGTGGAGGGGAATAGACAGCCTCCTGGACTCTGGGATGTCCATCATTTCAACAAAATCAGGCTCCTCCTGATCCTCTACTGCTTCTTCCATTGGAAGTTGGAGGGTTTCAGCCACTTTCTTGTAAAACATAAAGTGGAAGGGGACTCAGAAAGCCTAGGAGGAGAAACACCTGAAGGTCTGTCTGGGGAGATGTCCGGGTCAATAGGCACATCCAGACTTTCATAATCACCATCATCATCCTCCTCATACTCTCCCTCCTCCTCCGGTTCATAAAATTCTTCTAAAAGTATAATCCGAACGGGAACCGCGAACCGAGCCCTGCCAGATGGTGCGGTTCGTCCGGGCTGAGTGGCGATTGCACTATCCTTATCGCTTTTGCTATTTCATCAGCGGTCAGAGAAAGAACTTGTGGATCCGAACCGGATGATTTTTCTCTTTCTTTTAACCGGAACCGACTCCTCAGAATTGGCTCTCCTTTTGCCCGAAGAAGTTTCGCCCTGGTCAGAGGGCACTCCTTCTGGTTTGGTCGGAACCAAACCAGGCTGGCCATCCGGGCCAGCGGACTTCTCGGCCTCCCTTTCCCTCAGTCTACCTACTCTCTTATCCAGGGTAGCTTTGGGAAAACTCTTACAAATTTGGCAGTCTGAATCGAGGTGGTCAAACCCCAGATAATAAACACAGGTGGTGTGGGGATCAGCCTTAGCAAAGGCTTCCCCACACACACTGCAGTGTTGAAACCCAGTGGGCCCAGTTTTCTCTTGGGTTTCTGACATGGCCAATCCTATCCAAAACTTACCCTTTTTTCACACCGCCAGGCAAGACTCCCCTATCGGTTCCTGACCGTGTTACGGGTCGTGGAAAAAAACGTAATTAAATCTGTTTTTTTTAGAACCGATATGGACCGGTTACCACACTCTAAACAAATTCAAAACTTTTTTAGACCAAACTGATAGGTTCAAACCGAACCAATCCGAAATTTACAAGTTCCACACAGAAACTAAATATAAAACCTATCTAGTACTCATGGTACCACAGACAGAGACTTAAACCAACAGATTCGGTAGCAGAAATTCAGTAGAAACCGAGTGAAAAATGAAACTTTAACCGACTTTTTTGAACCGAACAAAGGAGAAATCTCCGGAGCGACTGTTCGGTGAGGCGGAGTAAAGAATCGGACGGTTGGAGTTTAAACAACAGCAGACAGGGGCTTCAACTGAGCTCGCGCTGAACGTTCCATGCTGGCCATGGAAAGTTAACTCTTTGTTCTCCGGGGCAGTTGAAAGGCAGGACCTAACTGCAATAGTCAGAATACAGCAAGACTTCATGTTGTTTGAATGCAACAGTCTTTGAAGTGAAACAGAGAACAGAGTCAGAGCTGAGGACAGCAGCAGGAACATCAATGAGGCAAAGCCATGTGATAACCAGTAAGGAAGAAGCTATGGGATAACATTAGGACCTGAGCACAGAGCCAGCAACCAACTGTGGTGCCATAAAGGCAGTCAGAGCAGCTGGAACTAATGATGAGAATGTCAACAGCAAAGAAGGCAGCAGTCTCTGAAGTAAAACACAGAAGAGAACCCAAGAGAGCAGCAACGAGGTAAATCCAATAGACAACCAGCAAGCAGAGAGCTACAGGCCAATATAGGGACCCAAAGCCAGCATCAGCAACCGACACTGTTGTCACAAAGCTGGTCAGAGCAGCAACCAACGCCGAAGATATGGCCAGAACTTACCCACAGGAGGAATCCAATAGCAGAGCATCAAGACCTTGAGAGAAAATAGCATCAGTGGCAGACAGTCAGGCAGGCTCTGGAGAAGAATGGCAGCAGCCAGAGGTAGCAGTGCCATTCTCAAATAGGGTAATCAATCAGGAAGAAGTTGGAACTGAAGTTTGAAGAAGCAGGGAGTCTATCACAGATGCCAGCCCAAAATGCCACATGGCATGTGTGATGAGAAAAAAAAGAGCTGCATAGAAATTAGCTAGTGCCAGAGCAGAGATAAAAAAGCAACAGCTGCATAAACCAATGTTGAAAGCAAGTCACAGAAGTGTCAACAAAAAAAAAAAGACCAAAAACCAGCCCCCTCAGTATATGCAATGTTTCCCTATGTAAATTTTTTCCCACACAATAGAACTGAGAAGTTCTTCAAAATCTTCTGATATTTAGTTTTCTTTAGAAAATCAGCTTACTAATCTAAGAATTCTGATCGGCTGCCAGTGATGCCAGGGTGTACATTAGCTTACAGTTAAAGCCCTCTAAAAAACAGGTACCAGTTGTGCTAGCCTCATCACAGGTATCCTGGTGCCCACAGAACTTTAAATGAAAAAAATACCATTTTTTTTTCTCTCGCTTAGCAGGTGAGTTGGAGGGAGGCCAAGTGCCGCCCCCCCCCTCCGAGTCGGTCTCAGTTTCGTCTAACAAAATAAATAAATAAAAATAAAAAACTGCCTACTGTTCAAAAACAGTAAATTTACCTTACATTTTCCTTGCATCTGATTAAAACTGCAATTGCATCTAGATTATAGACATCTCCGATGCCGATCCACCTCCAAAGATACGGAAGGGTTAAACAAGTTACTGCAAACGAGCTGTCTCCAGTCTTAGGTTCTTATCACCTCATTTTAGAAATGTAACAGTGCTGGTGTGTTAAACTTACACACAGAAAACATTTAGAGCACTGCCATGTCACCTCGTACGTCTCGCACTGCACTTCCTGCTTTTACGTGGCAGGGTTGCACAAGGTCGCATGCCTAACAGCTGCAGCTTCTGAACTGTGTGTGTGTGTATATGTGTGTGTGTGTGTGGGGGGAGTCTTGCAGGAAGGGCAGAAAACTTTTTTATTTTGGTACAACAATGATGCCAACAGACCGCTGGGGTGGGCTTTACAAGAAACTTCACATCTTGTTCTGGAGGTGGCTTCGGGCCTCATTATGCCCCTGGGCGGTCCGGTATTGCCCAGTACCACCCACCTTGTCGGGTATTACTACTTGCATTAGAACTAAGAGTTTACTTGAGAGGGGCTGGCCATGCGATGCAGCTGTTCCTCCTGTCAGTCAATCATACAGCAACACAGACTGTGACTAGGATAGCAGCTCCCATCTACAGGACAAGTTGCACACAATGCTGAAGACAGATCAGGTAATTTTTTTTTTGCCCCAATCTTTAGGTAAACTAAAAGAGAACATGCTTCTTTATTTTGAAGGTGATCCTCTTACATTCCCCTGTATCTTCCCTCTGTCCCACACCCCTTAGCCAGGTCGCCTTGGCATTGAGGGACATGGGAGAGCTGTATTTAAGATTGATGGCCAGTCCTCATGAATTAGCCAACCTTATGCACTGTTCAGAAGACTGTACAGCCCTCCAACCACATGCAACTTCGCAATGCAGCTCTCCACTGACCCAGGGAGCGAATGTCTCAAGGTTGTTCTCAAACCCGGTTGTATCTACCTTTTCCATCATCCTCAACTCCTAGTGGGAATGGCTGAGGTGATTACACATACACTTACACAACACCAAGATACAAAACCTGAAAGCATGTCCTGCTGCTGAGCCACAGTATTTCACCACAACATGCACGATTTACTCATGTTTGCCACTGCTACGATTTAAAATGAACATGGTACAGAGGTGAGCAATACTCACAGGGTTAAGCAGCACCGTAAGGAAGAGCTCCCCTCCATTAATGATCTTGTCAAGTTCAACTGGACCCCCAGGGTACTCATTATAAAATATAGTGTGTGTGAATAAACCGCAGGTCTGCCGAGGAAGAACCTGAGGGGAGGAAAAAAAAATGGTTGTTTATCTTACATCTGTGAACCTGACTAGAGGCCATATTCAGTGAGTAATGGAAGGTCCTAGCAGCCGCACAAACATGATTTGGAACACTAGTAAATACTGCATTCCACAACTGTACAGGAAGCATAGGGTAACAATACTGACATGCAGAGAAACAGCTAGCTACATTTGTATCAGACTGTCTTGCCTCCTTTTCAACGGAGCCCAACTAAACACAGAACACCCAAAATGTTTTTATTCATTAAACAAAAAGCATTTAAATAAGCCAGCTTTGAACACTTTCTTCACTATTATACACTGTTCATATAGAATCCGTCATTTTTATTTTTCCATGGAGCCTTTTCTCTGGCCCTTGGTCTGCCTCCCCATGACTGCACACCCCAGCCCTGTCATTGACCTTTTTAGGGACAAATAAGTTATCCACCACTGACCACAAAGTGGGGGGTACCCTGCCCTGCTGGTCATGTGTGGGCCTTCAGTGGGGTGATGGCATCTGTGCTGACAATTTTTCTCCTCTGATGTCACCACCTGTGCATACAATGAGGCCCATGCGTGTGTGCAACGGCATGGAAGAGTGACTGGCATTCAGTGACCACATATCCCCCTGCCTGTGTGCACCTGCTGTACTGGCAGCTGGCTTCCACCAGGTGGCAGTCACACAGCAGGACACAGCAACCTCCCCTTCTTCCTGAGGAAGGAAAAATATCCTTGGGATACTGGATCCTCCCCCTCCAGCTGGCCACTGAGCAACTCTAGTCCATTCCCATGAAGCATGCAAAGATGAGATTCCCTGCCTACAATTCTGACAATGGATAAAAATCAGACCGTTAACATGCAGAACTGGACTTGTGCTTTTTCTAAAATACTTTTAGTTTTGCTTTCACAGTACCCAGAAGCATAACCCAGGCACATAAAAACATTTTTTGTTCCCACTTTAGTCTGATTCCATTCCCAGTGCTGACACGACACAATAGGGCACCTGACTGACATTGGCTGGGGGAGTGGGGGGGCGGGGAATCTCCTCTGAGACCCGCCTGAGTCCTGCTAGCATAATTATGGTATAGGGGGTGCTGCACTGTAATATGCACTAGCCCTGCCTCCCCGGCAAGCAAGAAAAATTACTTAATATAGTAATCTTGTTTCTTCCAAGGGAGTCTTACTGTATTCTGACAAAATGCAGTATGGTCTCATCATAGGACTGCCCTGGAGCCAAAATAGTTAATAGAACCTATGCAGATGGTTGAATGCTAGGCTCGAACTCGGTTTTCAAACCACCGTCCCTGGTTGTACTTCCTGTAACTGTCAGATTCTTAAGGAGCATGCATAAATAATCTAGTTAAGCTATCCTAATAAACGGCTAATTCCATCCCCAAATAACCAACCCATTTTTCAAACAGTGTGGGCATCTCTAAGACTCAAGTCACAGATGCCCAACAAAAGAAACCATAACAACAGGTTTGCAATGGTATGTGGACAGCTGGATTGCAGTGTCCATTAGGTTCCAGTAGGGGAGGTAGGGTGGGAGTTCAGAATACAGCAAGATTCCCTTGGAAGAAGCAAGATTACTATGGTAAGTAATTTTTTTTTCGAACCCCAGGAAGTCTTACTGTATTCTGTCAATGTCATGTGAGCTGGCTTGAGTTTTCCATTACTGTGTTCTGTCAAAGTCATGGGACCTGGCTTGAGTTTTCCAAGTGCCCATATTCCCCTTAGCAAGTTATACTCTTTGGCCACTAGGAGTCACTAATGAGTACTAATTGCTGCCTAATTCCCTAGCTATTCAATCTCTCCAACTATTCCACTTTGCTCCTCTGCCCCCTAGTGTTATCCTCCTATTTCCTTATTTCATTACTTGTTTTCCACCTAACTCAAGGCAGCTTTGAACCCCCAACTTTCTACACTAAAGGTGGCAGCTCTACTATCCCTTATACTTCTGCATCTATTTTGCCTTCTGCCCTGTTGCAGGACAGAAGCATGGAGGGTGACGCCGGCCTCCCCACCCCCTAAACTTGAGAATCTGTCCACAGCTCACTCCCCTGTTGTTTTAAAAAAAGATAAAATAGCAAAGGCAGTCTCAAAAGTGATCTTGATCTCCCTACCCCAATTCTCTGCAAGCCCACTTGAAATCTCTGGTCTAAAGCCCCAGTAACCCCTCTCTCCCAACCCATAACCTCACTTCCAGATCTGACTATGTACGTCCATATCCTCTCCCCTCTTCTTCTCTTCATTTTCCTCCACACTCTCTCCTTCCCTTCCTGCACTCACCCTAGCCCCACTGTCTCTATAACTGCCTACCTTGTAGTCCCCTGCACCTTCCCCGCTAGACTTGCTACCTCCTCTTCCCCCTCTCTGCATCATATGCCTGTCTGTCCCCCTCTCCCTTCCCCCCACATCTCTCCCAGCATCTTACCACTGCATAAGTTAACCTTTGCTTCCCTATTCAGGGCCGCCAGACCTGCTCCCAACATTGCATTTCACACTCAGAGATATAGGCTCCCTGCGACCTATTCATTCCTTCTCCTCACCCTCCTTCTCCTCTTGGGGGATGTCGAATGCAACCCTGGCCCCATAGCTGTATCCACTCCTCTCAGCTCACGCAAAGGCCTATCAATAGCCCATGTCAATATTAGAAGTCTCCTGCCCAAGACTGATCTACTAACTTACTGGATACCTGAGCAAGCTCCGGATATACTATGCCTAACAGAAACCTGGCTCTCTGCTAAAACCCCTGACTCCTCCTTCAGTCTCTCAAACTACACTCTACACAGGCAGGACCATGGTAAAAGACCTGGTGGTGTAGCTAGCTATACAAAACAGCTGCTCGTGAGCTCAGTAACTCACAAAGAAGCTCACCTCAGCTCCCACGAACTCCTTATGGTTCAACTCTCCCTTCCGGCCTCCCTCTCACTCTTCCTAGGTGTGCTCTACACCTCTCCCCGCCTATCCCGCGACTCCCTCCACCACCCTTACCACCCTGCCCGACCTAGCATCCAG
The DNA here is from genome assembly GCA_016271365.2 of Neoceratodus forsteri. Lineage (NCBI taxonomy): Eukaryota > Metazoa > Chordata > Ceratodontiformes > Ceratodontidae > Neoceratodus > Neoceratodus forsteri. Next base: position 365,759,428 of record CM028130.1, read on the forward strand.
AGGTGAACTGGTTCTTGTAGGCGATTTCAACTTGGACTGGCTTGCCCCCTCCTCAAAAGCCCACCCCTCCAAAATCAAGTCCCTTAATCTTATGGCCAACCAGTCACTAACCTGACCCGCGCCTCTGAAATCCTGAACCAGTTTTTCACTTCCTGTGCCGTATCACTGGGCTCCCCTCTTCCTTCCCCAGTCCAAGCACCACCTCCCCTTAGAAAAGACTTCGTTCTACCCTTACTGCACGCTGAGGTATGGAAAGTTCACACTTAACTCTGCAAAAGACCAGCCCAGACAGGAATTCACCCCAAGCTCCTGCAGATCTCTGCTCCTGTGATCGCCAAGCACCTCACACATCTCCTTATCCACAGGAACAGTTCCACAATCCTGGAAATTGAAGACATTTGACTCCGTATCCCACCCTCTTCTCCTGCAGATGCTTGAGGCAGCTGGATTTGCCCTCATCACTGTAAGGTGGTTTCAGTCTTATCTATCCGTCAGATTTCGATCTGTTAGAATCGCTGATACCACACCCCCCACCCCCATCCTGGCGGGCGTCCCTCAAGGCTCTGTTCTTGGTCCCATCTTCTTCTCCCTCTTCATTAATGACTGTTCCCTCCTCCTGCACCGTTCATCAATACACATGTATGCAGACGACACCATCTTCTTTACCTCTGGTCCCAACCTGCCTGAAGTCCAAGCTACCCTACAAAGCGACTTCAACAACATTCAGCGCTGGTTCAGCCAAAATCAACTGAAATTAAACACCACCAAAACTGTTTCCATGGTATTCAGCTCTACCCAGAAACTTTCCATACTACCCCCGTCACCTCTCGATGGCTCCTCTTTTGACCAAGTCACCAGATACAAGTACCCCACCTTTCTTTTTCAGTTCACATTTAATCTATCACCTCCAAGCTGCGCCCCAAACTTGGCATGCTATACCGGAAGGGGACTCTCTCCCGTTACCTGCCAGACAGGAAATTGACGCTAAAATTATCCTACCCATACTAGAGTATGTGGATGTGGTTTACAGCTCTGCCCTTGTAACCACCCTTGCCAGGCTGGATACCTTCTGAACTCATTTTGTCACTTAGCTACAAACTCCCCCCACGTACCCACCACTGCAATCTTTACTCCCTCCTCAAACTAAGCCCCTTATCTCACAGGACGCTATATACACGCCCTCAACCTTATATCTAAGTACTGGTTGAACTTGCTCCCCTCCTATCTTGAGAACTGTCTATCCTCAGACTCCCTTTCCCCCTATGAACTCAGGCACAGAAATGAAAGATCCTTTACCCTGCCCCGACCCTCTTCCGCAGTGTGCAAAGCTGCTTTCTCCTACCAACTTCCTTAATTGTGGAACAAACTTACCCCTGCTATCAAAAATTCACTCTCTCACTTTAGCTGCGAGCCAACAGCTACATCTCCTTCCTCCACCTTTATGTCACTGCCACAGCTGAGCTAAACCCACAACTTCTACTGACTTTACCTTCCTACAATTTCTACCCAGCACTTATTAAAGATTCATTATGTAGAGCACTTTCTATCATATAGTTCACCTCTAGAGATTCATCACGTCATGTTTTTGCTCTCACTGCCATATTATATTGATTGTAATTAGCTGCTATTGTTCTGTTGACTAATTCTCTGCATTTACTGTCTGTACTTCCACTGCTCCTTCCCCCCAGGTCACACCTGGAATCGAGTCTCGGCTCAGCACGCCTTTCCCGGTTACCAAATGTTTAAATAAATAAACAAATTCTGACAAAATGCAGACTACCCAAGCAGTACCTTTGGAGGTGGGCATAGAACCTATTTGGAAAATGGGCTCTGCAGTATTGCTGTGCCAAACCTAGCATCACTTCTGGCCTGGATATCCAAGCAATAATGCTGGTAAATGTGTGGACAGTCTTCCAGGTAGCTGCTTTTCAGATTTCCAACAGGGGAATATTCCTGACAGCTGCCAGGGAAGCAGCTGTTCCCCTGGTAGAGTGGGCCCTGAGGCCTATAGGGGGCTCTTTGCCCACCTTGCTGTAGCAGAACTGAATACAAGCTACAATCCAGCGTGCAATGGACCTTTTAGTGGCTGGTTTTCCTTTCCCCACTTCTCCATAGGTCAGGAAGAGCTGGGTATTGCCCTGCCCATGGTCCTTTGTGTGGTCCAGATAGTAGCTGATAGACCTCTTAACATCAAGGCTATGCAGTCTACGCTCACCTGAAGTGGAATGGTCAGTGAAATAGACAAGCAGTGTAATGGACTGGTTACGGTGGAAGTCAGCGGCCCAGTGGCGCTGAGGGTTGAGGCACTGGACGCCACACCTCGCGCCACGCTGGCGACCCGGGTTTGAGAGTGAGCTCAGGCCACCGGGGTCAGCAGGGGAGGGCCGGATCGAGCGTCCAGAGGATGGGTCTCCTGTCCTGGGAGGAAGGGAGGGTGGGACATATCCCGGGCTATGGGGGCACAGCAGCTTGTGGGTTTCACAGCCATGGGATTGGCTGTGGTGGCGATCCTGTGGGCATGCTCGGGAGTGAGCGCACCTACACTGGATGCATTGCATGCCCGAGTCAACAGGGGGGTTGGGAAGAACAAAGGAAAGCCCTGGGGCCTTGTTAGGTGAAGGCGGGTCGAGTGACGGACCACCATGCCCAACGCCGGATCCCCCAGCTGGATTCTGGGTGCTCCCTGAGCAAATCCTGGCTGCCCACTAGATTTCAGAAAGGTCCCTGGGAGGAGTTGGCGGTACTACCCTGGGAGGGGGAGCTTAGATCCATGGGGTCAGTGGACCGGGAAGAGTGGAGCGGAGTACCTTCCCCATCCGGCAAGTAAGGCTGGGGATTTCAGGCGAGCGGGATCAGGTCGGTCGGGTGTCCCACCGGAGTGTCTGAGGCTCCAGTGTACGGAGCATAAAGAGAGTTTACAAAAAAAAAAAAAGCGGAAGTCAGATACCACCTTAGGAAGAAACTTCCTATTGGTCCTGAGGACTACCATGTCTCTGTGGAGCACCACGTACTTGGGCTCTGTGGACAGGACCTGGAGCTCACTTATCCTCCTGGCTGAGGTGACTGCTACCAGGAACACTGTTTTCCAAGTCACATACTTGAGCTCTGCTGAAAACATGGGCTCAAAGGGTGGCTGCATAACCTGTGCAATGCATATACTGAGATCCCAAGCTGGGGTTGGCTCCCTGTGTGGGGGATGCAAGTGCAACAGCCCTTTGAAAAACTTTCTGAATACCGGATTTGAAGCCAGGGATGAGCCCTTATCTACTGACAGGTAAGCGGAGACAGCTGCCAAATGCACCTTAAGGGTGGATGGTCTCAAGCCAAGGGAATGGAAATGTGTCAGATAGTCTAAGACGACTGGCAACCCCATCTGGTTATGGTCTATATCCTTATTCTGATACCAGATGGAAAATCTTTTCCACCTGGATGTGTAGGTCTTCCTGGTAAAGGGTTTCTAGAGACCGTGAGCACTTCCAAAACCTCTTCGGAGAAGTGCAAGCTGGCATACTGTAGGTCCTCAAAAGCCAGGCCCAGAGTCTGAGGGACTGAAGGTTGGGGTAAAGGATCCTACCTTGAAAGGAGGTCAGTAGGTTGTGTCTCCTGGGGAGGCTGACTCGTCTGGCTACTGACAAAGACAGGAGCAGCGAGAAAGAACAGTTACATAAGAACGTACCATAACAGTAGATCTTCGAGAGAGACTGTTGCAGTAGGTATTCACATATAGGACTAAGCCACTAGGCGTCAGAACCCCACAGAAAAATTTCTAGCTAGCCATCTCCAGTGGGGGACCGCCCCCATATCAGCTGACCGGCGTCAGCTTACATCAGTATAAAGGTGGTCACCACGCCTCTTCCAGTTCTTTCATGCCAGAGGCCAAAAAAACATGACAAGAAAGAAGAGGAAATGCACCCCAACATATGAAAAGAGAAAACTCAGGGGGATGGTGGGAGGGAAGGCAATACCTACTGCAAGAGCCTTTCTCGAAGATCTACTGTTACAGTAAGTTATTACATAACTGTTCTATCTTACTTCAAGAGGGCTCTTGCAGTAGGTATTCACATACAGGATTAAGTTCCAAGCAGTCTGGAACAAAACAGAAAAGGGAGAAGGAGTTGTCATCATTCACAGAATGACAGAACAGTCTGAACAAGGATTCAAGACAGAAGTTCCTGCAGGACAGCCAATCCGAAGCCTGCTCTGCGGCGAGAGGCAATGTTCGAACTGTAATGTTTCGTGAAGGTGTGGACAGAAGTCCAAGTAGCGGCTGAACAGATTTCTGCCACTGACACATTCCTGAAACAAGCAACAGAGGCGGCTACTCCTCTCGTGGAGTGACCTCTGACTTGACCCGGAAAGGTCTTGTACTTGTCATAACAGAAAGTGATGCAATTTGCTAACCACTTGGGAGAGGCACTGTTTAGAAATAGCATTGCCTTCTCTTGTGCATGCGAAAGAAACGAAGTGTTGATCCGTTTTTCTGAGATCATTGGTTCTGTTAGTGTAGTATCTCAGAATCCTGTGTACATCCAGCATATGCAGGAGATACTCTCCATGATTTGAGTGCTCCAGAAAAAAGACTGGGCGCTCAACGGACGGATTCAGTGTGGATTCAGCCACCACTTTGGGAAGAAACTTAGGGTTGGTACGCATGACCACCCATTCCCTGTAGAAAATCAAATAAGGGATCTTACACATCAGGGTTTTGAAGCTCGGAAATCTGAGGAGAGGTGATGGCCACTAGAAAGAGTGTCTTCCAGGAGAGGAATTTCAAGTCCGCCTCTGCTGCCGGTTCGAAGGGAGGCAGCGTGAGCTTCTCTAAAATAAAATTTAGATCCCATGGAGGGGCAACATTACAGATGGGGGGCCTTAGATGGAGAACCCCTTTAAGGAAGGTCTTAGAGACTTCCAGTTGAGCAACTGCCCTGTCCCCTAAGGGGATGTGGTAAGCCGAGATGGCTGCCATATGCACCTTCAAAGAGTAGCTAAGGCCCAGATCATAGAGGTGCTCAGGTAATCCAGAATTTTATTAGCAGGGCAGGAAAAAGGTTCCAAGTCCTTGGAACCAGCCCAAATAGAGAATCGCTTCCACTTCGTTGTGTAGGTAGATCTGACGGAAGGCTTTCTGGCCTCCACCAAAATGTCCACCACGAGAGGCGAGATGCCAAAGCGAGCTGTGGCTACATCTGCAGGAGCCATGCATGAAGGTGGATTGATTTGAGTCCTGGATGGACCAGGGTCCCCTGATCCTGGGTCAGCAAATCCTGTGGCAGAGGCAGAGGAAGAGGAGGTTTCTCTGAAAACTGTTGCAGAAGAGAGAACCAAACTTGCCTCGGCCAAAAGGGAGTGATGAGAATCATGTGCGCCCCTTCTATCCGAAATTTGTTCAGCACTTTTGGAATCAAAGGAATGGGGGATCTGTCCTTCCAACACAGAGACAGCGTGTCCCGCCAAAAACCGTCTCGCCCTGGGGTGAGCGAGCAAAAGGCACGTAGCTTGATGTTGTCGAGGAAGGCAAAAAGGTCCACCTGAGGTGTCCCCCACTGCTCGAAGATGTCGTTTGTGACATCCTGTTTGAGGTCCCACTCATGAGACTTTGCTGATGAGTGACATAAGAGTGTTTGCCAGAGTGTTTTCCACTCCTGGTATATGAACTGCCGTCAGGTGCAGGTTGTGCTGGGATGCCCAGTACCACACTCTCATTGCTTCCCAGCACAGGGGATAGGAACGAGTTCCTCCCTGTTTGTTGAGGTACCAGACTACGCACATGCTGTCTGACAACCAGAAGATGACCGGAAAGAATGAAGGGGAGGAGAGCCTATAGGGCATACAGAACTGCCTTCAGCTCGAGAACGTTGATATGTAATTTCTTCTCGAAGTGAGACCAGTTGCCCTGAGTCTTGTGAAACCCTAGTTGGGCACCCCAGCCCGCTCCAGATGTGTCAGTCATCAGAGTCTGGGTGTGAGGATCGGTGCAGAAGGGGACTCCCAGACTGAGGTTCTCCTGAACCATCCACCACTGCAAGTCCCTGATCTTCGGGTCCGATACTAGGGCCTTGTGATACAAGTCGTCCTGAGACTGATCCCATTGGGACCGAAGGGTCCATTGGGAAACTCTCATGTGGAGCCGCGCCACAGGGACAGTTGGAATGGCTGCTGCCATAACCCGAGAAGACGAAGAACCTTCCTGGCTCCGACCTGTCTGAGGCAGGACAGGAGGCGAGCTTGGTTTAGGAGTGTCTTGACTCTGTCTGGGGGCAAGAAGGCCTTGCCCAGGGTCATACCCAACACTGCCCCTATGAACTGTAGCCGTTGACAAGGAACCAAATGGGACTTGGCATGGCTGACTATGATACCCAGCTGGTAAAGACCGCCAGGGTGATGGAAAGGGAGTGTTGGAGGTCCTCCTTGGATGGTGCTGCCAAAAGTCAGTCGTCCAGATAAGGGAAGACTTGTACTCCCTGGGTATGCAGGAAGGCTGCCACTACTGCCAGGCATTTGGTGAATACTCGGGGGCGCCGAGGAAAGACAAATGGACGACCTGAACTGGTAGTGTGCCTTTGAAAACAAAAACGGAGGTATCTGCGGTGGGAAGGGCACATGGGGATATGTAGGTACGCATCCCGCGTATCCACAACGTGTAGCCACAATCCCGGCCGAAGCAGGGGAAGAAGATTCTGCAGAGAGCGCATTCTGAACCTTACTGTACTCAATATACTCGTTCAGAGAGCAGAGATCCAAGATGGGTCTCAGGTCTCCAGTCTTCTTTGGTACTAGGAAAAAGTGAGAATAGTAACCCATCCCCTGAAAAGGAGAGGGAACGGGTTCTGTCGCTGCCTTTTGAAGAAGGGAGCTGATCTCTTCGAGTACCAATGGAAGATGAAGAGGAAAGTACGACAGAGGGGGTAGTCTGTGGGGTGGTGTCTGGGTGAACTCTATTGAGTGTCCCGCTGACACCAATTGGAGCACCCATGCATCGTTTGTTATTTTCTCCCAGCCTGGCAGATGGGAGGAAAATCTCCCCCATACCAGTTCCTCTGGAGGCGCCAGAGGAAGAGGGAGATGCAGGGAGTCAGGATGCTGAGGGCAGAGCAGCGGCCGGGGCTCCGGGAGTCTTTTTGCTTGGAGGAGCTTTGGCTGCTGATGCGGCTCTGCATTTGTTAAGATGCTTAGCCTGCGTGTGCTTTTGTTTTTGGCGGTTTTGGCACCAAAAAGGACGCTTCTGACCCTGAGAGGATATATATATATAGTCTGGTCTTCAAAGCTAAACCCTTCTCTTGCAGTTCGGTGATGATGTCCTTGACATCACCTCCGAACAGGACTGATCCCCTGAAAGGGGCATCATGTATGGCTGTCTGAATTTCAGGGGCCAAACCTGACACACGGAGCCAGGCATGTCACCGCAGACCTACGGCGAAAGCCGAGCTTCTGCCTGCAGTGTCCACTGCATCGTAAGTGGCACGTAACATGCCTACAGGCTGAATGAGCGGAGTGGACCAGGTCTCCCAATTCTTGTTGTGTTTGAGAATCCGGGAGAGAGTCCAGTTTGGATTCCACCTGGCTCAGAATTGACTTCTGGTAGTCCCCCATGTGTCTAACATAGTTCAGGGCTTTCAAACCCAGGGTAGAAGATGCATATATTTTCTTACCGTACTGGTCCAGAAGTCTAGATTCTTTGTCAGGGAGAAACAAGCTAAGGTGCATAGGATTGGCAGTTCGGTCATGAGCGGCGCTAGTCACGACTAAATCTGCCTTAGGGTGAAGACTAAGAAAGTATTTTCCCTCGGGAGCTTGATATAGCCTATCTGCCTTGCAAGGAAGAGGGGCTAATGAATAAGGTTGCTTTCAAATAGTGGAAACAAGATCCGTATGAGGCTCTATCCAGGGTGGAATCAACATGGGTGAGGCTTCAGGAAGATCCAAATGAACAGCTAACTTTTGCCGTTGTGGATCTGGCTCCACTAATTGCCATTCACAAGCAGCCTGGATTTGTTTCAGTAATTCTAGAAAAGAATGATCCTCTGAAGGAGACTTCGGAGAGTCCTTAGGCCTGGGGTTCTCTGGAGTATGTGGCTCGTCTCCAGGGTTGGAGGTATTAGAATCTGAAGGCTCCGAAGAGGAAGAGTCCTCCTTATTGGGTGGGGGATTGACTGCTCTGGGGGTACCCTGTGGGTGCATATCTTTCCTGATCCAAGAGCCAGAGGGTTCTGTCCTGGATCGAGTAAAGGTGGAGGAGTCTCCTGTCACCGATGTAGGGGCTCTGGTGTAGGGACTGGAGTTGGCAGATGATTCTCTACCTCCTTAGTGAGTTGGGACTTCGCCTCAGCCCACCAAGAGGCCAGAACCTCCTCCATGTCCACCTGAGGTTGTGGAGGAGGAGGGGGACTCTGATATGGGTAGCTGGGAAACCCGTAAACTGGGTAACCGTAACCTGATGGTGGGAGGCCCGGCGTCTGGGATTGAGGCGTTGGGTACTGTGGTGTAGGATACTCTGGCGTCAGGTATCCTGGCACCAGGGGCTCTGATGGAGCAGAAGGACCAGGCGTTGGCCCAGCAGGCAGACCAGACGGTTCCAATGTCGGCCCGTAGGCGTTGGGTCTGGAGTAGGAGGATCCACGGGAGGGTCCGGAAAGGTAGGACCTGATGGTGGGGCAGGTCTGTCGTCAGGAACTGGTATACCGGAGGGTGACATCGGGTTCGCTGACGTCAAGTCCAGTGTCCGAGGCTCTGGCGAGGGGGGGGGCACCCCCGACAGCAGCATCCTGGTCTCCTCGAACCCAGCCAGGAAGGAGGGAGCAGAGTCCCCGGGGGAGTCTGGGGGATGGTGGGGCCTCAGAGGGTAACAAAACTGGAGTTTGCTGCAGCAACTCCCAGACGTCAGGCGTATGTTCAGTGCCTTTCATGGGGTCGCAGGCTGGGCGATCGTCAGATGAGCCGACAACCGGCTTATCAGCCTTGTCCAGGCAGGCGGCGGTGGAGCCAGAGCCCGACAGCGAACCCACTTTTACCAGTAGGCCACATGGAAGAGTAACCACTAAGGCGGCCGTCGGTGAGCTATCCCCGGAGGGGAAGATACCTGGAGAGCCGCGACTCCAGCCGAAGCTGTGGGAGCTGTGGATTATGATTGATGTCCTTGTGCTTCTCCTTGTCCTTCTTTTTCCTGTGGTAGCCTTCGGGTGAAGTGGATGCCTGCCTGAGTTTTTTCAATTCTTTTTCCATGGAGGTCATCTTTTTCTTTAGGACGTGGGCTTCCAGGGACTGCTGTCTCCTCTTACGGGTGAGAGAACTGAATTTCTGGCAGTGTTCATACTCCTCCACACAGTGGTCTGGGCCTAGGCAGAATAGACACAAAGAGTGGCCGTCCTTATGAGGGAGTTGGGATCTGCACAACTCGCACTTGTTTTTATGCAATTAAGAGGACGTCGGGGATGACATACACAGCCGGGGTTAGGAACCATTAGAAGGAAAATAAACTGGTAAGTTTTTAAGCAAAAGAGAGTAAATACTCATCTGAAAATGGAGGTCGAAGTAGCGCTGTTCTTCCACAAGGTACTTTCGCAAGCTGACGGCAGGAAAGAACTGGAAGGAGGTCGTGGGGGACCACCCCTTTATACTGACGTAAGCTGACGCCGGTCAGCTGACGTGAAGGCAGTTCCCCGCCAGAGACTGCTAGCTAGAAATGTTTCTGTGGGGTCCTGACGCCTGTCGGCTTAGTCCTATATGTGAATATCTACTGCAAGAGCCCTCTCAAAGTAAGATCCAGGGTTGCCTGGCCCAGTCTTGAGCAGTGAGGATCATTGTTGCCTGCTGGGTCTTGAGCTTGTTCAGTACTCTCAGCAACAAAGGGAATGTTGGGAAGACATACAGAAACTTCCCTGTCCAGTCCAGCAGTAGTGCATCCACCGGCACTGTGCCTACCATGGGAGGCCTGCAGCAGAACTGTGGCAGCTGATGGTTGTCCGGTGCTGCAAACAGATCCACTTCTGGAGTGCCCCACCTCCTGAAAAAAGTTTGCAGGACCTGCCTGTTGAGTGCCCACTTGTGGTGGTTTGATTGATCCTGCTGAGTGCATCTGCTAGGACACTGTCCTTTCCTGGGAGATGGACAGCTGACAGAGAGATTCTGAGAGAGTAAGCCAAACTCCAGATTCTGATTGCCTCTGTGCACAGTGGGGTTGACCTTGTGCCCCCTTGCTTATTTATGTAGTACACGGTGGTGGTACTGTCTGTTCTGACCTACACCACCTTGCCCTGGAGCACTGTGGCAAAGAACTGAATGCCCAGAAACACTGCCCTGAGCTCTAACTGGCTGATGTGCAGCAGTGACTCCTGCTGAAGCCATGTCCCATGAGCAGTGTGCTCCCCTAGGTGGGCACCCCACCCTAGGAGGGAAGCATCTGTTGTTAGCACTACTGTTGCGGGCTGTTGCAGGAATGGTACACCTTCCCTGAGGCTGCCCCTTTCCTGCCACCACTGGAGTGCCTGGATGAGAGTTCCTGTGACTGGCACCAGATCTGACAGGGAGTCCCTTTTCTGGGACTAATGGAATCTGAGATGAAACAACGTCTTTCATCTGGAGCCAGGACCCTGGCGCCGTTGCTGTTGATGCTGCCACGTGGTCTAACAGCTGTAAGAAGTGCCTTGCTGGCCTGGGTGTGTGTAGCCAGAAGGAGCTGGCTATCTGCACCAGGCTGTCCACTCTTCCCTGAGGGAGGAATGCCTTTCCTGCAGAGTATCCAATTCTGCTCCTATGAACTCTAGGAGATGGACTGGTTCCAGCACTGACATCTTTAGATTCACCAGGAACCCTGGTGACTGCAGGGTATCCTGTGTGACTACCAGGGCATCCTTGACCTGCTGAGGTGATTGACCTATGACTAGCCAGTCCAGGTAGGGAAACACTGTTACCCCTTTTCTCCTTAGATGTACTACAGCCACTGCCAAGCACTTTGTGAACACCCTTGGGGCAGAAGTCAGGCCGAAGGGCAGAGCCCTGAACTGATAATGACCGGACGGCAATCTGAACCTGAGGTACTTTCTGTGGGATTGCCTGATGGGGATGTGAAAGTAAGCATCCTTTAGGTCCAGAGATGCCAACCAGTCTCCTTGCCTTAATGTTGGGAGAATGGTTGACACAGTCACCATCTTGAACTTTGGCTTTGTCAAATGCCTGAGATACAATATGGGTTGCCACTCCCCAGTTTTCTTTATTGTGAGGAAGTATCCTGAGTACAGGCCTTTTTCCCTTTGTGCCAGAGGAACAGGTTCTATTGCCTTTTGCAATGGAAGGTTGGTTATTTCCTCTTCCAACAGAGCTGTTTCTGATGAAGTGGCAGGTCTGAAAAACCTTGCCCTCAGCCCGGGCATAACCTTGAAGCTGAGAGCAAGACCCTGGCCCACTACCTCTAGGACCCACTTTTCCGTGGTGATGATTTGCCAAGCTTGGAGGTAGTAAGCCAGCCTGCCCCCTACTGGAGATGGAGGTGACCCTGACAGGCACATCAGGGGGTTCTGTTTTACCTGTGCAACTGGCTGTGGGCTGGGGCAAGTATGACACTGCCCCTGCCTCTGAAATACCCTCTCTGCTGCTGACAGGCTGGGAAAGCCTGAGGCTGGAAAAAGGGTCTGTATTGAGTTCTACCTCTACCATCTCTACCCTGTTTGTGGTGTGCAGACGCCTTCTCCTTGGCAGCTCCATTTTTGTAAGCTGCCTTGTACTCATCCATTTTCTTCATGTAAGCCTCTGTTTGTTCCCCAAACAGATATGTGGGCTCACAACGGAAGTCCAAGGCTTTTGTCTGGGTGTCCTGGGACAAATTAGTAGTCCTGAGCCAGGAAAACCTTCTGAGAGACAATGAAGTGGCCATCTGCCTATCTGCAGTGTCACTGGCATCCACTGCCATACGAAACTGATATTTGGAAGCTTCTATGCCTCGCCTGGCAGCCTCTGCCAGGTCCGATGCCATGGGGGCAGGAACAGCCTTGGCAATTTCCAATACAGTGTTCCAGAGATTTCTCTGGTACCTGGACACACAGGCCATATATGAAGCCTGCCTAATGGCCAGAGAAGACCCCAGATAAATCTTTTTGGCCATAGAATCTATCCTTCTGTAGTCCTTTTCAGGAGGATGCGATGCCAGTGGTATGCCTGCTTTGTCACAAACAGCAGCCTGCACCATCCCTTCAAGAATGGTGTGTCCAAAAAGGAATTCTGCTCCTTCTATGGCCACTTAGTACTTCTTCTCCATCCTGTTGTTCACAGGGGGGACAGAAGTGGATGTCTTTAAAATGTTTACTTGCTTCTTAAGGGACTTGTGAATGGGCAATAGCAACTTCCTAGTTGTTGGCACGTCCATCATCTCCATATAATCTGGTTCCTCCTCCTCCTCCTCAGATGACTCCTGAGTGGGGAGGTCCAAAGTTTGTGCCACCGGTTTCATAAAGACAAAATGAGATGTGTATTCCCAGATCCCTTGTCAGGGGAATCAGGGTGTTGAGGATCAGGAGAGACATCCGGTTCAGGAGGCTCATCGTAGTCCTCCTCTTCTTCTTCCTCATCCTCATCATAACATTCCGGACCTCGTTCAAAGGAACCGAGAACCGGTGTGAGGTGAGGAACTGCTCGCTGTACCAGAACCGGTGTGCTGGATTGCAGCGACTGTATTATTTTTATAGTGTTAGCAATCTTTTCAGTGGTTGGAACCGGTGACTTCGTCAGTTGCGGTTCCTGCGCTGAGTGTTTCTCTTTCTTTTTTCGTTTGGTTGTGGTAGCCGGTTCAGCGGCTGGTTCAGCAACCCGTTTCCTCTCTGAGGAAGTTTCGCCCTTGTCAGAGGGCTGTTCCTCCGGTTCCTTAGTGTGAGGAGGAGCCATTTTGTCTGAGGCGGGGTCAGCAGCCTTATCGGACATTTTTTCCCTCAGTTGGTTAAGTCACATGTCAAGCGTGGACTGGGTAATATTCTTACAGATCTCACAGTCTGCCTTCAGGTGGTCAAACCCTAGGTAGACAACACAAACCAAATGAGGATCTGCTTTAGCAAATGATTCTCCGCAATTGGTACAATGCTGGATATCTGTAGGACCGGTTCTTTTCTTGAGAGTCTGAGACATACTAAATAACCCTAAAAGCGGGTTTAGTTGATTTAACTCTGAGAAAAAGGGTGACTTCTCTGTATCTCTTTTTTTTCGGTCGGTTCACAGACCAAAACAACAGTCGTGGGTTAGCCCGGTCACCAGAGAAACCAGAATCCGACAATATATAAAACACATTACCTTTTCACAGGATAAGTAAAGTCCGGTTCCTTCCCCGATTGGAAAAAAAAACAGCAAGGAACCAAAAAACTTACCGAAAAATACACTAATCTAAACTAGTCTAGCTGTAAACAGAGGACAGTGATTCAAAAACGAAAATAAATAAACAGTACTTAGAAAACCGATAAAAAAAAATATTCTTCAAGAAAGTGAAGGAGAACCCTCCAGAGATGTCTTACTGAGGTAAGCGGAGTAAAGAATCTGACGGTTGCAGGAAGTACAACCAGGGACAGTGGTTTGGAAACTGAGCTCGAGCCTAGCATTCCGACATTTGCATAGTTTCTATTAACCATTTTGGCTCCAGGGCAGTCCTATGGCGAGACCATACTGCATTTTGTCAGAATACAGTATAGAGCAGGGGCCAGGTGCAGTTATCTATGTGTCTGGATCCGAAAAGTTTGATGACTGTTTCTCATGTAAAAAAGTGTGTAGAATTCAGATTTACAACTCTTATTCATCCATTGTTGTACATTTTCTTGGAAAATGCACTTTCTTAAGAGTAACTAAAAGTTTTACATTTATGTAATAGACTCGGTTTACTTATTTATTTAACTTATCTAATTTATGTAATAGACTCAGTTTACTTAGTTATTAATGTAATTTATTTAATGTTTCGGATATGGCTAGCAAGACTTCTCACAAACCGCAGAGGCGATGCATCCTACACGCTGATCCAGGAGTTAGCACAGATCATGGAGATCTGCTACCTTTTGATTATGCTCATTGGGAGAAAGTAGTTAATTCAAAGGAAAGGCGTTCTAGTCAAACACTGTCAAAGTACAACATGGTGTGTCTTAAATTGCCTGAACGTTACTCCAGCAGCCATGGGTATCATTATATCTGCTACAAGAATTTCACTGCATGTAAGAATTCCGGTAAACCTGCAGCCGATGAAACTCTAAAACAAGACATCGTAAAGAGTTATCCAGCAAAACTGCTTTGCTCCCAAGTTCATAGTGCTCTGTCTGGACTGCAGCATCTACATCAGGCATATTCCCAAATTAAAGTATACATTCTCAGATTCCACACACCATCGTGAACATAGCTCAACTGCCCAATTTTGGCTGCAGTACTGCAGTTTGGTAGAGTTGTACCAACTCTTCTGCCATTCCATCAGGAAAAATGACTTGCCTCTCTTTGTATATAGCTTGGAGAAGATGATATCACTTTACTTCGCAACTGGGCACCACAACTATGCCAAGTGGATAACCCTGTACCTTATGAATTTGCCAAACATGGATGAGACCCACCCTGGAATAAGGAAAAAAGTTGAGAATGGAGCATTAACCACTGCAAGATCAAAGAGAGGGTTTAGCAGAAATGACGCAGACTTGACCTTGGAACAGACAATTAATGCCGATGTTGCATCAAGACTAACCAGGATTTCTTCTTTGATGCAGAACATCACCGCAAGGAGGAGGTGGAACATTCTGTGGTCAGCTCGAAGTAAAATTGTTGGAAGTCTTATGGAAAAAGTTGGTCTTGTCAGCCATGAAGAAGCCAGCCAAGAGCTGAAGAGTTTTAAATATGATTCGAAGGATCTAAACAAGCTGTTGAACACAACAGACTCCTCCATAAATCCACTCTGGGATGCATTTGAGGACAGCAATCTTTATTCAATAGGTAGTGGAAAAGCAGCATCACAAGAGGTAGAAAACGAAGTGTTACAGGTTACTGAGATAGGTACTCGGATGTATCATGTGTTTAGAGACGAATGCATTACCAAAGGTAGTAGGTTCGAGGAACCCATCAAAAGATACAAGTCGAATAACTTTGCGCATGATGCAATGAAAGTGAAGATTAGAATGAGGACAAGAAAATCATCGAGCTGAAAGGAACTCTAGACCTCTTTGGACGCTTGCTATATCTATCTACGACTTTAACAGTTGAACTTATGATGGCGTTTGCCTACCCGCTAACCCCGTTACTCCTCTCCTTACCAAACGCTGATGGAACAATGAAGTCAACACTGCTGAAGAAACTTGAGACCAGAGTCCAAAGTAGCCACTCCGATGCTGTAAATGCCACTGTGGCTGATGCCATGTTCTTGATCAGAAGTCTTACAAATTTGACACCAACATTCCATGGTGTGGCAAAATCCATCCTGTTTCTTGTTTGCTGTACTTCCACAAATGAAGTCCACCTTGTCAGTGACTGCTACAAGTCACCTTCGATCAAAGGTCTTGAACAAGAGAAGAAAGGAAAGCATAGCATCACTCCACTCTATCATCTCATAACTGGTCTGGACCAAAGCGGACCAAGAGACTTTGCTGGATCCTTGTCCTCATCTTCATTCAAGACAGCACTGACAGGTTTTCTACCTACAGCATGGAATTCCGATGTGTACTGTGAAGTTCTAGGTGATAAAAAGCTCATGTATGCAGTAGGAGAAACTTGTTACTCATACAAAGTGGAAGCTGGACATATGCTCAGACTAGAGTGCAAGGCCCTAAAAGGCAAACACATAGAAGCAGACACAGGAATCATGCAACACATACATTACATTTGCAGTCAAAATGAGGGTGTAGATGTGCATGTAGTGGTCAGGGCAGATGATACTGATATTCTGGTCATTCTGCTGCATCATGCAAATCTCAATGATAATCTCAAACTGCACACGGACGTTGGCCATTCAGAGAATAACACAAGAAGATTCATAGCTGTATACCGCTTGTCAGCAGAGTTAGGCAGACCTGTGTGTGCAGCTCTACCAGGTCTCCATGCACTGACAGGATGCGACTATTCACCAGCGTTCGAAGGCAGGGGGATGGTGCGACCTCTAACAATTATGGAAAAGAATACAGAGTACACACAGGCATTTGGAAAACTGGGATGTCCACATTTGTCTAAAGAAACTGAGGATATAATTGAGAGCTTTGTGTGTACCGTGTATGGACAGAAAGCAAAGAGTGTCAACATAGCCCACTACAGTATGTTCAACATCAAATATCGACCAAGTGACAAAGATGCACCCTTAGAAAAGATCAAAGGAGCAGACGCAAGCTCGCTGCCACCATGTAAATCAACTCTGAAACAACACATCTGCCGTGCAAATTACATTTCATTGTTATAGAAAAACGCAGACAAACCAGAAATGACACTACTGAAGCCAGAAGACAATGGCTGGACCTATGAGGATGGCAAATACAAGCCAATGTGGTTCACATGTGAAGCAGGGACGTATTTAACTCTAAAAATTGATTAGTGTTTTGCTCATAAAAGTGCTAAATTTGTGTGAAAATGCAGAGCTCTTGCCTCACTGTGTTTAACAAACACAGCACTTCTAGGAAATCTATGTAAATACTTTCTGTACAGTTAGTATAGTCCCAAGAAAAAAACTGCTAATCAATTATTTAAAACCTTGTGAAGTAGTACTACCAGCCTTAAGTGAACAACTGAATGAACATGACAACAATCCAAAGGAAGATGACGACAGTGACTGTGATGTCGATATTGATGCGAACACGACAACCATCAAAAGGAAGAAGATGACGACAGTGACTGTGATGACGATACTGATGAGACAAATTTGCTTAACATGTCAGATAATGAAGACAGTGAACAAGAATACTGGGTGTTGTACTTAGGTTCATAAAACGTCATAAAAAGTTGATAGTTTCAAGTTAAATATAGAATAAAATTAACGACGTTAATACTAAGCCTTTGATACATATGTTGCTGTTTGTTACAATGTCTGTAATATTTCAATAAAAGTTTATAGAATTGAAATCAAAGGAACCATTAATTAAAATATACACAATTTTCACTGACAGTTCATTTTTTCCTTGAAGAAGTGTATTTTCCAAGAAAACGTTCAACTTTGAGCGATTAAGAGTTGTAAATCTGGATTCTACACACTTTTTTTTTACATAAGAAACAGTCATCATACCCTTCGAACCTAGACATATAGGCCCTGTCCGCACTACACTGAAAACTCCCCTCTGTAACATTACAGAGGGTCCAAACCGTTACCGCAATGGTTTGCATTTACACCTGTAACATTATAGGAGGCATTTTCGTAACTGTTGTTGAAACCACTTATGAGGTGGTTTCAACAACGGTTACGAAAACGGTACTGCCTCTGTAACGTTACCAGGTGCAGTGTGGATGTGTGAGCGTGTAGCCCCAGCATTGCCCTCAGTGCAGCACGAACTGCACTGTGTGATAGGGTGCCGACCGTAACGATCACCTGTCACCCACAATGTGAACCAGCTGTAATGGTTCCAAACCATTATCATGACAGTTCACTGGCAGTGTGGACACACTGTAATGTTTGCCGTCTGTAACAGTTTGAAACCGTTACAGGGTTTTAGTGGTGTAGTGTGGACAGGGCCATAGATAAATGCACCTGGCTCCTGGACTAGTAAGATTTCCTGGGGTTTCAAGCATGGGCTCTTGGTGACTCTCCTGCCCTCCTTATTTTTTCTCCTCTAGTAATATCTTCCATGCCCTTCCCCCAGGACACATCTGCAAATGAGTGGTTATCAGCTCAGTATGTCTTTTCTGGTAACACTTTTTAAATAACTAAATGAATAATCCAGAAACCAAAATGCTCCCAAACCAACAGTGCATTGTTGCTGAGCTGCTGGGATGGCATGCACTACCATCTTTTCATAAACAACTACATCATTGCCATCACCCAATCAGTTTTCAGATTTGCTGTATGAAACAACCTCATTTCCAGCCACAGAACCATTCTGCAGCCCATAATGGAACCTAACATAGCAGGTACCCAAAGGCACCAAAGGGGGCTAAACTTTTAAAAGCAATTACAACTTTTAGCAAATTTCTTTTAGGTATAAGGAAAAATTTAAAATAATTCCCTTCTAAATGAGGCCAAGGACCATGCCAATGGAGTAGCAGTAGCATGGCACGCTGAAGAAAGGGGGGTACTAGTGGGGTACTGCAGGGTTCAGTATTAGGAACGGTCCTCTTCGATGTCTTTATAAGCGACATTGCAGAGGGACTGGAAGGAGAAGTATGTCTCTTTGCAGATGACACAAAGATCTGCAACAGAGTTGATGCACAAGGTGGGGTGGAAAGGATGAGAAGGGACTTGGCAAGGTTAGAGGAATAGTCAAATGTATGGCAGCTTAGATTCAATGCAAAGAAGTTCAAGGTAATGCACCTGGCAAACAAAAACCAAGGGGAAGAGTACACAATGGCGGGTGAGATACTAACAACAACAAAAATGGAAAGGGACCTGGGGGTAGTCATATCAGATGACCTAAAGGTGGGCAAGCAATGTGAGAGGGCAGCAAGGAGAGCTGGGGAGATATTGGGATGCATAGGGAGAGGCATCACCAGTAGAAAACGGAAGTTATTATCCCTCTGTACAGACAGCTGGTGAGACCCCATCTGGAGTACTGCGTGCAGTTCTGGAGACCCAATCTCCGCAAAGACACAGACAGGATGGAAGCTGTCCAGAGGAGGGCATTAAAATGGTGCAGGGTCTGCACCGAAGACATATGAAGAGAAACTAAAGGAGCTTAATATGTATAGCCTCGAGGAAAGGAGGAGAGGGGGACATGATAGAAACTTTCAAGTACCTCAAGGGAATCAACAAAGTCCAAGAGGGTAGCATCTTTCAAAAAAGGTATACAAGAACAAGGGGCACAATTTGAAGATTGGGGGCTCAGGCGTAATTTAAAGAGTATTTTTTCACAGAGAGGTTGTGGTTGCATGGAGCGGCCTTCTGGAGGAGGTTGTGGAGTCAAAACAGTGGTGGAATTCAAGCATGCATGGGACAGTCATAAGGCAAATCTAGGGGTTGGGGGTAGGAAGAAGTATGCTGCTGGTTAACTAGGATCTGCAGCTTATCCATTAGGTAGGGAAATGGGCAGACTGGGTGGGCCAAGCGGTCCTTATCTGCTGTCAAATTCTATGTTTCTATGCCACCTGGACCAGGGTTCACGTGGAAGTACCAATCCAATGCTGGAGTTGGGTGTGTCAGGGTGTGTCACAGACAGGTGATGCAGGAAACCAGGTGATTGTACACCTCTGCGGTCCAACCTAGGAGTGACACTGGCATTAGCTGTGACAGGAGCTGCACATCCACCCGCCCTCCAGGCCAAAGGAATGGTGCAGCCGGAGTGACCCCAATCACAGTGGTTGGGTGAAGGGGGTAAAGAATAAATTAGGCAATAAAGAAAATACAAAACATATACATATAGACTCCTGTATTCCCAGGTTGGTGTCTAATGTTCCAGATGGCATCTGCACGGCCCTATGTGAGTAAATAGTTTGGCTGTTGTTGCCTTACAGTCTATGCACAAGCAATGTGACATTCTATAGAACACAGAAAATGCATGCAGCACAAGAATTAAGTTACAGATTAAAATATATACCCAGCGACTTTGACAGCAGTAAAGCAGACAATCTTGTGGTACAAGAACGGGACTTCCCAGGCGGTCCCCTACTGCTGGGGTCACAAACTGCTGTAAAGATTCCAACTGCCCTTACCATGATGCCATTGTGTATGAAGCCACGGCGGAATCGTGCCGGTTTAAGATGGGGATACTCCTCCGTACTGGTCACCTTGATACTCCAGACCTGCTTCCATGCCTGGTACAGCTGGACGTGGACAGGATAAACCCCAGAATGGTGGGGGGCCACAGCATACCCCATGTGTGTAGGAATACCATGCTCCTGCATAAAACAAGAAAGAAAAAGATTTAAAAAGCTTCACTGATAGGTGCCAAACTTGTTCCACTGAAGCTTTACAGTTGCCTTTACAGCAATTCATCAAGTCACGGTGTTGGGATCAACATGTGACTGAATAGGGTGCAGGAGAGCAGAGCCCTTATAAGTCTGCGATTCAGCTGATGCAAAGCTTGGATACAGCCACAGAATTTAGGCAGTGCCTCATAATACAATACTTTTGCTGATTTTTCTCCAAAACATACTGTTTTTCCCCCCTGGTATCTGTCCCCCTTTCACTCTTTATTTAACCTAAAGTCCCTCCTCCACACTCGGCATCTGATGTTATCAGTGATGTCACATGGCATCTTAGCTAACAGCTGAAAAGTATTAGAAACACAGAAATTGTCAGTAGATAAGGATGGCTAGACCCATCCTGTCTGCCCGTAGGCCCTATACATTTGTATGTGGCCAATGACCCTACGTGATCAATGGCTTTTCGTCACTCCTTCCCCTCTCAAGCTTCTCTTGTGCCTGCCCCAGGCATGCTTAAACCCCTCCACTGTGCTTTTCCCCACTACCTCCTGTGGCAGACTATTCCAGGTGTCGACTACCCTTTCTGTGTAGAAAAACTTCCTCACATTACCCCTTAATCTACCCTCTTCCAATTTCATATTGTGCCCCCTTGTTCTAGTACTTTTTCTACATTGGAAAAGGTCCCCCACCTGCACCTTGTTTATGCCCTTGAGGTACCTGAAAGTTATGTCCCCCCGCTGTCTCCTCTCCTCCAGTGAGTACATATTGAGGTCCCCTAATCTCTCCTCATATGTTTTGTGGTGCAAGCCCTGCACCACCTTTGCTGCCCTTCTCTGAACAGTCTTCACCTTATCTATGTCCTTGCACAGGTGTGGCCTCCAGAACTGCAGTACTCCAGGTGAGGCCTTACCAATGTTTTATACAATGGCATCACCACTTCCCACCTCCTGCTAGTGATACCCCTGCTTATGCACCCCAGCATGCCACTGGCCCTCCCTGCCACCTTTGTGCACTGCTTTGATACCTTAAGGTCATCAGAGATGATAACCCCATGGTCCCTTTCCTCTTTGGTGACAGTCCGCTCCTCTCCCCCAACTTGTAGCTCTCCCCAGGGTTCCCTCTACCCAGGTGCATTATTTTGCACTTCTTTGCACTGAATCTCAGCTGCCACATCTCCAACTATCTTTCAAGCTTCACCAGGTTCCTCTTTATTTTCTGCACCCCTTCTGGAGTATCCACCCTGTTGCAGATCTTGGTTTCATCTGCAAACAGGCAGACCTTTCCTTCCAGCCCCTCTGCAATGTCACTAATGAAGACACTGAACAGGATTGGTCCTAGTACTGATCCCTGTGGTACCCCACTGGTCACCCCCCTCTCCCCAGATTGTACACCATTTACTACCACCCTCTGTCTCCTGTCTGTTAATCAGTTCCTAACCCAGTTCACTACTTTGTTTACCATGCCCAGACTACCCATCTTGTTAATCAGCCTTTTATGTGGCACGATGTCAAAGGCTTTGCTGAAATCTAGGGAAGCGACATCTACCAACCATCCCTGATTTATTTCCCTAGTCACCCAATCAAAAAAATCTATTAGACTCATTTGACATAACCTTCCTGCTGTAAATCCATATTGCTTCAGATCCTGAGCACCTCTGGATTCCATATGTGCCACTATCCTTTCTTTCAGCAGTGTCTCCATGATCTTTCCCACCACTGAGGTGAGGCTGACTGGCCTGTAGTTCCCCGCCTCCTCCCTACTGCCGCTTCTGTGCAGTGAGACTACATGTGCCCTCCACCAGTCCTCTGAAACGACACCGGTGTTGAGTGACGCTGTGAAGAGGGCCGCCAGAGGTGCTACTAGTTCCCTTCGCAGCTCCTTTAATATTTTATATTTTGCCACATGAGTGAGTAACTCATGCTACAGAAATCAATAAACAATGCCACAGACAATGAGGTGCCCAGTCACAGAAACTAGGACTGATGTGTCACAAAGAACTAAAGGCCCTGCAGCAACAGCAACAGTTGTGGCATTTAACTGGGACTAGAATCGCTCAATACTTTAATTAACCAGTCTTCCAGCACAGTTCCTAAATCAGTACTATTTCTGATACAAAACCTAATATTGCCACTACAGCCACTCAGCTGCAACTAAAGCATTTCTGGCAGTGTAGCAACTTAACCTAACTCTAACACTACAGATAGTACAATTCACCCTTACCGATTACTGAACCAGGATTAGTTCAGACAGTGCAGGTCCATATTGAACCCTTAATGATTACTGAATCAGTCCCAGCTCTGACACGGTAGGTCCTGTACTGCATCCTTACTGATTACTGAACCTGTCCCAGCTCTGACACTGCAGGTCCTGTAGTGCACCCTTAATGATTACTGAACATGTCCTAGCTCTGACACTGCAGATCCTGTACTGCATCCTTACTGATTACTGAACAGGTCCCAGCTCTGATACTGCAGATCCTGTACTGCATCCTTACTGATTACTGAACATGTCCCAGCTCTGACACTGCAGATCCTGTACTGCATCCTTACTGATTACTGAACATGTCCCAGCTCTGATACTGCAGATCCTGTACTGCATCCTTACTGATTACTGAACATGTCCCAGCTCTGACACTGCAGATCCTGTAGTGCACCCTTAATGATTACTGAACATGTCCCAGCTCTGACACTGCAGATCCTGTACTGCATCCTTACTGATTACTGAACATGTCCCAGCTCTGACACTGCAGATCCTGTACTGCATCCTTACTGATTACTGAACCTGTCCCAGCTCTGACACTGCAGATCCTGTACTGCATCCTTACTGATTACTGAACATGTCCCAGCTCTGACAATGCAGGTCATATACTGCACCCTTACTGATTACAAAACCTGTCCCAGTTCTGACACTGCAGGTCCTGTACTACACCCTTACTGATTACTGAACCTGTCCCAACTCTGACACTGCAGGCCCTGCATTGCACCCTTACTGATTACTCAACCTGTCCCAGCTCTGACACTGCAGGTCCTGTACTGCACCATTACTGATTACTCAACCTGTCCCAGCTCTGACACTGCAGGTCCTGTACTGCACCATTACTGATTTCTGAACATGTCCCAGCTCTGACACGGCAGGTCATGTACTGCACCCTTACTGATTACTGAACCTGACCCACCTCTAACACTGCAGGTCCTGTAGTGCACCTTTACTGATTACTGAACCTGTCCCAGCTCTAACACTGCAGGTCCCGTAGTGCACCCTTAATGATTACTTAACATGTCCCAGCTATGACACTGCAGGTCTTGTACTGCACCCTTACTGATTACCGAACCTGTCCCAGCTCTGACACTGCAGGTCCTGTACTGCATCCTTACTGATTACTGAACATGTCCCAGCTCTGACACTGCAGGTCATGTACTGCACCCTTACTGAACCTGTCCCAGCTCTGACACTGCAGGTCCTGTACTGCACCCTTACTGATTACTGAATCTGTCCTGGCTCTGACACTGCAGGTCCCGTACTGTACCATTACTGACTGCTGAACCCGTCCCAGCTCTGACACTGCAGGTCCTGTACTGCACCCTTACTGATCACTGAACCTGTCCCAGCTCTGACACTGCAGGTCCTGCCCCACATCTCCCAGTGTGGGCCCCAGAATGTACCCATGAAATTTTTGGTGTGCAGTTGTAAATCTGTACCAGCTATGAAACTATAAGAACTTCAATGCTGCATCTGTGTGGCTGGTTTTCATTACTGTAGACTACAGCTGACTTGCCATAGTACTTTAGATGGCATTTTACTCACAACGGCGAATTTCTTGTTCAGAACCATTTGCTCGGCCAGAACTGACTGGTTGTGAAAAAAGTGCGGCTGCATGTGACTCCACATATGGGGGAACCACCAGAACTCATTAACATAGGACAGGAGGAGGTCATCGCCCTGATCTTCTTCATCAGTACCTTTATATTAAAAAAAATAAATAACAAAATGATTAATGTAAAGAAAGAGCACAAAAGGGGACCAGTCATCACAAAGGGCACCACACCCAAGTGTGGAGCTGGTCTCAATGTGCACTTTGTGTGCAAAAACATTTTGATTTACTTTCTGTTTACTGTGGTATAATAGATTGCATCAGACTAATTTTGTTTACTTCTAGGCAGACATTTGCTGTTACTACAAATCCTAGAATCCCCTGCAGCTGACATCAGAGCAGTAGGCAGCAGTGGAAGATTCAGTAGCCTGCAGTGCATGTTAGAACTTTTATAATCTCCAGTCAGATGTTTTACAGGTCTGCTTTTCTCCAGGGGCTAAGTACAGTCCTCTGTGACTGCACTTAGACCAGCGAGGACAGCGAGACCAGCAAGCAAAAGATCAGAGCTTATAAAATCTCTAACATGCACTGCAGGCTACTGAATCTTCTCACTGCTGCCTACTGCTCTGATGTCAGCTGAAGGGGATTCTGGGATTTGTAGCAACAGAAGATGTCAGCCTAGAAGTAAACAAAATTAGTCTGATTCAGTCTACTATACTACAATAAACAGTTAGTAAACCAAAATGTTTTTGCACTCTAAGTGCACATCGGGACCAGCCCCACAGTTGAGGGTCCTTTCTGATAACTGCTCCCATTTAATAATAACACAACTGTTTTGCAAACTAAGATTCAGAGCATTAGCACCTCTCAAAGTTGGTGAGCAACAAACCCACAACAAGTTAAATGCCAACAAGAAAACACTACAGTGTAGACATGACTTTCTAATCCCAATCTGTCCCCTTGCATAACTCCACAATCCAGCTCTCAGCGATTAAAAGTTATACCTTCAGGTCAGTCTGTTGGCGCAATGATAAGGTTACTGCAGTGATGGTGACCAGAGCTGAGGAATGAGCCCCAATCGTCTGAGGGTCAGCAGATGAGGCTGGCTTGAGCAACCCACTGGATGCTCTCCTTTCTTGGGGAGGGTGGGCTCTTTTGCACTGTTGCCACTTGGTTGGCCAGAGGTGGTGTTGCTGCTAGAGTATGCAGTCGGCATGTGGCAGGGGAAGAGTATGTGGCTGTTGGCACGTGAATACGTAACTGTGCATCCAATGCCAACTGTGTGCACCCCCAGGAATGCAGAGCAAAAACACAGGAGGAAAATCAAGAGCTTGCTGGAAGCCGGCACTTCACTAACCATCATGACCAACATGGGCTTTGCACCACCATTCTCCCATTTCAGCTCCCAGAATTCCACAATAGCGGCCAAGTGCATGGATTATGGCTGCTAGGTGCTGAAAGGCAGGGCACCACCCCAGAGGATAATCTGTGTTTGTGTGTTGGGGGATGTGACAGGGCTTTGGGATAAGGAGCCATAAGAGGAGAATAGCAGGAAGAACTCGGTGGTCAGATAGAATGCCTCTGGTATCAGTGGAAGGAAGTCCAGTGCATGAGGCCTGAAGTAGATAAGGAAAGCTCTGGAGGATCAAGGGATGGCAGGTAAATCCCAGGGAATGCCAGGGTGACGGGGCTAAGGCGAGGCAGAGCAAGATGGGGACTGACCAGTGAAGGCGGAAGTTAAAGAAAAAAAGTTATATCTTCTTACTCAAGAAAAATGGCTCCATTTGTGAAAGGTGTCAAGTGTTCTGGCAGTGGAGTAAGAAGAACTCATTTTGTCCACATGACCGGAATAACCTGGGCTGCTGTGGTGCAAGCTTCCTTACAGTACCCCAGCAACGTGCCTTACCCTGCCCAGGAGACCACTTCAAGCTGTTGAGTAGTAGTTCAGACTCCATAACTTGTCAGTCCCAGGCCTCTCATTTGACACTGCCGACAATGGTGCCACTTGTGTGGGTCTTTGTGTGATATTGGCAAGCGAACCAGACTGAGACCACCACAAATCAATTTTTATTTATTTTTTCTTGTTGAGACTCGGAAAGGAGGGCTGGAAAATATTCCCTGTTCCTGCTGCCCCCATGTCCTTCCATCCAGTAAGCATTGATGACTGAGTAATCCTTCGCCCAACAGGGAACTCAGAGGCACATCCTTTGTAACTGGCTGTCAGACAGGTACTCCCCACTACACTATACGAGCCTGCTGTTCCCACTAAAAGGCCAGTTGTTTTGTTTCTGTAGGAGCAGCAGATGCATGCTTCTCAGAGCTTCTGTGGTCTGCATTTTTTTTTTTATTAAGAATATATGTATTACTGAATTTTTGAAAAACAATACAATAACAATAAGCACTTTAAACTATTACTACTTGGTAATAACATAAGTTTAGAATAAAATATTCCAAAGGAAAGTATAATTAGATACAATCAATGTATCATATATAAGCATGGGAGAACACCCTTTTATATTATTAGGACAATGTTGCCTTTTGTTTTGTATATAAGGAAGTTTTTTAATAGGTAACATTTAATACAATTTTTTTTACAGGAAATAAAGACTAATTTGTAATCTAAAAACACACGAAAGAAAGGACCTATGAAGAGACAAAAAGAAGTTGCCAAGATAGAATAAAAAGAGAGTATGAGGGAGATAAGAGAGTGGATACTAAAGGAGCCTGGACTAGAATGATCAGAAGACAAAACTAAAAAAAAATTTAATATGAGACAATATGTGCAGTTTAAATGTCTGGCCTGATTGATTGATTCTAAATTATCGGAGAGAATGGAAAGCTATAAATTTAATAAAAAAGAATAAAAATATAATAAACTTTTGTTATTAGAACTAAATAATCAAGTGTCTACTTTTATCTATTAAGTAGGAAACTATATAGGTTTCCTAGCTTATTATTGAAAGCAGGCATATTGCCTCTTAAGCCATAAGATAACCTTTCAATTATAATTGCCTCTAAGATTTCGTACTCCCATTCTCCTTGTGATGGCCTTCCTTTGTTCATACTGAACATGCACTGCAAGCTACTGAATCTCCCACTGCTCCGATGTCAGCTGCAGGGGATTCTGGGATTCGCAGTAAAAGAAAAGATGTCAGCCTCCAACTAAGCAAAATTAGTCTGATATAATCTACTATACTACAGTAAACAGAAAGTAAACCAAAATGTTTTTGCCCACAAAGAGCACACTGAGACCAGCCCCACAGTTAGGTGTGGGATCCTTTGTGCTGACTGTTCCCCTTTAAATTGCTGGCAAAAAGCAACAGAAAAATCAAAATGGAACACAGAGAAAACTCACATCTGGTGCTGTAGCTATCTTGAAGCTTTATGGAGGGGAAGGGATTCTTTTACAATGTCACTGCAGAGGGATAACGGATTCAGAACTACTCAGTTGTATTTTTGGGAATGGGAAAATAAACAGGTGAGGAAGTTCTTGTAGAAAACACCAGCAAAGTCTCAATTTAAATCAATCTTGCTGACACTATTTAGGTTTCTATGTGGCAGTCAGGAAACTTTTTTAAATATGATCTCAAGAATAGCGGGGAAGAGCAATAAAAACAGTTACTCAGAAAAGTTCAAGGGAGAGGCCTGAATATATAGCTTGCTATAAAGCTAAACCAGAAGAAAGTGAAGATAAAGAAAGCCAAAAGAAAACTGTAAAGAACGCTCTGAGAAGAAAAGAAAAATAAAGAACTTTTCCTAAACTTTTAATTTGTATTCATGAGTATTTCCTCAGATGCCTGACCAGTAACATAATAAACCTGTTACACTCCCATTTGCCCCGAACAACTCACTTGTGTGCACGCACATACATGCAATTAGAACAGAATAGCTGTGGGTGAATAAATGCAAACATACTGCAATCAGGATACACAGGAGAGTCAGAACACGATGACAAAGCTGAAGTATTTCAGTCCTTATAATAGCAGTAATAGCTGCTAAACAACACAACAGCATTTGCCTTACACATCACAGAGACAAAAAAACACCAATGCTAGTCGGTTCACACCCTGAGCTGTGTGTGTTTCTGAATGGAAAACATTTGGTGACTTCTTGGCCCATGATGCAAGTCAAATGTTTTTATGCTGCTTGGAAATAAATTCTTGGCGTGCATGAAATGGATTATGATAGGACTTCCATGGACTTGGATGGCTTTTTTCAGCTGATTAACCCTGGCTCTGCATCAATGACACAAATTGTTCATTTCTAATTTGCATTCTCCTGGACTTCATGCTGTGGACGAGAGTTTATTTACCCATAGACAACTAAACTTTTCAGTAGGGGCTTTCTTCTGTTTGATGTTACAGCTGGAAGAACTAAGGTACGTAAACCACATGACTTGTCCAAGGTCATGCAAAAACACAGTAGGCTCAAACTTTTTTCCTGGAATCCCAGTGCTAAGTACATTATAAACAGCCCCAAGGAACAATCTACTTTCCTTCAACATCCTTGATTTTTCATTTTCATTGCTTTAAAAACTGTAAACAAATCGGCTGTCAGTCTGAAACTCGTTTTGCACTAAAGTTCTAAGATGATTTAGAGCATCATACATGATGAGCACAATTGCACTCACAGCTAATCTACCAATCTCATGCCACTCTGCCTGTTAATATTATTTAGCGTGTGCGTGGAAATCAGCATAGTACTAGATTTCATGGTACACTTGTGAACTACTGATTCGTATGCGGATGTCCACCAACAGTCCATAGATGTTAGCAAATAAACAGTGTCACAGAACTGCTGACTCAGATGTACAGTGCTCGCACTGCTTTTTTTGATTTCTAGTTGAAACCCCATATCTTATCATTGCTTACCTTCTCTAAAATTCATTGATGTTGCTGGTTATTTTACCTGCTTCCTTTCTTAGTAAAACTGAAATGCATGCTAATGGTGTAATTATATCCAATCTTATTTTGTTTCAAATCCTTGATCAACTCTAACTGCACAATTACTGAACATCAGGAACACTCCCCAAACAGAGCAGCCACTCATGGTGGAACAGTTTCCTCCCCTTTCATGTCATCAAGAGTAGCCAGACTAGGTTGGAGGTGTTCCCAGGTCCAGGAAAGATGCAGTGGAAGCTGATCGAGGACTAAACACACAGGTTTTGGTGTGGTAACAACAGTATGGTGGGCAGTCTGTTTTTCACTTTTAAAAGGAAAAAAAGTAATCAGACTCAAACTACCAGCTAGATCAGCAATCTCTACAGGAAGTAACCAATCATAACGTGTATTTTTAGCTAGAGACCCTCTGAAGTGTAAGAGGGCTGAAAAGTGTCCTTTTAATCTGTACTTTGTTTTCCCCGTACCTGTCCCTGATGGTCAACTCCTTCCTAAGCCCCATGGCACCCTCTTGGACCTTACCACTCGCCACCGCCAGCACCCCATCAAGCCTTGCTTACCCCCTAAGTGGGATGGGGTGGAGGATGTACCCCCTGACAGCGGCTGTTTTTTAAGTGGCAGGTGGCGACAGGGTGGGGACCCTGAAGCAGTGGGGGCATACCCCCGATAGTGGCTATTTTCCAAGTGGTGGGTAACAGCAGGTGGGGACATACAGTTACGTAAGAACTTACTGTAACAGTAGATCTTCAAGAAGAGCTCTTGCAGCAGATAACACCATTAGGACTATGCCACCAGGCACTAGGGCCCCACGGAAAATTCTAGTTAGCAGTCTAAGGTAGGGGACCGCCTCCCTGACATCAGCCCCACACCTGACATCACCCATGGTATGAAAATGGTGGTTCCCCGGCACCACCTCAGATCGCTCGCCAGAGACCCGACTAGCATAAAGGATGGGGAACCAAGGAGGTTCTCACATCCCCCAGAGACAAGGACAGTTACATAACTCTGGGGGAAGGAGGGAGGGAGAGAAAACATACCTGCTGCAAGAGCTGTTCTTGAAGATCTACTGTTATGGTAAGCTCTTAAGTAACTGTACTATCTTACTTCGAAATAGAGCTCTTGCAGCAGGTAACACCATTCTAGCAGCTGCACAAAGATCTGCTGCTGAGACATTCCTTTGGGATGCAAATGAAGTGACCTTTAACTGGTCCCGGTAAAGGTTTGTCATATTTCTGGTAGCAGAAAACTATACAATTGACCAACCATTTGGCCAATGCCTGCTTAGTCACTGGTGCCCCTAACATTCGCTGGGCAAAGGAGACAAACAACTGGTCTGTCTTTCTAGAAGATCGAGTACGATCTATGTAGAAATGAAGAATTCTGTGAACATCCAGACTATGCAACAGGGCATCCCCTTTGTTTGAGTACTCTGGTTAATAAACTGGAAGTTGAATGTCCTGGTTAAGAGTGAACTCTGAAACTAATTAATACAGAAGTGTGGTATTCAACCCTCAAAAAGGAGACTGATTCAACACTGATTATTGTTTATACTTTTTTATATTAAGTTCTTGTTGTGTTCAATCGAGCTTCATTTCATATAACAGCCATTTCATTTCACTTTTCTTTAGTTCAAATTTCCATATAAACACCCAGTTCATTTTAGATAGTAACAGCCTCATTCATTTTTTAACTTTCTTGTAAATTTTTACTAAATCTTGTAACATTTCAGGACTTGTTTGTCACTTCATCAGACCCAAGAGTAGCTCCAGATTGGGCTAAAAAATCAAAATGAACAAATATTTAATATAAACATCTGTCTCCCCAATCATTAATATATTTAGTATTATTTCATTACATAACCATACACAAAATTAGGTGGGAACAAACCTGTGAAAATTAGTATATCTGTCTAAATCATCAGCTTCAGTGGCTCTTCTGAGGAAATAATTAAAGCGGAAAACTCAATTTCCTACAAACAAGCATAGTAATACATAGTAGTATTCAACCTAAAAATGGCTCTGAAAAAAGCCCCATTTGCTCTCCCATTATGTATCTGTACATTATTTAGAAGCTATAAACTTATTTCTCTACAAATATCAAAACATTCCTATTAAATTTCTACGTTACCTTAAGAGTGATCATTTTTTTAAATTCTATCTGCCATACTTAGTGTTGCTCAAAGTTTGTTATCAATTCTTAACCTCTTTTCTTTTAATTAAGTACAAATAATTTATTATTTCAGACAAAGCGTTACTTGCTTGTTCTCTTGCATCACATAAAAATAAATAAATGTTGAAACTAACTAACTAAATTTGCTAAGTGTCATATACAGGCAATGCAACACCATTTCTAAGGTTTCCCAAATAAAGGACATAAAGATTCTCTTAACATAGCTAAATCCTGTAAAAAAAAATCAGGTTTTACTTACTGGGTTCTTTTCTTTTATTTCATTACAAGATGCATATACCGAATTGCGGTTTAAATTTTGCAGTCAGTCCCGCGCCACTATACAAGATGCCACCAGGCTATTACTGAAAAGGTCCTTCTTCCTAAAGGATTGGAAGGGGTTGAGTTATCTGTGGGGAGCGTGAAAGGTGTGATGACATCACACCTACACCTTCACCCTTTCCAGTCCGGTCAAAATTTGAAACTGTGTTAGCTCTTGTGATGAGCTAATTCACAGTCTCCCTTTCCAAAACTAATCTCTATCAGAAACAAAATTTACAATTTGGCTTTATTTTCAGCTGGGGATTTGACTATACCAGATGGATTAACATCAAAGGCAGCCCACATCTGTTTCCTAGAAGGAGATAATTCATTTTTTACTTGTAGTTAATCAATGCTGTCTAATTTTATTTATTGTATTATGTAACACAGAACAGGCAGGAATAGAAGTTATACAGCTTTTATGTTCTGTGATTCTAAGTTTTAATGGTCTTGCAGCTTGTCCAATATAATAAAGACCACAAGGACACACAACACAATATACTACATAGTCACTATTGCATGTGATGAGTGTTCTGATCTCATATTTTCGATCTTTACAGGTACTATTCAAAGTTTTGGTTTTTTATACCATTATTGCAATGAATACAATTGACACAGGGAAAGAAACCTTTTACATCTCTCTGTAGCCAAGTAGTGGGCTGAGATGGTGCGGTCCAATGTTGGGTTCTGACTAGTTTATTCCTTATTGTAGTGCTTTTTTTTCGCAGTTACCCATGGTCTTTCATGAAAAATAATATTCCCTTGGTCAGTAGCACATAATACGTTCCAATTTTTCAAACTTGTATCTTTAATTTTTCTAAAGCTTGCCGAATATTGCATTGACATGGTTATTTTATTTGCAGAACCCGTATTTTTCACATTATCCTGTAAAAGATGTTGTCTTGTTATTTTATTGCATTTCATCTCAGCTTCATCTAGTACTGTGTCTCGATATCCCCCTTTCTTTGAATTTATTTTTCACTTGTACTACATTTGCTCTGCATCTTTGTTCATTTCCACTGTTTCTTTTAACACATAGCATTTGGCTGTATGGAATACTGTTCTTAAGTCGTGGTGGATGGAAGCTTTGCGCATGTAGTATGGTATTCTTATCAGATTCTTTTCGGTATAAGTCTGTAGTAATTTTTTTGCCCTCTTTTATTAGTAATAGATCTAAATTTAGAATTTCTTTTTCATCTGTATTCATAGTAAACTGAAGATACGTCGTGACTCCATTTAAATATTGATAAAATTCCTCTAGTTTGTTTCTGCTGCCATAACAAATAATAAGAATGTCATCAATAAAACGTTTGTATAATTTCAAATTTGTTTTATATTCATTTACATTGGAGTGTATATATATATATATATATATATATATATATATATATATATTCAAATTCTGACATAAAAAGATTTGCATACATTGGTGCTAATGTTGCTCCTGTAGCTGTTCCTGTAATTTATTTATAGCACGTGTCTTCAAATTTGAACTAATTGTTCTTAAGAACAAACTCTGTTAGTGTAATGAGAAATTCCATGTCTGGTTTATTCTTTTCTCTCTTAATTAATGCTGATCTCGAAGCTGAAAGTCCCTCTAAATGTGGAATTGAAGTATAGAGATGTTCTACGTCTAAGGTTACCAGGAAACAGGTGTCCAAATCATGACCTTCATTTAGTTCTTCTATGATCTGTATACAATGCTTACTATCTTTTATATAAGATCTCGTTTTAGGAACCAATTCTTTAAAGTGGTGATCCACAAAAATGGATAGTGGTTCTGTCATAGAATCTATACCGGAAATTATGGGTCTGCCGGTGGTTTATTCACATCTTTATGTATTTTGGGGAGGCAATAGAAAAACGGTATCTTTGGATGTTGGTTCATCGGCTCAGGTTTGACCCATTCCTCTATTATTCCTCTGTCTGTGGCTTCTATATAAATTTCTTTTATTTCCTCTTTTAAAGAGATATAAGGTATGTTTTTCATAAGTAGTAGTGTCATTTAATTGTCTCAAACATTCCTCTTGGTAATCTTCGTAATTCATGATTATTATTGCCCCCCCCCCTTTATCAGCTGGTTTAATTATAATGGCTTTTTCCTGTGCTAATGATTCTAAAGCATCTCTTTCTATTCTGTTTAAGTTGTAAGAAGGTTGTTGTTCTTTTGCATTTTTTAATATATTTTCTATTTCTCTATTTGTCTTCTCAATGTAAGTTGTTATATTCGGTGGACAGAAACCTATTGGGTCAAATGTGGATGTGACTCCCAGAGCTTGTTTAAGTTTTTGTTTGTCTTGTTGATAAGTCTGTGTTTGTGGGTCTACATCTTTCAAAGAAAAGAAGTGTCTCAACCGTAATTTTCTATAAAATTATTCAAGATCTAAATGTAAATCAAACGGTTTTATATTTTCTGTTAAACTATATGATATGACTTTCCCCAAAACTGATTTTTCTGTTTCTGTTAAGGTCCTAGTGGACAAATTATAAACAATTTTGTGTCATCTTGGACCTTGCTTCGTGTATTTTGTTGGGGTCCCTTCTGTTTGGACCTCCTATATTTTTATCTTTTTGTCTGGCTCCTGAAGTGGAAGGTTCTGGTACATCCTGATATCTGGGAAAATCCTGTTCATATTGTTGGTCTCTAAAATTCCATCCCTGTCTGTGAGGTTCATAATATTCCTCTCTCTGATAACCTTGATGGTAGCGATTCCTATATGGAGTGTATTGTCTAGAGTAAGTCCTGTAACTTTGATATCGTCTTTGATTTCTGGGAAAATATCTCCTTGGTCTATTTCCTCTTACAATTCTAGATTCTTGTGTTTCTGATTCTGAGGAGTGTGCCAAGGTGTCAGTTTCATCCAAATTATATATTGTAGTTTGGTATTCTGATCTCTTCCATGAGAAGATTTTACTGTCTTTATAGTCTGTAATGTCTCGGTGAAATTTCTGTAATTTAATATTTCTTATGTGGTTATTATAATCTATTAATGATTTTTCGATTCTTTCTAATATCATTTTTAACTGAGAAATTACAATTGTTTATTTAACTTGTGTTTCCAAGGTCCTAATTTCTTCTAAAACCTTTGTTTGTTCTGTTGTTAAGGTTTCAATTAATAGAAGCATAAAATCGAATGAACACTTTGTTCTTATACCATCCCATTTAATTTGAAATCCCTCAGGACTAAAGCCTAGTTGTGATTCTGCCAACACCCTAAGTCCTCTTGGAATCCTATTCTGTTTTATATACTCCAATAGGGTAACCGCATGCCAGTTCAGGCGTATCTCCCTTTCCTTTAATGCCTCTAACTTATTAACTGATACCTTCTGAATTTCAGTGGTGTCAATTTGCCTTTTACTTTTAACTAGACTCATTATGCGGTCTGCCTCTTCTTGATTAATGCTGATTGCGGTATATCTTACATTAGTCATTTCCCCAAGTTCTGAAAAGGTGGCCATATTTCAAAAATTCTATGTGATCAATTCTTTATATCTAGTTTTAATTTAGGGAAACTTCAATTTTCCTTCCATTAAGGAAAATATTTCAAACTGAATTTATGAGAACTGTTTCCCTCGGATTCCTGTTATTTTTTAAGGGGGGGGGGGGAGTACCACTTGTGAAATGTAGAAACTGATTAATAAAGAAGTGTGGTACTCAATCCTCAAAAAGGAGACTGATTCAACACGGATTATTGTTTA
The DNA here is from genome assembly GCA_016271365.2 of Neoceratodus forsteri. NCBI lineage: Eukaryota > Metazoa > Chordata > Ceratodontiformes > Ceratodontidae > Neoceratodus > Neoceratodus forsteri. Next base: position 365,794,306 of record CM028130.1, read on the forward strand.
TATTTTTTTATATGAAGTTCTTGTGTTCAATCCAGCTTCATTTCAGATAATAGCCGTTTCATTTCACTTTTCTTTAGTTCAAATTTCCATATAAACATCCAGCTTCATTTTAGATAATAACAGCCTCATTCATTTTTTAACTCTCTTGTAAATTTTTACTAAATCTTGTAACGTTTCAGGACTTGTTTGTCCCTTCATCAGACCCAAGAGCAGCTCCAAACTGGACTAAAAAAATCAGAATGAACAAATATTTAATATAAACATCTGTCTCCCCAATCATTAATATATTTAGTTATTATCTAAAATGAAGCTGAAATGAAGCTGGATGTTTATATGGAAATTTGAACTAAAGAAAAGTGAAATGAAACGGCTGTTATTATCTGAAATGAAGCTGGATTGAACACAAGAACTTCATAAAAAAAAGTATAAACAATAATCCGTGTTGAATCAGTCTCCTTTTTGAGGGCTGAGTACCACACTTCTGTATTAATCAGTTTCTCCGTTTCACAAGTGGTACTCCCCCCCCTTCTTAAAAAAATAACGAGGAACTGAGGGAAACAGTTCTCACAAATTCAGTTTGAAATATTTTCCTTAATGGAAGGAAAATTGAAGTTTCCCTAAATTAAAACTAGATATAAAGAATTGATCACATAGAATTTTTGAAATATGGCCACCTTTTCAGAACTTGGGGAAATGACTAATGTAAGATATACCGCAATCAGCATTAATCAAGAAGAGGCAGACCGCATAATGGGTCTAGTTAAAAGTAAAAGGCAAATTGACACCACTGAAATTCAGAAGGTATCAGTTAATAAGTTAGAGGCATTAAAGGAAAGGGAGATACTCCTGAACTGGCATGCGGTTACCCTATTGGAGTATATAAAACAGAATAGGATTCCAAGAGGACTTAGGGTGTTGGCAGAATCACAACTAGGCTTTAGTCCTGAGGGATTTCAAATTAAATGGGATGGTATAAGAACAAAGTGTTCATTCGATTTTATGCTTCTATTAATTGAAACCTTAACAACAGAACTAACAAAGGTTTTAGAAGAAATTAGGACCTTGGAAACACAACTTAAAGAAACAACTGTAATTTCTCAGTTAAAAATTATATTAGAAAGAATCGAAAAATCATTAATAGATTATGATAACCACATAAGAAATATTAAATTGCAGAAATTTCGCTGAGATATTACAGACTATAAAGAGGGTAAAATCTTCTCATGGAAAAGATCAGAATACCAAACTACAATATATAATTTGGATGAAATTGACACCTCGGCACACTCCTCAGAATCAGAAACACAAGAATCTAGAATTGTAAGAGAAAACAGACCAAGGAGATATCTTCCCAGAAATCAAAGACAATATCAAAGTTACAGGACTTACTCTAGACAATACACTCCATATAGGAATCACTACCATCAAGGTTATCAGAGAGAGGAATATTATGAACCTCACAGACAGGGATGGAATTTTAGAGACCAACAATATGAACAGGATTTTCCCAGATATCAGGATGTACCAGAAACATTCCACTTCAGGAGCCAGACAAAAGGAAAAAGAAAAAGATATAGGAGGTCCAAACAGAAGGGACCCCAACAAAATACACGAAACAAGGTCCAAGATGACACAAAATTAATTGCTTATAATTTGTCCACTAGGACCTTAACAGAAACAGAAAAATCAGTTTTGGGAAAGGCATATCATATAGTTCAACAGAAAATATAAAACCGTTTAATTTACATTTAGATCTTGAAAAATGTTATAGGAAATTATGGTTGAGACACTTCTTTTCTCTGAAAGATGCAGACCCACAAACACAGACTTATCAACAAGACAAACAAAAACTTAAACAAGCTCTGGGAGTCACATCCACATTTGATCCAATAGGCTTCTGTCCACAGAATACAACTTACACTGAGAAGACAAATAGAGAAATAGAAAATATATTAAAAAATGCAAAAGAACAACAACCTTCTTACAACTTAAACAGAATAGAAAGAGATGCTTTAGAATCATTAACACAGGAAAAAAAACATTATAGTTAAACCAGCTGATAAAGGGGGAGCAATAATATTCATGAATTATGAAGATTAGCAAGAGGAATGTTTGAGACAATTAAATGACACTACTACTTATGAAAAAGTGAAAAACATACCTTATATCTCTTTAAAAGAGGAAATAAAAGAAATTGTTATAGAAGCCACAGACAGAGGAATAATAGAGGAATGGGTCAAACATGAGCTGATGAACCAACATCCAAAGATACCGTTGTTCTATTGCCTCCCCAAAATACATAAAGATGTGAATAAACGACCTAGCAGACCCATAATTTCCGGTATAGATTCTATCACAGAACCACTATCCATTTTTGTGGATCACCACTGTAAAGAATTGGTTGATAAAACGAGATCTTATATAAAAGATAGTAAGCATTGTATACAAATTATAGAAGAACTAAATGAAGGTCATGATTTGGACACCTTTATCCTGGTAACCTTAGATGTAGAAAATCTCTATACTTCAATTTCACGTTTAGAGAGACTTTCAGCTTTGAGATCAGCATTAATTAAGAGAGAAAAGAATAAATCAGACATGGAATTTCTGATTACACTAACAGAGTTTGTTCTTAAGAACAATTATTTCAAATTTGAAGATACGTACTATAAACAAATTACAGGAACAGCTATGGGAGCAACATTAGCACCAACGTATGCAAATCTTTTTATGTCAGAATTTGAAAATCAATATATATACTCCAATGTAAATGAATATAAAACAAATTTGAAATTATACAAACGTTTTATTGATGACATTCTTATTATTTGGGATGGCAACAGAAACAAACTAGAGGAATTTTATCAATATTTAAATGGAGTCACGACATATCTTCAGTTTACTATGACTACAGATGAGAAATAAATTCCATATTTAGATCTATTACTAACAAAAGGACAAAAAAATTACTACAGACTTATACTGAAAAGAATCTGATAGGAATACCATACTACATGCACAAAGCTTCCACCCACCACGATTTAAGAACAGTATTCCATACAGCCAAATGCTACGTGTCAAAAGAAACAGTGGAAATGAACAAAGATACAGAGCAAATGTAGTACAAATGAAAAATAAATTCAAAGAAAGGGGATATCAAGACACAGTACTAGATGAAGCTGAGATGAAATGCAATAAAATAACAAGACATCTTTTACAGGATAATGTGAAAAATACGGGTTCTGCAAATAAAATAACCATGTCAATGCAATATTCGACAAGCTTTGGAAAAATTAAAGATACAATTTTGAAAAATTGGAACATATTATGTGCTACTGACCAAGAGAATATTATTTTTCATGAAAGACCATGGGTAACTGCGAAAAAAACCCCCACTACAATAAGGAATAAACTAGTCAGAACCCAACATTGGACCGCACTCATCTCAGCCCACTACTTGGCTACAGAGAGATGTAAAAGGTTTCTTTCCCTGTGGCAATTGTATTCATTGCAATAATGGTATAAAAACCCAAACTTTGAATAGTACCTGTAAAGATCGAAAATATGAGATCAGAACACTCATCACATGCAATAGTGACTATGTAGTATATTGCGTTGTATGTCCTTGTGGTCTTTATTATACTGGACAAACTACAAGACCATTAAAACTTAGAATCACAGAACATAAAAGCTGTATAAGGGGAGAAGATGAGAAATCAGCTCTAACAAGACACTTTAAAGAAAGAAAACATCAGGTTTCAATTTTAAAGTTCTTTGGAATAGAAAAAGTACATGAACCAGCTCGAGGTGGAGATCGCAATAGGATACTGGCAAGTAGAGAAGCTTGGTGGATTTTTCGTTTAAAAACTAACAAAAAATATGGACTGAATGAAGCTTTGATATGGACTACCTTTCAATGAATAAAAATATGATTAGACCGCTCCCCTTTACACACACAAAGAATTTAAGGTTTTTTTTCTTTTTGTAAAAGAATCTCCCTCTTAAAAGATGAACATCTTTAAAGTATATTAGTTTATAGCAATGATTATGTGTTGAGACATTGTACATGTCTCTTCTATTCCTGCCTGTTCTGTGTTACATAATACAATAAATACAAATAAGACAGCATTGCTTAACTACAAGTAAAACATGAATTATCTCCTTCTAGGAAACAGATGTGGGCTGCCTTTGATGTTAATCCATCTGGTATAGTCAAATCCCCAGCTGAAAATAAAGCCAAATTGTAAATTTTGTTTCTAATAGAGATTAGTTTTGGAAAGGGGGACTATGAATTAGCTCATCACAAGCACTAACACACTTTCAAATTTTGACCGGGCTGGAAAGGGTGCAGGTGTAGGTGTGATGTCACCATACCTTTCACGCTCCCCACAGATAGCCCGGCCCCTTCCAATCCTTCAGCAAGAAGGACCTTTTCAGTAATAGCTCAGTGGCGTCTTGTATAATGGAGTGGGACTGACTGCAAAATTTAAACCGCAATTCAGTATATGCAGCTTGTAATGAAACAAAAGAAAAGAACCCAGTAAGCAAAACCTGATTTTTTTACAGGATTTAGCTATGTTAAGAGAATCTTTATGTCCTTTATTTGGGAAACCTTAGAAATGGTGCTGCATTGCCTGTATATGACACTTAGCAAATTTAGTTTGTTAGTTTCAACATTTATTTATTTTTATGTGATGCAAGAGAACGAGCAAGTAACACCTTGTCTGAAATAATAAATTATTTGTACTTAATTAAAAGAAGAGGTTAAGAATTGATAATGAACTCTGAGCAACACTAAGTATGGCAAATAGAATTAAAAAGGACGATCGCTCTTAAGGTAACGTAGAAATTTAATAGGAATGTTTTGATATTTGTAGAGAAATAAGTTTATAGCTTCTAAATAATGTACAGATACATAATGGGAGAGCAAATGGGGCTTTTTTGAGAGCCATTTTTAGGTTGAATACTATTATGTATTACTATGCTTGTTTGTAGGAAATGGAGTTTTCCGCTTTAATTATTTCTTCAGAAGAGCCACTGAAGCTGATGATTTAGACAGATACACTAATTTTCACAGGTCTGTTCCCACCTAATTTTGTGTATGGTTATGTACTGAAATAATACTAAATATATTAATGACTGGGGAGACAGATGTTTATAGTAAATATTTGTTAATTTTGATTTTTTCAGTCCAGTTTGGAGCTACTCTTGGGTCTGATGAAGGGACAAACAAGTCCTGAAACATTACAAGATTTAGTAAACATTTACAAGAGAGTTAAAAAATGAATGAGGCTGTTATTATCTAAAATGAAGCTGGATGTTTATATGGAAATTTGAACTAAAGAAAAGTGAAATGAAATGGCTGTTATCTGAAATTCAGCTGAAATGAAGCTGGATTGAACACAAGAACTTCATATAAAAAAGTATACACAATAATCAGTGTTGAATCAGTCTCCTTTTTGAGAATCGAGTACCACACTTATTTATTAATCAGCTTCTACGTTCCACAAGTGGTACTCCCCTCTCCCCCCCCCCACCTTCTTAAAAAATAACAGGGAACCGAGGGAAACAGTTCTCATAAATTCAGTAAGAGTGAACTCTGACAACCTTCATGAGAAACTTAGGATTGGTACGTAGGGATACCCTATCCGTGTGAAAAATTTAATAAGGCACTTTACACATCACAGCCTGAAGCTCGGAAATCCTCCGAGTTGAAGTAACAACCAAAAATAACACTTTCCAAGATAGAAAACGTAGCTCGCTACTTGCTGCTGGCTCAAAGGGAGGCAACGTAAGCTTTTCTAACATAAACAAAAGGTCCCAAGGGGGAATAGGGTCCCACTTGGGAGGTCTGATATGCAAAATACTGCTCGAAAAGGTCTTGGACAAGTCCAAATGTGCCAGGGTCCTGCCCTCCACAGGTACAGAGTAAGCTGACAGTGTAGAAAGGTGTACCTTTATGGACGAATAGCTGACACCCTTGTCAGACAGGGAAAGAAAGTACTCCAGTACCGGACAGGTGAAAGGATCCAGGAGACGGGGCAAAGCCCATAGGCAGAAAGATTCGCATTTCATGGCATATGTGGTCCTAGTCGAGGGTTTCCTCACAGCCACTAGGACCTCCACTATCCTTGAAGACACCCCATATCTGTCCCTGACTAGGTTTGCAAGAGCCATGCATGCAGGTGCAGAGACTGAAGATTCGGGTGTACCAGAGTTCCTTGTTCCTGGGATTAGCAAGTGAGGAGACAGGGGCAAGGGAACTGGAGGTTCCGATGCTAACTGTTTAAGCAGCAGGAACCAAATCTGTCAATGCCAGAATGGCGCTATGAGAATCATGACAGCTCGTTCCGCTTGTAGCTTGAGTAACACTCTCTGAAGTAGTGGGAAGGCATACAGGAATTTCCCTGCCCAAGAGAGGGACAGCATGTCTTGCCAGAAAACACCATGCCCTGGATCTAGCGAGCAGAAACTGGGCAGTTTGGCGTTGAGTGGGGATGCAAAGAGGTCCAACTCTGGAAGGCCCCACCTTTCGAAAAGGTCATCTACTATGTCCTGTAGTAGCTCCCATTTGTGAGCCTGAGACAGAGAGCAGCTGAGGCTGTCGGCTAGGGTGTTTTGGACTCCTGGACGGTGAACTGCTGTAAGTTCCTGGTTGTGCTCCACTGCAGAGGGGTTAAGAGTGTGTGCCCCCGCTTGTTTATATAGAAGACCACTGGCATGCTGTCCGACTGGATCAGTAGAGGCCCTGGCAGGAGAGTTGTCTGGAACACCTGTAAGGCATACAAAACGACTCTCATCTTCAATACGTTTATGTGGAGATTGCGGTCCAAAGAGATACAAGTTCCCCTTGTCTGATGGTCTCTGAAATGTGCTCCTTACCCTAGTCCTGAGGCATCCATCGTCAGGATCTGCTGAGGACTGGGACTTTGGAAGGGAGACCCGGATTCTAACTGGGAAAGGGTGAGTCACCATTCCAGTGTCTGACACACTGCTTTGGAGATCCAGACTGGCTGTTCCAGGTCATCCAACTGCTGGTCTCCTTGAACCCTGAGGTTCTACTGGAGAACCCTGATGTGTAGACGAGCTAAGGAAACTGTTACTATGGTGGCTGCCATGTGGCCTTGCAGCTGTAGTACCATTCTGGCCAGAATCTGATTTGTGGCGATAATCCAATGAGCCAGTGCCCTTAGTTGATCTGCCCTGTCTGAGGGAAGGAAGGCTCTCCCTTGTACAGTGTCCAGGACTGCCCCTATGTACTGTGATCTCTGGGTAGGCCTGGGGGATGGTTTGGGAAGGTTCAAGGTAACCCCCAGACCCTGGAACAGGTGAAGGGTGTCTCCCAGAGAGCGACACTGCTGCTCTTTTGTGGGAGCTGTTAGTAACCAGTCGTCGAGGCAGGGGTAGACATAATGCCCCTGCTTTCTGAGAGCTTCTGCCACTACTGCCAGGCACTTGGAGAACATCCTGGGTGCTGAAGAAAGGCCGAATGGTAGCGCTTGGAACTGGGAGTGCTCTCCCTGGAAGGTAAAGGAGGAATGGTTAGAAGTATGGCAGCTTGTATTCAATGCAAAGAAGTGCAAACTAATGCACCTTGGAAACAAAAACCAAGGGGAAGATTACACAGTTGGGGGGGGTAGTAACAACAACAAAAATGGAAAGGGATCTGGGGGTAATCATATCAGATGACCTTAAGGTCAGCAAGCAATGTGAGAAGGCAGTAGGGAGGGCTGGGGGTATACAGGGATGTACAGGGAGAGGCATCATCAGCAGAAAACAGAAGTTGTTATCCCTCTGTACATACAGTTGGTGAGACCTTATCTGGAGTACTGCATCCAGTTCTGGAGACCCCATCTCCACAAGGACATAGACAGGATTGAGGCAGTCCAGAGGAGGGCAACTAAAATGGTGCAGGGTCTGCAAGAGAAGCCATATGAGGAGAGACTAAAGGAGCTTAATATGTATACCCTTGAGGAAAGGGGAGAGATAGAAACTTTTAAGTTCCTCAGTGGAATCAACAAAGTCCAAGTGGGTAGCGTCTTTCAGAAAAAGAGATGTGCAAGAACAAGGAGACACAATTTAAAGATGGGGGGCATTTCAGGGGCAATGTGAGGAAGTACTTTTTCACAAAGAGGGTGGTGGATGCATGGAACAGCCTTCCTGAGGAGGTTGTGGGGTCTAAAACTGTGGGAGAATTCAAGAATACATGGGCAGACATAAGGCAATTCTTGTGGGGGGTAAGAAGAAATAGGCTGTTGGTTAACTACGATCTGCAGCTTATCCTGTAGGTATGGAAATGGGCAGACTAGGTGGGCCAAGCGGTCCTTATCTGCCGTCAAAGTCTATGTTTCTATGCAAAGTGGAGGTATATTCTGTGGGATGGCAGTATCTTTATATGCATGTAGGTGTCCTGCATGTCCAGGGAGCAGAGCCAGTCCATTTGGTGAAGCATGGGCAGCAATCCCGGCAGTGTCACCATCCTGAACCTTTTGTATTCGATGAAAGTGTTCAGTAGACTGAGGTCCAGGATGGGACAAAGGTCCCGTGTCTTTTTTGGGATGAGGAAGAAGTGGGAGTAAAACCCCTTTTCTCTTTGAGATGGTGGCACTGCTTGGATCACTTTCTTGTTGATAAGGCCTGCATTGGATGGGGAGCAATGGGAGGGAACAGGTGGGTTGTCTGGAGGGATCTGATTGAATTCCAGAGCATAACCCTGCTCTATGATCTGGAGCACCCACTGATCCTTGGTGATACTGGACCAGCCGTTGAGGTAAAGGGAGAATCTTCTGCCCACTGCCTCCCCCTGCAACTCTGCCAGAGGAGGGGGGGGCGGGCAGAAAGTCATGCCGAGGTTGTTGGAGTGGGCAAGGGAGCTCTGGCGTTCTTAGTGCTCTTATGTCACTGTGCTCCTGAGGACAGGGGGGCACCTTTCCTTTTATAACTCCTTTGTGCTGCTGCCTCCTTTCTTGTTGGCCCTGCTGCCCACAAAAAGAGCGACACCTGGATGTGGCTGGTTCGGATTTGTACATTTTATGGACCTCCAAAACTGCCTTCCCTGAGACCTGTAATCCAGTTATCAGCTTTTTTGGCCTCCCGACCGAAAAGGACTGGGCCCTGAAAAGGGGGCACCCAGGATGGCGTCCTGCAGACCCTGGTGGAATCCTGAGACCCTCAGCCAGGAGTGGCGTCTTAGGCATATTCTGGTTGCCGCTGCCCTGGCAGCAATGTCTGCTGAGTCATATGAGCACCTAAGGATGTGCCTACCAACATTAGCAGCGGATTGAAGGACTGCCAACAGTTCTGTCTTGCTGGCAGAGTCAGGCTGCGATTTGGCCAGGTCCATGGCCTTATTCCATAGTGATTTCTGGTACATCACCATGTGCGCCAAAAAATTAAGTGACCTGACCATGAAGGTGGCCAAGGAATAGACTCTGCGGCCTAAGCGGTCCAATTTCTTGGATTCCTTATCCGGTGGCTGGGAGCTCGTATGCTTTGGTTGTTGGGTTCTCCCATGGGCAGCCGTGAGGATCATAGAATCCGTCTTAGGCTGCTCACTCAAAATGTGGTTCTCCCCTTGGTGTTCTATGCAATCAGTCAGCCTTTTTAGTGACTGCCAAGGTCATGGAGATGTGCTTCCAGGCTACCTTTGTAATATCCCGGAAGGGTTCCACTAAGGGCAGGACAACCAAGAGTTTTGGGTCAGTGGACCTCAAGAACTTTGCAAATGGCGCCTCTCAGGGTCCAACTCTTCCATCTCCCACTGGTTTAAGAACTGGATGTGTCTCACTATATTCAGGAAGGAGGAGTCATCTGGAGGGGACCTCGGACAGTCCCTCCTGTGGTCTGGTGATGGAGGGGACAGGTCTTCCTTTCAGGAGTCGTAGGAAGAAGAGCCTCCAAAGATTCCTTCTGAGGAGATATACTGGCATCCCCTGGAGGAGGATCTGGACAACAGGTGGCGGCTATACTGCCGTTGCACTGATGACCCATGTTCCTCATTCCCTGATGTTGGATGGTCCGGCTTCTGGGGTGGCAGAGGCAGACGTTGGGGGGGGGCTTTCTAGTTGGGGCCGGAGTCCCCGCGGGGTTGGAGGCCAGCTCCAGTGGCTTAGGCAAAAGATCCTCTTTAATAGTATTCCACCAGCTATTAAACAGAGCCTCAACTTCAGCCAAAGGGATGACAGGTCCTGGCACTGGGTAGGGGCTTTGGGGCCTCTGGCATCGGCCCATGTGGTACGGTGTCCTCTGGCGCCGGGTCCGATAGGACCTTCTTGTCAGGCGTCGACTCTGGTGGGACAGTGTCCTCTGGTTTTGGGTGCTCTGACGTCTGGCTGTCGGGCTCCAGAGGAGGTGAAAGTGGAGGGGGGTGGTGCCCAGTCTTGGGTATCCCTGGAGGCAAGCGTCAGGTCCCCTGACATCTGGTCTGTAGTCTGGGTCTCACTTGGGCCCTGTGGAGCAGACGGCATCTGGTCCTGCTTCGTGGTGGAGTTAGAGGGCGTTAAGACCTGACGTCAGTCCAAAGCCTTGGCCGATGGCTGCCTGGAAGGTGAGTGATGCTTTTTCTGGCGCTTGCTATCCTGGCGTCTCCTGGTGTGTCCAACTCTGTCGCCCTGCCGGACAACTCAGGCACTATGGTGTTGTAGAAGGCAGGTTCCGACCTGCCACCCGATGAAAAGTGCGCCTGTCCTGCTGACTGAGACCCTAGCGCATGCTTGTGGGGTCTGATAGCCAGGGACGCGGGGGGTTGAGAAAGTCTGAGCCTGGAAAACTCCCTGCCGTGCACCTGAGAAGAGGTGGTAGCTTCCTCAACTGTGACACTGGGAGAGCCAGTGAAACCGGAGGCTCTGAGTCTGACCTCGAACCTGAGGTCGAAGACATGGAAGTCTTGTATGGGGACCTAGGATGGGATTCTGACTTGGACCTGTCCTTGTCCTGATGATGGTGCTTCCCGCTCGATTTCCTCTCTCTGGGGGAGAAGTCCTTCACGAGAAGGAAGATGAGCTGCACCGAATGGGCCTTCTGCATGGCAGCCACTTGCTTTCAAGGTGTTCAGGCGGCAGATTCGGGTCCTCCTGTTGAAGCCTTGGCAGTGTGGGCAGTCGACCGGCCTGTGGTCGGGGCCTAGGCAGAGCAGGCAGGCCGAATGGCAGTCTTTTGCCAGGATCTGCTTGTCGCATGCACACTTCGATTTCCACCACTCTAATGAGGAAGATGACTGGGAAGACATACAGAACAAACCAGTACTTCATGAGAAAAAATGGTAACTGCGCGAAGTGCTAAAAATTCCGGTCGACTGGAAGCAGGAGGTGTCTGTGGAGCAGATATGCACAGGTTGATGATGGGGAAACAAAACTGAGGTGGTGCCGGGGGACCGTTCCTTTTATATCATGCCTGTTGTCGGGGGCAGGGCTGATGACAGGGGGGCGGTCTCCCGGTCTCCAGCCTTAGACTGCTAGCTAGAATTCTTCCACGGAGTCCCAGTGCTTGGTGGCATAGTCCTAATGGTGTTACCTGCTGCAAGAGCTCTGTCTCGAAGTAAGATCCACATATACTGGGCTCATACCCCATGAGAGCAGCTGTTTTTCAACTGGCAGGTGACGGCAGAGTGGGCGGCCGGATGTACTGGGGTCATACCCCCTGACAGTAGCTGTTTTCAAGTGGCGGGCAATGGCAGGGTGGGGGGCCAGATGTACTGGGGTCATACTCCCTGACAGCAGCCATTTTTTAAGTGGCAGGCAGTGGCAGGGTCAGGGGGCTGGATGTACTGGGGTCATACCCCCTGACAGCAGCAGTTATTTAAGTGGCAGGTGGTGACATGGTGGGGGACCTGGATGTACTGGGGTCATACCCCGACAGCAGCCATTTTTCAAGTGTCAGGCAGCGGAAGGGTGGGGGCCAGATGTACTGGGGTCATACCCCCTGACAGTAGCTGTTTTTCTAGTGGCAGGGTGGGGGTCCATATGTACTGTGGTCATACCCCTGACAGCAGCTGTTTTTCAAGTGGGGGCCAGAGGTTCTTGGATCATATCCCTTGACAGCAGCTGTTTTTCGAGTGGCAGGCAGCAGCAGGATGGGGGCCGGATGTCCTAGGGTCATACCCACTAACAGCAACTGTTCGTCAAATGGCAAGTGGTGGTAGGGTAGGGATGCAGCTGTACTGGGGTCAGTCATCTATAGCTGCAAAGGCCGTGTTCTACTTTTTCTGCCTCCTTTTTCAAGACGTAGGCTCTAATGATGCCAAGCATGAGTGTGCATGCCTAAGCTTGCTGCTTCGCAGTGTCAGCCAGCGTCTCCCCTCCCTTTCAAAGGGCGCCCACTACAGCTTCACCTGTAGTCACCCAGGTGGTGCTGCGGTGGTGGCTGCACATTCCTCCCTCTGGAGAAGGACAGGCTCCTCTGGGATGCACAATGCTTCTCTCCCCCGGCTAATGGTTAATCCCTGATGACCCAAGTTCGATCCCAAACCCAAATCGTTAACATCATGTGTGGTAACTCAACTGATGTGCTGATGGGCTGACTCTGCATGCTTTCACAATTTTGATGCAACTTCCTGTGCCATCTTAGGATTTAAGTGCAGCACATTTCTCAAACGTTTAGCAAGGGTAAAACATGGAAAAAATGCAAATCAAGGATGCTAAAGGAAAGGAAATACAAGTACATCCTCACTACTTGTCAGCAAGAAGAGCGCACTACTGAACACGATCACAGAAGTCCAAGATTTCATTTATTAAATTTATTCTACACAAATAAACTGCAATTTGCAAGCGTGCTAACAAATGTGCTCAGTCGGCATATCGCCCATGTCACATCTGTGCGTGGCGCGTTTTAAGGCAGTGTGTAATTAGTTTATTTTAAAAAATCTTGGGAGTTCTACAATTGTGTTTGAAACAGCAGTCCTTTTCCTGTCAGATGGTGAGTGCTTACTTGTTTTTGTTTTCTTCCTATAACTTGTCAATAGTTACAGTTTCTACCTTTAGGTATTCTACTGTGGCCCTATTTATGTTTTGTACAGAGATCGAAGGAAAAAAGTATATTGCTCAGCAGGGCTGTTTGTTCTGTATTTCGCCTTGACATTCATTATAATGGGTATTCAATGTTAAAAAGGGTTTAGGTTTCCTTTAAATACTAAGAAATCTGGTTTTATTAGTACGAGCATATTATTATATTGCACACACACACACAAGCATGCGCACAAGAAGGAAGGGCCATTGGACATACCTGTATGGAAGAATTTCCCTGAGAATCCCAGATTGAAGGTGAAATTGGGGACATGGGCGGGCAGCTCATTCTGAGTATCAAGTAAAGCCTGAAACAGAAGAGATTCAAACTTCAAGTAGTTATCAAGAAGGAAACGCAACTCTTTTTTTAAAATTGCAATTTTATTATTTCTTTTTTTTCCAAACAACAGGTTACAAATAAAAACAGGAATGGAAAGACACAAGGAGGCCGAATACATTTCGCTAGGAGAAAAAAAAAAAGGGATAAAATTACTGTTGTAGCATATAAAGACTCCCAGAATTTTACTTTAGAGTTCAATTCCATTTAAGGTGTAGCTTTAGGCCTCCAACTCAAGACAAGAAAAGGGGATATCTCCCCCCCCTCCACCCTCTAAACATAGGGGTGGAAGGACAAAGAAAGACAAACACAGAAAGTAACAATACATACGAATACATAAAAACCCCTCGAACTACTGCCCCACTCTACCCCCCTACCTCCCTCCCCCCAACCCGTGGTGAGAAAAATCCTTCCCAAGTTGCCCCAAGGTTGCCTAACCTGCCCAGCCACTTCCAATGATCCAGACCTCTATCCTCGCAGGTTCCGTAGTCCAAGACTTCTCTTACCAGAATTTCTAAAGTAGTAACTCCCTCCTTTCCACTCAGGTACTCAAAAAATGGAAGCCAGCAGGATTTATATAGCTCTGGTTTTAAGTTCAGATTAGCTGTAAGCCTTTCCATTACCTTAATTTGGTTACAACACGACAGCCACTGTTCTTCACCGGGGGTGGTTTTAGAAAGCCACAACTTTGTAATGGCCTTCTGGGCCGCAGCCAACAAGATTGGGAACAGATAATTGGCTTTAGGGCCTACCAAACCGTGAGGGGGTTCCCCTAGTAGCAGATGACGGGGCTGATCTAAATTGGCTGCCTCAAAAATCTGCTTCAGTCCAAGACTGACATCCTCTCAATAATTTTTAATTTTAGGGCATCCACAAAAAATATGTTCGTGTGTCCCCGCCTGCCCACAACCCCTCCAGCATCTATCCGAGCAGGATTGGCCAAAATGTTTGGTTAGTACTGGTGCTCTAAAAAATCTTGTAAGTACCTTCCACCTAAACTCCTTCCATGAAGGTGAGGCCAAAGTTCTGTGTGCCATCCTCCAGACGAGCTCCCACCTGATCTCCCCCTCTCCCAAGCCCAATTCCTTCTCCCAGAGAGTCTGGATTCGCAGTCTGGGCGGTGGATTTGCCGGTTCACCTGCCGCATACAACTTGGAAATAAGGTGAGTAACCTGTGGGGACTCCCTTAGTAATTCCAAAATGAGGTCCATAAGTGGATCGCTGGCCTTAGACCTATGTTCCTCCCCTTCCATTTGCAAACAGTGTCTGATTTGTAAATAGGCAAAGAAATCAGAAGCCGGAATTTTAAACTCTTGTTGGATCTGAGTGAAACTTTCAAAATGTCCCCACTGAATAATTGTGAAAATGTACCCAGCCCCAGCTTCATCCACTTCCGAAAGACTGGATTCTCCAACCCTGGTTTAAATTCAGGCCTTTCAAGAATTTTCCCCTGCCTTAACACTAGTCACTGAGTCCCTGATTCCTTCACCATCTGCAACCAGAGTGTGAATAGTGTTTTAAGCCCGGGAGTAGGCAGGCCCTGAATCGTCCTGGGATTCCTTTTATTGAAAAGGATTGATGGAAGTGTATAAGGGTGCAAGAGCTGCCTATCCATTCTGGCCCAACTCTGCACTGGAGCAGGGGACGCATAAACCGCCAAGTACTGTAATTGAGCCACTCTATCATATCTTTTAAAATCTGGGACTCCCAAGCCCCTCTTTCCCTTAGGCAACTTCAGCAGGGCCCAGCTTAACCTGGGTTTCTTACCAGCCCAGATGAAACTGCTTATCATTTTTTGAATATCTGCCCAAAACTTTTTCGGAGGACACAGAGGGATAGCATCAAACAAAAACAGCATCCTTGGAAGGATGTTCATTCTTACCGACTCCACCCTACCAGAAATGGTGAGTGGCAAAGTAGCCCATCTAGCACAGTCTTCCCTCAGGCATTCCAGCAATTTGAGGTAATTAACCTGGAACAACTTACCCATATCCTTAGGAATATGTACTCCCAAGTATCGGAAACTAGTTGTGTTCCACCTTAAATCTGTCATACTCCTTACCGAAGGTGGGAGCCCCACTCCCAAGGGATCGATCTCCGATTTGGATTCAGTAATCTTAAACCCGGAAATACAGCCAAACTCTCTCAACAAGTTCATGGCTGTTGGTAAGGAGAATTGTGGGTCACTCAAGTACAGGAGGGTGTCGTCCACATACAAAGATATGCTGTTGTCTACCCCACCCATTGAAATCCCATTAATGCCTTCATGCGACCTGAAAGCTTCCACCAAAGGCTCCATACTTAGGGCAAAAAGAAGGGTCGATAGGGGGCAACCTTGCCTCGTGCCCCTTCTGATGGAAAAGGGTTGGGAGAACAGTCCATTCAATCGCACCCTCGCTGAGGGATTGGGATATAAGGTATCCACCCATGCTTGAAATTTAGGGACAAATCCAAACTTCTTAAGGACTTCACTAAGATATCCCCATTCAAGGCGATCAAAGGCCTTTTCTGCGTCCAACGTAATCACTACTGCTTGCTGTCCCTTCCCCCAGGACCGAACACGGGCCATTACTGTAAGCAGCCTTCTAACATTATCATGGAGATGCCTCCCTGGCATGAAGCCCGACTGATCTGGATGTATCAGCTGAGTCACCACCGCCTGGAGTCTGTTTACTATCATCCTGGCAAAGATCTTGACATCCAGATTTAACTACGAAATAGGGCGATAGCTGCCGCACAAGGACGCATCCTTGTCCGGCTTTGGGATAACAGATATTAGGGCTTATGCCCAAGTATCTGGGGCCTCTGAGGGAAGATGGGCCTCATTGCAAACTTCGAGAAGCAGCGGGGCTAACTGGTCACTAAATCTCTGGTAATATTCTGCTATATAGCCATCCGGACCAGGTGCCTTATTATGCTTTAGTTGTTTAATTACCCCTTTCAGTTCCAGCAGGGAAAACGGTTTATCTAGTTCACTTCCAAGATCGGCCAAAAGTTTGGGTAGTCGGAGACCATCGAGGAACTGCCTAATCCAGTCAGGGTGGGAGGCCCTGGCCTCTGACTCGTACAGGTCCTCGTAGAATCTCCTAAAGCATTTGGCTATTTGGGGAGCTCCTGATACTCGCCTCCCAGGAGATTTAGGGTCCTGCACCCTTGAAATTAACCTATCCGCTTCTTGTTTCCTTAATCTGAAAGCTAGCAGTCTGCCCGCTCTATTGCCTCCAGTATAATATTTCTGTGCTGTAAACCTGGGGGCATTCTCAGTTTTTGTCATAAGAAGGTGTTGCATTTGTTCCCTTGCCAATTGCAGCTCCCTAAGTATAGTGCGGTCTCCTCCTTTTTTATGAATCTCCTCTAGCTCTTTAATTTTTTGTTCTAAGCTGTCCTGCTGCTGTTGCCTGGCCTTCTTTTGCTGTGTTGAGTATGAAATCACTTCTCCCCTAACCACCTCCTTAGGAAACTCAACTCTTAATCGAAGGTACATTACTTACCAGGGAGGGAACTTGGCTCTAGTATCAGTAGGCACTGTAGTTACCAGTGAACACCCCCCCAAAAGTAGCAGGTCTGACAAGCACCCCAATTCCTGCTCTCATCACAGTTCCTAGCTCAGTACTGCACGTTTTGAACAGCACCTCAGTTTCCAGTCACATAGCTCTCATCTTAATTTTCTGAAAGAAAACTGCCATCAGGCCCACTGCAACTGCCATGCAATGCTATCACTGGACTGGGACAGATCACTTTGTGTGCTTGTGACCTCAAAATCTGGTAGCAAGGCTGGCCCAGTGGCGCTGAGGTGCTGGTCTCCGCACCTCATGCCATGCCAGCGACCCGGGATCAGAAGCAAGCTCGGGTTGCTGGGGGTCAGCAGGGGAGAGAGAAGATGGAGCATCCGATGGACAGCTCTCCTCTCCTGGTGAGGGTCGGGGCACAGAGACTGGCGTAGCCTGACACCTAGCAGAGGCTAGGTGTTGACACGTCCAGCCTGTTAGACTGGGGTGGTAGGCAGGGCAGCCGGCTGGCGTGCTGCATGCGGACACGTGCGCAGTACGTCCCCTGCTGGCACTGCATGCCCTGCCTCTGAGGCAGAATACGGAAAAAAGGGTGCCCCAAGTCACTGCAGCTTGACTGACCGTCCAAGATGTTACCAGCACCGGCTCCACGGGGACCACCAAGTGCGGATCTGGTTCAGTGGGATAGTTGGTCGACCCCTACTACCCATAGCGGGGGGTTAAGCCATCGGGTAATTGGGTGATTACCCTCACTGGAGATCGGCATGGGTCAGGACGGCGGCTGGAAGGAAGGGATGCGATAACACCAAGGCTGACCGGGGGCCTGGGGGAGAAAGAAATACTAACAAAAAAAAAAAAAATCTGGTAGCCAGAGACATCTTTTTAGTGGCCATCATTTTTAACATGTGGAAAAACACTCTCTAAGCAACTCTCTTCTGTGTCATATTCTGTGCATATCCCTGGGAATTTTGTGCTCATCTTCAAACTGATGAGCTTATCCACAATTTTTTTTTATCCCACATAAAGAAACAAATATTCACTGTAGTAATCATGTTTCTTCCAGAGGATCATACAGTATGATTAAACTAATGCAGTCAGCCTTCAGAGTTGAACTGCCCGGATGGATGGAAATTATGCTAATTATGGAATGCTCATTGGCCTGTGCCAATTTTGAAATGCCGCCCTTAGTAACTACTGCACTCTGAGTGCTCAGATTTGTTACGTAACCTAACAGGGTAAAGACCCTCTAGCTAACTGACTATGTTGATTAAGCCCTCCCTTAATCATGTCCCTCCAAAAAAAAAACCAACATATCCCCTTACAGGGACCACAGTGAGAACCAACTGGTTCAAGAACCAACATATGTAGTCATAAACCTCACAAAAACCAAAGCAGAGATGCAGAACCAAGTCCTTTCCCCTCTCTCTCTCTTTTTTTTTAAAAGGTTCAGGTAGGGGAGGCAGGGTGGGAGCTTTAATCATACTGTGTGATCCCCTGGAAGAAACAAGATTACTACGGCAAGTAATTTTTTCTTCTAACCCCAGGAATCACACAATATGATTAAACTAATGCAGACTACCAAGCAGTACCTTTGGAGGTTGGGCCGAGAACCTATCCTGAAAAAAGGTTCTACAGCACTGCTGTACCAAATCTGGCATTACTCCTGTACTGTAAATCCAGGCTGTAATGCTTGGTGAAAGTGTGTACTGTTTTCCATACAGCTGCTTTGCAGATTTCCTATAGTGGGATATCCCTTGCAGCTGTGCCTCTGGTGGAATGTGCCCTGAGGCCCAGGGGTGCTTGTTTTCCAACTTTACTGTAACAGAACTGAATACATGCCACTATCCAGGACTCAATGGTTCACTTTGTAGCTGGTCTTCCCTTACCCACTTCCCCATAAGTGAGGAACAGTTGGGTAGTTTCTGGCCTGTGAGCATTTGTCCTGTCAAGGTAGTGGCTGAGGGCCCTTTTGACATCTAGGCAATGTAGCTTCCGCTCACGTGAGCTGGAATTGTCAGTGAAGAAAACAGGTAGAGTCATAGTTTGATTTAAGTGAAAGTCTGAAACCACTTTGGGAAGAAATTTCCTGTTGGTCCAAAGCACCACCTTGTCCCTGTGGCATGAGATGTAGTCCAGATCTGTACACAGGGCTTGCAATTCATTTATTCTTCTGCCTGAAGTAATGGCAACCAGGAAAAACATTTTCCAGGTGACATACTGTACTTCATGTCTGCAGCTGGCATAGGCTCGAATGGTGGCTCCATAAGCCTGGCAATACAGATATTCAGGTTCCAGGACGAAACTGGTTCCCTGAGGGGAGGGTGAAGGTGGTTAAGACATATGTCTTCTTAGTGAATGGTTTCCTTGACCCCCTGAGCACTGTCAGGACTTCACCTGTCGGTGATTAGTGTGGGTAAGGATCTTGGCGTTATTCTCGATGATTGTCTTGACTCTGAAAAACAGATGTCATCAGGTTGTTGGGAACTTTTTTCCCCATCTCCGGAATATTGCCAGGATCCACCCATTTTTTTACTCGTACTGCCTTGGCTATGGTTATCCATGCCTTTGTTACTAGCCACTTAATTACTGTAACGCCCTTTACCTAGGGCTGTCTGGAGGTTTGATGTGGTGACTGCAGCTAGTGCAAATGCTGCAGCCAGGATGTTGATGGGTATCTCTATGAGGGATCATGTCACTCCTGTTCTGCGTGCTTTGCACTGTCTGCCTGTGAGTGCACGCATCACCTTCAAGATAGGCTTAACATACAAGCCCCATGTGGTTTGGGATCTGACTACCAGTAAGAGCTCCTGACTCCATACTCTATCTGCTCCCTACGCTCTGCCAAGTTTGGCCTGTTAGTTGTACCACCCTCCTGTCTAAAAAGATCGGGAGATAGAGTCTTTGGGGGTGGCTGCGCCATTGTGGAATTCTGTTCCACCATACATTAAGGCTGCTAGTATGGTGGATGCCTTTGAAGTCTCTTTTAAAACATATTTATTTGAAAAGGTTTTTAATCTTCTGTGATTATTTTTATTTACAGGAACGTTTTATTGCATTTTATTGTTATATTCGTTAAACGCTCTGAGCCCTTGGATAGGGCGCTATATAAATAAAATTTGCTTTGCCTTACCTTCTTCTGAAAGGTTCAGGCTAGCAAACTCTAGTTCCTCAAGAGCCAGGCCCTGAGCCAAAGTGACCTGAGGTTAGGGTACAGTATCCTGTTCTGAGATCCTGTCAAGAGGTTGTGTCTCTGGGGCAGGTGTATCGGAGGAGATACTGACAGGGTCAGCAGGAGTGAATACCAAGGCTGACTGGCCCAGTCTGGTGCTACTAGGATCATGGTCGCTGGCTGTGACCTGAGCTTCACCAGAGTCCTGAGCAGCATTGGGAAGGGAGAGAAGGCGTACAGAAATCTTCCTGTCCAGTCCAGTGCCAGTGCATCCAGAGGGACTGTGCCCTTGCTTGGAGGCCTGCAACAGAATTGTGGCAGCTGATGGTTGTCTGTGGAAGCAGGTGTGCCCCACCTTCTGAACACTGCCTGTAGCACCTGTGGGTTGAATGCCCACTAGTGATGATCCTGGCTTATCCTGCTGAGGGAATCTACCAGGAATTTGTCCTTCCCAGGAAGGCAGATAGCTGACAGTGACACCTTCATTGAGTATGCCAGGTTTCACAACTTCATTGCCTCTGTGCATAATAGTGTGAACCTGGTTCCTCCTTGCTTGCTGATGTAGTACATGGTGGTGGTATTGTCTGTTCTGACCTGAACCACCTTGTTTTGCAAGTGAGGAGCAAAAGCTAGTAGGGCCAGGTATACTACCTTGAGCTCTAGAAGACTGATGTGCAGAAGAGACTCTTGGGGGGACCACATCCCCACTGGCTGTTAGGTCTAGCATGTGAGACCCCCACCCTAGCAGTGAGGCATCTGTTGCGAGCAGTACTGAGGAGTGTTCTTTTAAGAAAGGTACCCCCTCTCTGAGGTTGTCCCTAACTAGCCACCACTGTAGAGCCTGCAGTAGTGTGAAATCTGAAATCTGGGACCACTACTGTGGCAGCTGCTATGTGGCACAGTAGGCGCAGGAACTCCCTGGCTGGCCTGAGTCTGTTTAACTGAAATTATCCTGCTACCTGCAGGATATAGTTCACCCTGTCTTGGGGGAGGAATGCTGTGCTCAGACTGGTGTCCAGTTCCGCTCCAATGAAATCCAGAACCTGAACAGGTTCCTGCTGAGACTTCTGCCCACTTATGAGGAATCCCAGAGACTCCAGTGTGCTCCAGGTAAGGGCCAAGGACTCGCTGGTGTGCTGCGGAGACCGACCTACAACTAGCCAGTCATCTCTGCCCGCTTATGAGGAATCCCAGAGACTCCAATGTGCTCCTGGTAAGGGCCAAGGACTCGCTGGTGTGCTGCGGAGACCGACCTACAACTAGCCAGTCATCTCTGCCCGCTTATGAGGAATCCCAGAGACTCCAATGTGCTCCTGGTAAGGGCCAAGGACTTGCTGGTGTGCTGCGGAGACTGACCTATGACTAGCCAGTCGTCTAGGTAAGGGAACACTGTTACTCCCTGTCTCCTTAAATGTGCCACCACCACTGCCAGGCACTTTGTGAATGCCCTTGGTGCTGAGGTTAGCCCAAATAGCATTGCTGCGAACCGGTAGTGACCTGAGGGTAGTCTGAACCTCAGGTACTTTTTGTGGCTTGGTCTGATTGGAATGTGAAAGTATGCATCCTTTAAATCTAGGGATGCTAGCCAATCCCCTATTTGCAATGTGGGGATGAACATGGCCTGAGTCACCATTTTGAATTTGGGTTTCAGGATGTGTTTGTTTAGAAGTCTTAGGTCTAGAATGGGTCACCAGTCCCCATTTTTCTTTAGAGTAAGAAACTATCTTGAGTAGAACCCCTTTCCCCTCTGGGACAAGGGGACAGTTTTTACTGCTTTGATTGCCAGGAGATTTTTCACCTCTGTTTCCAGGAGTATCCTGTCTGCAGATGTGACTAGGGCAAAGTTTCTGGCTCTTAACCTGGGTAATGACTTGAAACTTAGGGACAGTCCTTGGCTCCCTACTTCCAAGACCCACTTATCTGTGGTGATGGTATGCCAAACCTGGAGGTAGTGAGCCAATCTGTCGCCTACTAGCAACAGAGAGGCGACCTGTGCCAGCCTGTCAGGGATTCTGTTTGGGCTGGGTCTGTACCTGGGTTGCCTGGGCAGGCCTTCCCGTGCACCTCCTGCCCCTGCCCCTTACTCTACCCCTGAAATAACCCCTGGGCTGCTTGTAGTCTTGCATGGCTTGTGCCTGGAAGAAGGGCTGGGAATAGGAGCCCCAACCCCTGCCCCCCCGTACTGGGACCTATATGAAGATGTTGGCCTATCCTTGGAGTTACTACTATAGGTGGCCTTGTACTCTTCCACCTTTTCATATAGGCTTCGGTCTTGCCCCCAAAGAGGGAATCTCCCTCACAGGGGAAGTCCATTGCCTTTGTCTGGGTGTCCTGATTCAGGTTGGTTGCTCTAAGCCAAGCAAACTTTCTGAGGGAGATGGAAAGGGCCATAGGTCTGGCTGTGGTGTCATTTGCATCCACAGCCATGTGGAACTGACATTTTGTGGCATCCAGAGCTGTCCTTGCAGTTTCCTGGAGGTCCACTGTGACCTCGCCTTGCACCTTATCAGCCAAGGCCAGCACATTGTTCCATAAGGCCTTCTGATACTGCACTACACAGACCATATAATTGGCCTGCCTTACCAGGAGGGAAGCAGCCACATACCCCTTTTTTCCCATCCCATCCACCTTTCTGGAATCTTTGTTAGGTGGGTGAGAAGTCAAGAGGATTCTTGCTTTATTACAAGCTGCTGCTTGAACCACCCCTTCATGGTCTGGGTGGTTAAAAAGAAATGCAGCAGTGGATCTGTCTGATATTTCTTTTCCACTTTCTTGTTCACTCCTGGCACTGAAGTGGGGGTTTTCAAGATGTGCAATACTGCCTTTTTTTAGAGACTTGTGCATGGGGAGCATCAAGTGCTTTGTGGGTGCCAAGACCATCATCTCTAGGAAGTCAGCTTCCTCACCATCTTCCTCAGTCTCCTGCATGGGTAGATTGAGGGTTTCCACCATATTTTTAACAAAAGCATAGTGAAATGTATAATCGTCTGGACCCCTAGGTGGCGTATCAAAATCCTGTTCAGGGAATACCTCCAGGTCTATGGGTTCCCCTTCTTCATACTCTTCCTCCTCCTCCTCCTCTGGATTTTCACACAGATACTGTGGTTCCTGAGCCCCTGGGATCTGGGCAGGAACCGATGGAACCTGTGGAACCGGTGCCAGAGCAGGGACAGCTGCCTGCAATGCCTGAGCCCCTGGGTTCTGGGCATGAACCGATGGAACCTGTGGAACCGGTGCCAGAGCAGGGATAGCAGCCTGCAATGCCTGCAAAGTCTTTAGTGCCCTAGCAATATCCTCTGCTGAGGGCATGCTAGGTTTGTCTGCTGGGAGCTCCTTAGCCTTCTTGACCGGAGGAGCAGTGACATGCTTTTCTTTATGTTTTTTCTTTGACGGAACCTGTTCAGTAGCCGGTTCCACAGGTCTTTTAGACTAACAATTGTTAAAGTCTGTTTTTTTCTGTGGGTTCAGGTTCCACAGTCTTTTGGTCTGTCTTTATCTTTTCAGAAACAACGTTGGAGGGTACATCCTCTGTATGAGTGGAAGTAGTGGCCATCTCCTCTAATTTTGTTGTCCCTCTTTCTGAGGGTTTTGGAGTAAAAACTCTTACAGATTTCACAGTTAGAGAACATATGACTTGTACCTAGGCAAAAAAAAAACACACAGAAAATGCCTGTCTGCTTTGGCTATTATCAGGTCACAACTTTCACAATACTTAAAACCCATGGGTCCCATCTGTTTTTTAGGTTTTACACTAAGGACCTCTGATATTGAGTAAATTCTAAAGCCACCGCTATGAGCTAGAAATCAGTTCCTAAAAACTGATAAAAAGCATATATGCAGCAAGTGGTCAGTTCCTAAGACATAAAGGAACCGAGCACTAACCAGTTCCCTGAGAGAAACTGGAATGGCAAATACACCAAATTTAATTAAAATATACTTCTAAAGACAGTGCCCAAAGGGAAAGTCGAATACAAATAAATTTAACTAACTTCAGAGGAAACAACCTCTCAGGAACCGTGGATCCCACGGTTCCACGGAACCGTGACTCAACCACAAAGCACAACAAAATGACACTAAAACTGACTAAAAATAAACTCTAAGGGCAGCAATTATACTAAAAGTAAATAAAGCGGTACTTATCGCCAAAATACTATTCGGTAAGAAAGTTGAAGGAGAGCTCTCAGAGGTGTCTTAACTGGCAGGCGCAGTTAAGAATCCGAGCACTCAGACTGCAGCAGTTACAAAGAGCAGGAGTTCAAAATTGGCATGAGCCAATGAGAATTCCATAATTAGCATAAATTCCATCTCTCCAGGCAGTTCAACTCTGAAGGCTGACTGCATCAGTTTAATCATACTGTGTGATTCCTGGGGTTAGAAAGTGCATTTCACTTTTTCTCAAATGCATATTTTTGTGCAATTTTCCCCATTATTTGTAACATTTTGCAATAGCAACACTAGTGATATAGATAAAAAAATCAGGGACCAGCAGCGATTCCTTGGTCATATTTGGTGACCTGATTTGTCCCACCCTGGCCTATCACAAGGCAGGACACCGTACTGTTGTGTAGGTAACCTGAGTTTAGGTGGGAGATCAAGTGACCACATTTTCCTTTTGGTATCAAGGTGGTGGTGGTGGGTCAGTGGCCATCTGGACTAGGAGGAAGACGGGATACTTGCGATGGCTCTCCATCAACGAGGACTTTTTTTGCCTTTTCCTTTGTCAAATGGCTTTTATCCCACTAAGGCAATAACATGGCTGCCTCCTGAGGAGACATTCAGGTTTCTGCAGCTGCAGATTTGGTAAAGCGAGTTGGAGGCCCTGGGGTAGATGCCAATGTTGTTCACTTGGCATTCTCTATTTTAAGCATGGAAGTTTACAAAGCCTTCCAGCAGTGTTTCCTCATGGCCTGACCCTGGCAAATGTTGCAGGATTTCATGTCGTGCGAAAGGCCTAAGCAGCAAACACAAAGAGTATGAGCGTCATCTATTTACACCGCAATGACAGAAGCGAAAAGGCACGGGGTTCTTCAAAGTAGTTGATGACAGCATGCAAGAATGAGGAAAAGTAAGTAAAATACAAGAAAAGTGTTACTTCAGTGATCAAAATCGACAAAGGAGTTTACCTTAATCCGACAAGCGAATGACCATGAAAGAATCTGTGGAGTTGTGAGGCCAGTCAGGTTACTTAGGTGGTGCTGATCAAAGTCAACATGGACAGCTCCAGCTAGGCAAAAGTTTCTGAAAGGTCCCGACATCAGTGGCTTACCATTCTAAAGGTGTGGCTCTATGGAGGAAGATGTCCTAAGAAGATCCTCAGGCTCCCAGGAGGATTTATCTTGGTACCAGCAACTCAGAAATGCCTCCACTAAGGCCATCAGACAAGCTAATGCAGATTAATTCCACTTTCCAAAACAATTAAAATAGTCCATCAAAATTCTGTGAGGATGTTCACTCCCCATCAGATCTCCCTTCTCAGTCAACCCTTCCAGTCCACAAGCCAGGGTATCAACTCTGATCCCCACCCCCACCCCCAGGTTGCACCTGCTTTTGACACATTCTTCTCTGCCTGTGCCCTATCCTTCTTCACACCTCTTTCCACCTTCACCTACTCACTGTAGTCACCCCTGCCATATTTTTTGAACATGCTATCTGCCCTCCTTTCACTGGACACCAACAAGAGCGCTTGTTCAATGGTCTGTACGACACCTCTGTCTCACTGCCCCCACTACTGCTGTCCTTTCTGTTTTCACTTCCCTCCTCAATCTCTCCATCTCCTCTGGTAAAGTCCCAGGAAGCTGGAAGTGCAGGGTCTTCCATTCTGTAAAGGTTGTGATCCTCCTGTCCTGGGAAATTATTAACCTCTCTCACACCTTTTCTTGCTCAGCTTCAGGAAAATATAGTACTCTCTCAATTCTCCTCATTTCTAGACTCCTCACCCTTCCCTAACCTGGTCTGACCAGACTTCAGGAAAACTCACTCCACAGTTTCCTCCTTCCTCAGATTCGATTATCTCATCTGGGTTTATTGACAGCAGCTCCCTTTGTTAGTCTGGTCAATGAACAGTGGCACATCCAATCCTACTTGAAAAACTGGCAGTTGTAGCCTTCTCAGACATCTCAGTTGGATGATTCCACTCCTACCTGACAAGTATAAATTGGTCTTTGTAGGCGATTCCCTCTCCCCACCCCTCCTGATTAGCCCAGGAGTCCCACAGGGCCCTCTCTAGCCCAGGCCCCATTTTGTTTTCCATTTCCCTAAATGATCTTTCAAAAGCCTGTTCCTCTGCACACATTCATATGTATACAGATGACACTGTGCTCTTACTTAGTGGACCTTCAACCTTTAAGCTCGAAGTGGTTCTCCAGCGGGATTTTGACAACATCCAACACTAGCTGTGCTCAGAAAAACTCACCCTGAATGGCAAGAAAATGGTCTCTGTGACCACTGCTTGCATACATGACTGCCAAGGATTCTCAGTCCCCTGGTCTTCAGAAACTTGGATTGAGTCATGCTGGAGGACATACCCTCCTTCAAATACCTTGGTGTCTGATTAGACCAACACCTGATTTCCTACAGACACACACTATAGATGCCATACTCTCTAAATTATTTCCCACACTAGGTGCGCAGTAGAGGAACAAAATCTTTATCCCCCAGCCCAGCCCATCCAGAGACTGTACTCAAGAAGTTCCTCCTGATGTTTGGTTACGGAGATATGGTCTACAGTGCAGTCTCTAAATACATCCTGGTCCTACTGAAACCACTCTATCACTCTGCTTTAAAAATGCCCACAATGCATTCAACACTCCCTCTATTCCAAGCTATCCCTTCCCTCCCTTGAAGGCAGGTTTCTTCACCGTTCTGTCACACTTGTACCTAACCTCGGCTTCTCTGCCCTCATCTGTTGCCTCTCCTCTCTCCTTCCCCTACTCCTACCTAGTAGCTCAGAGGCTCCAACTCCTACTCCTTCAACTCTCCCTTTTTTAAAACCCCTGCTAGGCAGCCTCCTTCCCTTTTAGATGCCACCAACTTCAGAACAACCTTTCTCCCCCATCTGCCCTTCTTCCTCACCTCATTTCTTAAAAGCTCTGCTCTGTGAGTTTATGATTCACTCCTGCTCTTATACGTAGTCCCCTCTCCCTGTATTTTCCATGCACGTCCTTCCCCCCTTGCTTTTGTGCCCTAGCACCTTCTATAATATCTCTCAGCCTGTCTGCTTCCGTCTTCCTCCTGGTACCCTATCCTGGTCTCCGCTGGGCCGTTAACAGTGTGGCCTACCCCATTTGTCACCCTGTCACTATGATTGCCATGCACTACTGTACCTGTAGCACCTGTGCCACTTGGGTGCTAATAGGTTTCTGTATCTGTACAGTCTGTACTTCTGTATGCTGCCTGAATTGCGGTATATTGCCTTTTTGATTTTCTGCCGATTGTCATATCAGTATCAGTTTTCTTCCTGAACTGTATTTTATGTAGTTATTTTTTTACAGTAATCTGTATCCCATGCCTCTTTCGCTCAGGTCATACCTGGAAACAATACCTGGCTCAGTGTGCTTTTCCTGGTCAAAACTTCTGAATAAATACAAAAGCTAAATCCATTGCCCTTCAACAGCTCTCTGCTAGCGGCCTTTGATCAAGCACCAAACTGGATGATCACAAACGGCCTCTTACTAAATAGCTATATAGGTCTATAGGTCAGGTAACCCCAAAGAAAGTAGAAAGGGGAAGGGGTGTTCTGGTAAAGCCAGGTGCTGTTGGAGAATCCCACAGCAAGAAAAAATTACTCACCTTAGTAATGTTGTTTCTTCTAATGGAGTCTTGCTATATTATGACAATTGCAGTTTGTCCCACCATTAGAACTGCTCCGGAGGTGAAAGAGTTAATTCCCATTCTAAGAATGGAACTTAGAGCACGAGCTCAGTTAGAGAAGCTCTGTCTGGGTTATTTCAAACCCAAACTGTCAGATCTTCTGAGCAAAAACTCACTAAGGTCTGTGTGGAAGCTGTAACCTACACTAGCCAACTGGCTACCTAAATATTAACACCTATTGCTGGTCCCAACACAAAGACTCAAGTCAGGGGACCAGAAGTAATAATATAATATAAAATAAAAACACCACACCCCAAAAACCCCAAGAAGGGGTGGAAAACATATAATGGGCATAACTAGTGCCCACACTAGGCTGCCCACCCCATACCCAAGTAGAAGTTCTGAGAGGGGCAGGCTGGGGGGGAGGTCATAATATAGCAAGACTCCATTAGAAGAAACAACATTACTAAGGTGAGTAATTTTTTCTTCAAACAACATGAAGTCTTGCTATATTATAACAATTGAACTTCTACAACAGTACCTCCATGGAGGAGGACAAAACCTATAGGGAATAGGCTCTGAAGCACAGCTGTACCAAACCAGGCATCTCTCCTGGCCTGGACATCCAGGGAGTAATGCTTGGTGAAAGTGTGTACCGTTTCCAGGTAGCAGCTTGACATATCTCTAAGATAGGGATGTCTCTGGCAGCAGCTAGAGGCGGCTGTACCTCTGGTAGAATGAGCCCTCAGGCCAGAGGGGAACTCTCCCCAGTTTCTGATAACAAAAGTTGGATACAAGAGGCGATCCACCTGGCAACTGATCTCTTAGTGGCAGGTCTCCCTTTTCCGACCTCACCGTGAGAAAAAGTTGGAGGGATTCGAACCTGTGACCCTTGGTACGTTCTATATAGTAACTTAGGGCCCTCTTAACATCTAAACTGTGCAATCTCCTCTCACCAGAGGAAGAATGTTCAGTGAAAAACACTGGAAGGGAGATAGATTGGTTAAGATGGAAATCTGAAACCACCTTAGGCAAAAACTTCCTGTTAGTCCTGAGGACTACCTTATCACTGTGGAAAGAAATAAAGTCAGTTTCTACTGACAAGGCTTGCAACTCACTTATGCCTGGCAGAAGTGATAGCCACTAGGAAGACAGTTTCCAAGTTAAGTACTTAAGCTCTGCAGAAGACAGAGGTTCAAAAGGGGGTTGCATTAACTGGGCAATGCAAACATTAAGGTCCCAGGCAGGGGCCGGATCCCTAAAAGGTGGATTAGTATGAAGTAATCCCTTAAAAAACTTGGAAAATACAGGGTGAGCGGAAGAGAGGAGGGCTTTCCTGCTGAAACAAAAGCAGAGACAGCTGCCAAATGTACTTTCAGGGTAGCTGGTCTCAGGCCCCAGGCCCAAAGAATTAAGATGGACCATATAGTCCAAAACAATGGGCAAATCAGCAGATTCCGGGGAAATATGTTTCCCAGCACACCAAATGGAAAACCTTTTCCACTTAGAATTATAAGTAGCCCTAGTGGAAGGCTTCCTAGAAGCCTTTAGGATTTCAAGAACACCCTGAGAAAGGTGTAGGTCAGCAAATTCTAACTCCTCAAGAGCCAGGCCTTGAGGTTGAGGGATTTGAGGTTCGGATACCAAACTCTCCCCTGGGCACAGGTTAACAGGTTGTGATTCCTGGGGAGACACAAGGGAAGATGGACTGTTAGGGACAGAAGGAGTGGGTACCAGGGCTGCCTGGCCCAATCTGGGGCAATCAGAATCACCCTGCAAGGCTGGGATCTGATTTTGACTAGCACCTTGAATAGGAGAGGGAAGGGGGAAAGGCATAAAGAAACTTCCCTTCCCAATCTAGGAGAAAGGCATCCAGGGGGACTGAGCCCAACACTGGGGGCCTGCAACAGGAAAGTGGAAGTTGGTGATTGTCTGGGGCTGCAAAAAGATCTATCTGAGGGGTGCCCCATCTGGCAAAAACTATCCCCAGTACTTGAGGATCCAGAGACCATTAGTGATGGCCCTGGGAAATCCTGCTGAGAGCATCTGGTAGGACATTGTCCTTTCCTGGAAGATGAACTGCTATGAGGAAGTGTTCAGGGGAATAGGCCAGAGACCTCAACTTCATTGCCTCGGTGCACAAGGTCAAGAAGACAGTGCCCGCTGTGTTGATGTACCACATTGTTGTGGTGTTGTCTGTTCTGACTTGTACCACTTTGTTCTGAACAGGCGCGAAAACACTTGAAGTGCTAAAAAGACAGCTCTGAGTTCCAGCAAATTGATGTGGAGCAGAGATTCCTCGGGGACCACACTCCCTGAGTGGAGAGGTCGCCCATGTGGGCTCCCCACCCTAGGAGGGAAGCATCTGTAGTGAGGGTCAAGGAGTGAGACAGAGGAATGAAGGGACCCCAGTCTTAAATTGCTCTGATCCTGCCACCACTGGAGGGCCTGGATCAGGGTTCGGGTCACTGGGACCAACTTGGAAGGGGTCTCTTTCTGAGACCAAAAGGCTCTCAAGTGAAACTGAATGTCCCTCATCTGAAATCTTGCTCCTTGCACTATGGCTGTGGGCGCAGCCATGTGCCCCCAGGAGCTGCAAAGTGTCTTGCTGGTCGAGAGACCTGCAGAGTGAAGGAGGAGGCCAGAGCCACCAAGTTCCTTACCCTCTCTAAGGGTAGGAAAGCTCTGGCCTGCTTTGTGTCCAATTCTGCACCTATGAAGGTGAGCACCTGAACTGGTTCCAGAACTGACTTTGGAAGATTTAGCAAGAAGCCCAGGAGGTGAGCAGCTGGGTAACTTGCAGGTGAGATTTTACCTGTTCTGGGGACTGGCCTACAATGAGCCAGTCATCCAGATAGGGAAAGACAACAATCCTTTGCCTCCTTAAATGAGCAACTGCTACTGCCAGACATTTTGTGAATACCCTTGGGGCAGAGATGAGGCGAAGGGCATTGCTCTGAACTGGTAGTGACCTGAGGGCAGTTCGAATCTGAGTACTTTCGGTGGGAGCTTCTGATTAGGGCGTGAAAATAGGCATCCTTGAGGTCCAGGGAGGCTAGCCAGTCCCTGGCCTTAGGAGGTAAAATCATTGCCAGAGTCACCATTCTGAACTTTGGTTTCAAAAGGTGTTTGTTCAGATATCTGAGGTCTAAAATGGGCCGCCATTCTCCTGTCTTTTTTGGGGTAAGGAAATATCTGGAGTACAGACCCTTGCCCTGGTGTAGGGGAGAAACCCTTTCTACAGCTCTGAGAGCCAGGAGGGTTGAGACTTCTGTTTCCAGAGTAAAGGTCTCTAAAGAGTTTGCAGGTGGGAAAGATCTGATTCTCATCTTTGGGAACTTTTGAAGCTGAGAACCAGACCCTGGCTTACTGCTTCCAGGACCCACTTGTCTGAAGTTAGAGACACCCAGTTCTGAATGAAGTAAGCCAACCTGCCCCTACAGGTAAGGAGAATGCCCTGGGCACCCCATCAGGGTGTCTGTTTGGCAGGTGCTTTAGGCTGAGAGGTGGGAGCAGGCCTGCCCACACCCCGTCTGCCTCTGCCTCTGAAGAAGCCCCTCTGAGCATAAGCAGAGGAGGCCTGGGTTTGGGTAAAAGGCCTGAAAAGGCCTACCCCTACCCTGGGGGTCTGCCTCTGAGGAGTGGCTTGCCGCTCCTTGGCTGAGCACTCTTAGGTAGTCCTATATTCATCCATTTTCTTCATATAATTCTCTGTCTGCTCCCCAAACAGAGAATTTCCACCACAGGAAAATCCATAGCCTTAGTCTGGGTATCCTGTGACAAGCTAGTACACCTGAGCCAGGCCAACCTACAAAAAGCTACAGGCGTAGCCATGACTCTAGAGGATACATCATTAAAATCCACAGCAGCATGAAACTGCACCTTGGATGCCTCAATGCCATCAGCAGCCACCTGTTCCAGCTCATTAGCAAGCTGGCCAGAGGCCTGTTTGGCCAAAGCCATGACAGTGTCCCATCTAGATTTTTGATACCTTGCTACATAAGCCACGTAATTTGCTTGCCTGAGTCCCAAGGACGCTGCCATGTATTGTTTTTTAGCCATGGCATCAATCTTCCTGGAATCCTTGTCAGGAGGATGTGAAGCCAGGGGAATATTAGCTTTATCACAGGCTGCAGCCTGAACCACTAACATGACTGCATTGCTGTGAAAGGAATTCTGTATCAGGACCTGACAGTGTGTACCTCCTGTCCATCTTTTTATCCACAGGAGGCACAGAATTAGGAGTTTTAAAATTTTATTGTTTGTTTCCTAAATGATTTATGCAAAGGAATAGACAATCTCCTAGACTCTGGTATATCCATCATTTCTACAAAATCAGGTTCCTCTTGCTCATCCACAGCTTCCTCCAATGGGAGCTGGAGGGTTTCAGCAACTTTTTTGTAAAACATAAAGTGAGAGGGGGACTCAGAAAGCATAGGGGGAGATTCTAAAGGTCTGTCTGGGGAGATGTCCGGTTCAATGGGCACACCCAGACCCTCCAAGTCACATTCATACTGTTCATAATCATCCTCCCCCTCCTCTGGTTCATAAAACTCCTCAACATCATATTCCTGAACCGGTGGAACCGACCGAACCGACCTTTTACCAGACAGTGGCGGTTCGGACGGAACCGGAGAAAGTGACTGAACAATCTGAATAGCTCTTGCTATCTCTGCAGCAGTTGGAGAAGGAATTTTGGGCTCCATACCTGCTGATTTTCTTGTTTTCTTTACTGGAACTGGCTCATCTGAGCCAGCTTTGCGTTTGCCGGTTGGCACCGAACCGGGCTGGCCATCGGGTCAGCAGGACTTTTGGCCTCTCGTTCCCTGAGCCTGCCAACTCTCTTATCCAGGGTGGCTGCGGAAATTTTTACAAATCTGGCAGTCTGAATTGAGGTGGTCAAACCCCAGACAATATACACATGTGGTGTGTGGGTCAGCCTTGACAAGACTTCCCCACAAGCATCACAGTGTTGAAACCCAGTGGGCCGGTTTTCTTTTGGGTTTCTCAGACATAATGCCAGCCCTGACCAAAAAGCTTGCCCTTTAGCGGCAGTGCCAGGCAAGACATATATAGGTTCCTAACACGTGTCACAGGTCTTGGAAAAAGCATAATGAATTCCGTTTTTTAGAACCGATAAGAACGGGAACCGCACTCTAAAACCTCTAATTTTGTAACTTCAAGTTTTAAAGCAAGCTGATCGGTTCAAAACCGAACCGATAACATTACAAGTTCCACACAGAAATTAAACTGAAATTACTTACGATACCACAGACAGAGCTTGAACCGACGGTTTTGCGGTTAAAATAATAATATTCTCGGTTGATTTGAACCGAGAAAACACCTGTTTAAACGAGAAATGAACCGAGCAGTAGGAGAAATCTCGGAGGCGACTGTTCAGTGAGCCGGAGTAAAGAATCTGACAGTTTGGGTTTGAAATAACCCAGACAGAGCTTCTCTAACTGAGCTCGTGCTCTAAGTTCCATTCTTAGAATGGGAGTTAACTCTTTCACCTCCGGAGCAGTTCTAATGGTGGGACAAACTGCAATTGTCATAATATAGCAAGACTTCATGTTGTTTGAAAGCACACTCATAAAAAAACACAAGAGTAAACCCAAAATCATATGAACATGGTCTTTTTTTTTTTTTAACGGTAAAAGGTTAAACCAGCTAGATATGGCAGCACAGGCTTAACACTTTGTGCTTCCATGTCTGGCTGCTGTAACCTCTATCCTATAAAATAAACACCACGTTCCTGTGACTTTGGACTTCCTCTGGTGTTCTTCTGTGAGTGCGCAGTCAGCGCTGTAAAATTCCAGCTAACTCCACAACATTGCACAAGATCACAGTATAGCTAAACAACTTCTGCAAATATGTACTGAATGACTCACCACTGCATATATACTAATGGAGCCTGGGATTACTTGCTCTGAGCATGAGACGTGAACTTAAGTGGCTCTCTCCATTCTGCAAATGTGTTCATGGCCTCTGTTCCTTCCCACCTCAGCAGCCATCTGATCATGTTTGCCCAGATTCACCATTTGAGGTCCCAAGTCAAGAGTTCCATTTCAAATGCCAGGAACACAATTAGTCACCAGCAAAAAAAGCCTTCATGGCTGCTCCTCCAATTTGCTGGAATCCTCTTTCAGAAAGCCCAAATCTAGTAACCTAAATTAACTCACACTGGCCATGTTCCACCATCTACCGACGCCTTGCACATGGCAATAATCTTGTCTTAAAGCAGCAATATTTGTTGGTTGGCACACAATTTCATTATATAGTTGTTTTTTTTTTAACAATCATGTATTACTAACTTCCTTAGAATCCCCAGCAGTGTATTTTTGTTTCCCTCAGATATTTTTAAAACAATCTTTATTACTAATTTTGTAATTAGTGACTGATGTCAATAAAGGTGGCCACCTCTAGCAATTTTGAAAAATCTCTCCTGTTGGGGTTACTGTTAGTCTGCCTATACTAGATTCCTACTGTGGATGACAGCGCACACATTTCTGATGGTAATAGCACAGTACCACACAAGGATGCTTATTTTATTCAAGGAGAGCATGCCAGGTGACTAGGAATATAAAAAAAAATTAAGCCATATATCTCAGTTCAAGAAATAATTAAAACCAAAAATGGATGCGTTAATGATTGTGTCAGAAATTCATTATTTCTAAAATATATTTGATGAAATATTATGTTGAAAAAAACACTGCTGCTTTAAAGAGCCCCTGACACCACTAGGAACACTTTTGAAAACCTGTAAGATTTAGACACACTTCAGTTTTATATTTTATATAGTTTCTGTAATTCTTCGCCTATTTTCTTTATTTCTGAGGACAGTCACATGAAAACAAGGTCACTGTGCCCGACTATCAACTCTGGCTGCTTGTCTACATCGGATTTCATAATACATTGTTTATGACATCATAGTTATCTACACAGCAACAGACTGTGATGTTACAAACATGCAGAAAAGGAGCCAGAGCATATACGGCAGAGATTAGGGCTGGTAGAACTTGCTGAAATTCTGACCCTTATTAATTAAGAACTGGAACATGGTGAGACCACGTGATGCAACGTGCCTGGTGCTAGCTCCAACTCATCGCTCCAGCCATCTGACCAATTTAAAAGTTAATTTTCCGACTATTAAACACTGGTAACGAATTCAAAACCAGATCAGAAGACTCACCAACTGGTCGTCCGCTATTTACAGCTGCATTTTACTTCATGGAGGTGGAAATGCGGAGGGCCTTACCTAAACACACTCCTCCGGCCACACCAGAAAAAGGCCCGAAGAAGCCTAGGGCTGCTAGTACCTCTGAATCCCCGGGGATCTCCCACCTCTCACCAGATCAAGAGCCGCTCACGCTTGCAGGTTTCCTGGCTGAATTTAGACCGTCTCAAGAAGAGCTCCACTCGATTACCTTGAAGATAAAATCCCTCTCCCAAGCTTTGGAGGATATCTCACTGCGAACCTCCAATACAGAAACCCGAGTCAACTCCCTAGAAAAACGAGTAGAGAAGATGGATCCAGAGCTTGTGGCCACCAGACAGCGAATAGCAAAAATGGAATTAAAAACAGAGCACCTTGAGGGCCGCTGCCACAGAAATAATGCAGTCCTCGTAGGTCTCCCGGAGACTGAAGAGCGTCAGGATGCTATTCTTTTTATGCAGAAATTTTCCTAAAAAAATAGCCGGGCCCTCCCCGTTTGGGTTGAAGTATGTAATAGAACAGGCACACAGGGCACTCTGACCAACCCCAGCAGGATTCCACCCGAGGCCGCTGATTTTCAGGTTCCTGAATTATTTGGAATGCCAACACTTCCTCTCGAAAGTGAGAGAAATACAAGAGGTCCGTTGGGAAGGAGCTAGAAATTCGTGTAGCCCAAGATCTACTGGCTACAATCCGGCAGTGCAAACCAGCCTTCCATCCCCTGGTGTCTAAACTGATAGCCCCCGGGGTTAGATTCTGAATGAACTACCCAGCGAGGCCTCAGGTCTTAGTCACGGATAGCTGGCAAACCGACGAAGATCCAGAAGTGTCCCAAGCAGGGCTCAAGACCACCCTACCAGACCTCTTTCGGGACACCTGAACTGGCCATGGCACGTCTTGGTAGGCTCCCTCAGATAACATGGGAATAACCTAATTTAAATTGACCAAAGGTTTATGTCAGTGAAACAGCGTGTTACGACTGACCATGTCTTTACGATTCCACCTATCCTACACAGCTTACCAACCTTGGCTCCGTTCGCCTCAGTATAGATGGGAATGTTGGGAGGCTAGAAAGCATGGACTTAAAGCAACCCCTGCGATGCCTTATTATGATGCCGAGATTTACCAGCCAGAGGCAGCGCTCCACCAGCTACCAGCACTACATTGTGGAACCTCTCGAAACTGTGCACATTTGTGAAGCATCCGTTCTTCATTCCGGCAAAGACTATATCCCAATAAGACCGCTAGAGGGAGTGCACCTCTCACGTTATACAGACCCAACAGTTGACACTCAAATACTGCAGTAAATGTTGCATGGTCTGGTTTGTTTCCCCAGTCCAGTTCCTACCACTTCTTTCCTTTTTTCTTTTTAAGTTGTGTTTTTAATCTGGGGTCTCATTGGATATTGCTGTTTGATCCCATTACTAATCTTTTGGTTTGCAGGTTGCATTCCAGCAAAGTTTGGACATTGGATTTTGGGACATGTTTCCATGTTGGGCTACACGCCCGTATTTCATACATTTAAAGAGCTTGACACAGGGGTTTTAAAAAGTGCAGGGGAACCTACAGGAGTCTCGTACTTCTAAGCCCCCACACATGATTTATGTTGGCAGTCAGGGCTTGTTCTGCCATGCTTTTATGATGTAAAGCAGAGTAGCCTGCACTTTACTTGCAATTTTTATGTTTACTCTTGTTTTTGACCTGGGTCACAAAGCTCCTGGTACGGTTCCAGATCATTCTTTTCTATAGCAAGATAAAGGACAGGGAACAGTTAGGGGTGGCTGGAGGGAGGAGCAGTAAAGAAGGGGTTCTGTAGAACGAAGTTCGCAACAGTAAGGAGGAGGGAGGAGGGTTGGGAGGGCTCAAGGTTTTAGGGATCTTGTTTTATTTCTTGTTGGGTTTTCAGGATTGGGCAGACAGTTGGGGAGGGTAGTGGGGGGAGGTTAGCGGATAACACAGAATCAAGGCCTGATAAGGTACTGGTAATACCTGTATACACTTTGAGAGGAACTTTACAGTCCAGTTCAAATAAACCGAACGGCTAGAAATCTTAAAATTGCTACTTGGAATGTTAAAGGGGTCAGACAGAAATTGAAACAATACAAAGTACTGAAGCATTTGAATGTACTGGATGCTGAAATTATCTTCATACAGGAATCTCATTTGCTAGACTCCGAGGCTTTAAGGATGAGGAGACAGCAAGTGGGCCAAGTGTTCTCAGCTGGGGGTACCACCCAGAGCTGCGGAGTCATGATCTTAATAGCTAGGAAAATTCAATTTTCTCCTGTCCAGACTGTCAGGGATCCTCAGGGCAGATTCATTTTGATTCGGAGCACACTATACACTACAGAGATTCGTCTGGGAAACATATATGGGCCCAACGTGGAAACACCGGGGTTCTTCATGCAGCTCGTTAATGTGCTTACCCCCTTTCTCTCTATACCAATAATCCTCGGGGGAGATCTAAATTTGATATTTGATCCAGCAATGGACTGCTCGGGTCATTCCCAAAAAGGGCTTTCTTCAGCTCAACGGACACTTCGAGAACTCATAGACCAGGTAGGCCTGTGTGATGTCTGGCGGTACTTAACCCCACAGAAAGGGGATATACTTTTACCTCTCCAGTCCACAAGTCCTCCTCTCGTATCGATTACTAACTTCTCTCCCACACATTACTTCCGGGGGTTCTCAATTCCTCCATCCAACCTGGCCCCCCCTTCAGATCATTCATTGGTTATGTGCCAACTTTCCCTTTTGTCCCTCCCCCAGAGGGGGGTACATTGGGAGATTAACAACCAGCTGCTGAAGGACCCTGGGGTAAGCACATACCTCTCCGAACATATTGACCAGTTCGTCAGTGCTAACCAGAATTCCACCACCAGGCCAGGCATGGAATGGTGTGCCTTTAAGGCTTATTTTAGGGTGATTCTAAATGGCTTGAGCTCTCAAAGGAAAAAAAAAGGGGAACAGCAATTGCTGAACATTCTCTCCCAAATCTGAAAATAGAAGCAAATTTAGCCCCTCACTCTCCTGAAGCACTTAGGCAGGAACTAGCTAAACTAAGGGAGGTCTATCTAGAACTCCTGAGAGAGAAAGCAGAATTTGCAATCCTGAGGACCAAAGCCTCTAACACAGATCAGGGTGAGAAAGCGGCGCGTCTTTTAGCTCTCAGAATAAAACAACAAGAATCTTCCAGACTCATAGCCTTGATCAGGAGGACGGCTCACTGAAAACATCCCACCAGACACTGTAGCTGAATTTAGTAGCTACTACAAGCAGTTATATGGCCCTATGCCCAACCCACCTTCTGATCAAACCCTGGCTGAATACCTTGAGGCATCTCATCTACCCTCCTTTTCCAAAGCACAGCAACGTGCACTTATATTCCCTATTTCCCGATCGGAATTGGTAAGAGTCATCAAAAGTCTCCCCACGGATAAAACCCAGGGTCCAGACGGATTCTTGTCCAACTTTTACAAAAAATTCTAAGATCAACTAATTCCCCATATATTACCACTATACCAACATATATTGTCCGGAGCATCAGCAGACCAGACTCTTTTTGAAGCCCTGATTGTTCTTTTGCCCAAGGCTGACAAGAGCCCGGAATTAGTCACAAGTTACCGCCCTATATCCTTACTAAACCAAGATGTAAAAATTTTAACTGAGCTGCTGGCTGATCACATCAGTGTAATTCTCCTGGATCTCATTAGCCCTGAACAGGTAGGCTTCATGAAGGGGAGGTACTCGGACCACCTCCGAGCCCCGGCTCATATCTTCTCGATGTCCAGAGATGCGCATTTTCCAGCTGCTCTGGTATCTCTGAACACCAAGAAGGCTTTTGAATGAGTAAATTGGAATTTTTTATTTCGGACCCTCAAGGCCTTTGATTTCCCTCTAGAGTTTCAAAACTGGATCCAAGCACTCTATTACTTCCTGTCTGCTCGTGTTACGGGCAACGGAGTGACTTCCAACCTTTTCCCACTGCAGTCGGGTACCAGACAAGGTTGCTCCTTGGCCCCATTGCTTTTTAATATTTATCTGGAGCCGCTCATCTGCTGCTTG
The DNA here is from genome assembly GCA_016271365.2 of Neoceratodus forsteri. NCBI lineage: Eukaryota > Metazoa > Chordata > Ceratodontiformes > Ceratodontidae > Neoceratodus > Neoceratodus forsteri. The sequence continues at coordinate 365,833,409 of CM028130.1, forward strand.
TCGGAATGTAGGAGGATCCAAGGAATCACTATTCAGGCTCAGGAAATCAAGGTCTGCGCCTATGCAGATAACCTTCTTCTCCAGCTGTCCCATCCGGCCTGCTCTATCCCACCTATGTTACAAATCACTGAAAAATATAGCCAAATATCCAATTACAAGTTAAATGTTAGTAAAACTGTTGTCTTTCCCCTTAACCACAAGGTTCTCAAAAGTACCATTACAGCACTAGGGCTCTTCTGGAAAGATTCCTTAAGGTATCTTGGAATTGAACCGACAAGAAAACCCACCTCTGCCGTAAAAATTGAACCTGGACTCCTTGGTAAATACCATTAGTCAGGATTTGAATAGATGGTCCAAACTCCCGATCTCTCTTTGGGGCAGAATCAACCTAATCAAGATGAACATTTTTCCTCGGTTTTTTTATCCCCTTAATTTACTTAACATATGGCTCCCCCTCTCTTGGTTTAAAAAAGGACACAGTCTCATCACAAAATTCAAATGGTCTGGTAAACAGCCAAGATTAGCCTATCACAAACTAGCCACTCCTAAATCAAGAGGGGGTTTACGCCTCCCTCACCTAGCATTTTATTACTGGGCCAGTCACTCTACTAAATACCTCAGATGGCTGTCCTCGGCCGAACTGGTACCTTCCCCTCCTTTTTCACCACTCTGGCTTAGAAATGAGCTAGCTCTTATTAGATCTTGTGGTCTATCCCCAGCTGCACCTTTACACACCAAAACAACCGCTCTCCCTCCAAGATAAAAAACATCTCCCATAGCAATCTCTGTAAAAGTTCATTCCCAACTGAGTGCCTTTCTTAAGTATAAGCATACTCATGACTTAGCACAGTCTATATGGGGTAATCCTAATTTTAAGATTGATAACAGAGTGCTCAAAGTTCACTGGATGCCTCTCTTGGGAGATGGTCAGCTCACCCACTCTATGAAAGAATGTGGCTCTTGGCTTTCTATTACGGAAATCATGAATAAATTCAATATCCCGAACCACAGTATTTTTAAAGTCTTTCAATTGAGGCACCTTCTTTTGAAAATGCTGGGAACAGCCCCCCCTCAACCAGCAAGACTATCCTTCCAAATAGAGCTAGGCCGCTTGGCAGGCTTCCAACAAGCTGTGTCCAAGACCTGTGGGGTTCTATATGACTGGGCCTATCTGGGCTGTTTTGGCCCTATGGCTTATTGGATTCCTTTTTTTCCCAGTTTGAATACAGACTGGCCGTCCCTATGGCGCAACTGCCACAAATATGTTACTCAGGACAGGCTACACCTTATGCAGTTTCATATACTGCACAACCTATATTATTCTCCTCAGATATTAGCCAAATTTGGTGTAACTCTATCATCAACGTGTACCCGGTGCCAACAAGAGGACGGCACCTTATATCATATCTTATGGACCTGATCCAAAGTAGCTCCATTATGGACCAGTATTCAACAAAGAGCAGACCCGTTGTTAGTCCTAAATTACCTTTTTACCCCAGAAATCTGCTTGCTGAGAGATTATTCTGGGATCTCAGTGCTCAATCGCAGGTACCATATGGCCCTTATTTCCATGTCCATCAAAAAAGTGGTACTGCGACACTGGAAGGATAGCGAGGACATTTCCTACACTGAATGGCTTAACGAGATGGTAACAAACCTCAGAACAAAGAAGGCAATAGCAAGTCTCAGTAATAGGTTAAAAAGGTATATAAAGATTTGGGACCCTTTACACCTCTACTCTTTATAACTGAGATGAACCGTACCTTATCAACTTTCGAATGATCAAGAGCCACCTGTCTGTGTTTGGGGAGGGGAGGGGGGAATGGGTCCATCACATTGTCAAATATTCCTTCGTGTATATTGTTAATTGTAGATCTGTTCTCTGTATTGTAAAAAGATCAATAAAATTTGAATAAAAAAAAGAACTGGAACATGGGGGTAGGGGGGTCTAATTATTTCTGCTTATTTATAAGTATTTCAATAAATCTGCTAAAAAGCACCTTTTTTTGATGCCCCCCCCCAAAAAAAAAAAAACATATAAGGTCAGCTTACCTGGCCCCAAGTCTAGTGAGGTATAAAAATACAGGTTACTCACCTGGAACAGGAGTTCTAGGAATGGTATATGTTGTTCATCCACACTTATTGGCAGGTTCCTTGCCACTTTAAATCTTGCCGGAAGGTCTTCTAGCTGGCTCCTCCCACCCACCGGTGGTAAAACTCTCGGCTCCGCCCCCATGACGCCAGATCTAACTCCGGCTGGAAGCCAGGTTGTGCGATAGCCGGGAGGTTGGAGTCAGGATGAACAACATATACCATTCCTAGAATTCCTGTTACAGGTGAGTAACCTGTATTTCTAGGAACATGGATATGTTGTTCAATCCACACTTATTGGCAGACTCCTAGCAGTTCTCTGGGAGGAGGGAGGCAAGGTGCACACCCCCTACTTAGGGAATAAGGACTGGAGAACCGAGGCCCCAAAACCAGCATCCCGGTGTGACTCAAGGTCGATGTGGTAGTGGGTAATGAAGGTATGTGCCGACTTCCAGGTAGCAGCCCTGCAGATATCCTGGATAGGGACATCCCTGGAAGCAGCCACCGATGCAGCAGTATGGCGGGTAGAATGAGCTCTTAACCCTCTGGGAGGCTCCATGCCCGCCAACCTATAGCAGAGATCTATGCAGGAGGTGACCCACCTGCTTATCGTCCGCTTGGCTGCAAGTCTGCCAGGTGCGGCTTCAGCGTAGGTGACAAACAGCTGGCGAACCTCTCCCCGAACTTCAGCCATCCGCTCCTTATAATAAGCAAGCACTCTTCTAGGGTCCAAAGTATGGAGCCTATATTCGGCCTCCGAGGTGTGACTGGGGTAGAACACCGGCAGAGTCAACAACTGGTTAAGGTGAAACTCCGACACCACCTTCGGAAGGAACTTCGGGTGGGGGCGCAGGACAACCTTGTCCCTGTGGAAGACCAGATAAGGAGACTCGATGGAAAGCGCCTGGAGCTCTCCCATACTTCTGGCTGACGTGATAGCCACCAAGAAGGCGGTCTTCCACGACAGGTGGGAGATATCGCACCTGTGCATTGGTTCGAATGGCTTGCCCATGAGCTTGGCCAATACCAGCAGTAGATCCCACGGAGGTGGAGGTTCCCGCACCGAAGGGGAAATGTGATCAAGGCCTTTGAAAAAGTGCCAGACCACCTTCTCTTGTACCACCGACTGCTTCCCGGCCCATGCCCGGTAAGCAGAGATGGCTGCCAGGTGCACCTTAAGGGTTGTCGACCGAAGCCCTTGCTGAGAAAGGGACCACAGGTAGTCCAGAATGCTTGCCAAGGGACAGGCGGAAGGGTCCAAGCCCTTCCCCTGACACCAAATGGAAAATCTCTTCCATTTGAAGGCATAGCATTTCCTGGTCGACTCCTTACGGGACGCCTCAACGATGTTGAGGACCTCGTCGGAAAGACCCAAGGCCTGGAACTCTAGCCGCTCAGGAACCAGGCCGTCAGGTGCAGGGATTGAAGGTCCGGATGGAATACCTTCCCCTGGTTGATTGAGATCAGGTCCAGGCGGGCTGGAAGCCGCCTCGGGAGCCTGGAGCTGAGACTGAGGAGATCTGGATACCAGAACTGGCGGGGCCAGTCTGGGGCTACCAGAATCAATCACCTGCACCTTGTCCCTCCTCGCCTTGAGAAGCACCTTGTGGATCAAGGGAAATGGGGGAAAGGCGTAGAAGAGGCCCGGGGTCCATGGCCTCAAGAAGGCATCCCCCTGCAGCGAGCCCTGCTGAGGGGGGCGGGCATGGAACAGTCTCAGCTTCGCATTCTCCATGGAGGCAAATAGGTCCACCTGAGGTGTGCCCCAGTGGGAGAACAGATCTTGTACTACCTCCAGCAGGAGAGACCACTCGTGAGACGCAGCCCCTATCCGACTTAGGGCTTCAGCCAGGGTGTTGGAGGCTCCTGCCACATGACTGGCTAGGAGATCCTCCTCCAGGCTGCGCACGAGGAACCATATGCGGAGAGCTTCCTTGCATAACAGCATGGAGCGCGTCCCGCCCTGGCGGTTTAGGTAGTACATGGTCATGGTATTGTCCGTCTGGACCTGAACCACTTGACCCCGTAGAAACGGAGGCAGGCGGTGAGCTAGGTGGACCGCCGGAGCTCCAGCAGGTTGAGATGGCATCGGGATTCCCGAAGGGACCAAAGGCCGTGCGCTCTGTGCTCCCCCAGATGGGCACCCCAACCCATCAGAGATGCATCGGTCGATAGGGAGACCGTCGGCTCGGGGCGGACGAATGGGATGCCCTCCTGCAGATGTGCCAGAACGGTCCACCACTGGAGAGCGTTCCATATCTCCTGGGTCACTGTCCTGGGCTGGTCCAACAGATCGCAGCGTTGTGACCACTGGCTGGCCAGTTCCCATTGAAGGGGACGCATGTACCAACGGGCCCAATGGACCACGCTGGTGCAGGCCGCCATGAGGCGCAGGAAGTCCCAGGCAGGGCGCGATTGCCCAACCAGAAATGATTGGGCAAAGGAGGAAAGAACCTCGGCCCTGTCCGCCGGGAGCCGAGCTCTGGCTCGAAGAGAGTCGAGCTCTGCCCCGATGAAGAGTATCACCTGCTTCTGTACGAGTTCCAACTTGGCCTCGTTGATGAGGAGTCCAATCTGAGAGCAAACCTGGAGGGCCAGATCTCTGGATTGCTCCACCTCCGCTCTGGAGGGGGCTGCAATCAGCCAGTCGTCCAGGTAGGGGTACACCCGGACCCTTCAGTGCCGCAGGAATGCTGTCACCACTGCCATGCATTTGGTGAAGACCCTGGGGGCTAGAGAGAGGCCGAAGGGCATGGCCCGGAACTCGTAAAGGGATCCCTCCGCTCTGAAGTGGAGGAATCTCTGATGAGACGGACGGATCAGGACGTGAAAGAACACGTCCTGGAGGTCCAGGGAACAGAACCACACACCTCGTTCCAAGGATGGGATTATCTGAGCCAGAGTGACCATCCTGAAGGTCCGAGACCTTAGGAACCTGTTCAGGTCGTGCAGGTCGAGGATGGGGCGCCAGCCCCCTGTCCATTTTGGGACCAGGAAATACCTGGACACAAACCCCAGGTCTGGAGGAGGATCCGCCACCTTCCTGATCACCTCTTTTCCGAAGAGCAGGGCAATATCGGCTCGGCGGGCCGACAGCAAGGCTGTGGACCCCGTGGACCCCCGAGTGGCGATGTCTCGAAAGGGTGGAGTCAGCTCGAACTCCAGAGGCAGGCCCTTTCCTACCACCTTCAACACCCAGCGGTCCGTGGTGATAGCGGACCAGGCGGAAAGGAAGTAGCAGAGCCGTCCCCCCATGGGGGGAACCCAGGGGGGAGTGATGAGGCTGGGGGCGGCACCCCTCAACCCGTCACTTGGCAGGCTTGGAGGAGGAACCGGCCGAGGGACCTCCTGGGCCTTTACCTCCTTGCTTCCTGTTGGAGGAAGCCGCCGGCTTGGGTTCGGGACACCAAGTGCAAGTCTGCTGGCCGTGTTGCTGGTGCTGTTGGGCTGGTCGTGCTGCAGGGGCCGAAGGACGAAAGGACTTATGCTGTTGTTGACAGCGGCCTTTGTCCCTCTGGGCGGAGGTGACCGAGTCCAGAGTGGCAATGGACTTTTCGATCCGCTGGAGGTGTCCCTCCAATCCAGGGCCGAAGAGGTCAGTCCCCAAGAAGGGGACGTCTGCCAACTTGTGCTGGGTATCCGCCGTGAAGATGGATATCCTCAGCCACGCCCAGAGCAGTCTGAAGCTGCTGCTTAGCCACTGCCCTACCCTGGTCCCGCATCTGATGGACCGTGGTCTGCAGGTCGGCCGGGAGATGAGGGACAACCTCATCCAGGGAGCCCATGAGGGCGTGGGAGAAGTGTGCCATCAGCACACCCGAGCTGGCCTGTCGGAGGCTGAGGGAGGACGCAGCGTACACCTTGCGCCCAGCAAAGTCCAGCTTTTTGGACTCTTTGTCGGGGGGGGCTTATCCACGTCCCGAGCATTTCCAGAACGCCGGAAGACACTGTGGTGACTAACCCCTCAGCAGAGGGTGCTCGGAAGCAGGCAAAGGCGGTGGGGACCGCATACTTCCTGGCCATCCCTGGCCGGAAGGCGCAGGACAGGAAGCAGGCCACTGCCAAAGCTCACGCTAGGGCCGACAATGGCCTCAGCCATCGGAAAGGCCTCCATGGGAATCCCGTCCAGTATCTCCGCTCAGGGATACTTGGCCCGCTTGGACACGAAGCTCAGCTGCATCCCGTAGACTCCGAGATGAGTCAAGCAGACCCAAGAAGGACAATGGGCTATCGTCCAATGACTGGCCCCGGAGGACTCCAGGTCGACCTGCCTGAGAACAGGGAGGAGTCGTCATCGGACTCCGAAGAGTCTGCGAAGAGCTACCTCGGGCCTGAGCCACCCTCCACCTGCCGAGGATGGTTGGGAGTGAGGGTGACCGACAACCTGTGGGGCAGGCCGTGACCTGACCAAGAATCCTTGGTCGGTGCCCCAGACTTTGGTTGTGGAGGCGGAGGTTCCACCACAATCGGTGGAGCAGCTGGTTTCGGCCGAACAACCGGCCCAGGAATGAGCATCTCGACTGGGGAGAGCGGTTGCTTCGGTCGTTCGGGTGACAGCCACTTGATGTCCGAGGGCTGAATCGGAGTCGATTTAGTCCCGGACAACAGTAACTGCTACCACATAAGCTCCTCGTAACGTCGACGCAATTTACGTCGGAGCCTCTCCTCATCCGAGGAGGAGGGCGCAGAGGAACGGTGTCACCGCTTACTTCGGTACCGAGACCGCTAATGTCGGCGGGAACGGCTTGACTGAGATGAAGTCCGAGACCGACCTCGGGTGACTGAGGGGGTCTGGGAAGGGCGAGGGACACCCGCTCTTCCTCGCTCGGGCACTTTAGCCGGGACTGCTGCCCGAAGGTGCAGGCAGATCCTCGGTTTCCACCGGGGAACCGCTAAGGTGGGTATTCGGTTCACCAGTCGACAACCCGTCCGAAGGGTCGAGGAAAATCTCGACTGCGTCAACGGGAGTCTCAGCAGGCTGGCCTGATGGGGACACCATGAAGCCAGCGGTCAGCTGTCCGGGGAAGGAGACCTCTCCCGCTCCCACGAACGCCGACGGTGGGACTTACCCTTCGACTCCTTCTTCTTGGGCCGAGAGGAAAGTCCCGATGGCCCCTCTCCCTTCGTGAAAGGGACTGACAAAGCTCCTTGAGCGAGCTGAGTAACGAGGAACTCAGAGCGGATAAATGCCGCAGCAGGGGAGAAGGAAGATGCGGCCTGGGCCGCCCCTCCCTCCTCGAGCCATCATATGCTCGAGCTGCTCAGCGAGCCAGCCGCAGACACCGCCCAACAAGCCTCTTTGGATTTTACCGCCGGGTAACAGTTCTCGGGGCGCCCGAGTTTCAATCGGGCAGCGCGATCCTCCAGGACGGTGGCTGAAAAAGAGCGGCACAACTCGCAGGCCTGTGGGTTGTGATCTAGGCCAAGGCAGTAGACGCACGTGGAGTGCGGATCCGTCCTGGACATTTTCTGCCTGCAAGGGCACCTCCGAAAGCCGGGAATCGAATTGTCCATCGCAGCCGCGAGGGATAATGAAGACCGAAGTTTAGAAAACTTCAAAACTAGTTTCGGACGAACCGAAGAGTTAGGATCCAGTCTAAAACGCAGAGCGCTAAGGAGGGAACCTGAGCTTCCAAGCAGTAAGGAAGATCTATGGCGCATAGAGCGGGCATGAGTTTTACCACCCGGGTGGGTGGGAGGAGCCAGCTTGAAGACCTTCCGGCAAGATTTAAAGCGGCAAGGAACCTGCCAATAAGTGTGGACTGAACAACATATCCATGTCCCTAGAAAGTACAGTTATGCAAGAACTTACTGTAACAGTAGATCTTTGAGAGGAGCTCTTGCAGCAGGTTACACCATTACGACTAAAGCCGGCAGGCGACTGGACCCCATGGAAAACTTTTAGCTAGCAGTATATAGTGGGGAACAGCCCCTGACGTTGGCCTGCCCCCAACGGCCGCCTATGTGGTATAAAAGAGGCGATCCCCCAGCACCACCTCAGTTCTCCTGCCGGAGACCCCAGCAAGCACAGTGAATGGAGAACCAAGGAAACTGTAACAGTGATGGAGAAGCAGTCACCAGGAGGATGGAGGGAGGGAAAGCAGCACCTGCTGCAAGAGCTCCTCTTGAAGATCTACTGTTACGGTAAATTCTTATGTGACTGTACTATCTCACTTTGAGGGGGCTCTTGCAGCAGATTACACCGTTAGGACTGAGTCCCAAGCAGTAAAAGGACTGATCCCAGTCAGCTGGGAGGAGGCAGAGGTCGGCGTAAGGCACTCAAGAAAGCAGGCCCTGCAGGATTACTAGTCCAAAATCTGCCCTGCACCTAGAGGCAATGTCCAGACTGTAATGCCGGATGAAAGTGTGGATAGAACTCCAAGTGGCCGCTGCACAGATGTCAGCAATGGACACATTTCTGAAGGATGCAAATGAAGCAGCTACACCCCTGGTAGAATGACCTTTAACCGGGCCCCGTAAAGACTTGTCATATTTGCGGTAGAAATAAACAATGCAATTAACTAACCATTTGGACAAACATTGTTTTGAAACTGAAGCCCCCTCTTTTCTCGGAGCAAAAGAAAGAAATACCTGATCAGTTTTTCTGATGACTCAGGTGTGGTCCAAATAATAGCGAAGCACCTGGTGGACATCTAGAGTATGTAGTAATGCCTCCCCTGGATTCGAATACTCTGGGTAAATACACAGGCAGGTGTATGTTTTGATTCAGAGTAAACTCAGACACCATCTTAGGAAGAAACATAAGATTGGTTCTCAAGGACACCCTCTCCTTGTGAAAAACTAAATAAGGCTCTTTACACATCAGAACCCGAGGCTTGGAAATTCTTCGAGCAGAAGTAATAGCAACTAAAAAAATACAGCTATGTAAGAACTTACCGTAACAGTAGATCTTCGAGAGAGGCTCTTGCAGTAGGTATTCACATATAGGACTAAGTCGCCAGGCGTCAGGACCGCCCCCACATCAGGTGACTGGTGTCATTCGACGTCAGTATAAAGGGGTGGTCCCCCACGCTCACCTTCCAGTTCTTTCCCGCCAGAGGCCAGAAGAGGCATGACAAGAGAGAAGAGGATATACCCCCATAGAAGGAAAAGAAGAAACTCAGGGGAATGGAGGGAGAGAAGGCAATACCTACTGCAAGAGCCACTCTCAAAGATCTACTGTTACTGAACATGTACTCCCTGGAAGACAGGAGAGAGAGAGAGAGAGGGGGGACATGATTGGGACATTCAAGTACTTGAAAGGGATAAATAAAGTTGATAAGGAGAGTCTCTTTAAACTGAGTGGCAACCATATCACAAGGGGGCATAGTCTTAAGCTTTAGGGTGGAAGGTTTAGGAGGAAGGTCAGGAAGCACTTCTTCACAGAGAGGGTGGTGGACACTTGGAATGCACTGCCAGAAGAGGTCATCTCGTTGAATACGGTGGACAGCTTTAAGAGAGGCTGGGATAGGCACAGGGGGAAGGTAAGACTCATGGGTAGGGAGGATGGGAGGAAGGGAAAGAACATTAGCTCAAGCTGTGGACCCTGCAATACGAGCAGACTTGATAGACCAAATGGCCTTCTTCTGCTGGCTTCTTCGTATGTTCATACTGTAAGTTCTTATGTAACTGTACTATCGTACTTCGAGAGGGCTCATGCAGTAGGTATTCATATATAGGACTGAGTCCCAAGCAGTCTGGAACAAACAGAAAAGCGTAAGCGGTCGTCGTCATCCACAAATGACTGAAAAAAGGCTGAACAGAGCTCAAGAAGGAAGTCCCTGCAGAACAGCTAACCTGAAGCCTGCTCTGTGGTGAAAGGCAATGTCCAAACTGCAATGTTTCGTAAAGGTATGGACGGAAGTCCAAATTGTGGCTGCACAGATTTCTGCCGCTGACACATTCCTGAAACAAGCAGCAGAGGCAGCCATCCCTCTAGTGGAGTTACCTCTGACCTGACCCGGCAGGGTTTTGTGATACTTGTCATAATAGAAAGTGATACAATTCGCTAACCACTTAGAGAGGCATTGTTTGGAAACAGCATTGCCTTCTCTTTTGTGAGCGAAAGAAAGAAAGAGCTGATCTGTTTTTCTGTGATCCTTAGTCCTGTTAGTGTAGTATCTCAGAATTCTGTGTACATCCAGTGTTTGCAGAAGGTATTCTCCATGATTGGAGTGCTCTGTGAAAAAGGCCGGGAGCTCAATGGACTGATTCAGCATGGATTCAGCCACCACCTTTGGAAGAAACTTAGGGTTAGTGCACATGGCCACCGGATCCTTGTGGAAAATCAAGTATGGGATCTTACACATCAGGGCTTGAAGCTCGGAAATCCTCCGAGCAGAGGTGATGGTCATGACAAAGAGTGTCTTCCAAGAAAGAAACTTCAATTCTGCATCCGCTGCCAGTTCAAAAGGAGGCAGCATGAGCTTTTCTAAAATAAAGTTCAAGTTCCAAGGAGAAGCAGGATTGCGGATAGGGGGTCTCAGGTGGAGAACCCCTTTTGGGAAGGTTTTGGAGACTTCCAGTTGAGCGAAAGTCCTGTCCCCACAGGGAATGTGGTAGGCCGAAATGGCTGCCATATGGACCTTCAAAGAGGAGTAGCTAAGGCCCAGATCACAGAGATACCTCAGGTAGTCCATGACTTTATTAGCCAGGCAGGAGAAAGGTTCTAACTCCTTAGAACCAGCCCAAATGGTGAATTGCTTCCACTTTATAGCATATGTGGACCTGGTGGAAGGCTTTCTGGCCTCCACCAAAATATTTGCTACTAAAGGTGATACACCGAAGCACACCTTGGTTATGTCTGCAGGAGCCATGCATGAAGGTGAAGTGATTTGAGTCCTAGATGGACCAGGGTCCCCCGATCCTGAGTCAGCAACTACTGCAACAGAGGCAGAGGAAGAGGAGGTTCCTCAGAAAACTGTTGCACAAGAGAGAACCAGACTTGCCTCAGCCAGAAGGAAGCAATGAGGATCATTCGCGCCCCCTCTGCCCAAAGCTTGTACAGCACCCTCGGAATCAAAGGAATGGGAGGGAAGGCATAAACTAATCTGCCCTTCCAAGAGAGAGATAGCGCGTCCTGTCAGAAAACGTCTTGCCCTGGAGTGAGCGAACAAAAGGCTAGAAGCTTGGCATTGTCAGGGGAGGCGAAGAGATCTACCTGAGGAGTCCCCACTGCTGGAAGATGTCGTTTCTGACATTTTGCTCTAGTTCCCACTCGTGAAACCTGACCGATGTGCAGCTGAGAGCATTGGCCACGGTGTTCTCCACTCCCAGAACATGGACTGCCATCAGATGCAGGTTGTGCTGAGACGCCTCGTACCAGACTTTCATCGCTTCCCCGTACAGGGGGTAGGAGCAAGTCCCTCCCTGTTTGTTGAGGTACCAGCCTACATACATGTTGTCTGATTGAATCAAAAGACGACCAGGGAGAATGAAGGGAAGGAGAACCTGTAGGGCATAAAGAACTGCCCTTAGCTTGAGAACATTGATGTGTAATTGCTGCTCGAGGTGAGACCAGCTGCCATGAGTCCTGTGAGATCCTAGGTGGGCACCCCAGCCTGCACCTGACGCATCCATTGCCAGGGTGTGGGTGGGAGGACTGGTGCAGAACGGGAGCCCCCCGGGTGAGGTTCTCCTGAACTGTCCACCACTGCAAGTCTCTGATCATCAGGTCTGACACTAGGACCGCATGGTCCAAGTTATCCTGAGATTAGTCCCACTGAGACCAGAGAGTCCATTGGTAGATTCTCATGTGGAGCCTCGCTGAGGGGCAGTCAGAATGGCCGCCACCATGAGCCCGAGAAGGCGAAGGACCTTACTGGCTCCAACCTGTCTGAGGCCAGACAAGAGGCAAGTCTGGTTTAAGAGAGTCTCGACTCTGTCCGGGGGCGCAAAAAAGCTTTGCCTAGGGTCGTATCCAACACTGCCCCTATAAACTGCAGCCATTGGCAAGGGACCAGATGGGACTTGGCCTGGTTGACAGCGATACTCCGGCTGGAAAAGGCCTGTAGGGTAAGAGAAAGGGAGTGTAAGAGTTCCTTCCTGGATGGAGCTGCTGCCAGAAGCCAGTCGTCAAGGTAGGGGAAGACCTGCACTCCCTGGGTACACAAAAAGGCCACCACTACAGCCAGGCATTTGGTAAATACTCGGGGAGCCGAGGAAAGACTAAATGGGAGGGCCCTGAACTGGTAGTGCACCCCTTGGAAACAAAAATGGAGACATTTGCGGTGGGAAGGGCATATGGGGATATGGAGGTATGCATCCTGCATATCCAAAGCGCACAGCCACTGTTCCAGCTGAAGCATGGGAAGAAGGCTCTGTAGAGAGAGCATTCTGAACCTTCTGTACTCCACGTACTGATTCAGAGAGCTGAAATCTAAGATGGGTCTCAGGTCTCCAGTCTTCTTTGGTACTAGGAAGAAGTGAGAATAGTAACCCGTCCCCCGAAAGGGGAAGGGGATGGGTTCTATTGCTGCCTTCTGAAGAAGAAAGCAAATCTCCTCTAGTACCACGGGAAGATGAATAGGAGTGTACGAGGACAGAGGGGGAGGTCTGCGAGGAGGCTTTTCGGTGAACTCTATTGAGTGCCCTGCTGAGACCAGCTGATGTACCCAAGCATTTGCCATCATCCTCTCCCAACCCGGCAGATAGGAGGAGAATCTCCTACCTACCGGTTCCTCTGGAACAGCCGGAGGAAGAGGGAGAGACAGGGAGTCAGGAGTCAGGAGGCAGAGGGCAGAGCAGCAGCTGGAGCTCTGGAGGCCTTCTTGCTGGGGTGAGCTTTGGCTGCTGACTCAACTCTACATTTATTTGGACATCAGGCCTGTGTTTGTTTTTGTTTTTGGCTATTTTGGCGCGGAAAGGGACATTTCTGCCCTGAGAGGATTTGTACATAGTCTGAACGGACTTGAGTGCAAAACCCTTCTCCTGCAATTCGGTTATGATGTCCCTGAAATCACCTCCGAATAGTACGGGGACCCTGAAGGAAGCATCCTGGATAGCAGTCTGTACTTTAGAGAATAAACCTGACCAATGGAGCCAGGCATGATGCCTCAAGCCTACAGCAAAAGCTGAGCTCCTACCTGCAGTGTCCAGCGCATCGTATGTGGCACGTAACATGTGCCTACAGGCCTAATACGCGGAGTGGACCAGGTCTCCCAGTTCCTGTTTGGTCTGGGAATCAGGGAGAGAGTCCAGTTTGGCTTCAACCTGACTAAGAATGGACTTCTGGTAGTCCCCCATGTGTCCAACATAGTTTAGGGCCGTCATACCCAGGGTAGAAGATGCGCAGATCTTCTTCCTTTACTGGTCCAGAAGTCAAGATTCCTTGTCTGGATGGGATGAGCTGAGATGCTTTGAGTTGGAGGATTGGTCAAGAGCAGTGCTAATCACTACTGAATCCACCTTGGGGTGAAGACTGAGAAAGTCTTTACCGTCTGGAGCCTGACATAGCCTATCTGCCTTTCTAGGAAGAGGGGCCAGCAAGGAATGTTGTTTCCAAATAGTGGATACAAGATCTGCGCAAGGCTCAATCCAAGGTGGAATCAGTGTTGGAGTGGTTTCTGGGAGGTTCTGGTGGGCAGCAAGTTTTCTGCACTGTGGATCAGGCTCCACTGGTTGCCACTCACAAGCTGCCTGGATTTTCCTTAGCTGCTCCAGAAAAGAAGGATCCTCCGGAAGAGACTTCAGAGAGTTCTTAGGCCTGGGTTTTTCTGGAGTATGTGGCTCGTCCCCAGGGTCAGAGTGATCATAATCAGTGTCTGAATGTGATGGCTCCGATGATGAAGAGTAAGAGTCCTCCCTGTTGGGTGGCTCGACCCCTCTGGGGGTACCCTGGGGGTGCGTGTCCTCCCTGATCCGCGATCCAGACGGTTCAGCTCTGGCGTCGAGCAAGGGGAGAGGGGTCTCCTGTTGCCGACGTGAGGGGTCCAGCGTAGGGACCGGTGTCGGTAAATGGCTCTTGACCTCCCTGGTGAGTTGGGTCTTAGCATCAAGCCCACCAGGAGGCCAAAACCTCCTTCAAGTTCACCTGAGGTTGTGGGGGTGGTGGAAAAGGAGGAGGACTTGGATATGGGTAACTGGGAAACCCGAAGAAAGGGTACCCATAACCCGACAGCGGGAGGCCCAGCATCGGGTATTGAGGCGCCGGGTACTGCGGTGTCAGATACTGTGGCATCTGGTACTGTGGATGCTGGATACTGTGTCATCGGGTATTGCGGCGTTGGGTATCCAGGCGCCAGGGGCTCTGACGGAACAGAAGGTCCTGGCATCGGCCCAGCAGGCGGACCAGACAGTTCACATGTTGTCCCGGAGTAGGTTGACCCACGGGAGGGTCTGGGAGCCCTGCCTGCCCTAACAGTGGAACAGGTCTGTTGTCAGGTAATGGTATACCGAAGGGCGACGTTTAACTGGCATCAGGTCTGGCGTCTGAGGATCTGGCGTTGGGGGCATCCCTGACTGCAGCGTCCCTGTGTCCTCGACCCCAGCTGGGGAAGAGGGAGCAGAATCCCCGAGGGGGGAGTCTGAGAGGATGGAGGGGCCTCAGAGGGCAAAGCAGCAGGAGTACGTTGCGGTGACTCCTGGACATCAGGTGTGGTTTCAGAGCCTGACGTGTGGTCGCAGGCTGGGCGGTCGTCAGAGGGGCCAACAACCAGCCTATCAGCCTTGTCTGGGTGGACATCAGTGGAGCTGGCGCCTGATTTACCAGACCTACTCTTACCAGTAGGCTGAGAGGGTTGAGTGGCCTTAGTGAGAGCGGAGGCCTCCTTTGCCCAAGAGGCTCTCGGTGGGCCTGAGTGCAAGCCAGTTGGGGGGCACTCCAGCTTGGTAACCACCAAGGCAGCCGTCGAGGATTGAGGGGAAGATACCTTAGGGGCCGCGACTCCAGCCGAAGTTGTGGCAGCTGTGGACGAGTCCCAGTCCCGGTGCTTCTCCTTGTCCCTATTTTTCTTGTGGCCTTCGAGGGAAGTGGATGCTTGCCTCAATTTCTACAATTCCTTTTCCATGGATGCCATTTTCTTTTTTAGCAAGTGAGCTTCCAGGAACTGCTGCCTCCGTTTGCAGGTAGCGGAACTAAATTTTCAGCAGTGCTGGCACGCCTCCACGCGCTAGTCCGGGCCTAAGCAGAAAAGACATAGAGAGTGGCCATCCTTGTGAGTGAGCTGCGAACCGCACGAGCTGCACTTATTCTTATGCAATTCAGAGGGCGTCGGGGACGACATACACAGCGAAATACTCAAAAACTGTATTTGAGAAGAAAATTGAAAATTTGAAGTCAAAAAGAGTAATACTCATCCAAAATGTCGAGACAAAAGAGCGCTGTTCTTCCGCGAGGTACTTTCGGAAGCCGACGGCAGGAAAGAACTGGAAGGCGGGCGTGGGGGACCGCCGCTTTATACTGATGTCAGATGACGCCAGTCACCTGACGTGGGGGCGGTCCCCTGCCAGAGACTGCTAGCTAAAGATTTTTTCGTGGGGTCCTGATGCCTGGCAGCTTAGTCCTATCTGTGAATACCTACTGCAAGAGCCCTCTCAAAGTTAGATCAATGCTTTCCATGACAGAAAGCGTAACTCGCAGCTTGTGGCAGGCTCAATGGGAGACAACGTAAGCTTTTCTAAAATAAACAAAAGATCTCACGGGGCAACAGCTTCCCTGATGGGAGGTTTCAGATGCAATATGCCCTGCACAAAAGTGTGGGAGATATTGAATTGGGCGACAGTCTTGCCTTCAGTAGGTGCATGGTACACAGAGATGGCAGAAAGGTGCACCTTAATCGATGAGTAATTCAAGTCCGAGTCCGATAGGGAAAGGAAACACTTTAGAATGAGAGTTTCTGGACAAATAAAGGGATCCAGGTGATAAGTGGTGGCCCATATGCAGAACCGCTTCCATTTCATAGCATAAGTGGCTCTAGTGCAATGTTTTCTAGCTGCCACTAGAATGTCTGCCTCCTGGGGAGACACCCCTAACAGGGCAACTGCTAAGTCTGCAGGAGCCATGCGTGAAGCTGCTGTGACTTGGGATCTGGATGGACAAGGGTGCCTTGCTCCTGTGAGAGCAGGTCGAGCACAGAGGCAGGGGAATTGGAGGCTCCACTGCTAGTTGCTGAAGGAGTGGAAACCAAATTAGTCGAGGCCAGTAAGAGGCTATCAGGATCATCTCTGACCTTTCAGACTGCAACATAAGCAGAACCATCTGCAGCAATGTAAAGGGAGGGAAGCAGGGTGGGACAAATCAGTTTGTGGGCTGGTGACCAGTTTGGCCACTAGCTTTCAAACTCTGGTAGCCAAACCAATATTTGTACTGGTCATCCTTTTAAAGGGCTCAAAAATCACTTTGTAGGCAGGTAGCCAAGTTGGCCAATAACTTTCAAAATCTGGCATCCAAACCAATTTTTTAGGTAGCCATTGGCCACCTGGCTACCTGATCTGTCCCACGCTGGAAGGATGGCATACAGAAACCTCCCTGTCCAAGAGAGGAACAACGCGTCTCGGTGGAAAACATCAGGCCCTGGATCTAGCAAGCAGAAACTGGGCAGTTTTTAGCTGGATGGGGATATGAAGAGGTCCAGTTCGGAACGGCCCCACCTGTCTAAGATATCTTTGACCATGAAGGAAAGAAGTTCCCATTCATGAGCCTTGGCCCGGGAATGGCTTAGGCTGTCGGCCAAGGTATTCTGAATGCCTGGAACATGCACAGCAGTCAGGTCCAGGTGACACTCTATGGCCCAATACCAAACTCTCATGGCCTCCCTGTAGAGGGGGTAAGAATGCTTTCCCCCTGCTTGTTTATGCAGAAGACCACAGACATATTGTCCATCTGGATCAAGAGAGGACCCGGGGGTAGGCTGATCTGGAAGGCCTGCAGCACATACAGAATCGTCCACATCTTCAAAACACTGATGTGGAGATGCTGCTCTAATGGGGACCAGGTGTCCTGGGTCTCACAGTCCGCCAGGTGGGTGCCCTAGCCTGACACGTCCGTGGTCAGTACCTGTCGAGGTGACTCTGATCGGAAGTGGACCCCCTTGGAGAGGTTCGAGGGCTTCATCCACCACGCCAAAATCTGATGCACTGAGTTAGATTCCAACACTGGTTGTTCCAAATTGTTTGTGCGTTGATCCCATTGGACCTGAAGGCTCCACTGAGCCACCCTCATATGTAGGCTAGCCAGGGGCACTGTAGCAGTGGCCGCTGCCATATGTCCCAGCAGCCTTAGGACTACTCTGGCTGGAACATGGTGAGACAACGAGACCAACTGAGCCCATGTCTGACGGTATTCTGCCCTGTCCAGGGGAAGAAAGGCCTTGCCTTCAGGGCCAGATTAAGGCAACCTGGAGCCCTAGGCCCAAGAGAAATTTGGGGCCCCCCTTAATGCAACCGTGACACTTCACCACCACTGTGTCCCTTTGCTGTGACCGCACCCCTTGGCCATTGCATGTCAGTCACTGAAACTTGAAGAAAAACAGAAACATAGTAACATACAAGTCAGCAAAGAAGGACCTCTTAGCCCACCTAGTCTGCCCTATTTTCCCTACATACTGTGCCACCGCAGACCCTACTTGCTCTTTGGTCTTCACCCCCCTTATTTCTAAGGTCCCCTTTGTATCTATCCCATGCATGCTTGAATCCTGTTACCACTGTAGTACCCACCACCTCCACTGGGAGTCTGTTCCAGGCATCCGCCACCCTTTCCATGAAGAAATATTTCATCACATCTCCTTTGAGCCTCACCCCCTCCAGTTTTATAGTGTGACCCCTTGTCCTTGAGCATCTTTTTCAATGTAAAATACTACCTTCATGTACCTTTTTAACACATGTTAAGTATTTCTTTTCAACATTTCTATCATGCCCTCCTTTCCTCTAAAGAGTACATATTTAATTCCTTGAGTTTTTAATCATAGGGCTTCTGATGCAGGCCCTGCACTATTTTGGCTGCCCTCTTCTGTACTACTTCCACCCTATCTAAGTCCTTCCGAAGATGGGGCCTCCGAAACTGGACACAGTACTCGAGGTAGGACTTCACCATCGATCTATACAGGGATAACACTATCTCCATCTTTCTGCTGGTTATGCCCCTCCCTATGTTCTTACAGTCCCTCAAAAGTGGCATAAAACATAAATAACCTAACTAAAATGCTTGACAATTAATGAAACTAATACTATCAGTATGGAAAAATAACAATAGTCTGAATTTTGATCATTTGGAGAACATAATTACTAACTGGTCTGGTAAAAAAAAATTTGGGGATGTGAATTGTCATGAATGTGCACTTCTCCAAAGCCTTCCCACCACCCCAACACAAATGTATGTGCATGCAGTCTGGGTGTTATCATTCTGTCCTGCCAGGTAAGGTCCAGAACAGTGTACCACTCTACGGTTACCCCTTGGACCACAGAACCACAGACTGGGCTGTGAACTTGAATACAAAATGAATGTTTAGAAATGTCATCTACAGTTTGAATGTTTTCAACTGTTACTGCAGAGTGCTGCACTGTTCTGGAACTTTTATTTATTTATTTATTTAGCTTTTGTTTACCAGGTAAGCACGCTAGACCATTAAGTGCCGATTTTCAGGCACGACCCGAGAGAATTACAAAGATACAGGCAATAACAATTCAGAGACAGGATAACAGCAATTCAACAAGGTACAGTCAGCTACAGTCAGAGAAGTCCGAAAGTAACCAAGTACAGTGACAAGGTAGCAGCTATCAACATGGTACAGACAGCTATAGGCAGAGAGCTACAGTCAGGTAACAGGCAGAGAACAAATACAATGCAATTACAGTGTTAAGGCATGGCAACCGTAGAAGGTTGCCGAGGAAGCAAAACAAATATCAGCAGTACATTTCTGGAGCGTGCACTAGAGAACATATGCATACACACAGTCAGGAATGGGCATAGGCACATCACGGAGGGTAGGACGGCTAAGAGCAGAGGCAGTCTGAAGCTTGTTTTAAGTAGCCCCAGAGGGAGGACCGGAAACAGCTGTGGGAGGGGGCAGCTCTTACATGAGCAGGGAGGAGGTTCCAGGCTCTGGGGGCAAGGGCCACGAGGGTGCAGTCCCCTGCAAGGGAGCGAGTTTTGGGGACCATGAGTGCCTGAGAGTCGATGGACCTCAGCCGATAGCCAGAGAGGGCAGGCTGAAGCAGATCAGCAAGTGCCGGAGGAGTGGACGATCGGATGACGTTGTCTGTAAAGTTGCCCATTACGAAGGATCAGTGATAACTAGGGGAGAGCCACCCCAACCTGGAGTAGAGCTGGCAGTGATGGGTGAGGCGGGGGGCTGACAGGGCGAAGCAACACACGTTGTTGTATGTGGTGTCCCATTTCGAAAGCTAGGATTTTGGGGAATTCACGAAGGAGGTGAGCCCATATCAAAGCTTGGGGAGAAAGACCCCTTTTACCGGGCAAGTCGGGCAGCTGGGGTGAGACAGCTTTTTGCTCTGTACGCTAGACACAGTTTACAGTTTGTGACCTTGCAGGAGTTACGTATATGCAGGGAGAGATCCAGCTGAGGGTCGAGGGTTACCCCCCAGGTACTTGAAAGAGTCAACCACCAACAGAGGGATGCCATCAGTACCAACGACTCTGAGATCGTCCGGGCACGCTCTAACCTTGGCAGGGGAGCCGAATAACATGGCCTGCGTCTTCTGGAGGTTGATGACAAGCTTATTTACCTTGAGCCAGGATTGGATGTGGTTGAAATCAGAGTTGAGTCTGATGTTTTTGTCACCAATATTCTGGGAGCTAGCATAAGTATTTGGGCTGGCCGCCTATTTGTGTGCGCACCACTTTATCCCAGCAAGTCGCAGCAGCTGCTTCTTTGGACTTTGTCCTGTCAGGTATTATGAACCAGGATGTGGGGCTTTTGTGTGGTGGTATAAAGACCCATCTCTAAAAGAGGCTAGGTCATCAAGCGGTGCAGGACTTAAGTTGGTAGTTTACTAGAGGAGCAATGAACTTTAGAGATTATATTTCAAGCGAGTGATGATTGAAAGAAATCATTCCCAGGGACGTGATGATTCAGAGCAGATGAGATGCTCATTCCTCAGCTCCGCTCCTCAGCTCCCTAATTTACAGTTTTTGTTTGCCCTTACCCGCATTGATTTGGATCAACTGGCACAGTTTCAGCCGGTTTTGCCACCTCCGATCTGCGTTTCAGGCACTGGTCTCCCGGTAATTTTCTTCCCTCACTCTTCGAAGAATGGAGTCGGAGATGCGGCCCGCTGGGCCCATACACACCCCACTGAACACGCCTGAGAAGGGGAAAGCGGCCAAGAAAACAAAAACGCAGACAGCTGCTATCCCCAAGCCGACTGCCTCTCCAGCGCCTCTCACAGAGGAAAAATTTCCTCTACAGCTGTCCCCGCTTAAAGAGGCGCTGCTGGGGATTACAGCTCAGCTCATGGGCCTACAGGCCATCTCAGAGTCACTGTCACGGAGAATGGGAGGTGCAGAGGTTAGGGTCAGTTCATTGGGGGACTGGAAGGGTAGACAGGAGAGTGATGCAACAGCCACCCACAGCAAGTTAGCTAAATTGGAAGAAAAGGTCAAAGACCTTGAGGGATGTAGTAGAAAAAACAATCTTTTAATACTGGGGTTACCAGAAGGAGAAGAGGGTCAGAACCCAGTTCTTTTTATTCAAAAGTTCTGCAGCAAGGTGGTGAGGCCCTCCCCCAATGGCCCTAGCTATATTGTGGAGTGGGCACACAGGGCACTAAGACCAATGCCACCCCCAAAATGCTCCACCTCGACCACTAATCTTCAAATTTTTCAATTATTTGGACAAAGTGCATATTATGGCCAAGCTTAGAGACCTGAGGGAGCTCATTTGGGAGGATCATAATAAGATAAGAATCTCCCAGGACCTACCACGTTCTGTAAGGCTTAAGAGGGCAGACTTCAACTCTTATATCTCCAGACTTACTGCAGCTGGTATCCGGTTCAAGATGCTTTACCTGGCTAAACTTCAAATCACGCATCAGGGATCCCCAAGGACATTCAACTCTGCAGAACAAGCAAGGCTGGAACTCCCAATCCTGTTTCTGGAATTGTTCCAGGCTCCTAAATGACACTCATTTGGCATTCTTTAAAACACTTGGTTGTAGTATCGAGGACTCGGTTAAGTTGGTGTATAGTAAATCACTTGTTTATTTGTTTTTGAACTTCAGGCAGCTTTCATCGTTCAATGCCTAGAATTGCAGGACTTTATATGCCCCCAGGGCTTACACAAGACTGTGATTTTTTGCTGCTGTCTATGGACTCAGACCACCCAAAGCTCTATGTCCAGACCCGAAGATGTTACCTGATGGCCTGCACTGTCTCTGCCACACCCGACGACTACTTCTGACCTGGAAGGGCGCGGCCGGGATATAGACGTGATGGGACACCTGGTAACCTTTTTGGGCACAGTGAGATGGGTGCCCTACTTGTGGTACTGTTGAGGACGATGGCACGGGTCGGGTAGGTTCTCCCTCCCTCCAGTCAGGGCGCACATTGACACAGGCCTCCACACTCCTCGCCTCTCTCTGTCAGCTGTGGTGGGTTCTGGGAGGGGCATGCCCCCTCCCAGTCCCCCCCCTCAGGTCATTACACTGGGTTGATGGGCCAAGTAGCAAGGCGGGGTCCCTTGGGCTCCCCCTCTGTTAGAACAGCATCAGTTTTTGCCAGTGCCCTCGCCCTCCTGCAGCAAATATTGACGTGGCAGGTCTTAAGGATGGAGGGAGGCCTCCCCCCCCACCACGGACCCTCTAATGCCACAATCATCTCTATATTGGGTTCAAGTCCAAGGAGCCATTTGCCACATGTGAAATTGTAAGGTTTTAAAGTTAACCGCTGTGGCAGCTCCTAAGTCTTTATCTTTTCTGAGCTGGATGGCTGCCCTTAGGGAGGCTAATTGGGGTGCTGGCTTGCTGCACTTTTTAGAAGTTGGGGCCCTTCTGTCTCCGCTGATTCACAAAGTATTGCTGGTGTGCCTGGCGACGGGGCGGCTGTTGACCTGGAGGTTTCTGGTCTTCAGTGTTCAGCTTGTGGGGTCCTGGGCTTGCTTGCCCGATTTGGTTTCCAGGTGTCTGGGTGCCGAAGCGGCTTCCGACATGTGCACCTGTGCCCTGGTTATCAGGCCAACGGTTGTGGTCCCATTGTATGCCTTTTATTCCATCCTGTGGACATGGACTCTGGGGGGGTTATTGGATCATCATGATCTACCAATGGGAGCAATAACAGACTGTTGGGCGGGGATGCTGTTGTTTGCAATTCACAAAGTTAAGGGGCTCTCCTATATTTCTGTCTGTGGGGTATCAGGGCTTACCTTTTTTCACTTATTCCCTACGGGTAGGAAGCCGGGAAGGGGGGGGGGCCTGCTCTGAGGGTGTACTACATCACGTACGCAATGAAATACAGGTTACTCACCTGTAACAGGAATTGTAGGAGTGGTATATGTTGTACATCCACACTGTCTGGCAGGTTCCTTGCCACTTTAATTCTTGCTGGAACCTCCCACCGACCCGGGTGGTAAAACCCTTGGCTCCGCCCCATGACGCCAGATCTAGCCCGCTGGAAGCCAAGTTGCACGTCGGAGCCAGGGAGGTTGGGTGGGTCGTGTGGATGAACAACATATACCACTTCTAGAACTCCTGTTACAGGTGAGTAACCTGTATTTCTAGGGATGTGGATATGTTGTTCAAGCCACACTGTCTGGCAGACTCCGAGCAGTTCTCCGGGAGGAGGGAGGCAAGCACACCTCCTACTTGGGAAATAAGGACTGAAGAACCGAGGTCGCAAAACCAGCATCCCGGCATGACTCAAAGTCAATGTGGTAATGGGAAATAAAGGTGTGCTGGCTTCCAGGTAGCAGCCCTGCAGATTTCCTGGATAGGGACGTCCCTAGAAGCAGCCACCGAAGCAGCAGTATGGCGGGGCTGAATAAGCTCTTATCCCTTTGGGAGGCTCCATGCCCGCCAACCTATAGCAGAGATCTATGCAGGAGGCGACCCACCTGCTTATTGTCCGCTTGGCTGCAGGTCTGCCAGGTGCGGCTTCAGCGTAGGTGACAAACAGCTGGCGAATTTCTCCCCGAACACCAGCCGGACGGCTTATCCTTATAATAAGCAAGCACCCTTCTAGAGTCCAAAGTATGGAGACTGTATTCGACTCCTTATGGGATGCCTCAATGACATTCAGGACCTCGTCGGAAAGACCCAAGGCCTGGAACTCTAGCCGCTCAGGAACCAGGCCATCAGGTGCAGGGATTTATGGTCCGGATGGAGGACCTTCCCCTTGTCAACTGAGATCAGGTCCGGGCGGACTGTAAGCCCGCCTCGGGAGCCTGTAGCTGAGGCTGAGGAGATCTGGGTACCAGAACTGGCAAGGCCAGTCTGAAGCTAACAGAATCACCTGTGCCTTATCCCTCTTCACCTTGAGAAGCACCTTGTGGATCAAGGGAAATGGAGTTAAGGCGTAGAAGAGGCCCGGGGTCCCCGGCCTCGAGAATGCATCCCCCTGCAGCGAGCCCTGCTGAGTGGGGGTGGGCATGAAACAGCCTCAGCTTTGCGTTCTCGCTGGAGGTGAACAGGTCCACCTGAGGGGTGCCCCAAAGGGAGAACAGGTCTTGCACTACCTCCAGCAGGAGAGATCACTCATGAGATGCAGCGCCTATCCAGCTGAGGGCATCGGCCAGACTGTTCAAGGCTCCTGCCTCATGGATGGCTAGGAGATCCACCTCCAGGCTGATCACGAGAGATCAAATGCGGAGAGCTTCCTTGCACAGAGACAAGGAGTGCCTCCCGCCCTGACAGTTGAAATAGTACATGGTTGTCTGGACCTGACCTCGTACAAACGGAGCAAAGGCAGTAAGGACTAGCCGAACCGCTTGAAGCTCCAGCAGGTTGATGTGGCATCGAGACTCCTCAGGATACCAGAGGCCGTGGGCTCAGAATTCCCCCAGATGGGCACCCCAACCCATCAAAGAGGCGTCAGTCATAAGAGTGACTGTCGGCTCGGGGCAGACAAACAGGATACCCTCCTGCAGATAACCTGGGATGAGCCACCACTGCAGGCCGTCCCACATCTTCTGGGTCAGGGTCACTGGCTGGTCCAAAGGACCAGAGCGCTATGACCACTAGTGGGCCAGCCCCCACTGCAGGGGGCACATACACCAGCTGGCCCAATGGACCACACTGGTGCAGGCTGCCATGAGGCCCAAAAGGCGCAGAAAGTCCCAGGCAGGGCGCAATTGCCAAACCAGAAATGACTGGGCAAAGAGGAAAGGACTTCAGCCCTGTCCACCGGGAGCCAGGCTCTGGCTCAAAGAGAGTCGAGCTCAGCCCCGATGAACTGAATCACCTGCGATGGCACGAGTTCAGATTTGGCCTCATTGATCAGGAGGCCAATCTGAGAGCAGACCTGGAGGGCCAGATCCCTGGACTGCTCCATCTCCCAACCTGGACGGGGCTGCAATCAGCCAGTCATCCAAGTAAGGGTACACCCAGACCCCTCAGCACCACAGGAATGATGTCACCATTGCCATGCATTTGGTGAAGACCCTGGGAGCTGGAGATAGGCCAAAGGGCATGGCCCGGAACGCGTAGAGGGATCCCTCTGCCCTGAAGCGGAGGACTCGCTGATGAGACGGATGGATTGGGACATGAAAAAACACGTCCTGGAGATCCAGAGAGCAGAACCACACACCTAGTTCCAAGAATGGAATGATCTGAGCCAGAATGACCATCCTGAAGGTGCGCAGCCTTAGGAAATTGTTTAGGTCGTGCAGATCGAGAATCGGGCACCAACGCTCCGTTCGCTTTGGGACCAGGAAGTACCTGGATAAAAACCCCGGGTTTGGAGGAGGATCTGCCACCTCGCTGATAACCTCCTTCTGGAGGAGCAGAGCAATGACGGCTCGACGAGCCGACAGAGAGGCTGCAGAGCCCACAGGCCCCCCCCCCCCGGTGGGGCGACGGCTCAAAGGGAGGGGACTGCTCGAATTCCAGAGGCAGACTCCTGTCGACCACTTCCACTACCCAACGGTCCAAGGTGATAGCAGACCAGGCGGAAAGGAAGTGGCGGAGCCGTCCTCCCCATGGGGGGAACCTGGGAAGGAGTGACAAGGTTGGGGTGACACCACCCAACCCGCCACTGGGCAGGCTTGAGGAAGGGCCGCCGGGACCCGCTTGGACCTTTCCCTCCAGGCTTCCTGCTGGAGGAAGCAGCAGGCTTGGCCTTGGGGCACCAAGCGTGAGCCTGCTGGCCCTGTTGCTGGTGCTGCTGGGCCGGACGTGCCACAGGGGTGGAAGGGCGAAAGGGCTTACGCTGTCACTGACGGCCTTTGTCCTTCTGGGCAGACACGACCAAGTCCAAGGTGGCACTGGACTTCTCTGGAGATGGCCTTCCACCCCCGGCCTGAACAAGTCGGTGCCCCGAAAGGGAACGTCTGCCAGCTTGTGCTGGGTATCCGCCGTGAAGGAGGAGATCCACAGCCAAGCTCTGCAGTGCACGGTTACTGTGGCTCCTACTGATCGGGCACAAGAGTCTCCAATGTCCAAGGCAGTTTGGAGCTGTTGTTTGGCCACCGCCCTTCCCTGATCCCGCACCTGCTTGACCATCATCTGAAGGTCAGCAGGGAGACGAGGGATCACCTCATCCAGGGAACACATAAGGGCATGTGAAAAATATGCCATCAGCACAGCCGAGCTAGCCTGTCGAAGACCTAGGGAGGAAGCAGTGTAAACTTTTCATCCCGAGTAGTCCAGCTTCTTGGACTCCTTGTCGGGTGGTTTATCCATGTCCCTAACATTTCCGGAACACCAGAAGACGCTATCGGTTACCAGCCCCTCTGCAGAGGGGTGCTCTGAAAAAACGGAGAGGGAACCGGTGGGGACTGCATACTTGCGAGCCATCCAGGCCGAAAGCACAGGACAGGATGAAGGCCAATGCATGAACTCCAGGGCTGGGCCAACAATGGCCTCGGCCACAGGGAATCCCCTCGGTCCAGAATCCCTGTGAGGGGATATCTGGCACATTTTTGTACGGGTTCGAGCTGTATCCCAGTATACTCTGAGATGAGCCGAAGGATTCCTAGGAACGAGGATGGGCACTCGTCCACCGACTGACCCCTGGTAGATTCCAGGTCAAGGGGCCTGGTGTACAAGGAGGAGTCATCGGACTCCGAGGAGTCCAAACAGCCGCCAGTGCCTGAGCCACCTCCACCAAGCCGAATGGGGTGAGGGGTGACCGATAACCAGGTGGGCAAGCCCTGACCCGATCGAGAATCCTTGGTCCGGGTCCCGGTCTTAGGTTGTGGAGGCGATGGTTCCACCAAAATGGGTGGAACAGACAGTTTTAGCCAAGCAATCGGTGCCAGAGTTGGCTCCTCAACTATAACGAGGGGATGCTTCAGTTGTTCGGGTGACAACCACTTAATGGCTGGTGAAGGCGACGGAGTCGGCTTACTACCAGCTAACAAGAGTTGCTGCCACATCATGTCTCGATAGTGCCGAATGAATCCAAGGCCGAGCCTATCCCGCGAAGAGGACGAGCGCCATGCCGCCTGCTATGCCAGCGACTGAGACCGCCGATGTCAGCGGGACCTACCTGACACGGAGGAGGTCCAAGACAGAGACCCTTCAGGTCGCTAATGGTGGGTCGAAGAGGGGGCAGGGGAAACCCGCTCATCCCTTGGTTCAGGGTCCTTAACCGGGAACTTCGGCACAGGAGGCACGAGCAAGTCCTTGATAACCACCCAGGGAACCAGTGAAGAAGGGTTGTCAGCTTCTCCAGTCGACAACCCATCCAATGGGTCGAGAAAAATCTCGTCCGCATCAACGAGTGTCTCAGCCAGCTGACCTGATGGGGATATCGTGAAGCCAGTGGCCTTAGCTGCAACCTTGACCGAAGTCGAGAGCCGACGGTCCAGGGAAGGAGATCTCTCTGGCTCCCACGGACGTCGACAGTGGGACTTACCTTTCGGTTCCTTTTTATTTGACCTACTCGTGTGAGTCCCCGAGGGTCCTTCTCCTTTGGAGGAGACAGACTGACAAAGCTCCTTGAGAGAAGCAGTGTAGGAGGAGCCCAAGGAGAGCGGGATAAACGCAGACGCCGAGGAGGAAGAAGACGTGGCCTGAGCCGCCTCCTTCTCGAGGGCGATCAACTGCTCCGGCTGCTCCGTGGACACCACCCAACGAGCCTCATTCAACTTCACTGGCGGGTACTGTTTCTCGGTGCACCCTAGTTGAAGTCGGGCAGCGCGGTCTTCCAGAACCGAAGCCGTAAAGGACTTGCAGAGATCGCAGGCCTGCGGATTGTGAGCAAGACCCAGGCAGTAAATGCACGTGGAGTGAGGGTCGGTCAGAGACATTTTCTGCCCACAAGGGTACCGATGGAAGCCGGGAGTAGATTTATCCATCGCAGCCGTGAGGGACGATGAAGACGTAAGTCTAGTAAATGTTAAAATAATTTTCAGAAATTACGAAGGATTAGGATCCAGGCCTACAACGCAGAGCGCTAAGGAGGGAACTTGAGCTTCCAAGCGGTAAGGAAAATCTGGCGTCATGGGGCAGAGCTGAGGGTTTTACCACCCGGGTGGGTGGAGCCAGCTTGAAGACCTTCCGGCAAGAATTAAAGCGGCAAGGAACCTGCCAGACAGTGTGGATTGAACAACATATCCACATCCCTAGAAAGTAGCCGTATGGCTTTTAGGGCTGGGGGTTGTTATACTGTACATAGTTTGTATTTTTTTTGGGGGGATATTAGACTCAGAAGGTTTCGCTAGTGGATGAGGGGTGGGGGATCTGTTCTTATTTCCCTGTTTGTTCAGACTGCTGTTCCCTTTATGGCACTGCACGGGGAGGGCGAGGGGAGGCAGGGATATTGGAGGGGCTGGAGCATGTCTGATGTTCTTTTCTCTACACCTGGAGGGCTGGAATTCACTTTTTTTCTTAACAGCTAGATATGGGGGCTGCGTTTAAATTCTTGTCTTGGAACATAAAGGGGGCAAATGCCAAATGTAAGCATTACATGGTACTCTGTCACCTTAATAAACATCATCCCAACGTGGTGTTTCTGCAAGAAACTCACTTAAAGCAGGAGGATATCCTGCTTTTTCGCAGGGAGTGGGTCGGCCAAGTTTTTGGAGCCGGTATCAGCAATATAAAAGGTGGTGTAGGCATTTTAATTAACAGAAGCACATCGTTCCAGTTGATAGATGAGATCCTGGACCCTGAGGGTCAGTTTATCTTTTTACATGAATGCCTCGGCCATACTGAAGTAATCTTGGGGTGCGTCTATGGCCCTAACTCAGATTCCCCTAACTTCTTTGCTGAACTCGTCTCATCTTTCTACTCTCCCGGCCTCCTCCCTAATTCTAGGAGGTGACTGGAACCTAGTCTTTCATAATGACATTGACAGATTGGAAGGGTGATACCATGGTCTTTTCCTGACTCAAAGGGGCCTTTGAGAGTTGATGGACACTCTTGGGCTGGGTGACCCTTGGTGAATACTACACCTCCCAGACAAGCAAAACACCTTTTACTCTAACCCCCATAAATCTCATTCTCCTATTGACTACTACTTGACTTCTCTGTCGGTTCTCCCCGGGCTACTGGTGTGTAAGATTCTCCCTATGGTCCTTTCCGATCACGCCCCGGTCTACATAGAACACTCTCTGGGGGGATGGAGGCTCGAGACAGAACCTGGAGGCTCAACTCTGGTCTCCAATGAGACACAAATGTGACTCAGTCTTCATAACGTTTCATACAGAATTTCTTTTCTGACAATCTGGGCTCCATTCCTTTGCTAGACAAGTTATGGGAGGCAGCGGAGTGTGCCATCAGGGGTGAATGTATTAGGCTGGCTGTTAAGGCCAAGAGAGTGAGAGAGGACGCCACCCACAGATTACTCCACCAAATAAGGGAGTTAGAATGGGATCTCTCCTCTTGAGCCAGTTCAGACTGCTGGTTCCAGCTTAAAGACCTGCGGGCCCAATATTTTGGGCTGTAAGCTGAAAAGGTGGACCTAACACTACAGCGGGTTAAAGAATCAGGGGAAAAGGTGGGGAAATTGTTGGCCCTATGGCTCCGTCAATTCAGCGCCAGAACCATGATCCAAGGCCTGCAGCCCGTATCACCTGGGCCGCTGGTCACCAAGCCCTGAGACACAGCAGCAGTTTATAAGCAATACTATGAATCTCTCTGCACTCTGAAGGACTTAAATTCTGGTGAAGCTCTTAATGTTGATCGCTTTCTGGATTCAGTCTCCTTACCTTCTCTCACTCCTGAGCAACAGGCTCTCTTAGAGGCCCCAATTTCTGTCTCTGAGGTAAAACAGGTGATAGTTCAACTTCCTAAAGATAAAGACCCGGGCCCGGATGGCTTCACCGCTTCATTTTATGCAGATTTTCAGGATGTTCTGGCCCCGTTTCTTTCTCAACTCTTCAACGATCTGTGTTCCTCTGGTCTGTCCGACTGTTCTCTTACTCAAGCATGGATCTCGGTTCTTCCCAAACCTAGCAAATCCCCACTCTTGCCTGGCAACTACCGTCCTATTTCCTTACTAAACTCAGATATTAAGATTATGGCTAAAGTCTTGGCCAGTCGTATGCATCAAATCTGGCAGGGTTTACTGATCCACTCACAAGTAGGATTTGTTGCGGGGAGGGTTTCATCCCATCATACATGCAAGATGCTGCACCTCATGGCTCAGGCAGAATGTAGTCCCATCCCTTCAGTGTTGGTCTCGTTAGATACTGAAAAAGCATTCGACTGCTGGATGGTTTTCTCCTATCCTGAAGAAAGCGGTCAGAGAAAGGGACTCCTGTTGGAAAAGAGCGAGGAAATCCCAACAGGAGGATGATTGGCTTGCTTTTTGCATCTCCAGAAATGCCTGCACTAAATTAATTAGGTCCGAAAAAGCCAGGTACTTCCAGGCAAAACCTGAAGACAACAAAAACAACTCTGCCAAATTCTGGAGTATTCTCAAGGAAACTGAAGGTCAACACTCGGCTGCCTCTCTTCCAGCCAGTATCGTGACCAATGGAGTTACTTATACAGACAGAGCCGCTATCTTAGAGCAGTTCGATAACCATCTCTCCACGGCAGGACTTGCCTTCGACACCTCGCCCGTCAGTAAGCTTAGCTATGCAGGTGATAGCTCAATTAACTTAAATGCTATCCCTTACCCTTACCAACCAAACCCTCCCTTATTCAGCTTTTACACAATTCCATTTAAGCAAGACGAGGACCTCCTTTTGGCACTGGACACAAAACAAAAGCGCCGGCGCAGATAACATTGCACCATTTTTCTTAAAGCTTGGCTACTTCTACCTGACCGCCCCTATCACCCACTTACTTAACATCTCTTTGAGTAAGGGTGAATTACCTGCGACATGGAAGACTGCCCATATTCTACCTCTTTTTAAGTCAGGGGACCCTTGTGACCTGAAGAAAAAATTACCCACCTTAGTAATGTTGTTTCTTCTAATGGAGTCTTGCTATATTATGACATATGCAGTATAACCCCAGGTTAGAACTGCTCCAGAGGTGAAAGAGTTAACTTTCCATGCAAGGCATGGAACCTTGAGCGCGAGCTCGGTTGAACACTCTGTCTGTTGATGCTCAAACTCAAACTGTCAGATCTTTAACAGCAAAACTCACTAAGGTTCTGTGTGGAAGCCGAAAACCTACACTAGCCCACTGGCTACTTAACTACAAAAACACATTTTTGTTCTTGATCCCAAAACAAAGACTCAAGGTAGGGGATTCAAGAAAGAAAAAATATATAAAGACACCTAAACACCCTAAGAAGGGTGAAAATAAAGTGGGCATCTATGAAATGCCAAGATTGCCCTGCCCACCCACATCCCAAAAGTAAAGGTTCTGAGAGGGGCAGGCTGGGGGGGAGGTCATAATATAGCAAGACTCCATTAGAAGAAACAACATTACTAAGGTGAGTAATTTTTTCTTCAAACAACATGAAGTCTTGCTATGTTATGACAATGCAGATTACACAGCAGTACCTCCAAGGAGGAGGGACAGAACCTATTTAGGAAATAGGCTCTGAAGCACAGCTGTGAGAATCGAGCATCACTCCTAGCCTGGATGTCCAGGAGTAAATGCTTAGTAAAAGTGTGAACTGTTTCCCAGGTAGCTGCTTGACATATCTCTAGGATAGGGATGTCCCTGGCAGCAGCCAGAGACGCAGCTGTACCTCTGGTAGAGTGAGCCCTCAGGCCTGAGGGGGGAACCTTACCCAGTTTTTCATAACAAAATTGGATGCAAGAGACAATCCACCTGGCAATGGATCTTTTAGTAGCAGATTTTCCTTTTCCAACCTCACCATAAGTGAGGAACAATTGGAGGGAGTCAAACCTGTGACCCTTGGTACGTTCTATATAGTAACTAAGGGCTCTTTTGACATCTAAACTGTGCAATCTCCTCTCACCAGAGGAGGAATGGTCAGTGAAGTACACAGGAAGAGACATGGATTGATTAAGGTGGAAGTCTGAAACCACCTTAGGCAAAAACTTTCTGTTAGTCCTGAGGACCACCTTATCTCTGTGAAAGGAGATAAAATCAGGCTCCACTGACAATGCTTGCAATTCACTTATGCGCCTGGCAGAAGTGATGGCTACCAAAAACACAGTTTTCCAAGTCAAGTACTTAAGCTCTGCTGAAGACAATGGCTCAAAAGGGGGTTGCATAAGCTGGGCAATGCAAATATTAAGATCCCAAGCAGGGGCAGGGTCCCTGAATGGGGGATTGGTGTGCAGCAACCCCTTGAAAAACTTGGTGAATACAGGATGAGCTGAAAAGGAAGAGGGTTTACCTGCTGATAGGAAAGCAGACACGGCTGCCAGGTGCACTTTTAGGGTAGCTGGTCTAAGCCCCAACGAATTCAAATGCACCAAATAATCTAAGATTGTGGGCAAGTCAGCAGATTCTGGGGAAATGTGCTTGCCAGAGCACCATATGGAAAACCTCTTCCATTTGGAATTATAAGTGGCCCTGGTGGAAGGCTTTCAAAATATCCAATACACCTTGGGAAAGGTGTAGGTCAGCAAACTCGAACTTCTCAAGAGCCAAGCCTTGAGATTGAGAGATTTGAGGTTCGGATACCCAAACCCTCCCCTGGGCACAGGATAACAGGTTGTGATTCCTGGGAAGGCACAGGGGAAGGTGGACTGCTAAGGACAAAAGGAGAGAGTACCAGGGCTGCCTGGCCCAATCTGGGGCAATCAGGATCACCTTGCAGGGTTGAGATCTGATTTTGACTAGCACCTTGAACAGGAGAGGGAAGGGGGGGAAAGCATAGAGAAACTTCCCTTCCCAACTGAGAAGGAAGGCATCCAGAGGGACTGAGCCCAACACTGGGGGCCTGCAACAAAAAAGGGGAAGTTGGTGATTGTCTGGGGCTGCAAAAAGATCTATCTGCGGGGTGCCCCATCTGGCAAATACTACCTCCAATACTAGGGGATCCAAGGCCCATTCGTAATGGCCCTGGGAAATCCTGCTGAGAGCATCTGCCAGGACATTGTCCTTGCCTGGTAGGTGAACTGCCGTAAGAGAGGTGTTCAGGGAATAAGCCAGAGACCACAACTTCATCGCTTCGGGTGCACAAGGCCGTAGACCGAGTGCCCCCTTGCTTGTTGATTTACCACATCGTAGTGGTGTTGTCTGTTCTGACCTGAACCACTTTTTTCTGAACAGATGTGGAAAAAACTTGAAGTGCTAGAAAAACTGCTCTGAGTTCCAACAGATTGATGTGGAGCAGAGATTCCTGAGGGGACCACAATCCCTGGGTAGTGAGGTCGTCCATATGAGCTCCCCACCCCAAGAGGGATGCATCTGTCATAAGGACTAAGGAGTGAGACTGGGGGGTGAAAGGGACCCCCTGTCTCAGATTGCTCTGGTCCTGCCACCACTGAAGGGCCTGGATCAGAGTCAGAGTCACTGGGATCAATTTGGTTAGAGGGTCCCTCTTTTGAGACCAAAAGGCTCTCAAATGGAACTGGACGTCCCTCATCTAAAACCTTGCTCCCTGCACTACTGCTGTAGAGGCAGCCATGTGCCCTAGGAGCTGAAGAAAGTGCCTTGCTGGTCGAGAGACCTGAAGGGTGAAAGAAGAGGCCAGAGAGACCAGGGTCCTTGCTCTTTCCAGAGGAAGGAAGGCTCTGGCCTCTTTTGTGTTCAGTTCTGCACCTATGAAAGTTAGAAGCTGGACAGGCTCTAGGACTGACTTTGGGAGATTGAGAAGGAAACCTAGAGATGTGAACAGTTGCTGAGTTACCTGAAGGTGTAGTCTGACCTGATCTGGAGACTGGCCTACTATGAGCCAGTCGTCCAGATAAGGAAAGATGGCAATCCTTTGCCTTCTTAAGTGGGCAACTGCTACTGCCAGGCATTTTGTGAATACCCTCGGGGCCGAGGTGAGGCCGAAGGGCATTGCTCTGAACTGATAATGGCCCGAGGGCAGTCTGAATCTGAGGTACTTTCGATGGGAGCTTCTGATAAGAACATGGAAGTAGGCATCCTTGAGGTCCAGGGAGGCTAGCCAGTCCCCTGGCCTTAGAGAGGGTAAAATAATTCCCAGAGTCACCATTTTGAACTTTGGTTTTAAAAGGTGCGTGTTTAAGTATCTGAGATCTAGGATGGGCCGCCATTCTCCTGTCTTTTTTGGGGGAAGGAAGTACCTGGAGTACAACCCTTTGCCCTGGTGTAGGGGTGGAACCCTCTCCACAGCTCTGAGAGCCAGGAGGGTAAAAACTTCTGTTTCTAGGGCAAGAGCCTCTGATGGATTTGCAGGTGGAAAGGATCTGATTTTCATCTTTGGAAACTTTTTGAAGCTGAGAACCAGTACCTGGCTTACTACTTCCAGGACCCACTTGTCTGCTGTTAAAGACCTCCAGTCCTGGACAAAGTAAGCCAGCCTGCCCCCTACCGGTAGAGGAGAGTCGGCCCTGGCCACCCCTTCAGGGAGCCTGCTTGGCAGGGGCTTTGGGCTGAGGGGTAGAAGTGGGCTTACTTGTGACCTCTGCCTGCTCTCCTCTGAAGAACCCCCTCTGGGCATAAGCAGAAGAGGAGGCCTGGGCTTGGTAAAAAGGCCTATGAAAGGGCCTGCCCCTGCCCCTGAGATGCTGCCTTTGAGGAGTGGCTTGCCTTTCTTTGGCCTGTGCACTCCTATAGGTGGTCCTATATTCATCCATTTTCTTCATATAATTCTCTGTCTGCTCCCCAAAACAGAGAATTACCCACAACAGGAAAATCCATAGCCTTAGACTGGGTATCCTGTGACAGGGTAGTACATCTGAGCCAAGCCATTCTGCGAAGTGTCACAGATGTAGCCATGACCCATCATTAGAGTCGACTGCAGCATGAAACTGCACCTTGGATGCCTCAATACCATCCGCAGCCACCTGCTCCAGCTCCCTGGCAAGCTGGTCAGGGACTTGTTTCGCTAGGGCCAGCACAGTATCCCATCTGGACTTCTGGTACCTAGCAGCATAAGCCATATAATTTGCCTGTCTGAGTCCTAAAGATGCTGCCATGTATTGTTTCTTTGCCATGGCATCCATCTTCCTAGAGTCCTTTTCAGGAGGGTGCGAGGCTAGGGGAATATTTGCTTTGTCTGGCTGCAGCCTACACTACCCCACATGGCTGCACTGCTGAGAAAAGGAACTCAGTATCAGAGCCTGATAAAGTATACCTCTTGTCCATCCTTTTATCAACAGGAGGATGGGTGAGGAGTTTTAGAATTTTTACTGTCTGTTTCCTAAAAGATTTATGCAAGGAATAGACAGTCTCCTAGACTCTGAAATATCCATCATTTCTACATAATCAGGCTCCTCTTGGTCATCAACAGCTTCCTCAACAGGGAGTTGGAGAGTTTCAGCAACTTTCTTATAGAACATAAAATGAGAAGGGGACTCAGATAGCTTGGGGGGGGAGACCCCAGATGGCCTGTCTGGAGAGATGTCCGGTTCAATGGACACATCCAGACCTTCAAAATCACATTCACTCTCCCCATATTCCTCCTCCCCTTCCTCCGGTTCATAAAAATCCTCAAAATCTTGAACCGGTGGAACCGACCAAACTGACCGCTTTCCTGATGGTGCCGATTCGGACGGAACCGGGGAAAGTGCCTGGACAATTTGAATTGCTTTAGCTATTTCCTCAGCGGTTGGAGAAAGAACTTTTGGCTCCAAACTAGCTGACTTTCTAGCCCTTTTAGTTGGAACCGGCTCCTCAGAGCTGGCTCTTCGTTGGCCCGAGGAAGCATCGCCCTGGTCAGAGGCACTCCCTCCCGTTCGGTTGAACCCGAACCGGGCTGGCCATCCAGGTCAGCGGACTTTTTGGCCTCCCTTTCCCTGAGCCTACCAACTCTCTTTTCCACGGTGGCAGCAGGAAAATTCTTACAAATCTGGCAGTCTGCATTGAGGTGATCAAACCCCAGACAATATACACAAGTGGTGTGTGGGTCAGCCTTAGCAAAGGCTTCCCCACAGAGACCACAGTGTTGAAACCCAGTGGGCCCGGTTTTTCTTTTGGGTTTCTCAGACATAGTGCCAGCCTAACCAAACTTGCCCATTAATGGCAATCCATCAAGCAAGACTCCCTTATTGGTTCCCAGCCGTGTCATGGGCCGTGGAAAAAGACGTAATGAAATCCGTTTTTTTTAGAACCGATAAGAACCGGGAACCACACTCTAAAGGACTAGACAGTCTATAAAAAACAACCTGATCGGTTCAAACTGAACCAAAAACACGTTTACAAGTTCCACACAGAAGAAAATAAATGTAAGCCTATCTATTACTTACGATACCACAGACAGAGCTTGAACCGACCGGTTGCGGTTTAATTTCGGTTAAGAAACCGAAAAAATAAAACTTTTAACCGACAAATGAACCGAGCAGAAGGAGAAATCTCCGGAGCGACTGTTCAGTGAGGCGGAGTAAAGAATCTGACAGTTTGAGCATCAACAGACAGAGTGTTCAACCGAGCTCGCGCTCAAGGTTCCATGCCTTGCATGGAAAGTTAACTCTTTCACCTCCGGAGCAGTTCTAACCTGGGGTTATACTGCATATGTCATAATATAACAAGACTTCATGTTGTTTGAATAACTACAGGCCTATTTCTATACTCTCTACACTCTCAAAAGTCCTGGAAAAGATTGTCAATATTCAAATCAGAGATCATCTGGACCAGCACAATCTTCTAAACCCTGCCCAGTCTGGGTTTCGGGCAAAACACAGCACCATTTCTGCTCTTGCAAACGTAACTACCGACTGGCAAATTGCCCTAGACTCTAAAAAACACGTAGTTGCTCTATTTCTCGACCTCGGCAAGCCTTCAATACCGTGGATCATAACATCATGCTTACACCACTGAGAAATATAGGCCTGGACAACCATGCCATCAACTGGTTCACTAATTACCTTTCTAACAGATTGCAACAAGTTAAATCAGCAGGAGACCTGTCTCCACAGAAATCCCTATTACGAGGGGTCCCCCAAGGCTACATACTGGGACCTATTCTATTTGCTATTTACATCAACAACTTGGACTCCCACCTGCAAGTAGCTAACGTGCATCTATTTGCTGATGACACTGTACTCTATTCCTCAAATTCCTCACTGCTCATGTCCCACGAATACCTACAACGGGACTTTACTGCCCTACAACATAGTCCCATCAAGCATAAACTCCTACTCAATGCCAAAAAGACTAAATCCATGATTCTCTCTCCAAAAGCAGCCTCTGGTCCCACACACATCCCACCATTACTAACACTTTTGGGTGAACCCCTGGATTCAGTAGATACCTTTAAATACCTAGGGTTCTGGCTGGACAACAAACTTAATTTTCTATGCCACCTAAGTGAAGTCTCAAAAAAGCTAAGACAACGACTTGGCCTATTCTATCGTATCAAACATCTGCTCACCACAGAATCTAGAAAGAAACTAGTACAAACCACTTTCCTACCCGTACCTGATTATGCCAATTTCCTCTACGATCATTGACCTCTCACAGCACTAAATAAACTTGACACCCTTTATCACCGAGCCCTACAATTCATCTTTAATCTGCCTTTTCAAACTCATCACTGTCTTCTGTACCAAATAGCGGGTTGGCCCTCACTTGCAACAAGGAGAAAAAGAAATGTGCTCATTTGGTTCTATAGAGCTATCACAGACAAGCTCCCTGCATACATTTCTAGCCTGTTCAAATGGTCTCAGATGTTATGCAACTCTTTGCTTCCAAGTGCCCAGTATGAAAACTAACCTTGGATTGTCCTCAAGTAATTACACACTCCCATCACTTTGGAACACTAAGCAAAGCACATTCAAGCTTATCTCACTTTCGAGCCTTCTCTCCTTCAAAGCTCTACTATTTGAGTATTTGCAGGAACCTTGTAGTTGTTATAGGTAATCTGTCCTTTCATTTATTGATGTATCCACTCTCATAATTGTTAGTATGCTGTCCTCCTTCTTCCCTAGGGATTCCAGTACACACACTCCTTCCCCCACTCCATGGCTCTCACTCCCTTTCTCTGCCTTCACATATCCACTTGCAGGCCCCTGTCTGTTTTCAGTTTCTACCTTCCTCTCCCTTTACCCATTTGATATTGTTTTTTGCATATGTCTAATTGTGAGTTCATGTGACAGACTCAAGTATTTTTGCATCCGACCTTGTACCGCAATCTGCTGATGTTACAATCTCCGTATTACTATGTCTATGTATTTGTACTGCTCCTTGTCCAGGACCACTTTGAAAATGAGCTTGCTCAATGGTGTGGAAGCCTGGTTAAATAAAAGTTTGATTGACTGATTGATTGACTGCGTTTCACGGCCATTCCTGTTTGCAGTACTGGATAAATTCAGCGTCCCCTCTGCCTTCTGTGACTGGATACGAGTGCTATATTCTTCTCCAACGGTCAGAGTTCATTGTAACGGTGTCCTCTCTGACCCGTTCCCCCTAGCCCGTGGCACTAGGCAAGGCTGCCCTCTCTCCCCTTTTCTTTTCAACCTCTATTTAGAACCCCTTATCCGCTCCTTACAAACCTGTCAGGAGGTCCAAGGCATTCGGGTCGGGCAGCTTTCATTCTCTCTTTCAGCCTATGCTGATGACCTTCTTCTTCACTTCGAATACCTACAGTCCTCCATCCCCACTGCCCTACAAATTATCCATCGTTTCTCAATGATTTCAGGCTACAAGCTCAATTTGGGAAAGTCTTCTGCCATGCTCCGTAATCATCTTGTTCAAAAACACTGGGTCACAGATCTGGGCCTGGTCTGGGAGCCCACTGCACTCACCTATCTTGGGGTTAAGGTACCCCAAACTCTTTCACACACTATCAGGCTTAATCTTTCGCCGCTGCTTTCTACTATTAAAGCTGATTTAGCCCGCTGGAAGCACCTCCCTCTTTCTTTGTGGAATTGTGTAAGTATAATCAAAATGAACATCCTGCTGAGGCTGCTATACCCCATGGGCATGTTAGGTCCCTACTTTTTGAAAAGACGGTTTCCCAGCTGCAGTCTCTCCTGATTTTTTTATGGCAGTGCAAAGCAGCTCGGTGGGCTTTCTAGAAACTTACTCACCCAAAAGATATAGGTGGCTTATGCCTCCCTAACTTCTTCCTGTATTATTGTGCCCTCCATTGCAGCAAAATCTTCAGATGTAGTCCCAGTCTCACGGCTGAGCATACACATGGGTACGTTCCTCTCTGGTTAAACTTAGAGCAACAACTTTGCAAGTCTCATGCCCTGGACCTGCAATCTCTTCTCCAAGCTAAAGCATCTGAGCTCCCTCCTCTCTGGTGGTCTGTTAAAGCACTGCGCTAAATCTGCTCTTTCCTCTCTGACATTGACCAGCCAGTGTTGGGTAATCCTAACTTCAAAATTGCAGGCCGCCCTATTCCACCAGCTTTTTGTTCTAACCTACGGAGGACACCTGCCTCAGCATTACTGGTGGATGGTAAGTTAGCCTCAGGTGCCAAGCTTACGCCAAAAGGTCTTAGTACCTTTAAGGTGCTCCAGCTGAAAGGAGTATTCTCTTCTTTTCTGGGTCCATCTCCCTGGCTCTCCCTAACCCACCCGGCCAAGCAACTCCTCCTTGATGCCGCTTTACAACCTCATGCAATCTCTCTATTTTATAAACTACTGCAGTCTCATGATCTGCATCTCGCGACCGGCATTTACTTTTAGTAGCAGCAGGAATTCAACCTCTCAGTGGATGCCAAAGATTGGCAAAGAGTCCGGCACAGATTGTATAAATATGTTGCCGGTCGCAACTGAAGTCCAGCACCACTCCACAAACTCATGACTCCTTCTGATCCTGCAGGCACCCCTGCTGCCCAGCGGTCCAGCCCCTGCTCTCAGCCGGCCGCAACTGAAGCCTAGCACCACTTCACAAACTCAGGACTCCTCCCGATCCTGCAGGCGCCCCTGCTGCCCAGCGGTTCAGCCCTTGCTCTGAGCCGGCTGCAACTGAAGCCCAGCACCACTCCACAAACTCAGGACTCTTCCCAATCCTGCGGGTGCCCCTGCTGCCCAGCGGTCCAGCCCCTGCTCTGAGCTAGCCGCAACTGAAGCCCAACAACACTCCACAAACTCAGGACTCCTCCCAATCCTGCAGGCACCCTGTTGCCCAGCAGTCCAGCCCCTACTCTGAGCCAGCCGCAACTGAAGCCCAGCACCACTCCACAAACTCAGGACTCCTCCCAATCCTGCGGGTGTCCTTACTGCCCAGCGATCCAACCACTGCTCTGAGCTGGCCGCAACTGAAGCCCAGCACCACTCCACAAACTCAGGACTCCTCCTGATCTTGCGGGCGCCCCTGCTGCCCAGCTGTCCGGCCCCTGCTCTGAGCTGGCAGCAACTGAAGACCAGCACTAATCCACAAACTCAGGACTCCTCCCTATCCTGCGGGCACCCCTGTGGCACAGCGGTCCAGCTCCTGCTCTGAGCCCGCCGGAACTGAAGCCCAGCACCACTCCACAAACTCAGGATTCCTCCTGATCCTGTCAGCACCCCTGCTGCCCAGCGATCCAACCCCTGCTCTAAGCCGGCCGCAACTGAAGCCCAGCATCACTCCACAAACTCAAGACTCCTGATCTTGCGGGTGCCCCTGCTGCCCAGCGGTCCGGCCCCTGCTCTGAGCCGGCGGCAACTGAAGCCCAGCACCACTCCACAAACTCAGGATTCCTCCTGATCCTGCGGGCGCCCCTGCTGCCCAGCGATCCAACCCCTGCTCTGAGCTGGCCGCAACTGAAGCCCAGCACCACTCCACAAACTCAGGACTCCTCATCTTGCAGGTGCCCCTGCTGCCCAGCTGTCCGGCCCCTGCTCTGAGCCAGCAGCAAATGAAGACCAGCACTACTCCACAAACTCAGGACTCCTCCCTATCCCAAGGGCACCCCTGTGGCCCAGCTGGTCCAGCTCCTGCTCTGAGCCCGCGCGCAACTGAAGCCCAGCACCACTCCACAAACTCAGATTCCTCCTGATCCTGTGGCACCCCTGCTGCCCAGCGATCCAACCCCTGCTCTGAGCCAGCTGCAACTGAAGCCCAGCACCACTCCACAAACTCAGGACTCCTGATCTTGTGGGTGCCCCTGCTGCCCAGCGGTCCGGCCCCTACTCTGAGCTGGCCACAACTGAAGCCCAGCACCACTCCACAAACTCAGGACTCCTCCCGATCCTGTGGGCACCCCTGCTGCCCAGCAGTCCAGCCCTGCTCTGAGCCAGCTGCAACTGAAGCCCCGCACTATTCCACAAACTCAGAACTCCTCCCGATCCTGCGGGCGCCTCTGCTGCCCAGCGATCCAGCCCCTGCTCTGAGCCGGCCGCAACTGAAGTCCAGCACCACTCCACAAACTCAAGACTCCTTCTGATCCTGCAGGCACCCTTGCTGCCCAGCTGTCCAGCCCTGCCTCAGCCGGCCGCAACTGAAGCCTAGCACCACTTCACAAACTCAGGACTCCTCCCGATCCTGCAGGCGCCCCTGCTGCCCAGCGGTTCAGCCTTGCTCTGAGCCGCTGCAACTGAAGCCCAGCACCACTCCACAAACTCAGGACTCTTCCCATCTCTGTGGGTGCCCCTGCTGCCCAGCGTGTCCAGCCCCTGCTCTGAGCTAGCCGCAACTGAGCCCAACAACACTCCACAAACTCAGGACTCCTCCCAATCCTGCAGGCACCCCTGCTGCCCAGCAGTCCAGCCCCTACCTGAGCCAGCCGCAACTGAAGCCCAGCACCACTCCACAAACTCAGGACTCCTCCCAATCCCAGGGTGTCCTTACTGCCCAGCGATCCAACCACTGCTCTGGAGCTGGCTGCAACTGAAGCTCAGCACCACTCCACAAACTCAGGACTCCTCCTGATCTTGTGGGCGCCCCTGCTGCCCAGCTGTCCGGCCCCTGCTCTGAGCTGGCAGCAACTGAAGACCAGCACTAATCCACAAACTCAGGACTCCTCCCTATCCTGCGGGCACCCCTGTGGCCCAGCGGTCCAGCTCCTGCTCTGAGCCCGCTGGAACTGAAGCCCAGCACCACTCCACAAACTCAGAATTCCTCCTGATCCTGTCAGCACCCCTGCTGCCCAGCGATCCAACCCCTGCTCTAAGCCGGCCGCAACTGAAGCCCAGCACCACTCCACAAACTCAAGACTCCTGATCTTGCGGGTGCCCCTGCTGTCCAGCAGTCCGGCCCCTGCTCTGAGCCGGCGGCAACTGAAGCCCAGCACCACTCCACAAACTCAGGACTCCTCCCAATCCTGCGGGAACCCCTGCTGCCCAGCGGTCCAGCCCTTGCTCTGAGCTGGCCGTAAATGAAGCCCAGCACCACTCCACAAACTCAGGACTCCTCCCAATCCTGTGGGCGCCCCTGCTGCCCAGCGATCCAACCCCTGCTCTGAGCTGGCCGCAACTGAAGCCCAGCACCACTCCACAAACTCAGGACTCCTCATCTTGCAGGCGCCCCAGTTGCCCAGCTGTCCGGCCCCTGCTCTGAGCCAGCAGCAAATGAAGACCAGCACTACTCCACAAACTCAGGACTCCTCCCTATCCTGCGGGCACCCCTGTGGCCCAGCGGTCCAGCTCCTGCTCTGAGCCCGCCGCAACTGAAGCCCAGCACCACTCCACAAACTCAGTATTCCTCCTGATCCTGTGGGCACCCCTGCTGCCCAGCGATCCAACCCATGCTCTGAGCCAGCTGCAACTGAAGCCCAGCACCACTCCACAAACTCAGGACTCCTGATCTTGTGGGTGCCCCTGCTGCCCAGCAGTCCGGCCCCTGCTCTGAGCTGGCCACAACTGAAGCCCAGCACTATTCCACAAACTCAGAACTCCTCCCGATCCTGCGGGCGCCCCTGCTGCCCAGCGATCCAGCCCCTGCTCTGAGCCGGCCGCAACTGAAGTCCAGCACCACTCCACAAACTCAAGACTCCTGATCTTGCGGGTGTCCCTGCTGCCCAGCGGTCCAGCCCCTGCTCTGAGCCGGCCACAACTGAAGCCCAGCACCACTCCACAAACTCAGGACTCCTCCCGAACCTGCGGGCACACCTGCTACCCAGTGGTCCAGCCCCTGCTCTGAGCCAGCCGCAGCTGAAGCCCAGCACCACTCCACAAACTCAGGTATGCCGCTCTCGGCTAAAGAAGCCCGGTTCTGAGGATGCCAGTTCTACTGGCTGACAAGAGCTTTCTGCGGCTGCTTATTGGCTGGTTTTCTCACGGTCTGTGGCGGCTCCACTTTCAAACCTGCACTGCTCTTGGACTGTTAATTTGTCCCACCCACCCTCCCTCCCGGTCGTGACCTCTATTGAATACTCCTCCTCACCTGATAATGCCTATTTTTGACTCTCACCACTCCCCTCCTTG
Source organism: Neoceratodus forsteri (assembly GCA_016271365.2). NCBI lineage: Eukaryota > Metazoa > Chordata > Ceratodontiformes > Ceratodontidae > Neoceratodus > Neoceratodus forsteri. Next base: position 365,876,359 of record CM028130.1, read on the forward strand.
CTAGGTTACCCTCTCTTAAAGGGACCTTCACTCATTCTGAGTAGCATCACCCAAACTGCTGCTCTTACTGTTTGCCTAATTACCCAACACTGAATCACAGCTACTCCGCTGTAGATTTCCCTTGCATAACTCACCTATCCTGTCTTCCACGCTGACATCCAACTTCAACACCCTGAAGTGTAATTTGCTTGGAGACTCTAACTAGTAGTACCCCAGAGTAATTTGCACACTGCCAAGGACATAGGATGTACATTTTCCTCCTAACACTTCTGAACTAGCTCTCTCACCTTCCTCTCTAATCCACACGTAGCTTGCTACAAGCACCTACCCAGGTACCTCCCACATCTCTAATCCACCCACTTAGCTTGCTACAAGCACCTACCCAGGAACCTCCCTCATTATAGCATTACAATGCTGGCCTTTATGCAACACTTTCTGCTCAAAGGCATCATGTTAATTTTAATGCTTACATTTCCCAGCTCCACAAAAGACCCATAGCCCTTAACTGAAGCAGAAACCTGGTTAACCGACTCAATCAGTGCATACAGTACAATTACCTCCATCTAATCATTTTCTGCTACCAAGCATAACCCAGGCACAGATATACTGCCACCCAACAGCTGTTGGACACTGGCGAACCATTTCTTCATGACTCCTCCTCTGACGCTCTTAACAGGATATGTCACACGCCAGGTAAACTTCAAAACACTCCGTACTTGGTCTAGACCAGGGGTTCTCAAATGGTGAGGCCAGCCTCCCTGGGGAGGCCCCAACCTGTTCCAGGGGAGGCTCAAGCAAGTCTGAAAAAGTACTGCATTTAAATTTTGAGTTTTATGTATTTTGTGTAAAGAGATGAAGCAAACTGAAAGAGGATCATAGTAGGTGAATTTTATGTATTTATTTACTAATAGGGGACAAGAGAAGGTGAATGTGCTAAGGCTCATTTCAGGTGTACCCGGGGAAGGGTAGGGAGAGAATACATTTCAAAAGGTAACTGCAAAACAATCAAGAAATACACACTGAACAATAGTGCAAACAAATATGAACAATAAACTAATAATGAGTGATGGTAATTGATCAATTTGTAGACTGATTGCAGAACAGCCCAAATACAAGGATTGAGCATAGAAGTGCTAAGAGCAATAGCAGGAAGGAACAAAGTAATCCCAGAGAGGTTGCTTAGGAGCAGGGAAGGAGGGGAGAGGCAAAGTATGTAGGAAGGTTATTTCATATAGAGAGGAAACAAAGAAAGTAGTCTCACCCATGAAGGTACTGCAACAAAGGATAACAATGGTTCAAGAATGAAAATAGCAGAGCAAGTAGGCTGGCCTGTATGTGGAGGGGTTACAATAAGCTGAATAATAATAATATTTGTTTATTTTATTTATTTGTTATTCAGACAGCACCTTTGAGCACAGGAGCTCTTTTTCAAAGGTTCCACATCAGGATAAGACAAAGAACTGAATGAAAGAACTGAATGTGAGCCAAGTACTCAAAGGGGTTTCAATTTATTCATGGTGTACTTCGCAAAGTACAGTATGTTATTTTTCTTTGGGGAGGCCCAAGATTGTTTCAGTTTTTGGGGGAGGCTCAAAATCTTTTCCATGGATTTGAGGAGGCTCACTGTGACAAAGTCTAAGAACTATTGGTCTAGACACAGCAAGATCATTACCAAACAACTTAAGAAATACCTCTGCAGACTTGCAATTTTACTGCTGCTTATATCAGGAAACATCCATCCGAACCCTGGCCCCCCCCAGGGCAACATGCAGCCAATCAGAAGAACTCTGGTTCACTTACCTTCGCTTCACTAAACATTTGCAGCCTCCTCGCTAAGTAGGACAGCTTTCAAGCCTGGGTCTCACAACAAAACTCAGATGTGATATCCATCGTGGAGACCTGGTTCACTCCAAAGATACCTGACACTTCTATTATGATTGCAGGCTACACAGTCTTTAGGCAAGACAGGCTATCTAAGAGAAGTGTTGGCTGTGCGATCTACCTTCGAGACAACTTGCAGGGTATTGTTGTATAGCTACCCAACACTGGGGAAGATATGCAAGCCCTTGCCATTAAAGTCCCCCTTAGCCCACAGAATAGGGCCCTTACCCTGCTGTTAGTCTATATACTGCCTAGGCGTACCTCACCTGGCTTTGACTCACTGATGTGTTGCCTAGATAGTCTGAGACCAAATACAGAAGTCATCCTATTAGGAGATTTTAATGTCAGTTGGCTTTCGCCTGATGCAAACTCTTTCAAAGATTCTGTCTCTACCACCCATTTCACCTAACTTGTTGAGTCCACAGCAAGAGTAAACTACAGGACTGATACCAGTACCCTTCTAGATTGGGTGCTATCAAATCGACCCTCGCACATCGCAAACACCATCGTCCTTCCAGATGCCATCAGCGACCACTCCCTCATTCTGTTCCAATGGTTGAACAAGTTCACTAAACCCCCGACAGAAAACATCACCAGTAGGGTTCTGCTTAAGGATCATCTTGAGCTCCTGAAATCAGACCTCCGCTATCTTGACTGGGCCGAAGTCTACTCCACCAGCAATGTTGATACTGCCCTGGAAAAATGGATCTCTTTTTAATGCAGCATGTGATAAACATGCCCCATTCAAAACATGCAAAATTAACGGCCCTCGCAATCCCTGGATCACCCCCCAACTAATAGAATGGCTCCAACTCTGGGACCATCTATGGCGCAAGGCCAGAACAACAGGCAAGCTATCTGATGTGCAAGTTTACAAAAATTCTAGAAACGCCTGCACTAGGGATATCCGTGCAGCCAAAAGTCAACACTACAAGGAAGCCCTGTCACGATCCTGGAGCGATGGGAACAAATTCTGGAGCAACCTAAAAGAAATCACAGGAAATGACCCCAAGGTTGCCCCTGCTATGGTAAACATTAATGGTGTCCCCACTCTTGACCCTAGGATCACTGCAAGGGTTTTTAATGATGCATTTACCGATCTCAGTGGTGTTCTTCCGCCTGACTTTTTCAGCCCCAGTGAGGCAAACGACATGCATCGAGGCCGTGACCATATCCACATGCACCCTCCTTTCCACTTTAAAGTCATCACACAAAACAAAGCGAAAAAAAAAACCTCCTCAAGGTTCTAGGGAAAACTCAGAAGAGTGATGATGGCTTTGATCTTAAATTCATTGCCCTTGCTCTAGATGAAGTCCTGGCTCCACTTACCCACATCATTAACCTTTCCCTCAGGTTCTCTCAATTCCCACAAGCATGGAAATCCTCTGTAGTGATGCCAGTACACATGAGTGGTGACCGTACTATACACGGGAACTACAGACCCATCTCCATCCTACCACTCCTGTCTGAAGCACCAGAACAGATAGTTGCCAATCAGCTGGTTGACTACTTGAACAAATATCGTCTCCAATGCCCCCAGCAACATGTGTTTCGTCAAGGGCATAGCACTACAACAGCACTCCTGGAGTTCATTGGTTTCCTACATAGCTCACTGGACCGGGGACACCTTGCTGGGGCGGCTTTTATCAACTTAACTAAAGCCTTTGACACAGTGCACCATGCCCTTTTACTCGATCAACTTGCAGCTGTTGACCTCTCCAATGACACCGTTGGCTCATTCAGCAGCTATCTGAACAACCGATCACAGCGAGTAAAGATAGTCAATGTCCGTTCTGACTGCAGGCTCGTCCAATCAGGAGTACCTCAAGGACACATATTAGGGCCACTCTTGTGTAGTATCTTCCTCAACACACTCCCCGCCTCTTGTCGGTGGCCATATGCTGCGTTACGCAGATGATGCCGTCATTTTCACCAGCAACCCTAACCCCAAGACCCTGAAGGCTCAATTCCAGCAACAACTTCTGTAAGTTGAAAGCTGGTTTAGGAATCACAAATCACAAACTCATAATGAACTATAAGAAAACAAAAATTATGTTATTCTCCAATCATCAAAATAAGCACAGGATATATCCCCTTAACATTTACAATGCACTGGAGCTCATCCCGCAATTTAAATATCTGGGGGTTACTACTGACAATACCTTGTCCTTTACCTCACATATACGCAATGTTGCCAAATCAGTTAGTTCTCGCCTTGGGCTACTCTATAGACACAAACACTGCCTAACCCCAGAGGCCCTTAACCTTGTCATTCATACCTCAGTTGTTTCTCTAGTTGATAGACACAGCCCTCAGCTGAATCAAGATAGCTCTAAACAAAGCCTGCCGCCTCCTTACTGGTGCTGGGCGCATGACCCGCACTTGCAGTCTGTACTCCCAAGTGAACTGGCTTCAGCTCAAGACAAGGTTCATATACCAAACCTGCCTATTAGCCAAAATAGCAAGCCTTGAACTAATGCCACTTGGGGTACTGAAGCTCCTCTCCCCCTCAAACCACCAAAGACAAACCAGAAGTGCGGAGTGTCAGTTCTTTAGGATCCCTCAATATCATACCTCTCTTAAACAAAGGTCATTTGTGCACCAAGCTCCACTTTGGGTCAACTCCCTCGGCAATGAAGTAACCACAACCACTACTCTGGGCTCTTTCAAGAAGCTGCAGCAATATCTACAGTAGTTGCCAATGCCAGCTGTGACTGCTTCCACTAACCTTCCATTACTCAGAACCTAGCACTTAGTTTCCCTCCTAACATACGTGCTGCACTTCGTCATCTATTAGCCCCACTACCTTTTCCCACCTTCCTTCTCTCCTTCCTCTCTCTTCCCTATCTTCTCCCCACAGGCTACCATCCCCGCTCTATTTCCCACCTCTGTGCCCTCTCACCCCTCCCCTAGCTCCCCCTCAATGACTTGCTGCATTCATTCCCCATGTGTCCCACTACCTTTTCCCACCCTCTTCCTCATCTCCTGACTCATCTCCCTCTTACTTCCCTCCCCCAGCTGCTCTTGCCTACTTCTCTACCCCCCGTCGCCCACTCATATATGCCCCTCACTACCTCTGCCACTCTCCCCCACTTCTCCCTACATCCCTTCCACTTGTACATCCCTCGGTCTAATAAAATTACTCATCTGATAACTCTGCCTCTCTCCTTCCATCCCCCTGTCACCCCAACCTAATTCTCTTACTTTCCCCATTCCCCCATCTACCTTGTGCCTGTTTCCATCTGGCCTCCGTTTGATTCCCCACTTCCACCCTTCTTTGTCCTACCCCCCAGTCACTTACTTTCCTGATCCCCTCCTCCTGTCCTGCCTTCCCTTTCCTCATGGCCCCCTGGGACTGCTTCCATCCATTCCCCGTCATGGTCCTATCTAATGACAAGAGCATTTGGGCTGATATCCCCACCCATCTCTACTCTTGCTATTCAATTCACCACTCTTCAGTAACATACATCCCGCTTCCCCCCCCATTGTACATTCCCTACCTGCTTGCCCATTACACCACCCTTGTGTCCCACTTTTGTCCGAAAAATTGGTTGAACGCTGTATGTCACCTTCCCTTGTGTAACACCGTTGCTGTAATTAGATGTTACTGGGCTACTGCCTACCATGACAGTTTGATTATGTGTACTGCCCATCATTCTCCATGTCTGTAATTATTATTGTGTGCTTGCAAGCTGCACAATTCATTGCCACTATGTAACCTACTTGATGCGGAACCTATGTAAAAAGCTTTTAGCTCAGTTAGTGTCTTCCAAGATTTTAACAAATAAAATAAATGACAAGCAGGATCGGCTGAGGTACCTTCAATTCAGACTTCTGCATAATGTGTACTTTTCTCTTGCTCATTTATACCATATGGGGAGACTCGACTCATCTCTCTGCCAGGTATGTGGCAAGGAAGAGGAGACTAACAAACACTTATTTTGGGACTGTGAGCATGCCTTTACCCTTTGGCAGAAAATCAAAAATTCCCTTGATCCTATCCTGGGGCTAGAGCCTTATTTTACCCCGCATATTTGTCTCCTTGGGCTTTTTCCAAGGGAAATGTTAGGAGTTCGCCAAGCGCATATGGCTCTTATAGCTGCCAAAGCAAAACTAATATTCGTCCGTCATTGGGTGGTCCAACTTGTTCTACTGTTCTGGGAGTGGCATGCAGAGCTACTCCAGGCACTGGAACTTGAAAAACATATAGCCTGAAGGAATGAACAAATACAAGATTGTAACACTCGCTGGGGTCCACTACTTGCCGTAGCCCCGCTCATGAATGCTGGCCAGGCTGACTCTGGGGAACCGGGGTGCTTTAACCCCTCCTAAGGGGAGGTTGCAACCGCCCATGCCAGAAGGCTCCAGGGTAGAGATTTTTTTTTCTTCCATTCTCTCCTAGCTCACCCAATTACCTCTTTACCAATCCATATCTCTGCATCCTTCCTGTATATACTCCAGGGGAGGGAGGTAGTTTTAACTTTATTGTATAAACAGGTTTTAGTTATGGCTACTTGGACCTAATGTAGGGTTCAGTAGGCTTTTCCTTGTTAATCTGTTATAGGCCCATCAGCTGTGAGTTGGATATTTCCCTGCTGTATACAGGGCTTTATGGAACCTTCTCTGTAACCACTAACCATGCTAGGAATTACCCACCATAGAAGTTGATGGCAGATAAGGACCTCAAGGCCCATCCAGTCTGCCCACTTCTTTTTCTACCTTATAAATGTGCCATTGGCCTTTGCTCTGTCAATGACTTATCTATTCATACTCATCTGTATTCCTCCCTTATGCCTATTCCATGCCTGTTTGAAGCCCTGCACCGTATTCATATCCACCACTTCCTGAGGTAGGTCGTTCCATGCATCCACCACCCTTTCTGTAATAAAGAACTTCCTCACATTACCCCTTAATCGGCCTCCCTCTAATCTCATGTTGTGTCCTCTTGTCCTGCTATATTTTCTTATACTGAAACACGTTAAGACTCTTTCACCTTGTTAATGCCCTTAAGGTGTTTGAATGTTTCGATCATATCACCTCTCTCCCTCCTTTGCTCTAGGGTATAGATATTGAGCTCTGTTAATCTGTCCTCATATGTTTTCTGATGCAGTCCCTGCACCATTTTGGTTGCCCTTCTCTGGACTGCCTCAATTTGGTTAATGTCCTTGTGAAGGTGTGGCCTCCAGTACTGCATGCAGTACTCCAGATGGGGCTTAACCAATGTCTTGTAAAGAGGGATTATTACCTCCCTTTTCCGACTTGTAATACCCCCTACTGATACATCCTAATATCCCCTAGCCTTACTTACTGCTTTAGTGGTCTGCTTGGATGATTTCAGGTCATCGGTGATGATGATGCCCAAGTCTCTTTCTTCCCTTGTGACTGCCAGCAACTCCCCTCCCAGCCTATAGGTTGCTTCAGGGTTTCTCTTCCCTGTGTGCATGATCTTGCACTTCTTTGCATTAAACCCAGCTGCCACTCTCCCGACCATTTTGCTAGTTTATCCAGATCTCTTCTCATTCTGCCCACCCCATCTGGATCATCTACTCTGTTGCAGATCTTGGTGTCATCTGCAAAGAGACAAACCTTACCCTCCAGTCCATCTGCAATCACCCTTCTCGACTGGCTCCTCTCAAGTTCCCATTCTTGGATCTCTGAACTTAAGGTCCTACCTGACACCTTAAGTGATCACTCCCCAGTCACTTTCACACGGTCTAACAAATTGAGCAAGCCCCCACCTATCATAATTAATAGTAGGGTCTTGGGGAAGGGCAAGCTTGGGGACCTCTCCTCTGCTCTCTCCTAGCATGACTGGTCCCCCATAGATCATGTGCCTAATATTGACCAGGCCCTAAGTTTCTTTATAGAGGGCTTCAACAAGATTTGCTATATCTTTGCACCACTAAGGAAAAGAAAAATTCGGGGTCAAGTTAATGGTTGGATTACAGGGGATCTCCTCGCCCAGATGAAGGAAAGGGACAACCTCTGGGAAAAAGCCAGGTCCTCTCACAGCAAACACAACTTCCAGTGCTATAGAGCTGCAAGAAACCACTGCACCAACCTTATCCGCCCAAGCAAAGGCCAACTTCCACAAGAAGCAGCTTAATAAAACTTGGGGCAATGGGAAGAGTTTTTGGGAGAACATCAAAAACTTTCTTGGGAAAGATGAGAAGATGATCCCCCACTCGATCAACATCAACAACGCCATGATTACTGACCCACGGCACATCGCGAATTCTCTCAACACAGCGTTTACTGACCTGACTGGAGTGCTACCCTCTGACCACCTGCACCCTGCTGGGGAACAAACCAACTGCACGCCTCAAGGGGGCTAAATCCCTGTCTTCTACTTCAAAAAAGTGTCAGTGAAGGAGGCTTACAAACACATAAAAAATACTAGGCAAGACCAGAATGGGGAGTGATGTAGTCGATATAAAACTCCTATCCCTAACACTGGATGTCATTATCATGTCAGTTACAAAACTATTTAACAAATCGCAGGCTCTTGCATAGTTCCCCGGGATCTGGAAACAGACTCTCATGACGCCGGTGCACAAGAACAGTGATATGACATGCACCGCCAATTATAGGCCAATATCCATCCTCTCTCCCTTATCTAAAGCTCTGGAAAAGATTGTGGCCATCCAATTCACAGATTACAACAAATACAACCTGTTATGTCCCAACCAACATGGCTTCAGGCATAATCATAGTACCTCCACTGCTTTGCTGGACTACACTGACTACTCGCACAAGGCACTAGATGAAGGAAGCTGGTGGGGTCAGTCTTCATAGACCTCACCAAAGCCTTCGACACTGTCAATCACTCTCTCCTCCTGACTCAACTACAGAACCTAGGGGTTGCAACCACTGCTGTCTGCTGGTTCAAGGACTACCTAACACACAGAAGCCAACGTGTAAAAATTGGGCACACAGTATCTAGCTCCAACGAGGTATCTTTAGGGGTCTTACAGGGGGTCAATACTGGGGCCCTTACTATTCAGCCTCTTCCTAAATAATCTTCCTGAAGTCTGTGACACTAAACTGATAGTTTATGCAGACGGCCCTGTGCTTCTCACCAGCAGTTCATCAATAGTCGCCCTCCACTCCGAGCTGCAGACATCCTTCTACAAGCTGAAAGACTGATTTTGTAGCCATAAACTTCTATTAAACTACAAAAAACCAAGGTGATGCTCACAGCCAGCCCACAGCACAAAAAGAAGCTCCCTCCCCTCACCATCTCCAATAAAGTCAGTGAGCCGCTGGAACAAGTTCACTCCTTCAAGTACCTGGGGGTCACCATTGATGACTGCCTCACCTTCACCCAACACATCGACACAGTGGTAAAGGCAGTGAACACCAAGCTGGGTGTACTATATAGGCATAAAAAGTATCTCATTCCAGAGGCCCTCCGTCTCTCAGTCTCCAGCTCCATCCTTTCTACCATCAACTACGGATTGGTGGTCTACGGCGCAGCAACAGACACTGCACTAAAAAGGATTCACATTGCCCTCAACAAGGCATGTAGGCTCACAATGGCTGCAGATCGAAATACCCACACCTGCTCCTTATACGAGGAGACCAATTGGCTGCCACTAAAGAACAGGATTATATACCAAACATGTCTCCTTGGAAAAAAGGCACTAATGGGTAAAACCGCTCATGCATTTCTAGCATCCTAACACCAAGTGCTACCAGCTATACCACCAGAGGCAGGATGAGGGGGGCCCTATCAACACCTTTCCGTCGAACTGTGCAGGGACAGCGTGCTTTCAGCTATAGGGCCCCCCCAATGGCTCAATGAAATCCCAGTGCAAATTCTGAACTCCCAATGCATCTCGCAATTCAAAAATGGCCTAAGGCAACACCTTCTTACTAGGACAGTTTGTGACTGACACTAGGACTCCAACACCCATAATGCCCACTCATCCACATTCTCCTTCTCTTTCCTTTTACCCCCACTCTTCCCTCTTGCCCTATCCCTCTGTTTTTCTCTCCCCCCATGAGCCTTTTCTCCCACTGGATCAACCTTAAAACCAACCTACTACCACTACCTCCCAACCTCCTAGACAAAGCCACTTCTTTTGGTTGCCCACCCCAACCCCCAGTCTCCCTTCCCCCTCACCTTGACTCTTCCTTGGACTCTCATACTAGGTGTCACACCTCTTTATCTCCTTCGCTACATATAAACACTGTCCTTTACCCTAGCTGAATGCTCTTGACGCTGTACTATCACCATTGGTACTATGAATGACATTGTAACCTTATTGTATACTAGCTACTTCCTATTCGAGTATTGTATGTAAACTGTTTATTGCTGTCATTGTCACTGTTTGATGTGAAACCTTTGTAAAAGAGCTCTGAGCTCAAAGGTATGATCCGAATCCCTAAATAAATAAAATAAAAAATAAAATGTCACTGATGAAGATACTGAAGAGGACTGGCCCCAGGACTGATACTCGAGGTACCCCACTTGTGACTTGCATCTCTTCCGACTGTATACCGTTTACCACCGCTCTCTGTTTTCTGCCCGTCAACCAGTTTGACACCCAGTTGACCAACTTCTGATCCACCTCGAGCCTACCCAGCTTATTGATCAATCGTCTATGTGGAACAGTATTGAAAGCTTTGCTGAAGTCAAGGTAGGCAGCATCAACTGCTCCCACTTGGTCCACCACTCTGGTTACCCAGTCAAAGAAATCTAAGAGATTAGTTTGACAGGACCTTCCTTTTGAAAACCCATGCTGTCTTAGATCCTGTGCTCCTATGGATTCCAAGTGTTGCACTATCCTTTCCTTAAGGAGTGCCTCCATAATCTTGCCCACTACTGAGGTAAGACTGACTGGTCTGTAGTTCCCTGCCTCCTCCCTGCTACTACTCTTGTAGAGCGGGATCACATTAGCCCTTCTCCAGTCTTCTGGGACCTCTCCTGTGCTCAGAGACTCACTAAACAGTTCTGATAATGGCTCACCTAGTTCCACCCTTAGCTCCTTTAGTACCCTGGGATGTATGCCATCAGGTCCCATTGCCTTGTCCACCCTGAGCTTATCAAGCTCTTATAGGACCCTTTCTTTTGTGAAGGGACTAATGCTCACCTCCCCCCCACCCCGTGTCCACGGTGCTGAGCTGTGGGCCCTGCCCTACCTTCTCTTCAGTAAATACTGGGCAGAAGTATCTATTTAGGATAGATGCTTTTACATGGTCCTCCTTCTCACACGCACCCTTATCTCCTTTGATCTTAGCAATACCACTCTGGACTTTCTCCTTTCACTAATGTATCTATAGAAAGTCTTGCCGCCTTCTTTTGCTGTTCGTGTTAGTGTTTCCTCGGTTTGGGCCTTTGCCTGCCTTACTGCCTTCCCTGCTTCCCTTAGGGAAGTTTGGTATGCCTCCCTATCTTCATCCCGCTGTGTTCCCTTATATTTCCTGAAGGCCAGCCTTTTGGCTCTGACATTTGCTGCTACTGTTTTTGAGAACCAAAGTGGTTTCCTTCTTCTTTTGCACTTCCTTTTCTCTCCATCACAATGGAATGTTGCTTCAAGTATTGCATCCTTTATGCTTGCCCACTTTGCTTATACCCCCTCACCTGTATTTATTTTTGCAAGGGCTAGCTTAACTCTGTTGGCCATCTTATCAAAGTCAGCTCCTCTGAAGTCCCACACTTTTGCCTTGGAATGGGATGATTTAGTTGTAGTGGCCAAACTTAACCATACCATGTGATGGTCACTAGCCCTCAGGTGACCTTCTACCTGGCTATCTGTGATCCTTTCCCTGTTAGTCAGCACTAGATCTAGGATAGCCCTGTCTCTTGTGGGTTGTTGTACCAGTTGTTTGAGGCCCTCCCCCTGCAGGGAATCCACCATGTGTCTAGTTCTGGCAGATGTTCCTGCTGGTATTGACCAATCTGTATCTGGCATGTTGAAGTCTCCCATTATCAGAACCTCCCCTTTAGCTGTCATGTTTTGTATATCTTCTAACAGCAAATGTGTCTATGTCCTCCCCCTGGTCTGGGGGCATGTAGACAACCCCAGTTCTTATGGCTGTCCCATTTCCTGTTTCCAGGGTGACCCACAGTTCTTCTGGCTCCTTATGTGTATTCTTAATTTCTGCAGCTTTGATATTTTCATTGACATACAGGGCCACTCCACCTCCCCTTTTTGCACCTTGGTCACTTCTGAAAAGTACATAGCCAGGTACTGAAGTCTCCCAAGTGTGGTTACTGATAAACCACGTCTCGCTAATTGCTACTATGTCCAGTTTAGCCTCTGTCATTATTGCCTGCAGGTCTGGGATCTTGTTTCCCAGGAGGTGTTTTTGTCTTGCCTTTTAGTTTTCTTATTTTGCTTTGTCTTTGTTGTAAAAAGAAAAATTAATAAATTATTTAAATTGAAAGAAAAAATCATTCCCAGGATCAAACATTTCTGCTACTGATTAAGTAGACAAGGATTAATAAATGGCAAGATTTACTGATGGGATCCTGGAACTACGTTCATTTTTATTCATCCTGAAAACAGAGCTATATCAAGGTCAGAATTTCAATAAGAGTGAGATGAGGGAATTAAAAAAAAGTACAATTTTTAATTGTACCACTGAAATGCATTGTAGATTTCTTAATTTTGGAAAAAGGATTAAATATAAAGCACACCCATTGAATTGTACTATTAATCTGTTATATTTAAGATAAGAAATGATTCTAAGTGGGGACTGTAAGTGAGGTTGAGAGACAAAGCAAAGGAAATGGGCCTGTTCACACCTTAAAAGTCAGCCTGGCTAGGGCCCCTTAAATCATCATCTGCACTTAACACCAATTCAGGGAGGTGAGAGTAATGTTACAGTTCATCCCCTTTCTTGTTCAGATTACTCAGTGGCTGATTCCTTTACAAAACAAAACAAAAAATGCAGCTCAGGCAAAAAGAAGAGTATATCATAGTAAATATAAGTTGGGGAATGCTGGGGGTCCCCTGGCAAGCTGGGACCCTAGGCCTGTGCCTATGTTGCCTATGCCTTAATCCAGCCCTGCTTGCCTTGAATGGTGTCTAAGATTACCTCTATATATTGGAGTCTTTGACTTGGTCAAGGGGAGGATTTGGGGAGACTGAGAGTTATCCCCAGATTGCAAAACAGAAGAAAGGTGGCCTCCATGGTTCTGAGAAACTGCTCCTTGGTGGGAGCAGTCAGAAGCCAGTCGTCTAGATAAGGGAAGACATAATGGCCTTCCCTTCTTAAGGCCGCCGCCACTACTGGGAGGCACTTGGTGAAGACTCAAGGGGCAGAGGACAGGCTGAACAGCAGAGCCCGAAGTTGGCAGTGGTTTCCTTGGAAGCGGAAGAGAAGAAAACTTCTATGGGGTGGAAATACCAGTATGTGAAGGTAAGCATCTTGCATGTCCAGAGAACAGAGCCAATCCCTGACGGAAGGGAGAAGGTCGGGGAGAGTGACCATCCTGAACCATCTGTATTCTATGAACTGGTTCAGGTAGCTGAGGTCCAGGACAGAAACGACACCCCACCACCTCCCCAAGTGATTCAGCTGGGGGGGGGGTTGGGTAAGGAGCCAGACAGAGAAGCCACAGACAGCCAATGGGTCTTGGGAGGTTCTGGGAGCTCTGGGGGCAGAATCTCCTGTGGCTTGGGAAGTAGCCTTTCCCTTAAAAGCACTTCTGGTCTGTTGGCCTCCATGTTGTTGCTTCAGGGTGCGGTGAAAGGACTGCCACTGGGATAATTTAGGCTGAGATCAGTAAGGTATATGAACAGACTGGTTAGCCTTTCCCGACTCTTGAAGGTGAGTGATTAGATTTTGAGAGTCTTCGTCAAACAAAACAGGGCCTCTGAAGGGGGCATCCAAAATCTTAAACTAGACGTCCGGAGCAAAACCGGAGACCCTCAGCCAGGAGTAGCACCGAAGGCAAACTCCTGTAGCTGCAGCCCTACCTGTGGATTCCGCAGAGTCATATATGGCTTGGAGAAAGTACAGTTACGTAAGAACTTACTGTAACAGTAGATCTTCGAGAGAGGCTCTTGCAGTAGGTAATTACATATTGGACTGATGTCGGAAGGCGGCAGGACCCCACAGAAAAATTTCTAGCTAGCAGTCTCTGGCGAGGGACCGCCTCCACGTCAGGTGACCAGCGTCAGGAGACGTCGGTATAAAGAGGCGGTCCCTCACGCCCACCTTCCAGTTCTTTCCCGCCACAGGCCAAAGAGGCTGGACAAGAGAGAAGCAGGCATTTCCTCACCGGAAAAGGTGCTGAAAAAGCTTAGGGGGATGGAGGGCGGGAAGGTATTGCCTACTGCAAGAGCCTCTCTCGAAGATCTACTGTTACAGTAAGTTCTTACGTAACTGTACTATCTTACTTCGAGAGGGCTCTTGCACTAGGCAATTACATATAGGACTGAGTCCCAAGCAGTCTGGAACAAGAAGAAGCACACGGGAGGAGGAAAGCTACTCAAAGCAGATATTCTTAGCTGTGAAGGCCTTAGAAAAGGAGGCCTTGAAGAACAGCGAGCCCGAAGCCTGTTCTACTGCGAGAGGCAATATCCAAACTGTAATGTTTTGTAACTGTATGGACAGAAGTTCAAGTGGCGGCAGCACAGATGTCTGCCACTGACACGTTCTTGAAACATGCCGCCGAGGCATCGACCCCTCTGGTGGAGTGTCCTCTTACTTGACCCGGAAGGGTCTTGTTGTACTTGTCATAACAGAAGGTGATGCAATGAGCCAACCATTTAGAGAGGTATTGCTTAGAAACAGCATTGCTTTCTCTTTTGGGTGCAAAACAGACAAACAGTTGATCAGTCTTTCTGAGATCCTTTGTTCAGTTAGTGTAGTATCTCAGGATCGGGTGAATGTCCACAGTGTGAAGCAGATACTCCCCTTGATTGGAGTACTGCGGAAAGAGAGCGGGTAACTCTATGGACTGGTTCAATGTAGATTTCGCTACCACCTTGGGGAGAAACTTAGGATTGGTGTGAAGAGCCACACATTCTTTGTGAAAAATCAAGTATGGGATTTTACACATCAGGGTCTGGAGCTCGGAAATCCTTCGAGCAGAGGTAATGGCCACTAAGAAGAGCGTCTTCCATGAAAGGAACTTCATGTCTGCTGAGGCCGCCGGTTCAAAAGGAGGCAAAGTAAGTTTCTCAAGAATAAAGTTCAAATCCCAAGGACGGGCAGGAACTCGGATAGGAGGTCTCAAGTGAAGAACCCCTCTGAGGAAAGTCTTAGAGACTTCCAGTTGAGCAAACGTCCTATCTGCGAAGGGAACATGGAAGGCCGAAATGGCCGCCATGTGTAACTTCAGAGACGAGTGACTAAGACCCAGGTTGAAGAGATGGCGCAAGTACTCCAGCAGTCGCCCAACCGAGCAGGAGAAAGGCTTGAAGCCTTTTGAAGTGGCCCAGATTGAGAACCGTTTCCATTTCATGGCATTAGTAGACCTAATGGAGGGTTTCCTAGCCTCCACCAAGATCTCAGCCACCTGGGGAGAAACCCCAAAGCGGGCTTGAGCTATGTCTGCAGGAGCCACGCATCTAGCTGATGGGACTTGAGACCTGGATGGACCAGGGTCCCCTGATCCTGGGTCAGAAAAATTCGTGACAGCGGAAGAGAAAGAGGAAGAGGAGGTTCCTCTGAGCATTGTTGCAGATGAAAGAACCAAACTTGCCTGGGCCAGAAAGGAGCAATCAGAATCATTTGTGCTCCTCCTGAGCAGAGTTTCTGCAAGTCATGCGGGATCAGAGGAATCGGGGGAAGGCATAGACAAATCTGTCCTTCCAATCTAGAGACAGAGCGTCTTTCCAGAAAATGCCTCGCTCTTGAACGAGCGAGCAGAAGTCGGGAAGCTATGCGTTTAGAGGTGAAGCGAACAGGTCCACCTGAGGTATTCCCCAACATAGGAAGATATCATCTAGGACCCCCTGATCCAGTTCCCACTCGTGAGCTTGAGCAGACGGTGACTTAAGTTTGTCTGCTAAGGAGTTCTCGACTCCTGGAACATGAATTGCTATGAGCTGAAGGTCATGTTGTGCTGCCCAATCCCAAACTCTCATCGCTTCCCTGCAAAGAGGGTAGGACCGAGTCCCGCCCTGTTTGTTGATGTACCATACCACACACATATTGTCCAACTGGACGGCTAGGTGGCCTGGAAGAAGATGCAGCTGGAGAGCCTGGAGAGCATAAAGCACCACCCGAAGCTTGAGCACACTGATGTGCAGGGATTGTTCCAGCATGGACCAAGAGCCCTGTGTCTGATGCGGACCGAGATGGGCTCCCCAACCTTCGCCAGAGGCATCTGTGGTCAGAGTCTGGGAGGGAGGAGGAAGGAAGAATGGAACTCCCTGAAGAAGGTTCTCTTGAACCATCCACCACTGCAAGTGTTGAATCATGGGAGAGGAGACTAGGACCAACTGGTCCAAGTCATCTACCAACTGATCCTATTGAGAGCGAAGCATCCACTGAGACACCCTCATGTGGAGCCGAGCGCGAGGGACTGTTGGGACAGCAGCTGCCATAAGCCCGAGGAGGCGAAGAACTGACCTTGCACTGACCCTAATGCGGCCGGACAACAGGCTTACCTGAGCCTGGAGTGTGGCCGCACTGTCCGGTGGCAGGAAGGCCATGCCTAGGGTCCTATCCAGTATTGCCCCAATAAACTGGAGCCTCTGGGATAGGATCAAGTGAGACTTGGAATGGTTGATGGTAATACCCAGACAGGCAAAGACCTGCTGAGTGAGGGAGAGGCAGTGCAGGAGTTCCTCCCTGGATGAGGCCGCCAGCAGCCAATTGTCCAGGTACGGGAAAACCAGTACCCCCGGGTACAGAGGTAGGTCACCACCACCGCAAGGCATTTCGTAAATACTCGGGGAGCCGAGGAGAGGCCAAATGGAAGTGCCTTGAACTGGTAGTGGTCCCCCTGAAAAGCAAAACGGAGATATCTGCGGTGAGATGGGTGGATAGATATGTGCAGGTAAGTGTCCAGCATATCCAGAGCGCACAGCCACTGTCCCGAGCGGAGAGGGGCAGAAGGCTCTGTACTGAGAGCATCCTGAACCTCTTGTATGCCACGAAAATGTTCAGGGAACCGAAATCTAGAATAGGTCTTACATCTCCTGTCTTCTTCGGGACCAGGAAGAAGTGGGAATAGTAACCCGTTCCTTGCAGGGAAAGGGGGACAGGTTCTATCGCTTCTTTTAGCGAAAGTGCTGAAATTTCTTCCTGGACCAGAAGAAGATGTTCCCGAGACTACGACGACCTTGGGGGAGGGTGGCGAGGTGGTTTCTGCAGAAACTCTATTGAGTGTCCTTCTGCAATTAGCTGGAGCACCCATGAATCTGATGTTATCCTCTCATAGCCCGGAAGGTGGCGGGAAAACCTCCCTCCTACTGGTTCCTCCGGAAGCCTGGAGGCTGTGGGAGAGGGAAGGAGTCAGGTGGTGTGTGGCAGCGCTGTAGCTGAAGCTCCCGCTGCCTTTTTGGGCGGGAGGGGGCTTAGCAGCTGGGGGCCGACGTTTAGTGGCCCTCTTTGGACTGATTCAGTCTGCGAAAGGGATGGCGCTGTGATTGATGGGGATGGTACATTGAGTCCACAGCCTTTAGTGCCGTCCCCTTCTCCTGCAGGTCGGTGATGATGTCCTTAACATCACCCCCGAACAGCACCGAACACTGGAAGGGTGCTTCCTGGATGGCGGACTGCACTTCCGGGACCAACCCTGACACTCGGAACCAAGCATAAAGCCATAGGCCTTCGGCGAAAGCTGAGCTCCTACCAGCAGAGTCCACTGCATCGTAGGTCACACGAAGGATGTACTGACTGGCCGAACATGCAGAGCAGACAAGGTCAGCCACTTCCTGCTTGATCTGAGAGTCCGGAAGGGAGTCCAATTTAGATTCCACCTCACTGAGAATCGCCTTCTGGTAATCCCCCATGTGGCCGACATAGCTCAGGGGCCTAATACCCAGAGTGGAAGAAGTAAAAATCTTCCTGCCAAACTGATCCAGAAGGCAGGATTCCTTGTCAGGTAGAGACGAGCTAAGGTGTTTGGGTTGAGCTGATCGGCCATGAGCAGCGCTAATCACAACCGAGTCAGCTCGAGGGAGGGAGTCTAAATAGTCAACACCCGCGGGAGCCTGGTATAACAAGTTTGACTTCCTAGGAAGTGGGGCTAAGGCCGATGGCTGTTTACATATAGTGGTAATAAGGTCGGCATGAGGCTCGATCCAGGGTGGCACCAAGGTGGGAGCTGTCACGGGCAGATCCAGATGCTCAGCGAGTTTCTTACGCTGGGGGTCTGGCTCCAAGGATTGCCACTTATGTACTTCCTGGCTCTGTCGTAGCAACTCCGTGAAGGAAGGATCCTTCGGAGGAGTCCTTGGCCGGGGCTTGGACGGAGAGCGTGGTTCGTTGTCTTGTTTGCAACAACCCTCAGAAGCGTCCGAGGAAAAAGAAGATGAGGAAGAGGTGGACTCCCTCTCCTGATGAGGGGGAGAAATGGACCCCTTGGGAAGTCCTCAGGGAAGTGTGTCCTGCCCCTCTCTGGACCCTGAGGGTTTAGCCCTGGTGTCCGGAGGTGGTAGGGAGTTTGTCGTCACGGACGTATGGGAACCGGCACAGTCATCGGAAAATGACTATCCACCTCTCTGGTGAGCTGAGCCTTGGCCTCAGCCCACCAGCAGGCCAGAGTCTCATGCAGGTCCACTGGCGGCTGGGGGGGCGGTGGAGGAGGAGGAGGAGGGGGATACGGGTATGGACTATACCCATAGGCGCATATCCATAACCCAGCGGAGGAAGACACGGCATCGAGTACTGAGGTGCGGGTACTGCTGCGTCGATAGGTCGGCGCGCCGAATGCGGAGACTGCGGTCCGGGTATATGAGTCGGATACAACAGGGCTGAGTACCTGGGAACCGGGGGGCTGCCGCAGCAGACAGCCCAGTCGGAGCCCCATGGGTGGTTCTGGAGCAGAAGGCCCGGGGGGGGGCGAAGAGCTCGGCATTGGGCGGCATCCGGGAGCGGGATGGCACCCGGAGTCGGCAACACCAGTGTCTGAGCCGGCCGAGGGTCAGCGTCCAGGGCTGTCAGATCGGTTGGACCAGCGATGGACAGTCTGGCGGAGGTGGAACAGGAACCTAAGCGTCGCCCGGGGATGGGGGAATCCTCGGGGGCGGGCTGAGAAACTCAGGGTCCCAGGAGTGCAGCGAAAGCTGCCGGAAGCCAAGGCAGCGGACGTGGGGGGGGTCTGGTGTGGCTCATCGGCACGCGGATGGATGAACTGACGTGCGGCAACTTAGCAGCGGGATCGGGCAGCGTCGGGAGGGCCGACATCCGACTCAATGGACCCATCGCGGAGACAGGCCACGATGGAGGGGGCAGCTGGTCAGGCGGAATGGGGCGCGCGCCCGAGGTCGGCGACTGCAACCTTCTCCGTGCGGGTCGGAGGAGCCGACATCCAGCTTATCAGAGCCGCTTGCACCAGTAGGCCGTGAAACCATGGCTTTACCGGGAGCAGAGGCCTCCAAAAGCCCAGAGGTGCCCGAAGGGCCCGAGCGCTAGCCAGATGGGCGGGCCGACACCGCCTTAGAAGCCTCTAAGGCGGCCATCGTGGAGCGGTCCCCCAGGGAGGATGTTACCTTTAGCACGGCGACTCCCAAGTTAGTCGCGGTGGGAGAGAAGCCCTTGTCCCAGTGCTTTTCTTTGTCGTTTTTCTTGCGATGGCCTTCAGGAGAAGTTGACGCCTGCGGAAGCTTTTTCAGTTCTTTCTCCATGGAGCTCATTTTCTTTTTCAAAATATGGGCCTCCAGGGACTGCTGCCGTCTTCTCCGGGTGGGCGTGTTAAAACAAAGACAGTGCTAGCACTTCTCTACCGGATGGTCGGGGCCTAGGCAAAAAAGGCACAGGGAATGGCCGTCCTTGTGCGGGAGTTGGGCACTCCGAGCAGCACTTGTTTTGTGCTCAGAGGGTACGAGACATACACTGTGAAAAAATACAGGTTACTCACCTGTACCAGGAGTTCTAGGAATGGTATATGTTGTTCATCCACACTGTCTGGCAGGTTCCTTGCCGCTTTAAATCTTGCGGAAGGTCTTCAAGCTGGCTCCTCCTACCCACCGGGTGGTAAAACTCTCGGCTCCGCCCCATGGCGCCAGATCTGGCCCGCTGGAAGCTCAGGTTGTGCGTTGAAGCCGGGGAGGTCGGGTGGGTCGTAGATGAACAACATATACCATTCCTAGAACTCCTGTTACAGGTGAGCTAACCTGTATTTCTAGGGACATGGATATGTTGTTCATCCACACTGTCTGGCAGACTCTCCTAGCAGTTCTCTGGGAGGAGGGAGGCAAGACACACCTACTTAGAGAATAAAGACTGAGAACCGAGGCCCCAAAACCAGCATCCCGCGGACCAAGGTCGATGTGGTAATGGGTAATGAAGGTGTGTGCTGACTTCAGGTAGCAGCCCTGCAGATTTCCTGGATAGGGACGTCCCTGGAAGCAGCCACCGATGCAACAGTATGACAGGTAGAATGGCTCTTATCCCTCTGGGAGTCCATGCCCGCCAACTTGTAGCAGAGATCTATGCAGGAGGTGACCCACCTGCTTATCGTCCGCTGAGCTGCAGGTCACCAGGTGCGGCTTCAGCGTAGGTGACAAACAGCTGGCAAACCTCTTCCGAATTTCAGCGATGCGCTCCTTATAATAAGCGGCGCCCTTCTAAGGTCAAAGTATGGAGCCTGTATTCGGCCTCAGTGTGATTGGGGTAGAACACCAGCGGAGTCAACACCTGGTTAGGTGAAACTCGACACCACCTTCGGAAGGAATTTCGGGTGGGCGCAGGACAACCTTGTCCTGTGGAAGACCAGGTAAGGAGACTCAATGCAAGGCGCCTGGGTTCTCCCATCCTTCTGGCTGGCGTGATAGCCACCAAGAGCGGTCTTCCATGACAGGTGAGAGAAGTTCACACCTGTGCATTGGTTGAATAGCTTGCCCATGAGCTTTGGCAGTGCCAGCAGTAAATCCCACGAGGTGGAGGTTCTACGCACTGGAGGAAATGTGATCAAGGCCTTTGAAAAAGCACCAGACCACCTTCTCCTGCGCCACCGACTGCTCCCCAGCCCGTGCCCGTAAGCAGAGATGGCTGCCAGGTGCACACCTTAGGGTCGTCGACCCTAAGCCCTTGACTAGAAAGGGCGATAAATAGTCCAAGATGCTTGCCAAGGACGGAAGGCGGGTCCAAGCCCTTGCCCTGACACCAAATGGAAAATCTCTTCCATTTGAAGGCATAGCATTCCTAGTCGACTCCTTACGGGGCCCTCACAACATTGAGACCTCGTCGGAAAGACCCAAGGCCTGGAACTCTAGCCACTCAGGAACCAGGCCGTCAGGTGCAGGGATTGAAGGTCCGGATAGAACACCTTCCCCGATTGACTGAGAGCAGGTCCGGGCGAGCTGGAAGCTGCCTCGGGAGCCTGGAGCCGAGGCTGAGGACATCTGGGTACCAGAACTGGCGGGGCCAGTCTGGGGCTATCAGAATCACCTGCGCCTTGTCCCTCCTTGCTTTGAGAAGCACCTTGTGAATCAAGGGAAATGGGGAGAAGGCGAGAAAGAGGCCAGAGGTCCATGGCCTCGAGAAGGCATCCCCCTGCAGCGAGCCCTGCTGAGGGCGGGCATGAAACAGCCTCAACTCCGGCTCTCCCCTGGAGGCAAACAGGTCCACCTGAGGTGTGCCCCAATGGGAGAACAGATCTTGTACTACCTCCGGCAGGAGGACCGCTCATGAGATGCAGCCCTATCCGGCTCAGGGCATCGGCCGGGGTGTTGGAGGCTCCTGCCACATGAATGGCCAGGAGATCCGCCTCCAGGCTGCGGACGAGTGACCAAATGCGGAGAGCTTCCTTGCATAGAAGCATGGAACGCGTCCCACCCTGGCGGTTTAGGTAGTACATGGTCGTGGTATAGTCCGTCTGGACTCGGACCACTTGACCCGGAGAAGAGCAAAGGCGGTGAGAGCTAGGCGGACCACTCGGGCTCCAGCAGGTTGATGTGGCATCGGGACTCCAGCGTGGACCAGAGGCGTGCGCCGTGTTCCCCAGATGGGCACCCCAACCCATCAGAGAGGCATCGATCGATAGAGACCATCGGCCGAGGCGGACAAGCGGGATGCCCTCCTGCAGATGAGATGGAGCGGTCCACCACCGAGGCGTTCCCACATCTCCTGGGTCACCATCACTAGCTGGTCCAATGGATGCTAGCGTTGTGACCACTAGCTGGCCAGTCCCCACTGAAGAGGCGCATGTGCCAGCGTGCCCAATGGACCCTGCTGGTACAGGCTGCCATGAACCCAGGCGCGCAGGAAGTCCCGGGCAGGCGCCGATGCCCAACCAGAAATGATTGGGCAAAGGAGGTAAGAACTCGGCCCTGTCGCGGGAGTCACGTGCTCTGGCTCGAAGAGACTGACTCTGCCCGATAAACAGAATCACCTGCTTCGCTCGAGTTCCGACTTGGCCTCGTTGATGAGTAGGCCGACTTGAGGCAAACCTGGAGGGTCAGATCTCTGGACGCTCCACTTCCTGTCTGGAGGGGCTGCTATCAGCCATCACGTCCAGATGGTACACACCGGACCCCTCGGTCGCCCGAAGAAACTGTCACCTACAGCAATGCATTTGGTGAAGACCCTGGGAGCTGGAGACAGGCCGAAGGGCATGGCTTCCGGAACTTCGAAGAGGATCCCTCCGCTCGGCGAAGGAATCTCCGATGTGACGGACGGATAGGGCGTGAAAGAACACGTCCTGCAGGTCCAGAAGCAGAACCACACGCCGTGTTCCAGGGATGGTATTATCTGAGCCAGAGTGACCATCCTGAAGGTTCGAGACCTTAGGAACTTGTTCAGGTCGTGTGGAGTAGAAATGGGGCCTAGCCCCATCACTTTGGAACCAGGAAGTACCTGGACACAAACCCGGGTCTGAGGAGGATCCGCCACCTCCTGATCACCTCCTTTGGAGGAGGCGATGTCGGCCCGACGAGCCGACAGTGAGGCTGCGGACCCCGAGGTCCCCCGAGGTGCGACAGCTCTGAAGGGCAGGGCCTGCTCGAATTCTAGAGGCAGGCCTTTTCCCACCACCTCCAGTACCACCTGTCCGTGGTAATAACGGACCAGGCGGAAAGGAAGTGCCGGAGCCGTCCCCCCACGGGGGGATCCTGGGGTGAGGTGGCGGGGTTGGGGGCGATACCCTCAGCCCATCACTGGGCAGGCTTGGAGGAGGGACGGCCGAGGGACCTCCTGGGCCTTTACCTCCCTGCTTCCTGTTGGAAAGCCCGGGTTTGGTTTGGGATGCCAAGCCCGAGCCTGCTAGCCCTAGCGTTGCTGGGCGAGACGCCTATGGCGCAGAAGAGAGCGAAAGGAGCTTAGGCTGTGGTTTGCGGCCTTTGTCCTTCTGAGTGGAAGAGACAGAGTCCAAGGTAGCATTGGACTTCTCGATCCTCTGCAGGTGACCTTCCACCCCAGGGCCGAAGAGGTCAGTCCCAAAAGGAACATCCGCCAACTTGTGCCGGGTATCCGAAGTAAAGGTGGATATCCTCAGCCAAGCCCGACGACGCTTAGCCACTGCGGCCGCCACAGACCTGGCACATGAGTCCCCAATGTCTAAAGCAGTCTGGAGCTGCTGTTTGGCCACTGCCCTGCCCTGGTCCCGCACCTGCCTGACCGTGGTCTGTATATCCGTGGGAAGATGAGGGACGACCTCATCCAGGGAGCCCAACAGGGCATGAGAAAAATGTGCCATGAGGACGGCTGAACTGGCCTGGCGAAGGCCGAGGGAGGACGCAGCATAGACTTTTCGCCCGGCATAGTCCAATTTCTTGGACTCCTTGTCGGAAGGTTTGTCCACATCCCTAGCGTTCTCGGCACGCCGGAAAACGCTGTCGGTAACCAACCCCTCAGCCGAGGGGTGTTCCGAAAAAACGGACAGGGAACCGGTAGGGACCGCATACTTCCTGGCCATCCTGGCGGAAGGCGCAGGACAGGAAGCAGGGCGCTGCCAGAGCTCCAAGGCCGGACCCACTATGGCCTCGGCCACGGAAGAGCCTCGTGGGGAATCCCTCGGTCCAGAATCTCCGTGAGGATACCTGGCCCGTTTAGAAACGGGTTCGAGCTTCATCCCGGTGGACTCCGAGATGAGCCGAAGCAATCCTAGGAAGGACGAAGGGCTATCGTCCACCGACTGTCTTCCTGAGGACTCCAAGTCCATTCGCTTGGAGAAAAAGGAGGAATCGTCCTCGGACTCGGAAGAGTCCTCAAAGAGCTGCCTCGGGCCTGAGCCACCCTCCACCTGCCGAGGCCGGTCGGGAGTGAGGGTGGCAGACAGCCTATGGGGAAGTCCCTGAGCCGACTGAGAATTTTTGGTCGGAGCCCCAACTAACGGCTGTGGAGGTGGAGGTTCCACCGGAATCGGTGGGGCAGCTGGATTTGGCCGAACAATCGGCCTGGGAACAGGCTCCTCGGCTAAAACGAGAGGTTGTTTCGGCTGCTCCTGTGACAGCCACTTAATGGCCAGGGAAGATGACAGCGTCAGCTTATTCCCGGTCACAAGGAGCTGTTGCCACATGAGTTCCTCAGACCTCCGACGCAACTTGCGCCGAAGCCTCCCCTCGTCCGAGGAGGAGGAAGAGGAAGAGGACGAGCGGCGCGGCGCTGCCAGAGTGCCCGAGACCGCCTATGACGTCGGGATCGGCTGGACCGCGAAGACGTCCGAGACCGAGAACCTCGGCTAGGCTGAGGACGGTGCGGGGAGGTGTTGCGGGAATCGGCACTCCCCTCGGTTCGGACGATTCAACCGAAGGCTCCGGAACCGGAGGCACAGACGAGCCGACGGGATCCTCAACTCCCACCGGGGGAACCGGGGAGAGGGGATTCTCGGCTTCTCCAGCCGACAACCCCTCCAACGGGTCGAGAAAAATCTCACGCCGACGGGAGTCCTCAGTCAACTGGCCTGACGGGACACCGTGAGACCAGTGGTCAGCCGAGAGGTCAACAAGTCGACGGCCGACAACTGGGGAGAGGATCTTTCCCGCTCCCAAGAGCGTCGACGGTGAGACTTACCCTTGTCTCTCTTTTGGACCGAGAAAGCGGTCCAGAAGAGATGGACCCTCACCTTTTGTCGAGAGGTCAGACAAAGCTCATAAAGAAGCCGAATAAGAGGCACCGAGAGATAGCGGGACAAATACGCAGCCGAGGTAGAAGCGTGGCGCCGCCTCCTCTTCGAGGCGATCATCTCTCGAGCTGATCCACCCGAGCCCGCCGCGCGGACACCGCCAACCGGGCCTCTTTTGACTTTACCGGAGGAAATCTCTCCTCGGGACGCCCCAGTTGTAAACGGGCAGCACGGTCTTCGAGGACGTAGGCCGAAAAGGAAGAGCACAGGTCGCAGGCCTGCGGGTCGTGCTCAAGGCCCAAGCAGTAGACGCACGTGGAGTGCGGATCCGTCCGAGACATCTTCTGCCCGCAAGGGCATCTCCGGAAACCGGGAGTCGATTTGTCCATCGCAGCCGCTGAGGAGAGAAGACCAAGTCTTTTAGCAAAAACTTTTTTAATTTAGAAAATTCGAAGAATTAGGAACCAGTCTTATACGCAGAGCGTTAAGAGGGAACCTGAGCTTCCAAGCGGTAAGGAAGATCTGGCGTCATGGGGCGGAGCCGAGAGTTTTACCACCCGGGTGGGTGGGAGGAGCCAGCTTGAAGACCTTCCGGCAAGATTTAAAGCGGCAAGGAACCTGCCAGACAGTGTGGATGAACAACACAGCCATGTCCCTAGAACTGAAAATACTCGGTTAAAATACCGATGAAAGAGCCTGACGAGCAGGGAACGTTTCCGCGAGGTGCTGGCATGAGCTAACGGCGGGAAAGAACTGAAAGGCGGGCGTGAGGGACCGCCCCTTTATACCGACATGTCCTGACACCGTTCCCCTGATGTGGGGGCTGTCCCTTGCCAGAGACTGCTAGCTAGAAATTTTTCCGTGAGGTCCTGCCACCTGCTGACGTCAGTCCTATATGTAATTACCTACTGCAAGAGCCCTCTCGAAGTAAGATCGTGGGTTCCCACATCCGATCCCAACTTAGCATATGCCGTCTCTACAGCAACAACTTTACTGCGACATTGTCAATGTCGACAACATCAACACGTGCTATAAAGTCCACCTGGGATCCCGGCACTCTTTCCCAAGGTCATGCACCCCTCCCTGAATCAGCTCTGACTCAGAGTTGATTATTTTAAGTTAGGGTGGGTGCGGGGGGGTATGTACCCCTCCAACAGAAAAACACCTTTGTCTCTCACGGCACAATGCCGACTGCAATTGCAGTCGACAGAGTGGTGTCGGGGAAATGTCGAGTCAAGATGAAATTGTCAATGCGGTGTCATGGATCCCCATCTTAGTAGATGCAACAGTTCTGCCTTTCTGGGCAGATCTGGCTGAGCTTATGCCACCTCAAAAGTCTTCTCCCACAGGGCATTCTGATACTGGACCATGTGGGTGAGGAGGTTTCGGGAATGGACAGCACATGTGTCTGAGGAATAGACCTTCTTTCCAAAATAGTCTATCTGCCTAGAGTTCTTATCTGGAGGCTGAGTGCTAAGATGCCACGATCGTTTTGAACAGTCATAAGCCACGTTAATAATGACCGAGTCAGCCTCAGGGTGCTCTCCATAAAAAGGTTCATTCCTTGGGGCATTATACAGGCGATCCACCTTCTTAGACTTAATTGGTGTAGTGGAGGGGTGCTTCCAACAGCCCTGTTTATATCTTTGAAGGTGTCAATCAGTGGAAGGACAACTAAAGCTAAGGACTCCTTCTTGCGGAGGAAAATGGCTAACCGACGTCGTTCGGGATCCACTTCCTCAGTATCCCAACCCATAAGGGCTTGGATGTGCCTCATCACATCCATGAAAGTTGGGTCATCTGGAGGAGACCGTGGGGTGTCCTTGGACTCCTCTGGTTCTGAGTGTTGGTTAGAGTCCCTGAAATCAGGGTAGGAAGAAAAAGAGGAATATCCCCCTGATTTGCCAGAATCAGAAGAGGGAGAGGATGATCAGAGAGACCTAAGTCAGTGGATTCCTGAATGACCAGCTCCAGCTCCTGTTGGTTGTCGAGCAGGCTCCCTAGAAGATGGCGTTGGGCCCTTCCTAGGAAGAACCTGCTCCTTAGTCGGACTGGGAAGAGGGTCCCTCGGAGTCGGAGTTGAGGGCTCCTTCAGGGCCTCCTTATCCTTAAAGTAGTGTTAAGGTCTGTGGGCAGGTTCTGAGGCATAGCCATGGGAACCAGCATCTGTGGGGTAGGCTGGGAAGGCCCTGGCATCAGTTCTTCAGGCTGTGGTAACCCTGGTGTCGGATCAACTGGCATCGGGTTAACAGGCATCAGTCCCTGAGGCAAGGAACCATCCGGCGTCAGTCTGACTGGAGTCGAGAGACCGGGCGTCAGTCCCCCGGGTGTCAGCTGTGTGCCGACAGGTCCAGCCAGTGGTAGTGGGGGATTAGGAGATGACAGCTAAGGCATTGCCAGCATCAGCACCGGGTAGGCCGGCATCAATAGGACAGGTGTGGGCTGATGCCAGTCTGGTGAAGCAGCCTGTGCCGGCCTAGGAGAGGCCTGTCCTGGGTAGCTGACTCCTTAGCAGGGCAGAGGCATCACACTAGCGGGGGGAGGTGATTGCATGCCCCTGACATCACCTAGAGGTGTCGGCCAATGACCCGCCACCCGAGGAAGACCCAGTCAAGCCACCTGGCTGAGTATCCATCTTCTGAATGAGCTTGAGCTTCAGGGAATGAGAGGCTGGGGAAGAAGTCCCGAACCACAAAGAACCACCGCTGGAGACAGGAGAGTCGGTGGTTTTACCACTGGGAGCCTGGAGGTAGAGAGGGCTGCTGCAGTGAAAGGGGCCGACCTCCCCACGGGAGTAAGACCCATGTTCAGTGCCGACTTTCGCGGGGACCTGGAGTGGGAAGCTAACCAGGGTTTCTCTCTATGCTTCTCCCAGTGCTTGTGCTTCTCTGAAGATTTCTTCATCTCCTTGGCTGAAGAAGTGGAGGCTCTGGAGGCCTGGGAAGAGGAGATACTCTGGTGAAGCTCCTTCTCCATTGCCATTTCTGTTGCAGCAGGAAGGCTTCCAGGGTTTTATGGGCGCGAAGCTGGGTGCGTTGCTTATAATCCTGGCAGTGCTGGCAGGCCTCAATGTCGTGGTCCTGGCCTAGGCAAAGTAGGCATGACAAATGGTCATCCTTGTGGGAAAATTGCATTCAAGCACACACAGTTCACTGCCACTCAACAGATGAGGAAGGCGAAGAAGACATTCACAGATTGCTGTAAATTTGAGAGAAAAATAGGAAATAATAAAGGGCAGGTAACGCAAGTAAAATGTCAGTCAACTAAAACAGAAGGCATCCATGAATGTCCAACTTGCACAGGTCGATGGTCGAAAAGAACTGAGGTGGCGCCCCTTTTATACCATAGGCAGACGTCAGGGAGTGGTCCCCTGCTATATAATGTTAGCTAGAGGTTTTTCATGGGGTCCTGGCACCTGCCAGCCTTAGTCCTAATGGTGTAACCTGCTGCAAGAGCCCCCTCGAAGTGAGATTTTCAGTTACTGCTACTGGGTTTTGGGAGGGAAGGGATCATATTTATTTACCTTTGTTTTACCAGGAGAGACACACTAATCTAAAGCTTGTTTACAGGTGCAACCTGGGAGCACAAGAAAGTCAAGTGACTTGCTCAGGGTCACACAGTATGCAAGTGGGGGCTGTGGGATTCAAACCCAGGTCTCCAGGTTTGCAGCTGAGAGCCTTAAACCACTGCGCTATACTGCCTACTGGCTTCATGGAGCAGAGAGCCTGATCCCTTCCATTTCCCTATCTCTTCAGGACACGCCCCCGAGCTAACACATTTTATTATGTCAGTATAGGAAGACACTGGAGGCATGCTCCATAAAGTACAATAGGGACTTTATTCAAGCACTTTCTAGCATACTTTAGAGTTCCAATTATGACAAATCAAGGAGCGGTGGCCTTGATTTATCATAACTGGAACTCTAAAGTATACTAAAAAGCCCTGTTGTACTCTATGGCACATGCGTACCCAAGCTCTTCCTATACTTTTATTTATTTATTTTATTTTATTTTAGTCTTAGGTAACTTGGTAAGGTCCACTAGACACAAGTGCCTGTTTTCAGGGGTGACCTGGGAGCACTGGGCAGTTAAGTGACTTGCTCAGAGTCACACAGTATGCAAGTGGAGGCTGTGAGAATCAAACCTAGGTCTGGTCGGCTGGATGTACCAAGCTTGTTCACAGCTCATCATTACTCTAACCCAGCAGTTCTCAAACTTTGTCATAGTGAGCCTCCCCTAAGTCGTGGAAAAGATCTCGAGCCTCCCCCAAAATACTGAAATATTTTTGGGCCTCCCCATAGAAAAATAGCCTACTTTTCACAGTACACCAGGAATACATTTAAACCTGTTTGCATAGCTGGCTCTCATGTTATTAAGCTTGTTGTAACACCCCCCCCCCCCCAAACAGGACAACCTACTTGCTCCAATATTTTGCCTCTTGAACCATTGTTACCCCTTACTGCCATATCTTCATGGGTCAGACTGCTTTTTCTGTTTCCCCTTTAACTGGAATAACCTTCCTGTTGATCTCTGCCTCTCACCCTGCTCTTAAGCAACTTCTCAGGGATCATTTTGCTCCTTCCTGCTCTTATCCCTAGTACCTATGGTTAACTCTTGTATTTGGATAATTCTGCCGCCAGTCTAATTGATCAGTTGTTCCTTGCATTGTTAGTTTATTGTTCTTAATTTGTTTGCACTTTTATTCATTTTGTATTGCTTGAGTGTTTTGCAGTTACATTTTGAATTATGTTCTCTCACCACCCTTCCCTGGGTATACCTGAAATAAGCCATGGTCACAAACTTGTGAATAAATACATAAATTCACCTATTATCCTCTTTCAGTTTGCATTATCCCTCCACACAAAATCTATAAAGTTCTAAATTGAAATATAATACTTTTTCAAGACTTGCTTGAGCCTCCCCTGGAACAGGTTGGGGCCTCCCCAGTGAGGCTGGCCTCACCATTTGAGAACCCCTGCTCTAACCTCTAGGCTATACTGCCATCACAAAATGTGCTAGCCTGTGGGCATGTCTCTGAATAGTGAAGTGGAAGGGATCGGTTCTCACCTCCATGGAGACAAAATAAGATCCCTTCCCTCCCTAATTACCAGCAGCAATAAATTTAAATTTATACTGCACTAGACGTGAGGCCAGGTAAGCTTCCTTATGGTTTTTTTTTTTTTTTTTTGGGGAGGGAGGGCAGAATTTTAAAACAGCAGAGGAAAGGTAGTCTTTAAAATGCATTTTAAGGGGCGAAATCTGTCGCATTAACATGATGGGGCGAAGGGAACACTTTAAATCTTAATGTGCATGAAAAATAAAGTAGAACTGCTGAAGTGGAAGGGAGGTAAGCAAGCAGAGCAGACACCCTCTAGTAGTGGGAACGTCGGACACATGTAGCACACAGCAGCCTGCAGCTGCAGACAGACAGGGGCATCTAGCACAACAATGTTTTTATTTTTATTTTTTTATTTTAGCTTTTGTTGACCGGGTAAGTGCACTTAGACAAATCCTGCCTATTTTCAGGCACGACCGGGGAGGGGGATACAGATGAATGCCAACTGACCTTGAACCAGATTAAGCTGTTGGTGGTATTTTTAGTGAATGAGAAATTTGGCCAGGACACGGGAAATTCCCCTACTCTTCGATAAGTGCCATGGGATCTTTAACATCCACCTGAACTACCACCAATCCAGGCAGATGGGACCTCGGTTTAACGTCTCATCCGAAAGACGGCACCTCAGAAGTGCAGCACCCCTCTCATGCTGCACTACAGTGTCAGTACTGGGATATTAACCCAAGTGCCAGATGTGGGAACTGAACCCACAGCCCTCTGATCTCCCGGCCTCAGAGGCGAGTGTGCTACCTACTGAGCCACTGACACTGACTCTTGTCTCTTTTTCTCTGATTGACTTCTTTTTAATACTTTCTGCTTCTGCGCTTTCTGTTTTGCAGTCAGGCAGCTGCAGACACAGGTAGGAGCAGGAGAGGGGCTGCTCACAGGTGCTGTGGTGTATTAGGCAAAAACAGTCTAGTAAGCTCACAAGAAAACCTCGCACTTGCACAATGCTTATAATGTCAGATATGACTCAAGACAAGCATACTGTAAAGTAAAAAGGCTTTTTATTACTCATAATGTGAAATGCTGCTGGGT
This sequence comes from Neoceratodus forsteri, assembly GCA_016271365.2. Classification (NCBI taxonomy): domain Eukaryota; kingdom Metazoa; phylum Chordata; order Ceratodontiformes; family Ceratodontidae; genus Neoceratodus; species Neoceratodus forsteri. Next base: position 365,907,530 of record CM028130.1, read on the forward strand.
TTGATTCCGTGGCAACTGTGGGGATGTGAGCATCTTTTGGCAATATGCCCAGTATAACAGCACTTTGTTCAGATATTGTGAGTAATGAAAAGCCTTTTTACTTTACAATATGCTTATCTTGAGTCATATATGACTTTATAAAGTATTGTATGAGTGTGTGGTTTTCTTGTCAGCTTATAGGCCCAGGCAGCCATACCTCTGAACTGTCCCGGACTATGAGGGTTATCCTTCATTTTACCCCTCAAAATTGCTTTGTCCTTCACTCATCCATCATTGAAAGTGTACTGCTTGCACGGAGAAAGTTCTGTAAATTCAGATTTTAAAGCTGAATTTCAAAATATTCTAAGATGCTAAATAAAGAACAGTTACATTATTTACTGCAACAGTAGATCTTGGAAAGAAGCTCTTCCATTAAGCCACATCTTTGGAACTACAGCCATTAGGCACTAGGAGCACACAGAAACTTTTGCTAGCTAGGGTCCACCAACAATAATGTGATGCATCAGTGTCTACATAAACGTGGGCAGCCCCATCACTCCTCCATTCCCCACCGGAGATTAGGTGCAGAGGACCGCCATTTGTGGGAAACCAGGAGATCAGACCAGCACCAAGCATACAAGGTGAGATATAGTGCTGGATATAACAGCCATGAATTAGGATCAGGCACAACATCTGATGCCATTTTCATTTAAGCAGAAGGAAGATGGAGGGAGATAGGGACAGAATGGCTTAATGGAAGAGATTCTCTCGAAGATCTACTGTTACAGTAAGTATGTAACTGTTCTATCTTCTTCAGGGGTCTCTCTTCCATTAGGCCACACCTTTGGAACAGGTTCCAAGCAGTTTCAAAAGGCACTGGGAGGGTGGTACAGTCTGACACATTCAAGACAGGAAGCATTGCAGTACAGCAAGCCCAAAGCCAGCATGTCTGCAAGAGATGATTTCCGGACTGTAATGTTAGTGAAGGTGTGGACAGTGCTCCATGTAGCTGCAGAACAAATGTCGGCAGCAGGGACATTTCTGAACAAGCAGATATGGTAATCCCCCTTTGTGGAATGACCATGGACTGCACCAAGAAGTTCCTTACCATACTTCCGTACCGTAACAAGTCGTCTGAGTTGCAGGCCCTCTTGGCAGTACGGAGGGTGGACATTGCGGCCATCACGGAAACATGGGCCACCCAGTACCAGGACTGGGATATGGTGATCCCAGGATACAGGTTATTCAGGAAAGATAGGGATAAAGGGAACGGTAGGGGCGTGGCAATCTATGTACAAGAGGGGATAAGATGTATAAGGGAGGAGGGGGAGGAAGGCAGAAAATAGGCCCTATGGATGCAGTTTCAAGGCCTGAAAGAAAGAACACGGAGGATGAGGATAGTATACAGACTACCAGCTCAAGGAGACGACCTGGATAAAGAGTTAGCTGAGCAAATTAGAATGGTCTGTAGGCAGGGGAACACAGTGGTTGGGGGGACTTCAACCTACCTGGGGTGGAGTGGTGCACCCCAACTAACACAAGTGCAAAGGAGCAGCTCATATTAGAAGCATTTCAGGACAGCTTCCTGGTGTAATTGGTTCACGAGCCAACTAGATTGGAAAACACTCTGGACCTGGCACTATTAAATGGGGAGGCTGTAAGGGATCTGGGGGTAGAGGACCCTCTGGCTGGGAGTGACCACAACTCTGTGTGGTTCACACTCAATACGGGTAGGGAAACAGGGGGTACAAGAACCAGGGTGATTTAATTTAAGGGAGCACACTTTAAAAGGATGGGGGAAATTTTGAGTAGGCATCTGGCTGGAATTCAACCAAGAATGGATGCTAGTCAAAATGGGACATTATTTAAAAAGGTTCTGTCGGAGGCTACTGGGTCATGTACAAGGACACGAAGTAAGAAGGGAAGGGCAAAGAAGCCCGATTGGTTGACTCAAGAGGTCATGGAGGGGGTGAGGGTCAAGAGGAAAGCATTTCAGAGACTCAAGAAATTGGGAGGGGAAGATGACAAGGATGAGTATACAAAGAAGTCCAGGGAGGTTACCAGGCTAGTCAGAGCGGCCAAGGCTTTAAGAAAGTCAAGACTGGCACAGGTTATTAAGGATGGAGAAAATGACTTCTTCAGATACATAAGCGAGAGAAGGAAGAACAAATTGTGAGGATTAGGAAGGACGGAGGGTGGGTGGAGAAGGGAGTGGATCAGGCAGAGGCACTAAATGAATACTACTTTTCTGTGTTCATGGAGGACAAAGGGGGGCAGATACCACAAGGAAGGGGTGGAGTGGGCTGTGGGGGAAGGTGGTGACTGATATAGGGACTACAGAGGACAGGGTTCTAGAAGGATTAAAGGCACTAACGGTGGAGCCTCCTCCAACCCGACAGTATTCACCCTAGGATACTGAAGGAACTAATGGAGATCCTGGCAGGACCACTGACTGACCTGTTCAATACCTTCCTGGACAAAGGATGTATAACACAAGACTGGAGGATGGCCCATGTGGTGCCCATTCACAAAAGTGGCCCTAAGGATGAACTGGGCAACTACAGACCAGTGAGCCTCACGTCAATTGTGGGTAAGCTTATGGAGACGATCCTAAAAGAAAGGCTGGTGACCTTTTTGGAGGATAATGGACTCCGGGACGGTCAACAGCACAGGTTTGTCTCTGGCAGATCCTGCCAGACAAACCTAATTGAGTACTACGACTGAGTGACCAGGAAACTGGACAAGGGCCATGCGGTGGATGTCCTCTTTCTAGACTTCAGCAAGACCTTTGATTCCATGCTGCATGGGAGGCTGGGGTGGGGTGGGGGGTGGAGCTGGAATATACAGAGGTGGGAATAAGGATCGTCAAATGGATCAATAACTGTCTCAGTGGAAGGCAGCAAAGGGTGGTAGTGGGGGTTGGGGGACTCATCCCTGAGGGCGGTGACGAGCGGGGTATCACAGGGATCGGTACTGGGACCGGTGCTGTCTGGGATATTCACAGCTGATATCTCACTCGGGATTCAGAGTAGGATCAGTCTGTTTGTAGATAATACGAAGATGGGAGCTGTGACAGATGACATCGAGGGTTGGAGGGGGGCTGCAGAAAGACCTGATCAAACCAAAGGAATGGTCAGAAACATCGCAGTTGGGGTTCAACGCCAAGAAGTGCAAGGTACTGCACTTCAGGGCTAGGTACCAGGGGAGGAGCTATCAGCTGGGCGGGGTACAGCTGGAAAGCACCGAGGAGGAAAGGGATCTAGGGGTGCTTATAACGGGGAGTATTAACAACTCAGCTCAGTGCAGGAAAGCGGCAGCAAAAGCCAACAAGATGCTGGCATGTATAGTGAGGGGACTCTCCTCCAGAAATAGGGAGGTGATCCTTCCCCTGTACAGGTCGCTGGTCAGGCCGCACCTGGAATACTGCATGCAGTACTGTCACTCATTCCTGAAGAAGGATGTCAGATTGTTGGAGGGGGTGCAGCGTAGGGCATCAAAGATGATCCAGGGACTGGAAGGAACAGGGGTGTAGCCAGAAATTTCCATTTTGTACACAATCTCTACAGTTACACCCCCCCCCCCCCATTAAAAAATGTACACATCCTTTCCAAATGGCATCCCCTTCCAAACAGGTCAGATTGTTGTCAGATGATTCCTCTAATCTCTAAAGAGGTTATACATGTATCTGTCTCCAAAACAACAGAAGTTTAAACAGACACACTCCTCGGTGGCCTAAACTAACCCAAATACTACAGATTAGAATGAAAAAGTTAACAGAAAGATATATGGTTTGTGACAGGCACTCAACAAAACTGTACACAAATGTGTACAGTGAGTATGCTAGTCTACAGCCTTGGGAGGGAAAGTCCTAAAAGGATAGGTTGGACGAGCTGAACATGTACTCCCTGTAGGAGAGGAGAGATGGGGGATATGATCGAAACCTTTAAATACTTAGAGGGGATAAATAAGACTAATAAAGAAGGGATTTTCCAGATTAGAAGAGGGAGGCATATGAGAGGGTACCAGCTGAGATTGGGGGAAGGGTGGCATTCAGGAGGGAAATCAGGAGACATTTTTTCACAGAACAGGTGGTAGACAAACAGGATGCTCTGTTTGAAAAGTGGTATCCTGTAGAACGGTGGGTGGTATTAAGACGGGGTGGGACAGAGTGAGAGGGAGTAACGATGAAGAGGGGTGGGGAGGGCAGGGCAGCTGCAAGTCGAGGAGCTAGCTGCACAATCGGGATGACTCAATAGACCATGAGGCCGGTTTCTGCTGGCATTTTTATATGTTTTTATGTTCCTGTAACAGAATGTAATACAATGCGCCAGCCATATGGACAAGCACTGTTTAGGCACAGGAGTGCCCTCTTTCTCAGGCAGAGCAAAACAAAAAGCTGCGAGGACTTTCTGCAGTCCTTGGTGCGATTCACATAATTGTCTCAGAACTTTATGCATATCTAAAGTGTGAAGCAATGCCTTACCCTGACTGGTATGCTTGGAGGAGTAAATAGGAAAGTGTATCGTTTGAGTCAGTGTACATTCAGATACCACCTTCAGTAGAAACTTAGGATTTGTACACAAAGAAACTCTACCTTTGTAAAAAAAACAAATAAGGAGGCTTATACATTACAGCCTGCAGCTCTGAAATCCTTTGAGTAGACGTGACTGCAACTAAAAATGAAAATTACGTACTCACCGTAATTCTTGATCTTCTAGAATATCTTCACCATTCATCATTGGGGGGGTCTTAGGCCAGAGGCACTAGGACCCAGCGCGAGTGAATGCCTTTAAAAGTTTTGGAGCAGGGGAGCCGACATTGGAGACGGCATCACCCATGAGGCAGATGTATTACGTGGCGCTCATGGACTGCCAGTAACTGACCGACCCCCTCCTCAGTTCTGTTCACCTAGGAGAGGAAGAAAGGGTAAGAAGAAAGAAGGGTTGGGACAAGGGAGCCCAAGGGATAGGGACAAAGACACAGCATATAAAATGAACAAATGAATAAAAAACAACCGGAGAATAAGAAGAGAATTCTGGGCAGAGTGACTTAGAAGAAAAAAATTACTCACCTTAGTAATTGTGTTTCTTCTAATGGAGTCTTGCTGTATTCTGACAATCTGCAGTTAGCTCCAGCCTTTAAACTGCCCCGGAGAGTAGAGGGTTAATTTTCTATGCAGTGCATAGAATGTTGAGCTCGAGTTCGGTTGAGGTCTCTGTCTGCAGCACTTTGAAACCCAACCGTCAGATTCTTACGAGCAAACACTCACTAACTATCTATGTGGAAATTGTAACATTTTTTAACTAGCCAACTGGCAACAGAAAGTTTTGGATTCCCAAAGGAAGACTCAAGTCAGGAAACTCAAAAACAAAACCTATCCAAAAATAAATGATCATAATACAAAGCACCCAGATAAAGGTGTGCATGAAGCACCCCTGGGGTGCAACACTGCGCCTGCCCAACCACTTCCCAAAACCAGGTTCTGAGGGGGGAGGCAGGGAGGGAGGTCAGAATACAGACAAGACTCCATTAGAAGAAACACAATTACTAAGGTGAGTAATTTTTTTTTCAAACAACATGAATTCTTGCTGTATTCTGACAATCTGCAGACTACCAAGCGATACCTCCATGGAAGAGGGACAGAACCTACTCTGGGAATAGGCTCTGAAGTACTGCTGTGCCAAACCGAGCATCACTCCTAGACTGGATATCCAGAGAGTAATGCTTGGTAAAGGTATGGACTGTTTTCCAGGTGGCTTCTTGACAAATTTCTTGTGGAATGAGCCCTCAGGCATGAGGGTGGAATTTTTCCCAGTTTCTCATAGTAGAACTGTATAAAAGAAACAATCCACCTGGCAACTGTTCTCTTGGTGGCAGGTTTGCCCTTTCCCACTTCCCCATAAGTGAGGAACAACTGGAGGGAATCAAACCTGTGACCCTTGGTAAGCTCTATGTAGTAGCTAAGGGCCCTTTTAACATCTAAATTGTGTAGCCTCCTCTCTCCTGAGGAAGAAAGATCAGTGAAGAAGACAGGAAGAGACAGAGACTGATTCAAATGGAAGTCTGAAACCACTCTGGGCAAGAACCTCCTACTGGTTCTAAGGACCACTTTATCTCTAGGAAAGGAGATAAAATCAGGTTCCACTGACAGTGCTTGCAATTCACCGATACGTCTGGCAGAGGTAATGGCTACCAAAAATACAGTTTTCCAAGTCAAGTACTTAAGCTCTGCTGAGGACATAGGCTCAAAAAGGGGTTGCATAAGTTGAGCAATGCAAACATTTAAGTCCCAGGCATGGGAAGGATCCCTAAAGGGAGGATTGGTATGAAGCAATCCCTTGAAAAACTTACAGAACACAGGGAGAGATGATAGTGAGGAAGGCTTTCCCACTGACAGAAAAGCAGAAATAGCTGACAAGTGTACCTTGAGAGTAGCTGGTCTGAGGCCTAGGCCATTAAGATGGACCATATAATCCAGAACTGTAGGCAATTCAGCAGTGTCTGAAGAGATATGCTTCTTGGAACACCAAATGCTGAATCTTTCCCATTTGGAGTCATAAGTCTTTCTGGCGGCAGGCTTTCGAGAGGCTTTGAGAATATCCAGAACCCCTTGGGACAGATGCAAATCTGCATACTCTAACTCTTCAAGAGCCATGCCTTGAGATTGAGAGACCGAAGATTGGGGTACCAAATCTTCCCCTGAGAGGAGGTTAACAGGTTGTAATTCCTGGGAAGAGACAGGGGAAGATGGACTGCTACAGACAGTAAGAGGGGGTACCAGTGCAGCCTGGCCCAATGTGGGGCAATCAGAATCACTTTGCAGGGTTGTGACCTTACCTTGACCAGAACCTTAAACAGCAGAAGAAAGGGGGGAAGGCATAGAGAAATTTCCCTTCTCAGTTCAACATTAGAGCATCCAGAGGGACTGAGCCCAAGACTGGGGGTCTGCAACAAAACAGAGGAAGTTGGTGATTGTCTGGGGCTGCAAAGAGATCCATCTCTGGAGTGCCCCACCTTGAAAAAATCACTTTCGACACCAGAGGGTCCAGCAACCATTCGTGATGGCCCTGGGAGATCCTGCTCAGTGCATCTGCTAGCACATTGTCCTTCCCTGGAAGGTGGACTGCTATCAGAGAGGTCTGTAGGGAATAAGCCAGGGACCACAATTTCATGGCTTCTGGGCACAAGGCCGTGGATCAAGTGCCTCCCTGCTTGTTGATGCACCACATGGTGGTGGTGTTGTCTGTTCTGACATGAACCACCTTGTTCTGCACAGACTGAGAGAAAGCGTGCAGGGCCAGAAAAACTGCCCTGAGTTCCAGGAGATTAATATGAAGAAGGGATTCCTGAGGGGACCACAGTCCCTGGGCAGTGAGAGCCCCCAGATGGGCTCACCACCCCAAAAGGGAAGCATCCGTGGTAAGGACCACGGAATGAGACTGAGTGACAAATGGGATCCCTTGCCTTAAATTGTCCTGATCCTGCCACCATTGAAGAGCTTGGATCAGTGTCCGAGTCACTGGAATCAGTTTGGTAAGAGGATCCTTCTTTTGGGACCAAAAGGCCCTCAGATGGAACTGAATGTCCCTCATCTGGAATCTTGCCCCTTGGACCACTGCTGTAGAAGCTGCCATGTGGCCCAAGAGCTGAAGGAAGTGCCTTGCTGGTAGGGACACCTGAAGGCTGAAGGAAGAAGCCAGTTCTATAAGAAGTCTTGCCATTTCCAGGGGAAGAAAGGCTCTTGCTTTCACAGTATCTAGCTCTGCCCCTATAAAGGTAAGAAGCTGCACCGGTTCGAGAACTGACTTGGGGAGGCTGAGAAGAAATCCCAGGGAAGTGAGCACTTGCTGGGTCACTTGCAGGTCTGACTTGACTTGGTCTGGAGACTGACCCACTATGAGACAGTCGTCCAGATATGGAAAAATGAAAATCTTTTGCCTTCTTAAAAAGGCAACTACTACTGCCAGGCACTTTGTGAAAACCCTTGGAGCTGATGTTAGACCAAAGGGCATTGCTTTGAACTGACAATGGCCTGAGGACAACTTGAACCGGAGGTACTATCTGTGGGAGCACCTGATGGGGATGTGAAAGTAGACTTCTTTGAGGTCCAGGGAGGCTAGCCAGTCCCCTGGCCTTAGAGAAGAAAGAATTATTCCCAGAGTCACCATCTTGAACCTTGGTTTTAAAATATGTTTGTTCAGGTATCTTAGATCTAGGATGGGTTGCCACTCCACAGTCTTTTTTGGGGAAAGAAAGTACCTGAAGTACAGACCTTTGCCCCGGTGTAGGGTAGGAACTCTCTCTATGGCTCTTAAGACCAGAAGAGATGAAACCTCTGCCTCTAGGGCAAGGGTTTCGGAGAGACTTACAGGTGGAAAAGATCTGGCTCTCATTTTCGGAAACTTTTTGAAGCTGAGAACCAGTCTCTGGCTTACTACTTCCAGGACCCACTTGTCTGAAGTAACAGACAACCAATCCTGGACAAAGTAAACCAGCCTGCCCCCTACAGGGATAGGAGAGTCAACCCGGGCAGGCCCATCTGCTTGGCAGGGGCCTTAGGCTGAGGAGTGGATGCAGCCCTGCTGATCCCCCTTCTGCCTCTCCCTCTGAAGAACCTCCTCTGTGAAAAGCGAGAAGAGGCCTGTGCTTGGTAGAAAGGCCTATGAAAAGGCCTGCCCCTAGATTGCTGCCTTTGAGGAGTTGCCTGCCTCTCCTTGGCCTGTGCACTCCTATAAGTGGTCCTATATTCCTCCATCTTTTTCATCTAATTGTCTGCTCCCCAAACAGAGAATTACCTTCCACAGGGAAATCCATGGCCTTAGCCTGGGTGTCCTGTGAGAGGCTAGTACATGTGAGCCAAGCCATTCTCCGAAGAGCCACAGATGTAGCCATGACTCTTGACACATCACTGGAGTCCATAGCAGCATGAAATTGTACCTTAGATGCCTCAATCCCATCACCAGCTACCTCCTCCAGCTCTTTGGCCAGCTGGGGGGAGGCCTGTTTAGCCAGTGCCAGTACAGTGTCCCACCTGGACTTCTGGTACCTGGCTGCATAGGCCATATAATTAGCCTGCCTGAGTCCCAAAGAGGATGCCATGTATTGTTTCTTTGCCAAGGCATCCATCCTTCTGGAGTCTTTATCTGGGGGGTGTGAAACCAAGGGAACATTAGCCCTGTCACAGGCTGCAGCCTGCACAACCCCAACATGGCTGCACTGCTGATAGAAAAACTCCGCGTCTGAGCCTGATAATGTATACCTCTTGTCCATTCTTCTACCAAAAGGAGGTACAGAATTAGGAGACTTTAACATTTTTTGTGTCTGCTTCCCAAAAGATTTGTGTAGGGGAATAGACAGCCTCCTGGACTCTGGGATGTCCATCATTTCAACAAAATCAGGCTCCTCCTGATCCTCTGTAGCCTCCTCCATAGGCAGCTGGAGAGTTTCAACCACTTTCCTGTAGAACAGATAGTGGGGAGGGGACTCAGAGAGCCTAGGAGGGGAAACACCAGAAGGTCTGTCTGGGGAGATGTCCGGTTCTATGGGCACATCCAGACTTTCTGCTCCATCATACTCATCATATTGCTCATAAACCTCCTCCTCCTCAAATTCCGGTTCATAAAAATCTTTAGGGGCATAATCCTGAACCGGAGGAACCGACCAAACCCCTAGCTAACGGGGCCGGATCGGACGGAACCGGGCGAAGCGATTCAACAATCCGAATCGCTCGGGCAATCTCATCAGCGGTCGGAACATGAACCTCCGGATCTGAACCGGCTGATTTTTCTTTATGTTTCTTTTTTGTAGGAACCGATCCCTGAGGATCGGCTCTCCTCTTGCCCGAAGTAGTATCGCCCTGGTAAGAGGGCACTCCTTCTGGTTCTGTCAGAACCGAACCGGGCTGGCCTTCCGGGTCAGCGGACTTCTCAGCCCCCTTTTCCCTAAGTCTACCTAATCTTTTCTCCAGGGTAGACTTAGGAAAGTGTTTACATATTTGGCAGTCTGTATTGAGGTGGTCAAACCCCAGACAATAAACACAGGTGGTGTGGGGATCGGCCTTAGCAAAGACCTCTCCACACTCACTGCAGTGTTGAAACCCAGTGGACCCGTTTTTTTTCTTGGGTTTCTCAGACATGGCCAACCTAACCAAACTTACCTTACCTTTTTTCGGCAACCGCCAGGCAAGACTCCCTTACTGGTTTCTAACTGTGTTACGGGTATTGGAAAAAAAACGTTACAACACTTTTTTTTTTAAAACCGATAAGGACCGGTAACCACACACTAAAGGTAAAACACAAAAGAGTTCAATATGCTGGATCGGTTCAGCTGAACCGATCGAGAATACGCGTTTTACAATTTCCACAAAATAAACAGAGAAACTATCTCAAGTACTCACGGTACCGCAGACAGAGCCTGAACCGACAATGCGGAAATAAATTCAGAATGAAACCGACAACTTTAACCGACTTTGAACCGAGCAGAAGGAGAAATATCTGGAGCGACTGTTCAGTGAGGCGGAGTAAAGAATCTGACAGTTGGGTTTCAAACTGCTGCAGACAGAGACCTTCACTGAGCTCGAGCTCATCGGTCTATGCACTGCATAGCAAATTAACCCTCTACTCTCCGGGGCAGTTCAAAGGCTGGAGCTAATTGCAGATTATCAGAATACAGCAAGAATCATGTTGTTTGAAGTGGCCAAGGATGACCAGGACAAGTAGTAGGTAGCAGTGGGAGATTCAATAGCCTGCAGTGCACGTTAGACCTTTTATAATATCTGGTCAGATGTTTTCGGTTCTGCTTTTCTCGGGGGGCTATGTTCAGTTCTCTGTGACTACACAGCCCAAGGAGGCTATCAGGACCAGCAAACAAAAGCAGAGCTTAGATAAACTCTAACATGCACTGCAGGCCACTGAATATCCCATTCTGCCTACTGTTCTATGTCAGCGGCAGGGGATTCTAGAATTTGTAGCAATAGAAGATGTCAGCCTCGAAATAAACAGCATTAGTCTGATACAACCTACTATACTACAGTACACAGTAAGTAAACCAAAATGTTTTGCACAATGTGCACACTGGGACCAGCCCCATATTTAAGTGTGGGGCCCTTGGTGCTGACTGTTCCTCTTTAAAGAGCACCTTTCGTGCCCTTTCTAAAATTGCCCCTCAGAACCCCAAAAGAATCCTTAAGCCCCCCCCCCTTCAAACTTGCAAGCTGGATTAAAAAAAATGTTTCTAATATCAGACTTTAGGAAGGGCAGTGATTGTATTTTGGATCCATGGAGCGGACAGTTCAATCCCTTCCATATCCCTATTCCAAACACCATCCCTGCACTAACAAGTTTTATGCTGTAATAGTTGGGAGAGTGCGGGGGTGTGCTCCATAGACTTCAATAAGGATTCTCTTTTAAAGATTAATTTTGATATTTTAATGGCCCGACTGGAACTAATCAAGCCCACCATGCAACTAAGAAGGTCCTTGTTAGTTGGGCAGTGACTTTGATTTGTTCGTGGTCGCCATCTAAAATAATTAAAACAGAGTTTTAAAAAATCACCCCATTCATGTCTATAGAGTGCGTCCTTGTGCTCTCCGTACAGTGACATAAGAAAAATGGGAGGATCACAGTACTAGGAAATGGAAAGGGATCAGTGACTCTGCTCCACAGAGCCAAATTATGATCCCCTCCCTTCCAAAATAGTAGTGGTAAAAAAATTGAATTTTGCCATGATAGGACTTTGGGGCAGATAAGGGTTCTTACCAGTTTTTGGTGTGAGCACCAGGGAGGGTGCTTTTTAATTAGTTCCAATTGGGCCATTAAAATATAGAGATGAGTCTTTAAAAGAGAAGCCTTACTGAAGTCAATGGCACGCGCCCCCAAGCTCTCCAGACTATTACATCAAAAAATGTGTTGGCGCAGTGGCGGCAGTTTGAATAGGGAAATGAAAGGGATCGGGCTCTCGGCTCCATAGAGTCAAAATACGATCCCTTCCCTTCCTAAAGCCTGCTATTAGGAAAAAAATGTTATCCAGCCTGCACGTTGGGGGGGCCCTAATGATCTTTCTAGGGTGAGGAGATGAGTACCAGAAAAGGTGCTCTTTAATATTACATTTTTTCAAAGGTTTTTTAATGGCGTCATGATCTCTCTAAGTCTCTGTAACTAATAAATCCAACTTCCTACATGTTTTCATGGCCACGCTTCTCTTGACTTTAGCAATTTTATTAACGTATCTGCATACTAAACTATACAAGATGGAATTTATTGCTGTTGAATAAGCTACGCATTCTCTCATTGCTTGACTCTTTCCATTCTCTTACTCCCACAGGAACATAGATTCTCACTTCCCTTCTTCAAGATTTGCAGGATAAGCTGTGTTCTCCTTCAGATGTCCTTTTCTCTGGTTCAGCCTTCCTTTATCTATCTGCTCAGCCTCCTCACCTGCTGTCCTAAAAATTCTTCTTCAGGATCACTTCTTCCCTCATCTTCCACTTCTCTATATATTCTCTTCTCCCTTTGCAGGGGCTGAAATAAGGATTTGGAAGTCAAAAGCCATGAATAGCTCCTGGGGGATTGGCATTTTCCAGCCAACCAGAAGCTATCTAAGCTAACCCAGGAGCTTCACTTAAAATGCTGTCTAAAGCACACAGCAAGTCAAATCAGCACAGAGCAAGTCGGCCCGCCGGTGCAGTTGTAGCGCTACTGCTCGTGACACTGATGACCCAGAGAGGAGGACTGAGCATCTTACAGGACACTCTCCTCCTCCAGGGAGGGAGGGGGATCCCTGCTGTGGCACAACTGCAACCTGGGTGCCCACAGGTGGTGCTGCAGACAGCAGTGCAATCAAGGGATTCAGGACAGTTAATTGGTTGGACAGATGTGCATGCCTTGAGTGCTTCCGTCAGCCAGCATCCCACGGGGGGGAGGAGGAAAAATTGCCAGATAATGCAGCCATGCACTACGATAGATCTAGGCTGTCCACAGAGCCTGCACCCTGCAGACCTAGGCTCACACTGGGAGCACCACAGAAGCTGATCTAAGGGAAATGATCCAGTCCAAGGACTGGCAGAAGGTTAAGTCCCAGCAGATGGCGGGGGTGACAGGGTTGGGGCAGCTGGGATATCACAGAAGGACTTTAGCCAGCTGGAGGAGGGGGGTATCAGCAACACAGACGTAGGCAGAGCTTTCACGGTCTCTTTACTACACAGTGTACAGCTCCAGTATTTAAACTGACAGCTAGCAGTTGTTTTACAACAGTCTGCAGTACATTACAGGTCATATCCTGCTATATTTCATTATTTGATTAATTTAATTGCAGATGGACTGAACTGCCCTGCCTAAGATCAACAGATTTCCTCCTCCCTGACAAACGCATGCCCTTCACTCACTACTCCCAGTGCTGAACTGCACCAGTACTGCAGTTCAGAGCAAACATATCCCTAGTTACCCCCACCCTCCAAACATCCCAATTCACTGTGAGACAGTAGCTGACAAAATAGTAAACCAATCCTGTGCTGACACTATCTTTCAGTGAAAATCACTGCTCCCGATTGGCCACAACAGTAAGCAGTTCATATGTTCCATGATCTGCAGATTTGTGCCAAAAAAGTCTTTCAGAAAGGCTGCCTGATGGCACGTCAGGAAGCATGTTGTGCTTCCGCGCTGGCAACCCGGGCGTGGGAGCAAACTTGGGAGTGAAGTCTGATGGCTGAGGGTGCTGATGTGGCACTGCCGCACTCCTTAGGCAAGGACAAATGATGCTGTGATTCCGCCGCAGCAGCTACCCCTGCAGCGGTGATCCACAGAGCTTGCCTCCTCTGTAGGATTGCCATTAAGTGCGTGCATGACTTGATGGGGCACTGCCAGCATCAGAGAGGTCGGTGGCTGCCTGTATGATGGCCGTAAACACTCTTGGACCCCACACTGTGTAGATTGCCACTAGCCTCGGCAGCAGGAGGAGTGACAGATGGGGCTGGTAAATTGCTGGCTTAAGGAACTCACAGCTGGCAAAGGGCGGTCTGGAGGCACACAGCTGTCTTCCACATCTTTGGAGATTTAGCCCACATTCCTTCTGGTATTTCACCTCTGATTCCAGCCCCCACACACACACTTCCAGCGCATGCTCTTTTAATATTTTGTGTGTATGCCACCAGCTTCCTTACTTCCATCCTCTTTCTCCTCCCCATCACGCTGGTCACTGCTAGAGAATCCCACCCCGCCCCATGGATCAAATCAGTACACTCCTGCTGACAAAATCTTGTGACTGATTTGAGCTTGAGTAGCTCACTTACTCGCTCTCCCACCCCCACTGCAGACACTATGCAAAAAGCATTGCAGCAAGCACCTCAGCTCTGTGACAGAGGGCGGCAGCTACTAAATACTTATTCACGGGCAAGGGTTGGCACCCGGAACCTCCTTATTTCACTCCTTGCTACGTTATGGTTTGCTGTTCATTTACTTAAGATGTATCCTCTTTCAGTGAGGTTCATTTCTCTCAGTTCACATTGTTAAAATTTACTCCATTTGTACTGAAAATAGCATTGATTTCTAAATGGTTTGATGGACGGAGTAAAGAATCGGACGGTTACACTTCAAAGTGCAGCAGACAGAGGTTTGAACCAAGCCCGAGCTCAACGTTCTACGCCCTGCACAGAATTTAACTCTATCCTTTCCAGAGCAGTTCAAGTGCTGAGGCTAACTGCATATGTCAGAATACAGCAAGACTTCATGTTGTTTGAACATGTTTGTCTTAGGACAGTTTATCCCCTGAAGCAGGTCCCCTGACCAGCGACTTGAATCACCCCATGCCACACAATTACAGTAGAAGTTAATATCAATATGTTGTTGCTATGTCCCCTCCCACAGCTGATTCTTCACACAACCCAAGAACAAAAATGGCTTACAGAGTTACCTTTACGTCACTCGTTTTCATGCGAGTCCCCTCCTTGCCTACGAATATATCATCAATATCGACCAGGATATAGCGGTCAAGGGACAGCGAGAGCCTCTTCCCAGTCAGGAAAGAGACGGCATCCACAAACACCAACTTGTGTAACCAGAAATTCAGGTTGTTGCCAAAAAGGACCCTCTGGATGCCATCGTGCAGTCCCAGATCCTGCACCACAGTGGCATGCAGGGCTGCGTCGAGGTTCATATGAGGGATGCTCTCCGCAGACTTGGTCTTCGCTAGCAGGACAGGCTCGTAGGTGGAATGGTTGGATTGAAACACAGTCCAGTCTTCCCCTGGAAGCAGACCCTTCTCCACCCCTGTGGACTTGGTGATATAAAGCAGAGGGGACTTGGAGTTGATGATACAGTCTTTCAACCAGAGGTTGGAGTGAAGGTAGAGTGGAAAACCTTTCAGCTGTGCACTCAGCAAACTGTTTTCATTCGCCTTAGACAAGGAAAAAATACAGATAAAAATCAGGTGTTAAGCCGTATTCCCTTACGGTGAAGGCTGTGCATTCACACACTAGTGATTCTATCACTACTTTTATCAACAAAAGCTACAGCAGCACTTTTTTCTATTACCATGGACGAATCCGCTTTTGAAGAATATTCTTTCTCTGACTTAAGTGCCAGCCTACCTCATTTCATTCCAACACCATTCCCCAATTTTTATATACTATATCCCTTACCCGCAACCTCTCTATGCAAGCCATGTACCCTCCACTACATCCTGATTGCATGTGGCATGAACAAATTGTGGTCAGCTTGGCGACTTGACAGCAAGTCCTACTTGTGAGACCACTTCAGAGGTGCTGTTTAGAGATGCATGCTAGCTCCCTCCCAACCCTTCATCATGCACCAGAAGTCGGTTCTAAATGTAGGTCTCCTATGCTGTAATCTAATGTGCTGCTGTCAAGTCACAGGCAGCACAATCAGGGCATATTTTCAGACTGGCTGTTAGTAGCCAATGACTACAATGATCCAACATAAAACTGGTCAGTCAAATAATGAGGGCACTAGAATCCCACTATGGGTCCATCTCAGGGCAAGGCACACCTCAGGCACTTGCCTCCCCATGAAGAAGGAAGAGGGCAGGCAGTCTAGCATTCACAACCTACCTGCCAACCATGGCAAAATGCTGGCACTGGAGGCCCCCCCACCCCCCGGAAGAAAGTGAGCAGCTGTGGCAACCGCAAACATCTGGAGTGTGGAACAGTGAGATCAATATATCACATTTAAGAAATGGCTAATTACGTTACCCGTAGGACAGAGTAGAAAAGAAATCTGAACACTCATTGATATGCAGAGTAAAAGAATTCAAATATTTATTTGCTCACATGGCCATTAGCTAAGATGCCAGTTTACAGCTTGCAGAGGCAAACACCCTTATATTCGTCTCACTGTGACGAAGCCTATTTGAATGACTTCACTCTGCATATTGGCATGGGTGCTAATTCTTCTGCTGTAGGTGATGTACTGTGCTAGCACTGAGTTGTTGACAGCAACTTTTGGAGATCCCGTGGGTGCATCTTGTCATCACATTACCCATAGGAAATGCACAAAGGGAGCTTACTGGGGTTTATTGACAAACACAAAGAACAGGAAGGATGCAGGAATTCCTGTTAATATTTGTGACCTGTGCTACCAATCAAGGTTTCTGGCTAAAAAAATCAGTTTTTACGTTTTTGTAAGCTGCAGTGATGACGCTGGTGCCATTTCCTTCCCGATGTCCTGACTTGTAATAAGAAATCTCACCCTGCCATGTCCCCCCACCCAACCGTCCAATCCATCACAACTCCTCAGCCCATGTACGAAAAAACATTCCCCCACTGGACACTGAATTGATTAAATCATTATTTTAATATACACATTAGTGGAGTGAAAGAAACACAGAAAACAAGCTATGCCTTTTACTTAAAAGGTGTCAAGATATAACTAGTTAATGATGTCACAATTAAAAGACAGAACTAGCTAATGATATCACACTCAGAGGATAGCTAGTTAATGATATCGCACTCAGAAGCTATCACTAATTAATGACCCTCCGTTCCTCTGAATCTTGTATTCTTTCTGTTCCTGCCTGCCAGGCTTCCTCTGGCCAGAGTGCCTTCTTGTTCTACCTTCTATCAGTTTGAAACACTCGTCCCATCTCCCTCCACCTTTCCTCCTCCTATTTAGTTCCTAAACCCTCACTGCTAAGCATAATCCCCTCCCCCCCACTCCTACCCTTAGTTTTCCCCTATCTGCCTACCCACGTCTGTTTCTCCTTTGTGCCTCCGGGTCCCCCAGCTGGATATTTAACTTGATACTGTAATCTGCCCTGCATGCACTCTATGTACAATTTGCAGTTTTCAACCCTAACCTATCTGTGTGTAATGGTATGCTCTTGGGCTTCACTGCTGCATGGTATCTTGTACATGTTACTCATTAATTTCTGTATCTGCAGTTCTCGATGTATTATTTATCTTGACATTACTGTACCTTGTTGGTTGTTCATTACTTACTTTGGACACATACCCTCTACCCTGGGTGGTCCCCCGTCAGAGCTGAAAATCGGCTTTGGCTCTGCATACCTTTCTCAGTTATCAATTTTCAAATAAATAAAATAAATAAATGTTATACTCAGACAATATCACTATTTCATTAGTTAAAGATGTCAAACTCACACCTTGTCATTAACCAACTGCACTGACCATTTTGTTTAACAGCATTTCTTCTTGCCGAAATCGATGCCATGCCAAAAATGTTGAACTGCTGCTTGGGTTTTTTACTGTACATGAAATAGAACACAGTGCTGTAGACATCCAATACGTACTGGCTTAGCACAAGCTACCAGAACTATCTTGATTTTTTTGTACTTGACCTCGCTTGTGGCTTTGCCACTCATTAAGTCAGAGGTGGTCAAAGCATACCAGAATACATAAGTGGCATGGGAAGGAAGATCAAAGGGCAGTTAACTATGTAAAAATCATTTCCCATCTCCTTTAAGCCAGCACATATCCCACATATAGTTCTTATTTTTGGCTAATCATGCAGAAGTTTCTTAAACAAGAACTGTGTTGAACCGGTAAGTCATTTTCTCCAATAAAAGCAGTTTTCTAAGTACAGGTTAAAAATCTGGCATTGTTCCATCTATACAGGCCTTTTAGTAACCTCAGTGGGTGTCTCTGCTTTACAATCTTTGCGTAAGTACCATTCTAGAACTACTGTATGTGATGTAGCTTATGCCCCAAACAACCTCAGAGTTTTGTAGAACATGGAGGCATTTTGCCAACAGAAGAGCAGAACAGGGACATAAACTACAGCATATGGGTTTTAAAATGTTTTTTACCACCAGCATGTCAATCAGAAACCCCCACTAACAATAACTAAAAAGCCGGCATAGCTACATCAATAATAGACCATGAACCAGTATTATCAAAATAAATAAATAAAAACACTCCTACTGGGAAAATGACTTACAGATTTACCACACTGCTCCTTTAAGTAATTTTTGCTTTTTTTTTAGCATTTTTCTTGTGGCTTAACTAACTCTTGATTCCGCATTGCTATTTAAGAATAAACTAAAACAAAACTCAAAATAAAGCAGAACCAGATAAATCTGAACTGACACAGTTTCATGAAACCTGTAACATAACTTGCCAGGTGTAATAAATGTAATAGACAACAATGAATTGTGAACATGAATATACCTGGCATTGTTAAGGAGGGGATCCCTTAAGGAGCACCTTTTTCAATTACATACAAATTAAACAGGGAGCTCCTTTACCTCATTGAGATTTCCTCCAAGCAATCTGCACTTTTTTAAATTCAGCACCAAAAGGAAGGGAAGGGATCGTAAAGGGCTGGCCGCACGATCTCTTTCTACTTCCCGATTCGCCCCCACGCTCCAAAGTTTTGTGACATAGTTATAGGTCTAGCATGGGGCTCCACTCCATTCATTTGAATGGAGTGTCTTTTTCACATGTAACTTCCTGATTGTAAATCAGGTTTTGGCACCTGCTGATCCCAGTGTTCAACTAACAAGACTTTTGTTAGTTGAACTCTGGCATCAGTAGGTACCAAAATCCGATTTACAATCAGGAAATTGCATCTGAAAAAGACACTCCATACTTCCGGTGACGTCACGGACCTGATGAGAGCTTAAACTAGGAAGCTCTCGAATCCGTCGAATAAATCTGCTGGAATCCTCATTATAAAGTTAAAAAACAATCGGTAAAACAAAGAGCTGCTCAACGGAACATGGCTGCTAAAGGCCATAAGACAAAAAATCCTAGAAATAACGCCTCACAGACGAAACTGAAACAATTAATGCTAGACGAGGAGATGGAGGCCTTTACCACCCGCTCGAGGAAAGACCCAACTCGCTCAAACTCATCTCCCGACATGGAAGAGGACGAAATATTCCATTCTAGGAAATCTGAATGCACCCTACAAAAGATACTACTGTTGGTGCAAAAAATTGAATCTTCGATTGCAGACTTACGGCAAAATGTCAGACAGATAGATTCTAAAGTGGCTACTCACTCTACCAAAATTACGGAGAAGTCGGAGGCCCAGGACTCGGGAGAATGAATCCTCCTATACCTGTTACAAAGAGACCGGGAAACTCATAACAGGCTAGAAGATATAGAGAACAGATCACGAAGGAATAATTTTTGAGTGCATGGAGTGCCAGAGGGGGCTGAAGAGGGATTCGCCACATCAACTGACTTCATGCAACATCTCCTGCATTCATTCCTTTCAGTGCCTTCCGACGTGGATCTAACAATGGACAGAGCGCACAGATCCCTGGTTCCCAAGCCCACCAACCCGACCGCAAGGCCCCGTTCATGGGTAGTCAGAATGGTGCTCTTCCAAATGAAGGAGTGGGTGCTGAGGGAGGCCTGGCGACTTAAGAGATATAAAATACCAGATGGTGCCCATATTCTTCAAACAGGACTTCTCACCTGCTCTTCAAGTGGAATGCATTAAAGTACGCTCAGTAATCAAATAAATTAAAAAAAAAAGTAAAAGCACAGCTCCTCTTCCCCTCGAAGCTGCGTGTACATCTAGAGAAGGGCTCTAAAACATTCATCAGCCTCGTAGAAGCAGCACCACTCTTAAAAGATTGGGGTATTACTGTACCTGATCTTGAGCTTGAACTTCTTGAACAGAACCTCCTGAGAAAATCGTGGCAGGTGGAGAATAGAGGCCTGAAGCGCTCACATCGAGGATCCATACCACCAACCTTACTAAAAGACACTACTCGTATTGCACACCATGCCGATCGCCAGAAGACCAGCCCTGAGCAAGTGGTTTCGTCCAGATCTACCCCTCACTGCTGAAATCACTCACAGACTTTACCTTCTTGAACTGATCCAAAGCGGCTTTTAGATGGAGAGGACTTGTTTATAATGGCTGACGCCCCCCCTTTTTTTTTTTTCGATAGGAGACTATTACCTGCTCAGATAAGTCTTACCCCGACTTCCCTCTCTCTTTCAATGATTATTGTCTCTTGCTCTAGGGGATGGGGATGGGGGGGATTAAAAAGGAGGGGGAAGAAATGTGTTTCGACAGAAAAGTGTCAATTACATCAAACTTGCTAAAGGTGCAGAGGAGTAACATCCCCTGCTACAAGTCTATTTTCACTGCCCTCTGGGTGTAGGCCCCCTTGTGGAGCAGATCTGCCATAAGTGGAACGAGGCATAATAATTTTGCAGAGAGTGAGTGCTTCAGAGGTCACAGGGGAACTTTTGAGGTGGGTGCTTATTTCCCCTGGGAGGTCGCTCAACATAATAAATATCTACAATCACCAGAAGGAGCACTGGCTTGAAGGTAAATATACTTTCCCCACTCAATACTTCTTTAGTTTAAAATCTACACCTTGAAGCTCCAAGGGGTGGGGTGGGAGCAGGGTGGCTCGGGATAAAACACTGCTAAGATAGATACCCAGCTGAATGCAGTGAACGTTGCAAGAACCCTACCTGTTTAAAGAGCTAGTGTACTGCTTGGAATTAATAGTGATTTTCAGATGCAGTCAGCTATCACTTCCAGTGTCTGAAGTATTTTTTTATTTTCTGTTTGCTGATTAGAACATTTTCCACCTGGCAGTACCGGAGTGATGTGTGGAGCAGCACTCTGTCTGGAGAAAAACAAAAAGTCAGTTCTGTTCCTCTCACTACATCATCAGAACTGAGACCAAACACCTTGAGGCACCACAGTCCTTGCAGCCTGAATAGTGACTTTCACAAGCTACCAATCAAAATGCAGGCAATTGTGACATCGCTAGTAACCAGGGAGAGCCAGTCCCTGCTGCATCATGTGAAAGTGAAACCCAGCAGCAAGAAATGGTTCTCAATGGTTACTAGAGATGTCATAGTCAGTGTGGTTTCAGTGTTGATGTAGTGGGAGGAACAGAACTTACTTTTTTTTCCTCCAGACAGAGTGCTGCTCCACACATCACCCCAGTACTGCTAGGTGGAAAATCTTCTAATTAACAAACAGAAAAGAATAAGTACTTCAGATGTATGAAGCGAAAGCTGACTACATCTAAAAGTTACAATTAATTGCAGGCAGTTTCCAGGCAGTACACTAGCTCTTTAAATAAAACCACAAAGCGGACTGCTTCATTACTGTAAATTGAATGGTGAGTGCTCTCCCAATAATAAACATTTATTCCAATGAAGCAGAAAAAGATGACTTTAAATCGGGAGGGAACCTGGGTGGCTAAATGACGGTTATATCGAGCGTAAGCTTCCGGGCAGACTCGAGAATATTTTATCTAAACTCCTTAGGACACTTGGGGAGAGTAAGAGGAATTTCAGACCATAAGATACAGAATATGTGAAACAGCGGAGGAGGGGGACACAACGGACCTCTCATTGTCGTCAGTGACATTCTATTTCTTTAAGAGCACTTCAACACCTCTGCTCTTAGTCCCAGTAAGAGACACTCGCCACTAACAGTGGAGCATGGTTCCCCATAGGGGAGGGACTAGGAAACTCACCTAGGAAGCAATTAAAGAGAACGGTTAATAAATTCCACACTGACTTAAACTTTATACTTGTTTGTTAAGTGTTATCACTTAGTTACTGTAAGTTACAGTTTACCATTATAGTTAGCACTGCCCAATGTTAAGGGTATTGCACTGGTTTCATTGGTTATTGTTTTTAGGAAAATGTTGGCACAGCCGGAAAGGTGCGAGACTGGAGACCCACAGAGTACTATACTTGCCTGTCAAAGACCAGCCTAGTACAGATGTAAATAATGACCCATACAATATTACGCCCCCTAGTAAAATCAATCCTATTTTTAAATATATATCTATGGCCACCTTAAAAATATGTTCCTATAATGTAAACAGAATTAACTCCCCTATTAAATGAACAAGACTGTTGCAAGAGCTTAAGGGGTTGAGGGCGGATGTGATCCTGCTACAGTAAACACATCTTTCAGGACAAGAACATTTAAAATTACGTAAGGCCTGGGTGGATGACTTGGTAGCAGCTTCTCACCCACAATCGAAGAAGGCAGGGGTGGCTACCCTATGGAAAAAAGGGCTAAACTTTACAATTGAGTCATCAGAGGGGGCATGCAGGGTAGGTATGTTAGGGTCTCAGCTCATTCAAAAGGCAGACTCCTCCATTTTATTAACATATATGCCCCGAATACTCATCAAGAAACCTTTTTCAAACTACTTTTTAAAAAAATAGCTGCTCTTCCACTGGAAAAACTCTTCCTAGGGGGAGATTATAATACGGCCCCACACCCCCAAAGGGATCGCTCCTCTGGAACTAACCACGTACATCAGGCAGCCTCTAAGACCTTGGTAACCCTAGCCAGGGAAATGGGGCTGACTGATATATGGAGAGCCCTCCACCCAAAAGACAGGGATTACACTCTTTATTCTTGCACCCAACAGTCCTATTACCGTATAGACCTATTTTTTACCCATAAAACTTCACTACACACAATTACTAAATCTTATATACATAACTTTATCGGATCATGCTCCAATTTCTTTTTTTAAAACTTCTTTATTAAAGTTTTATGATTT
The DNA here is from genome assembly GCA_016271365.2 of Neoceratodus forsteri. NCBI lineage: Eukaryota > Metazoa > Chordata > Ceratodontiformes > Ceratodontidae > Neoceratodus > Neoceratodus forsteri. The sequence continues at coordinate 365,930,489 of CM028130.1, forward strand.
CCAGTAATACAACATACACACATATATCCTGGGATAAATACCCGGGCCCACATCCCAAAACTGGATATGGATACTATATAGATCCCCCAAAACTATTTACAATCACAGTTATATTTTATCCCCACCAAACTTTTTAATCCCTTTTTATTACAGTAACCTTCAATTCTATTCTTTCAAAGTCGGTAATAGCCTATTCTATTACTTAGCCCAAACTGCTTTACAACATTCTCCCAACTTAAAAATAATAGTACTTTCTCCGGACTAAACTTTAATAACTGTGTCCCTAGGAGGGAGAGAGAGAGAGAGAATCCATCCTGACCAACCAAACATAAGAATGCCATCTGATCCTGGTAAGCACTTTTATGAGAGTATTAAGCCTATGCAAGTAAGAAAAAAGACCTATCCTGTAAAAATCATATAATACCATTCAGTCCTAGGCCCTTCTCACATTCTCTTAAGAAAACTTTACAGACTAATCTCCTCCAGACAGACAGATCTGAGTCCGAGGGCCTTTCAACTGTATTGTGTATACCGTCTCCAAAACCCCCCCACCTTTTGTCATACAATTTCTTTTTCCCTTCTATTAACATGTGTCTTTTAAGTCTATCCAAGACCTGTAGAAGGTCACTGACCCATTGGTCATAAAAGTAAATATTATCCTTCTTCCAGTGCCTTAGGACAAATGCTTTAACCAAGGCGGACATCAGGGACACATGATGTTTGGCTGATTCCTGCACTACCGCCTGCATATCTACTAGTACACATATCTCCGGCTTAATGTACTCAGAATAGTTTAATACCGGATCCATGTCTTGTCCAATTTGAATCCATAACGAATGAATTCTGGAACAGGTCCACAATACATGTAGAAGGTCTCTGGTTCTGTTCACATCTAAAACACTAATCTGTCTGCCTGAGTTTTCTAGAGCATAGCTTAACAGGGGTGTAGTAAATATCTGAACAAATAAAAAATTGCATAGTCTTATACTTCGGAATAGGTAAGACTTTAATATTTTTCCAAATTCCTTTCCAGTCAGGTCTCAGGGGGGATAATGTTTTTTCCCCAATACCCTACCTGAGCTTCAGGTTCTAAGCTCACAAAATCTAACAGCACCCTATAAACTTTTGAGAGGGGATGCTGTAATCATGCTCCAATTTCAATCCACGTTGCCCCACTCTCACAAAATAGGCAAATTCTATGGAGGCTCAATGTCTCCCTTCTAAACAATAAACCCTTTGTCACCAAGTTAAAACAATAAATCCTCGATTTTTCCATAATTCATCAATCTACAGACTACTCCCCATCTCTCAAATGGGACACATTTAAAGCAGTCCTCCGTGTCGAAGTCATCAGCATCGCGGCAGTGCAAAAAAATCTATCACGATTAACCCGCAATAGGGGACTTCCGGTGACGTCATGAGCGAATAAGCAGCTCAAACGCGAGGCTCCCCTGCGGTCCTGCTAAAACAACCTATTTAATATTGGCAAATCCTCCTAAAACTACTTTAGTTAATTAATACTGTCTTCTGCAATGCCTAAGAAGCGAGGGGCAGATAAATCAGGGCCCGCTACTCAACCTGATGGCTACAGATCCAGGATCGAGGAGTCCGACAGCGAGGACTCACAGATCTCGTCGGCCTCCCACCATAGTACTTCGCAGGCCAACCGCATCCCTCATGAAATTTTACAGAGGCAAATGACTCAAATGCTCTCAGAAATTCGCAAATTCCAGAAAGAAATGCGATCTACTGTGGCAGCATTAACAACAGATCTCAACAAACTGGAAAAAAGGCAAGATGGAGCCGAGGAGCAACTCACAGCAACCGATAAGAGAGTGGACAACGCGGAAAGGGCCATTACTCAACTGCATACCCATATCCAGGCCCTGCAAGAGTGTGCCGAAGACGCTGAATGCAGAAACCGGCGTAACAATATTCGATTGTCGGGGCTGCCAGAAGGAGATGAGAGTGCTGATTTTATCCTATACATACAAAATTTGCTGAGGGAGATCCTTCCCCTGCCTGACAACCTTACCTTGGAAATGGAACAAGTCCACCGCACGTTGTGACCCAGACCCTCGGCAGGCGCTAGCCCCCGGACAATTCTCCTTAAGTTTCTCAGACACCAGGAGAAAGAAACCGTCCTACACACCACGTGGAAACAAGGCAAAGTCATTTACAAGTCTCACCGGCTCTACTTTAAGAACGACTTTGCACTGGAGGTTATGGCTTGCCGGAGGTTGTATTTTCCAGTGATGAAGGCCTCAAAAGTGCGGGAATCAGATATAGGTCCCTGTACCCAACGAAGCTTGCTGTTTATTTTGCTGAGGGGCCTACTATATTTGAATCGGCAGCTGCAGCAACACGGGAGCTACGACACAGGAAAATCGAAGTTCAGCAACAGCGCACCACCGACACAGTCCCTATCGCTGCAAAATTGGCCCAGAGAGCCTGGTCTGTAGGACAGCATGAGAATAGACGCAGAAAGGGCGCCGAGGCCCTGCAGAACATTGTCAGCTCCCTGAAAACAAACTCTCAAATGCAGCTGGGACCCAGATTGAATGCCCAGGAAACTGAAACCTGAAGAGATGAACCTCAAGTATTATCTGAGGATCTATTTGATTCACCTGGGTACCTCTCAGGACTTGTTTCATTTTATAAGAATTGCCTAAGAGTTGATTAAAATGTCGAAGTTATATTACATGGAGGAAAGAGTTAAGAGACTATATTAAGGGCACTGGGGTGGGGGAGGGTTTCTGAAAAACGGCGATATGAAAATTTGTCTCCTCACATTGGCTGCGCTCGCGCTGGGTAGCTTCTCCCAGTATAGCTGAATGGGCGGTGTCCCCTTTGCGGTTCATACCTGTTTGTACGGCTTGAAAAATTGCAGTTGGCCCTTCCCCCACACCAATCCGGACTGCCGGTTGATGGCCTCTGGCGGGTGCGGGGAAACGGCCAAAGACTGGAACCAGAGAGGCGTCATGGGAGACTGGCTTTCCGCTGCCATCGACGCAGTTAACTAGCAGTTTAACACTGAATTTTTCATGCCCTGAATGAGGGTTCTTCTTTCTGAATGAAGGTGCCTGCAGGTGGAAATCGTGAATGCAGCGGGGACCAACCTCCATACACAAAATCTAGTGGGCCATCCGGGCTGTTCATGATATTTAATCTGTCTGTGGAAAGACTCTGGGCATTAGGTCTGTGGCGTTTGAAGGGCTCTGTGAGGGAGGAGGGAGGGTATAGTCACAATAACAGTCTAGTACACCTCTTGCCCTGCAATGCTTACAGAAGTTACCTTCACTTGTTATCTCCTGGAAGTTTATAATGTTCTTTGGATGCTGGGAAATCGTGGGGATGATGGAGGAGGGACTAGGGAGGACTTCCATATTTGTCTCGGCGGGTGGTGGTGGAGGGGGCATGGACTGGCTGCTGGAGGAGTTCACTCGCCTCGTGACCTGTCCCTGATGTGATGGGAGAGGTATGGCGGATACTCGGCGGGCAGGGGCTAGCTCCTCATAGCGGAGTCTGACATCACAGAATGAGGGGTGGGATCCGGGAAATTAGCCAGCAATAGTAGTTGGGACGAGATACGTGGAGGACCAGTGAGAACCCTACCCTATGGGATCTTGAAAAAAACCCTAATACTGATCAGAAGTTGGGGCTTATTGTGGAACTGGGATAGCGAAGCTGAGTATCTCAAACAGCCTGCAACTGCCATGAGCTTAGAAGTATTTCTAACGTGCAGCACACTTTCTCTCCTCCCCCGTGCATGAACTCCACATGGCACAATCTGGCTTCCTCTCCTGCGACCTCCGGATAGAGAGAGCTTCTTCCTGGACTGACAGGGGTATTGATAAGGCCCCCTAGGTGTTAGTCAGGGGTAGGGGGATAGCTTGAATTGACACTCACCCCCAGTGTTACTCGGAATGGGTTTGGGGAAGGTGGGAAGGAGGGTAGCCCTATACACTATTTGAATCCCTAAGCTGTCTGAATGCCCATGAGCCAGCAGTGTGGTGATCTCTACCGGATTACTGCCCATGGCTGATGCCTACAAGCTTCTGGAGAACAAAGGTAGTGAACCTTTGGTTTGGCCGGTCCGCAGTAATTTTCATGCAATCTAATGAGATGTCCTCAGCTGCTGGAATCGGATGCCTCCAGGCTGTCGGGGGGCCTACCAGGTGTTGGCGCGGGGGTGAGAGGGAATTAAGAGCGGGGTATGGTAATTAGTAGCGACGGGGGCAGGGAGTTAGAGAGCTCCAGTTTAAATAGGCAGCTTCTTAATGTATCCAGTAACATTCGCTAGGGAAGAAGGCAGGTTTGTGACTGGGATGGATTAGGGGAGCAATCGGGGGAAACACGAAGTACAAATGTGGGAGAGTTTTTCAATATGTCGAATAACCCGTGTGGAGAACAGAGATATACTAGAGATGAAGCCCTGGGCTGCCCGGAGTACTGGCCGAGACTGGGAACTACACTCAGATGGAGGCCCCGCCAGCTCTGTTTTACAGACCCACCGGTACTCAGGATGCCCTGAGCTTTCCTGAACTGGAATCGGACCACATTGGCACACTCAGTGCTGGGGACAATAGCCGATCCATGCTTCGGAGTACTCTGGGCCCTGTCTGGATGGCTTTACTCTTAGTACAGGAATATACCCCAGCTCTCACGCCTTGCATTGAATGGTAGAGGCTGGAGAGCATACCCCCAGCGGTATGGAGGCGCCCTTTAGGTAGCCCTGCCAGGCCCCCCTTACAACAGTAAACAACCCATAGAGGCCGGTAAAAACCCATGCATGACACTAGCTGGCCTCGACTTACCGCTATAAAGTGTGCGCCCCTTCTATGTGAGTGACTTCAGGGGAGGCAATGCCTCGCGGTTCTAGTCACCAATCTCCACTACCCCTTTTCCTCTAGGTACCTTGGTACCTAAGGTCCTTAAATAAAAAAGGACCGCACAGGTAGGACTCTTGGGTCCTATCAAAGATCAGGACTTGCCCAGATCTGTGGAAGTACCAACTGTTCTCTCAATGGCCATGTTGGCCAATTGGTTCCTTACTAGTTGCATGTCATGTGTAGGTGTGAGTGATTATGTTGATGTTGTTGATGTTTTGGTGAATAGGTCATCGAACTCCAGCTGGTCCTTACAGCTAAAAATACGAATCTCCCAGATACCCCACGGGGGGGCGGAGAACCCAGTACACCAGAGACCCACCCACTGGCCATGATGCACTCCCCAAAACTAAAACTGCTCTCTCTAAACATAAACGGCCTGGCCTCGCCTATTAAAAGGTCGAGGACATTGGCTTACCTCCGCAGAACTAAAGCCGAAGTTGTCTACCTCCAGGAAACCCATATGAATTCAATGGAGCATGCTAAATTAGCTAAATTAAGTAAAGGGCAGGCATTCTACGCATCCTATAAGGGTGGTAGAAGCAGAGGGGGTATCCATAATTATCTCACCACATACACCATATCATCCAGAACTAACTTGGTCAGATCGTGAAGGGCGAATGGTCCTAACCCGGAGAAGGCTTAATAATGAAGAAGTCACTTTGGTTAATATGTACCTCCCACCTGGTATCACTGTTTCACAACTAAGACCCTTATTGGACAGAGTGGTGAAGTTTACCAGAGGCACCCTGTTGATGGCCGGAGACTTTAATTTAACTGCTGACCCAAACCTGGACTCCTCTAGAGTGAAGCCACAGAAACTAACAACAACTCAAAAGTTTTTTAATAACTTCATCGCGGAGATTGGGTGGTGTGATATTTGGCGGAAATTTCATCCGCGGTCGAGAAATTATTTTTATTACTCCCCGGTTCATAATACATACTCACGTATAGATTATGCCTATACACAAATTGAAAAGCTGCATAATGTAAGCGATGCGCAACTGGGAGATATTTCCATCTTGGACCATGCCCCCGTGACTACACACTGGGAGCTGGGCCTTCAACCCAAAGCCACTCAATGGAGGCTAAACCCATGCTATTTGCAGTCCAAAGAATTCCAGGAATTCATATCGGACAAGATAACTGAAATTGTGGCTGATAATCCAGCCTCTGACACTTCCCCCTCGGTCCATTGGGACACAATTAAAGCAGTCCTGAGAGGACATATAATTAAATATGCAGCACAAAAAAAGAGACAGCGCGACGAACATAAGACCAATCTTGAAGAAACTCTTCATTTCCTACAGCAGGCCCACAACAAGAGCGAATCTCTCTCTCTCAGATACAACAAACCAAACAAGCATTAGATAAACTCGCATTACAACAAACTGAAATAGCACTAGCATTTCTGAAACAGAATTTCACAGTAGAGACGCATGAGCCACACGAATGCTTACATACCTGCCAGAACAGAAAAAGGTGCAACAATAGTTACCATCGGCACCCAGTAAAAGGTCAACCTCTCTTTAAAAACACATGACATTGCTGGAGCCTTTCTGACATATTAGAAACTTTATACCCCAGAATCCAATCCTCTTCAGACAAGCTACTTTCGTATCTTGAGAAGCTTACTCTACCGACTCTCACGGATGAAAACAGGGACTCCCTTATCAGACCTATAACAGCAGCTGAAATAGCCCATGCCATAACCAACTCCAAATCTCAGAAAGCTCTGGGACCAGATGGATATGGGACGGAGTTCTACAAACTGACAAAAACTCAAATCCTTCCTACTCTTCTCAGTGTATTTAACTCTCTATTAGAGGGTAACCTACCCCCGGAATCTTGGTCCTATGCAACTATCTCTGTGATTCCCAAGCCAGGGAAGAACCCTCAGGAATGCACTTCATACCGACCAATCTCTGTATTAAACCAAGATTACAAACTATTCATGACTATATTAGCCAAGCGCACTGACCAAATCCTACCTGCGCTAATACATAAAGATCAAACAAGCTTTGTTAGGACCCGTACCACCACCGATAATATCAGACACACTCTCTACCTTGTAAACCAAATGGGCCATATGGATACACCGGCAGTATTGATTAGTTTGGATGCCGAGAAGGCCTTTGATAGGGTGGCTTGGCTCTTTTTGTATTCGATCCTGAGCAAATTTGGTTTCCCCTGTGGCCTTATTCAAACTTTGCAAAATATATACTCCACCCCCGGGCCTGCGTGAGAGTGAATGGACACCACTGAATACTTCCAACTTGGGAGAGGCACCCGACAAGGATGCCCACTATCCCCGTTATTATTTGCAGCAGTTATAGAACCCCTAGCACAACAAATCCGAGATTCCCTACAACTACAAGGAGTCTATTTTGGAGGCACGGAACACAGAGTGGCCTTATATGCAGATGGTATACTCCTATATCTCCAAAATCCGGAACAATCTATACCAGAGATACGTCGCATCTTAGACTCCTACGGCATAGTGTCAGGTTATAAGCTTAACCTAACTAAGACTGAAATACTCACATTTAATTACACCCCCACTCAGAGGGCTGTAGAAAGTCTTCCTGGCAGGTGGAACCTGACAAAACTAAAATACTTGGGCATTTACATACCCCAGAAGAGGTCAGAATATTACAAGTACAACTACTCGCCATTTATGGCACAATTAAAAGAAGACCTTCGAGGCGTGGTCGGTCATACCATTAAGCCTCTCACGGCGAATTGAGCTCATAAGGATGATAACCCTCCCCAGAGCACTATACCTTTTTCAAAATGTCCCATTGTCAGTTCCCCCAAAAACCTTTAAAGAAATTAACCGCACAATACGGAATTTTGTATGGACGGGGCACAGAGCCCGAGTAAATCTTAGTGTGCTATCCCTCGCACGGACCGATGGTGGACTTGCCCTTCTGGACTTAAAATGCTACCAACAGGTGGTAACCATGGCTAACGTTATGGCTAGACAAAATAAGAAGACACTCCCACACTGGATGGAGAAGGAGAGGGTGCTCCTTAATGATGCAAAATACCTTTGGATACTGTACCAACAAACGTCAGGAGATTCGGCCAACCTAAGTACTAACCCCTGACTGGCAGCTCAATTGCGAAATTGGAACTCTTTGAAAAAATCTTACGGGCTATCACCCTACTTACCTCTAATATCCCCAATCCAGACACTCCCAGATTTTATCCCTAACGCCTTGGACTCTGGGTTTGGCATGTGGAGCGCTCACGGGTCAAGATTTTTCCACAAATAATGACACAGGGGAGACTATGGAGCTACGCAGAAATCCAGATAAAATTTAATTTGCCTCACAAAGACTTTTACCGATACCTACAACTCCGACATTATGTGGAAGGCTTACCGCCCTCCTTACAAAATCCCGAAACATACCCAGCCTTAATACAATGTCAAATCTTACTTAACAGTTCGAGGAGGCGGGAGCACCTGATCTCCCTCTACCATCAATCCCTGAACACACAAGGAGATGTCCTTACCGAAAAAATTCGTACACAATGGCATAGGGAATCTGGCTACCTGCTCAACATTGCAGACTGGAAAATAGCCTGCAGCCAGGTTTCCAGGGTTACCAGCTCACATCAATGGAGAGAGTTTGCCTGGAAGGTATTAATTCATTACTTTAGATCTCCCTCGATCACTAAACACTATACACCGAATAAAACAGCGGATTGTTGGAGAAAGTGCGGAGAGCAAGAAGCCAGCCTGACTCATATTATGTGAGACTGTCCAGCTCTCTCCAATTATTTACACCAACTTGAAATACAACTGTGGGAGCTTATTGACCCAAAATTACGGCTGACATTGGAGATGTACATATTCCTCATATTACCTAAGCCCTATTGGGGACCAAATACCAGGTATCTCCTCTCACTACTCCTCACAGTAGCTAAAAAGGCAATCACCAAGCACTGGTTGTCAACTGAGGTCCCGACCATTCAGGAATGGTGGGATATCACTAAACAAATCTATAACCTGGAAAAAATGACTCACAACCTAAATGACCATGGGGAACTTTTTTCTGTAAGATGGACACGAAGGCAGCTATATGTTAAAAGACCCTTCTTTTGTGCCTTAGGAGTACTGCTCCAGAGTAACCCTGGCCGCCCTAAATCTGGGGTCTGTACCCCTCCATCGCGGGCCCTGGGGTCTGGTCTCCCCCGTCCCCCCCTCTTGTAACTGGAACCCTTATCATAATTGAATTGGGGAATATGGATTTGTAAAACCTAATTAGAAAGGTAAAAGATGAAAGGTAAATAGTTCGATGTCCTACTGACCAATTCATACTTAAATGTAAGTTATTAGGCCTATGGGAGCAACAAACCTGTTGAAATAAATGTGATACCTGTTGTCGAGTGGACTGGAATAACTTCAGAACTGCTTGTATTAATTGACCAGATGCAAATGTATTGTGTAAAATCAAAACTGATGACCTGAATGTACATAAGTTAAAATATGAATAATGAAAAGAAGATTTAAAAAAAAAAACAATTAACCCGCAATAGGTTGATACAGGAGCTGTTTGACTTAGAAAAGCATCACAAACTGACTCCCAGGGACAAACAAATTCAAGGGGAACTAAACAAAGTTAAAAGCACTCCACAAGACTTTGAACACAAAAAGGCGGAAGGCCAACTGCGATTTGCCAATCAAAAATATAATGAGGTGGGGGGGGGGCATCAAGTCTACTGGCATTCTGCTTAAGGAAGGCCCAGGTGGACAGGCATGTTTCCTATATTCAGGAGGAGGGACCCACAGGGAAAAAATGGACCTCTCCTGCAGGAATAGCCCTCCAATTTCAAAATTATTACCAGGATCAATATGCTAAGGATAAATATATACCAGCGGTACAGAGGGGCACCCAAGCATTCTTAAATGCCCTTAAATTGTCTAGACTATCAAAACAAGTGGTAATGGACCTCAATCTTCCCATTACAATGGAAGAGACCCTGGTGGTTATCCACCAACTACCAACCGGGAAGTCTCCTGGCCCAGATGGATTTAGTGGAGAGCTGTATAAAGAGCTGGACACATCACTGGCCCCACTCCTAACAGAGGTGTTTAATCACTGTTTGGAAGAGGATAAGGCCCCAGAAAGTTGGGCCCACTCTATAACAACAGTTATACCCAAACCTGGCAAAGAAATAACTAAATGTGAGTCATTCCGACCTATAGCCCTACTTAATCAAGATCAAAAAATCCTCACTAAGATCTTATCGGTCCAATTACAAAAGCACACTGAGTTATTAATCCATCCAAATCAAACGGGATTTATCCCACACCACCATATGAGTGATAACATCAGGAGACTTTTGGATTTGTTGCAGTCAGGAAAAGCCCACCGGAACCCAACCCTGGCCATCTTCCTGGATGCAGAAAAAGCCTCTGATAGGTTAAACTGGACATACCTTTTTCAGGTTTTGCAAAAGATGGGTTTTCAGGGTAACTTTCTAAACTGGATGAAACTATGCTATCAGAATCCTCAGGCCAGGGTGAGGGTCAACAGCACCATTTCTCCCACCTTTAACCTTGGGAGGGGAACAAGGCAGGGGTGCCCTCTGTCCCCCCTGCTTTTTTGCACTTAGCATGAAGCCTTTCGCTCAGGTTGTGAGGCAGCATGATAAAATTGAAGGGATAGAGTCCCAAAACACGTCTCATAAGAGTTCCCTATAGGCTGATGACACTCTAATATATCTCAGAAATCCTCAATTAGCCCTTCCACATCTGATGGAACTTTTAGAGACCTTCCGGGCTATCTCGGGCTTCAAGATTAATGCAACTAAGTCTGAAGTGTTACAGGTAGGGGGACAACCAAACACACATTTAACAGCAGGCATCCCCTTCAGATGGGCTGAACAAAAAATAAGATATCTTGGTATACAACTTCCCTTACATTTATCTAACCTGTATAAATTCAACTATGAGGTTTTAGGACAACAAATAAGAGCAGACCTGCATAGATGGACCCTGCTCCCCCTGACATTCACAAATCGACTAGAGGCAATAAAAATTAAAGTTTTACCCAGATTTCTCTTTTTGTTTACTAACCTCCCCATCCAGGTTCCAAACAGAGATTGGAAAGACCTCAAAAAATACCTTTCTGAGTTTATCTGGTCTGGTAAACGCCCCAGAATTCGCTGGGAAATATTAATAGAGGAAAAAAGTAAGGGGGATGGGGTTACCAGATTTCTCCATGTATTACCTAGCTGCCCAACAACTCTCGGTCATTAAAATGTTGATACCCGGTAAGAAACATGGTTGGTTAGAGATTGAAGAAAGAAACAGTGAAATAACCCCCATGCACATCTTACCCTGAAAAATGCAAACAAAAGATTTAAAAAGTATATAAAATACGTTTACAAGACATACAATGTCAAAGTGGCTGGATGCCAGACAAAACTGGGAAATAGTCAGACCGGTTTACAAATACCTACCCCTTTCATTTCTACCTGGATTCCCGGCTCAACCAGATGACCACTACTTTTTTAGATGGGCGACTAATGGGCTGAAACACCCTCTCCAGATCCTGGAGGGTGAAGGATTAAAATCATTTCCACAGATGCAAGCAGAATTTAATGTACATAAAACTGATTTCCTTAGGTGCTGCCAGTGTACTCACTATATTGCCACTACTACAGGTATTGTGCACCTAACCCATGGACCATCTACTCCTATTTTATTAATCCATCAGAGAAGTATTACAGGAGATACTAGATCCTTTATATCTCAAATATATAAAATATTGATAGAAGACAGAGGGACATTGGTGGTATAGAGAGTAGAACAGAAGTGGGAATTGGAAGGAAATGTGAACCTTACAGAGTAAAACTGGCATTATATCTGGCTGGGGGTACATAAAACCACCAACTCTCCCTCATGGTGAGAATTTCGTTGGAAGATCAACATTCACTTTTTTAGAACTCCGGACATTTCAACTCATTACTCTGCAGATTCCTCCAACTTATGCTGGAGAAATTGTGGCCACATTGGAAAACACCACTGTATCTTTTGGGAATGCCCAAAAATCACCCTATTTTGGAACGTAATTGCACAAGAAATCTCCCAGATTCTGTCTCTTTCCCACCAGCGGAACTTTGACAATCTGGTCCTGGGCTCTCTCCCAAAGGAGATCAGGGCCACATCGAGGATATACCTCTTCTATATCTTGATTGCAGTGGCACTCAAGGCCCTGACTCAAAACTGGTTGACAGACAAATCTCCCCCAACTAGCACTTGGTACAGTAACATTAAGAACATTAAAGAGATGGAAGCGGTCACAGCTCGCCTGAGACTCAATGTAGATAAATTTAACACCAGATGGCTGCCCTTCTTTGATCACTTAGAAAGGAAAGGGGACACACCAGTTCTGAAACAACTGCTTCAGGCCTGAGAGGTCAAGGAAGGGGGTCCCAGAAGGGGAATTTGGGGGGGGGGGAAGCTAGCCCCGATCTCACACATTAACCTTTAACCCCTAATGTGGCTAACCACTGACCTGGATTACCTCATCTAATAGCCTGATAATTAACTGAGTTATAAAACACAACGGTCTACGCACGCAGTCTCTCTTATGATACCGGCTGTGTTTGTGTTTATGGTGTTTATCTAGTTATAGTTCCATAAGAAATGTTAGTTAGATGAAATGAAGCAAAGACCCAATATAACAGCATAAAAGATCATATTTTATTAATCAGAGACATTTGAGGGATTGTTCTCAGGGTGTAAGCACTTGAACCTTTAAAGATTCCTCTCCAATTGTAGATTTCTGCATGTTAGGATATATAGCACCTGAGGCACACCCGGATGAACTTCCTCCAATGCTCAGTATGTTTTCTTTTTATATCAACTGTACTCAAGATGAGAAATGTACTGTTAACTCTGTAAAATAAGAGAAAAGAGCCTTTAGACATAAAGTTGGTCTAATCACTCTAAGTCAATGTATAAACAAGAAAAATGTATTAATGGTAACAGGAGAGCTTGTTTAAACATATCAGCATTGTAATAACGTTTGTGTATCATCTTGAATTCAATAAACTGGCCTTTTAAATAAAAAAAAAAAAAAGACACTCCATTCAAGTGGCTGGAATGCGCTTCCACACTAGATCTTTAACTGTCACAAAATGTCGGAGCATGGGGACGGATCAGCAAGTCAGGAAGTGGAGAGGGATCATGCGACCTGTCCTTCGGGGGCAAAATACGATCCCTTTCCTTCGGGGCTGAATTTAAAGAAGCACAGATAGCCTGGAAGAGCTCCCCATGAGGTAAAGGAGCTCCCTGTTTAATTTATTTATTTATTAGCTTTTGGTAACCGGGTAAGTGCGCTAGGCAACAGACCTGCCTATTTTCAGGCACGACCCGGAAGAGCACAGGACATTGGTTACAATATGCAGAAATGCACAGACATAATATAGGTGTACAGGAGCAAAACAAGATATACATTAGGTAGCACAGTAATAGTTACATAAGGGTACATTTTAGGCACAGATCATAATAAGGATGTAAAATAAAGCAATTAGGGTAACCATAAGACAGCTGAGGACAGTAAAGACATTACTCTTTTTGCAATTTAAAAAATAACGGGAAAGGTGCTTTGTAAGTAACTTAAGGGTTAACAGAAACATTTAACATTTGAATTGCATTATTTGTAGACACCTACAGCATCCAATTTATAACTGGCAGTCAAATTTCATGATTACAGGGGTGAATACACTTCAGTGCTGGTGCAGCCACACTGTTGGCTCTTAATGGATTCTGCTAACACTTTTTTGCGCAATGTATCTTTGTGCCAGCAAGTACAAAGGCTGTGTTAACACTGAGTACACCACCTCCATGACGAAGGAACAGCACATTCCGAAGTGCCAGGGGTGTCCTTTGTTTCACTTGGCCTGGCATATTATCTGTAATTGTGCACAAATACTACGGCTCTTGGGGTTGTGTGTGTCTGAGCCCTTTCCGTATAGAATTGGCATCAGAACACTCGGACATTTTTAGAGGAAGTCACCAGGATGCTCACTGTAGAAGGCTCTTGGTGTCCCAATGGGCTGACACAATGCACATGTGTGAATCGCATTTTTCCCCCAGCACTTTATCTCACCTGCATGAGTATGCAGGGCCATGGCACTGAAGGGAGGGAGCACTGGCTAATGCTCAAGTGAAGAAACTTGTGAATTCTTCCCCATGAAGCAAATGGTTCAACCTGGAGCAGAGACACTGGTCTCAATATTCAGAGCCCTGAGAATGCCTTAAGCCCCTGGTGCACCGATCGTTTGGTGTACAGGGCTTGTGACATTCTCCCAGTCGCCCATCAGGATTTTAAATCCTGAGGGTCAAATGCCACAAATTAGACCAGGTTTTCTCTGGTCTAATTTCCATCATTTGGGGGACCCTTTTTACGGGGCTTGAGCCAAATATTTGGCGCAAGTTGCTGTAAAGTGTGAAAACTGTCTCAACTGTGCCCGATGTACTAAAATTGGGTGCAGTTGCATCACAGGAGTTTGGTGCAACTGCGCCAAAGGACAGGATTGATGCATGGCTTGACACAAGCCCAGCACTGACCTTTGAAAATCGAGCCCATTGTGTTTGGCACAGGAGCAGCCATTTTAGAGGTGCCAGAGACCACAGCAGGGCTGCAAGTTAACAAACAATGTTCGTTTTATTTTACAATAACTAAAAAAAAAACAAAAAAAAAAACTAAAGTCATTCGTAGAACTCTCGACCCAGGATGAGTAGCAACATCGACTACATGGCCAGAATGCACTGAAAATGCAACCGACAGACTCAAAGCAACACTAAACAAGTAAGTGTTGAATTTTGTTTTCTGTAGGCAGTCAGGGCATTGCATGCCTATTTTTGACAATGGTTATTAAGCTTAGGTATATTTGTTTTATCTTGTAGGGATCTCAGCTTTAGCCAGTGCATGTTATTTGCAGAGACTCAGTGAGAGGGAGGGAAAGTCGAGACTGCATACCTCATGGTCAGCACCATACAGTTGTGAAATGTCACAACAAAGCCTAAATGATTATTTTGGTGGAGGAGATTCAGCAGCAAAAGAAAAAGGAACAATATCGTCTTCTGGGTGTGAAGTTAACACATCTCAAGAGACTGTGAATGCTGAAACTGATAATGATAAGCAGTCTGAACAGACAGCATCTGTAGGTTCAGCTAAAAACAAGAAAAGGTTTTGGAGGGACAGCTGAACAAAGCAATTTCCATGGCTTGTAATTGGGCAAAACAAAGGAAAATATTGTTGGGAAATGTAGCCGGTGTAAAAAAGCTGGAAAAAGCAATCCATTTGCCACAACTAGCACAACCAACCTGCAACTGTATGCTTTTTTCTTTTTCAAATTTCTATTTATGTCCCCGTCTCTCCGGCCCCTCTGGGAATCCTCGGGCCCTCAGGTAACCCCCAGCCATAGTCACCTACCTCCATGGAGCTTCTGGTTATGCCCCTTAGGCGGGATCAGGGTGTGTCGGGGTCCGATCCCTGAAATTCTTAATTTTGTCAGGCGCAGCCTTGATACTGGCAGGCTATGGAGGCCCGGGGAGCTCCCACGGGCCATCATTGTGGATGTGCAGGTGCCATGCTTTTTTCCCTGTTTTCTCCACTCCCCATAGGACGTCGTCAACAAAGGCATCACTGCGGTCCCATGCATGCATCCGCCCACTGACGCCAGCAACATCCCCCCCTCCCCGATCTGCCTCCCAGCCGCACCACCACCACCTGTGGTCACCCAGGTGGCAGTAGCATGGCAGAGGACGGAACCTTCCCTCCCCAGAGGAAGTGAGCTTCCACTGGGATGCTCCAGCCTCCTTCTCCCAGCTGGCTCCATGACAACCTGAGCCAGTTCTCGAATTGTATGCTTTTTATGGACATGAAAGAAACAGAGAACATTTGCTGCTACAAACAGGAAGAAAAACGGCAGAAAAATTGTCTCTTCCAGTGGCATTTGACAAACAAATCACAGATTCTGCCAGTACCAAGGGCAACCAGGGAGAACAAACAAAAAACTTAGAGGGGTGAACCAGTGGCTCAGGGACTGGTGCAAGGCAGAGGGGTATGGGCTGGTGGGTGATTGGGGATACTTGGGAGGATAAGAGGCTATATACCAGGGATAGGTTACACCTCAACCTGGTGAGGAGGGAGATCTTGAAACTAAAACTTGCTGGATTTATAGGCGAGAGGTGGGGTTTAAACTTGTAAAGGGGGCAGGGTCAAATAAAAAAAAGGCCCCAGGGGGCTGTTTGAGGGCCCAGGTATAGGGCATGAGAAGAGTGAGAGGGACTGCATTGCAAATCCAAGGAAAATTGGGCAGAAAGGAAACTGCGCGGGCTGGGGGGACTGGAGAGAGGGGAGAGGTCGGGGTGGAGGACAGTTCTGATCAATGCCAGGAGCATGAGCAATAAAATGCCCAATCTCCAGGCTATGCTGGCTGAGGGAACAGCGGATGTGGCGGCAATTACTGAGACATGGGCCATCCGGAGAAAGGACTGGGGCCTAAATTTGGAGGGCTACAAGATATTCAGGAAAGACAGGGGAGTGCAAGGGGGGAGGGGTTGCGCTCATAGTCAGAAATGACATAGTGGTTAGGGAAGTGGAGGAGGCTGGAGAAGGTGTGGAGGCGAGTTGGGTAACCCTGCAAACAAGGGGAGGGAAAAAATTGAAAATAAGGGTGGTATAGAGGCTCCCAGCAATTGAGGAGGTTCTGGAGAATAAACTGGTTGAGAACATCAAGGGTCACTAAGACCCTGGTAAGGGTAGGGTGGTGGTCACGGGTGACCTTTATGTCGGGGGCGGACTTGGACACCATGACATCCTCTGTAACTAGGGAACAGTGACTGATGGACATCTTTCAGGATGCCTTCCTGGTCCAACAGGTGGGGGAACCTACTAGACGGGGCGGATATCGGACACCGACCAGATAAGGGACCTGAAGGTGTGCAGTCCACTGGCGGGAGGTGACCATGCCACAGTCTGGTTTCTGCTGTATCTGGGGGAGGGGAGGACCCATTCTAATACAGTAGTGGTAGACTTCAGGGGAGCAGACTTCGTGGGCATGGGTAGGATTCTACGGGAGAGGCTGGACAAGATTAGGTCGGACATGGATGCTGGAAGCTTGTGGGAGACCATTAAAAAAGGGGTGCAAGAGGCTACTATGTCCTGTACAAAAGGCAAAAGCATGGTAGAACGAGCAAGCCACGTTGGTGGACCAGGGAGGTGCAAGAGGCAATGAGGGAAGAAAAAATTACTCACCTTAGTAATGTTGTTTCTTCTAATGGAGTCTTGCTGTATTCTGACTATTGCAGTTAGGTCCTGCCTTTCAACTGCCCCGGAGAACAAAGAGGTAACTTTTCCATGGCCAGCATGGAATGTTCAGCGCGAGCTCAGTCGAAGCCCCTGTCTGTTGTTGTTTAAACTCCAACCGTCAGATCTTTACGAGCAATACTCACGAGAAGTTCTGTGTGAAAACTGCAAAACTCACACTAGCCCACTGGCAACTAAATTTATTAAAAAGGGTTTTTTGGTTTCAAAGCAAAAACTCAAGTCAGGAAACCCAAAAAACAAAACACAACACACACCCAAAGTAAAGGAGGGTAAAAAAGGGGCACCCCTAGGGTGCCAACACTGCTCCTGTTCACCCACATCCCAAAAACCAGGTTCTGAGAGGGGAGGCGGGCGGGGGAGGTCAGAATACAGCAAGACTCCATTTGAAGAAACAAGATTACTAAGGTGAGTAATTTTTTCTTCAAACAACATGAAGTCTTCCTGTATTCTGACTATTGCAGACTACCAAGCAGTACCTCCATGGAGGAGGGACAGAACCTACTTTGGGAATAAGCTCTGAAGTACTGCTGTTCCAAACCGAGCATCACTCCTAGCCTGGATATCCAGAGAGTAATGCTTGGTGAATGTATGGACTGTTTTCCAGGTGGCTGCTTGACAAATTTCTAAGATAGGAATATCCCTGGCAGCAGCCAGGGAAGCAGCTGTACCTCTAGTAGAGTGAGCCCTCAGGCCTGAGGGTGGGGTTCTACCCAGTTTTTCATAGCAGAATTGTATACAAGAGACAATCCACCTGGCAACAGATCTCTTAGTGGCAGGTTTGCCCTTACCGACCTCTCCATATGTGAGGAACAACTGGAGGGACTCAAACCTGTGACCCTTGGTGCGCTCTATGTAGTAGCTGAGGGCCCTTTTAACATCCAAGCTGTGCAGCCTCCTCTCTCCAGAGGAGGAATGGTCAGTGAAGAAAACAGAGAGAGACATAGACTGGTTAAGGTGGAAATCTGAAACCACCTTAGGCAAAAACTTCCTGTTAGTTCTTAGACCACTTTATCTCTATGGAAAGAGATGAAATCAGGCTCCACTGACAGGGCTTGAAATTCACTGATACGCCTGGCAGAGGTAATGGCTACCAAAAACACAGTTTTCCAAGTCAAGTACTTAAGCTCTGCAGAGGACAAAGGCTCAAAGGTGGTTGCATAAGCTGAGCAATGCAAACATTAAGGTCCCAAGCAGGAGCAGGGTCCCTAAGGGGGATTGGTGTGCAGCAATCCTTGAAGAACTACAAAACACAGGATGGGCTGACAGGAGAGGCTTGCCTACTGACAAGAAGGCAGAAACAGCTGCCAAATGCACTTTAAGTGTAGCTGGCCTAAGTCCTAAGCCATTAAGATGGACCATATAGTTCAGAACTGTAGGCAACCCAGCAGATTCTGGAGAAATATGCTTATTAGAGCACCAAATAGCGAACCTTTTGCATTTGGAGTTGTAAGTCTTTCTGGTGGAAGGCTTTCGAGAAGCCTTAAGGATATCCAGAACCCCTTGAGAAAGGTGCAGCTAACTCTTCAAGAGCCATGCCTTGAGATTGAGAAACTTGAGGTTCGGATACCAAATCCTCCCCTGAGAGGATGTCAACAGGTTGTAATTCCTGGGAAGAGACAAGGGAAGGTGGACTGCTAAGGATAGCAACAGTGGGTACCAGGGCTGTCTGGCCCAGTCTGGTGCAATCAGAATCACTTTGCATGGTTGAGACCTTATCTTGACTAACATCTTGAACAGGAGAGGGAAGGGGGGAAAAGCATACAGAAATTTCCCTTCCCAATTCAGGATCAGAGCATCCAGGGTGACTGAGCCCAAGACTGGGGGTCTGCAACAAAAGAGATGAGAGGAAGTTGGTGATTGTCTGGGGCTGCAAAAAGATCTATCTATGGAGTGCCCCATCTCAAGAAAATCACTTTCAAAACTAGGGGATCTAGGGTCCATTCGTGATGGCCCTGGGATATCCAGTGAGAGCATCTGCCAGGACATTGTCTTTCTCTGGGGGGTGAACTGCTATCAGAGAGGTTTGCAGGGAATAGGCCAGGGACCACAACTTCATTGCTTCTGTGCACAAGGCCAAAGACCGAGTGCCTCCTTGCTTGTTGATGTACCACATTGTGGTGGTATTATCTGTTCTGATCTGGACCACCTTGTTCTGTACAGATTTGGAAAAGACTTGCAGTGCCAGAACACCTGCTCTGAGTTCCAAGAGATTGATGTGAAGCAGAGATTCTTGAGGTGACCACAGCCCTTGGGTGGTAAGATTCCCAGGTGGGCACCCCAGCCCAGCAGGGAGGCATCTGTGGTGAGTATCACTGAAGGAGACTGAGTGACAAAAGGAACTCCTTGTCTCAAATTGTCCTGATCCTGCCACCATTGCAAAGCCTGGATCAGGGTTCGAGTCACTGGGACTAGTTTGGTAAGGGAATCCTTTCTTTGGGACCAGAAGGCTCTTAAGTGGAACTGAATGTCCCTCATCTGAAATCTTGCTCCCTGGACCACTGCTGTAGAGGCTGCCATGTGGCCCAGAAGCTGCAGGAAATGCCTTGCTGGTCGAGACACCTGAAGGGTGAATGAAGAGGCCAGTTCCATAAGGGTCCTTACCCTGTCCAGGGGAAGGAAGGCTCTTGCCCTTACTGTATCCAGCTCCGCCCCTATGAAGGTGAGGAGCTGTACTGGCTCGAGAACTGACTTTGGAAGGTTGAGGAGGAATCCTAAGGAAGTGAGCACTTGCTGAGTTATTTGCAGATGTGACTTGACTTGGTCTGGAGACTGACCCACTATGAGCCAGTCGTCCAAGTATGGAAAGATGGAGATCTTTTTTCTCCTTAGGAAAGCAACCACTACTGCCAGGCACTTTGTGAACACCCTTGGGGCTGATGTTAGGCCAAAGGGCATTGCTCTGAATTGATAGTGGCCTGAGGGCAACTTCGAACCTGAGGTACTTTCTGTGGGAGCACCTGATGGGAATGTGAAAATAGGCATCTTTGAGGTCCAGGAGGCTAGCCAGTCCCTGGCCTTAGAAGAAGCAGAATTATTCCCAGAGTCACCATTTTGAACTTTGGTTTTAAAGGTGCTTGTTCAGATATCTTAGATCCAGGATGGGCCGCCATTCTCCTGTCTTTTTGGGGGTTAGGAAGTACCTGGAGTACAATCCTTTGCCCCTTGTGTGGGTAGGAACCCTCTCTATGGCTCTGAGAGCCAGGAGGAAGAAACCTCTGCCTCTAGGGCAAGGGTCTCTGATGGTTGCAGGTGGAAAGGATCTGGTTCTCATCTTGGGAAATTTTTTGAAGCTGAGAACCAGTCCATGGCTTACTACTTCCAGGACCCACTTGTCTGATGTCAGAGACTTCCAGTCCTGGACAAAGTAAGCCAGCCTGCCCCCTACAGGTATTGGAGAATCGGCCCGGGCAGACCCATCAGGGTGTCTGCTTGGCAGGGGCTTTAGGCTGAGGGGTGGAAGCAGGCCTGCTCATTCCCGTCTGCCTCTCCCTCTGAAGAACCCCCTCTGAGCATAAGCAGAAGAGGAGGCCTGGGCTTGGTAAAAAGGCCTTTGAAAAGGCCTGCCACTGCCCCTGGACTGCTGCCTTTGAGGTGTGCCTTGCCTTTCTTTGGCCTGAGCACTCCTGTAGGTGGTCCTGTACTAGTCCATCTTTTTCATGTAGTTCTCTGTCTGCTCCCCAAACAGAGAATTACCAATGACAGGGAAATCCATGGCCTTAGCCTGGGTATCCTGTGATAGGCTAGTACATCTGAGCCAAGCCATCCTCCGAAGGGCCACAGATGTAGCCATGACTCTAGATGAAACATCATTGGAGTCCACAGCAGCATGAAATTGCACCTTGGATGCCTCAATCCCATCTGCAGCCACCTGCTCCAGCTCCTTGGCAAGCTGGTCAGGGGCCTGTTTAGCCAGAGCCAGCACAGTGTCCCACCTGGACTTCTGGTATCTAGCTGTGTAGGCCATATAGTTAGCCTGCCTGAGTCCCAAAGATGCTGCCATGTACTGCTTCTTTGCCATGGCATCAATCCTCCTGGAGTCCTTATCTGGGGTGTGATGCCAAGGGAATATTTGCCTTATCACAGGCAGCAGCCTGCACTACCCCAACATGGCTGCATTGCTGAGAAAGGAACTCCGTGTCCGAGCCTGAAGGGTGTACCTCTTGTCCATTCGTCTGTCCACAGGAGGTATGGAGTTAGGAGTCTTAAGAATTTTATTTGTCTGTTTCCCAAAAGATTTATGGAGGGGAATAGACAGTCTCCTGGACTCTGGGATGTCCATCATTTCAACAAAATCAGGCTCCTCCTGATCCTCTACTGCTTCTTCCATTGGAAGCTGGAGGGTTTCAGCCACTTTTTGTAAAACATAAAGTGGGAGGGACTCAGAAAGCCTAGGAGGAGAAACACCTGAAGGTCTGTCTGGGGAGATGTCCGGTTCAATAGGCACATCAGACTCATAATCACCATCATCATCCTCCTCTCCCTCCTCCTCCTCCGGTTCATAAAATTCTTCTAGTGTAATCCGGAACCGGGGGAACTGACTGAACCGAGCCTCTGCCAGATGGTGCCGGTTCGGCCGGAACCAAAGTTAGCGATTGCACTATTCTTATCGCTTTGGCTATCTCATCAGCAGTCGGAGTATGAATTTCTGGATCCGAACCGGACGATTTATCTTTTCTCTTCCTTTTAACCGGAACCGACTCCTCAGAATCGGCTCTTCTTCTGCCCGAAGAAGTTTCGCCCTGGTCAGAGGGCACACCTTCTGGTTCGGTCGGAACTGAACCGGGCTGGCCATCCAGGTCAGCGGACTTCTCGGCCTCCCTCTCCCTCAGTCTACATACTCTCTTATCCAGGGTAGCTTTGGGAAAATTCTTACAAATTTGGCAGTCTGAATTGAGGTGGTCAAACCCCAGACAATAAACACAGGTGGTGTGGGGATCAGCCTTAGCAAGACTTCCCACACACACTGCAGTGTTGAAACCAGTGGGCCGTTTTTTCTTGGGTTTCTCAGACATGGCAATCCTATCCAAAACTTACTTTTTTCGGCAATCCACGAGCAAGACTCCCTATCGGTTCCTGACCGTGTTCAGGTCTTGCAAAAAACGTAATAAAATCTGTTTTTTTAGAACGATATGGACCGGTTACCACACTCTAAGTAAATTCACAAACTTTTTAAACTAAACTGATCGGTTCAGCCGAACCGATCCGAAAGTTACTAAGTTCCACACAGAAACTAAATCAAAACCTATCTAGTACTCACGGTACCACAGACAGAGACTTAAACGACAGATTCGTAGCAGAAATTCAGTTGAAACTGAGCCAACGACACTTTAACCGACTTTTTGAACCCGAAAGGAGAAATCTCTGGAGCGACTGTTCAGTGAGGCAGAGTAAAATCTGACGGTTGGAGTTTAAACAACAGCAGACGGGGCTTCAACAAGCTGCGCTGAACATTCCATGCTGGCCATGGAAAGTTAACTCTTTGTTCTCCGGGGCAGTTGAAAGCGGGACCTAACTGCAATAATCAGAATACAGCAAGACTTCATGTTGAAAAAGGCTGCCTACGCCGCGTTTTCTGGCGCTCGGTGGGGGACAAAGAGGAGAGTATAAACTATTGGCCAGAGGGTCACCAGAGTGGTGAGGGGAGCCAAGGCAGGATGGAGCAAAATCTGGCTAGGGATATCCGGGAGTTCTATAGATACATAAAAGAGAAGAGAAAAGAGAGAACACAGATCAACATGATAAAAACTGTGGGGGGATGGGCTCAGGAAGCAGTGGAACAGGCAGAGGTGCTAAACGAGTACTTTGTCTCAATCTTTGCAGATGGAGACAGGGGATCCCTACAGACTGATGGGAGGGAAGAGGAGCCAGCAAAAGCGAGAGGTTAGTCTGAGATCAGAGAATGGAAAGAGGCTAGAGTACAGGCTGGGCCAGACCCAAAAGGGGTGGGGAGGTTGCATGAGGAGGAGGACTGGGGGAGAGAAATCACAGTGGACAGGGTGAGGGAGGCCCTTCAGAAGCTAAAAACTGATAAGGCGCCGGGGCCGAATGGGCTACATCCGAGGGTTATGAAGAAACTGGCGGAGGAGCTGGCAGCTCCACTGGCTGCACTCTTTAACACCTCTCTGCAGACAGGATGGGTGCCCCAAGACTGGAGGGTGGCTTCTGTAGTGCCTATCCATAAAGGGGGGTCTAGGGAGGAGATGGGGAATTATAGGCCTGTCAGCCTAACGTCTGTGGTAGGCAAAGTAATGGAGGGCTTTATCAAGGAGAGGCTTGGGAGGCAACTGGAAAGGTTAGGGCACCAGGATGATAAACAGTATGGCTTCGTTCTGGGGAGATCGTGTCAGTCCCACCTCTTAGAGATTTATGACTGGGTGATGGGGGGCCTTGGACAGACATAGGCCGATGGACGTCCTATACCTGGATTTTAGCAAAGCGTTTGATTCAGTACCCCATAATGGGCTGATAGCAAAGCTGGGGGAGATGGGGGTGGGAGGACAGGAGCTAAAGTGGGTCAAAAATTGGCTTTCAGGGAGAATACAGAGGGTAATGGTGGGTGGGATAGTCTCCTCCCCTAGGAAGGTAATCAGTCGGGTCCCCCAAGGTTCAGTATTGGGGACAATCCTGTTCAATGCCTATGTCTCAGATATAGGGAGGGGGTTTAGGAGTAGGCTGAGTCTCTTTGCAGATGATTCCAAACTGGGAGCACTGGTGGACTGGGAAAAAGCAAGAGAGACAGTCCAGGGGGACCTGGATACCCTGGAGGGGTGGTCAAGGAGGTGGGGATTGAAATTTAATGTTGGGAAATGTAAGGTACTTCATTTGGGGGTCAAAATTCCGGACCATGTTTACACCGGGGGGCGTCACACTGCAAGCCACATTGGGCGAGCGGGATCTAGGGGTGGTGGTAGACGTCAAAATGAATAACTCTGAAAATTGTAGAAGAACCGCAGCCAAAGCTAACAGGATACTGGGCTGCATAGCCAGGGGAATTACGTCCAGGAGGCGGGAGGTGATCCTGCCTCTATATAAAGCCTTGGTCAGGCCGCAACTCGAATATTGTGTACAGTTCTGGAGACTTCATCTGAAGAAGGACATAGTGCTGCTGGAGAGAGTCCAGAGGAGAGCGACCAGGATGATTCAGGGCATGGAGGGGATGCCCTATAAGGAGAGACTGGAAGAGCTTGGGCTGTACACACTGGAGGAGGAGAGGAGGAGGGACAGGGGACATATAGGGGTCTTCAAGTCGTAAAAGGAATAACCAGAGTGGAACCAAGGAGCTGTTTAGGCTTCAGAAGGGGGAACAACTAGGGGGGCATGAGTGGAAGCCGGAGGGGGGAAATCACGGGGGGGGGGGAGCGTAGGAAGCATTATTTCACTGAGAGGGTGGTGGAGCCGTGGAATGTGCTGCCCAGGAGGCTGGTGGTGGAGGGCACAGTGGAGGGCTTCAAGAAGGGGTGGGACAGGTACAAGGGAAAACTAAAGCCAAAGAAGACCCTCTCGGGGGCTGGTGCGGGTGGGATAGCGAGCACCCACTAGGTGGCTGGCTACTGAGCAGACATGACAGACCATTAGGCCTATTCTGCTGGCTTTTAGTATGTTAGTAAAAGATGACAGTAAGGTTGCCCAGTTACTAAAACTGTATTAGCTTACCAAACAAGGTGAATCACTGAACCAGTTTGAAACATTAATATCTATACAGGTGAGGTACAGCAATTAGGAAGGGAATCTTATCAGGTTTTTGGAGGGGGCTCTGGGGGCTACAGCTATAATCAGATCTAGTGATGCTGTTCTTTTTCCTTCACAGAAACAAGATGGCTGTCCAGGGTTGCAAGACAGTGGCACAATCTGCTCTGGTTGGGATGCAAGGTATGAAATGCTGAACTCCACAAACAAAGTCACACAGGAAGAAATCAAAGCCCACTTAGCAGGTTCTCAATTTCTTGGGGTAATAGTGGATGAAACCGCTAATGCAACCATTCACAAAAAAATTAATATATATGTAAATTGCATACCTAATGCAGTCAAAAATTCATTTCATTGACTGTATTGCAATACCTGATGGGAGAGCAGAGATAACTGTATCAGAAATCTTTAACAATTATTCTGCTAATGCAATTGACCCTGAGAAGATCATCACACTAGTAAGTGACAGTTCAAGCATCATGACTGGAATGCACAATGGGAAATCAACAAATTCCAAGAGGGTAGCATCTTTCAGAAAAAGATGTGCAAGAACAAGGGGACACAATTTGAAGATAAAGGGGGGACGGCTCAGAGGCAACGTGAGAAGTATTTTTTTCACAGAGAGGGCTGACACATGGGCGTCCTTCCTGAGGAGGTTATGAGGTCAAAAACAGTGGGAATTCAAGAATGCATGGGACAGACATAAGGTAATTCTGGTGGGGGGTAGGAAGAAGTAGGCTGTTGGTCAACTAAGATCTACAGCTAATCCAATAGGTAGGGAAATGGGCAGACTGGGTGGGCCAAGCGGTCCTTATCTGTCATCAAAGTCTATGTTTCTTTGGGGTGGGTGCAAAGTTAAGACAGCAAGTAAATCCAAGGCTGATTCAGATCCATTTTGTTGCCCACAGACTAACACTGGCAGCAGGACGAGCATGTAGGGCCAACAGTGTTTTTAATAAATATCAAATAACCATACAAAATGTGTACAGGTACTACAGCAACTCTGTAGTACAGCACAACACCATGCATTTCAGCTAAGAAATACTCAGTAATGACAACATCAGATATCTGTCCCTAAAAGAACCTGCAAGCTTCCGGCGGCTGTCACTGTACAGTGCAGTTCAATCCTGCAGTTACAAGCCTTACAGCATGATGCAGAAAAAGGTGACCCAGAAGCAAATGGCCTTCAGACAAAAGTAAAATTTGTCTGCTTTATCTATGCATTTCTTTTTCATGGATGTCTTAGATGAGGTGAATAAACTGTTTCTAGTCGTGCAGTGGGACAATGTTGACATTTCAGTGGGCAGCAACATGATACAAGCCACTGTTACTAGACTGCAACAGTTCAAAGAGCAAAATGGGGCAGAGCTTCAAAAGACAATTCAAGAACTTGACCAACGTCCTGACATGAGGCAGGAACAAAAAGTGAATGACCAACCACCACCGCGTATACAATTCCAGTTGGCATCTCGGGTGTATCTGGCATAGCTCAATGAAAACATCCACATAAGATATGAGACACCTTCCATGCAGTTGGTGCATAACTTAAATGTTGTTCTACACCCTAAATATCTCTCTGATGACTCCAAGATAATGGACTATGGACTGCAGGAACTGAAGGATGTTTGCAGTTATTTCCAAGAGACAACCTTCAAGGAAGAAACACTGCCAGCACTTATTGACAAAGACAGGGCTGAGAAAGATTACGGACAATTCAAACTTGTTCTCAAATCTAAACAAGCATTTGTCAATGACGAATGTTGGCTTGCTGGCACTGGCATTGGTAGTGTAGGAGTTAGAGAGATACACAATAGGACTGGCAGTGAAGTAGTGAACTGATGCCGACCCCAGCCCCACCCTGCAGAGAGTGATAGGCACTGGGGTGTGCCTTTGGTTCGTCGGCCATAACGCTCACACCATTTCACCTCACCCTACCCTGCAGACACCGACAAGTGCAGCGGTGTGCCTTGAGGTCTTCAAGCCTTACATTCACCCCATTCTATAAGGAAATATGCTGATATGGGAGCAGTATAGGAGAATCGGGTGAAATTTGGAGCCTTAAGAGTCCAAGGCACACCTCAACGCCTGTCACTGGCTGCATGGCGGGGGAGGAATGGCGTGAGCATTACAGCCGACAATGCCAAGTCACATCCCTGATGCCTGTCAGTCTCTACAGGGTGGGGCATTACGGTTGGAAACCCTAATGCCCCTGGCATTTGTTGGTATTCTCACTCCAAATTTTCAACATGGGCCATTTGTGACGCCACCTCATGAACAGTGGCACTATGAGTTAGTTGGCCGAAAGGTGATTTTGTACAGCGACTGTGCATTTTGGCACCACAGATGCAAAAACACATTTTGGGCAGGATGTGAAAAAAATGATAGCTGCACTGTTCATGAGGAGGTGTAAAGAAATATGAAAAATTGGTGATGTCACGAGCGAGCATAGAAACTGCGCAATGCAATTATTTGGGGGATTTTTTTAACCAAATTTTCAACATAGGCATTTTGGTAACTCCAGTCATGAACAGTGTCACTGCGATTTTGTTAATCTGTCCCGAACATTAATTTCCCACAGCAACCGCGCCATTGTGACACATGTGCAAAAACACATTTTGGGCAGGATGTGAAAAATGACAGCTGTACTGTTCATAAGGAGGTGTAAAAAAATAAATGTTGAAAATCTGGGTAAAAATATGAAAAATTGGTGACGTCACGGCGTGTATAGAAACTGTTCAATGCACGCCCGTATCGCAATTATTTTGGGGATTTTTTTACCAAATTTTCAACATAGGCATATTGGGACCTCCACTCATGAACAGTGTCACTGTGATTTTGTTAAGTTGTCCTGAACATTGATTTTGCACAGCAACTGCACCATTGTGCGCCACATGTGCGAAAACACATTTTGGGCAGGATGTGAAAAATGACAGCTGTACTGTTCATAAGGAGGTGTGAAAAAATGGCAATGTTGAAAATCTGGAGTGAAAATATTAACAATCATCAAAGTTATGAGTGTGCGTTGAAACTGCTCAACGCACGTTCGTAACACAGTAATTTTTTGGAATTTTTCCACCAAATTTGCAACATTAGGTTTTGGGACCCCACCTCATGAACAGTGGCATTGTCGTTTTGTTAATCGGTCCTGAAAGGTGATTTTGCGCAGTGACCACGAAATTACCTTTCAGGGCCGAGTAATGAGATGACAGTGCATGTGTTCAGGAGGTGGGGTCCCAAGCACCCCATGTTGAAAATTTGGAGGAAAAATTCCACAAAATGGCTAAGATATCCACCAAAGTTGAACCCCCCCCCCCCATTTATGCCATTATACAGCTTATCGGCATTTCTTCAGTTCGCGGCCGGCTTTAAAGAGTGCAGACATGTTCCCGCTCCACTGAAGATCGCCACGCCAGGCTCCAGAGGTAAGTATAAAGTGAGGGGAGGGTGTGGGGAGGCAGGGTGTGCAGAGGGTGGGTGCAGGTTGGGGTGATTGGGGAAGGGGGCACCGAACACAACGAGGGACTGTTTTCTTTGTTTCAGAATAAAAAATAAAATAAAAACATCACGTACTGGTTTCATTTTTTCAGGTATGACAACACTGTTGGGCACACTGGGTGACTTGGGGGGTGATGTTGGCCACACTGGGGTGGGCTCCCAGGGTGGCACACAATCTTTGGGGGGTTATTTATCATGCCGACAGGATGATTGGGCACCCCCGAAGTCGGTTTTATAGGGGTCATGCAAGAGACGGCAGCAGATGCTGCCACCATGTTTATTTCAATGCTTCACCAGGAAAGCAGGCATGTCGGGAGGCATGTGGTCGTGCCGCTGCATGTCGAGCTTGTCTCTGAATGCAGCGGCACTTTCTTTACAGGTTTTGTC
Source organism: Neoceratodus forsteri (assembly GCA_016271365.2). Classification (NCBI taxonomy): domain Eukaryota; kingdom Metazoa; phylum Chordata; order Ceratodontiformes; family Ceratodontidae; genus Neoceratodus; species Neoceratodus forsteri. The sequence continues at coordinate 365,959,305 of CM028130.1, forward strand.
CACTTTACATATTTGTTGTGTTAGTGCCTGCATCCTGGTTTATTGGGGAATGAGGGACGCACCTACTAAAGCATGCCCTGCATTCGCCCACACTGACACACCTCCGAAATCTGCTACTACTGCAAGATGCTGGCTTGCACCTGCGTGGCAAGCCAACATAAAAAGGAATGACTTTGCTCAGCACTGTTTGCCAAGACTTAATTGAGAACTATTCACATATGTTCCCAGATTTTGTCACAGTGACCAAGATTTTATGTGTCACCTGTTACATCAATGGCATATGAAAGAGGATTTTTTGTGCAAAACAAAAGGTATAAGTTCTCTAAAGGCTGACACTGTTAGTAAATTCATGCAGATAACCCAAGAAGGAGCTGAGATTGAAGACTATTCTTTGCAAAAAACTGTGTTAATACACCAGACAGGGTTCAGATTAAAGCGACAAAAGTAGGGAAATATGGTGTTAGGGTTTCTAACCCTAACTCCTTCCCCCCAAGCAACGAAAGGAAGAAACATTATGGTTTTCACTGTCCTCAGTCTTGGTGAATCAGGGGTGGGGTCTTCCTTGGGGTTCTCAGCCCTAATGCTCAACCCATAGTGATATAGTTTTCAAACGTACAGATCTGTGTCTCCCCACATGTTGCCAACAACCTGTAGGCCCCTTTCTGAAGAAAACAGATCATATCTGACCTTATTTGGTGATGGAATGGGGTGAGTGTTAGGGTTGAGAACCCCAAGGAAGATCCCATCCCTGATTGTCCAAGACTGAGGACAGCGAAAAACGTAATGTTTCTTCCTCCTACTGCAGTGGGAGTTAGGTTAGAAACTCTAACACCACATTTCCCTACTTTTGTTGCTTTAATCTGAACCTTAACTAGTGTATTAATGCAGTTTTTTTTGCAAAGTATTTTCTTACTTTTTGAGATAGTACCTCAGGACCTGTGTGAACTCATTCATGTAATTATGGCTCTCTCTTGGCCCTGTACTTCCATGCCTCAACTGGTGCACACATGTATCTGGGTGAGGGCCCCGCAGCTCCACTGCTCCAAAAAAGCAATTTATCAGTTTTGTTGTATTGATTTTTTGTGTGGGGGGGGGGGGCGTTAAGCTTGCAAAGTTATGCTATGGGAGTTTTCATTTTTTATTTTAATAGTTTTCATATGTCTGTTTTCAGTTGGTATTTCTTAGTGGCTCAGTCTTCTAATACTCACTGAGACCTTTCTTTTTATATACAGATAGTCTGTTAACTGCAAAGACTGACAGCGTTGCAGCTTGTTAAAGTTGCAGTGTTATCCTATGGGAATTTAAATGTTTCTGTTTTTTAAATTGCCCATGAATTCTTTTAGAGGGTATTATGTGTTAGTATTGTAAAACTCATTGAGACCTTTATTTTGCTATACAGATTGTCCCTTAACTTCAAATACTGATGGAGTTATGGCTTGTTAAAGTTGAAATGTGCAAAAAAAAAAAAAAAAAAGTCCAAATTCTTCTTTCATGTGACCCAATCCTGTTTCGTCAGATTGTGTTGTTCTCAAGAAAGAGAATTGATTCATATGAAACAAGAATGCGAAAAAAAAAACCAATCCAACTTTTTTCATATGAACCTAATGTTCTTTTGTATGGCCCTATTCCTGTTTTGTGAGGCCATACAAAAGAAGAAAATCATCTCACAAAATAAGTTTTTAAAAATGTTTTAAAAACACATTTCTGGGTCCTTTTTCCAAAAACTAATTACAGAATCCAGCTAATGAGGAACATTTTAGCAAGATACATGTGTTGGTGTCTCTGCAGGATATGACTTCTATGGGTTTTCAAAAAACCTTAAAAACCAGAAACAAGATGGCTGCCTTATGAAAGAAGAATTTCTTGTCACGAAACAGGAGCAACCCCCTCTTAAAAGAGAATCTTGTTTTGCATGGCCAAATTCTTGTTTCATATGAAACAGCTATCCAAAAGACCGAATTGAGCATTGCTCAGAACTGAAACTTCAAATCCTTTTAACCCTGGAATGGATGAATATTTTTTCACCAAACCAAGAAAAGGCACCATTCTGGGGCAAGCCCTTTCTACCCTGAAATTTTAAGAACACAATTCCAAACAGCCGGGGCGCTAGACAATGACAAAAAAAAATAAACAAACAGCAAAAACAAAAATTCACTTTTACTATCTGGATCTCGGAATCTACATCCATCCGAACAAAACTTAGCACATCAAGAGACCTTACCTCACCCCACGATCGTGCATGCACAATTTTGTGCAAATCCATTGAACAGGGATCAAGCTATTAAAGTGCAAAGTCAGGAAATTTAACATTAAACAGCCTACTCAACCCTAACTATAGTGGCGCGGTTAAGTCCTTTAGACATCTCAGAAAATAATATCTAAAAATTGTATTTGAAATTAAAATTGTGATTTTTTTTTGATTTTTTTTTGTTTCAGACCCAGACTGGGTGACTCAGAGACAAAAGATAACTGATGGGTCAACTGACTAAAAGCACTGGGCACAGGAGAGAGGATAAGTATTGTCATTATAATGCTTCCAAATGGGGTGGGGGGATGGTCACAAGTTATAGCCCTATTCTGCTCTTTTTATCTTAACAGCACCATTAAATAAATGCTTCCAAATGGGTTTCTTGGTGGGAAGAAAATGTCTGCATTACCTGCCCCATTCTGTTCTTTCCACAGTCTGTCAACAGTGGCTTCTATCATCAAAAGAGGCCTGAACAGAAAAAAATATAAGAAATGGGCAGGAGAGAAATGTAAGAAGTTATGGGCAGCAGGGAGTAAGGAGAAGTTATGAGTAGGAGAGAAGATCAGAAGTATATGCTATGAAAAAAGAACAAAGAAAAGCAAGTCCACAAGAGAACCCCCATGTAAACTGTGCCACTGTCTTAGCCATGATGGGGCACTAATGGGAGTGGGTGGGGCGGGACTCTTTTAGTCAGTAAAATTTAACATTTTATACAAAGACTTGTGCAGGACAGAATAGAGAAGAAGCACTGGGCAGCCACAGGAGAGAAGACTGAGAGACACAGGTGACTGTTACCAGTGACTATGCTTTTAGCAACACCAGCAATGTTTTAGTTAACATTATTGCTTTTTGCTAAATGGCTTGATATTTTTTTTGTAGCCAAGTTGGCACATGTCTGCTTGAGGGCAGGCAGCACAAGATAGAATTACCATGTCAGACAGGCAGAAATATGACTGCAAAACTGTAAGTTCAATTTTTTTATTGGACTGTGAGTGAAACTACAGAGAGCACACACAGATCAGGTGTACATTTTTGGCACTGTGATGTTACTATACTTCCCTACTGTCTTAAAGCACCTTCTAAATGATGACACTTTGACTATGCAACCCTGATGCAAATTTCTTTAACAGCAACAAAAAACAAATTGCATGACAAGAAAAACTGTTGTCATTGATGTCCTCCTGACACAGGAATTGCCTAAACAGTAAAAATAAACATGGTAAATAAACACACATTAAGTAACTGTACTTTCCAGATTTGCTGCGTTCATTTCAATGGGGACCCTTAAAAAATTTCATGGAGACTCCCACATTTTAGCTGAGCACCCTATTTTTTCCCAGAAGGTCCAGGACCCCCAAACAAAAAATCCGAGAACCATGAATATAAAAATGGAAAGTGTTTTAAAGCAACACATGTATGTGCACTGCTACTTTGTTGTTTCTGTAATAAATTTAATAGTGCACTTCAAGCAGTGGCCCTACAGCGTGGAGGCATCATTGCTGCTTGCAACACTGGTGGGCTGAGTTTGTGAATGAGTCCAAGAAACTGGAGGGCCACTGGGCAAGGTTGTAGGATGCCTGCCTCTTCAGGGAGAGTGACTGACTCTTTCCCATAGCAACAGTGCTACCTGAGAGCCCCCTGTGTGGAGCAGGCTTTTTTGGGGATGGTAGTGGGAGGCCTGTTGCGTGTGTGTGTCACCAGTTAACGTCAGCATTTGAGGAATGGGAGAACAGGAAAAAGCACAAACCCTTGCACCACGGACCAAAGTCCCCCCCTCTTGGTATGTGCTGAATTCAGTGACTGGAGAGGGTTCTGAGTTTCAACCTGATGCTCCCATTACGACAGAAAAGCTATGCGGGCTTCACAATAAAGACAGCGGTAAGCCCTGGATAAGGTACAGTTGCAGGGCTGAGGGACTGAAAGTTGGAGAATAAATAATAAAAAAAAACAACATATTGTACCTTCATATTTTGCGGAGATGTTTTGCATTAGGTCAGGACTGGAGTCTCCTCTAGACCTAAGTATTTCCCCTAGCCCCTTCCATGATCTGCTGCACACTGGCTCAGATCAGGAGTCAGCAGGCTACCGTGATGGTAGTGGCTCCCATGTGGCTATCTCAAACCTGGTATCCAGCACTCCCATGGGCACAACAACAGGAATACAAAACCTTACAACCCAATGAAATACCTGCCACAAAGCACTATATATGCCTAATGAACAATTCATAAAATATGCAATTTAAGAAAAATTTCCACAATTACACAAGGATTTGACCATAGATTCTTACTTAGACTCTGTTTAAATTTTGGGTATTTTACAGACAGATCAATATCCTGTTGTACAAGTCGATGTTATACTCTAGGTTCATAATACAGGAAGGATCTTTCAGCTATCTTTGTCTTTATGAACTTTTAATTCAACCTTTTTGTAGTTGTATGATGTAGAGACACAGTTCTGAAGACTGATTTTCCACTTAAAGTGACTTTCCAACTTACCGGATAGCAGCTACCACTCACATATTGTGGTAGCTGCCCTCGGCAATAGTCATTCTAACCAGGTTTTAAGAAATATCTGCAGCCTATGTCTTTGTTATATCCCTCATAACTTTTGTTCGGAGACGGGCAGCCTGATTCATTGATAGTGCCCCGGTGATCCTGGCACCCCACCCCCCCCCGTGCTCAAGCACGTAATGACATGTGACCAGGGAGCGCGGGGTGTGCCCCCACTGAAATTAATGGCGCTCGATTTCTCTTCCATTTTTCAGCTCAAGAATGGCAACTTGGAGATTAATGAAGGGCACCGCTCGACTAACATGGCCCTTGTTAGTCAAGCGGTACCCTTCATTAATTTCTAAGTTACCATTCTTGAGCTGTTGGGGCGTGCCCCCGAGCACTCCCTGGTCATGCGCCATTACATGCTTGAGCACGGGTGCGTGTCAGGATCACTGGGGTGCTGTGAATGAATCAGGCTGCCCATCTCTGAACAAAAGTTACAAGGGATGTGACAAAGATATGGGCTGCAGATACTTCCTAAAACCTGGCTAGAATGACTATCGCCGAGGGCAGCTACCACAATGTGGGAGAAGCTCCCTTATATCAGAAAATTCCTTTAACATACTTGGCGAACTTGATGTAGACACTTTTTGTACAAAACCTGCAACTTTCTGATCAATCTTCACCTGTGGTGCTAGACCTTAGTACGTGCACATAATTTCCAATGATGAGTTTGTTTAGATGATCTTGTGACAAACCAACATATAATATATTCTGATAATACATTTTCTGGGACTTGATATAATAAAGCTGAATTATACCCTAATGCAGAAAACAAAACCTGTTTTGCAATGGTCTCCCTTACTTCTTTTGTTAAATTTTTTTCATTTCTGTAAAGAAATCCTAACTTATGATTTACTACTCCAGTGGCTTTACCTCTCTGTTCTTGTAGACCGATTGTTTGATCCATGGTTACACCTAGACAATTAAAGCTCTTTACTACTTCAAGTGGTTCATTTTCAGATGCAGTTATGTGCAGTTTTTGTCAATATGTATCTAATCTTTGACTGGTTCCAAATGTCATATCCTTTGTTTCTTTTTTTGTTTTTTTTTCTCATTTAACAAAAGTCTATTTCTATAAAAACCAATTCCGCAACTTGTCATAAGTGCCTTGCAGGCGTTCTTCTAGGTCTGCTCCTGCTTTACTAGCACAATATAGTACTGTATCATCTGCATACGTAATAGTGGAAACACCATTACATACAGTTGGGTATGTCATTTACATACACAGAAAACAGAAGCGGACCCAGAATGTGACCCTGAAGAGCACCCAGACTAATCATTAGTGGTTCAGATTTAGCTGTGTTTATTTTACCTATCTGTATACGAAACCAATGTGCTGTATAATCACTTACTCCAAGATCTTTCAACTTTTATATTGGCTCAGTATGATCTACTAGATCAAAGGCCTTGGTCAGGTCAACGAACATAGTAAGTACACTTTGTTCCATATTGCTGCATAGCTCTTCCATCAACCTGACCAAGGCTGTCATCGTGCTGCATCCCTTCCTGAAACTGTACTGATCTGAAGTCATTAACTTACCATCTAACTAACTCAATAACTTGCCCAGTACTACTTTTTCTATTCACCAAACTTGAACACTCACCAATGCACTGTGAAAAAAACACCATAGGAACTGTTGAAATTTAAAAAGGCCCTTTGATAAAGGGTCATTTAGATCCAAAATGCATCAGGTGCACTGTACGTCCAAGGCACTAAGCATGGTATAAGAAGGATGGTAATGCTGATTTTCCTCAATAAAATGAAGTTTTATATGGTAAATTTTAACAGTTCCTTTTACCTTTTTTCACAATGCAGTGGTGAGTGCCTAATTTTGGTGAATTAATTAAGTCAGTTATTGTGAGCACCACCTTCCTTGTGAGACTCTTTTCTGGCAACAAAAACATTTCTGTAGCCATACTGGTCCTAGTACACTAAGATGCACAAAACAGGTGATTTGATACCTTTTATTAGACCAGAAAAAATGCAAAAAAAAAAAAAACATTCAAGATTTCGACCCTACAGGTCCTTCTTAAGAAAGAAAATGGCAGATAAGCTCTTTTTAGGTAACCTGCCATTTTCTTTCTGAAGAAGGACCTGTAGGTTCAAAGTTTTTTGATTTTGTGGAAATCTTTGTTGGTCCAATAAAAGGTATCAAATCACCTGTTTTGTGCATCTTTTTTGGTATGTAATACTACTTTTTTTAGCAGCTTTGACAAAGTGGGAAGAACTAATATATGTCTCTAATGCATCATAACACTTATGTCACCTGTAAAGCAGCAGTACTAAATTAAAAAAAAAATAAAAAAAATCAGATCTTTTGCAACAGTTTGTTTCTTGTGCTCTGTTAAGCATTTACCTGGTAATCTTACTTGTTTTCGCTATTGTATCACCCTGTATATTGCTCTATTTTTCTTTTTGTTTACATTTCTCCCAACCGCCATGTTGAACTGGAACCCTCTGCTGCCAACCGCACATGTGCATGACTCGCGGCACTACACAGGGATAGTGGGAACGTGCAGCACAGAGTCCCACAGAAGTAAACAAAAGACGTGATATGACATGAGGGGGGGAGTTTGGCTGCAAAATAGGCAGCAGCCATATTTACTGTGGATCCACAACAATAGAAATAAATTTTAAATATCTAAAAAAACTAAAGATCATTAGAAAAACATATTTACATGCTTCTAGCCAAAAAAAACAGAATTTTGATAACTGCTTCCTGATTATCCAGGACTGCTGCAAGGGGTAGCTATCACAGTCTTCCAACATGAAGGAACAATATTTGAGCACTATGATGAATCAATCATGAAAGTTATTGGCTTCAATATATAGTACATTTCCAACTTTAAATATTTTGGGCATAGTCCATCAAATCCAGTTCCCTTATTATCATTTATGTCCTTCAATTGTTTAGCCATATCCTTTTCAGTTTGTCTAAAAAAATTAGACACAACCACTTGTGTACTTGCAGGACTCTCACCACATTTAAGGGTAAGCTCATTTAAGTTGTTCCTTATAGCTAGACACATTAGCGAAAAATGTGTTTATAGTCTCTGGCAATATTAGTTTAATCAAAAACTATTTTATCGCTCACTTTTATACTATCAATCCCATCTCTCATTTTCAGTTTGTAAAAATCTTGAAAAGATTTCCAAACAAATTTCAGATTTACCATATTTTCTAGGGGTGTGTGCGTTGTTTTAATAATCTTGCTTCGCCTTCTTAATGGCAACTTTGCACAAGTTTTGGGAATGCCTATATTTATTGAAAGCTAAATCTCATTTATTTTTTGTAAATACTGTTTCCATAAATTATCTCTGGATCTCATGATTTTAAGCAAATTGGTATTTACCCAGTGAATGGCATTGTTCTTAAGCCTCCATTTTTTCATTGTGGCATTTTTATTTACGATATTGCCACATTTTTTATTAAAAATTCCGACTGCTTCATGCCACTCTGACTGGCTGAGCTGCTACCTAACTCATCTGTCAAAGGTGGTGGCTATCTGCACCTCATAAACTAGCGAGATCGCAGCTTTCTAGAAGTACTGACTATGCTGGGTCCGCTTAGGCCCAACTGCTCAAACAGCGTGTGCATATTACTGTTTACTTTCTCCATATTGGGCTCTGGGTCTCCCCTATCCCAATGGTTATTTCTCTACCTACCCGGCTACCCTCAACCTTTAGAGTGTTGCTGCCTCGGTATGACGATTACTGCCTTCCATAAGTGAACGTTGCTGTTTTTCTACCATCTGCTTGCAATGTAAACCCCTGTTGTTTCTTGTATTGACCTTGTTGCTTGATGCTCTTAAATGTATCCTGTACCTGCTTCTACCAGATGTTCATGAATGTACTTGTAATCTCCCAGGTTGCACCTGAAAATAGCCACTTGGTTGTCTAGTGTGCTTACCTGGTTAACAAAAGCAAATAAATAAATAAACAAACAAACAAGCTTTGAAGAGTAAATTTCAGACCAGTAGACATTTTTTAGATCATTGGTAAAATCTTGTTCATCAATATTTTTTAAAGAACCTACTTTCATGAACTATCACTTCAGGCATAATTTCTTTCTTCCTTTTTCTAATAGTATACACAGGGTAGTGGTCCAATACACTGTCTTCAAAAATGCCAGTGTAGGTTATTGGGTTAGACCGGTTTGTTAGTATCCAATCTATTAAAGACCCACCATTAGTCTTGTAACTAGGTCCAGTATGGTCACTAATTAGCTGTACCAGGTTATGTTCAGATAGTATACTATGGACTTTGCTATTTTTTGCTAAAACCAACAAATCTAGGTTAAAATCTCCTAATATAATGTGCTGCTTTTTTTCCCCTGTGAACTCAAATCAGTGTTCTCTGGTTGGCTCTGTCTGATGGCCATATGTCAGTTAAGTAAGAGGGTCAGCACTGTTTGGTTTGCAAGTTTCTGAAAGCTGTGTAATGGGTTAGACTTCCCCAGGCTCATTATTGGGATGTTAATTGTATGCTCAAGCTGTTCTGGTCTCCAGAAGGATAATGAATCTTTGCCTGTAAAACTCTCATTCATAAAACTGGCCTCACTACTGTACCTTGTGTCTGTCAAAAGAGTTTTAGATGTTAATGCTCCGGACATTTCTTATACGTGCCACACCCAGGACGGGGTCCAGTTTGCAGTGGTGAATCGGGCAAACAGTTCCTTCTCAGGGATTTCTTATCCAAGGTTAAATGCTGAGCCGAATTTGTGCATCGTCCATTGTTTGGAGGGGTATGCCTTCCAGTATCAGTTGCTGATTAGTCTCTCCAAGCCAAACAAGCCTGATGCAGCAGCAACATCATAGCAGCTGTTTGGACCATGGAAATGGCGGGAGTGTATCTGTCCCACTTTTGGGCTTATTCCATTCATGGTGCTCTGATAAGTAGTGCCTTCCAAGTCAGCATCAGTTGGATGCTATCAAGAAAACTGTCAACTGATCAGGAGACTGAGTTTTCAAACAGTTCTACCACAAACCAGTGTCCGAGTCTCTCATAACAGCTGTACTTCAGAGGGTTTTGAACTAGCCTATAAGTAGAGCCTCTGGGGTCTCGCAGTAAAATTTTGATTTGTCTAGAACGAAGATGGACAGAAAGTCGGGGTTTTAATAACAGACATGGTGGCAACAGATTACAACCCCATCTGTCCCTCCCTGTGTTCCATTTGTTTCAGCTTCATGAACGTCACTTAGGATGCCGATGTGATGTTCACGTTTGCCTTATTTCAAGTCGTGTCTGCTGTATATTTCCTGTTGAGAAGCCAGGAAGCCTTCTCTGGTTTGGTTGTTGGTCCTGTCCAGTATGCAGAGCCCAGTTCACCAGTTCCAAAGTACATGTGTCCAGGTTTGCCAGTTGGGAGCAAAGAAGAAGGCAGAGTTCTGGCAGGAACAGTCTTTTATGGTTGGCTAAGGACTATGGGAGGGTGAAGTGCATTCTGTGAGTTTTACTTAGTACTGTCAGTCTTAGATAGGATCTGTTTGCCCAAGTTTCATATACTTTTTGTTTGTACTCACCTTCATTGCTAGTGGCAAGTGAAGAAGGAATACTTACTGCCTCTAATGTGTCATCTCCATGACTCTTAAAAACCCAGACTTTCTGGAGAGCTATGCTGTAGGAAAGCCACAATTGTTTGCTACAATTCACTTCACTGCTGCGTTTTAAGTTTGATATTCCATGTCTCACTGAACTGATGTGAGTACCGCACTGCATTGTTCCCCTCCCACACCCTGCATGCATCTGGAAATAAGTTGCTACCAGCTCAGTATGCTTTTCCTGGTAAAACATAAGGAAGGAAGGAAGGAAAAGAAAATAAATCACATACTCACCGTAATTCTTGCTCTTCTAAGAGTATCATCATCATCATTGATTCATGCTGATGTGTTCTGGGATGGAAGCGCTAGGACCCTGCGGAGACCTAAAGTCTTCAGGAGGGTTGGCACACAGGGCATATCTCGCCTTCTGAAACTGGTTCGTGCTACATTACCTACCTCAGAACCAGCCCTCAACCGCCTCAGTACCGTTTTTACCCAGTAGGTGCAGTGTAGCCTAACTAACACTAATGCACTAAACCTAACGGCATAAAATGGCCCTGGTGACCCAAGTAAGAAGGGTCAACGAACCAGAAACACAGTGTCTTCAGAGCCCAAACCAAGAACAAGGGGTGAAGACCAAAAAACAGACTGGAATGAGCCTGAAGGATGGCAGATGGGTGTGTGAATCAATGGTGAAGTTATTCCTAGAAGATCAAGAATTACAGTGAGTACGTAATCTTTATATCTTCCAAGAATTAATCTTCACAACTGATTCACACTGATGGGTCACAGTACCAAGCTCAGATGAAAAATCCCCCAGACTATGGTGATAGGAACTGAGGCTCACTCAGAACAGAAGTCCATTCAGGATGGTCCTGCCAAAGAAGGTGTGCTGCCTGGAATGGACATCCAGGGCATAGTGCTTGACAAAGGTGTGCACTGTGCTCCAAGCTGCAGCTCTGCAAATATCACCGACAGGAACAGAGCGAGTCTCTGCCAGGAACATGGCAACCGCTCTGGTGGAGTGGGCACATACCTGTCCTTTCAGCTTGACCTGCACCATAACATAGCAGTGATGAAGGCAACTGACAATCCAAGCAGAAATGCATTTGACTGTAACAGGCTGTCCCAGCTAATTAGGATCAAAGGAGACAAAGATCTACTTTGACTGCCTGAAGTCTTTAGTTCTGTGTAGGTAGAACTTCAGGGCTCTCCTGACATCCACAGAATGGAGACTATTCTCTGCTTTGTTCTGTAAGTCAGTAAAGTATGTAGGCAGCACAAGAGGCTGGTTTAAGTGAAAAGAACAGTTACGTAAGAACTTACCATGACAGTAAATCTTCGAGGGGATCTCAGTCATCACATCACACCATTGGAACTTCACCGTCGGTGAAGCAACATCCACACGGATTTATTTTTTTTCCTATTATATTTATCCATCTCCTCGGGACTGGAAAGTGGCTCCAACCCCCTCTTAGGGGGCTCATCTATCACAGCCTGGTCGCTCCGATCCAGCTCATCCCCGGCACTTCCCCCACAGATTAATCCCCCCCCATGGCAGGGCCGGAGGAAGGAGTGCCAGCCCCCCCACTCTCAGAGCACAATCCAGAAGCTGGGGCGAGCCTAGGATCGGGATGTGGTCACGCCATCATGGAGCTTACCAGTCCCACTTTTTCTGGTTTTTCTCCCTGACCGCCTCCCCCTTGCAGCATGAGAGTGCACGTGTGGAGGCACACCACATGCCTGCGCTCCTGTGCCTCCCTGACTCCGGCACAGCCCACCTACCTCCACTAGGGAGCTCTAAGGAGTGGGATGACAACCCTTCCCTCCCTGGCAGAGGAGAACACTCTGTTGGATGCTCAGTCCTCTCCCTCTCCTGCCGACCCCCCAGCAACCCAAAGTTGTTCCCAACCCTGGGTCACCGGCGTGGTGCAAGGTGTGGCATCCAGCGCCTTAACCCTCAGCACCATTGGGCCGGCTCACTCGGAAGATTTTCAGCAGTACAACTGGGGCCACCCACACTGACATCATCTGTCGACTCATCAACCCTAAAAAGGCATGAGCGGCCCTGCTCCCTCCTCAGCTCTTTCTCCTGGAGACTAACAGAGCAAACCCATGGCACAGGGGACTGAAGAGAGACAGAGGTGCCCAGGCCTGAATAAAAGGCTGGGTACACCAGATACCCAGTCTCAAACAGGAACCCCCAAACAGGGGGTTTGTGGGAGGGAAAGCAGACCTCATGACTGAGATCCCCTCGAAGATCTACTGCTACAGTAAGTTCTTTCGCAGCTGTTCTATCTTCTTTGGGGGTATCTCAGTCATCAGGTCACACCACAAGAATGAGTCCCAAGTGGCTACAGGTGCAAAAGAACAGTCTGGGGGGCAGGCCAACCAAAGCTTAGGACAAGAGGCCCTGCAGAACAGCCCTGACAAAACCTGCACAGGCTCTAGAAGCAATGTTCAGACTGTAGTGCTTGGTGAAAGTATGGATGGTACTCCAGATGGGGAAATGTCAATGGCTGAGACCACTTTGAAACAGGCCACAGAGATAGCCATGCCCCTTGTGGAGTGGGCCTTCACTGCCCCAGGCAAGTCTTTGCCAAGCTTATTGCAACAGAACACAATACGATGTGCCAACCATTTAGACAAACATTGTTTAGAAACCTGAACACCCTCTCTACATGGGGTGAAAGAAACAAAGAGCTGCTTCGACTTTCTGCACTCCTTAGTTCACAGCAGATAATACGTAAGTAATAAGACACGGCAGTGTGTGCATGGAACAGATTTTACCACACGGCCAGGGGCGTAATAAGAGGCCAAGTGCCCTTAGCCCCTGGCCGTGTGGTAAAATCTGTTCCATGCACACCCTGGAGTGTCTTATTGCACTTATAAAATGGGCACCTATAATATCATTAAAAAAAAAATTACACAGAAAACATATATTTGCTGCTTGAAATCATTTATTTATTCTGAAAATTCATCCGCAGCACAAAATAGTGCTTTGGGAAGAGGAAAACAACAAATAATAGGGTAAAAAATAAACAGAAACTCAGTTTACCCCCTGTTGCACTGTTGTAATACTGGAGGGACTGTGAGGTGTGGGGGAAAATCGCTGCCATTGTAGAAGTTTACCGGTCCATTGAAATGCATGGGACCATCGAATGTGAATGTGGCCTGGTTGAAAGCCATTATTGCTCCTGCTGGTGGCAGTGTAGCGCTGTTCTTAACTTCTACTTCTTCAACTATTGGTTGTCTCCATGGCTCAGGTTTCGCTGCTTCTCTCTGTGGGTCAGTTTTCGGTCCATCGTTCTGTTTACTGTTATGCTGTCCCAATATGGAGCTCCACCAGTGTCAGTTGCTACAAGATGCAGCCCAGTAAGATCTGAGACTACCTTAGCAGTGATGGCCCATTACTGTCATTATCTTGCAGCTCTAGAGACCAGTTTCTGATAGTAAATTAACTGCCGTCGCTCTAACAGTGTGATTTGTGTAAATGCGGCTTAACTCTGCTTCCTTGCTTATTCTAGCCATCATTGTTGATAGGTATTTGAGACCTAGGGGCTTTTCTGTGTACCACACGTCGCTGCAATTAAGGAAATGCTGAGGGAGGTGAAGTGGATGACAGTACAAGGCTGGTGCTGCAGGTGGGAGCTTGCTGAGGTATTTAAGTTGAACACTGGGCACAGCGGGGAGCCGGGTTCAGCATATATGAATCCACGGTGCGAGTCTTTGTTTATCTCAAGGGGATTGCTATGGTTTTTAGTTGCCTCACTGAAGGCAAGGGTAGCATATTCTTTGCCATTTTCATCCACCATGAATTGTAAGCGGTCAGGTTTGAGATTTCGCAGCCCCTCCCGACTACACCTGGCCATATATAATTGTACATCTATCCATACTTTGCGGAGAAGGCCAGGCGCAGTGTCGGGAGACAAAGTGGGAGCATCTGTCAGTTTCATGAGGTCTGCTTTACTGATGGCAGGGTGGTGCTTTGAGGTGTCTTTCTGTGCACGCCTGTAATGTTTTTTTACTGCAACAAAAATGCTGTTGCTGGTAGTGATCGCAGGATCGCCTATAATGTTTATTTTTCTACTGATTGTGACAGAGTTTAGCTAGCGGTTTAGTGATGCTTGGAGACTACAGTAGCTCGAGATTGAGTATTCCTGGCTGTCACTATTCCGTACTTCAGCGCAGAAGCGCCTGAACGCTTCATTTGATTCAGCAGACGTAGAGGTTTTAAAATCAAGCGGTATTTCCTTAGCGGTCTGTCAGTCTTGGAAAAAGTCTGACAGCCCAAGTGGTTGTTTTCTTAGTGTTGGGCTCGTTTTTGGCATCTTTAAGCTCATTCAGTGCATCGGGTGTCAATGAGAGGTACTGCGATGTACTGGGCACAACTTTCTCTTGCTTAACTAGTTTGCTCACTGTGCCACTTCGGTTTTTCTCATTCACTTGAATGAACTGGTCATCTGGCATGCTGAAAATGTTCTCAAGTTCTTCGTCTGTCAGGCTGATGTTGAAACTGACGATTGCTTCCTCAGACATGGCAAGTGATTCTGTGTGGTTAACTGTGACGGGCAAAGAAAAGATGGCTGCCAGTAAAAATGCCAACATTCCATGGCACAAAAATCTTGGCCTTTTTACTGCCAGCTCTTTTTTTTACCCATGCATGGAACAGATTTTATGTATGCTGAGCAGCAATTCTGATTGGCTGATAGATCTTGCCCATTTTATAATTCAAAATTCTACACATATCTAACGTATGGAGCAGTGCTTCCCCTGGACTGGCACGCTCAGGAAAATAAACAGGTAGGTGGATAGACTGGTTCAGGGTAAACTCAGACACCACCTTAGGAAAAAACTTAGGATTTGTGTGCAAAGACACGCTATCTTTGTGAAAATTCAAATAAGGCTCCTTGCACCAGAGGGCCAGAAGCCCGGAAATCCTTCAAGCAGAATTAATAGCAACCAAAAACAATGCTTTCCAGGAAAGAAAGCGTAGCTCGCAAGTTGCAGCTGGCTCAAAAGGAGACAGGGTCAACTTCTCCAAAACCAAATTTAAATCCCAAGCCAGGTCACGGAAACGGAGTGCAGGTTGCAGATACAGGATGCCCCCAAGAAAGGTATGGGAAACATCCAATTGAGCCATGGTGCACCCACCCACAGGCTCATGAAAGGCCAAGACAGCCAAAAGGTGCACCTTGAGGGAGGAGTACTGGAGGCCTGAGTCCGCGAGGGATATCAGGCAATCCAGGATCTGGCTCACCAGACAGGTGAAGGGATTCAGGTGATGCTTGGCAGCCCATATGGCAACCCTCTTCCACTTCATGGTATACGTGGCTCGAGTGAAGGGCTTCCGAGCAGCCACAAGAACACCTGCCACCCTCTGAGACACTCCAAACCGGGCAATGGCTATGTCCTCAGCACCAGGCATGCAGACGAAGGGACTTGAGGTTGGGATGGACCAGGGTCCCTTGAGCCTGCATCAACAGGTCCCTGCAGAGGGGCTGGAAGTTCCTCTGCTAACTGCTGCAGTAACACAAACCATATCTGCCGTGGCCAAAATGGAGCTACCAGAATCATGCTAGCCCCCCCCTCCATCTATAGCTTGATTAGCACCCTCTGAGTCAGAGGAAATGGAGGGAAGGTGTATTGGAAACTCCTGCTCCAGGAGAGGGAAAACACGTCTCACCAGAAAACTCCAGGCCCTGGATCTAGCGGGCAGAAACTGGGCAGTTTTGCGTTGAGTGGGGACACAAAAAGGTCCAACTCTGGATGACCCCATCTGGCGATTAGATCTTCTGCGACGGATGAGAGAAGCTCCCATTTGTGCATGCTGGACTGAGTCTGACTGAGGCTGTCCACCAGAGTATTTAGCATACCTGGAATATAGATGGCCGATAGAAGCAGACTTTGATCTAGTGCCCAGTAAAAACTTCCATGGCCTCCACGCATAGGGCATACGAATGTGGCCCCCCTCCTTTGTTGATGTAGCAGACAACACTGAGGTTGTTAGACTGGATTAGCTGCTGATCTAGGAGGAGATGATTCTGATAAGCCTGCATGGCATACAGGACTGCCCGCATCTCCAGGATGCTGATATGCAGGGAGGTTTAGATCTGGGATCAAGAGTCTTGAGTTTGAAGGGGACCCAGATGCGCCCCCCAGCCCGAACCGGAAGCATCCATGGTGAGGATCTGCCGGGGGGGGGGAGGGATCTGGAATGGAACCCCTTGCAACAGATTCAAAGGGTCCGTCCACCATTGGAGCACCCTGCAAACTGAGGAGACCACCGGCACCTACTGTTCTAACTCATCTGTGCGTTGGTCCCACTGCACCATGAGGGTCAACTGGAAGACTCGCATGTGCAGCCGAGCCAATGGAACCAAGGGAATGGCCACGGCCATCAACCCCTGCAGCCTCAGGTATACCCTGGCTGAAACGTAATGGCCCTGGGCAACCTCTTGAGCCTGGGCGATAAGGCACTCTGCTCTGTTCTGAGGCAGGACGGCCTTTCCCTGTGCCGAGTCCAGAACTGCCCCTATATATTGCGGCCTTTAGGATGGGGTTAGGACCGACTTGAGCAAGCTGACCGTGATGCCCAGGGAAAGGAACAACTGAATGGTTCTCTCCAGAGTCCAGAGGAGCTGTTCTCTGGATAAGGCCTTTAAGAGCCAATCGTCCAGATAGGGGAAAATGTACAGTCCCACCCTTCTGAGAGCTGCAGCTACTGCTGCTAAGTACTTGGTAAAGACCCACGGTGCAGAGGATAAGCCAAAGTGCAATGCTTTGAACTGGAAGTATTTGCCCTAAAAAAGAAACCGGAGAAATCTCCTGTGTGGAGGAAACCCCGCGATATACAGGTATGCATCCTGCATATCCAGGGAGCAAGCACAGCCAGTCACCCTACTTGAAAAGGAGCATCAGACCTGGTAGGGTTACCCTGCGGAATTGTTTGTATTGGACATACAGATTAAGGTCCTTGAGATCTAATATGGGCCTCAGATCTCCGGTTTTCTTGGGGACCTGGAATAAAATCATCCATTTCTTTGGTGTCTGGGTACTGGCTCAATGGCCATTTTTGTGTCGAAGGGACTGCACCTCCTCCCGGAGAACAGACAGATGGGCCAGAGGGCAGGTAGAGGATACTGGAGGTGTCTCTGGAGCATATCGATGAATTCTAGAGTGTGACCCCTCTCTATGATCTAAAGAATCCAAGCAACTGAAGTAAAGGTTCTCCACTGATTGAGATGGAGGGAGAACCGACCTCCAACCACCACCTCTTGATCAGGGACCGGAAGGGGGGGGGGGTCTGGCAAGGAGTCAAATGGAGGCGGATCCCGCCACTGGGGCAGATCCATCACCCCTAGTGCGCTTTGTTGCAGCACCGGAGGATGAGGGGGTTGGCAACGCAGAGGATGCTCTTCTCTTGCCCTGGGGCCAGGAGGCAGCTCCAGATTTGTGGGACACCTTACGAAAACGAAGGTGCTGTCTGCTCTTAGGCTGGATATGACAAGAGTGAATGGACAGACTTCATAGCCCTTCCAGATGCCTGTAGCTCATTTATGATGTCCTGCACATCTGAACCAAACAGCAGGGAGCCATTAAAAGGGACATTAAGTACTTTTTCTGTACATCAGCTGGGAAACCCAAGACCCTCAGCCAGGAGTGCCTATGAAGGCAAACGCCTGTGGCAGCAGGCCCTGGCACCTATATCTGAAATGTCATGAGAGGGCCCTCAGGAGGTGCTTGCTAATATCCTCAGCACTCTGCAAGCATTTAAGAACCTCCTGTTTCTGGGAACAGTCAGAAAGGGCCCGGGTCATGGCCTTGTCCTTCTTCCAGATAGTATTCTGGTACTTAACCATATGGGAGAGGTAACTGGCAATCCCCAGCCCTAGGGTGGAGGAGGCATAGACCCTCTTACCCCAGAGATCAATCCTTTGGGATTCTCTGTTGGGGGAGGGAAGTGAGGTGCTTGGGCATCTTCAACCTATCATGAGCTGCCTTAATGACCACAGAATCAGTTTCAGGCTGGGCAGCATAATGCAGCAGGCAGTAGGGGGCATAATACAACTTATCAGCCCTGCAGGGCACAGCTGGCACCATGTCAGAACTGTGCCGGGCTACAGTAGTGGCATTCCCCAGAGCAGGAAGGATAGGAGGAATGACCTTGGGGGAGGCTCTGGGATTTTCCATAAGTCTACCAGATCTCTTCTGGTGGCATCCTTCTCCTCAGTATGGAATCCCATAGCTGAGAAAAGCTGCTTCATGACACTGAAGAAGGTAGGATCCTCTGGAGGAGACCTAGGAGTATGTTTGACAGAGTCCTCACTCACTGATGAGGCAGTGGGCCTATCAAAGGAAGGAGACTCTTCCTAAGGTAAGATGAGGTCAGGATGGTACTCCTCTTTGATGTTGACCTGCTCCAGCTCAAGGTCCGATGAACAAGGGACCATCGACAGCCTGCAGGAGCCAAAGTGATGTCGATGATGATGGAGCCATTGATGGTGTAGGTGATGTAGGCCTATATATGCTGAACTGAAGGGCCACGACTGTAGTGAATTGCATCAAAATGCCGTTAAGGTCGATGACAGTGGAATGCTGCGTCGATGGGGGTTGGGGGGTGTCGACGGTGCCGGGTGCGATGACCCATCTAGCAGGCCTTGAGATTCCGAATCCTGAGGACCTGGAGAAACATCAGGCCTCGATGGGAGGGCCGTCAACAACGAGTCATCATCGACAGAGTGGGGGCCGACGACCCAGAGGTCGACAACCATCCGCCCTGTGCAGCAAGCAGTGGTGCTGTCGGTAGGGGTCTGGTGAGAACAGAAACCTTGACGGCTGCAGGTGTCGGCATAGCTGCAGCTGATGGAGCACCCCCGGATGATGACGAGGAGGCCATCGGGGAGCAGGAATGCCACCAGGGGAGCGATCCCAATCACAATCCTTTTTATGACTTTTCCCCGAGGACCTGTCTCAGGATTTGGCCACCTAGGAGCTTGACGAACCCACCAGCGACTGGAAAGGAAGGACACCAGAGGACCCCTGCCCATAACTTCTATCTGTTGCTCCATTAGGAAATTTTGCATCGCTTGAGGGTGGTTTGATTAAATGTCTGGCAGAGCTCCCAGTCTGAGATGTTGTGGTCAGGTTCAAGACAGCAGATACAGAGTGAATGTTCATCTGTAGAGGTAATCTTCTTTACACAGCGATGAAAGAGAGAAGTCAAAGTATTAACTCGACATAAACTAAATAAAGGAATCTCTTTTAGAAAAGAGATTCTAAAAGGCCAAGTATAAAAAAAAGTTGTTGATAAAAAATGGCGCGAAACTGCGTCGGAGCTTCTGAGGGGAGACCCATGTGAACAGAGTCGATGGCAGGAAAGAGAACTGAGAGGGGCGGGCGCTCAAGAAACGCCTTTATACAGTTGGTGATGTCGGGGATCACATCGGCATGGCGACGCAGCTGTACTGCTGAAAATCTTACGTGTGGATCCTGCTTCACTGAAGGTAAAGTTCCTATGGTGTGATCTGATGACTGAGATACCCCCCGAAGAAGATCTCCAGCACCACCTTGAGTTAAGAACTTGGGGTGCATGTGGAGGACCACCTTGTCTCTGTGGAAAACAGCATACAGAGGATCTGTTATCAAACACATGAATTTTAGAAACTCTGCGGGCAGAGGTGATGGCCACTAGAAAAGCTGTTTTCCAAGTTAAAAACTTCAGCTTGCAAGTTGCTATGGGTTCAACAGGCTTACAGGTGAGCACGCCCAATGCAAGGTTGATATCCCAGGCAGCTACATGTTTCCTGACTGAAGGCCTGGTGTGTAGGATGCCCTTAAGGAACCTCTTAAAAAGTGACAGCTGAGCCAAGTAATGTATACAGACAAGCTTGTGGTAAACTGAAACAGCACACAGATGGACCTTGACTCTGGAGCACTGCAGATCAGCATTGTAAAAGGTCCAATAAATACACCAAAAGGGGTCAATGCGAGATCTGAAGCAACAGACTGAAAATCTTTTCCATTTGTCTATGTAAGCCTTTTTAGTGGAAGGCTTACAGATCACCAAGAGTATCTCAGAGACTCTGAGACACCTTGTACCTGTTCACTTCTATTTTTTCAGAAGCCAGGCCCGAAGGTGAAGGGAGCGTAGGCTGGGATAGACCAGACGATCCTGAGTCAGTAGGTCTATCCTGAGAGGAAGGGTCCTTGGTGTGCTGACTGACAGACTGTTCAACAGAGGAAACCATATCTGTCAAAGCCAGTAGTGGGTAATGAGAATCATCTTGCTCCTGTGTGCCTCCAGTTTGAGCCGTACCCTCTGTACTAGAGGGATTGGAGAAATGCATACAGAAAGAGATTTTGCCACTGCAGTCTGAATGCTTCCCGACACAAAATGCCACATCCTGGATTTGTAGCAGAACTGAGGCAGTATGGCATTCAGTGGGGACACAAAAAGGTACACATTCAGAGTTCCCCACTTCTCAAAAAGCGATCTCACAATGCTTGGAGTTAGTGACCACTTCTGAGGATTGCTCTCTGTTCAGCTTAGCTCATCTGCCACAGCATTTTTCATTCCTGCCAGATAAACTGCCTGGATTAGGATCCCCTGATCCAGACACTACCCCGACACTCTCATTGCCTCTCTGCCGGGGTAAGAGTGTGCTCCTCCCTGTTTGTTGATGTAATACGTCACTGACTTGTCCATTTGGAGGAGGACAGTTTTGTGGTTGACGAGATCCACACAGTCTCGTAGGCTGTACAACATAGCTCTCATTTCCAACATGTTGACGTGGAGATGAATCTCTGAAGGACCCCAGACACTGAGGGCCAGATTTTCAGATGGCTCCAAATGCCCGGAACACATGGCGCACGGGGCTTGCAGTATTCTCCCAGCCGGAGAGCAGGATTTTCTATCACATGCACCAACTGCCACAAGTTACACCAACTTTTTACAGGGATTGCACCAAATATTTGGTGCAAGCAGCTGTAAAACAGGTAAAGTGTTGTATCTGCACCCACCCTATCAAAATCAGGTGCAGCTGCGACAAAAGTGTTTGGTGCAGTTGCTGCAACAAAGAGTTTGATGCAGGGCTTGATGCAAGCCCTGCATCGCCCTTTGAAAATTGGGTCCCATGTGTATGGATGCCTTGGCAGTGTGCTCCCCATCCCAATGGGAAGGCATCCATGGGGAGGATCACCTGAGGCTCTGGTTGGGAAAAGGGGAAACCTTAGAGGAAGCTCTCCTCCACTGTTCACCATGCAAGTGACCAAACCAGAGGCTTTGCCACCTTGATGGGATAAAACTGAGGGTGTGATGCTTGTGACCACTGTGTATTGAGCATCCACTGAGCTCTTCTCATTTGTAGACGTGCCCCTGGCACTGTGAACACAGAAGAGGCTATCATACCTAACTTACACAGCATGGAGTGGGCTTCTATCAATTTGCGCTTCACGATGAAGTGTGCCATCTAAAGAATTGCTTTCCTCCTGTCCTCTGGATGGAAGGCCCAGGCTCTGGTGGTGCCTAGAATGGCTCCAATGGACAGAAGCTGCTAAGAGTGTTGTAGCTGCGACTTCTCTAGGCTCAGCAAAACCCCTATGGATGTAAGGAACTGAAAGGCTGTGGCCACTGTATGTTCCATCTACTGCTGGGATGGGCTGGCTATAAGCCAGTCATCCAAGTATACGAAGACTTGGAGTCCTAGCTTTCTTAGGTGAGCGACGAGCACTTCAAAGCACTTTGTAAAGATTCGAGGTGCCAAGGACAGCCCAAAGGGCAAGACTATGAACTGATAATGCTAACCAAGCAAAATGAACCAAAGGAATCTGTGCTAGCTGGGGTGCATTAGGATATGCTGATAAGCATCCAGCATATCCAGGGAGGCTAACCAATCCTTGAGTTTTAGGAAGGGTAGCAGGGATCCCAGAGAGATCATTTTGAATTGTTCTCACTTCATGAACTTGTTCAAGTTGCTAACATTGAAAATGGGGTGCATGCCTCCTGACTTCTTTGTTATGAGGATGTAAAGGGAGTAGAAGCCTGTGCTGCGCTCTGACTCTGGCACTACTTCTGCTGCTCTGTTGCTCAGAAGGCCTGCAACCTCCTGCACCAGAAGCTCTGACATATGAGCTGATAAGAAGTATTGCTTTCTGGGCAGATAATCTGGAGGGATTTCTGTAAAATTCAGGGAGTAACCCTCTCATGTAATCCTGAGCACCCACTTGTCCATCATAATGGACTCCTGTTGACAGTAAAACTGTGTCAGGCGCCCTCTTACTGGAGATGAGAGCTCTGCCTCGGGCAGCTGAGGCAGCAACAGTCGGAGCTTCAGAGGGTGGCACTAGGTGCTTTCGGGGTCTGAGCCTTTGGCTGCGTTTCTTTTGTCATTGGGGAGGCTGGGATTTGTTTTGAGGTCTCCTACCTTTACCTCAAAAGGACTGCTTGTTTTGAAGAAAAAAAACACACACGCTTGTTTCCCTTATGAGGCTTTAGCCACAACAGGTCAGGAAGTCTTAATGGATGTGCTAGATTTCTGAGAGGCCTCAAGAGGTTGTTCCACCTGCTGCCCAAACGGGTATGTGCCATGAAAAGGAAAGCACAGTTATGTACGAACTTACAATAACAGTAGATCTTCAAGAGAGGCTCTTGCAGTAGGTAATAACCATTAGGACTAAGCCATCAGGCAATAGGACCACACGGAAAACTTTAGCCCGCAGTGTATGGGGGGTGGGCGCCCACCTGACGTCACGTGACAGACATCAGCATGACACTACGTAATGGGAGGTCCCCCGTCCACCCTCCAGTTCTCCCGCCGGAGACCTAAGAAGGTGTGACAGGAGAAGGAGAGTCTCCTGTAGCCAAAGAAAGGCTATGTAGAAAAGCAGCACCTGAAGCAGAGGGAAGGTGGGAGGGGGAAAAGGTACCTACTGCAAGAGCCTCTCTCAAAGATCTACTGTTATGGTAAGTTCTTATGTAACTGTACTACATAGATACATAGACAGTGTCGGCAGATAAGGGCCTATGGCCCACCCAGTCTGCCCATTTGAGCTTGTAAGTTCAGTTTTTGTTTTCCTAGAAGTCTGTTGCCCCTTACCCCTGACCTCCAGAATTCCTTTATTTCTATCCCATGCATTCTTAAATCCCGTGATTGTTTCAGCCCCCACCACTTCCTCTGGCAGGGTGTTCCACTTGCCCACCACCCGTTCTGTGAAGAAATTCTTCCTCACGTTTCCTCTGAATCGTCCTCCCTCCAACTTCATCCCATGCTCTCTAGTCCTGGAATATCTTTTTCGCTTAAAAATAGTGTATTCCTGCATCCTGTTCCTCCCTGTAAGATACTTGTATGTCTCTATCATATTCGCTCTCTCCCTCCCTCCTCTCCTCCAGGGAGTACATGTTCAGTTCCTTCAACCTGTCCTCATAGGACTTGTGATGCAATCCATGCACCATCTTTGTTGCCTTCTCTGAACCTTCTCTACCCTGTCTATGTCCTTACGTAGGTAAGGTCTCAGAACTGTACATTGTACTCCAGGTGGGGCCTCACTAGTGTCTTGTATAGTGGAATTATGACCTCCTTTTCCTGCTGGTGATGCCCCTGCCTATGCATCCCAGCATCCTATTTGCTTTACCTGCTGCCTTGTCCTGCTTCCCTACCTTGAAGTCTTCAGGATGATAACCCCAAGATCTCTTTCCTGCTTGGTGCATGCTATATCCTCACCCCCCAACTGATATATTGTGCCAGGGTTTTTGTGCCCCATATGCATTATCTTGCACTTCTTTGCATTGAATTTCAACTGCCAAACCCCTGACCATTCTTCAAGTTTCTGCAGGTCCCTTCTCATTCTGTCTACACCCTCTGGTGTGTCTACTCTGTTACAGAGCTTTGTGCCATCAGCGAACAGTGAAATTCTGCCTTCTAGGTCCTGCGCAATGTCACTGATGAAGATGTTGAATAGGACCCGGTCCCAGCACTGATCCCTGTGGTACCCCACTGGTCACTCTTCCCTCTGTGGGTGACAGCCATTTACCACCACCCTCTGTGTCCTGCCGCCCTAGCCAGTTACTACCCACCACACTACTGTCCTGCCCACACCCATATTCCCCAGTTTGTGTAATAGTCTTCTATGTGGCACAGTGTTAAAGGCCTTGCTGAAGTCCAGATAGGCCATGTCCACTGCCCTCCCTGATCCACCTCCTAGTCACCCAGTCAAAAATTCAATGAGGTTGGTCTGACATGACCTCCCCTGGTGAAACCATGCTGCCTTGGGTCCTGTAGTCCATTGACAACCAGATGTTCCACCAATCTCTCTTCAGTAGTGCTTCCATGATCTTCCCACTACTGAGGTGAGGCTGACTGGTCTGTAGTTCCCGCTTCCTCTTTGTTCTCACTTTTGTATAAGGGACTACATCTGCTGTCCTCCAGTCTTTGGGTACCTCCCTGTTTCCAGTGATCGGCTAAACAGGATAGCCAGAGGTTCAGCCACCACCTCTCTCAGTTCTTTAAGGACCCTGGGGTGCACCCCATCTGGCCCCATTGCTTTATCAACTCTCATTACTTTCAGTTCCTTCAGGACCCTTTCTCGTGTAAAGGGACTTGTGTCCATTTCTGCACCATTCTCATCCCTTGTACTCCCTTCAGACCCAGTACCCTCTTCTTCCTCAGTAAAGACTGAGCAGAAATACCTGTTCAATATGTCAGCTTTACTGTTGTCATCCTCCATGCCCCCATCCTCCCCTTCAGTCTCACTATCCCTCCTTTGCCTTTCTTTTCCTCCTTATGTACCTGTAAAGGTTTTGTCCCTCTACCCACTGATTTTGCAATGTGTTCTTCTGTCTGAGCTTTGGCTTCCCTTACTGACCTCCCTGCCTCCCTTTGCTTCTCCTGGTACTTCTCCCTATCCCCTTCTGCCTGTGTCTTTTTGTATTGCCTGAATGCAATCTTTTTGGCTTTCACTTTCTTTGCTACCTCTTTGGAAAACCATAATGGTCTCCTCTTCCTTTTCCTCTTGCTAACCTGCTTAATGCATAATTCTGTTGCTCTTGTAATCCCCATTTTAAATACTGCCCACTGTTCCTCAACCCTGATTCCTGCCCATTCCCTAATGCCTCTTTCAAGTATCTCCCCATTTTCCAAAGTCTGCCCCCTAAAATCCAGGATCGTCTTTTTGTGTGGTTTGGTTCTGCTCTTTCTGTGATTTCAAACCACAATGACTGTAGTCACTGTTCCTCCAGGTGCTCCCCACTGTTACCCCATCACACTGTTCCTGTTTGTGAGCACAAGGTCCAGTATTGCCTTCTGCCAAGTTGGTTCCATGACCAGTTGCTTGAGGAAGGCACCCTGAAGGGAGTCCAGGATAAATCTGCTCCTAGTTGATGCTGCTGCTGGGATGCTCCAGTCCACGTCTGGAATACTGAAGTCTCCAACCAGTACTACCTTACCCTTGTCTGCCATCCTTTGGATGGCTAGCATCAGCTCCCTATCTGTTTCTTCCTCCTATAGACCACACCTATGCAGATGGCTGGCCCCATTTTCCTTTCCAGCTTAACCCACAGTATCTCTCCCCCATTTTGTTCCTCCTGGATCTCTGTGGCCCTTATGTCATTTTTCACATACAGTGCCACTCCTCCTCCCTTCCTACCTGCCCTGTCTCTTCTGAATATGTTGTAGCCAGGTATGGCCATCTCCCAGTCGTGGTTATCATTACACCAGGATTCAGTGATGGCCACAATGTCCAGGTCTGACTGCACCATGACAGCCTCAGATCTTCCATCTTGTTGCAAAGGCTCCTGGCATTGGCACACATGGCTTTCCATGATTTGACCTCCCTAGACTGTTTCGCTGTTCTACTCCAGCCCCTTCCTTGGTTGTCCTTTACCTCTGGTTCTCCTTGCTGTCTGCCCTTCTGCTGAATTTTGCCCCTTTTCTGTCTATCCACCTCTTGGGCGCTAATCTCCATCTTTTGCACACTGCTTTGTAGAGATAGCCACTCCTCAGGTTCACTGGTTCCACTGCTAGCTGTGGGGGGTGAGCAAGTAGGTACCCTCCTTGCTGGCCTGCCACCCCCCTTTGCTAGTTTAAATGCTTGTCAATGTAGCATTTAAACTTATCATTGAGTGCTTGGATTCCCCTCCAGGATGGATGCAGGCCGTCAGGCTTGAACAAACCTCCATCCCTCCAGGTGGGTCCCCAGTCACCAATGAATCCAAACCCTTCCTCACAGCACCAGTTCTTCAACCATGAGTTAAAGCTCCTGGTGCATGCACCCCTATGCTCTCCCTTGCCTCTCACAGGTAGTACTTCTGAGAAAGTGACAGAAGTAGCTACTTGCTTGAGACCCCTCCCCAATTTTCTAAACTCTTCCTGAACTTTGGCTCCCCATTTGCCAGGTCATTAGTACCTAGGTGGATAATGACATCCAGCTCATCCCCCCGTCTTGCCTTCCCAGTGATCCCCAGGATCTTCCTTCCATCCCTCCATGCCATGGCACCTGGTAGACACCTCACCTCCCTGTCCTCCCCCTCCTGTGTTCCTAGCTGGATCCCTCTTATGATGGAGTCCCCCATCAGGATTCGCTTCCTCCTCCTCTGGGGTCCACTGCTCTCCCCACTGAGGTCACCTCCTTGGCTAACCACCACATCCTTTCTTTCCACTTCTCTGTGTACCTCTATTTGGTTGTCCCCGTTTGCCAGTGTGGCAATTGAGTTCTTGAGTGGAATAGGATCTGGGATGTGCCTCTGCCTGACCGCTCTAACCCTCCCTGAGCCCACTGTCATCCAAGTGCTCCTCGTTCTCGGCATCCTTTGAGGCAGTAGCATTGGACTGGGTGGTCTCTGGATAGGGTTGATGGTACTCCTGACCCAGTTTACTTCTGCTCTGAGTCTGGCTACCTCATCCCGCAGTCGAGAGAGATGCATGCAGATAGGGCAGCACCTCAGTGTCCAGAAGGTCTGCCTGAATATGGCTGCCCCACAGCCACTGCATTGCACCACTCCCCACATTACACTGCAATTATACTGCTATTCCACTACTTGTCTGCTACTGAAGCTCTCCTAGTTCCCTTTTTATTAATTTACTGTCCTAAAAATCCTGCCACTGATCCTCAGATACTTTTCTTTTTAAAAAAAGAAAATAAACCAATAAATAAATAAATGAGTCAAAACACTTGTCGTGCTGAGGGTGGTCTTCTTCCCCCTTATGCCCCTCCTACTCCACACCCCTTACTATCCCCTGTGTTTAGCTCCTGTCAATCAGATTTAACAGGGCATATAATTAAGAGTTGGGGAAAGGGAAGGGAGAGAAAATTTCCAGCAATTAAAGACAGCAAAGAAATACACCACCACTACGTTTTAAATTTTCAACAGCCCACAAACAATTCTAAGTAAAGACAACAAAGAAAGTACAGTGTCACTAAAAGCCCACAGTCTAAGTTTAAAAGAAAAATAGCAATTACCAGTTACTGTAAAGCACTGAATTGAATGTTTCCTTCCCCTTCTGGCTTCTTCTGAAAAAACAAAACTCACTTGCTACCTCAACTCTGACTAAGCCCCACCTCCAGTTATCACGTAGCTGAGGTCAGAGGCCAGACAATTAATACCCCTCACCCAAACTACAGGGCAAGTCAGACAAGCCAAGACTAAATTTGCAGCAATTAAAGACAGCAAAGAAATGCACCACTACTACGTTTTAAATTTTCAACAGCCCAAAAACAATTCTAAGTAAAGACAACAAAGAAAGTACAGTGTCACTAAAAGCCCACAATCTAAGTTTAAAGGGAAAATAGCAATTACCAGTTACTGTAAAGCACTGAATTGAACATGTTTCCTTCCCCTTCTGGCTTCTTCTGAGAAAACAAACTATCTTACTCCGAGAGGGCTCTTGCAGTAGGTAATAACCGTTAGGACAGAGTCCCAAGCGGCGTAACTCAGACAAAAGGCTGAAGCATGGGAGACAGAAAGAAAAGTCTGCAGCAGGAAGGGGTTTAAGAAAGTAGGCCCTGGAGGACAGCCCTGTGCCGAGAGAGAATGTCCAGACTGTAATGTTTAGAGAAGGTGCGGACAGAGCTCCAAGAAGCCACTGCACAAATGTCTGCGGCTATAACATTCCTGAAACAAGCTGCAGATGCAGCCATGCCTCTTGTTAATTGTCCCTTGACTGGGTTTGTTATACTTCTGATAACAAAATAAAATGCAGTTTGCCAACCATTTAGACAAACACTGTTTTGAAACTGCGATGCCCTCTCTTTTGGGCACAAAGGAGATAAACAATTGATCCGTTTTTCTGACTGACTTTGTCCGATTTGTGTAGTAGTACAAAAGTCTGTACACATCTAAAGCGTGCAGGATTGCCTCCCCTTGATTGGAATGCTCAGAGTAATACACTGGCAAGCGTATGGTCTGATTCAAAGTAAGCTCAGAAACCACCTTGGGTAAAAACTGAGGATTTGCATGCAGAGCCACCCAGTCTCTGTGAAAAAACAAATAAGGCTCCTTACACATCAGGGCCTGAAGCTCAGAAATCCTTCAAGCAGAAATAATAGCAACTAAAAACAGCACTTTCCAGGAAAGATAGCACAGGTTGCAATGCACAGCTGGTTCAAAGGAAGGCAAAGGGAGTTTCTCAAGAATGAAGTTCGGGTCCCACAGTGGAACAGGGTTCTGAACCGGGGGTTTCAAGTGGAGTATTCCTTTCAGAAGAGTTTTGGAAACTTCCAACTGTGCCAGGGTTTTGCCGTCCACCGGAACATGGTAGGCGGAAATGGCCGACAAATGGACCTTCAGCAAGGAACAGCTTAGCCCAAGGTCTGAGAGGTGAAGCAGGTACTCCATGACCTGAGGAACCTGGCAGGAAAAAAGATCCCAACCTTCAGAGGCTGCCCAGAGGGAAAATCTTTTCCGCTTCATTGCATAGGTGATTCATGTGAATGGCTTTCTGGCCTCCACAAGAACCTGCACAACTCTGGCAGAAACCCCATAGTGTGAAGCAGCAATATCAGAAGGTGCCACACATGAAGGTGAAGGGACTATAGGCCCAGATGGACCAGTCTGCCTGCTCCTGGGTCAGAAGGTCCTGAAAGAAGGGAAGGGGGAACCAGAGGTTCCACAGCTAATCGCTGGAGCAGAGGGAACCAAATTTGACAAGGCCAGTGAGGGGCTACCAGAATCATGTGGGCCCCTTCTGCCTGCAATTTCAGAAGAACCCTCTGCAATAGCGGGAAGGGAGGAAAGGCATAGAGGAACCTTCCTGTCCAACAAAGAGACAGTGCATCTTACCAGAAAACATCATGCCTGGGAACGAGCGAGCAGAAATTGGGTAGTTTTGCATTGTATGGGGAGGTGAACAGACCTAGGTCCGGGCAGCATCCAGAGACTGAAGATGTCTTCGACCACTGACTGCCGCAGTTCCCCCTCGTGTGCCCTTGTCTGAGTGTGGCTGAGGCTGTCCGCTAGGATGTTTTGGACTCCTGGGACGTGCACTGCCATTAGCTGGAGATTGTGCTGGAGTACCCAGTACCAAACAGGCATCACTTCCCTGCATAGGGAACATGATCGCGTACCTTCCTGTTTGTTCAAGTACCACACCACGCACATATTATCCATCTGGACAAGAAGTGAACCCAGGAGGAGAAAAGGGTTGGAAGGACTGAAGGGTGTACAGCACAGCACAGCTCGCATCTCCTGCATGTTGATGTGCAGGGAGAGCTCCCGCTGAGACCAGGATTCCTGGGTTCTGCGTTCCCCCAGATAAGCGCCCCAGCCCTGGCTGGAAGCATCCGTGGTCAGGGTCTGGACCACAGGGGGAGGCTGAAAGGGAACCCCCTGGCAGAGATTGTTGAGATCCTGCCACCATAAGAGATCCTATCACATGGAACTGGACACAAGGACTCTGTGATCCAGGTTGTCTGACCTCTGATCCCACTGGACTCGTAGTGTCCACTGCGAGAGCCACATGTGGCACCTGGCTGACCGGGCTGAAGTCCAGCGACTGGATGCCACCTGTTTGGCCTGCTGTTGCAAGGTTTCCGCTCTGTCCAAGGGAGGAAAGCCTTGCCCTGAACTGTGTCCAGCAGAGCTCCAATAAATTGGAGGCACTGGGAAGGGGTAGGTGAGACTTGGGGTAGTTCATCGTGATACCAACCTGGCGAAAAAGGGCCAGGATTGTAGACACGGAGATCAGCAAGTCATCCCTCAACAGAGCTGAAAGGAGTCAGTCATTGAGGTAGGGGAACACAAAAAGGCCCTGACAGCGTAAAGCACTTGGTAAAAACCCTGGGTGCCAAAGAAAGGCCAAAGGGAAGAGCTCTGAACTGGTAATGCCCCCCCCCAAAAGGTGAACCTGAGGAAGCGGCGGTGGGAGTGGAAGACTGGCATATGCAGGTGAGCATCCTGCATATCCAGCGCACAGAGCCAGTGTCCCTGAAGGAACAGTGGCAAGAGACCCGGAAGAGTTATCATGTGGAATCTTTAGTACTCTACGTAAGACTGAGTGTGCTCTAGCCCAGGATTGGCAGAAGACCTCTGGTCTTTTTGGGGACCAGGAAGAAGTGGGAGTAATATCTCCTATCTGGGACCAAGAAATTGGCTCCATGGCGGATTTGCGCCGAAGAGCCTTGATTTCCACCCTAAGACGAATGTGGCCATTTGGATAACGAGAGTGACCTTGAGGATGGTCCGGCAGTCTCTCTAGAAACTCTTTTGTGTGACCATGAGCTATCAACTAGAGGACCCAAGAATTCGTTGTGATGGCCTCCCAGTCGGGCAGATGGCTGGCAAATCTGCCCCTATGGGTTCCTCCACAGCTGGTAATGGAGGCAGGGGGGCATGGCCACGAGTCAGAAGGCGGTGGGGGGCTTGGGGGAGCCCTGCCAGAGGCCAGCTGCAACTTTGCCGGGGGGGGGTGGCAGCCGCCGAGATAGCCCGATGTTTGTTCTGACATCTGGCGGGCTGCTGTTTGGACTGGTGCCACTGTTGGCGACGAAAAGGTCACTTGGGTTTAGACCTGGAGCGATACATAGTTTGCACCGAGCGTAAGGCTTTGCCATTGTCCTGCAGACTAGTAATGATGTCCTTAGCGCCGCCCCAAACAGGACTCACTTCCGAAAAGGGGCATCCTTGATAGCAGTCTGAACGTCCTGGGCAAGCCCCGAGACCTACAACCAGGAGTATCGATGCAGGCAAACAGCCATAGCGGTGCCCCTGGCAGAGGCATCCATGGCATCATAAGTTGCCTGAAGAGCATGGCGGCAAGAGATCTCTGTCATCCATACCATCTGAGCGATTTTCAACTTTGCCTCAGAATCTGGTAGAGAGTTGATGTCCATTTTAAGTTGGCCCAGAAGAAAAAAATTACTCACCATAGTAATGTTGTTTCTTCTAATGCAGTCTTGCTGTATTTTGACAATATGCAGTTAGCCCCAGCATTTGAACTGCCCTGCAGAGGAAAGCATTAACTCTATGCAAAAGCATAGAACGTTGAGCTTGAGCTAAGTTTTCAAACCTCTGTCTCTGGTACTTACCAGTGTAACCATCAGATTCTTACGAGTAAATTAACTAAGTAGTAAACTATGGAAATTGTTTATTGTATGGCCAAAAGGCAACAATTTGGGTCCCAAAAAGACTCAAGTCGAGAACCCAAGAAAAAAAGGTAGTGACAATATAATATATATGTTAAACATAACAATGGTAACAATAAAACAACTACCCCACCCTTAAGCGGGAGGGTACATGGTACACACCTGAGGTGCAACACTGTACCTGCCAGCCAACTTCCCAAAA
Source organism: Neoceratodus forsteri (assembly GCA_016271365.2). Classification (NCBI taxonomy): domain Eukaryota; kingdom Metazoa; phylum Chordata; order Ceratodontiformes; family Ceratodontidae; genus Neoceratodus; species Neoceratodus forsteri. The sequence goes on from CM028130.1 coordinate 365,991,423, forward strand.
ACTAGATTCTGAGAGGGGAGGCAGGAAGGGAGGTCAGAATACAGCAAGACTCCATTAGAAGAAACAGCATTACTATGGTGAGTAATTTTTTTCTTCAAACAACATGACGTCTTGCTGCTATTCTGACAATATGCAGACTACCAAGCAGTTCCCCCAGGAGGAGGGAATGCAGAACCTACTTTGGGAACAAGCTCTGCAGTACTGCTGTGCCAAACCTAGCATCACTCCTAGCCTGGATGTCCAGAGAGTAATGCTTGGTGAAGGTATGGACTGTTTTCCAGGTGGCTGCTTTACAGATTTCTGGCAAGGGTATATCTCTGGCCACAGCCAGAGTAGCAGCTGTACCCCTAGTCGAGTGAGCCCTCAGGCCTGAAGGGGGGGTTTTGCTCAATTTGTCATAGCAGAATTGTATACAAGAGACAATCCACCTGGCAGTAATTCTTTTAGTAGCAGGCTTACCTTTCCCCACTTCGCAGTAAGTGAGAAACAACTGAAGAAAGTCATTTCTGTGTGCCTTAGTATGCTCTATGTAGTAGCTAAGAGCCCTTTTAACATCCAAACTGTGTAATTTTCTTTCCCCTGAAGAAGAATGTTCAGTGAAAAACATAGGAAGAGACAGACTGGTTCAGATGAAAATCTGATACCACTTTGAGTAAGAACCTCCTACTGGTTCTCAGGACCACCTTATCCCTATGGAAGGAGATGAAGTCAGGTTCGACTGACAGGGCATGTAATTCACTAATCCGTCTGGCAGAAGTAATAGCTACCAGGAACACAGTTTTCCAGGTCAAGTACTTCAGCTCAGTCGAAGCCAGAGGTTCAAAGGGTGGCTGCACAAGCTGGGCAATGCAAACATTGAGATCCCAAGCAGGAGTAGACTCTCGCAAGTGAGGGTTAATATGAACCAGACCTTCGATAAATTTACTGAAAACAGGATGAGATGCTAGGGAAGAGCCCTTCCCTGCTGAAAAGAATGCAGAGACAGCTGCTAGGTGAACCTTCAGAGTTACAGGCCTATGGCCTAGACCATTAAGATGAACCAAATAATCTAAGGCTGTAGCAATGCCTGCAGAATCAGGCACAATGCTCTTCTGGGAACACCAAATGCTAAATATTTTCCATTTGGAATTGTAAGTTTTTCTCATGGAGGGTTTCCTGGAAACCTTCAACATTTCCAGGACTGCCTGAGAAAGATGCAGGCCTGCATATTCTAACTCTTCAAGAGCCAGGCCTTGAAGTTGACAGACTGGAGATTGGGATACCAGATCCTCCCCTGGGAGGAGGTTAGGAGATTGTATCTCTTGGGAAGAGACAGGGAATGTGACACTGCCAGAGACAGTAGCAGAGGATACCAAGGCTGTCTGGCCCAATCTGGATCCACCAGTATCACTGTGCAGGGTTGAGATATGATTTTGATCAGGACTCTGAACAATAGAGGGAAGGGAGAGAAGGCATAGAGAAACCTGCCCTTCCAATCCAGAATGAAAGCATACAGAGCCACAGTCCCCTGGACTGTAGGTCTGCAACAAAACAAGAGGAAGTTGGTGACTGTCTGGGGCTGCAAAGAGATCCATCTCTGGAAAGCCCTATCTGGAGAAAATGACCTGTAGTATGAGAGGTTCCATGGACCATTCGGGATGCCCCTGGGAGATTCTGCTAAGAGCATCTGCTAGTACATTGTCCTGGAAGGTGAACTGCTATCGGGGAAGTCTGAAGAGAACAGGCTAGTACCACAGTTTCATGGCTTCTGTGCACAAGGCCGTGGACAGAGTGCCCCCTGCTTGCTGATGTACCACATTGTGGTGGGGTTGTCTGTTCTGACTTGGACCACCTTGCCCCTGACTGAGCACGAGAAGACCTGAAGGGCTAGAAGAAAAAATTACTCACCTTAGTAATGTTGTTTCTTCTAATGGAGTCTTGCTATATTATGACATATGCAGTGAGTCCCAAACTTCGAACTGCTCCGGAGGTGAAAGAGTTAACTTTCCAGGCCAGGCATGGAACCTAGAGCGCAAGCTCGGTTGAACACTCTGTCTGTTGTTCTTCAAACCCAAACTGTCAGATCTTTACGAGCAAAACTCACTAAGGTTCTGTGTGGAAGCCGTAAACCTACACTAGCCCACTGGCTACTCAATACAAGAACACAATTTCCTTGGTCCCAAAACAGACTCAAGTCAGTGGCCCAAGAAGAAAAATTAAAAACATAACACCCAAACACCCGAAAAAGAAGGGGTGAGAATAAGGTGGGCATCTACTAAGTGTCAACACTACACTGCCCACCCACCTCCCAAAAGTAGAGGTTCTGAGAGGGGCAGGCTGGGGGGGAGGTCATAATATAGCAAGACTCCATTAGAAGAAACAACATTACTAACGTGAGCAATTTTTTCTTCAAACAACATGAAGTCTTGCTATATTATGACATATGCAGAGTACACAGCAGTACCTCCATGGAGGAGGACAGAAACCTACTTGGAAATAGGCTCTGAAGCACAGTTGTGTTAAAACCGAGCATCACTCCTAGCCTGGATGTCCAGGGAGTAATGCTTGGTAAAAGTGTGAACTGTTTTCCAGGTAGCTGCTTGACATATCTCTAGGATAGGGATGTCCCTGGCAGCAGCCAAAGATGCAGCTGTACCTCTGGTAGAGTGAGCCCTCAAGCCTAAGGGAGGAACCTTACCCAGTTTTTCATAGCAAAACTGGATACAAGAGACAATCCACCTGGCAATGGATCTTTTAGTGGCAGGTTTCCCTTTACCAACCTCACCATAAGTGAGGAACAGTTGGAGGGAGTCAAACCTGTGACCCTTGGTACGTTCTATGTAGTAACTAAGGGCTCTTTTGACATCCAAACTGTGCAGCCTCCTCTCGTCAGAGGAGGAATGGTCAGTGAAATACACAGGAAGAGACACGGATTGGTTCAGGTGGAAGTCTGAAACCACCTTAGGCAAAAACTTCCTGTTAGTCCTGAGGACCACCTTATCTTTGTGAAAGGAGATAAAATCAGGCTCCACTGACAATGCTTGCAATTCACTTATGCGCCTGGCAGAAGTGATGGCTACCAAAAACACAGTTTTCCAAGTCAAGTACTTAAGCTCTGCTGAAGACAATGGCTCAAAAGGGGGGGTTGCATAAGCTGGGCAATGCAAATATTAAGATCCCAAGCAGGGGCAGGGTCCCTGAATGGGGGATTGGTGTGCAGCAACCCCTTGAAAAACTTGGTGAATACAGGATGAGCTGAAAAGGAAGAGGGTTTACCTGCTGATAAGAAAGCAGACACGGCTGCCAGGTGCACTTTTAGGGTAGCTGGTCTAAGCCCCAACGAATTCAAATGTACCAAATAATCTAGGATTGTGGGCAAGTCAGCAGATTCTGGGGGAATGTGCTTGCCAGAACACCATATGGAAAACCTCTTCCATTTGGAATTATAAGTAGCCCTGATGGAAGACTTTCTAGAGGCCTTCAAAATATCCAATACACCTTGGGAAAGGTGAAGGTCAGCAAACTCTAACTCTTCAAGAGCCAAGCCTTGAGATTGAGAGATTTGAGGTTCGGATACCAAACTCTCCCCTGGGCACAGGATAACAGGTTGTGATTCCTGGGAAGGCACAGGGGAAGGTGGACTGCTAAGGACAAAAGGAGAGAGTACCAGGGCTGTCTGGCCCAATCTGGAGCAATCAGGATCACCTCGCAGGGCTGAGATCTGATTTTGACTAGCACCTTGAACAGGAGCGGGAAGGGGGAAAGACAGAGAAACTTCCCTTCCCAACTGAGAAGGAAGGCATCCAGAGGGACTGAGCTCAACACTGGGGCTGCAACAAAAAGGGGAAGTTGTGATTGTCTGGGGCTGCAAAGATCTATCATGGGAAGCCCCATCCTACAATACTACCTCCAATACTAGGGATCCAGGGCCCATTCTGATGGCCCTGGGAAATCCTGCTGAGAGCATCTGCCAGACATTGTCCTCAGCCTGGTAGGTGAACTGGCCGTGAAGGGAGGTGTTCAGGGAATAAGCCAGGAGACCACAACATTCGCTTCGTGCACAAGGTCGAGACCGAGTGCCCCCTTGCTTGTTGATGTACCACATTGTAGTAGTGTTGTCTGTTCTGACCTGTACCACTTTGTTCTGAACAGATGTTGAAAAACTTGAAGTGCTAGAAAAACTGCTCTGAGTTCCAACAGATTGATGTGGAGCAGAGATTCCTGAGGGGACCACAATCCTGTGAGTGAGGGTGCCCACGTGAGCTCCCCACCCCAAGAGGGATGCATCTGTCGAAGGACTAAGGAGTGAGACTGGGGTGAAAGGGACCCCTGTCTCCAGATTGCTCTGGTCCTGCCACCACTGAAGGGCCTGGATCAGAGTCCAAGTCACTGGGATCCAATTTGGTTAGAGGGTCCCTCTTTGAGACCAAAAGGCTCTCAAATGGAACTGGACGCCCCTCATCTGAAACCTTGCTCCCTGCACTACTGCTGTAGAAGAAAAAATTACTCACCTTAGTAATTGCTTTTCTTCTCATGGAGTCTTGCTATATTATAACAATAGCAGTCAGCCACTGCAGCTGAACTGCCCCGGAGAGGAAGGAGTTAACTCCAGAAGATCTGGAGTTCTACAGCGCGAGGGCGCTGTGCCCAAAGCTCTATCTGGCAGTTTCAAATGAAACTGTCAGATCTTTACGAAGCTAACATCAAAGGACAGAAAGTCTGTGTGGAAAAAACTACACTAGCCCATGGCTACCTACTAGTAGTAATAACAACAATATAAAGAACAAAGAAACACTCAGAGCCATAATAACAAAAAATTGATGGTATTATGGCCTCGCTTCACACCCTGACAAGCACATATGAACCCCTTCCCCCAAAGACTCAAGTCCAGGAAGGGGCAATATAAATAACCTAAATGAAACAATCTAGATCCCTAACCCAAAGGAAAAGAGGTAAGGGAAAAACTACAATGGCATGACACAGTGCTTGCACTAATTAAGCCATACCACCAGAAAGAAGTTCTGAGAGGGGCAGGAGGGAGGGTGGTAGAATAAAGCAAGACTCCATGAGAAGAAAAGCAATTACCAAGGTGAGTAATTTTTTCTTCAAACACCATGAAGTCTTGCTATATTATAACAATAACAGATTACACAGCAGTACCTCCATGGAGGAGGGTCAGAACCTACTTAGGAAATAGGCTCTGAAGCACAGCTGTGCCAAACTGAGCATCTCTCCTGGACTGGACATCCAGGGAATAATGCTTGTAAAGGTGTGAACTGTCTTCCAGGTAGCAGCTTGACAAATCTCCAGAATGGGATGTTCAGCAGCCTAGAGACGCAGCTGTACCCCTGGTGGAGTGGGCCTCAATCCTGAGGGGGTACTCTACCCAGTTTCTGATAACAGAATTGACACAAGAAACAATCCACCTGCAATTGTTCTCTTAGTGGCAGGTTTCCCTTGCCAACCTCGCCATAGGTAAGAAGAGTTGGAGGATTCGAACCTATGACCTCTGGTGTCTCTAAATAGTAGCCAAGGCTCTTTTGACATCCAGGCTGTGCAGTCTCCTCTCACCTGAGGAAGAATGCTCAGTGAAAAATACTGGGAGAGAGACAGATTGATTCAGGTGGAAATCAGAAACCACCTTAGGCAAAAACTTCTATTAGTCCTAAGGACTACCTTATCTCTATGGAAAGAGATAAAATCTTCTTCCACTGACAGGGCCTGTAGCTCACTTATGGCCTGGCAGAGGTGATAGCTACTAGGAAAACGGTTTTCCAGTTAAATACTTGAGCTCTGCAGAAGACAGGAGGCTCAAAGGGGGTTGCATTAACTGATCAATGCAAATATTCAGGTCCCAGGCGGAGCTGGTTCTCAAAAGGAGGGTGAGTAATGAAGTAACCCTTTAAAAACTTGGAGAACACCGGTGAGAAGAAAGGAGGCAGCTTCCCTGCTGACACAAAAGCAGAGACAGCTGCCAGATGAACCTTCTGGGTAGCTGGTCTAAGGCCTAGGGAATTCAGATGGACCAAATAGTCCAGTAGAATGGGAAGATCAGCAAATTCTGGGATAATCTGCCTCTCAGAGCACCAGATGGAAAACCTCTTCCACTTAGAATTATAAGTGGTCTAGGTGGAAGGCTTCCTTGAAGCCTTTAAAATATCCATGACACCTTGAGAAAGGTGTAAGCTCAGCTCTCTAGCTCCTCAAGAGCCAAGCCTTGAGGTGGAGGGAGTTGAGGTCCGGATACCACACTCTCCCTGTGCACAGGCCAGTAAGTCGTGGACTCTGGGCAGGCTCAGGGCAGGTGGACTGCCAAGGACAGGAGCAGAGGTACCAGGGCTGTCTGGCCCAATCTGGGGCAATCAGAATCACTCTGCAAGGTTGAGATCTGATTTTTACTAGTACCCTGAAAAGGAGAGGAAAGGGGAAAAGGCATACAGGAACTTCCCTTCCCAGTCCAACAGAAAGGCGTCCAGAGGGACTGAGCCCAGAACTGGAGGCCTGCAACAGAAAAGAGGAAGTTGGTGGTTGTCTGGGGCTCAGAAAGATCTATCTGAGGAGTGCCCCATCTGGCAAAGACAGACCCCAGCACTTGTGGATTCAGAGCCCATTCAGTGATGGCCCTGAGAAATTCTGCTGAGGCGTCCGCCAGGACTATTGTCCTTCCCTGGGAGATGAACCGCTATCAGGGAGGTGTTCAGGGAGTAAGCCAGAGACCACAACCTCATTGCTTCGTGCATAAGGCTGAAGACCGAGTGCCCCTTGCTTGTTGATGTACCACATTGTGGTGGTATTGTCTGTCCTGACTTGAACCACTTTGTTCTGGACAGAATCTGAAACACCAAGAGCTAAAAAGACAGCTCTGAGTTCCAAAAGATTGATGTGGACAGAGACTCCTGAGGAGACCATACCCCTGAGGGCAAGGTCGCCCAGGTGAGCCCCCACCCTAACAGGGAGGCATCCGTGGTGAGGTGAGGGAGTGAGAAATGGAATGAAGGAACCCCTGTCTTAAATTGCTCTGGACCTGCCACCAGTGGAGGGCAGGATCAGAGTTTGAGTAACTGGGACCAACTTGGTAAGGGGTCCTTCCTTTGAGACCAATAGGCCCTCAAATGGAACTGAATGTCCCTCATCTGGAATCTTGCTCCCTGCACGACAGCTGTGGAAGCAGCCATGTGCCCGAGGTTGCAGAAAATGCCTTGCTGTAGAGAGACCCTCAAGGTAAAGGAGGATGCCAGGCGATGAGTCTGTCCACCCTTTCCGAGGGAAGAAAAGCCCTGGCTAACCTTGTGTTCAATTCTCGCCTATGAAAGTTAGGACCTGAACTGGTTCCAGAACTGACTTTGGTAAGTTTAGCAGGAATCCCAGGAAGTGAGAAGCTGCTGGGTGACTTGCAAGTGGGATTTCACCTGACCTGGAGACTGACCCACAATGAGCCAGTCGTCCAGGTAGGGAAACAGAACCCTTGCCTTCTTAAGCGAGCCACTACTACAGCGAGACATTTTGTGAATACCCTTGGCGCAGAGAGGTGAGGCGAGAGGGCATTGCCCTGAACTGGTAGTGGCCTGAGGGCAGTTCGAACCTGAGGTACTTTCGGTGAGAAGGCCTGATCAGAACATGAAAATAGGCATCCTCGAGGTCCAGGGAAATAGCCAGTCCCCTGGCCTTAGGGAAGGCAATATCATTGCCAGAGTCAACATTTTGAACTTTGGTTTCAACAGATGCTTGTTCAAGTATCTTAAATCTAGAATGGCCGCCATTCTCCTGTCTTTTGGGGAAGAAAGTATCTTGAATAAAGCCCTTGCCCTGATGGCAAGGAGGAACCCTTTCCACTGCTTTGCAGTCCAGCAGAGCAGAAACTCTGCTTGCAAAGCAAGGGCTTCTGAAAGATTTGCAGGTGGAAAATGCCTGGCTCTCATCTTTGGAAAGTGTTTGAAGCTGAGAACCAGACCCTGGCCTAATACCTCCAGAACCCATCTGTCCGTAGTTAGGGACAGCCAGTTCGACTGAAATACGAACCTGCCCCCACTGGTACAGGAGAATCGGCCCTGGGCACCCCATCAGGGTGCCTGCTTAGCAGCAGCCTTAGGCTGAGGGGAGGGGGACGGTCTACTTGAGCCTCGTCTACCCCTGCCTCTGAAGAAACCCCTCTGCGAGACAGCAGAGGAGGCTTGAAATTGGTAAAAAGGCCTGCCCCTACCTCTGGGAGCATGCCTTTGTGGCATGGCATGCTTCTCCTTAGCCTGGGCACTTTTGTAGGTAGTTCTGTATTCATCCATCTTTTTCATATAGTTTCTGTTTGTTCCCAAAAGAGAATTTCCCTACAGGAAAATCCATAGCCTTTGACTGGGTATCTTGGGACAGATTAGTGCATCTGAGCCATGCCAACCTACGAGAAGCTACAGAAGTGGCCATGACCCTAGAAGAAACATCATTAACATCAACAGCAGTATGAAATTGAACTTTAGAGGCTTCAATGCCATCAGCAGCCACCTGTTCCAACTCACTAGCCAGCTGGCAGTGAGGCCTGCTTGGCTAACTTCAATACTGTGTCCCACCTAGATTTCTGATATCTAGCTACATAAGCCATATAATTTGCCTGCCTGAGCCCCAAAGAAGCTGCCATATACTGTTTCTTACGCCATGGCATCAATCTTCCTGGAATCCTTATCAGGAGGATGTGAGGCCAGAGGAATATTAGCATTGTCACAGGCTGCAGCTTGTACCACACCTACATGACTACACTGCTCAGTAAGGAAGTCTGTATCCGAGCCTGACAAAGTATACCTTCTGTCCATTTTTTTATCTACAGGAGGGACAGAATGAGGATTTTTTAAAATCTTTGTTGTTTGCTTCCTAAATGACTTATGCAAAGGAATAGACAACCTCCTAGAATCTGGAATATCCATCATTTCCACATAATCAGGCTCTTCTTGCTCATCCACAGCCTCCTCTAAAGGAAGCTGGAGGGTTTCTGCAACCTTTTTGTAAAAAATAAAGAAAGAAGGGGACTCAGACAGAATAGGAGGAGATTCTAAAGGTCTGTCTGGAGAAATGTCAGTTCAATGGGCACGTCCAGACCCCCCCAGCCACACATATAATGATCAAATTCCTCCTCCCCCTCCTGTGGTTCATAACAATCCTCAACTTCAAAATCCTGAACCACTGGGACTGAACAAACCAACCTTTTACCAGCTGTTGGTGGTTCTACAGATCCCTGAGACAGTGACTGGACAATCTGAATGGCTTTAGCTATCTCTGCAGCAGTTGGAGACACAATTTGGGACTCTAGACCTACTGATTTCCTTGTCTTTTACTTGGGACTGGTTCTCTGAACCAGCCTTCCTTTGCCAGAGTCTCGCCCTGGTCAGAGGGCACTCCCTCTGGTCCAGTGGGTACTGGACCGGGCTGGCCATCCAGGTCAGGGACTTTTGGCCTCTGTTCCCTGAGCCGGCCCAATCTCTTCTCCAGGGTGGCTGCAGGGGAATTTTACACACCTGGCAGTCTGACAGGAGGTGGTCAGCCCCAGACAATAAACACAAGTGGTGTGTGGGTCAGCCTTGGCAAAGGCGTCCCCACAGAACATCCAGTCATTGAAACCCAATAGGCCCAGTTTTTCTTTGGGTTTCTCAGACATAATGCCAGCCTAACCAAAACTTGCCCTTTTGATGGCAGTGCCAGGCAAGACACCCTTATCGGTTCCCTAACGTGTCACGGTATTTGAAAAAGCGTTATAATTCGGTTTTTAGAACCGATAAGAACCGGGAACCGCACTCTAAAACCCACTGTACACTTTTAAAATACAGAAAAAAACAACCCGATGGGTTCAAAACCGAACCGATAATTAATTTTCCACACAGACTTAAATTTTTGTACTACGGTTTACCAGATAGAGCTTTAAAACGAAATGCGGTAAAATAATAACTTTTGCCGGTTCAAATGAACGAAAATACTAACTGAACCGAGAATGAACCGAGCTGAAGGAGCTGATCTCGGGCGACTGTTCAGTAGCGGAGTAAAGAATCTGACAGTTTCATTTGAAACTGCCAGATAGAGCTTTGGGCACAGCGCCCTCGCGCTGTAGAACTCCAGATCTTCTGGAGTTAACTCCTTCCTCTCCGGGGCAGTTCAGCTGCAGTGGCTGACTGCTATTGTTATAATATAGCAAGACTTCATGGTGTTTGAAGCAGCCATGTGCCCTAGGAGCTGAAGAAAGTGCCTTGCTGGTCGAGAGACCTGAAGGGTGAAAGAGGAGGCCAGAGAGATCAGGGTCCATGCTCTTTCCAGAGGAAGGAAGGCTCTGGCCTCTTTTGTGTTCAGTTCTGCACCTATGAAGGTTAGAAGCTGGACAGGCTCCAGGACTGACTTTGGGAGATTGAGAAGGAAACCTAGAGATGTGAGCAGTTGCTGAGTTACCTGAAGGTGTAGTTTGACCTGATCTGGAGACTGGCCTACTATGAGCCAGTCGTCCAGATAAGGAAAGATGGCAACCTTTGCCTTCTTAAGTGGGCAACTGCTACTGCCAGGCATTTGTGAATACCCTGGGGCCGAGGTGAGGCCGAAGGGCATTGCTCTGAACTGATAATGGCCTGAGGGCAGTTCGAATCTGAGGTACTTTCGATGGGAGCTTCTGATAAGAACATGGAAGTAGGCATCCTTGAGGTCCAGGAGGCTAGCCAGTCCCTGGCCTTAGAGAGGTAAAATAATTCCAGAGTCACCATTTTGAACTTTGGTTTTAAAAGGTGCTTGTTTAAGTATCTGAGATCTAGGATGGGCCACCATTCTCCTGTCTTTTTTGGGGGAAGGAAGTACCTGGAGTACAACCCTTTGCCCTGGTGTAGGGGTGGAACCCTCTCCACAGCTCTGAGAGCCAGGAGGGTAGAAACTTCTGTTTCTAGCGCAAGAGCCTCTGATGGATTTGCAGGTGGAAAGGACCTGATTCTCATCTTTGGAAACTTTCTGAAGCTGAGAACCAGTCCCTGGCTTACTACTTCCAGGACCCACTTGTCTGCTGTTAAAGACCTCCAGTCCTGGACAAAGTAGGCCAGCCTGCCCCCTACCGGTAGTGGAGAGCGGCCCTGGCCACCCCATCAGGGAGCCTGCTTGGCAGGGGCTTTGGGCTGAGGGGTAGAAGTGGGCTTACTTGGACCCCGTCTGCCTCTCCCTCTGAAGAACCCCCTCTGGGCATAAGCAGAAGAGGAGGCCTGGGCTTGGTAAAAAGGCCTATGAAAAGGCCTGCCCCTGCCTCTGAGATGCTGCCTTTGAGGAGTGGCTTGCCTTTCTTTGGCCTGTGCACTCCTATAGGTGGTCCTATATTCATCCATTTTCTTCATATAATTCTCTGTCTGCTCCCCAAACAGAGAATTACCCCCAACAGGAAAATCCATAGCCTTAGACTGGGTATCCTGTGACAGGGTAGTCCATCTGAGCCAAGCCATTCTGCGAAGTGCCACAGATGTAGCCATGACCCTTGATGACACATCATTAGAGTCGACTGCAACATGAAATTGCACCTTGGATGCCTCAATACCATCCACAGCCACCTGCTCCAGCTCCCTGGCAAGCTGGTCAGGGACTTGTTTCGCTAGGGCCAGCACAGTATCCCATCTGGACTTCTGGTACCTAGCAGCATAAGCCATATAATTTGCCTGTCTGAGTCCTAAAGATGCTGCCACGTATTGTTTCTTTGCCATGGCATCCATCTTCCTAGAGTCCTTTTCAGGAGGGTGCGAGGCTAGAGAAATATTTGCTTTGTCACAAGCTGCAGCCTGCACTACCCCCACATGGGTGCACTGCTGAGAGAGGAACTCAGTATCAGAGCCTGATAAAGTATACCTCTTGTCCATCCTTTTATCAACAGGGAGGATGGAGTGAGGAGTTTTTAGAATTTTTACTGTCTGTTTCCTAAAAGATTTATGCAAGGGAATAGACAGTCTCCTAGACTCTGGAATATCCATCATTTCTACATAATCAGGCTCCTCTTGGTCATCAACAGCTTCCTCAACAGGGAGTTGGAGAGTTTCAGCAACTTTCTTATAGAACATAAAATGAGAAGGGGACTCAGATAGCCTGGTGGGGGAGAGACCCCTGACGGCCTGTCTGGAGAGATGTCCGGTTCAATGGACACATCCAGACCTTCAAAATCACATTCGCTCTCCCCATATTCCTCCTCCCCTTCCTCCAGTTCATAAAAATCCTCAAAATCTAAATCTTGAACCGGTGGAACCGACCGAACCGACCGCTTTCCTGATGGTGCCGGTTTGGTCGGAACCGGGGAAAGTGCCTGGACAATTTGAATTGCTTTAGCTATTTCCTCAGCAGTTGGAGAAAAGAACTTCTGGCTCCAAACTAGCTGACTTTCTAACCCTTTAGTTGGAACGGCTCCTCAGAGCTGGCTCTTCGTTGCCGAGGAAGCATCGCCCTGGTCAGAGGGCACTCCCTCTGGTTGGTTGAACCGAACCGGGCTAGCCATCGGGTCAGCGGACTTTTAGCCTCCCTTTCCCTGAGCCTACCAACTCTCTTTTCCACGGTGGCAGCAGGAAAATTCTTACAAATCTGACAGTCTGCATTGAAGTGGTCAAACCCCAGACAATATACACAGGTGGTGTGTGGGTCAGCCTTAGCAAAGGCTTCCCCACAGAGACCACAGTGTTGAAACCCAGTGGGCCCAGTTTTTCTTTTGGGTTTCTCAGACATGGTGCCAGCCTAACCAAACTTGCCCGTTAATGGCAATCCGCCAAGCAAGACTCCCTTATCGGTTCCCAGCGTGTCACGGGCCGTGGAAAAAAAACGTAATGAAATCCGTTTTTTTTAGAACCGATAAGAACCGGGAACCGCACTCTAAAGGACTAGAAAGTCTATGAAAAAACAACCTGATCGGTTCAAACTGAACCGAAAACACGTTTACAAGTTCCACACAGAAGAAAATAAATGTAAGCCTATCTATTACTTACGATACCACAGACAGAGCTTGAACTGACCGGTTGCGGTTTAATTTCGGACAAGAAACCGAAAAAATAAAACTTTTTAACCGACAAACGACCCGAGCAGAAGGAGAAATCTCCGGAGCGACTGTTCAGTGAGGCAGAGTAAAGAATCTGACAGTTTGGGTTTGAAGAACAACAGACAGAGTGTTCAACTGAGCTCGCGCTCTAGGTTCCATGCCTGGCATGGAAAGTTAACTCTTTCACCTCCGGAGCAGTTTGAAGGTTGGGACTCACTGCATATGTCATAATATAGCAAGACTTCATGCTTATAAACTGCCCTGAGTTCCAGGAGATTGATATGAAGGAGAGGCTCTTGTGGAGACCAGACCCCTTGAGCCGTAAGGGCTCCCAAATGGGCTCCCCAACCTAGGAGAGTAGCATCTGTAGTTAGGACTACTGAGGGGACCGGAGAGAGAAATAGAACTCCTTGTCTGAGGTTCTCCTGGTCCAGCCACCACTGGAGAGCTTGGACTAGAGTCTGAGTCACTGGACTCAATTTGGTGAGACAGCCTCTTTTCTGCGACCAAAAAGGACCTTAGGTGGAACTGAATATCCCTCATCTGAAATCTGGCTCCTTGTACCACTGCAGTGGAAGCTGCCATGTGGCCCAGGAGTTGAAGAAACTGCCTTGCTGGATGAGAGACCAGAGGCTGAAAAGAGGAAGCAAGATATGTTAGGGCCTTTACCCTTGTCAGAGGCAGGAAGGCCTTTGCTTGGACAGTATCCAATTCTATCCCTATGAAAGTAAGAAGTTGTACTGGTTTGAGAACATACTTTGGGAGATTGAGAAGAAACCCCAGAGAACTGAGCAAGTCTTGAGTGATTTGTACAGTTGACTTGACCTGGTCGGATGACTGACCTACAATTAGCCAGTAGTCCAGATATGGGAAAATGGAAATACCCTGCCTTCTGAGGAAGGCAACTACTGCTGCAATATTTTTTTTGTCCATTTCCCCAAGGACTTGTGAAGAGGGATAGACAATCTTTTGGACCCTGGGATGTCCATCATCTCTACAAAATCAGGTTCTTCCTCCTCCTCAGCAGCTTCAACCATTGGGAGCTGGAGGGTTTCAGCCACCTTCACGTAAATCAAGAAGTGTGAAGGGGACTCGGAAAGCCTGGGAGGGGTGACACTGGAGGGTCTGTCTGGGGAGATGTCCAGTTCAATGGGCACACCCAGACCTTCAAAGTTGTGATCTTCATCCTCATCCTCGGGATACTCTTCGTCTCCCTCCCACTCCTCATAGAAAGCATCTGGATCATAATCCGATGGAGTCGGATCCAACCGAACCGATCGCTTAACCAGCGGTACCGGTTCGGACGGAACCGGGCGAAGCGATTGAACTATACTAATCACTTTGGTTATCTCGTCAGTGGATGGAGTATGCGGTGCTGGATCCGAACCGGCTGACTTGCGCTTCCTTGTTGACGGAACCGACCCCTCAGAGTTGGACTTCCTTTTGCCAGAGGAGGTATCGCCTTGGTCAGTAAGCACCTCCTCAGGTTCGGCAGCAACTGAACCGCGCAAGCCATTCGGATCTACGGACTTCTCGGCCTCTGTTTCCTTCAGTCTACTCAACCTTTTTTCTGGAGTGGCTTTAGGGAAGGTTTTACAAATCTGGCAGTCTGTTTTGAGGTGGTCAAACCCCAGACAATAAACACAGATGAGGTGAGGGTCGGCCTTGGCAAAGGCCTCCCCACACTCAGAACAGTGCTGAAACCCAGTGGGACCGTTTTTTTTTCTTGGGTTTCTTAGACATGGCCAACCTAAATAATTACCCTTAAAAGCTTTTTAAGCCAGGTAATAACCAACCGATCGGTTACAAACTGTGTTACGGGTTCTGTAAAAGAACCAGAAAAAGTCTGGTTCTTTTGAAACCGATCGGCACCGGAACACCTCACTAAATCCTAGAAAAATAAAAACAAGCAAAAAAAGGTCTGTTCCTAACCAGACCGACCGATGAGAAACCAAGACAAGACAATTTCCACAGAATTTTTAAATAAAAGACAAGTCACCACCTATCTACCACACTACCTGTACCGTAGACAGGGCAGGAAATCTGAAAATAATAAGCGGTAGAAAACCGAGCGCTTTTTTTTACTTACTGAACGAGCAGAGAAATCTCGGGCTGACTTAGTTAGGCGGAGTAAAGAATCTGACGGTTATACTGGTAAGTATAAGAGACAGAGGTTTGAAAACTGAGCTCAAGCTCAACGTTCTATGCTTCTGCATAGAGTTAACTCTTTCCTCTCCGGGGCAGTTCAAGTGCTGGGGCTAACTGCATATTGTCAGAATACAGTAGGGCTTCATGTTGTTTGAATGGTCTTTTGATAGACGACCATGTGGGACACACAGTTTAGGGCCCTAAGGGCCAAAGTAGAAGACGAATAAAACTTTTGTTCAAACTGGTCCAGCTGTCTTGACTCCTTATTTGGAGGAGATGTGCTCATGTGTTTGGGTTTGGCAGAACAGCTGTGGGCCGCGTTAATGACCACCGAGTCCACCTTAGGGTGGGTACTGAGGTGGTCCTTGTCCTCTGGAGTGTGGTACAGTCTGTCAGCCTTTTTTGGGAACAGCTGCCACTGACAATGGCTGTTGCCAAACAGTAGATGCCAGGTCCTCATGAGGGCCTATCCATGGAGGGAGAAGGAGAGGAGTTAAATCTGTCACGTCCAGATGCTCTGCCAATCATTGGTCATGGTCTTCAGTTGTCCATTCATTAGCCTCCTGTATCTTTCTGAGGAGTTCCATGAAGGAAGGGTCCTCAGGAGGAAATTTTGGAGCCACTTTGGGCACAGGCTCCTCTGGAGGACGGGTCTCGTAACTCGAGGTTAAAGAGGAAGAATCAGTATCCGAGTCTGAAGACGGGCTCCTGTCCAGGGACAAGGCCCTTGGGAGTGGGTTCTCCTTCTGGGGAACAGGGGCCTCACCACCGCACTCCATGACCATGACACAGCCCAACGTCAGTGCTGACGTAGAGGGTCGAGACTCCACTGGGGAGGCAGAAATGGGCGTGGGAATGGAATGGGCCAGTGTCAAGGCAGCAACCAGCTGACGATGGTCCAATTCCGTTATGAATTGGGTCCTGGCTTCGTGCCACCAAGACTGGAAAAGTTGCCTCAGCTCCGCCTGTGGCTGAGGAGGTGGAGGCAAAGGAGGCTGGTACAAGGGCAGGAAGCCCGGTGAAGGATAGCCCGGCATCAGGTAACACGTCGTTGGATAGCTTGGTGTCAGATAGCCTGGTGTAGGATAGCCCGGCGTTGGGTAGCTGGGCATCATAAACTGTGGCGTTGGGTAGCCCTGCGTCAGGTAACTTGGCAGGGGAAGGTCCGGTGGCGCCGGGGACCCCCGGAGCCTGGGGAGGAGCAAATGGCCCAGACAGGGGATCCTGAGGCGTCAGAGCCTGAAGCTTCGAATGAAGGACCAGCACAGGCATTTTGTAGTGTCGATGGACAGATGCTCCTCAGCTGGCTCCTGAATAATAGGGGAAGCTGGAGATTCCACCGAGGAGGTGGAGATGGAGGCTCCCGAGAGGACAATCCATCTGGGGAAGGCTGTGGAGCAAGCAGCAGCGGGCGCTGATACTGGAGACCAACGTTGGGCCTGTTATCTGGGGCCGACGAAAGCGCCTTGGCTGGGCAGTCGCCGGAGGAGCCAGCGGCCGACTTACCAGTCACAGCTGGAGTAGCCGTCGACCAATTTATCAGCCGTGGCTGGGCGGTCGGAGAAGGAGCCAGCAACCTACTTATCAGCCGTGGCTGGGCGCTTGGAGGGGCTGACAAGTGTCTTATCAGCTGCGCCATCAATCTCAGACACTACGGCTTTGATGGGCCTAAGAGTGGCAGGAGCCTCAGGAGATTCAGGGGCACCCGCCTGAATCGTGACCAGCTCAGGCGGGGGGACCAAGGGCTACTCCATCAAAGTAGGAGCAAGCTTGGCCGGAGGGGCACTCCCTTTGCTGGAGGAAGGCCGCTCAATGCCCATGGTCCCCAAGGGGAGATACGGGCAGGAAAGAGACCAATCCCAGTCCTTCTCCTTGGGCCTGGTGGAATCTGAAGAACCTCCCAGTGAAGAAGATGAGCCCTGCCGCTTTTGCAGCTCTTTCTCTATGGAAGTCATCTTATGCTTTAAAATGTGGGCTTCCAGGGCCTGTTGGCGGCGTTTACATGTGACCTGGTTGAAGCTCTGACAGACCACACAGTCCTCAGTCTTGTGCTCTGCTCCAAGGCAGAAAAGGCAGAGGGAATGGCCGTCCTTATGAGAGCTGCAGGAATTGCACTTGTTTTTATGCGCCTCGGAAGACATCGGAGAAAACATGCAAGAAAACACTAATTTCAATTAGAAAATAAGAAAAAATGGAGTGGGCGTGTGGACTGCCCACTATATAGTGTCATACTGACGTCCATCACATGACATCAAGTGTGCGGTCCCCTGCCAGACACTGCTAGCTAAAGTTTTCCGTGTGGTCCCAGTGCCTGACAGCTCAGTCCTAATGGTTGTTACCTACTGCAAGAGCCCTCTCGAAGTAAGATCATTCATTACCCACTGCTGGACATCCCGAGAAAAAAAAGAAGTTCGAAGCCAGGAGTACCTTCTGATACAGATGGCTGCTGTGGCTGAGAAAAAGGCAGTGTCAAAGGTATCCACAGCTGCCTTGATCTGGTGACTGTTGGACTTGATGCCATGCTTGGTGGTTTGCAGGCTCTTCTGTCTAGTGTCTGAATCCAAAGAGATTCAGCTAGGGACTTAAAACAGGTCCAAAGGGCATATTCATAATTAGAAAAATGCCCTTGGTAGCTGGCAGTTCTCATGTTCAGGGTAGCTGTAGAAAAGAAGAAATTAACTTCATACTTACTGGAATTTCTTTTTCTGTGAACTCCAACATTGTCAATGGGTAATCAATACAACTGGGTATAGTGCACCCCTACCTGGGGAATGGCACAGCCCAAGCTTTAGAATGTTGGGCACCTGAGGATTCCATGCACTAAATGAAAATTTCGTACCTACCGTAATTCCTGATCTTTCTGTGTATCTTCACCATTCATCACTGGTGGGTAGTAAGCCAGAAGATCAGGACCTCCCAAGGAGCTTTGTTTTTGCAAGAGGGAGTCGACATCGAGACGTCGAGAGCCCTCGAGGCCAACGAATAACGTGGCGCCGTGAGGCTGGATAGTAACTGTCGCCGACGCCTCCTCAGCCCCAGTTCTGCACGCTGGAGAGAGACAGAGAATAAGGAGGAAGGGTGGGCAAGGGAGCCCGAGGGACAGCAAAAGGAAAGGATGTAAAACCAAAGGAGGAATATGCCGAAGAGAGGACAGGAAAGGAGGAAGCCTAAGGGATTGGGAGAGTATGGCCCCAATCTCAGGGAAAGAAGGAATGGGTGGGATAGGAGGATGGAAGAGGAGACATCACCCCCGAAACACCACCCTGGACTGCTCTGGAGAAATTATGCCACAGGTTGAGCAGGCAGGCCAGAGGATGAAGGCAAGGCATGAAGAGGATGGCACTTATTTAGGGATCAGAGGCACGGCAAGGACTAAGGATGGGTCGGTGTCTCCTCCTACAGCAAAGAAATGAGCCAGAATAACTGGCTTAAAAGTCTCTGGAGAACAACCCCAGGTCATTGGAACTTGGTTATTTTGATGGGGTTGGGGGTATTGAAAGGGTAAATAACATACACTCCTGAAGGAGGGTAAAAACCAAATACAAGGAGGCACAAATGGTTGGAGGATAACTGAGGGTACCATCAGAGTCCCCTCCAGCCACCAGACTCCTCAAGAGGTACAAGAGGGAGCTGGAAAAAAATTAAGGAGCTACCTGGGTTGAGAGGGGCCTTTTGCAATTTCCAACAGCAGCAACCTTCCCTGTCTGCCCACCCAGATGGGAAAAAAACCTGATCCCAAAGGGGAGGGGGTAGGAGGAGCTGGAAATGGACCAAGGTCCAAATGGGAGACAAACACGGAGGAGGCAAATCGCCCAAAGACTGAGGCCTGAGAGGGGAAGAAGGGCGAGATTCAGTGATGAATGATGAAGATACACAGAAAGATCAGGAATTACGGTAGGTACATAATTTTCATATCTTGTCTGTGTCAATCTTCACCATTCATCGCCAGTGGGTGATTACCGAGCCCCCAAAAAGGGGGCCCTGAACCTCCCTAAGGGACAAAAGTCCCTCAGCCTCCAGTGGGGGAGACACTAGAGGAGAGAACCCTAGCAGGCCTGGGTGACGTGAGGTTCTCCTAGCAGGAGAAGGAAGGCACCCCTGAAGCTCTCGCCTCACCCTACAGGAAAAAAGATGGGTTCTTTGGAAAGACAGAGCAGTCACCCTACACCGGGCCAGGGGTGATAACCAGGAGAGATGAGCCACACTGTCCGCCTAATGCAGATCGTTGTCCCCACCAACCTGGAAGCCACCTCACTGGCATCGTACGATACCCTTGCTTGGTGCCTCACTAGCTCCAGGCCCCGTGCGGAGAGGGCAATGGCCTGTCTGGTTGCCTCTGAATCAGGCAAAGTTGCTAGGATTTGACCTAGCAGAGACCACAAGTGCCTGGTGTAGGCAGCATGGTGAGCCTGATGAGAAAAGATGCACAAAAGGAGGCGTGTCGAGAAGAAAGCTCTCCTCCCCCAAAAATCTAACTCAGCTGAGTCGGATTCTGGGGCTGGATCACGCTGTGTGCTTCTGTGCCCAGTGGGTGTGTCCAGAAGAGTCATGCTTGACTGGGGGTGAGGCAAGGCTCCTGGAGACCCAAGACGGCACAATACCTGAGGCGGAGGTCCCTCGTGGCTGGAGGCTGGTTTGAGGGACATTGCCAGGCCTGGTACAACGCCTCCCGAAAGGGATTAGGCCAGACGGGAACCATCAGGTTGGCCACACTGAACTCACCTAAGAAGGCGCCCGCTGACTGGTCAGTACTGCGTTCACTAATGGTGGAAATATGGAGCCCAGATAGGAAGCGCTAACAGCTGGAAAGATCAGCCGCTGGGGATATGTGGACAGAAGAGTCTTCTCCCTCAGAGGAAGAAGAGAGGGAGCCAACGAGTCCGGAGAGACAGGTTCTGGCTGCCCAGGGGAGTGATGAAACACCTCCAGGTCCATGGACTGATAATAGGCAGGGAAGAGTGCAGCCGTGGACCTGAACTGTTTCCAGGTGAGGGGCCCAGTAGGACCAGAGTGACCAAGGAAAGGGGGTGGAGTTGGCAGAGCAAAGGGACCAGGCACCTCTGAGGAGGGGCACGACCTCCGCCTGGGCTAGGGGACCCACCAGGAGACCTCAAAGGAGGAGAAGGAGGAGAGCCGGTGGTTCTGGCAGACGAAGGCTGCTCAACCAAACTTGAGCGGCCAGAGCTGAGCCCGAAAGAAGAAATTCCCCCCAAGGCAACTGGGGCCGCATGAACCCAGAAGGGCGGCCCCTAACCTCTGAAGATGAGGTCCCTCTCAAGGAGACATCAGGGCAAAAGGTCGGACCACTGCTGCAACTCCTCCCTGAACTCTGACGGGTTCCCAGGAAAGGGTGCCGCCCTGACTCCAACCCCCTCAACCCTTTGGACTCCAAGACAGCAACTGATACCCCACAGCCGCCTCCTGAGACACAGCCGTAGGAGTAGTGCCATCCCCTAGCTGAGGTGCTCCAGCCAACCCAGAAGTAGGGTTAAGAAGAACAACCACCGAAGGGGTACGTCTCCCAAGGTAACAGATGGATCACCAACTCCAGGGTGTCCTGAGGCACCACCCGGGGTACCAGAGGACAGAGCCACGGACCCTGGAATCGGTCTAAACCATCTGCTCCGAGGGAGGGGGCTGAACCGAAGCCACTGCACTGCAGGTAGAGGAACTGGTGGACTCCTGAGAATCCAGGAGCCAGTCTGGGTCAGCTTCAGAATCATCCTCCCCAAAAGAGGGCCAAACCCAGACTACTCCCCAATCCCGCTCAGCCGCAGTGCCACAAGGGACACCGCAAACTGGCCTCACGCTGCCCACAGGACCGCCCCAATCTCTGGCACTGCGAATGGCGCCAGAGTCAGAGACGGCGCCTACCCGGGCCCGGAGGCCTCAGACCACAATGCTGGGGGAGCCTTTGCCTCCGAGGAGGTGACTACCTGAATGGTGCATCCCGCCTGACCCCCAAGGGTGCCAAGCCGGGCCTCCTGTACCGTGGAAGGAGTTCCCACCGCGGCAAGGCTGGAACTGGTCGAAACCCCTCCTCCGTGGGCCATATAGACCCGGGAGGGGACCCGGAGGAAGGGCCAAGAACCCTGCTCTTGGCAACCCGTGTATACGCCTGTCCCTGGAAAGTTGGCGGCATATGTCCAACCTTCAGCAGGCGCAACTCCAGAACATGGCGATCCATGGAGAAACAGGTGTCACATCTGACCATGTCGTGGTTCGGTCCCAAGCAGGTAAGGCAGCGGTCATGCTGATCCATGATGGAGTAAAGTCGGACACAGGGACACTGATGCATCGGAGGCTGACCTGCCCTCGGAGATTTTTTTCTTCTCCCCTGAACCAGAAATGACCAGACGGAAAAACCAAAACCAAAAACAGCACTCAGCGTAGATGAGAAATAAATAGGAAAGGTCTTACCAGTAGACACTGAGGACAGAGCAGCAGAACTAGGACTGCAGAAAACTAACCATCGGACTAGGCCACAGAAATAATGGCGTACCATGTGAGGTCGTGCTCACTAGACGGCGGGAGAAGCAGAACTGGGCTGAGGAGGCGTCGACGACGGTTACTGTTCAACCAGCGAGCGCCACGTATTACATCGGCCTCGAAGGCAGCGCTGTCTCGACATCAACTCCTCCTCTTGCAAACAAAAAAAAAAAAAAGAGGGTCCCACGGGGTCCTGATCCTCCGGCTCACTACCCACCAGTGATGAATGGTGAAGACTGACACAGACAAGATCAGTAATTCCCCAGTTACTCTTACCTCACAGTGCCATGAGAGCTACACATATAGACAATAAAAAACAATCACATACTTGTAATAATAAAACTCTGCCTTACCTTCCTATCCATCGTTCGGGGAAGGGATGAATTTCATGGGCCCAAAAAGGAAACCTAAAGTATTCGGTTCTTCATGTAGAGAAGACCATGGAGCTGCAGCATGCCTCACAAGAATCATCAATCTGTGAACTGAAGCTAATACACAATGAGACATGCCCTGTCTCCCCCTTTTTTTTTTTTAAAGCAGAGAAACCAATCTGCAACAAGACAACACACCTCAAATAAATCAACAAAACCTGTTAAACTGCGGTAGCAGATAAATGGCAAATCAGCCTACAAATATACTTATCAGAGTACAGCGCAGCACAACAGAGAGAGGTCCAAGTAGGGAATTTTATTTATTTATTTATTTTTTTAAAGAAAACAGACCTCTTTCCTAGCATGCAGGATAAGATTCTCCCTCAGGAGCCAAGCTCCTGGGCGGGACCCATTGACAATGTTGGAGCGAACAGAAAAGGAAATTACAGTAAGTATGAAGTTAATTTCTTCTTGCTGTAGCGCTCCACGCTGTCAATGGGTAATCAATACAACTGGGTTCTAAGAAGCAGTACCCAGACAAACAACCGGAGGGGGGGAGAATATTATCCCATACGCCAGATGCTACAGAATTACTTGTGAACTGCTGCCTGCAACACTCTGCAACCGAAAATTGTGTCAGCAGAACTCTGAACATTCAATTTACAGCGTTTCTTGACTGTGTGCACTGAGGACCACGTAGCTGCCTTGCATGGTTCTGAGACTGTGGCTTCGCCTCTCTCCGCCCAGGAAGTTGCCATCACCCTGGTGGAGTGCGCCTTGATAAGAGCCGGAGGCATCTTCTTTCTTGCCACATAGGCCTTAGCAACACCGGCTTGTACCCAGCAAGCCAGGGTGGGTTTAGATGCCTTTTGTCCTTGTTTGTCTGCTCCAAACAGCACAAATAGACTTTCTGACTTCCAAAATTCAGATGTACATTTAAGGTAGCTCCTAACTGCCTGCCTTAGGTCCAGTTTATGCAACTCCTCCTCTTTAGGATGAGAAGGATGCGGACAGAAGGATGGAAGGCAAATTTCTTGGTTCACATATGAAAATACAAAATTGCCAGCAGATACAGGCCTAACAGTCTATATAGTCTGCTTGAGTGCGCAGCCAGGTTAATACCCCTGAGCCACCCCCCACCCCTCCTGGGGTTCCTTTGTCCTAATCTTCTTCTTAATCTTATCCCACCTCCCCTTGAAACTGGTCACTGTCTTTGCTGCTACCACCTTCTCTGGCAGCTCACTCCACCCCTTCATCACCCTTTCAGTGAAAAAGTACCTCATTTCCCTCCTGAAGCTTCTCTCCACCAGTTTCAAGCTGTGACCTCTCGTTGTCCCTTTCTTCCTCAAGTTAAAGATGCCCTCTAAGCTGACCCTATTTATGCCCTTCAGTTACTTGAAGATCTCTATCATGTCCCCTCTCTCCCTCCTATCCTCCAGGGAATACATGTTCAGCTTCCTCAGTCACTCTTCGTATATTCTGTCCTCCATGCCCCGGATCATTTTTGTTGTCTGCTGTGGATCACTTCTGTTGAAAGGCTGTGAGAACTTTAGGGATGAAGGACGGAACCATCCTGAGCACGACTTTGTCCTCATGTATGATAAGGTAAGGCTCCTTATGAGAAAAGACCTGGAGTTTGCACACTCTTCTGACTGAACACATGGCCACCAAGAAACAGACCTTGTAGGCCAACACATCCAGCGGCACGGATGTCAATGGCACAAAGAGTTCAATGCAGAGAGCATTCAGAACCAAGTTACAATCCCACGGGGGAACCGGGGATCGAAACAGTGATCGGCTCCTGCCAACCACATGCAGAAAATGAATAGCCTCTCTATTTGTTCCTAAGGAAAACCCCAAGGACACTCCAAGAGCGGAGACCTGACCTCTCAGCGTGCTCAATGCCAAACCCTTATCCATGCCCTCCTGAAGGAAGTCCAGGATTTGAGGAATGGAGGCTTTAGAAGGTTTAAATCCTTTCCCTCTAGACCAAGAGGAAAAGGTTGTCAATACTCGGTCGTAAGCAGCTGAGGTAGAGGTTTTTCTTGCCGCCATCAAGGTTTTAACTACCTTCGGTGAAAATACGAATTTTAGGAGTCTCCTCTTTTCAGAAGCCAGGCTGCGAGTTGCATTGTGCCTGGGTTTGGGTGGCGAATGGCGCCCTGCAGCAGGAGGTCCCTTCATACTGTACTGTAAAACAGAAGTGTACTTGCTGGGCTAGGTCCACTAGATCTGAGAACCAGAGTCTTCTTGGCCATTCCAGGGCTATCAGAAGAAAGCTTCCGCTTGAGTATCTTATTTTTCTTAAGACTTTCTGGAGGAGAGGCAGTGGAGGAAAGGCATATGCTCTGCGGAAGGACCACACCCAAGTCAGGGTGTCCACTGCCTCTGCCTGCGGATACCGTTACCAACTGAAGAACCTGTGGGTCTGAGCGTTGTGTCTTGAGGCAAACAGATGAAAAAAATTACTCACCTTAGTAACTGTGTTTCTTCTAATGGAGTCTTGCTATATTCTGACATATTGCAGTTAGCCCCAGCACTTGAACTACCCCGGAGATGAGAGGGTTAACTCTATGCAGAAGCATAGAATGTTGAGCTCAAACTCGGTTCAAACCACTGTCTGCTGCACTTGAAGTGTAACCGTCAGATTCTTACGAGCTACTACTAACTAGCTACACTCTAAAAGAGGAAATTGTAAAAGCCATTAGCCAAAAGGCAACAAAGTTGTTTTGCATCCCCATAAGACTCAAGTCAAGAAACCCAAAAACAAAACACCAGGTAGTGAACTGAAAAAATCTTAACAAAAGTAAAGCCAATCATGGCAGAAACTAGTGCACCTCTGGGGTGCGGCACTATACCTGTCAACCCACTTCCCAAAAAAACAGGTTCTAAGAGGGGGAGGCAGGGAGGGAGGTCAGACTACAGCAAGACTCTATTAGAAGAAACACAATTACTAAGGTGAGTAATTTTTTCTTCAGACAACATGAAGTCTTGCTGTATTCTGACATATTGCAGACTACCAAGCAGTACCTCCATGGAGGAGGGAATCAAACCTAGTTTGGGAATAAGCTCTGCAGCACTGCTATACCAAACCTAGCATCACTCCTAGCCTGGATATCCAGAGAGTAGAGCTGGTGAATGTATGGACTGTTTTCCAAGTGGCTGCTTTGCAAATCTCTAACAAAGGAATATCCCTGGCAGCAACCAGGGAAAAGCAGCTGTAACTCTAGTCGAATGAGCCCTCAGGCCTGAGGGTGGTATTTTGCCTAGCTTTTCATAGCAGAATTGTATATAAGAGACAATCCACCTGACAATAGTTCTTTTAGTGGCACGTTTGCCTTTACCCACTTCCCCATAAGTGAGGAACAACTGAAGATAGTCAAACCTGTGGGCCTTAGTACGCTCAATGTAGTAACTAAGGGCCCTCTTAACATCCAGACTGTGTAGTCTTCTTTCCCTGAAGAAGAGTGGTCAGTGAAGAATACCGGGAGAGACATAGACTAGTTCAGATGAAAATCTGAAACCACTTTGAGGCAAGAACCTCCTATTAGTTCTAAGGACCACCTTATCCCTATAGAATGAGATAAAATCAGGCTCCACTGACAGAGCTCGCAACTCACTGATACGTCTGGCAGAGGTAATAGCTACCAGAAACACAGTCTTCCAAGTAAAGTACTTAAGTTCTGCTGAAGACAAAGGTTCAAAGGGGAGTTGCATAAGCTGAGCAATGCAAACATTAAGGTCCCAAGCAGGGGAAGGGTCCCTAAATGGGGGCTTGGTACGAAGCAATCCCTTGAAAAATTTGCAGAAAACCGAATGAGATGCTAATGAAGAAGGTTTCCCTATAGACAAAAAAGCAGAAACAGCTGACAAATGCACTTTGAGAGTAGCTGGCCTGAGGCCTAGGCCATTGAGGTGAACCATGTAGTCCACCGCAGTGTCTGGAGATATATGCTTCTTGGAACACCAAATACTGAATCTCTTTCACTTAGAATTATAAGTTTTCCTGGTGGCAGGTTTTTGAGAGGTTTTGAGAATGTCCAGAACCCCTTGAGACAAATGTAAACCTGCATACTCTAACTCTTCAAGAGCCATGCCTTGAGATTGAGAGACCGAAGGTTGGGATACCAAATCCTCCCCTGAGAGGAGGTTAACAGATTGTGATTCTTGAGAAGGGACAGGGGAAGATGGACCACTAGGGACAGCAAGAGAGGATACCAAGGCTGCCTGGCCCAATCTGGAGCAATCAGGATCACTTTGCAAGATTGTGACCTTATCTTGACCAGCACCTTGACTATCAGAGGAAACGGAGAGAAAGCATACAGAATTTCCCTTTCCAATCCAGAACCAAAGCATCCAGGGGGACTGAGCCCAAGACTGGGGGTCTGCAACAAAATAGAGGAAGCTGGTGATTGTCTGGGGCTGCAAAGAGATCTATCTCTGGAGTTCCCCATCTTGAAAAAAATCACTTCCAGCACTAGGGGATCCAGGAACCATTCGTGATGACCCTGGGAAATCCTGCTCAATGCATCTGCTAGCACATTGTCCTGTCCTGGGAGGTGAACTGCTACCAGAGAGGCCTGAAGGGAGTAAGCCAGCGACCATATTTTCATGGCTTCCGTGCACAAGGCCGTAGACAGAGTGCCTCCCTGCTTGTTGATGTAATCACATGGTGGTGGTGTTGTCTGTCCTGACCTGAACCACCTTGTTCTTCACTGATCGTGAGAAAGCCTGTAGAGCCAGGTACACTGCCCTGAGCTCCAGAAGACTGATGTGGAGAAGAGACTCCTGAGGGGACCACACACCCTGAGCTGTGAGAGTCCCCAAGTAGGCCCCCCAACCCAGGAGAGAGGTGTCTGTGGTCAGGACCACAGCATGACACTGAGAAATGAATGGGACCCCTTGCCTGAGATTGTGCTGATCCTGCCACCACTGAAGGGCCTGGATCAGAATCTGAGTCACTGGAATCAACTTTGTCAGAGGATCTTTTTTTCTGGGACCAAAAAGCCCTCAGATGAAACTGAATGTCCCTCATCTGAAACCTGGCCCCTTGGACCACTGCAGTGGAAGCTGCCATGTGACCCAGTAACTGAAGAAAGTGTCTTGCTGGTCGAGGGACCAGAAGGTGGAAAGAGGAGGCCAGCTCTAAGATGGCCTTCACCCTTGTCAAAGGAAGAAAAGCCTTTGCTTTGACAGTGTCTAATTCCACCCCTATGAAAGTCAATAGCTGTACTGGCTCAAGAACTGACTTGGGAAGATTGAGAAGGAAACCTACAGAAGTGAGCACTTGCTGGGTCACTTTCAGATCTGACTTGACTTGGTCTGGAGACTGGCCTACTATGAGCCAATCGTCTAAGTAAGGGAAAACAGAGATATTTTTCCTCCTTAGGAAAGCCACTACTACAGTCAGGCATTTTGTGAACACCCTTGTAGCTGATGTTAGGCCGAAGGGCATTACTTTGAACTGGTATTGGCCTGAAGGCAGTTCGAACCTAAGGTACTTTCTGTGGGAGCACCTGATGGGAATGTGAAAGTAGGCATCCTTTAGGTCCAGGGAGGCTAGCCAGTCCCCTGATCTTAGAAAGGGAAGAATTATTCCCAGAGTCACCATTTTGAACTTTGGTTTTAATAGATGTTTGTTCAGGTATCTTAAGTCTAGGATGTGCCGCCACTCCCCTGCTTTCTTCGGGGTAAGAAAGTACCTAGAGTACAGACCTTTGCCCCTGTGGACCGTAGGAACTCTCTCTATGGCCCTTAAGGCCAGAAGAGATGAAACCTCTGCCTATAGGGCAATGGTTTCGGAGATGTTTGCAGGTGGAAAAGATCTGGCTCTCAGCTTTGGAAAATTTTTGAAGCTGAAAGCCAGTCCCTGGCTTACTACCTCCAAGACCCACTTATTTGAGGTAAAAGACTTCCAGTCCTGGAAATAGTAAGCCAGCCTGCCTCCTACAGGAATGGGGGAGTCGAACCGGGCTGACACATCAGGGTGTCTGCTTGGCAGAGGCTCTGGGCTGAGAGGAGGATGCAGCTCTGCTCATCCTCCTTCTACCTCTCCCTCTAAAGAACCCTTCTGAGAAAAAGGAGAGGAGGCCTGAGTTTGGAAGAAAGGCCTTTGAAAAAGCCTGCCCCTAGACTGCTGCCTCTGAGGAGTGGTTTGCCTTTCCTTGGCTTGAGCACTCCTATAGGTGGTCCTGTATTCATCCATCTTTTTCATGTAATTCTCTGTCTGCTCCTCAAACAGAGAATTACCTACAACAGGGAAATCCATGGCCTTTGCCTGGGTATAGTGTGATAGGCTAGTACATCTGAGCTAAGCCATTCTCCGCAGAGCAACAGATGTAGCCATGACTCTAGATGACACATCACTGGAGTTGACAGCAGCATGAAATTGGATTTTTTATGCCTCAATCCCATCAGCAGCCACCTCCTCCAGC
Source organism: Neoceratodus forsteri (assembly GCA_016271365.2). Taxonomy (NCBI): domain Eukaryota; kingdom Metazoa; phylum Chordata; order Ceratodontiformes; family Ceratodontidae; genus Neoceratodus; species Neoceratodus forsteri. Next base: position 366,019,847 of record CM028130.1, read on the forward strand.
TCCTTAGCCAACTGGTGGGAGGCCTGCTTAGCCAGTTCCAAAACAGACTCCCACCTGGACTTTTGGAACCTGCCTGCATAGGCCATGTAGTTAGCCTCTCTGAGTCCCAAGGAAGATACCAAATACTGCTTCTTGGCCATGGCATCTATCTTCCTGGAATCCTTGTCCGGGGGGTGCGAAGCTAAGGGAATGCCAGCCTTGTCACAGGCTGCAGCCTGTACTACCCCAACATGGCTGCAATGCTGATACAGAACCTCCGAACTTGAGCCTGACAGCATATACCTCCTGTCCATACATTTGTCCACTGGAGGCAGAGAATTAGGTGTCTTTAAAAGTTTATGTGTCTGTTTCCCAAAAGATTTATGCACGGGAACAAACAGCCTCATGGACTCTGGGATGTCCATCATCTCAACAAAATCAGGCTCTTCTTCCTCCTCCACAGCTTCATCCACAGGGAGCTAGAGGGTTTCAGCCACTTTCTTGTAGAACATAAAGTGGGAAGGGAACTCAGAAAGCCTAGGAGAGGAAACTTCAGAAGGTCTACCTGGGGAGATGTCCGGTTCAATATGCTCATCCAGACCTTCCCCACCATCATACTCGTCTTCTTCATCCTCTTCAACTTCCCCCTCCCATTCCGGGTCATAATATTCCTCCAAAGAATAATCTGAAACCAGAGGAACCAACTGAATACCTACCGGGAGGGACCGGTTCGGTCGGAACCGGACAGAGCGATTCTACAATACTAATCACCTGGGCAATTTCATCGGCCGTTGGATGAAGAGATACAGGATCCGAACTGGTTGATTTCTCCTTTTTCTTCTTTTTTGAAGGAACCAACCCCCTCAGAGTCAGTTTTCCTTTTGCCCGAGGAAGTATGGCCCTGGTCAGAGGGCACTCCCTCAGGTTCGGTCAGAACCGAACCGGGATGGCCATCCGGGTCAGCGGACTTCTCGACCTCATTATCCCTGAGCCTATCCAACCGTTTATCTAGGGTGGTCTTGGGGAAATTTTTACAAATTTGGCAGTCTGAATTGACGTGGTCAAACCCCAGACAATATACACAGGTGGTGTGGGGATCAGCCTTAGCAAAGGCCTCCCCACACACACTACAGTGCTGAAACCCAGTGGGCCCGGTTTTCTTTCTGGGTTTTTCCAGACATGGCCACAAACAAACTTACCCTTTACATGGCTTCAGACCACGTAAGACTAACCTGTCGGTTCCTCACCGTGTCATGGGTGTTGGGAAAAAAAACAAAAATGTGGGTTTTTTTAGAACCGATAAGCACCGGAATCACCACAGTGTATGCAGAAAAGAAATGATCGGTTTAGCCGAACCGACCGCAATAAACAAAGTTTACAATTTCCTCAGAAAAAACTCTCAAAACTCTACAGTCCACTGCCTATACACTTACTGTACTACAGACAGGGATCTGAACCGAGAAAATGAGAGAAAATCTCACGGTTTAAACTGACAATTTACTTTACCGAACCGACAAGTGAGGAGCAAACTCCGGAGCGACCATTCAGTTAGGCAGAGTAAAGAATCTGATGGTTACACTTCAAGTGCAGCAGGCAGTGGTTTGAACCGAGCTCGAGCTCAACGTTCTGTGCTTCTGCATAGAGTTAACTCTTTCATCTCCGGGGCAGTTCAAGTGCTGGGGCTAACTGCAATATGTCAGAATACAGCAAGACTTCATGTTGTTTGAATGATCTGTGGTTGTCTGAACCGTTTGCTTAATAGTGTGAATGTTTCTGGGTTCAGCTGCCACTCTCCAGGGTGAACACTTTCATAACTTAGCCAGTTTGCCTGAATGTTCAATTCCCCCGTCAGATGAACCGCCAACAGAGAGAGAAGGTTCTCCTCTGCCCAGTTCAGGAGTACAGAGGCCTCCTGAAGCATTGCCCTGCTTTTTGTGCCTCCATGGTTGTTTATGTATGTCACTGTGACTGTCTGACTGTACCTCTGCTGCAGTGATCCTCAGTCTGGACTGAACATTAAGCAGAGCTAAGTGAACTGCCCGCATCTCCAGGACATTCATGTGGAGATGCTATTCCTGAAGGGACCAAATCCCCCAAGTGGGAAGTTGGTCCAGGACTGCCCCCCACTCATGCAGACTTACATCCATTGTGAGAATTACCTCCAGAGGTAGTTCCAATGGAGCTCCCTTGTTGAGGTTCTGCACATTCATCCACCAATTCAGGGAGTCATGCAGCTGAGGGGTGAGGAGAATCCTGACTCGACAGTCCTCCGATGATGGATCCCAGGCCGGCAGCAGCTCTTTCTGAAGGGGTCGCATGTGGGAGCAGGCCCAGGGAACTAGGTCTATTGCTGTCACCATGAGGCCGAGAATCTGCAACAGACTGTGGGCTGATGCTGAGGACTGATTCTGGAGCCACCATATCTCCGACAGCAACGTCTCTTTCCGAGAGGGTGATAGGAACACCCTCCCTACTTTCATGTCAAACACTGCCCCTAAGTGCTCCAAGGACTGAGATGGCTCAAAGGAGCTCTTCTCTCTGTTCACTATCCAGGCATGTGATTCCAGGATTTTCAGGGTACTGGATACCGACTTCCTTGCAAGGAACAATGGTGGTTCCCGGATGAGCAGGTAGTCCAGATAAGGGTGGACATGATGACCCTCCTGTCGTAGTTCAGCCACCAAAACTATTAACACCTTCGAGAAACCTCGAAGGGCTGTTGCAAGGCCAAATGGAAACGCCTTGTACTGTAAATGTTGGCCCAGTATCGAAAAAGTACAGTTACGTAAGAACTTATCGTAATAGTAGATCTTCGAGAGAGGCTCTTGCAGTAGGTAATTACAGATAGGACTGAAGTCGGCTGGCATCAGAACCCCGTGGAAAAATTTCTAGCTAGCAGTCTCTGGCGGGGGACTACCCCACGTCAGGTGACCGGCGTCATCGACGCAGTATATAAGGCGTCCTCACGCCTTCAAAGGCTAGACGAGAGAAGGAAAAAATTATTCACCTTAGTAATTATGTTCTTCTATTGAGTCTTGCTGAATTCTGACAAGTGCAGTTAGCCCCAGCCTTTAAGCTGCCCCGGAGAACTAAGGGTTAACATTTCTATGCAGAGCATAGAATGCTGAGCTTGAGCTCGGTTGATGTCTCTGTCTGTTTCCCTTTGAATGCTAACCGTCAGATTCTTATGAGCAACACTCTAATAGTATTATATGTGGAAATTGTAAAACAAATTTTTTAATAGCCAACTGGCAACAAAAAGTTTTGGACTACCAAAAGAAGACTCAAGTCAGGAAACCCAAAACTCAAAACCCAAACCAAAAAGGAATATAACCAAAATAAACACTCATACAAGAAGAGGATGTAAAAAAAGCACCCCTGAGGTGCAACACTGCACCTGCCCACCCACTTCCCAAAAACAGGTTCTGAGAGGGAGGCAGGGAGGAGGTCAGAATACAGCAGGCGCCAATAGAAGAAACATAATTACTAAGGTGAGTAATTTTTCTTCAAACAACGAAGTCTTGCTGTATTCTGACAAGTCTGAACTACAAACAGTACCTCTATGGAGGAGGGACAGCACCTACTTAGGGAATAGGCTCTGAAGTACTGCTGTGCCAGAGCAGAGCACCACTCCTAGCCTGGATATCCAGAGGTAATGCTTGGTAAAGGTATGGACTGTTTTCCAGGTGGCTGCTTGACAAATTTCTAGAGGGATATCCCTGGCAGCAGCCAGGAAGCAGCCGCACCTCTTGTGGAATGAGCCCTCAGGCCCGAGGGTGGAGTTTTTCCCAGTTTTTCATAGCAGGATTGTATACAAGACACAATCCACCTGGCAACAGATATCTTGGTGGCAGGTTTGCCCTTTCCCACTTCTCCATACGTGAGGAACAACTGGAGGGAGCCAAACCAGTGACCCTTGGTATGCTCTATGTAGTAACTAAGGGCTCTTTTAACATCTAAACTGTGTAGCCTCCTCTCTCCTGACGAAGAATGATCAGTGAAGAAAACAGGAAGAGGCACACACCGGTTTAAATGGAAGTCTGAAACCACTTTGGGCAAGAACCTTCTATTGGTTCTAAAGACCACTTTATCCCAGTGAAAGGAGATAAAATCAGGTTCCACTGACAGGGCTTGCAATTCACTGATACGCCTGGCAGAGGTAATGGCTACCAAGAACACAGTTTTCCAAGTCAAGTACTTAAGCTCTGCTGAGGACATAGGCTCAAAAGGGGGCTGCATAAGTTGAGCAATGCAAACATTCAAATCCCAGCCAGGGGCAGGGTCTCTAAAAGGAGGATTGGTGTGAAGCAATCCTTTAAAAAATTTACAAAACACAAGATGAGAAGATAGTGAGGAAGACTTCTCCACAGAGAGAAACGCAGAAACAGCTGACAAATGAACCTTAAGAGTAGCCGCTCTGAGGCCTAGCCAATTAAGATGGACCATATAATCCAGAACAGTAAGCAATTCCGCAGTATCTGGAGAAATATGCTTCATAGAACACCAAATGCTTAATCTCTTCCATTTGGAGTTATAAGTCTTTCTGGTGGAGGGCTTTCGAGAAGCTCTGAGAATATCCAGAACCCCTTGGGAAAGATGCAGATCTGCAAACTCTAACTCTTCAAGAGCCACACCTTGAGATTGAGAGACTGGAGATTGGGGTACCAAATCCTCACCTGAGAGGATGTTAAGAGGTTGTAATTCCTGGGAAGAGACAGGGGAAGATGGACTGCTAGGGACAGCAACAAGGGGTACCAGGGCTGTATGGCCCAATCTTGAGCAATCAGAATCACTTTGCAAGGTTGAGACCTTATTTTGACTAAAACTTTGAACAGGAGTGGAAAGGGAGGGAAGGCATACAGCAACTTCCCTTCCCAATTCAGAATCAGGGCATCCAGGGGGACTGAGCCCAAGACTGGAGGTCTGCAACAAAAGAGAGGGAGCTGGTGATTGTCTGGGGCTGCAAAGAGATCTATCTCTGGAGTGCCCACCTTGAAAAAATCACTTTCAACACTTGAGGGTCCAGGGACCATTCGTGATGGCCCTGAGAGATCCTGCTTAGTGCATCTGCTAGCACATTGTCCTTCCCTGGAAGGTGAACTGCTACCAGAGAGGTTTGCAGGTAATAAGCCAGGGACCACAACTTCATGGCTTCCGTGCACAAGACCGTGGACGAATGCCTCCTGCTTGTTGATGTACCACATGGTGGTGGTGTTGTCCATTCTGACCTGAACCACCTTGTTCTGTACTGATTGAGAAAGCTTTCAGGGCCAGAAAAACTGCCCTGAGCTCTAGGAGATTGATATGGAGAAGGGATTCTTGGGGGGACCACTGCCCCTGGACAGTGAGGGCCCCCAGATGGGCTCCCCAGCCCAGAAGAGAAGCGTCCATGGTAAGGACCACTGAACAAGGCTGAGTGACAAAAGGAACACCTTGTCTTAAATTGTCCTGATCCTGCCACCATTGGAGGGCTTGGATCAAGGTCAGAGTCACTGGGATCAGTTTGGTAAGGGAATCTTTCCTCCGAGACCAAAAAGCTCTCAGATGGAACTGAATATCCCTCATCTGGAATCTTGCCCCTTGGACCACTGCTGTTGAAGCTGCCATGTGGCCCAAGAGCTGGAGGAAATGCCTTGCTGGTCGAGATACCCGAAGGCTGAAGGAAGAGGCTAGTTCCATAAGAGCCCTTGCCCTTTCTAGAGGGAGAAAGGCTCTCGCTCTGACTATGTCCAGTTCTGCCCCTATAAAAGTAAGAAGCTGGCCTGGTTCAAGAACTGACTTGGGAAGGCTGAGAAGAAATCCTAAAGAAATGAGCACTTGCTGGGTCACTTGCAGGTGAGACGTGACTTGGTCTGGAGTCTGGCCCACTATTAGCCAATTGTCCAGATATGGAAAAATAGAAGTCTTTTGCCTTCTTAGAAAGGCAACTACTACTGCCATGCACTTTGTGAAAACCCTTGGGGCTGAGATTAGGCCAAAGGGCATTGTTCTGAACTGATAGTGGCCTGAGGGCAACTCGAACCTGAGGTACTTCTGTGGCAGCACCTGATGTGAAAGAAGGCATCTTTGAGGTCCAGGGAGGCTAACCAGTCTCCTGGCTTTAGAGAGGGAAGGATTATTCCCAGAGTTACCATCTTGAACTTTGATTTTAAAAGATGTTTGTTTAGATATCTTATGTCTAGGATGGGTCGCCACTCCCCTGTCTTTTTTGGTGTCAGAAAGTACCTGGAGTACAGCCCTTTGCCCCAGTGTAGGGTAGGTACTCTCTCTTTGGCTCTTAAGACCAGAAAGAGAACAAACCTCTGCCTCTAGGGCAAGGGTTTCCGAGAGATTTGCAGGTGGAAAAGATCTGGCTCTCATCTTTGGAAATTTCTTGAAGCTGAGAACCAGTCCCTGGCTTACTACTTCCAGGACCTACTTGTCTGATGTAATAGACATCCAGTCCTGGACAAAGTAAGCCAGCCTGCCCCCTACTGGAATAGGAGAGTCGACCCAGGCAGGCCCATCAGGGTGTCTGCTTGGCAGGGGCTTTAGGCTGAGGAGTGGATGCAGCCCTGCTCATCCCCCTTCTGCCTCTCGCTCTGAAGAACCCCCTCTGTGAAAAGGAAGAAAAGGCCTTTGGTTGGTAAAAAGGCCTTTGAAAAGGCCTGCCCCTGCCACTAGGCTGCTGCCTTTGAGGAGTTGCCTGCCTCTCCTTGGCCTGAGCACTCCTGTATGTGGTCCTGTACTCGTCCATTTTCTTCATGGAATTCTCTGTCTGCTCCCCAAACAGAGAATTACCCACTACAAGAAAATCCATGGCTTTAGCCTGGGTACCCTGTGAGTAGTACATCTGAGCCAAGTCATTCTCCGAAGAGCCACAGATGTAGCCATGACTCTTGATGACACATCATTAGAGTCCACAGCAGCATGAAACTGAACTTTAGATGCCTCAATCCCATCTGCAGCCACAGCCTCCAGCTCCTTGGCTAGCTTGGGGGGGGGGAGGCCTTTTTAGCCAGTGCCAGTACAGTGCCCCACCTGGACTTCTGGTACCTGGCTGTATAGGCCATGTAATTCGCCTGTCTGAGTCCCAGGGGTGTGAAACCAAGTGAATGCTTGCCTTATCACAGGCAGCAGCCTGCACAAACCCAACATGGCTGCATTGGTGGTATAAAAACTCTGTTTCTGAGCCTGACAGTGTATACCTCTTGTCCATTCTTCTGTCCACAGGAGGTATAGAATTGAGAGACTTCAGAATTTTTTGTGACTGTTTCCCAAAAGATTTGTGGAGGGTAATAGACAGTCTCCTGGACTCTGGGATGTCCATCATTTCTACACAATCAGGCTCCTCCTGATCCTCCACTGCCTCTTCCATAGGAAGTTGGAGGATCTCAGCCACCTTTCTGTAGAACATAAAGTGAGAAGGGGACTCAGAAAGCCTAGGAGGGGATACACTTGAAGGTCTGCCTGGGGAGATGTTCGGTTCCACAGGCACATCTAGACTTTCACCATCACCATCATCATCATCAAATTCCCCTTCCTCCTCAAACTCCGGTTCATAAAATTCTTCCAAAGTATAATCGTGAACCGGGGGAACCGACCGAACCGAGTCCCTGCCAAAAGGTGCCGGATCGGTCGGAACCGGGCGAAGCGATTCCACAATCCGAATCGCTCTGGCTATTCTTCTGTGATCGGAACATGGACTTCTGGATCCGAACGGACGATTTTCTTTCGCTTTCTTTTGTGGAAACAACCCTTCAGGATCGGCTCTCCTTTGCCGAAGAAGTATAGCCCTGGTCAGAGGCACTCCTTCTGGTTCGGTCAGAACCGAACCGGGCTAGCCATCGGGTCAGCAGACTTCCGACCTCCTTTTCCTCTCATCTACCTAATCTCTTTTCCAGGGTAGATTTGGAAAAATTCTTGCAAATTTGGCAGTCTGAATCGAGGTGGTCAAACCCCAGACAATAAACACAGGTGGTGTGGGGATCGGCCTTAGCAAAGACCTCCCCACACTCACTGCTGTGTTGAAACCCAGTGGGCCGGTTTTTTTTCTTGGGTTTCTCAGACAGGCCAACCTAACCAAACTTATCCTTTTTTCGGCAACCGCCAGGCAAGACTCCCTTATCGGTTCCTAACCGTGTCACAGGTCTTGGAAAAAAACATTTCAAAACACGTTTTTTTTAGAACCGATAAGAACTGGTAACCACACACTAAAATTTACACAAGAATTAAACAAATGATCGGTTCGGCCGAACCGATCCATACTTTTTACAAGTTCCACATAGAAACACAGTACAAAACTATATAGTACTCATGATACCACAGACAGAGACTGAACCGAGTTATGCGGGAAACTTTTTTCGGTTAGAAACCGACAAAAAAACAACACTTAAACCGACTTTCGAACCGAGCTGCAGGAGAAATCTCCGGTGCGACTGTTCAGTGAGGCGGAGTAAAGAATTTGACGGTTAGCGTTCAAAGGGAAACAGACAGAGACATCAACCGAGCTCGAGCTCAGCATTCTATGCTCTGCATAGAAATGTTAACCCTTAGTTCTCCGGGGCAGTTTAAAGGCTGGGGCTAACTGCACTTGTCAGAATACAGCAAGATTTCAAGTTGTTTGAAGCAGAGATTTCCCACCTGGAAAAGGAGCTGAAAAAGCTAAGGGGGATGGAGGACAGGAAGGTATTACCTACTGCAAGAGCCTCTCTCGAAGATCTACTGTTACGGTAAGTTCTTACATAACTGTACTATCTTACTTCGAGAGGGCTCTTGCAGTAGGTAATTACAGATAGGACTGAGTCCCAAACAGTCTGGAACAAAGAGAAGCTCACGGAAGGAGGAAACTACTCATACACAGATCCTCAGGCTGTGAAGGTCTTAGGAGAGGAAACCTTGCAGAACAGCCAACCCGAAGCTAGCTCTATGGTGAGATACAATGTCAAACTGTAATGTTTCGTAAAAGTATGGACAGAAGTCCGTTATGACTGTAGATAATAAACCGCCGGCATTCTTGAAACAAGCTGCAGAGGCAGACACACCCCTAGTGGAGTAACCTCTGACCTGACCCGGCAAGGTCTTGTCATACTGGTCATAACAGAAAGTGATCTAATGAGCCAACCATTTAGAAAGGCATTGCTTGGAGACAGCATTACCCTCTCTCTTACGAGCAAAAGAGACAAACAGTTGATCAGTCTTTCTGAGATCCTTAGTCGTGTTGGTGTAGTATCTCAGAATCTGGTGAACATCCAGAGTATGCAAGAGGTACTCCCCTTGATTGGAATGTTGCGTAAAGAACGCAGGCAGTTCCATGGACTGATTCAGCGTAGATTCTGCTACCACCTTGGGAGAAACTTAGGGTTGATGCATGAGCCACCGTTCATATGGAAAATCAAGTATGGGATTTTGCACATTAAGGCCTGAAGCTCGGGAGTTAGATGGGAGCAGAGTAATAGCCACCAGGAAGAGAGCCTTCCAGGAAAGGAACTTAAGGTCTGCAGATGCTGCCGGCTCAAAGGGAGGCAGGGTAAGCGTCTCAAAAATGAAATTCAAGTCCCAAGGAGGGGCAGGTGCGCGAATGGGGGGTCTCAAGTGGAGGACTCCTCTAAGGAAAGTCTTAGCGACTTCCAGCTGCGCAAAAGACCTGTCCCCAAAGGGAACATGGTAAGCGGAAATAGCCGCCATGTGAACCTTCAAGGAGGAGTAGCTGAGACCCAGGTCGAAGAGGTGATGCATGTAATCCGAGAGCCTCCCAACAGAACAGGAGAATGGCTCAAAAGCTCTGTAAGAGGCCCAAATAGAGAACCTTTGCCATTTCACGGCATAAGTGGAATGAGTGGAGAGTTTTCTGGCCTCCACTAGACTCTCCACCACCTGCGACGAAACCCCGAACCGACTTTGAATCACGTCTGCAGGAGCCACGCATGCAGCTGAAGGGATTTGAGACCTGGATGGACCAGGTTCCCCTGATCCTGGGTCAACAAGAGTTGTGACAGAGGAAGAGGAGGTTCCTCTGAGTACTGTTGCAGAAGAGAGAACAAAACTTGCCTGGGCCAGAACGGAGTGATGAGAATCATGCGTGCTCCTTCTGAACAGAGTTTGTGCAGGACCCTCAGAATCAATGGGATCGGGGGGAAAGTATAGACTAATCTGCCCTTCCAGGTTAGAGACAGAGCATCTCTCCCAAAAACTCTGCGCCCTGGAGCGAACGAGCAGAAAACTGGTAGTTTTGCGTTGAGAGGAGAGGCAAATGGGTCTACCTGAGGGGTTCCTCAGCATAGGAAGACTTCTTCTGCTACCCCTGATCCAGTTCCCATTCGTGCGCTTGGGCGGACAACAGGCTGAGGTGGTCTGCCAAAGTGTTCGCGACCCCTGGAACATGAATCACCGTAAGGTGAAGGTTGTGAAGTATCGCCCAATCCCAAACCCGCATCATTTCCCTGCAAAGAGGATAGGAACGAGTTCCTCCCTGTTTGTTGATGTACCAGACTACGCACATGTTGTCGGTCTGAACAGCCAGATGACCGGGAAGCAGATACAGACGCAGAGCTTGTAAGGCATACAGAATGGCCCTCACCTCGAATACATTGATGTGAAGAGTCTGCTCAAGCTTGGACCAAGAGCCCTGGGTCCGCTGAGATCCCAGGTGGGCTCCCCAACCCTCGCCTGAGGCATCTGTTGTCAGGATTTGGGAGGGGGGGAGAAAGACAGAAGGGAACTCCTCAGCAAAGGTTCTCCTGAACCATCCACCACTGCAAGTCCCGAACCATTGGAGAGGAGACCAGGATCTCACAATCCAAGTCGTCCATCAATTGATCCCACTGAGAGATTCTCATGTGGAGCCGAGCGCGAAGCACCGTCGGGATGGCAGCCGACATGAGCCCGAAGAGGCGAAGGACCGACCTAATAATGACCTGCCTGCAGCTGGACAAAAGACGTGCCTGAGACTGAAGGGTGGCTACCCTGTCCAGAGGCAGGAAGGCCATACTGGAAGCCTTATCCAGGATCGCCCTGATAAACTGGAATCTTTGAGATGGGATCAAATGGGACTTGGCCTGGCTGATGGTAACACCCAAGCTGGTGAAAACCTACAGGGTAAGGGAAAGGAAGCGTAGGAGATCCTCCCTGGACAGGTCTGCCAGGAGCCAATCGTCCAGGTAAGGGAAAACCTGAACCCCACCCCGCGTACGCAGGCGGGCCGCCACCACAGCAAGGCATTTGATAAACACTCAGGGGGCCGAGGAGAGACCAAATGGGAGGGCCCTGAACTGGTAGTGGTCCCCCTGAAAAGAAAACCGGAGGTATTTGCGGTGGGACGGGCAGATAGGGATATGCAGGTAGGCATCCTGCATGTCCAGGGCGCATAACCACTGTCCTGGCCGAAGGAGGGGCAGAAGGCTCTGCAGAGAGAGCATTCGGAACCTCTTGTACTCCACAAACAGGTTCAGGGAACTGAGGTCCAGGATGGGCCTCACGTCGCCTGACTTCTTCGGAACCAGGAAGAAATGAGAATAGTAACCAACCCCCCTGAGATGGGGGAGGGGGGGAACAGGCTCTATCGCCGTCTTCTGAAGAAAGACGGAGATTTCTTCCTGAACCAGAAGAAGGTGTTCCAGTGAGTAAGACGACCTTGGAGGGGCTTTTCTGGGAGGTTTCTGAAGAAACTCTGTTGATTGTCCTTCCACTATCAGCTGGAGCACCCAAACGTCTGACGTGATCCTCTCCCAACCCAGTAGATGCAGGGAGAACCTCTCCCCTATCAGTTCCTCTGGAAGGGCCAGAAGCTGTGGGAGAGGAAAGGAGTCAGGTGGTGTGAGGCAGTGCCGTGGCTGGAGCTCCCACTGCTCGTTTGAGGGCGGGGGCTTCGCAGCCGAGGGCCTGGCGTTTATTGGCCCGCTTCCCTTGAGGTTTCGCCTTGGCCCATGCCCGTTCTTGAAGGGACAAGCGCTGCTGTTGAAGGGCTCTGTACAAGTTGTCAACCTCCTTGAGAGCAGTGCCCTTCTCTAGCAGTCCGGTGATGATTGTTGGGTCTAAAACAGTGGGGGAATTCAAACATGCATGGGACAGACATAAGGCAATTGTAGTGGGGCGTGGCAGGAAGTAGGCTGTTGGTTAACTAGAATCTGCAGCTTATCCAGTAGGTAGGGAAATGGGCAGACTGGGTGGGCCAAGTGGTCCTTATCTGCCATCAAAGTCTATGTTTCTATGATATCCTTGACATCACCGCCGAACAGCACTGAACCCCTGAAGGGCACGTCTTGGATGGCAGACTGTACCTCAGGAACCAAACCCGACACTCGGAGCCAGGCGTGTCGCCGCAAACCTACGGCGAACGCCGAGCTCCTACCAGCAGCGTCCACTGCATCATAGGAAGCACGGAGCATGTGCCTACTGGCCGAATGAGCAGATCGGACCAGGTCTGCCACTTCCTGTTTGGTCTGCGACTCTGGAAAGGAGTTCAGTTTAGCTTCCACCTTGCTAAGGACGGCCTTCTGGTAATCCCCCATATGGGTGACGTAGTTCAAGGCCTGAATACCCAGAGTGGAAGAAGTGACGACTTTCTTCCCACACTGGTCCAGAAGATGCGATTCCTTATCGGGGGGTGATGAGCTCAAATGCTTTGGACCAGCTGTCCGGCCGTGGGAGGCGCTGATCACAACCGAGTCAGCCTTGGGGTGAGAGGTAAGAAACTCAACATCCTCAGGAGCCTGACGTAGCCTGTCCGCCTTCCTCGGAAGGGGGGCTATGGAAGAGGGTTGCTTCCAGATAGTGGAAACAAGGTCCGCGTGAGGCTCGATCCAGGGTGGAACCAAGATAGGAGCAACCTCGGACAGATCCAAATGGGCAGCTAGCTTCTGCCGCTGTGGATCTGGCTCCAAAGAGTGCCACTGATGGATAGCCTGGATTTTGCGTAACTCTGTGAAGGAAGGATCCTCCGGAGGCGACTTCGGAGGAGTCCTCGGCCTGGGCTTATCCGGAGAGCGGGGCTTGTCGTCCAAGTCAGAGCGCCCATCAGAGTCATTCTAAGGCTCTGAGGAGGAAGAAGAAGAGGAAGACACCACCTCCTGATGCAGGGGAGGTACGGACCCCTTGGGAAGCCCTCAGGGAAGTGTATCCACAACCTTGCTTTGGAACCAGAGGGCTCACCTCTGGTATCCAGAGTAGGGGAGGGAGTCTCTCGTCTCCGACGTAGGGGGTCCGGAACCGGGACCAGCATCGGAAGACGACTCTCCACCTCTCTAGTGAGCTGAGCCTTAGCCTCAGCCCACCAGGAAGCCAGAGTCTCCTTCAAATCCACCAGCGGCTGAGAGGGCGGTGGAGGAGGAGGAGGGGGATACGGATACTGAGTGTATCTATAAGGAGCGTATCCGTAACCGGATGGTGGGTACCCCGGCATCGGGTAATGAGGCACCGTGTACTGTGGCATCGGATAGGCTGGCGTCGCGTACTGGGGCACCAGATACTGCGGACCCGGGTATGATGGGGTCAGATACCCAGGAACCGGGGGGGGGGGGTCTGCTTGGGCAGACGGCCCAGCAGGGCACCCAGCAGGTGGGCCTGGTACAGGAGGCCCGGCAGGCGGTGGGCCCGGCGTGGGGGCGGCATCCGGGAGGGGGATGTCACCCGGAGTAGGCAGGACCGCGTCAGGGCGGTGTCGGGAGACCGATGTCAGGTCTTCTGGCCCAGCCAGAGGAAGACCTGACAGGGTGCCAAAAATCTCGACATTACCTGGAAGGAGGAATATCCCGGGGTCAGGCTGAGAGACCTAGGGTCCCCGGAGGCAGCGAAGGCTGTGGAGGCGGGAGCACGGACAAAGTAAGGTTGCGAGTCGGCTCTGCCACCGCATGGGCATCAGGTAGCCCGGCGTCTGACTTATCCGGTGGAGTCAGGCGGGACGTCAGAGGGCGCAGTCCGACTGCAGACCCTTCACCCGAGGCAGGCCGCGAAGGAGGCGGTCTGGTCGAGGCGGAACAGGGCCCGTGCCACCGAAGGGTCGGGCAACAGCGGCCGATTCCAGGCGGGCGTCAGAGGAGCTGACGTCCGGCTTACCGAAGCCACTCACACCAGTAGGCCGTAGGGCGGCGGCCTTACTGGGAGTGGCGGCCTCCAAAAGCCCGGAGGTGCCCGAAGGGCCTGAGCTCGAGCCAGATGGGCGGGCCGATGCCATCTTGGAAGCATCCAAGATGACCGTCGCGGAGCGGTCCCTCGGGGGGGACGTTACCTGCAACATGGCGACTCCAGCCAAAGTTGCGGTGGAAGAGGAGCCCCGGTCCCGATGCTTCTGCTTGTCCTTCTTCTTACGATGGCCTTTGGGGGAAGCAGAAGCCTGATGGAGCTTTTTCAACTCCTTTTCCATAGAGGTCATTTTCTTTTTTAGGATGTGGGCCTCCAGGGACTGCTGCCTCCGTCTGCAGGTAGCGGCGTTGAATTTCAGGCAATGCTGGCACTTCTCCACCTGATGATCCAGGTGCAGACAGAATAGACACTGGGAATGACCGTCCTTGTGCGGGAGCTGGGCACCGCACGAGTCGCACTTATTCTTGTGCTCGGAGAGTGTAGGGGATGACATACACCACCGAAAAAGTAAACAATTTATTGAATAAATTGAGAAAAAAATGACGGTATAACTACCAACGACAGGCTAACGAGCATTGAACTTTACTGCGAGGCGCTAACACAAGCTAACGGCAGGAAAGAACTGAAAGGCGGGCGTGGGGGACCGCCCCTTTATACTGACGTCGCATGACGCCGGTCACCTGACGTGGAGCGGTCCCCCGCCAGAGACTGCTAGCTAGAAATTTTTCCATGGGGACCTGATGCCTGCCAGCTTCAGTCCTATCTGTAATTACCTACTGCAAGAGCCCTCTCGAAGTAAGATCCTGAGGTACTTCTGGTGGGACTGATGGATGAGGATGTGAAAGTAAGCATCTGTCAGATCAACTGAGGCTAAGAAGTCCCCTGTTGAACAACCCAGATTATTAACCTCAGAGACTCCATCTTGAACATCCTGTGGTGAACAAACTTGTTCAGATGCTTCAGATCCAGAATGGGCCTGAAACACCAGGACTTTTTGGGGACTACGAAATAGATGGAGTAGAACCCCTGACCCTGCTCACTTGGTGGAACCAGAACAATGGCCCTGATTTGAATGAGATGGGTCAAAGTGTCTGACACCACCTGACGTTTTGTCTCTTGTTTTGACACCAGGGATGGCAGAAAACATCCCCTTGAGGGAACCATTAAGAATTCTATAGCATAGCCTAGTTGAAGGGTTTCCAGAACCCAGGCATCTGTCGTTGTTTGGGACAAACTTGTAAGAAATTCCTGGGGGCAGGGATGGGCCTGCATACCTTCACTGTGAGGTACCAGGCCTTTGTGCTGGTCCTCCTCCATGGCGACTGGGAAAGGATCCTCTATTGTCATAACCTCTATTGCCTGAATAGGCAACTCTGTTTCTTTGGGTACCGAAATTCTGAAAGGGATGATACCCTCCTCAAGACTGCCTGTGCCGATCATCGCCCTGGCCTTGTTGAGGCGCTGTGGCCTTGGATTGCTGCTTTGATACCGGGAGGATGCCCTTCTAATCCAGCACATCCTGCAAGACAGAATCCAGACCAGATCCAAACAATAAACATCTTTCAAAAGGAAGACTGAACAGTTTTGTCTTTGAAGACTGAGCAGCAGACCAGCATCTGAGCCACACGGCCCTCACTGCAGACACAATGTGGTAGGCCGAGCGGGCTGACATGTGTAAATTGTCCACTGTGGAATCCCACAGAAAGGAAGTTGCCACGGCCACCAACTGTAAAATGCTCGCAGCCTCTGAATCAGGAGGAATAAAGTTGGTCAGTGTAGTGACCCAGAGGTTTAAGGCTCTGGCAACAATAAATGAAGCACAGGCAGCAACATTTTTTGTGCCTGTAGAGGTGAAAGCCCTCCTGCATGCGGTATCCATCTGCTTGTTGTGTGAATCTGATAGTGCCAGAGCACCCTCCACTGGAATGGTGGTGTGTTTCATACAATTATGAACAGCTTTGTCTGCCAGAGGGAGGGTTTCCCACTTGCAAGACCTTTCTCTTAAAAAAGGATAATTCCTAGTCTTTGCTTTTGGAAGACTTTTCCTGTCCTCCACACCTGCCCATTCTTGTTCTATAATTTGGTCACAATACAGAAAACCTGGGAAACATTCTGGAACAGAGGACGCCGCTGACAGAATTGGATCGACATCCAGTGTCTCCACTGACTGCTCTTCCTTTTACTGTAAGGATCTACAAGCCTCAGCTATCAAAAAGGACAAGGACTTATTATTAAAGAGGGGGTGGAATAGGAATCATGGTCTTGGGCTCCATCCAACCTCCTTCCTCTACCTCCTCCCTCAGGGGGGGCATCCTCCTCATCTGAAAGTAATTTTTGAAGGTCAGGAGTTTCCCCAGGATCTCCGTAATCCACATTGTGGCCTTCAAAGAGATCAGGATCAGGGTCTGCCTGCATATCTGACTTCACAGACTGCTCTTGCTGCGTCGCACGGGGACGTGCCTGTGTGCCCCCCCCCCCGACCTGAGGAGCCCGGTTTGGGGTCAGGTGCATCTGTCGTGGTGTCCTATGGGACATCAGAGCTCAGAAGCTCATTGAGGAACAATAATAGAAATTTTTGCAATTCTGCTTTGCCACTGCCAAGAGACAGACAAGGTGCCCCCCAGCTCTGAGGACTGGCTAGGGGGTACTGGGTGTGAAATATTATGTTGGGCAACACAGTGAGGGCATTATGTACCCACGGGAGAGGGCCTCATTACCCTTCTGCAGGTCTTACATATTTTCATAATTATTGGTCTCCTGTAAGCCATGGTGGCAAAAAACTGAAATGTATGACAGGAGAATAAAAAACAGGGTTTAAACTATGCTCTTATAATCTTCTACAAAAACCCCAGAGTCTAATGAGAAATTTGTTGGAACTGATGCCAAAGATGACTGACCCCCAGAGACCCTAAGCTCCCAGTAATTTAAATCTGTACCTACCTGTGGCACCTTTTCTTAAAAGTTTTTTTTTTTGTTAAACAGGAGACCATTAAAAGCACCCTAGCAAGGCACAGTGGCTCCCAATCTACACAGTGAATGAGAAAAAAGGTAGGTTATTGAATTTGAAAGCCGCAGCTTAAGAGGCACAATTTAAATGTAGGCGTGCTACCTGAAACAGGTAGCCCCAACCTGCAGAATAGAATTACAGCCCCAAACTGAAGTCTTGAATCTTGAAACTTGAAATCTTCAGGGAAGAGAAAAGTAACTCTGTCCCCTTTGAATGGCACAGCAGAACTGGGGAATTGCTGTTAGTCCATGGAATCCTCAGGTGCCCAACATTCTAAAGCCTGGGTTGTGCCAATCCCCTAGTAGGTGTGCACTATACCCAGTTGTATTGATTACCCATTGATAATGTGAATCACTTCAGAAAAGTCTGCTTGCCACAGTATCTATCTTGCGCGACTCCTTGGTAATGGGGTGCGCAGGGACCTCTTGAGGGAGAATAGCCTTATCATTCTTAGCAAAGATGACAATTATGTTAGCAATAGGCTGAGAAGCGTACCTGGGTCTGTCCTTTGTGGTAGTGTACTTACAATCTATCTGCCTGCAGACAGATGGAATAGAAGCAGGCCTGTTCCATACCACATCAGAAAGACTTTCAGATACAGGGGGAATAAGACTGACCGGCATTCAATCACTCCAACTGGAGGTGTTTGACAGAGTCAATATCTGAAGACTCAAAAGCAAGTATAGAATACATATTGTGGAGAACACCTTGAAAAGACATATCCTACAGAGGAACAGGACGAGGGTCTGGGTCCGAAGAGACCAGGCTACAGAAAGTGTATTCAACACAGCTGCTTCAGAAATAATAAGTCCAGGGTCAGATTCGTCTCCCGCCGTATCCCCCCCAGAAGAGGGATCTAGAAAGTTGGGGAGGGGTGGATAACAGCACTCCCAAGATGGACTGTGGTGTAGGTAATGCCAGCAACACCAGCCCCAAAAAAGAGGTGTCAGTGCCTGAGGCAACACTGTGACAAGAAAAGAATTGGGCGCCGGGAGGTCTCTCGGCACTGAGGGTGACATTGCAGCCAGCACCGCAGGCGGTGCTGAGACAGACCCTGAAAGGCCTGGACCTGGTGCCAACAATCCAGTCAGCACTGAAGTGACCAACAAAGGTACTGTGGCCAGTCCCAAAGCAGTGACACTGAATGGGTGTGTGGCCACTAGGGCAGGAGTTGCTGGTGGTCACCATCATGGGTCCTGGGACTGCGGAAAGAGGCAAACGCTCTACCAAACTTGAAGGCACTGCCCATGGCTCCAGCGCCCCAGCCCCGAGGGGCCTGGGACCTGCTCCACAGGCAGAGGCAAACAAGCCAAACGCTGCACCCACTGTTCCACAAGAGTTGCCCAGTGGTGGAACTACCCACTGAAGTCTCCACAAGAAGACAGGGAGGGACTCCGGATCCAAGACCTCACCCTCCCACAAGAAGCCGTCAG
Organism: Neoceratodus forsteri; assembly: GCA_016271365.2. Taxonomy (NCBI): domain Eukaryota; kingdom Metazoa; phylum Chordata; order Ceratodontiformes; family Ceratodontidae; genus Neoceratodus; species Neoceratodus forsteri. Next base: position 366,038,324 of record CM028130.1, read on the forward strand.
AGACACCATCGGCACCGGTGAAGGCCTTCAGCTCTGGGACATCAAATACCATGCAGTATACCTCATAAAGGGTGAACCCGAGCGGTTCCATTCCTTCTCCTTCCTATGGGAAGAGGAAGAACTCGAGGCTGAGTGGCGCAGTGACCCCGGCTGGGTTCGGGAGCAGGCACGTTTCTTTTTGTGTTTATGGGAAGGCTATTCTCCCTGCTGAACACAGGACCACCCATCGTCAGAACCTTCCCCCAGAGGGGGTGGTGGACCAGACATGATGCTGCTGCCGAAGCAGCTGGTCTGAGGAGGCTCCCTATTGTCACTGTCCGCTGCCACTGACCGCTGATTCAGCAGGGATGAGAGAGACTGAAGAAATCTTTTTGTTTTTAAATAACTAAACTGTTACAAAATAAAATTACAAATTCTAGCATGAACTACTAAACTGACAAGAACTGAAGGCTGTTGTTGTACAGATGTGAAGTTCTGACTCCCACAGGTGAGCAACATCAAACTGAAGCACACTCAATGGCAGGAAAACTGCTGAGGCGGTTGAAGGCTGGTGCCGAGGTAAGCCATGTAGCGCCAGCCAGCATCTCGGTGCCACGCATGTGCCCAGCTTGCCTCAGCACCAGCCTTCCTGAAAAGTTCTGGCTCCCGCAGGGTCCTAGCACATTCAGCTCAGAACCCATCAGTGTAATCAATGGTGAAGATTGAAGAAAGAAAGAAAGAAAGAAAGAAAGAACTGGCAACATCAGGAGCATTGCAAATATCTTAATATTATGATTGGTGATCAAAAAATCTTCCTTACTTTCTGAAAGCAAAAAAGATAATACAGCTACACTGGAGGTGCTTCATGAACACAGACCAGTATGTAACACTCACGGGGGGGAGTTTGACAGTAAGGGACAATGTGCTGCAGTGATGGAGTATGTGAGCACGTAAGTATGACAGTAAGGGACGTTACAGAAACATACATAGAAACACAGAAGCTGTCGGCAGAAAAGAAAAAATTACTCACCTTAGTAATGTTGTTTCTTCTAATGGAGTCTTGCTATATTATGACAATTGCAGTTTGTCCCACCATTAGAACTGCTCCAGAGGTGAAAGAGTTAACTTCCATGCCAGGCATGGAACTTAGAGCGCGAGCTCGGTTAGAAAAGCTCTGTCTGGAATATTTCAAACTGAAACTGTCAGGTCTTTACGAGCAAAACTCACTAAGGTTCTGTGTGGAAGCTGTAACCTACACTAGCCAACTGGCTACTTAAATATAAACACATTTTCCTGGTCCCAACACCAAGACTCAAGTCAGGGGACCAGAAAATAAGATAAGATAAGATAAGATAAAATAAAACACAACACCCAAACACCCCAAAAAAGAAGGGGTGGAAAACATAAAAAGGGCATCAATAAGTGCCAACACTGGACTGCCCACCCCATACCCAAAGTAGAAGTTCTGAGAGGGGCAGGCTGGGGGGGGGAGGTCATAGTATAGCAAGACTCCATTGGAAGAAACAACATTACTAAGGTGAGTAATTTTTTCTTCAAACAACATGAAGTCTTGCTATATTATGACAATTGCAGACTACATAGCAGTACCTCCATGGAGGAGGGACAGAACCTACTTAGGGAATAGGCTCTGCAGCACGGCTGTGCCAAACCGAGCATCCCTCCTGGCCTGGATATCCAGGGAGTAATGCTTGGTGAAAGTGTGTACTGTATTCCAAGTAGCTGCTTGACATATCTCTAAGATAGGGATGCCTCTGGCAGCAGCTAGAGACGCAGCTGTACCTCTGGTAGAGTGAGCCCTCAGGCCTGAAGGGGGAACCTTACCCAGTTTTTGATAGCAAAACTGGATACAAGAGACAATCCACCTGGCAATGGATCTCTTAGTGGCAGGTTTCCCTTTCCCAACCTCACCATAAGTGAGAAATAGTTAGAGAGTCAAACCTGTGACCCTTGGTGCGCTCTATGTAGTAACTTAGGGCCCTCTTAACATCTATAAAGCGACCTCCTCTCACCAGAGGAGGAATGGTCAGTGAAGAACACTGGAAGAGAAATAGATTGATTAAGGTGGAAATCTGAAACCACCTTAGGCAAAAACTTCCTGTTAGTCCTGAGGACTACCTTATCCCTGTGAAAGGAAATAAGTCAGTCTCCACTGACAAAGCTTGTAACTCACTTGTCAGCCTGGCAGAAGTGATGGCTACTAGAAACACAGTTTTCCAAGTCATACTTAAGCTCTGCGCCAAGACAGAGGTTCAAAGGGGGCTGCATCAGCTGAGCAATGCAAACATTAAGATCCCAGGCAGGGCAGGGTCCCTGAATGGTGGATTGGTATGAAGCAATCCCTGAAAAACTTGGAAAATACAGGGTGAGCAGAAAGAGAAGAGGGCTTCCCTGCTGAAATAAAAGCAGAGACAGCTGCCAAATGCACTTTCAGGGTAGCTGGTCTCAGTCCCAAAGAATTAAGATGGACCATATAGTCCAAAACAGTGGGCAAATCAGCAGATTCCAGGGAAATATGCTTCCCAGAACACCATATGGAAAACCTTTTCCATTTGGAGTTATAAGTAGCCCTAGTGGAAGGCTTCCTAGAAGCTTTCAAGATTTCGAGAACACCTTGAGAAAGGTGTAGGTCAGCAAACTCTAACTCCTCAAGAGCCAGGCCTTGAGGTTGAGGGATTTGAGATTCGGATACCAGACTCTCCCCTGGGCACAGGTTAACAGATTGTGGTTCCTGGGGAGACACAGGGGAAGATGGACTGCTAAGGACAGAAGGAGTGGGTACCAGGGCTGCCTGGCCCAGTCTGGAGCAATCAGTATCATCTTGCAGGGCTGAGATCTGATTTTGACTAGCACCTTGAACAGGAGAGGGAAGGGGGGGAAGGCACAGAGAAACTTCCCAATCGAGGAGAAAGGCATCCGGGGGACTGAGCCCAACACTGGGGCCTGCAACAAAACAGTGGAAGTTGATTGTCTGGGGCTGCAAAAGATCTATCTGAGGGGTGCCCCATCTGGCAAAAACTATCCCCAGTACTGGGATCCAGTGACCATTTGTGATGGCCCTGGGAAATCCTGCTGAGAGCATCTGCCAGGACATTGTCCTTGCCTGGGAGGTGAACTGCTAGTGAGGGAAGTGTTCAGGGAATAAGCCAGAGACCACAACTTCACCGCCTGTGCACAAGGGTCAAGACCCAGTGCCCCCTTGTTTGTTGGATGTACCACATTGTAGTGGTGTTGTCTGTTCTGACCTGTACCACTTTGTTCTGAACAGATGCAGAAAAAAGCTCTGAGTTCCAACAGATTGATGTGGAGCAGAGATTCCTGAGGGACCACAATCCCTGGGTGGAGAGGTCGCCCATGTGAGCTCCCCATCCCAAAAGGGACGCATCTGTAGTAAGGGTCAAGGAGTGAGATAGAGGGATGAAGGGCACCCCTTGTCTCAGATTGCTCTGATCCTGCCACCACTGAAGGGCCTGGATCAGGGTTCGAGTCACTGGGATCAACTTGGATAGGGAATCTCTTCTTTAAGACCAAAAGGCTCTCAAATGGAACTGAATGTCCCTCATCTGAAATCTTGCTCCTTGCACTACAGCTGTGGAAGTAGCCATGTGTCCTAGGAGCTGTAGGAAATGCCCTGCTGGTCGAGAGACCTGCAGAGTGAAGGAGGAGGCCAGGGCCACCAGGGTCCTTACCCTTTCTAGGGGAAGGAAGGCTCTGGCCTGCTTTGTGTCCAGTTCTGCACCTATAAAGGTGAGTACCTGGACAGGTTCCAGAAATGACTTTGGAAGATTGAGAAGAAAGCCCAGAGAGGTAAGCAGCTGCTGGGTAACTTGCAGGTGTGATTTGACCTGGTCTGGAGACTGACCCACAATGAGCCAGTCGTATAGGCAGGGAAAGATGGCAATCTTTTGCCTTCTTAAATGAGCAACTGCTACTGCCAGGCATTTTGTGAATACCCTTGGGGCAGAGATAAGGCCGAAGGGCATTACTCTGAACTGATAATGGCCTGAGGGCAGTTAGAATCTGAGGTACTTTCGGTGGGAGCTTCTGATAAGAACATGGAAGTAGACATCCTTGAGGTCCAGGGAAGCTAGCCAGTCCCCTGGCCTTAGGGAGGGTAAAATCATTCCGAGAGTCACCATTTTGAATTTTGGTTTTAAAAGGTGCTTGTTCAGATATCTTAGGTCCAGGATGGGCCGCCACTCTCCTGCCTTTTTTGGGGTAAGGAAGTACCTGGAGTACAGACCCTTGCCCTGGTGTAGGGGAGAAACCCTTTCTACAGCTCTGAGAGCCAGGAGGGTTGAGACTTCTGCTTCCAAAGCAAGAGCCTCTAGAGGGTTTGCAGGTGGAAAAGATCTGATTCCCATCTTTGGAAATTTTTTGAAGCGGAGAACCAGACCCTGGCTTACTACTTCCAGGACCCACTTGTCTGATGTTAAAGACTCCCAGTCCTGGACGAAGTGAGCCAGCCTGCCCCCTACAGGTAATGGAGAACCGGCCCTGGGCATCCCATCAGGGTGCCTGTTTGGCAGGGGCTTTAGGCTGAGGGGTGGGAGCAGGCCTGCTTGTACCCCGTCTGCCTCTCCCTCTGAAGAACCCCCTCTGAACATTAGCTGAAGAGGAGGCCTGGTTTGTAAAAAGGCCTGTGAAAAGGCCTGCCTCTACCCCTGGGGGGCTGCTTCTGAGGAGTGGCTTGCCATTCCTTGGCTTGTGCACTCCTATAAGTGGTTCTATATTCATCCATTTTCTTCATATAATTCTCTGTCTGCTCCCCAAGCAGAGAATTTCCCTACAAGGAAAATCCATAGCCTTAGCCTGGGTATCCTGTGACAAACTAGTACACCTGAGCCAAGCCAATCTCTGAAAAGCCACAGATGTAGCCATGACTCTAGAGGATACATCATTAGAATCCACTGCAGCATGGAACTGCACCTTAGATGCCTCAATACCATCAGCAGCCACCTGCTCCAGCTCCTTAGCAAGCTGGCCAGGGGCCTGTTTGCTAAAGCCATGACAGTATCCCATCTAGATTTCTGGTATCTTGCAACATAAGCCATATAATTTGCTTGTCTAAGTCCCAAGGACGCCACATGTATTGTTTAGCCATGGCATCAATCTTCCTGAGTCCTTGTCAGGAGGATGTAAAGCTAGGGAATATTAGCCTTATCACAGGCTGCAGCCTGAACTACCCCAACATGGCTGCATTGCTGTGAAAGAAATTCTCTATCAGGACCTGACAAAGTGTACCTCCTGTCCATCTTTTTATCCACAGGAGGCACAGAATTAGGAGCTTTTAAAATTTTTATTGTTTGTTTCCTAAAGGATTTATGTAGAGGAATAGACAATCTCCTGGACTCTGGGATATCCATCATCTCTACAAAGTCAGGCTCCTCTTGCTCATCCACAGCTTCCTCCAAAGGAAGCTGGAGGGTTTCAGCAACTTTTTTATAAAACAGAAAATGAGAAGGGGACTCAGAAAGCCTAGGGGGAGATTCTCCTAAAGGTCTGTCTGGGGAGATGTCCGGTTCAATGGGCACATCCAGACTTTCAAAGTCACATTCACACTGTTCATAATCATCCTCCCCTTCCTCTGGTTCATAAAACTCCTCTATATCATATTCTTGAACCGGTGGAACCGGCCGAACCGACCTTTTGCCAGATAGTGGCGGTTCAGACGGAACCGGGGAAAGTGACTGGACAATTTGGATTGCTCTGGCTATCTCTGCAGCAGTTGGAGAAGGAATTTTGACTCCACACCTGCTGATTTTCTAGTTCTCTTTGCTGGAACTGGCTCCTCTGGAGTCAGCTACGTTGCCGGAAGTCTGGCCCTGGTCAGAGGAGCACTCCGGTTGGTTGGCACGAACCGGGCCATCCGGTCAGTGGACTTTTGGCCTCTCGCTCCTGAGCCTACCTACTCTCTTATCTAGGGTAGCTGCAGGAAATTCTTGCAAATCTGGCAGTCTGCATTGAGGTGGTCAAACCCAGACAATAAACACATGTGGTGTGTGGGTCAGCCTTGGCAAAGGCTTCCCCACAGACACTACAGTGTTGAAACCCAGTGGGCCCGGTTTTCCTTTTGGGTTTCTCAGACATAATGCCAGCCTAACAAAAACTTGCCCTTTTTCCGGCAGTGCCAGGCAAGACACCCTTATCGGTTCCCAACCGTGTCACGGGTCATGGAAAAAACCTAATGAAATCCGTTTTTTTTAGAACCGATATGAACCAGGAACCGCACTCTAAAAAGCTTTTAATGCTTCAGAATAAAGTTTTAAATCAACCTGATCGGTTCAAACCGAACCAATAAACATTTACAAGTTCCACACAGAAATAAACCTGTCTATTACTTACAATACCACAGACAGAGCTTGAACCGATCGGTTTGCGGTTAAAATAATAATAATCGCGGTTGAATTTAACCGAGAAAAAACTCTTTAAACCGAGAAATGAACCGAGCAGTGGGAGGAATCTCCGGAGCGACTGTTCAGTGAGGCGGAGTAAAGAATCTGACAGTTTCGGTTAGAAATATTCCAGACAGAGCTTTTCTAACCGAGCTCGCGCTCCAAGTTCCATGCCTGGCATGGAAGTTAACTCTTTCATCTCCGGAGCAGTTCTAATGGTGGGACAAACTGCAATTGTCATAATATAGCAAGACTTCATGTTGTTTGAAGGACCTTCTTACCCACCTAGTCTGCCCTAAAGTCCCTACCTATTATTTCACCGTAGGCCCTAAAATGATCTCCAGCCTCCCCAAACAAGCCCTGTTACTAAAGTCCCTCGGTATCTATCCTATGCATGTCTGAAACCTGTTACCATTTTGGCACTCGCCACCTCTGCAAAGCTGTTCCAGGCGTCCACCACCCTTTCCGTGAAGAAATATTTCTTCACATCCCCTCCAAGTCTCCCCCTTCTAGCTTCATATCATGCCCCCTTGTCCTTGAGCGTCTCTTTCTGTGCAGTATGCCACCCTCCTGTACCTTATTGATACCCTTGAGGTATCTGAACATCTATCATGTCTTCCCTTTCTCTCCTTTCCTCCAGTGAGTACGTTTAACTCCCTGAGTCAGTCCAAGTCTGCAGTGGCTGAATACTTTTATCTGATCGACTGATCTGATTATGTTGTAGTAACAGTGTGTTGAGTGTGTGTGGGAGTAAAAGTGTGACATTATTGGACAGTACATGGAAGTAACTAAGTGTGCTGAGAGTGTGAGTCAACTATTAGAGTAAGTGCCTACGTATGGTCATCATAACTGAGTGTGAGCCTAAAAGGAAGCGACAACGTGATAGAGTGAGAGTGTGTGTGTGTGTGTGTGTGTGTGTGGAGTCTGAAGAGGTAGATGGCTTTTTTTTTCTTGGTAACGGGTTACGGAACTTTCATACTAGGAAGCAATGTGGTGTAGCAGTTAGGGCACTGGCTTGGGAACCAGAAGACCGCAGGTTCAAACCCCACCAGAGCAAAATAATCACTGCATGATCTTGAGTGCATCACTGAACCTGTCAGTGCTATAATCCACCCTTCTGTGGAAATGGGTAGAATCAGGACCCCACTGAAAACGAGATGTGGTAGCTCAACTGGGCTACCCTCATTTAACACGTTGCATAATAAAAATAAAAACAAGGTCACTGTTTTTTTTTCCCCAGTCCAAGTCTGCAGTGACTGAGCACTTTTATCTGATGGCTGCTTGCTAGCATATGTGAAATGTGTTGTGATTGTCTCAGTCCATTTCTAGTGGCAACACAACCCCCCCCCCCCAAAAAAATCTCATTTGCCACTACTGCAACTGGCATACTTGAGGATGGTCTCATGTGAGAGGACAATGAATGGATGCCTGTGCCCTTTATTCAGAGTGATGCTCACAAATCACTGCTTGGAAATGTGGGTATCTGTACCCTTTATACATTGCATGTGGGTAACTGTACCATTTATTCCCCGGGTGTTGGTCAGATGTGCTGTTTGGGGATGCAAGTACTTGTGTCATTTACACAACAGATACTGGTTAGAATGCGCTGCTTGGGGATTTTGGTTGCTGAGACCTTGATACACCTGGTGCTAGTCAACATATTCTGCTTTAAGATGAGGGTACCTGTGCCTTTATACATCAGGTACTGGTCAGGATACACTGGGGATGTTGGTACCTGTGCCCTTTATACATAGGTTGCTGGCTAGGATGAGCTGCTTGAGAATGTAGGTGCCTGTATCCTTTATACACTGGTTGCTGGTGAGAATGCGCTGCTTGGGAATGTGGGTACCTATACCCTTTATACATGGGGCACTGTTCAGAATGCGCTGCTTGGGGATGTGAGTACCTGTACCCTTTATATATTGGGCACTGGTCAGAATGTGCTGCTTGGGGATGTGGGCAGCTGTACCCTTTATGCACTTGGTGCTGGCCAGAATGTGCTGCTTGGGGATGTGGGTAGCTGTACCCTTTATGCACTTGGTGCTGGCCAGAATGTGCTGCTTGGGGATGTGGGTACATGTACCATTTACACATTTGGCACTGGTCAGAATCTGCTGCTTAGGGATGTGGGTACCTGTACTCTTTATACATTGGGCGCTGGTCAGAATCTGCTGCTTGGGGATGTGGGTACCTGTACCCTTTATACATTGGGCGCTGATCAAAATGTGTTGCTTGGGGATGTGGGTACCTGTACCCTTTATACACTGGGCACTGGTCAGAATGCACTACTTGAGGATGTGTGGGTACCTGCACCCTTTATACATTGGGCATTGTTCAGAATGCGCTGCTTGGGGATGTGGGTACCTGCACCTTTATACATTGGGCACTGGTCAGAATGCGCTGCTTGGGGATGTGGGTACCTGCACCCTTTATACACTGGGCACTGGTCAGAATGCGCTGCTTGGGGATGTGGGTACCTGCATCCTTTATACATTGGGCACTGGTCAGAATGCACTGCTTGGGGATGTGGGTACCATGTGGGATCAGGAAAAAGCAGAGATCCTGAACAAATACTTCTGCTCAGTCTTTCACAGCAAAAGGTGAAGGGAGGTAGATAAAAAAGTCAATTGACAGAGGAGAGTACTGAGAATCTAAAAGTAAAGAAATGGGTTCAGGGGGTTCACCTAAGGGTGCTGAGGGAACTCTGGGAGGTACTAGCTGCACCTCTGACAGCCCTATTCAACAACTCACTGGAAACAGGAGTTGTTCTAGAGGACTGAAGGAGGGTAGATGTAGTCCTGCTCCATAAGAGTGGCAACTATGGGGCTGGGCCAGTCAATCTATCCTCACTAGTTAATACAGGCCCTTTTTTTTCCAAGAAAGGCTAGTGAAGTATCTTGAATCCAGTGGGTTACGCGATCCAAGGTGGAACAGATTAATTTTTTTTGGGGGGGGGGATCATGTCAGACGAACCTGATCAGTTTTTTCAGCTGGGTGACAAGGGAAATAAATCAGGGTGAAATGGTGGACATGGCATACTTAAGACTTCAGCGAGGCTTTCAATATGTGCAAGTGCAAAATCACACACCTAGGGCACAGAAACCCAGTGACGGTGCGTAAAATGGAGGTGCGGGGGAACGTACTGACAGTTGCTAAATAGGAACGGGACCTTGGGATTATAACAACTGATGATTTCAAGGTAGTGCAACAAGGTAGAGTGCAGGGCCAGCGGGATGCTGGGGTGCATAGGGAGAGTAATCATCAGCAGAAGGAGAGAGGTGAAGTTATCACTGTATCGATTGCTGACCAGACCCCACCTAGAGTACTGTGTCCATTTCTGGAGACCACATCTCAAGAAAGACAGCCAGGTTAGAGGCTGTCCAAAGAACGGCAACTAAAATGTTGCAGGCGCAGCATCATAAGCCCTATGAGGAGAGACTGAAGGATCTCCATATGTACACCCTGGAGTGGAGGGAGGAGGACATGATACACACCTATAAGTACCTCATGGGGGTGAATAAGGTAAAAGAGGAGAGTATTTTTCAAAAGGGAAGGGGCACGAGAACAAGGTGCTATGAAGTTGGAAGGGGGGAAATTTAGGAGGAATGTGAGGAAATACTTCTTCACTGAAAGAGTGGTAGATGCCCAGAGCAGTCTTCCAGTAGAAGCTGTGGGGACAAAAACAGTGGTGGGCTTCAAGCATGTATGGGATAGATACAAAGGAATCTTGGTAGGAAAGCGGCGGGGGGGGGGGAGACAGACTGAGACTGCGGTAACAGTATAGGGAGAGACAGAATGGGCAGACAGGGTGGGCCAATAAATCTTTATCTGCCAAAAATTCTGTTACTATGTAGGTTCCTGTACCCGTTATACAGTAGGTGCAGGTCAGAATGCATTGTCTATTCACTGTGGAAAGGCATGCAAGTACAGTAGCTACTATTTCAGGTCAAGGCAGTCCCACTTCAATGTGGAAATTACACTAGTAACTGCAGGAAACAATGAAAGTTCCCAATACACATTTGAATAACACTAGGAGAGTTTTATACTCACCCTCAGCAGTCCACCTCCAGCTGCACAGCTGAGCTGGTATCATGCAAAATAGGACCTGGATCCATAAAGATTTTTAGGTCTGTTGGACACTTTGGTTCTGGTAGATGCATTCACCAGGGGGCCCACTGCTGCTTAGGAAGCTTATAATTTTGCACTAGCAATGGAGGCAGACAACCTGGCACCAACCTGGGAATGCACTGTGACTTCTTGTTAAGGTGCCCTTTGGTACACTGAAGAGCTTCTATGATCCAGGGGCAGATGCCAACAAACTAGTCCAGATATCCCATTATAAAAAGTTATCAGGAGACTAATGGATCTGCAAGGTCGAAATCTTTATTGGGTCTTACAGCAGAGAAGAAAAGCAGACCGGCTACACTGTTATGGACTGCAGACAGATTATTACCTCCTCCCTGACTGCAAAAGAGGGAAGAATTATCTCTGGAGAAGTGCCAACAGTTAAATCAGTTTTCATAACCAAGATTGTCAGCACCCAGGACTGTATCTGACCTGCTCAGCCCCCGGACCGACGGCACTCCTCAGGCCGCCACCAGAGTCCTCCTGCCCAGATCCTCAGCCTTCCAGGTACGGCACTTGCCGCCAGCCATTTTACCCGCCAGCGCTGTGTGCCCCCCCTCCCTCCCCACCCACCCACGGTCAACACTTATAATCATCGCTGATCACCTGATCGGCTTTTTTTTCTATCTACCCAATTAAGAGGGAGGTCAATGGACACCTCTAAGTGGAATCCTGTTCAAATCAAGCTTGTCACGGTTAAGGTGGTGGCACAGCCTGCACCGACGACTGCAGGGAATCAATGCTTCTTTAAGTGAGGATGTCTATGCAGCTACTTGAAGGCAGTCTTAAGGTCCCTACTGAAGAAAGCAATCTTTAGACCCTGACAATCCACCTATCGTCCAATCTCCAACCTATCGTTTGTGACAAAGAAGGGGGAGAAGATGGTTGTGATATAACTGGTATATATCCTGGGGAGGTTTAGCAGCTTTAAGCCCTCCCAGTCTGGCTTCCGTAAGAGCACAGCACAGAGATGGCTCTGATCAGGGTGTGCAATAATCTCCTTCAGGCAGGAGATCCAGGTCAGGTGTCAACAGTGATTTCCTTGATCCCACTTATGATTTTGACATTGCAGATCATATGGTACTTCTGGACAGACTCACTCAAGGAACACATAAGAATGTCCAGGACTCTGCTCACATCTTTGTGGTCACTCCTAGAAGATCTGGAACAGTTAGTAGCCATTGTGCCCTTTATACTGTGGCCAGTGGCTCTAGCCTATGGTGTTCTCCAGGGTTCATTCATCTCTCCTGTGATTTTACCAGTCTATGCAAGACCACTATGGGTACTCATTTCAGAGTCTAGGGTTGGTTATCACAGCTATGAAGAGGATAACAAGCTATACCTCTCCTTTGTACTCATTGAGGGCCAAGGTGATCGCTTTGTGCACATTTTACACCAATGCCTGAAGGCAGTAAAGAACCAGATGGCTCTCAGTCAAACAAAGTGGATCAATTAATGGTAGGCCCAGTTCATCAGGTGTCACTTTAAAAAGTAGTCTCAGGGTCCCAATCTTTGATGGGGTTCAGATGCAGAAGGGAAGGTTGATCAGCAACCTGGGAGTAGTTCTTGATAAACAGCTACCCCTGGTAATGCATGTGATGGCAGTCATCCAAAATTCCTTCCATCATTTAAAAAAAACATTTCCAGGTTGCACCCCTTTCAAGAACCCAGGGATCTGAAAACACTACAGCAGATGTTCTTTTCTTCAGGCCTTGATTACTGTATTACGTTCTGTAACTGCTTACCCTCTAGCGAGATAAGATGTCTGAAACTTGTGTAGAACGTGACTGTTCGTTTCCTGACTTCCTCTAGGAAACTGTAAAATATACAAACTATGCTGGCTGCCTATAAGGCAGAAAATCAACTACTGGGAAATGTTTTTGATATTTAAGGCCATAAACAGGTTGGGACCACCCTACCTCCATGAGCTTCTGACCCCTCACAGCCCAGGGAGAGCCCTCTGTTCTGGCGATCAGGGTCTTTTAAAGAGCAAGTGACACCTTCAAAAGAACTTGAACAAACATAATATTTAGACATAGTTCAGGCTGTATTTCACATTAGTCTTGTATTTTTGCTCCCCAATGTTAATTACTGAGATCATTTGCATGAAAGCAGGATATTTGCTCCTGAAGAGTTCATCTATTCCTGTTGCTTTCTCCCTATCTAAGGTTATATTGCACTGCTGTGACATCACAGTTACTCCCCATGGCAACAGTCTGTGATGTCACGACAGAGAATTATGATTTTAAGTAGCGGATAAGCTAAAGAGGCAGATGAACTCTAAGGGACAAAGACCATATATTCATGTAAATGTCATCAGTAATAAATAATGACGAGAAATCTATAGAATACATATAGAATGCAAGCTGAATTGAACCAAAATATTATCTTTACGGGCTGGCCCTATGATGAAGAAGGCTGAGGAGCTGTGGGTGTCTTACCTCTTTCTACACTGATGACCTGGGTTTAGGAACAGACTCGGGGGTTGGCCAAGAGGGGGGAGATTGGGCATTCAAAGGACTGCTCTTTTACCTCGGGGAGGGGGTATTCCATGACTCACAGCTTGACTGCCACCTGAAGGAATCCTGGTGGTGGCGAGTGCAAGTCCCGTAGAAGGGGAAGGGCTAGAGTTCATAACACTGGGGGTGTCTCCATGAAGGCAGAGCGTGCACAATGTGCTAACTGCATGTCCACAGAGCCCAAGGGGAGAAAACAGGAGGAAAAATGGAGGATGGGCTATATGAAGCCTTGCCTATCACACTGGTGGCCCACCCGATCTCTCCAGTCCAGGGACAGTCTGGATTTGTATCCTGGGTAGGAGGAGGACGGCCCTCCCTTGGGGGGGGGGGGATAATGGTTCCCGGTACAGGACGGCTGCAGCTGGTGAGGACAGGGCTGAAACAGCCCCTCAATCCTGTCAGAAGGATAAACACCTATATAGAAAACATATATATTATCTTTACAAAGTTTTCTTTGAGGCATCAGCAGCTCTTTAAGCATTCCCATTCATGTCTGCAAGGGACAGATCGTTTTGTGTTGTGGCTCCTGTCCTCTGGAATTCCCTTCAAATTGCCATCAGGTCTATTGGTAAAGAGATCTATTTGAAGATGGAAGTCAAGAACAGTCTCCTTTGTGCCGCTTACCCTGCCCTAGTTACCTAAATTATTACAGAAAGAATCTAATTTATTTTTTGCTCTATTTATTTTTTTGTACAAAATAAAGAATTTATCACAGTCTGGCATTTTAATGTCTGTCCTGCAGTATTCTTTAAAGTGCTCCGAGTTTGTAGAGGGGCACTAATAAATAAAATGGAATCCAGCCTAACCTAATTACGAGGAGTAGGGTCGGGACAGAGGAAAATAAAAAAACAAATTAACAGATGTTTCCAAGTCACTCCACTTACATACATACAATTGCCGGCAGATAAGAACCAAAACTGCCAACCTAGCCTGCCCCATGATGCTCTTCTGTACAGAGTATCCCCTTCCCCCCTTTTATTGTTTCCTGATTTCCCCTTTACCCACCCTCTGATAAGTCCACCCCTGCCCCCGCACTCTCAGGTTCCCCTTGTGCCTGTCCCATGCGTGCTTAAAACCACAGACAGTTTCAGCCCCCACCACCTCGACTGGCAGCCCATTCCAGGCATCCACCGCACTCTCGGAGAAAAAGTACTTTCTTGTATTTCCCCTAAACTTTCCTCCCTCCAGCTTCATACCATGACCTCTAGTTGTTGAGCTCTTTTTCTTCTGAAATAAGTTTCCCTCCTGTATCCTGTTAAACCCCTTTAGATATCTGAAAGTCTCAATCATGTCCCACTTCTCCCTCCAGGAAGTACATATTTAGATCCCTCAATCTGTCCTCATATGCCCTCCCATGCATCCCATGAATCATTCTGGTGGCTCTCCTTCGGATAATCTCTATCCTCTCAACGTCCTTTTCAGATGTGGTCTCCAGTACTGGACGCAGTACTCAAGGTGAGGCCTGACCAACGTCTTGTACAGGGGCACCATGACACTTACTGACACAATGACACTCATTGGAATAAGAGTAGTTGGTAACATTGTAATTTAAAGCTGGAGGGGACTTTGGGTCAATAAAGTCTACCCCTGCTTCACAAGCTGGCATCAACAAGTATACTGTGCAGACATGTACAGATTTATAGAGCATTTCCATCCATCCATTCTATTACCCAGGGTGCCTTGTGACATCACACCACTCATATTACAAAAAATGTGCCTCAGGAACAGATATTTAATAAATCAGAGATCCTTTAATTGCTTAGTTCTTTAAAAAATGAAAAATTCACCTTTCATTTTACTCTGAAATGGGCATTTTTCAGTTGAAGTCCTCCTGTCACTATAGCAAACAAAAATACGGGGGAGGGGGATCACAGGATTCTCGCATTTCTAAATCATGTCTCTCAATTTTGGACAGATCTGGGGGGAAACCCCTCCCTTACAAAATCAGCTGATTTTTACTTTTCTCTCCACTACTGAATTAATCACAACACTCATTTCAATGGACCCCATAAATTTTGTTAATCCCCCTACCTGTAAGACACGGGGGAATCCCACTATGACACAAACAGCAAATTTTAAGCCATAGGTGTCTCTCATGCTAACAAAAGAGGATTTTGGATTTAATGAATCACTTTATTATAAAATGGGCTGGGAAAATCCTGCACTGTGATGTGTAGTATCTGAGCAAATGACCGTGGTAAATCCTACAATAAACCCTCATTCTGGAAGAAACAATTACTCACCAAAGTAATATTACTTCTTCCAGGGTATTCTTCAGCATTATTGACAGATGCAGTATGCCAGCTGGGTTCAGCTGCCTCAGAGAGGAGGAGTCAATGCAAATGAGGAAGGCATTGGTCAATCAGGATAGAGATAGAGTAGAGTGCTGCCTGCAATCAGCTTGAGGGACCTCAGAACAAATTTAGGAGCTGAAAAAGAGCAAAAACTGTCCAACAGGAGTAAAAAACTGTCAACAACACACAAACTATCTATTCTAATCCACTATTGTGAAAACATTTTATTACTCAGATCAATACCAGTTAGCAAGTTTGGCTAAATCCCATAACAGAGCCCTTAGACAAGGTTTCCAGGGGAGGAAATGTGGAAGTGTCAATAATGCTAAAGAATACCCTGGAAAAAGTAATATTACTTTGGTGAGTAATAGTTTCTTCTCACCCCAGGAATTCTTTAGCATCTATTGACAGATGCAGACTTCAAAGCAGTGCAGTTGGGAGGAGGGCACAGAAACCTATTTAGAAAAAAGGCTCTGTAGCACTGCCCTGCCGAACTTCGCATCTGAACAGGACTGCACATCCAAGCAATAATGCTTGGTGAAAGTGTGGACCAATTTCCAAGTAGCTGTTCTACAAACTTCCAGCAACGGGATATCCCTGGAAGCCATAGGTTCAAAAGGAGGATCCATGAGCTTGGCTATACAAAGGTTAAGGTCCCATGGGGGAACAGGTGGAGAAGTCCCTTGAAAAACTTCTTGAAAATGGGTTGAGAAATAAGTGATTTCTCTTTACCTGCAGAAAGGTAGGCCGAAATGGCCGCTAAGTGAACTCTTAAGGAAGATGCCTTTAGACCTCCCGCCTGAAGATGGACCAAGTAATCCAATAAGGAAGGAGAAGAGACCTGTAAAGGGTCTAAGCCCTTATCCCTACACCAGAAAGAAAAAACGTCTCCACTTGGAGGCGTAGGTTTTCCTTGTGTTGGGTTTTTTAGCCATCCGTAAAATATTCAGTACTTGTTCTGAATACAAAGAGTCTGGGAACTCTAACTCCTCAAGTACCAGGCTTTGAGGTGAAGAGACTGGATGTTGGGGAACACCACTCCGGTCTGAGGAAAAGTCAGAAGGCTGAGACACTAAGGAAGTCTGATGGGTTTCTTTACCGATAAGGAGAGGAGCAGGGAATACTGTCTCGTCTAATCAGGAGCCACCAAGATCATGGTGGCCGGTTGTTCCCTTAACTTGAGAAGTACTCTGTACAGAAGAGGAAAGGGAGGGAATGCATAAAGGAACCTCCCCGTCCAATCTAGGGTCAACGCATCCGTGGGAATAGTCCCCAGAATTGGGGGCCTGCAACAGTACAGGGGTAATTGAAGGTTCAGACTGGATGTGAACAGATCCAGATCTGGGACGCCCTATTTTCTGAACACCGTGTGAAGGACTTGCTTGTTGAGGGTCCACTCGTGGTGGCCCTGACTGATGCGGCTTAGGGCATCTGCCAGAAATGTTGTCCTTGCCTGGAAGATGGATGGTCGAAAAAGACATGTCCAGGGAATAGGCAAGGGACCAAATCCTCATGGCTTCTGTGCAGAGTTTGGTTGATCGAGTCCCTCCCTGTTAGTTGATGTAGAACATGGCCATCGTATTGTCTGTCCTTACTTGCACAGACTGACCCCTGAGCTGAGAAGTGAAGGCCTTGATGGCGAGGAGCACAGCTCTGAGTTCCAGAAGACTGATGTGGAGGGAGGATTCCCTTGGTGTCCAAGTCCCCCTTATGGCCAAGTCCCCCAGATGGGCCCCCCTTCCAAGGAGGGAAGCATCGGTAGTCAAAATCTGGGAAGGTTGGGGAGTTAAAAAAGATACCATGACCCTGAGATTGTCTGCGTCTTTCCACCAGTCCATGGATCGAAGAAATGTCTCAGTGACTGGGATGAGCTTTGTAAAGGGGTCTCTTCTCTGGGACCAATGAGACCTGAGGTAAAACTGAATGTCCCTCATCTGGAATCTGGCACTACTGTGGTCATTGAGACCACATGACCAAGAAGTTTGAGGAAATGTCTGGCTGGTCTTGGTTGGCCTGGACTGAATGAGTTTAGCAAAGAAAGGAAATAGTTGACCCTATCTGAAGGGAGGAAGGCCTTTCCTTGCAGAGTGTTGAGCTCTGCCCCTATGAAGTGTAGAATTTGAGCAGGCTGAAAATGCAACTTTTTTTCATTAATAAGGAAGCCCAGGGACTCTAGGATATGCCTTGTCCAAATTAGGGCCTCTGAAACAGACTGGGACGAGCTGGTCACAATCAGCCCATTGTCCAGGTAGGAATAGACTGAGATTCCCTGACTTCTGAGATGAGCTGCAACCACTGCCAGGCACTTGGTGAATACTCTGGGAGTGGAAGTGAGCCCAAAAGGCATGGCTGCAAACTGATAATGCCCGGAGGGAAGACAAAATCTGAAGAACTTTCTGTGGGATTGCCTTATTGGCACATGAAAGTAGGCGTCCTTCAGATCCAAGGAGACTAGCCAGTCCCCTTGCTTTCGTGAGTGTATGACCTGAGTCAAGGTAACCATTCTGAACTTTGGTTTTGTCAGGTGATTGTTCAGGTACCTTAGGTCCAGAATAGGTCGCCATTCCCCCGTTTTCTTTAGGGTCAGGAAATATTTCGAATAAAGACCCTTTCCCCATTGGGAAAGTGGCACTCGTTCCATGGCCTTGGCCCTCATGAGATTCTTGACCTCTACCTTCTAGCAGTAATCGTTCTGCAGGGAAGGAAGGTCTTGGTTGTAAGGGCCTGTGGAGAAGGGGGAATTTTTCGAACTGAAGGGATAGGCCCTACTCCACTACCTCCAAAACCCACTTGTCTGAAGTGACCTGACACCAACAATGGAGGTAGTGCGAGAGCCTGCCCCCCATGGGAAGCGGAGAGGTGACCAGCAAGGAGTCAGAAAGACCGTTGTCTAGACTGAGTAGAAGAAACAGGAGTGGGGTTAGCTCTTCTTTGACCCCTCCTGCTCCTACCTCTGAAAAAATACTCTTGTCTGAGAGAAATCCATGTTATATGGCATGGAGAAGAATGTCCAAGGGAAATAACCCCTGCCCTTACCCCCTCTATGGCGAGCTCTCAGAGAGAGGGAGCTTTTCTTTCACTGAATTACTCTTGTATGTGTGTTTGAACTTGTCCATTCTTTTCATACAGACTTCAGTATGATCCCCAAAAAGAGAGTTATTCTCAAAGGGGGAGTCTAACGCCTGGGCTTGGACATCCTGTGTAAGACTAGTAGTTCTCAACCAAGCAAAACGTCTGAGAGAAATAGCCTGAGCCATGACCCTCAAGGCTGTATCATTATTATCTACGGCCATGTGAAACTGGTACTTTGTAGCTTCCACGGCTCGTTTAACAGTTTCGGAAGCATCTCTGAGCATAGTGTCCCCCCATGTTGCACTATGGCCAGTACAGTTTTTAATAGAGCCCTCTGATATCTAGCTGTGTATGCCATGAAAGAAGACGTGCAGCAAGAGAGAGGCGGTAGCATAAGATTTCTTACCCATAAGAACTATTTTTCTAGAGTCTTTTTCTGGTGGAAGAACAGATAGCGACACATTAGCTTTGTCACAGGCTGCTGTCTGAGCTACCCCGCTGTGATCTAGATGTGTATAAAGAAAATCAGCAGTGGACTTACAGAGCTGGTATTTCTTCTCAATCCTTCTGTCTACCCCGGTAGAAGTTGAGGGGGTTTCCAGAACCTTAAACGTACATTTCTTCATAGTGTTGTGGATAGAGAATGAGCCTCTTAGGAGGAGAAATGCCCATCATCTCCACGTAGTCATCTTCCATCTCCTGATCAGTGTCATCCTGGAGAGGCAGGTCCAGGGTGTCCACCATCTGTTTTAAAAATGTAAAAAAGGAAGAGACTTCTTCACTTGTATCAGTATCATCATTAACACCAACCCCAGGGTGGCCATCAGGAATAAGAGGGTCCCTATGAGGCGATTCGCCACCATGATCCTCTCCCTCATCAAAATAAAAACCCCGGGCGTAGGGGTCCTCAAGAAGAGGATCACTCGGTCCCACAGGAGCCGAGAAAATATCACCCATAGATTGTAAAGTCAGATATAAATGCCAAGCTTTTGCTAAATCATCTGCAGAGGGCACATTTTTATCAGCTACTGTTGTCTCCGAATGCCTTTCGGGAGGAGGGACAGTAGTGTTATTATCTTTCTTAGACTTTTTTGTAGGGGTAAGCTCAGAAACCTGCTCTGAAGTTCTTTTAGAGGCTTGGCTAGAATTTTTACTTCTACCAGACTTAGTTTCACTGGAGTCCCTAGAGGACTTCCCATTAATTCTGTTTTGACTTGAGGTACCCTCCTCAGCGCTTTTAAAGAAGGAGGAGGTAGACTGAGAGACCATGGTAAAGGGGTAGGCCAAAGCTAACTAAATCAAAATTAACCTTACTAGAGGTAAAAATATATATATTTTTTTTCACAACAGTGGAAAAGAGCAGAAACCACCTCCACATCTCTTACCAACAGAAGCCCACTGCACAGTCACACAAAAGATGTCTCCCCAGAAAAAAGGGGGATTACCCTTCAAATATATTAAAACTTATATAAGAAAGAAAAAGAGGGTCCCAGAAATTCACACAGGTGCGCAACGGAAATTAGCGCACGAGCAAAAACAATTCAATGATTTTAACGCAAAAGCAGTAAAAAAAAAAAACAGAAAAATACTGAAAACTAACGATTTAAATAAAAACGACGAATTTATCGCAAGCGGGTGACATTTACCTCAGAAAACTGCTCAATGGAAAATATGAAACCCCTGTGATCATGCGGAACCTAGCGAGTTATGTAAAATAGGTAAAATGAGAAAAACATACAAAATACCTTGAGCAAGCACTCAAAAGGAAGAAATGGCACAGGAAGGTCTCTGAAGAGGAGAGCTCCGGGGCAGTGTTGCCAGTTCAGCAGAGAAAAAGTTATGAGGTCCCTCTGGCTGATTGCAGGCAGCACTCCACTCTATCTCTATCCTGACTGACCAATGCCTTCCTTATTTGCACTGACTCCGCCTCTCCGGGGCAGCTGAACCCAGCTGGCATACTGCATCTGTCAACAGATGCTAAAGAATTCCTGGGGTGAGAATCTTGTATTCTTCTTGCATTATGTTCAGCAAGGATATTCTTAAGCAATAATCTGCAAAAGGGTGAGGGTTATCATGGGATTTACCAATGTCAGGTGTGGTATGTCCTGAGGCCGCAGGCTGAGTGACAAACCACACCATAGGTAGGTAAATCCAATCATTACCCACACCTTGGAGTGGATTATTGCAATGATGCAATGGGATAATTATGAAAATAAAAAAATAAAAAGTGTGTTGTATTTTAGCTGTTTTCTAATTTTTATACAGATATTCTTCTGCAGTAGTTTCAACAGTCATTTGTTGCTGGGCAGATTATGGTTGTAGATGTCTTCTGCCTCTTCTTCCTTGAGTTTGTGTGATATCCATTTAATGTTTTTTTTTTCCTGTTTGGGTGGTATTTTTGTGTCTTGTACCTCTTCCCCTTGCTTCACTGTTTTTGTTTTCTTTGTTTGATGGTGTTTTTGTAAGTGCCAGAAGAGCGAGTCAGCTGTGGTGCTGGGTGATGTGAGTCAAGAGAGAACACGAAGGAGCAGCTGGCAGTGGCGGAGTGAGTCAGGCAGCCTGACTGTTGTTGTGGATGCATGAGGTTCTGTCTTTTCTTTCTTTTTTTCAGTTTAAAACTGCTATGGAGCAGCAGGAGGAGTGGTAAGAAAAAGACAGCATGGTATAAGCGACTGGGAGTTAGAACATGGTGCAATCAGCTGGCAGGTATCAGCTGTTTGGTGATGGGGACGCCTGCACTGTGTTTGTATACAACGGTAGCCATAGTTTAATTCAAAACTGGTGTACAGCAGCACATACCAAGAATAATAAACAGCATGAGTGAGGCACATATGTTTGACTGAAAGCTGCAAATTCTGAATAGCAGTCAACTTCAGCAGAGGAAAAATGTAAGCAGGCTTATTTAGAATTTTTTTCTGGGGAGGGGGCATAGGTATATTGGTATTGTTAGTTGTGCTATTGCCACCTCGACCGGCACTTTTTGCATGGGTTGTCACAGGATTTACCAACACTCAAAAAGGCCAGACAATTATAATCACAGATTACTGAACCTCACTGTAATATTCTTTTTATCTTTGTTAATAAACTAGGATTCACTGTATAATTACAGTAAGGCACTCCAGGGTGTGGGTTGCTGGGGAATTTACACAGATACTGGATTGTTTAGATGGTGTACACAAGTCCTGTAAACAAACCACATCCTGTTTCGCCTTAATGTTTAATAGATCTATAGAGAGTATAAGAAATTGGCACTTGTCAACGTTGTCTAACGGAGAATTTGGACACGGTAAAAACCTGGTTTGTAGTTATGGCCCTTGCAGATTCTCCTTTAGCTGTATGACTTGGTTTCCATACCAACGTCCCTTTACTCCCCTGGTTTAATTTACAGCCATTCCAGTTCCAAAACAATTAAACAGTCTGACTGACAGAGAGAGAGAGAGAGAGAGAGACAATCACAAGCAAAAGATTGTGACCAGCTCCCAAATAAACCTCAGTTTAAGTGAACTGTAACAGACAAGGGTCCAGTTTATCTGCAGATGTCCTTACAAATACACAAATGGGTTTAAATTCAGTTTTGTTCTGTAGTGTTGTATAACTGAATCCAGATTTATGCCAGCTGTGGTTGGCGCCCCAAGTTCTCTTCAAATTGCAGGAGTTGCATCAGGTAATATATATCTACACAGCCTCCCACCACTGCTGTACATAAGGCTGTCTTGTTCCTTGCTACATCTGGCCTCATTGCCAGGGTAGTCTTGAGAGATGGACTGAGTGACAAGTTCAAGTTAAAGGACATCTGCTCTAACAAGAAAGCCAGTATTTTCTGCAGACGCTATTTTTGAAATGCTGCTTCACATTCTGTTATTGTCCCATCTTTTCTGGCCCTTTTACTAAATTTAGTGTGTGTTTCTGATTTAAACTCTGGTGGTAAGGCAGAGTCCTTCTTAAGTTCTTAAACTATCGGAATGCATCCATGCTGTACTATTGAACTCTGTGGTTAAAAGGGACATAAACTACATCGCACAGTTCTAAAGTGGTCCTTACCGCCACTGAAAATCAGAAAAACACCCAGTGAATGTACTAAAAAGCCTGTGAATGAAACAATAAAAGAATGGAAAGCAGTATTTAAACACCAGCTTCATCAGGAAAACAGGACAGGTTCAGTGCTTTTCTCTACCAAAAGGGAAAAACATAAGAGAGTGGGACATGCACCGGGTGTCTACATGTTGCAACTGTAAAAGGCAGAATCACTTGTCAGTGTTCAACTACAAGAAAGAGGTAAAAAAAAAAAAAAACATTTGTAGATAGGGGATTCTCCTTTACCTCCACTGTATAGGAACAGACTTACAAGGTGTTGGCTACGTCAATGCTATTAGAACTCTCTCTTTTGATAATGGTTTATTTGAAAGATGTCTACATGAATGAGTTTGGAACAAGGAAGGGAATCGCTTAACTGTATTTTTTATATATATATATATATATACACATTTTCTTCACTTTTTTCTTCCCCCTGGTTGCAGCGGCATCCCCACAGCCCTGTCATCAACTCGTTCTGGGGACTTACAGGTCAACACCTAGGTGGCCTGCCCTGCAAGGTGAAGCCCCACCTGCGGGGGACACCAGATGAACCAGGGGTATTTTCCTCCGGCTGTCCCAGGGGTGTCGTGTGCATAAGGATACATGTACATGCTTCCATCCACATGAGGCATATGGATGTGCCAAGCCTGCCAATGCCCTTCCCACTCCAGCCTCCACTAGATGGCAGTCAAGATGCAGGAACCATCCCTCTGAGGGAGGCGAGGAGTCATCAGATGCTCAATCCTTCCCTCTCCCGGCCAGACTATGAGCGATCGTAATCCGTTCCCAACTCTCGGGTCGCCTTTGCGGCTGGTAGTGTGGTGTCAAGCACTTCAAACCACCACCCCCACTGAGCCAGCTATTGTGGGTCTGTGCTTTTATTTTTATGTTCTCTTTCCTTTAGTTGATGCCAACCTATATATAAACAGTACCATTCTGACTCTGACAGTTGAGAGCTGCCCTCCTGCACAGGAGAACTTTGGGCTCCGAATCATCTTCTCTATGATCCACAAACTCAAACTTCTATCTCGAGTCTTGAAATACTAAATCAAAAAAGTGGGCAGAATTAGATGGTCATTCTAGAACCCTCATGAAACTAGGGGCTCAGACAAGTAAATGAAACAGAACGTCATTTGAAAGCTTTTACAACAAGAAGTAAAGATCAAATTTGTTTCTGGCTAAGTTACAGGTTCAACATAGTTCTCCTTTAAAGGGATAGATTTTAAATAAACAAAAAATGTGCCAAGTGTTTTGATTTATGTATGTAGTCCTACTGCAGCCTTTCCCTTGACTGCTCTTAGGATTTTTTTCTAAACTTGTTACATGTTTTATGGCCACTGGGGAGCTCCATGCTTGCTCCTTTTATTGCCTTTCCTTTTCCCACAGTGCCTCTCATCCCAATGTTGCAGTGATGTAGAGCCCACTGATCCAGCGAGTGCTGGTCTACCATCCTGTCTGCAGCAGTACAACTAGGACTACATACAAATCAAAACACTCTGCACAGCCACTGTTTTGTAAATTTCTGACTATAGTTCCCCTTTAAGGCATGTAAAAACGCAAAAACCCAACCCCAATTCCTTTTAGCCCATTACATAAATGTTAAAATTTCCTGGGGAGGCTTACTGATACCCCACAGTAAAAAAACAGAACCAAATGTTTCTTCTCATAGTTTGGACAGACTCGAGCTCTGAATACAGAGAAACCTATCTGCAGCTTGCCATTATGATGTTACAATATCACGTTTACATTATCACAATATTTGTGTAAAAAGTTCTCACAACTGAATGACTATCCCAAGGTTAAATCTAGACTTCAGAAAGTCAAAATGTTTACTACAGTATATATTGTGCTACTTGATAACTGCTCGTTTTATTTTTTTATTTTGCCACAAAAAGGGAGAAAAAATGCAGGTAGAGGTAAAGAACACATGTCCCTCAAGGCTGATGGAGGCTGGGATCCCAGCATCTTTCTCACTTTCATGATAGCCTGTGTACATTGCTAAATGTTTTTTTTTTTTCTGACCAAATATCAGCACTGTGATTCTAACCTTTAGCCACTGTAGTGGTAAAGGGTCTTCTGTTAATGTAGTGAATTACTTTGTTATCAATTATCTACCGGAGTTTTGTTTTTAGCCATACCTTGAAGAACCCTATGATTCCAACTCCGTACTCCACACAGTATTTATCCAACAGCTCTCGGTTCCAAGCATCCAAGTTGACATATTTCAGTAAATTCTCATAGATGATCAGGGAAAAGTGCCCCCTGTCTTTGTCTGTAAGTGTTGGCATATCCCCCTTCCCTGGGGCAATCTCGGTCCGATACTTGAAGCGACTGGACTCAAGGATGGCAATAATCTCCTGGCCCAGTTGGGAGTACAGGCTTTCTACAAACACCAGCACCATGAGGTCCGTCCGTGAAGAATCTGATGGCAACAGGCTCTTCAGTGGGAGGAGGCGGGATGGGGTGACCTTGGGGTCATCGCAGTCTGTGGTCTGCACTTTCCCTGATGGCTCCAGCTCCCGCTTCACCCCATAAAGATAATAAGCTGAGATAAATACGCTTACCACACAAAATGCGGAAAGTAGCAGCATGACTACCTGAGGGCTCAATGGCCTGGATATCCTCCTCAGTCGTCCCAGAAAGCCCATTATCTTTCCTCCTCTCAAATTATTCTTAAGTTTTATCTTTACATACAGTATAAATGATTAAAATGTTCGCAATTCCCTCACGCTCTTTAAGCCTTTTCATGTCACCATTGCAAATTGGTTCCAAGTCCGCCTTGCTATTAAAATCATCTGGACCCTGCCAAATCCCCAATATCCCTGGGCTTCAGTTGCCTCTGCCCTTCATCCTGCTGTTCACTGGGAGTTCAGGAATGTTGGTCTGCAGCTCTGGTGAGTCCGTGCCGGCAGGGTGACAATACGGTCCTCCATCTCCACTATTCCAACACATGGCCTACTTCGTACCAGTCAGCTATTCCAGACATTCTGCAAAACACAGTAAAACAAACAAAGGCATGGATGAAAATCAGGAAAGTTTTGCTTTCTACTTACTAAAACAGAGCAGGTAGAATATAACCATGTCACCTACTTTACTAGCCGAGCTTACAAAGCTGCTGCTTCAGATGAACAGATAGATGCAGTGATGGCTACAGACCTCCTGGTTCAGATTTAGCTACACAATAACCAATTATGAGAGGAGGGCTGTGTTGATGTACCCGCAGCCTTCTGTACATGCATGCAGTGTGTGTCATGCTGTGACTGACACGACTATATGTGCTATCTGACACAGCAGAGTGCCTGTCACACTCAGTCTGAGAATTATATTCTAGGCTGGAGATACTACACACAAAGGATAGATCAGTATGGTTTAATGGCTCGAGGAAATAACTGCAAACCCAGGTAAGCAATCGGCCCACTGTGCAACCTCAAGCAAGTTACTTGAAAAATTTAGTAGAAGCAGGATGCTACTATAGGCAAGATGCTGCACCTCAGCTATGCTATTCTAGGTATAATAAATCACAAATCAAGACAGATGTGTTTTACAAGTGCCAAGCCCCCACCCCCAACTACCTTTCTCATTCCCTTGTCGATCAGCTTGACTGCTGATCAACTGCTGCAGTAATCAGAAAACCACTGTCCTGCTGAATGTTTAATGCTCACTACACCATATACAATACCCTTCCCCCTAACATTCCTGTGCCAGTACACACAGCATACTCACTGCTAGTGGAGTTGCTACAAGGGTTCCCACAGCTGTAGTCCTTCAACTGAGCTCCACGATCAGCAGTGCAGATACAGACTGACTAGTGTCCAAGGGGTGCGGTCGACCCCCCCCCCAGCAATCTGTGGCAACTGCCCTCTCTAGAACAACAGTAGTAGGTGGATAATGCTTAAGCAGTAAAACACCCTTGTCAAATAGACTTTTTACCTTCAGTCTCAGGGCTTAAAAGAGAGGTCAGTTCTGTGCTGGAACTGCTTTCCCTCTGAAACTGCCTTTGTCCATGTTGCCACAGAGATACCTCTGGCTGGGAAGGTACTGTTGGTGAGTGGTTGTCACTACATAGGATGTTAGTGCCCTTGAGAACTGGGAGTGCCTCTATCTCGTGTGAAACAAACAGAGATAGACTGTACTTCCTTGGAATATGTGCAGTGCTCACAATGAATCCTGCTGATACAATTCCCAAAGATGAGACAGTCCACGAATATTGAAATTCAAAGTTGTATTTATTGGAAAAAAATCCAAACAAAAACACAGGCTGCCACTGCTGACAGATGACCAGCAAGTCAAAATGCAAGTCAGATGCCCCGGCACTTCGCTCAGTGAAGCTTCTTTGGTGGGGTTCCTAGGTGGAATGTCATCCCTCTTATACCAATACATCTGTGATGTTATCTGAAACCACCTATTACATTCAGTTTACAGTTGACAGTATGAGGTCATCTCAGTACAATTGTTATCAATTATCTATAAGGTAGAAAAAAATGGGCAGCCTGGATGGGCCTTGCGGTCCTTATCTGCTGTCAACTTCTATGTTTCTATGTTTATAGTATCAGATGATGGTGGGATTTGAACAGTGACCAAGACATTACGAACAGACTATATCACTGTCATACTGCAAAACACTGAAAAGAGACCAGCGATGATAATATATATCAGTCAAAATTGCCCAACTTACATTTGTAATAGCAACACATGAAAAGTACAGTTACGTAAGAACTTACCGTAATAGTAGATCTTCCAGAGAAGCTCTTGAGGCAGGTAATACTGGTAGGACTGAAGCCAGCAGGCACCAGGACCCCATGGAAAACTTCTAGCCAGCAGTACAGAGCCAGGAACGCCCTCAATGTCACGCATTCCATAAAAGGAGGGCGGTCCCCGGCGTCCCCTCAGTTCTCCCACCAGAGACTCCAGCACCGTGTACAGAAGTTGGTCTGCAACAGAGAACCAAGGTCAGTTCCACATAGGGCAACAAACTGATTCCTGAAATAGGAATGCAGAGAGAATCCTCAAGGGCGAAGATGGTTGGGAAGCAGCACCTGCTGCAAGAGCTTCTCTCGAAGATCTACTATTAAGGTAAGTGCTTACGTAACTGTACTATCTTACTTCGAGAGTCAGCTCTTGCAGCAGGTAACACTGGCAGGACTTAGTCCCAAGCAGTAAAGAGACCCAGAACAGATACAGGGTGGAGGAAAAAGAAGAAAAGAGAGAGGACGGTACTCTCAAGAGAGCAGCCCTTGCAGGACAGCAAGTCTGAAGCCCGTTCTGCATCTGGAGGTGATGTCTACACGGTAATGTCTAATGAACGTGTGGACTGTGCATGTGTCTGCCACGGATACGTTTTTCAAAGCGGCAAATGATGCCGCTACTCCCCTTGTGGAGTGACCGTTAGCCGAGCCCGGTAAATGTTTGTCGAATTTTTTTGTTGTTTAAGTTTTTAATTTTTCAATTACTTAACATACAAACATTTTTCAGGATATCATACAATACAATGCACCACTGTGTACCATCAACGCAGTGTATTTAGGAGTGCTAGTTCTCATTACTTATTTATCTTACCTCCCCCAGGCTTCCAACTTCTGCCTGACATTGGGTGGGGGGAGAGGCATATATGAAATGACTGCTATGCGGTGCTTATTACTATAAAGTAGTAAAAAAGGAGCATGAAGAAAAAGTTGACATCCTATCTGTCATAACCTGGAGTATCATCTTCAAGAGGTGATTCTCAACTTACTGCTCCTGGAGAAGTTTGTTGTAGTTCTGATAACAAAATGAAATGCAATTGACCAGCCATTTGGAGAGAGTCTGTTTGGACACAGGTGCCCCATGGATTCTGGGGGCAAACAAAACAAAACAAAAAGCTGGTGGGAGTGCCTGAGCTCCTGTATTCTGGAAAGGTAATATCACAGGATACGACGCACATCTAACGTGTAAAGGAGAGCCTCGCCTCAGTTTGAGTGTTCCGGAGAATAAACCGGAAGGTGTATGTTCTGTTTCAGAGTCAGTTTGGACACCACCCTTGGTAAGGACTTAAGACTGGTCCGCAAGGACACCCGGTCCCTATGGAACACTAACTAGGGCTCTTTACACATCAGAGCCTGTAGTTCAGAGATCTTCCGAGCCGAAGTAACGGCAACCAGAAATAACGTTCTCGAAGAGAAAAAGCGTAGCTTGCAGTCCATGGCTGGCTCAAATGGGGGCAAAGTGAGCCTCTCCAGTACGAACAAGAGGTCCCAAGGGGGCACAGAGTCCCTGATAGGGGGTTTTAAGTGGAGAACTGATAGGGGGTTTTAAGTGGAGAATGCTGTGCAGGAAAGTGCATGCCAGGTCCAGCTGTGCCACGGCTTTACCATGAACAGGCACATGGTAGGCAGAAACTGCAGACAAATGGACCTTAATGGGCGAGTAGCTCAAACCTGAGTCCGATAGTGACAGCAGGTACTCGAGAATCAAGCTCACCGGACAGGCCAAGGGGTCTAGTCGGCGGGCGGTACCAGAGGCAAAAATGTTTTCATTTCATGGCACAGGTGGCCCTAGTGGAAGGCTTTCTGGCGGCCACCAAAATGTTAGCAACTCTGTCCGAGAGACTGAAGCATGACATGGCTAGATCCTTAGGAGCCACGCGTGGAGATGCAATGATCTCAGGTCTGGGTGCACCAGTTTCCCATTGTCCTGAGACAGCAAATGAGAGCTCAATGGCAATGGTGGTTTGACTGTCAGCTGCTGCAGCAGGGGAAACCAAATCTGCCGTGGCCACAATGGGGCTACTAGAATCATTTCGGCCCCCTCCGCCTGCAGTTTGAGAAGTACTTTCTGCAGGAGCGGGAAGGAAGGGAACGCGTAGAGGAATCTCCCTTTCCAAGAGAGGGACAATGCATCTTGCTATAAAATACCAGGCCCAGTATCTAGCGAGCAAAAATTGGGCAACTTTGCGTTGATAGGGGATGCAAAGAGGTCCACTTCTGGTCTGCCCCATCTATCGAAGAGGTCTTCTACAACAGACTGCTGAAGGGCCCACTCGTGCGCTCTGGACCATAGCATCGGTTGGGGTGTTTTGTGCACCTGGGACTTGATCTGCGGAAATATCCAAATGGGGGTTTATGGCCCAGTTCCATACCCACATTGCTTCATGGCAGAGGGGGTACAAGTGGGTGCCACCCTGCTTGTTGAGGCAGAACACCACCGCCGTGTTGTCCGTCTGTATCAAGAAGTGTCCCAGGTGAAGCGTGGTGTGCAGCACCTGTAAGGCATAGTGGACTGCTCTCATCTCTAGGACACTGATGTGTAAGAGCCCTTTGGACTCAGACCAAGTCCCCTGGGTCCTGTGGGTGCCCAGATGTGTGCCCCAACTTGTGCCGGAAACATCTGTCGTCAAGATTTGGGCCAGCGGTGTTCTCTGGAAGGGATAGAGACCGGTTGGTCCAGGTCGTCCCATCATTGGTCACACTGGACTCTCTGTGTCCACTGAATTGTCTTCATATGCCATCTGGCCAGGGGAACCATGGCAACAGAGGCTGCCATGTGGCCGAGGAGCCGGAGAAGCGTCCAGGCTGATGCCCTTGTGAGGGACAAGATGTGGCAGGTCAGACTGCGGAGACGGACTGACCTGTCCTCTGGGAGGAAGGCCTTTCCTTGAGTAGTGTTTAGTATCGCCCCGATAAACTGGAGGGACTGGGTCAACAACAAGGATGACTTTGCTGCATTTATGGTGCTCCTTAGTTCTCCAAAGAGAGAACAGGTGCCTTCCATTGTGTGCTGCGGTTGCTCCCTGGTTGGGGCTGCTAGGAGCCAATTGTCCAAGTATGGCAAAACGTGGTGGCCCTATATCCAAAGGGCTGCTGCGACCACTGCCAGACACTTGGTGAAGACCCTAGGAGCTGAGGAAAGCCCGAAGGCTAACGGCCAGAATTGGCAGTGCCTCCCCTGAAACTTCAACCTGAGAAACCTCCTGTGAGACTTGGCTATTAGGATGTGTAGACAGGCGTCCTGCATATCCAGTGACACTAGCCAATCTCCCTGGTGTAGCATGGGCAATAATCCCTGCAGAGTGACCATCCGGAAATGTACTCTTTAAACTGGTTGAGGTCGCTGAGGTCCAAGATGAGGTGTAGATCACCCGTCTTCTTTGACACTAGGAAGAAATGTGAATAAAATCCTGTTCCATGCTGGGAGGCTTGCACTGGCCCTATCTGAATTAGTTCTGCGTGAGCAGGGGAACAACGGGAATGGATTGGTGGCCTGTTCAGTGGCATTTGCAGGAATTCGATCGAGTGCCCTCTGTCTATCATTTGTAGAACCCACTGGTCGGAGGTCACCTTTCGCCAACCCTGGCCGTAAATAGAAAAGCGACCTCCGACCACCTCCTCTGCCAGGCACTCGGAAGGAGGAGGGTTCAGCAAGGAGTCAGGCTGTGGTGGGAGGGGAAAGACTGGTCTGGTTTAGTGGCCTTAGATCCGGAGCCTGCTGTGCCTTATGAAGAGCCCTTATGACTGTAGCTGCCTCTTTGATGCTGCTGTGGCTGGTATCTGGTGTGCTCTCTCACATTCCCACGAAAGCGGTGCTTCTGAAAGGGCCTTTATTTCGGCTTGTACATAGAGTGCACCAAACAAATGGCCTTGCCTGAATCCTGTAGCTTGGTGATTATCTTATCCGAATCTTCACCAAAAAGGACAGAGCCTCTGAACGGTGCATCCAAGATACTGGTCTGGATGTCTTGGGCAAAGCCAGATACTCGGAGCCATGAATGGCATCTGACACATGCACCCATGGCTGCCGCCCTTGCAGCTGTGTCCGCTGAGTCATAAGCTGACCGCAGGACAGGTGTGCCAATATCCGAGCCCGTTTGGAAAAGCTTCTCCAACTCAGCCTTCTGTGGGCAGTCCAGGATTTCCTTCACTATGTCCATCCCCTGCTGCCAAAGGGCATTTTGGAACTGCACCATATGAGTCAAGAGATTAAGGGATCTTATAGTGCATGTTGCTGAGGAGTAGACCTCACGCCCCATAGCGTTCAACTGTTTAGACTCCCGATGCAGAGGCTGTGTGCTAAGGTGCCGTAGCCTCTGGGATCTGTCATGGGCAGCCAAAATTACGACAGTCTGCCATGGGCTGCTCGCCCAGGAAAGGTTCCTCCTTTGGGGCCCTATATAGGCGCACTGCCTTTTTGGGCACTGTGGAGCAGGTGTAAGGGTGTTTCCAGGCTGCCTTGGTGACATCTAGAAATGTGTCGACCAAGGCCAGGCTCACTGCAGGCTTTGGTCTTTTTGGCACAGATAATTCGCCAGACGGAGCCTCTCTGGGTCAAGGTCCTCCGTGTCCCAGCCCATATTTTCCTGTATGTGGCGCATGATCTCCATAAAGGAGGGATCATCCAGAGGGGACTTGGGAGTGTCCCTTGGGTCTGTGGGAGGAAGACCCCCAGCAGATGAGGGTAATGAGGAGGAAGAGACTGAGGAATGTTCCGAGTCCACCAAGGAGAGGACCGTGACCTGGTACCCTGGTGTCTGCGTTTGTAGCGCTCAGTGGAGCAGGAGGAACTGGGGCTCCTAGTTCTTGAGCGGCGCTTGTGGTCTGCATTGCCCTTGCCCTTGCCTGAGATGGGTGTGGACTCCCTCAAGTGTTGAGCCTGGTAACCGAGGGAAGAGTCCTGCCTGAGCTGTTCTTGGTGGAAGGAGATTTGTCTTAATGGTCTCCCACCAATAATCAAACAGGTCCGTCACCTGTGACGAGTGAAGCCTAGGCTCCAGGTCGGTCGTTGGCCCTGACGACGGCCCAGTTACTCGGTCCGGTGTCTGCACACATCCTGGGGGGATGCCAGTAAGGTAGGAGAGGGTCCGATTTCGGTAGCCAAAGCTCGGTCTAAGACCAATGACAGATGGTCCCCAGGAGGGCTGGGCCCAGAGTGTACGTCAGCCAATGGGGAGCCAAGTACAGCCCTCAAGTGGATTCCCCCCCTTATCTCTTTTTTTTTTGTTTGTTAGAAGAGAGAGAGAGAGAGAGAAAGGTGAGCTGTCCAGGAGCCTGGTCATTGAGGGGCTTGGTGGGCGGGTTGCAGTAATGAATGGCAAAGATATTCTGGATGATCAAGCATTATGGTGAGTACGTAATTTTCATATCTTCCAAGAATCAATCTTCACTATTCGTTACTTCATGTGTCAGAATATACAGGTTACTCACCTGTAACAGAAGTTCTAGGAGTGGTATATGTTGTTCATCCACACTGTCTGGCAGGTTCCTTGCCGCTTTAAATCTTGCTGGAAGGTCTTCAAGCTGGCTCCTCCTACCCACCCGGGTGGTAAAACCCTCGGCTCCACCCCTGCGCCAGATCTAGCCGCTGGAAGCCAGGTTAGCGTCGAAGCCGAGGGAGGTCGGTGGGTGGTAGATGAATAACATATACCACTCCTAGAACTCCTGTTACAGGTGAGTAACCTGTATTTCTAGGGACGTGGATATGTTGTTCAATCCACACTGTCTGGCAGACTCCTAGCAGTTCTCCGGGAGGAAGGAGGCAAGGCGCGCACCCCCTACTTAGGGAGTGAGGACTGGAGAACCGAGGTCCCAAAACCAGCATTCCCGGCGTGACTCACGGTCAATGTGGTAATGGGAAATAAAGGTGTTTGCTGACTTCCAGGTAGCAACCCTGCAGATTTCCTGGAAAGGGACGTCCCTAGAAGCAGCCACTGAAGCAGCGGTATGGCAGGTAGAATGAGCTCTTATCCCTTTGGGAGGCTCCATGCCCGCCAACCTATAGCAAAGATCTATGCAGGAGGTGACCCACCTGCCTATCGTCCGCTTGGCTGCAGGTCTGCCAGGTGCGGCTTCAGCGTAGGTGACAAACAGCTGGCGAACCTCTCCCAAACTCTCAGCCATCCGCTCCTTATAATAAACGAGCGCTCTTCTAGGGTCCAGAGTATGGAGCCTATATTCGGCCTCCGAGGTGTGATTGGGGTAGAACACCGGCAGAGTCAACACCTGATTAAGGTGAAACTCTGAAACCACCTTCGGAAGGAATTTTGGGTGGGGGCACAGGACAACCTCGTCCCTGTGGAAGACCAGATAAGGAGACTCAATGGAAAGCGCTTAAAGCTCTCCCATCCTTCTGGCTGACGTAATAGCCACCAAGAAGGCGGTCTTCCACGACAGGTGGGAGATAACGCACCTGTGCATCGATTCGAATGGCTTGCCCATGAGCTTGGCCAAAACCAGCAGTAGATCCCACGGAGGTGGAGGTTCTCGCACCGGAGGGGATATGTGATCAAGGCCTTTGAAAAAGTGCCCGACCACCCTCTCCTGCGCCACCGAATGCTTGCCAGCCTATGCCCGGTAAGCAGAGATGGCTGCCAGGTGCACCTTAAGAGTCGTCGACCGAAGCTCTAGCTGAGAAAGGGACCACAGGTAGTCCAGGATGCTAGCCAAGGAACAGAAAGAAGGATCAAACCCCTTGTCCTGACACCAAATGGAGAATCTCTTCCATTTGAAGGCGTAGCATTTTCTGGTCGACTCCTTACGCAATGCCTCAATGATGTTGAGGACCTCGTCGGAAAGACCCAAGGCCTGGAATTCTAGCCGGTCAGGAACCAGGCCGTCAGGTGCAGGGATTGAAGGTCCGGATGGAGAACCTTCCCCTTGTTGACTGAGATCAGGTCCGGGCGGGCTGGAAGTCGCCTCACGAGCCTGGAGCTGAGGCTGAGGAGATCTGGGTACCAGAACTGGCAGAGCCAGTCTGGGACTATCAGAATCACCTGTGCCTTGTCCCTCTTTGCCTTGAGAAGCACCTTGTGGATCAAGGGAAATGGAGGGAAGCCGTAGAAGAGGCCCGGGGTCCACGGCCTCGAGAAGGCATCCCCCTGCAGCGAGCCCTGCTGAGGGGGGCAGGCATGAAACAGCCTCAGCTTCGCATTCTCCCTGGAGGTGAACAGGTCCACCTGAGGGGTGCTCAAATGGAAGAACAAATCTTGTACTAGCTCTGGCAGGAGAAACCACTCGTGAGATGCAACACCTATCCGGCTGAGGGCATCAGCCAGACTGTTGGAGGCTCCTGCCACATGGATGGCTAGGAGATCCGCCTCCATGCTGATCACGAGGGACCAAGTGCAGAGAGCCTCCTTGCACAGAGGCAAGGAGTGCATCCTGCCCTGTCGGTTGAGGTAGTACATGGTCGTGGTGTTGTCCATCTGGACCTGAACCACTTGACCCCGTACAAATGGAGCGAAGGCGGTGAGGGCTAGACGCAGCACTCAGAGCTCCAGCAGGTTGATGTGGCATCGAGACTCCTGAGGGGACCAGAGGCCGTGGGCCCTGAGCTCCCCCAGATGGGCACCCCAACCCATCAGAGAGGCGTCGGTCATTAGAGTGACCATCGGCTCAGGGCGGACAAACGGGATACCCTCCTGCAGATGAGCTGGAATGAGCCACCACTGTAGGCCGTCCCACATCTCCTGGGTCACCATCACTGGCTGGTCCAGAGGATCGGAGCGCTGTGACCATTGGCGGGCCAGCCCCCATTGCAGGGGATGCATATGCCAGAGGACCCAATGGACCATGCTGGTGCAGGCCGCCTTGTGGCCCAGAAGGTGCAGGAAGTCCCGGGCAGGGCGCAATTGCCCAACCTGAAATGAGTGGGCAAAGGAGGAAAGGACCTCGGCCCTGTCTGCCGGAAGCCGGGCTCTGGCTCGAAGAGAGTCGAGCTCATCCCTGATGAACTGCATCACCTGCGATGGCACGAGTTCCAACTTGGTCTCATTGATCAGGAGGCCAATCTGAGAGCAGACCTGGAGGACCAGATCCCTGGACCACTCCACCTCCAACCTGGAGGGGGCTGCAATCAGCCAGTCGTCCAGGTAAGGGTACACACGGACCCCTCGGCACCGCAGGAATGCTGTCACCACTGCCATGCATTTGGTGAAGACCCTGGGAGCTGGAGAGGCGCCGAAGGGCATGGCCTGGAACTTGTAAAAAGATCCCTCTGCTCAGAAGCGGAGGAATCACTGATGAGACGGATGGTTTGGGATGTGAAAGAACATGTCCTGAAGGTCCAGAGAACAAAACCACACGCCTCGTTCCAAGGATGGAATGATCTGAGCCAGAGTGACCATCCTGAAGGTGCGCTGCCTTAGGAACTTGTTCAGGTCGTGCAGGTCGAGAATGGGGCACCAGTCCCCCGTCCGTTTTGGGACCAGGAAGTACCTGGACACAAACCCTGGGTCTGGAGGAGGGTCCGCCACCTCGCTGATCACCTCCTTCTGGAGAAGCACAGCAATGTCGTCTCGATGAGCTGACAGAGAGGCTGCGGAACCCGTTGCCCCCCCCCCCCCGTGGGGGTGATGGCTCAATTGGGAGGGAACTGCTCGAATTCCAGAGGCAGATCCCTGCCTACCACTTTTAGCACCCAGCGGTCCGTGGTGATAGCGGACCAGACGGAAAATAAATGGCGGAGCTGTCCCCCCATGGGGGGAGCCCGGGGAGGAGTGACGAGGTTGGGGGTGACACCCCTCAACCCATCACTGGGCAGGCTTGGAGGAAGGGCCCGCTGAGGGACTTCCTGGACCCTTGCCTCCAGGCTTCCTACTGGAGGAAGTGGCAGACTTGGCTTTAGGGCGTTTAGTGCGTGCCTGCTGGCCCTGGTGCTGGTGCTGCTGGGCCAGACGTGCCGCAGGGGCGGAAGGGCTTATGCTGCTGCTGGCAGCCTTTGTCCTTCTGGGCAGACGTGACAGAGTCCAAGGTGGCATTGGACTTCTCGATCCTCTGGAAATGGCCTTCCACCCCCGGCCCGAACAAGTCAGTGCCCAGGAAGGAAACGTCTGTCAGCTTGTGCTGGGTGTCCGCCGTGAAGGTGAAGATCCGCAGTCAAGCTCTGCGGCGTATGGCCACTGATCAGGCACAAGAATCACCTATCTCCAGCGAAGTTTGGAGCTGCTGTTTTGCCACCACCCTTCCTTGATCCCGGACCTGCTTGACTGTCATCTGAAGGTCAGCAGGGAGATAAGGAATCACCTCATCCAGGGAACCCATAAGGGCATGTGAGAAATGTGCCATCAGAACGGCTGAGCTAGCCTGACGAAGGCCTAGGGAGGAAGCAGTGTAAACCTTCCGCCTCGCGTAATCCAGCTTTCTGGATTCCTTGTCGGGCGGTTTGTCCACGTCCTGAACGTTCCTGGAGCACCGGAAAACGCTAACGGTCACTAACCCCTCCGCAGAGGGGTGCTCCGAGAAACCGGAGAGTGAGCCGGTAGGGACTGCGAACTTTCGAGCCATCCTGGCCGAAGGCGTGGGACAAGATGCTGGCCACTGCCACAACTCCAGGGCTGGGCCAACAATGGCTTCGGCCACAGGAAAGGCCTCCGCAGGGGAATCCCCTCGGTTCAGTATCTCCGTGATGGGATACTTGACCAGTTTTGAACGGGTTTGAGCTACATCCCGGTGGACTCCGAGATGAGCCGAAGCAAACCTAAAAACGAGGATGGGCTCTCATCCACCGACTGGCCCCCCGCAGACTCCAGGTCAAGTGGCCTGGAAAAAAGGGAGGAGTCATCGTCAGACTCCAAGGAGTCTAAAAACAACTGCTGGGCGCCTGAGCCACCCTCCACCTGCCAAGGTCGATCGGGAGTGAGGGTGACCGACAACCTGCGGGGCAAGCCCTGACCCGACCGAGAATCCTTCGTCGGGGCCCCAGTCTTCAGTTGTGGAGGTGGAGGGTCCACCACAATGGGCAGAGCAGCCAGCTTCGGCCGAACAACCGGTGCCGGGTCAGCCTCTCTAACACTACGAGGGGTTGTTTCGTCCGCTCCGGTGACAGCCACTTAATGGCCGAAGAAGGTAACGGAGTCGGCTTATTCCTGGACGATAAGAGCTGCTGCCACATTAACTCCTTGTAGTGCAGACGCAACTTGCGCCAGAACCTATCCTCCGAAGAAGACGACGAGGACGAGTGGTGACTCCGCTTTCCATGGTCCCGAGCCCGAGACCGCCGATGTGACCGGCTGCACCTGGAAGAAAAAATTACTCACCTTAGTAATGCTGTTTCTTCTAATGGAGTCTTGCTGTATTCTGACATATGCAGTTAGGTCCTGCCTTTCAACTGCCCCGGAGAACAAAGAGTTAAACTTTCCATGACCAGCATGGAATGTTCACCACGAGCTCGGTTGAAGCCCCTGTCTGCTGTTGTTTAAACTGCAACCGTCAGATCTTTACGAGCAAAGACTCACTAGATGTTCTGTGTGGAAATTGTAAAATTCTTACTAGCCAACTGGCAAAATATATACAGTATATAAAAATTTTTTTGGTTTCAAAGGAAGACTCAAGTCAGGAAACCCAAAAACAAAACACATCCAAAACACAACCTCTCACCCAAACCAAAAAGAGGGTCTAAAAAGGACACCCCTAGGGTGCCAACACTGCTCCTGCCCACCCACATCCCAAAATCTAGGTTCTGAGAGGGGAGGCGGAGGGAGGTCAGAATACAGCAAGACTCCATTAGAAGAAACAACATTACTAAGGTGAGTAATTTTTTCTTCAAACAACATGAAGTCTTGCTGTATTCTGACATATGCAGACTACCAAGCAGTACCTCCATGGAGGAGGGACAGAACCTACTTTGGAAACAGACTCTGAAGTACTGCTGTGCCAAACCGAGCATCACTCCTAGCCTGGATATCCAGAGAGTAATGCTTGGTTGAAAGTATGGACTGTTTTCCAGGTGGCTGCTTGACAAATTTCTATGAGAGGAATATCCCTGGCAGCAGCCAGGGAAGCAGCTGTAGTTCTAGTGGAATGAGCCCTCAGGCCTGAGGGTGGAGTTCTACCCAGTTTTTCATAGCAGAATTGTATACAAGAAACAATCCACCTGGCAACAGACCTCTTTGTGGCAGGTTTGCCCTTACCAACTTCTCCATACGTAAGGAACAACTGGAGGGATTCAAACCTGTGACCCTTGGTACACTCTATGTAGTAGCTAAGGGCTCTTTTAACGTCCAAGCTGTGTAGCCTCCTCTCTCCCGAGGAGGAATGGTCAGTGAAGAAAACAGGGAGAGATACAGACTGGTTGAGGTGGAAATCTGAAACCACTTTAGGCAAGAACTTTCTATTAGTTCTGAGGACCACTTTATCTCTGTGAAAAATGATGAAATCAGATTCCACTGACAGGGCTTGCAATTCACTGATACGTCTGGCAGAAGTAACGGCTACCAAAAACACAGTTTTCCAAGTCAGGTACTGAAGCTCTGCTGTGGACAAAGGCTCAAAGGGAGGTTGTATAAGCTGAGCAATGCAAACATTAAGGTCCCAAGCAGGAGCAGGATCCCTAAAAGGGGGATTGGTGTGAAGCAATCCCTTGAAAAACTTACAAAATACAGGATGGGATGATAGAGAGGAAGGCTTGCCTACTGACAAGAAAGCAGAAACAGCTGCCAAGTGTACTTTAAGGGTAGCTGGTCTGAGGCCTAGGCCATTAAGATGGACCATATAATCCAGAACCGTAGGCAGTTCAGCAGAATCTGGAGAAATATTTTTCTTAGAACACCAAATGCTGAATCTTTTCCATTTGGAGTTGTAAGTCTTCCTGGTGGAAGACTTTCGAGAAGCCTTAAGGATATCCAGAACCCCTTGGGAAAGATGCAGATCTGCAAACTCTAACTCTTCAAGAGCCAAGCCTTGAGACTGAGAGACTGAAGATTCAGGTACCAAAATCCTCCCCTGAGAGGATGTCAACAGGTTGTAATTCCTGGGAAGAGACAGGGGAAGATGGACTGCTAGGGACAGCAACAAGGGATACCATGGCTGCCTGGTCCAGTCTGGAGCAATCAGAATCACTTTGCATGGTTGTGACCTTATCTTGACTAACACTTTGAACAGAAGAGGAAAGGGGAAAGGCATACAGAAATTTCCCTTCCCAGTTCAGAATCAGAACATCCAGGGGGACTGAGCCCAAGCCTGGGGGTCTGCAACAAAAGAGAGGAAGTTGGTGATTGTCTGGGGCTGCAAAATGATCTATCTCTGGTGTGCCCCATCTCGAGAAAATCACATTCAAAACTAGAGGATCTAGGGCCCATTCGTGATGGCCCTGGGAAATTCTGCTCAGTGCATCTGCTAGGACATTGTCCTTCCCTGGGAGGTGAACTGCTATCAGAGAGGTTTGCAGGGAATATGCCAGGGACCACAACTTCATTGCTTCTGTGCACAAGGCCGTAGACCGAGTGCCCCCTTGCTTGTTGAGGTACCACACGGTGGTGGTGGTGTCTGTTCTGACCTGAATCACCTTGTTCTGTACAGATTTGGAAAAAGCTTGCAGTGCCAGAAACACTACTCTGAGTTCCAAGAGATTGATGTGAAGCAGAGATTCCTGAGGTGACCACATTCCTTGGGTGGCAAGATCCCCCAAATGAGCTCCCCAGCCCAGCAGGGAAGCATCTGTGGTGAGTATCACTGAATGAGACTGAGTGACAAATGGAACACCTTGTCTCAAATTTTCCTGATCCTGCCACCATTGCAAGGCTTGGATCAGGGTTCGAGTCACTGGGATTAGCTTGTAAGGGAATCCTTTCTTTGGGACCAGAAGGCTCGTAAGTGGAACTGAATGTCCCTCATCTGGAATCATGCCCCTTGGACCACTGCTGTGGAAGCTGCCATGTGGCCCAGTAGCTGAAGAAAATGCCTTGCTGGTCGAGACACCTGAAGGGTAAATGAAGAGGCCAGTTCCATAAGGGTCCTTGCCCTTTCCAGGGGAAGGAAGGCTCTTGCCTTTACTGTATCCAGTTCTGCACCTATGAAGGTGAGGAGCTGTACTGGTTCGAGAACTGACTTTGGAATGTTGAGAAGGAATCCTAAGGAAGTGAGCACTTGCTGGGTCACTTGCAGATGTGACTTGACTTGGTCTGGAGACTGACCTACTATGAGCCAGTCGACCAAGTATGGGAAGATGGAGATCTTTTTTCTTCTTAGGAAAGCAACTACTACTGCCAGGCACTTTGTGAAAACCCTTGGGGCTGATGTTAGGCCGAAGGGCATTGCTCTGAATTGATAGTGGCCTGAGGGCAACTCGAACCTGAGATACTTTCTGTGGGAGCACCTGACGGGAATGTGAAAGTAGGCATCTTTGAGGTCCAGGGAGGCTAGCCAGTCCCCTGGCCTTAGAGAAGGAAAGATAATTCCCAGAGTTACCATTTTGAACTTTAGCTTCAAAAGATGTTTGTTCAGATATCTTAGGTCCAGGATGGGCCGACCATTCTCCTGTCTTTTTGGGGGTTAGGAAGTACCTATAATCCTTTGCCCCTGTGTAGGGTGGAAACCCTCTCTATAGCTCTGAGAGCTAGGAGAGAAGAAACCTCTGCCTCTAGGGCAAGGGTCTCTGATGGATTTGCACGTGGAAAGGATCTGGTTCTCATCTTGGGAAATTTTTTGAAGCTGAGGAGCAGTCCCTGGCTTACTACTTCCAGGACCCACTTGTCTGATGTAAGAGACTTCCAGTCCTGGACAAAGTAAGCCAGCCTGCCCCCTACTGGTATGGGAGAATTGACCCGGGCAGACCCACCAGGGTGTCTGCTTGGCAGGGGCTTTGGGTGGATGCAGGCCTGCTCATCCCCCTTCTGCCTCTCCCTCTAAAGAACCCCCTCTGTGAAAAGGAGGAGGAGGAGGAGGCCTGAGCTTGGTAAAAAGGTCTTGCCCCTGCCCCTGGACTGCTGCCTTTGAGGAGTTGCTTGCCTTTCTTTGGCCTGAGCACTCCTGTAAGTGGTCCTGTACTCATCCATCTTTTTCATGTAATTCTCTGCCTGCTCACCAAACAGAGAATTACCAATTACAGGAAAATCCATGGCCTTAGCCTGGGTGTCCTGTGAGAGGCTAGTACATCTGAGCCAAGCCATCCTCCGAAGAGCCACAGATGTAGCCATGGCTCTTGATGATACATCATTGGAGTCTACAGCAGCATGAAACTGTACTTTCTATGCCTCAATCCCATCTGCAGCCACCTGCTCCAGCTCCTTGGCAAGCTGGTCGGGGGCCTGTTTAGCCAGAGCCAGCACAGTGTCCCACCTGGACTTCTGGTATCTGGCTGTATAGGCCATATAGTTAGCCTGCCTGAGTCCCAAAGATGCTGCCATGTATTGTTTCTTTGCCATGGCATCAATCTTCCTGGAGTCCTTGTCTGGGGGGTGTGATGCCAAGGGAATATTTGCCTGCACAAAAACAACATGGCTGCATTGCTGAAAAAGGAACTCCGTGTCTGAGCCTGAGAGAGTGTACCTCTTGTCCATTCGTCTGTCCACAGGAGGTATAAAATTAGGAGACTTAAGAATTTTGTGTGTCTGTTTCCCGAAGGATTTGTGGAGGGGAATAGACAGTCTCCTGGACTCTGGGATGTCCATCATCTCAACATAATCAGGCTCTTCCTGATCCTCTACTGCTTCCTCCACAGGAAGCTGGAGGGTCTCAGCCAAAACATGTAGTGTGAAGGGGACTCAGAAAGTCTAGGAGGAGAAACACCTGAAGGTCTGCCTGGGGAGATGTCCGGGTCAATAGGCACATCCAGACTTTCACTATCACCATAATCATCCTCATACTCTCCTTCCTCAAACTCCGGTTCATAAGATTCTTCCAAAGTATAATCCGGAACCGGGGGAACCGACTGAACCGAGCCCCTGCCAGATGGTGCCGGTTTGGTCGGAACCGGACTAAGCGATTGCACAATCCTTATCACCTTGGCTATCTCATCGGCAGTCGGAGTATAAAATTCTGGGTCCAAACCGGTCGATTTGTCTTTCCTTTTTCTTTTTACTGGAACTGATTCCTCGGAATCGGCTCTCCTTGTTCTCAAGAAGTATCGCCCTGGTCAGAGGGCACTCCTTCTGGTTCGTCGAACCGAACCGGCTGGCCATCCAGGTCAGCGACTTCGCCTCCCTTCCTCAGTCTACCTAATCTCTTTTCCAGGGTAGATTTGGGAAAATTCTTGACAAATTTGGCAGTCTGAATCAAGGTGGTCAAACCCCAGACAATAAACACAGGTGTGTGGGGATCAGCCTTGGCAAAGACTTCCCACACACACTGCAGTGTTGAAACCCAGTGGGCCTGTTTTTTTCTTGGGTTTCTCAGACATGGCCAATCCTAACCAAAACGCACTTTTTCGCAATCCGCCAGGCAAAACTCCCTATCGGTTCCTGACCGTCACCGGTCTTGGAATAAAATGTAATTAAACTGCTTTTTGAACCTATATGGACCGGGTTACTACACTCTAAGGTAAGCACAAGCTTTTTACTCAAACTGATCGGGTTCCAGTCAACTGATCCACAATTTACAAGTTCCACACAGAAACAGAACAAAAAACCTATCTAGTACTCATGGTACCGCAGACAGAGACTTGAACCGACTAAGCGGTAACAGCAATTCGGTAGAAACTAACCGAAAACCGACACTTCAACCGACTTTGTGAACCGAGCAGCAGAAGAAATCTCTGGAGCGACTGTTCAGTGAGGTGGAGTAAAGAATCAGACGGTTACAGTTTAAACAACAGCAGACAGGGGCTTCAACTGAGCTCATGGTGAGCATTCCATGCTGGTCATGGAAAGTATACTCTTTGTTCTCTGGGGCAGTTGAAAGGACCTAACTGCATATGTCAGAATACAGCAAGACTTCATGTTGTTTGAAGAGGACCAAGACAGAGACAGAGACTTTCGGGGGTTCCAAGGGTGGGTCAGAGAGGGGATGGGGGAAACCTGCTCCTCCCTCGGTACAGGGACCTCAACCGGGGACTCCGGCACAGGCAAGTCCTCAGTTTCCACCGGGGAAACCGGTGAAGTAGGGTTGTTGGCTTCTCCAGTCGACAAACCATCTGACCGGTCGAGAAAAATCTCGACCGCGTCGACAGATGTCTCAGCCGGCTGACCTGATGGGGGCACCTTGAAGCCAGCGGCTGCAGCCGCAACCTCGACCGAAGTCAAGAGTCAACGGTCTGCTGAAGGGGATCTCTCCCGCTCCCACAAACGTTGACAGTGGGACTTACCCTTAGAGTCCTTCTTCTTGGACTGACTGGAATGTCCAGATGGCCCTTCTCCCTCGGTGGAGAGGGACTGGCAAAGCTCCTTAAACGAAGCCATGTAGGAGGAGCCCAGAGAGAGCAGGATAAATGCCGCAGCCGAGAAGGAAGAAGAAGTGGCCTGGGCCGCCTCCTCCTAGAGGGCAATCATTTGCTCCAACTGTCCCGCGGAGCCCGCCGCCGCAGACACCACCCAATGGGCCTCCTTAGACTTGACCGGCGGATACCGTTTTTTGGGTCGCCTGAGAAGAAGTCTGGCAGCGCGGTCCTCCAAGACCGAAGCCGAAAAGAACTTGCACAATCCACAAGCCTGCGAGTCGTGACCAAGCCCCAGGCAGTAGACGCACGTGGAGTGTGGATCGGTCCGTGACACCTTCTGCCCACATGGGCACCGATGG
Source organism: Neoceratodus forsteri (assembly GCA_016271365.2). NCBI lineage: Eukaryota > Metazoa > Chordata > Ceratodontiformes > Ceratodontidae > Neoceratodus > Neoceratodus forsteri. The sequence goes on from CM028130.1 coordinate 366,082,213, forward strand.
AAGCCGGGAGTCGATTTGTCCATCACAGCCACGAGGGAAGACAAAGACCGAAGTCTTGTAAATTTTAAAATAAGTTTCGGAAATTCCAAAGAGTGTGGATCCAGGCCTAAAACGTAGAGCGCTAAGGAGGGAACCTGAGCTTCCAAGCGGTAAGGAAGATCTGGTGTCATGGGGCAGAGCCGAGGGTTTTACCACCCTGGTGGGTGGGAGGAGCCAGCTTGAAGACCTTCCGGCAAGATTTAAAACGGCAAGGAACCTGCCAGACAGTGTGAACTGAACAACATATCCACGTCCCTAGAAGTCAAGCTTACCACCAAAGGGAGATGATAACTCACCCTGAGGGAAATGGTAATTCCATCAGCCTCCTGCAGGGGAAAAACACAAAGAGGTGGGGGCTCCTTACAGGCCTCATGAGGCCCGAGACTGGTCAGGAGCAGGCAGAGGCTCCCATGGCCTGGGAGCAGCAAGGTGCCCTAAAAGCTCACGCCTGGCTCTGCAAGAGAAGTGAGCCCCCTGGCCCCGTTACACAATCACCCTACACTGGGCCAAGGGTGACAACCGGGAGAGATGAAGCCATGCCATATGCCTAACACAGCCTACAGTTCCTACCAACCTGGAGGCTACCTCACTGGTGTCATAGGATGCCCTTGCCTGGTGTTTTGCCAGCTCCAGGCCCTGGGCAGAAAGGCGTATGGCCTGTTTAGTTACCTCACTGTCTGGCATGGATGCCAGGAGCTCTTCTGTGGAGTGTTGTCCACAGGTGCCTGCCAAAGGATGCCTGGTCCGACTCTGGGGGATGGCCACGCACTGGGTGCCTATGCCCAGAGCAGGTGTCCAGGAGACCTCAGAAGTGGGGAGTAGCATGGCTCCTGAAGACTCTATGGGTGTGCAATACCTGTGCAGGGTGTTCCCTTGGGACTGGAGAGGGGCAAAGGGACGGAGCCAGAAGTCTCTACATACCAACGCAAAAGGCCTAGGTCATAGAATTATGAATGTGCAGTCATGACTACTCCCCAGGAAGGACAGCGTCAGACAAGCAGGATTGCAGCCTGAAAAATGGTCAGCTTGCTGCTCCCTAATCATCTCCACAAGGAACTGCTGGTGATGAGTTTACTCATCATCTGAAGAAAGATAAATGAAAGTCCCCTTCCTCAGAGGAGGATGACAAGCAGCTGGACTTGGGGGGGGTGGGGGTTGGCGGTCCCGGGATCTTAGACTGGAAAACAGCCTGGTCTAGTGCCCTGAGGTACGTGGGAAAACCACTCACTGATGTACTGAACTGGTCCAGGTCTAGGGCCCCATAGGACCTGAAATGCCTGGGAGAGCAGGGGGGGAAGGCAGAAGAAAAGGAGGAGGAGGAGGGTATTGGTAGACTAGGCCAGGTCCTCTGCCAGGGGTATGAGAGCGTACAGGGAACTTTGTCTGAGGGGGAAGGCCTGACAAACTCATCCAGCTGAGAACACTTGACCCTGGAGGACCGATTTAGGTGGTGCCCTTCGGAGGGGAACCCCTAGGTGGGGAGATTGGAACTGTAGAGGTCCCACACGGTGCACCATCACCATCTATGACAGGCCCAGGCGGTTCCAGTGAGGCCAGAGGATTTGAGTCAGCACTACAACTCCTAGTGTCCAGGAATCGGAGCATGAACCCAAGGATCCCATCCTCAACTAATCCTGTGTCCAGGAGTCTAAGCCCGAACCCAAAGATCCAAGCTTCCATCGATACCATGTCTTTGAGCTTGAACCTGAATCGAAGACTCCCAGTCAGCCAACTGGCCATGTGTCTAGGAATCTCAACCTGAATCCAAGGCTCCTAAACTCCAGTGACCCTGTGCCCTGGAGTGGGTACTAAACCCAAAGATACCACGTGGCATCACTGACTGTGTTGAAACATCTGTGCTAGAATGTTTATTACAATGTCTACTTCACCTGGTTATGGGAGGCAATCTCCTATCAAAATACCAGCAAGGCAATGATACAGTCAAACGTGTGATCAGAGATGTCTTCACAGTTCCCAAATGAGTCCTCCGAATGAAACCCTTGAAACACCTGACTAGCTAGTCTCATTTCTGTATTAATATCCAGTGTGGGTTGGCTGATATATCTAAAAATAATTCACTGTAGCTCCAACATCAGCAACTCTCTCTCTCAGATTCCCTATCCTGAGACATCTACCACCTGCCAACACACTAGCAGTAATGAGTGATGTCTCACCGTATCCACGGAAACACCATGGTAACATTGCACTCACTGTGGAAATGCTGTTGCAACCTCACCAGCTTAGAGATTAGACAATACCAAGTTCAAAATCAAGAGAAACTGATTTGCAAGACATGGAATGCCCCCCTCTTGCACCCACCCCAAGCATGCACACACACACACACACACACACACACACACACTTATTTAAAAATGTTGTCTGTTTGGATTGCCTCAGGAAATGTGACATCTTGTTTTCATAGGCAGGCCTGGAAAACAGCAGATTGGTAGCACACAACGTTGCACAGAAGCCAAAGAACACCCAGGTTCAAGTTTGGTGTATTGTTGCTCAGTTAAAAACAACTTTATAAACAGCCACTGAAATCAATGAGATAGGTATCACATGCTCATGCTTAATCTGTAAACTGGAAAGTGAACACCTGTACTGTAAAATGACAGCGAATTACAGAGCACCATTTTTGGTGCTTTCCTGAAGACCTCCACCAGAAGCTTACCTACACTGGAATTCTAAATGCTTCTTTTAGAATTTTCTGGTACTTGTATACTGAAGGGTAAGGGATTGTAAATCCTTGCTTAGAGTAACAGACATCCCGATCCCTTCCCCTTTCTGGTCCTGAATTATAACAGCTCTGTCCTCGTACTACAACATTTTGTGACATCGGAGTTTGTAGAGTGTGGGGGCATGCTCCATTGCTATAAATGGAAGCATCTAAATTTAAGAGGGTCACTGGGGTCATATTAGTGCCACCAATCAACTAAGGCTCCACTGTCACACAACGTGACTCTGGTGCAGGTAAGCTATCAGTGGGAGGCTTCCTAAACATATCTGAAAAAAGCACAGATGTTGCTCTTTAAACAACCATGTACTGAACAAGACACTGCTCCCCCATACACTGCACAAAACAGTCACATCACACAACCAGTGCTCACAAGCAGTGGGACTTTCATTGAGCATCACACCCCAGTGCTGCAGGCTCGAGTCCCACCACTAGAAGTATCTTTTAGCCGGCTATGCAATACTAAGCTGCCTCTCTTCCAAATGTAGCTTGGAACTGTCTGGGCTGCGAGGCTTTGACCTTCACCCTGTAGGGTTGTCCCCTGTCCAGTTTGGGACAAGATCATCCAGTCTTTAGGGTCTTTTTCCAGTCCTCTGTTTTATTCCCAGAGGCACTCTAGATTTCCTCTTCAATCCGATGCTGTAGTGGGCCAGGCAGAGAAGTGGTAGCACTTCTGCTCTGGTGAGCTAGGTTTGAGAAGGGACTTGGGTTGCTAGAGGCTGGCAGGGAAAGGAGGGATGAGCATCTCACAGACAGCTCTCCTCATTCCAAGAGAGGGGGTTTTGTCATCTGCTGTTCATCTGCCACCTGGCAGAAGCTGTGTGGTACTGCAACAGCGCCACATGTTGGGGGAGTAGCCAACGCACACATGCGTCACTGTATGCTGGCAACCCTGGGAGGAAAGCATGGTGGAAAATCCGGACCAGAAGGATGACACCCAGCCCCTGCAGGATCCACACCACTTACTCGGCACCCGCTTCCACAGCCAATTACAACCTTGACAGGGAAGCTATGCTCCCCAGGGACACCACCATAAAGCGCATGTAATGGGAGACCAGCATACAAAAATACAATCAAGCAGAAAAAGGGCTTGCAATCTATCATGCCTGCTTGAGTTTGCAGGCCCTCAGTGACTACTGAGGGATCTGCCCCCCCCCCCATTATCTACTCCTCCCTCCCTGATGACTTCCCCCTCCCCTTGGCTTCCCTCACCAACATGCAACTTTCCCCTTTACTCTTTCTCAGCCTCTCATGCAAAGCTCTCCACAGTCTTCAAGAAGACAATTTCCTCTGGCAACTCATTCCACTTGGCCACCACCGCATCAGCAGGTGAAAACACCAGTACAGCAGGCTGGGGTAAGTGCCCAAGGAAGAAAGATGATGGGGCTGGCAAGATGGGAGCAGGCTGGCAGTTAAACAGTTAAACACAGGATTTGAGGGGGAAAAAAAACGGATGCTGCCAAATAATTGTTTTGACTGGTGTTTCAGGACGCACACAATGAATACAGACAGCTGATAGCAAAACAGTCTATTAAGGTAGGTGCGACTTAAAGCTTATTAATCCTATAACAGAATATTAACCTAATCTTTTTCAAGCTGCATCTTGAGCACTGTCTTTCAGTGTCCCCTAAATGTCTTCTCTAACTTAAATGGCACTGGAGGCAATGCAATACAAATATTAGTCAAAAAAAAGATGTGGCCCTATGGGGTGTGCTTTAATGTCCCATTCAGCCTTGGAAGTTGCAATCCTATTTACCTACCTCCGGGGACAACTAATTAGAAGTACTGGAATCCAACAGGATAAATAGTTTTAGCTTTCAGATTCTAGCCTATATCTGGCAAATCTGCAAAAGAAATAAAAACTATGTGCTTACCATAATTCTTGGTCTTCTTGGATAAAGTCTCCACCACTCATTCACACTAATGGGACTATGCCGGAGGTGCTAGAACCCCGCGGGAGCCAAAAATCTTCCGGAGGGCCGCGCATGCGTGGCGCCACGAAACTAGCTTGTGTCATATAGGCTATCTCGGCGTCGACCCTCCAACCGCCTCAGTACCTTTTCAACCGAGGAGATGCAGTGTAAACTAACAAAAGAAAACCTAACCCTAACTTCTGGGCATGTGAAGGCCCGGATGACCCATGTAAGAATGGTCAATTCAACAATAACTTCACAGCCTGAACAACAAGGAAGTGAAGACCAAAACAGAATGAGTGAGCTCGGGGGATGGTGGGTGGGCATGTGAATGAGTGGTGGAGACTTCATCCAAAAGATCAAGAATTACAAGAGCAAGAGTTCAACCAGCTGCAGGTACTGTACAATAAGGTGGTGCGGTTTGCTACCCATAATCACCCAAGAAGCCACCCCTGCGAGTCCCTCTCCCAGCTGCACTGGCCTTCCTTTGCTTTGCGACTTCAGTACCCCACGCTCTGCCTTGCATTCAAAATACTGAGTCCAGCAGCTCCCCCTAGCCTAAAAGGGATAATCTCTCTTAAGCACAACTCTCGGACTCTCAGAACCTCAGGCAGGTCTATACTAGTAATTCCCAGAGTCAGGACTATGGCCGGTGGTAGATCCTTCACCTTCACTGCCCCTGTCCTGTGGAACAAACTCCCACTGTCAGTACAAGAAGCCCCCTCCCTACCAAATTTTCGCACTAGGCTCAAGGCTCACATGTCAGAGACCAGTACTTGCCACTGTCAAGGTATAGGGTAGTCTTCCCCACAATCCAACAAATAATATTATCCCTTTCCCACTTTCTCCCACTTAGCCTACCATGCTTGTCTTGCCTCATAAAATCACTGTGCATATGCCGAATATGTTCTCTGACTTAATTATTTAAATGTGTAATACTGCAACCTCTGTGTTACTGTCTTTGCTGTTACCTACTTAGGACTGGACTATCTCTGTAACTTGTTTTACCCAAAAATCTGTACCCATTAATCTGTCTTTGTACTGTATCCCGGGTCGCCCCTGAAAAAGCGACCTTCGGGGCTCAAAGGGCTTACCCAGTAATCGCAATTTAATAAATAAATAAGTACATAATTTCCATATCTTCCTGGACTAAAAGTCTCCACCACTCATTCACATTAATGGGAGAGTACCGAGATAAACTCACTTCCAGTAGGGAGGTAGGAGACAGAGCTTACTCTGGACAGAAGTCCATAAGGACTGTCCTGCCAAAGAAAGTTAACTGTCAGGCATGGACATCCAGAACACAGTGCTTTACAAAGGTATGCACTGAGCTCCAACTCACCGCCTTGCAGATGTCTGCAACGGGTACATTAGGAATCTCTGCCAGGAAAGCCACAACCGCTCTGGTAGAGTGGTGAGAACCCGGCCTTCCAACTTGAGCTGTACCACGGATTAGTAGTGTCGAAGACATACTACTAACCAAGCAGAAATACATCTCATGGCAACAGGCTGACCCAGCCAAGGCATTTGGAAAGATACAACAGTTGCATGGATGATTATCTCTTCATTCTGTCGATGTAGAATCGCAGAACCCTCTTAACATTCAGAAAGATAAAGGGAGCGCTTTCCTTCATTCTGGAGTTAACGAAGTAGTAGGGAGAACCAAAACTTGACTAATGGTAACTGAGCCAGTGACATGTTGTCTACTGGCTCAAGATAGTCCACAAACGCACAGAGGTGAACATTCTCTGCCGAGAAATGCAGATCTGTGTTTGACAGGTCCACGAGGCACTCCCAAATTTTACCTGGTAGGCAACCAAAATGGTCCAGACGGAACTTTGCACACCAGATGGTGAAGAGTAAGAAAAAATTACTCACCTTAGTAATGTTGTTTCTTCTAATGGAGTCTTGCTATATTATGACAATTGCAGTTTGTCCCACCATTAGAACTGCTCCGGAGGTGAAATAGTTAACTCCATTCCATGAATGGAACTTTGAGCACGAGCTCTAAAATAGAAGCTCTGTCTGTGGAGATTCAAACCTGAACTGTCAGATCTTTACGAGCAAAAACTCACTAAGGTCTGTGTGGAAGCTGTAACCTACACTAGCCAACTGGCTACCTAAATAATAACACCCATTACTGATCCCAACACCCAATACTCAAGTCAGGGGACCAGAATTTATTTATTTTATTTTATTTTAGTTTTTGTTGACCAGGTAAGTGCACTAGACAAATCCTGCCTATTTTCAGGCACGACCCGGGGGAGGGGGATACAGATGAATGCCAACTGACCTTGAACCAGATTAAGCTGTTGGTGGTATTTTTAGTGAATGAGGGAAATTTGGCCAGGACACCGGGGAAACTTCCCCTACTCTTTTCGAGAAGTGCCATGGGATCTTTAACATCCACCTGAACTACCACCAGGACAGGCAGATGGGACCTCGGTTTAACGTCTCATCCGAAAGACGGCACCTCAGGAGTGCAGCACCCCCCTCATGCTGCACTACAGTGTCAGTATTGGGATATTAACCCAAGTGCCTGGTGTAGGGATAGAACCCACAGCCTTCTGATCTCCCGGCCTCAGAGGCGAGTGTGCTACCTGCTGAGCCACTGACACTGCTATTACTAATACAATTTTAACAAAATGAGAATAAAACAAGAGGATAATAAAACACCACACCCCAAACCCCAAAAAGGGGTGAAACGCTTAAAAAAGGGCATAAAATAGTGCCCACACTAGGTTGCCCACACCCTACCCAAGTAGAGGTTCTGAGAGGGGCAGGCTGGGGAGGTCATAATATAGCAAGACTCCATTAGAAGAAACAACATTACTAAGGTGAGTAATTTTTCTTCAAACAACATGAAGTCTTGCTATATTATGACAATTGCAGACTACACAGCAGTACCTCCATGGAGGAGGGCAGAACCTACTTAGGAATAGGCTCTGAAGAACAGCTGTGCCAAACCGAGCATCTCTCCAGCCTGGACATCCAGGAAGTAATGCTTGGTGAAAGTGTGTACTGCTTTCCAAGTAGCAGCCTGGCATATCTTCAATGTAGGATGTCTCTGGCAGCAGCTAGAGACGCGGGCTGTACCCTCTGGTAGAAAGAGCCTCAAGCCAGAGGGGGGATCTCTGCCCAGTTTCTGATAACAAATTGGATACAAGAGACAATCCACCTGGCAATTGATCTCTAGTGGCAGTTTTCCTTTCCCAACCTCACCAAAAGTGAGGAAAAGTTGAGGATTCAACCCACACCCTTGGTACGTCTATATAGTAACTAAGAGCCCTCTTAACATCCAGGTTGTGCAATCTCCTCTCAGCAGAAGAGGAGTGTCTAGAGAAAATTACTGGAAGGAGATAGATTGGTTAAGATGGAAATCTGAAACCACCTTAGGCAAAACTTCCTGTTAGTCCTGAGGACTACCTTATCCCTGTGGAAAGAAATAAAGTCAGTTTCTACTGACAAGGCTTGCAACTCACCTATGCATCTAGCAGAAGTGATAGCCACTAGGAAAACCGTTTCCCAAGTTAGATACTTCAGCTCTGCAGAAAACAGAGGTTCAAAGGAGGTTGCATTAACTGGGCAATGCAAACATTAAGGTCCCAGGCAGGGCCCGATCCCGAAAAAGTGGATTAGTATGGAGTAATCCCTTAAAAACTTGGAAAACACAGGGTGAGTGGAAAGAGAGGATGACTTTCCTGCTGAAACAAAAGCAGAAACAGCTGCCAAATGAACTCTCAGGGTAGCTGGTCTGAGGCCCAAGGAATTAAGATGGACCATGTAATCTAACACAATGGGCAAATCAGCAGATTCTGGGGAAATATGCTTCCTAGCACACCAAATGGAAAACCTTTTCCATTTAGAATTATAAGTAGTTCTAGTGGAAGGCTTCCTAGAAGCCTTTAGGATTTAAAGGACACCCTGAGAGAGTGTAAGTCAGCAACTCTAACTCTCAAGAGCCAGGCCTTGAGGTTGAGGGATTTGAGGTTCGGATACCAAACTCTCCCTGGGCACAGGTTAATAGGTTGTGATTCCTGGGGAGGGAAAGGGAAGATGGACCGTCAGGAACAGAAGAGGGTACCAGGGCTGCCTGGCTCATCCGGGCAATCAGAATCACCCTGCAAGGCTGAGATCTGATTTGACTAACACTTTGAATAGGAGAGGAAGGGGAAAGCATAAAGAAACTTCCCTTCCCAATCCAGGAGAAGGGCGCCCAGGGGACTGAACCCAACACTGGAGGCCTGCAACAGAACAGAGGAAGTTGGTGATTGTCTGGGCTGCAAAAGATCTATCTGAGGGGTGCCCCATCTGGCAAAAACTATCCCTCAATATTTGAGGATCCAGGGACCATTGTGATGGCCCTGGGAAACTTACTGAGAGCATCTGCTAGACATTGTCCTTTCCTGGAAGGTGAACTGCTATGAGGGAAGTGTTCAGTGAATAGGCCAGATGCCATAACTTCATTGCCTCGGTGCACAAGGCCGAAGACCGAGTGCCCCCCTGCTTGTTGATGTACCACATTGTTGTGGTGTTGTCTGTTCTGACTTGTACCACTTTGTTCTGAACAGATGCAGAAAACGCTTGAAGAGCTAAAAAGACAGCTCTAAGCTCCAGCAAATTGATGTGGAGCAGAGATTCCTGGGGGGACCACACTCCCTGAGTGGAGAGGTTGCCCATGTGGGCTCCCCACCCCAGGAAGGAGGCATCTGTAGTGAGAGTCAAAGTGTGAGCAGGAGGAATGAAGGGGACCCCCAATCCCAAATTGCTCTGATCCTGCCACCACTGGAGGGCCTGGATCAAGGTTCGAGTCACTGGGACCAACTTGGAAAGGGGGTCTCTTCTCTGAGACCAATAGGCTCTCAAGTGAAACTGAATGTCTCTCGTCTGAAATCTTGCTCCCTGCACAACAGCTGTGGATGCAGCCATGTGCCCCAGGAGCTGCAGAAAGTGTCTTGCTGGTCGAGAGACCTGCAGAGTGAAGGAGGAGGAGGCCAGAGCCACTAAATTCCTTACCCTATCTAAGGGAAGAAAAGCTCTGGCTAGGTTTGTGTCCAATTCTGCCCTATAAAGGCAAGTACCTGGACTGGTTCCAGAACCGACTTTGGTAGATTTGTAGAAAGCCCAGGGAGTGAGAAGCTGCTGGGTGACTTGCAGGTGAGATTTTACCTGTTCTGGGACTGGCCTACAATGGAGCCAGTCGTCTAGATAGGGAAAAACAGCAACCCTTGCCTCCTTAAGTGAGCCACTGCTACTGCCAGACATTTTGTGAATACCCTTGGGGCAGAGGTGGCCAAGGGCATTGCTCTGAACTGGTAGTGACCTGAGGGCAGTCAATCTGAGGTACTTTCATGGGAGCTCTGATAGGACATGAAAATAGGCATCCTTGAGGTCCAGGGAAGCTAACCAGTCCCCTGGCCTTAGAGAGGGTAAAATCATTGCCAGAGTTATTTTGAACTTTGGTTTCAAAAGATGCTTGTTCAGATATCTGAGGTCTAAGATGGGCCTCCATTCTCCTGTCTTTTTTGGGGTAAGGAAGTATCTGGAATACAGACCCCTGCCTTGGTGCAGGGGAGGAACCCTTTCTACTGCTCTGAGAGCCAACAGAGTTGAGACCTCTGCTTCTAGAGCAAGGGTCTCTGAAGAACTTGCAGTAGAAAACCTGGTTCTCATCTTGGGAAACTTTTGAAGCTGAGAATCAGACCCTGGCTTACTACTTCCAGAACCCACTTGTCTGAGGTTAAGACGCCCAGTTCTAATTGAAGTGAAGCCAACCTGCCCCTCACTGGTAAAGGAGAATGTTCCTGGGCACCCCACCAGGGTGCCTGCTTAGCAGGTGCTTTAGGGCTGAGGGGTGGGGAGCAGGCCTGCCCACACCCCTGCCTGCCTCTGCCCTGAAGAAGCCCCTCTGAGCATAAGCAGAGGAGGCCTGAGTCTGATAAAAGGCCTGTGAAAAGGCTTCCCTCACCCCTGGGGTATGCTCTGGGAGTGGCTTCTGCCGCTTCCTTAGCTTGGGCACTTTTGTAAGTAGTCCCATATTCATCCATCTTTTTTCATGTAATTCTCTGTCTGCTCCCCAAACAGAGAATTTCCCACCACAGGAAAATCCATAGCCTTAGTCTGGGTATCCTGTGACAGGCTAGTAAACCTGAGCCAGACTAACCTACGAAAAGCTACAGATGTGGCCATGACTCTAGAGGAAACATCATTAACATCCACAGCAGCATGAAACTGCACCTTAGAAACCTCAATGCCATCGGCAGCCACCTGTTCTAGTTCGCTAGCCAGCTGGCCATGGGCTTGTTTGGCTAATTCCATAACAGTATCCCATCTAGATTTCTGATACCTTGCTACATAAGCCATATAATTTGCTTGCCCGAGTCCCAAGGAGGCTTCCATGTACTGTTTTTTTGCCATGGCATCAATCTTCCTGGAATCCTTGTCAGGAGGATGTGAAGCCAGGGGAATATTAGCTTTATCACAGGCTGCAGCCTGAACTACCCCAACATGACTGCACTGCTGTGAAAGGAATTCTGTATCAGGACCTGACAATGTGTACCTTCCGTCCATCTTTTTATCTACAGGAGGCACAGAATTAGGAGTTTTTAAAATTTTTATTGTTTGTTTCCTAAAAGACTTATGCAAAGGAATAGACAATCTCCTAGACTCTGGTATATCCATAATTTCTACAAATCAGGTTCCTCTTGCTCATCCACAGCTTCCTCCCATGGGAGCTGGAGGGATTCAGCAACCCTTTTAAAAACAGAAAAGAGAAGGGACTCAGAAGCATAGGGGAGATTGTAAGGGTCAGTCTGGGGAGATGTCCGTCAGTGGGCACACCCAGACTCTCTGTCACATTCACACTGATCATCATCATGCCCCCATGCTCTTGGTTCATAAAAATCTCCAATATCATTCCTGAACTCGTGGAACCGCCGAACCAACCTTTACTAGACAGTGGCGGTTCGACGGAACCGAGAAAGTGACTGTACAATTTGTATAGCTATTTAGTTCTGCAGCAGTTGGAGAAGGAATTTTGACCCATACCTGCTGATTTTCTTTCTTTTTTTAGTTTACTTTTGTCCGAGGAAGTCTCGCCTCTGGTCAGAGGGAGCCTCCTCCGTTCGTAGGCACCGAACCGGGCTGGCCATCCGGTCAGCGGACTTTTTGGCCTCTCGTTCCCTGAGCCTGCCCACCCTCTTATCCAGGGTGGCTGCAGGGAATTTTTTACAAATCTGGCAGTCTGAAATGAGGTGGTCAACCCCAGACAATAAACACATGTAGTGTGTGAGCCAGCCTTGGCAAAGGCTTCCCCACAGACACTACAGTGTTGAAACCCAGTGGGCCCGGTTTTTTCTTTTGGGTTTCTCAGACATGATGCCAGCCTAACCAAGAAACTTGCCCTTTTAACGGCAGTGCCAGGCAAGACACCTTTATCGGTTCCCAACCGTGTCACGGGTCATGGAAAAAACCGTAATGAAATCCATTTTTTTTAGAACCGATAAGAACCGGGAACCGCACTCTAAAAGCTTTAAAATGCTTACTCTTTAAGGTTTTAACCAACCTGATCGGTTTGAACCGAACCGATAAACATTTACAAGTTCCACACAGAATAAAACCTGTCTATTACTTACAATACCACAGACAGAGCTTGAACCGATCGGTTTGCGGTTAAAATAATTATACTCGCGGTTTAATTTAACCGAGAAAATACTGTTTAAACCGAGAAATGAACAATGCAGTAGGAGAAATCTCCGGAGCGACTGTTCAGTGAGGCGGAGTAAAGAATCTGACAGTTCAGGTTTGAATCTCCACAGACAGAGCTTCTATTTTAGAGCTCGTGCTCAAAGTTCCATTCATGGAATGGAGTTAACTATTTCACCTCCGGAGCAGTTCTAATGGTGGGACAAACTGCAATTGTCATAATATAGCAAGACTTCATGTTGTTTGAATCACTTATCCACGCAAGTCCTCCTGGTGGAAGGTCTATGCGCAGCCAAGAAGATTTCTACGACTGTCTGGAAACCTAAGACGTGCCCACTTTCACCTCCTCAGGAACCCAGCATGGAGATGAAAGGAGCGCAGGAAGGATGGACCAAAGTCCCTGCGTCAGAGGGTCCACTCATAGAGGGAGTCGCCTCGAGGAGACTTCTAACTGACTGTTTACGCAACTCATATCTGCCGAGGCCAGTCTGGGATGATGAGAATCATCCTGCCCCCATTTGCCTACAACTTGAGCAACATCCTCTGAACTAAGGGAAGAGGAGGAAAGCGTACAGGAGCATCTTGTCTATTGCAGTGAATACTTCCTGACAGAAAACACCAGGGTCTGGATTTCTGAAGCACGATAGAGGCAGATTTGCATTGAGAGGGGACGCAGAAAGGGCCAGGTCCGGTCTGTCCCACTCATCGAATAGCGACTGCACAATGACTGAACTGACGCAACGTGCTCAAGGCACCACTCTCACTTCCCCATGGCCTTCCTGCACAGAGGGTGGGAAAGTGCTTCACCCTGCTTGTTCTTTATTCTTTATTCATTTATTCATTACAAATTGGGTTTACAACCTTTGAGTCAGAGACTCGTTTACAAAGGCACCTCATCGCGGGGGGGGGGCAGACATCAAGACAGTTATTACAGTACAGATTAAAACAGAGGATAACATTACAGGTACAGTAAAAGGAACATTCAACATAGATACACTTAGGTTAAATAATGTAGTAGTTTGTATGTTACTTAGGTTACATAATGTTACAAAATTGTGAGTTACACTCATGGATATAGTAGGTCCTCAGAGAAGACAGCAGGTTACATCCCTGTTTGGACCTAGCAGGGAAGGAGTGGGTCGGGGGAAGGGAGAGGCTATCCAGTGGACGTTGTCGAGCCAGGGGGCAAGGCGGGTGGGTACCATAGGAAGTTAGTTGCACTTACAACAGCGGGTATTAAAGATAAGGCTCAAGGGTTGTTTTGAAGGAGCCAATTTTTGGCAAGTTGGAGATGCAGCTGGGGGGACTTGAACCAGGTGGGGGCTCGATAGAGGAAGGATCTCTGGGCAAGAGAGGTCCTGGTTCTGGGCACCTTGAAAGTTGCTTTAACAGAGCTACAGGTGGTGACGGACGATGATGACTGCTGTGGGGAGATGGAGACCCCCAGTGGGGGGGGAGATTCCTAGCAGTGATTTCTTAGCAAGAAGACAGGTCTGGTAGAGCAGTCGTTCCTCAAAGTTCAGCAGATTGGTGGTAGTATAGAGAAGGCAGGTGTAAATGCGGTTGGGGGCACCAGTCAGGAGCCTACAGGCCTTATTGATGGAGAGTTGGATTTTGGAGAGGGCAGTGTTGTCAGCTGCGGCGTAGATGGGCAAGCCATAGTCCACAAGGGACAAGACAGAGGAGGTGATGGGCAATCTGAGGCAGGCAATCCCTGTGCCGGTATAGCAGGCCAATCCGAGAGTTAATGGCAGCTGACAGGGCATTAATATGGGTGTGGAAGGAGAGGGCAGTATCGAACGTGATGCCTAGGTACTTGTATGTAGTCACTTGTTCTAGCAGGTGCAGAGTGCTGAGGAAAATCAAGAGGGGGGGTATTTTTAGCTTTATTTTCGTGGTGGGAGAAGAGCATTGATTTGGTTTTCTTTAGGTTAATGACCAGTCTGCAGTCGCCGAACCACCTTTCAGCTTGGTTGTAAGCTTGCTGGAGGGATAATTGGAGGGAGGTGGGATTGGGATGTGAGGCAACGAGGACTGCATCGCCGGCGTAGAGGAGCATTTTACTGTTACATGAGCTGGGGAGAGTGTTGAGGTAGAGACTAAGAAGTATTGGATCAAGGATGGAGCCCTGAGGGACCCTGAAGCAAACGGAAAGAGTGCTGGAGAGGGAGCCGCTGATCTAGACACGCTGGGATCTAGCAGAGAGAGGTAGTTAGAGAACCAGGAAATGGGACCACCAGAGAAGCCAAGTTGGTGGAGAGAGAGTCGAGTAGAAGGGGATGACAGACAGTGTCAAAGGCCTTGGAGAGGTCAATGAACACAGCTCCTGCAAGGCTGCCAGAGTCGAGAGCAGCATGCAGGTGTTGGGAGAATTCCAGGAGAGCTGTGGTTGTACTGTGTCCTGGTGGAAACCGTGCTGCTCTGGGCACATAATGTCGCATTTGGTTAGGTATTCAGAGAGCTGGATCAACACCACTTTTCAAGGGCTTTAGAGAGTGGGGGAGGATGGAGATCGGCCTGTAATTGTTGGGGTGGACCGTCCCCACCTATGTGTATAGGGTGTGATTTCAGCAGTTTTCAAGCACTTGGGAACTGACCCAGGCACAGAGACTGGTTTAGAAGGTCAATTAGGGGACTAGGACTTGCCCAAGACCATCACTGGAGGATCCTGGAGTCAAGGGGTCACTGCTGGGTTATTGCTGCCTAAGGCTTTTAGCAGGTGCAGCCTGGCTTTTTGGGGGGATAGGATGCGCAGGTAGAATGGTGGGCAATGCAGGACTGGAGGGAGAGAGGTGGGGATTGGGTCAAAGAAGCTGCTGGGGAGAACCGAGCTTAGGTCAGAGAAGGCAGTGTTAAGGCAGTCAGCTATAACGAGTGGATCTGTGGTGGGGGTGCCATTGATGGGAGAGCTGAGATGGTGGGGGGGAGCGGGACTTCCCATTTAGCTCTTTCATATTATCCCAGAAGGTCCGGACTGAACCACAAGTGGAAGCGAGGGTGGTCTGGTAGTGCTCTGCCTTGGCCCGCCTGATGGCCCAAGTGCACTTATTGCGTTCTGCATTGTAGGCCTGTCTATCAGACGCTTTTCCAGATTCTACAGCAATGTGCCAGAGATTATCTCTGTTTCTGAGTCTCTGAAGGAGGGGTGGGGTGATTCATAGGGCACTGCATTTTTTCGAGTGGATCCTGGTGAGGGGGATAAAAGGACACAAGCCTTACAGAAGGCATTTGTGAAGTGGTCAAGAGTCAATGTCAGGGGCACTCTGGATAGGGGACCAGTCTAGCTGGGCTAGGTACTGTTTTACTTTTCTGAGGCTGCCAGGGCATAAACGGTGGCGTAGAGTGGCCTGGGACACTGGCTTCAGAGTGTAGGATGACCTGAGACAGAGAACTGGGGAGTGATTGCTAAGAGAGTTGGGGAGGACAGTGACATCCCAGATTTTGTAGGGGCGACTAGATATAACAACATCTAGGAGAGTGCTGTTGCCAGTAGAGTGGTTGAATCTGGTGGGCTGGGTGACTAACTGGGACATATCCAGGGCAGCAAAGGAGTCCCTTACATGGGAGGCAGTGGAGACAAGCCAGTTAACATTGAGATCACCTAGGATGACTTGCTCCACTTTGTGAGGAGAGACGTGGAGGTAGTCAATGAGGGACTGGACCACTTGTTTTGATTCCTCGGGGTACATAGGAGACCGTGGAGGAAGAGAGGCCCTCAGGCGGGTCAGGTGTGATTTTTAAGGTAAGGGCTTGGGCTCCATAATCAAGTTTAGGAGCTGGGAGTGTCTGACCTATAAGGGAGTCCCATACAAGTAGTGCGCAACCACCACCACGTTTGCCTACTCGGTCTTCCCTGTAGATGGTATATCCAGGGAAGATGATAGCGAAGTCAGGGATGGATTTGGAGAGCCAAGTCTCTACCAGTACAATTATGTCAGGTTGATGTTGAACGACCCAGCACTGGAGGGCAGATTTCTTTAGGAGACTGCAAATGTTTAAGGATGTAAAGCGGAGGCCAGTTGCAGTACAGGGTTTAGAAGGACTGGAAGCCATAGGTCCTAGGTTTGGGTGTACATTACCAGATAATAATAATAGCAGTGTAATTATTCCGGTTAGTGGCCAGTGGCGATGGAGACCCTTGGGTCGACACCAGAGACAGCTGCTAGATAGGCAAAAGGAAAAGTTGCAGCTTGTTCAGAATGACCCACTTTCCACAGGACAGTGGGTCCAAAGTGGTGCACCTGTCTCTAACAATAGCTGAAAGATGGAAAACTAAACAACAGAAAAGTAGTTTCACTCAACAAATTTAAGCTTCTGTACTAGTGAAATTTCTACTTATGATTAGGTTTGGACCCAGTTGTTTCTCATTTTGACCCACATTTTTTACACCTATGAGTCTAATTTGACCCATGTTTTAAAACCCCTAGCGCTGTCACTGGTCGACACCCAGCTGAGGACTTTACAATTAGGGTGCACGGGATAGATAAAGTGCGAAGGGTGGGAATGGCAGGGGAGAGCTGGGTCCAGGTTAGGCCTTGGAGGGTGGAGGAATGGGGGTATTGGCAGGGTGGGGTGTTGGGGGGGTCACAGGTGTGTCGAGGGTGGGGAGGGCTGAGTCACTGTGGGTAGTCTGGGGATGAGGTGCCTAGTGTGGAGGAAAGGTTCCGGTCGGTGTGAGGTCTGTACCAAGAGGGTGAAGGAGCGCAGACTTAGTAATGGAGTGTAGGTACCCATACCAGCTGAGCAGTAAAGGAAGAGTGTCCAGGAGTAGTAGAGAGTGTAAGGAAATGTAAAGCAGCTTTGGCACGGTTGGGGGAAAACCCCTCTAGTGGGCAAACAGTATAAGCTGCAAATGGGAAAAATCAGTAGAAGAGGGAGTGGGCAAAGACTGATTAATAGTGATAGACTGACCACACAATAAATCAAATGAACCAGGAACTGTATTGTGTTGGATTGGGTAAGTGTGCTTATAACTGGGCCCTCTAGTGGCTAAAAGATATAATCTGCTAATGAAAAAGTCAGCACTTGGTGGGGGGGGGGGAGACAGGCAGGGAGGTTCTGAAGCAAGTTATTTTTGGGGTGGCACTGCAGCAGCCTCAATGGGACACAGAGGTCAAGGGTGCAGCCCACAGACTTACAGCTCTAAGAGAAGGGGCACAGGGCTCAGGGCACATAGCAAAATCACACTACCTTAAAACCTCTCTCAAAACTTAAATCAACTCTTAAGACATCTCTACATCAGACTAAACATTACTTAAAGTAAGAAATCAAGAACAGGTCAAGCAGAGGTCAGTCCTAGCATCAATTTCTTGGCAGCAGTTCCTAGAAGACTTCTAGATTGCTGCACATAGTGTGAGAAACACTGGCAAACAGGGGCAAGTGAGATTCCTCCAGGGGTAGGTGCCAAAATTCAGAGTTCCAATCTGTACCTTGCTTGGAGGGTGAGCATCGGGCAGCTTCTCCTTAGTCTGCCTACCAAACTGCAGAATGCAGTTTGCTTGAGAGGAAATTGCCCGAAAGGGCACAGTAGTCCCCTTGCTTGGAGGGTGAGTGTCGGGCAGCTTCTCCTTAGTCTGCTTTCCAACCTGTAGAATGCAGTTTGTTTGAGAGGAAACAGCCCGAAAGGGCACAGTAGTCCCCTGATGAAAACATCACAATTCTGTCATCCGTCCGAAGTGGGATCACTTCATGGCAGAGGGCCTTCTTCAGGACTTGGAAAGCATATAAGATAGCTCTCATCTCTAAGAAATTTATGAGAAGATGATGCTCCTCCACCTGGCTCCACACCTGAATGCGGAGGTCTTGATAGTGAGCTCAACTGATCAAGAGTGCAACCATGGTGATGGTGATCTGGTATTTAGAGGGTAAGGGTAGACCTAGCAGAAGCTAGGCCAACTGTGTCTACCATTTAAGTAATTTTGGCTGAGGTTCTGTCATTTATGCGGAGGATTGCGGATGCGTGGTCGGAGACCACTATTTGTTGCAGACGAAGGCCAAGTCCCAGCATCTGCTGCATCGAAAAAGAGCCCGGACAGAGTTGCTTTCTGTGAAGTAACAAGACATCTGAAGATGTTGTTTCTTCCATTCGCCGGAAGGAAGAACCCTTGCTCTGGAGGTAACCAGGCGGGCTCCTATGAAAAGGAGCTGCTGGGAGGGTGAATCTGGCACCTTCCCTGAATCAGAAAACCCCTCCTGGAAGAAAGCAACTGAGAAGCTATGGCAACTGCTTCCTGAGACTCTAGCCCGGATGGGCTGGCTCGGAGCCAAATGTCCAGGAAGTGAAGGCTTGAATACCAAGATTGCAGTGAACTTCTCCCTGAACAGGTACTTGTTTAACCTTTCAAGGTCGAGAACAGGCACATGCCACCTGCAATCTTGGAACCAAGCAAAGGAAGTAGGAACCTGTGTTCCGACTTGCCGTGGAACAACTTCTACTCTATGAGGCCCCATCTCTCAGAGGAAAAAGGATCTGACAGAGAGGCAAACAGACTGGGCTGCCGCCTGGGTCTAGAGAATATCTCTGTGAAATTAGGAAAGTATCCCTCTCGGACAATCCTTATGAGCCACATGTCCGCTGGATTGGACTTCCACTAGTTATAAAACCAAATCAGGTGCCTCCCACTACCACTGAGAGATATCCACCTCAGACAGCTGAAGTGGGAACTGGACCGGATCCAAAAGGATGGTACCAGGTGCTTTTAGGCACTGTGCCCTCTGTTGCAATTTTTTTTTTATTTTGCAGTTGAGGAGTTGATTCCTGACAAAGGCTTCCAGACCTCTACCTTGAAAGGACTGCCTGTTATGAGAATGACGACGGTGCCATCCTTCTGAGGGGCAGCAGGAGTCTGAGCACCCTCCAGAGCTCAATCTGAGGGCTGAACCAATAATCACTGCCAAGGAGATGTTAATCATAGGGGTTTATAAAAGCTTTTAGCTGATTACTGGGCTATATGCCCATAGCAATGGAGCAGTAGAGTCTGGGAGGCTCTCGACCACTGAATTTAGTGTGTTCCACAAGGTGTACTTGAACTGAAGACTGTAGGAACTCCACACGTAGAAGTCTGTTTTGGTCCACAGATGAAGTCTGAAATGTTATGGTGGACCCCATATCCCTGAGGAAAAACTGAAAAAAAGATCTTCCATCACAGGCTCTGCTGATACAGAATGCTTGCATTCCAGCCTCTAAAATGAGTCATCCGCTGTGTCTCCGACAAAGTAGGACAGGAAGAGACTCATCCAGATCCACTTCTACCCCAGAAGAACCTCCAAAAGGCAGGTCTAGAATCACAAGAGACGCCACCACCCGGAACGGCTTTGAGGAGTTCGGCGCCATTCACAGCACTGGCACCACCTGTGGCACCAGCACTACATGTGGCACTGGCACCACTTGCGGCACCGGCACCACTCTCAGTGCTGGCACCACAAGCAGCATGAGGCATAATGGTCCTAGACCTGAAGAAAAAGTGGGAGAAGGAAAGTGGTACCCACGCCGGCCCCTGCAGAGGAAAAGGTGGGGGTTGGCGTCGCTGGCACTGGAGACGGCACCACTCACATCCTGCCCACCTGACCATTGCCCAGTGGCTCTGAGGCCCGAAGCCTCCAGAACCGGGTCCACTGACCAAACCAATTGGGCAGACATCATACCCCCTGCTCTAAAAGAGCGGCCCAGAGGTGAAATTGCTCACTGGAGCCCCATCGGGGACAGAGAAGGGGCCCAGTGTCAAAGATCACAGCCGTTAAGAACTAACGCCAGAGGACCCCACACACGGTTGGGTCAGGCCCACCGCTTGCCACCATCAACGATCCCCGTGCAGACTTACCAGAGGGCGACCTCAAGCGGTACCATTTCTTCATCCACTGACAGGAGGAGGAAGAAGAGCTTGAGGTTGAGCGGAGCCGAGTCCCCGATCGAGGTCGGGAACGGGCCCGCTGCTTTTATGCATCAGGCAGATTGTCCTCACCCCCAGTACCAGACTACCCGTGGTCGGACCCCTCCCTCCGCAAAAAGCGGTGGACAGGACACAGCCCCGCTGCCATCACAGCTTTCAAACAAAGTCTCCCTACAGTCACTGCTACCGTCTAAGGTTGACTCCATTGATGGCAGGCTGAGAATGTCTTCCTCTTCTTCTTGTTCATCTTCTTTTCTCTCTTTTTTTTTTTTTTTTAAATAAGAAAAGAACACTAAAAGTAGTAAATGAATCGAATGCTGAATGGCTACAGCTGCTGTCGTATAGACAAAGACTTGACTCTTGGCAGACGAGCGACGTTATCATCAAAGCGCACTCGACAACAGGAGAAAAGGAACTGAGGTGGTTGGAGGGTCGACACCGAGATAGCCTATATGGCGAGAGCTAATCTCGCAGTGCCATGCTTGCACGGTTCTATCCCAGCACCAGCCCTCCTGAAGATCTTTGGCTCCCGTGGGGTCCTAGCTCCTCTGGAGTAGTCCCATTAATGTGAATAAGTGGTGGAGACTTTTAGTCCAGGAACATCTTCTACTTCCCAGACCCCCTGGTTCCCTGTTTAGGTACGCCAAGCACACAGGACTGTGGTTCTGGCTTGGAGGACCACAGTTCCAGAATTTATCAGCATGGTCCACTAATTTACTCCTTTGTGGGGGCAGATGCAGCTCCATGCCAATTCCCACTATAACGTTCAAAACGAGCATTTATTGAACTTCAAACTGAAACTAACTGGCATAGGTGTGTAGATCTTGTCGAGCAGAACACATTAATATTAAAACTAGAGAAAACTGAACATGGTGAAGTCAAAGTAGACAGTATTCTCAGAAGCCCATCAAATCTCAATCAGGCAAGTTGCTGGAGGCAGAAGGTGCGGCCAGAGACAGCCATGCAGCTGACTATGAGAGGGGATCCTCAAATGGAGCCCTACAGAAAGCTACACGGGAATGGGATTAAAAAAAAAAAAAAAAAAAAAGAAGGATGTCCTGAACAATCATTTTGCCAAAATGGAAACTAAAAAGAAAAAGTCACTGTTACGGTGAATGCAGTGTCAGATACTACCAACAACCCTGTAATGGTGGTAACAGGGCTCATGACAGAGAACAAACTGCTTAGACTTAGAATGTTACCACATGGAAAACAGTACAAGAATGACCAACGACACTTCCGGTGCAGCTTCCTCCTACTTGGCAGCATAACCTCGGAGCTCTGCCACAACCCACTAACTTACTTGATTAATAACTATATTATTAACTTATTTTTTTGAATCAGATATGATTACAAGTATAATGGCTACCAGAAAGACCAAAGGAGGAGGTAAGAGATTTGCAATGCTAGCGCCAGAAGCAGAAATTTCAGAACGGGAACCATCTGATTCGGAGGCCTCTGAACAATCGCACCAGACAGCTCGGTCAAACAACTGAAGGGAAAAACAGCAAAAAATGAAAAGATGGACCAGAAATTAGATAAAATATTATCTGAACTAACAGAACTAAAAACAGACTTCCATTCTTTTAAACAAACCCAGGACTCGCTCCGTCGAGATCTAGACGACGTAGAAACCGGGGTATTCAATTTAGAAGCAATAAGCAAAGACCAGATGAACCAAACTAAACAAGTGGAAGTAGCGATGGCCCAGATTACTCAGCTCTGCCGACTAACAGTTGAGAGACAGGAGGATGCCGAGAATTGGGATCATCATTGTAATTTACGTATCTATGGCATACCAGAGAATACTGAGGGCACAGACTTAAAGGACTTTCTTGAAAAGATGTTGTACACAGCGCTTACCTTGGATCCGGATTTTTCATTTGAAATAGCACGTGCTCACCAATCACTAGGCTCTAAGCCTACCCAGCCAAATGCCCGAACAAGATCAATAATAGTCCGGTAACTGAGGTATTCAACTAAAGATTTCCTCCTCAAAAAAGCTTGGGCCCAAGGGAAAGTATTCCATGGCTCCTCAAGAATATTCATTGATAACGATTATGCACCATCTACAATGCAAAGACGATGAGCATATATTCCCTTGCTCTCCTGTCTACGTCAACAACTGAAATTCTGCACGCCATACCCTAGTAAGCTGGTTGTTCAGTACCCCACAGGACAAGCAACATATGAGACAGCAGCAGAAGCTTATGAAGATTTAAAAAAAAGAGGCTATACTTTACCAACAACATCAGATTTACCACAGCGCGTGCAGACATTTCGCATTCCATCCTGGGCCTCGAAGCAAGGGCAACAGAGTCAACAGACAACACTACAGGCCATTAAACAAATGCTGACACAATTCGCAAGACAGAACCCTTGAGACCATCTTCTTCTCTAAGAAGCTGCAGATGGTGAGTGCCTCCTTGGGTTTCTCGTGCCTTAACCTCTTGGGGATACGGGGGTTCTGGGAGGGAGGGGACAGGTGATGGTGTGCTCCTGAAGGGTGGACTGACTCCCCGGGGAACGAGAATGGACCGCCTAACCCAGTAGGAAACAGACAGAATTGGCCTGGATTGTTGATCTGCCCCCTCTCCCTGTGGCAGAGGGCCTCGAAGGCTGTCAGATGGGTAGTGGTTTCCTGTGGTTTACATAGCACACTGCAGGAAGGCGGGCACTGATAGTGGCTAAAAAGTTAAACTAAGACACATTGCCCCTCTGAACAGGGCAAATAGTACCAGAGCATTTATGCCAGAGGGAGCCAAAGATGCACACAGAGTCGAGTGGTCATAGGCCTGATGCATGAGAGCTACCCTATGGAAATCTGCAAGTTAAGTAGGGTGTGTGAAATGGCCACTCAGATGCCTGGGCCTTGCTTACATGTGTGCTAGAGAGCGTGATGTATTGGAGAAACAGTGGATTGGGAGCCTCTACTCCCTCAGCTGACCCCTAAAGCTACTCAGTTCTCTGCTATATAGGAGCTATAAACCCAAGCACTGCAATGGGGATCCGGCCCGTTGGACGGGGGGAAGCCTGCTGACTCAAGGAAGAGGGGAGAAGATGTTAAACGTGGCTAAAATTAACAGATCGCTTACAGGCCAGGTTACTTGATTGCCTCTGAACCATAGGTTGATGGGGGGAGGGTGGTCGCCTTTAGTCCCCTTGCCCTACTGCTGGGGGTTGCCATGCAAACTAATGGTTGGAGGAGAGGGATGAAAACCTCGCCTTGCTACCTCCATTACCTGACCCCGGTTAATGCTGGGGGGTGGCAGGTGGAATTGGGGGGTTATTACGTACTATATGCCATTGAGATGAGGAGAGAACTGCTAAGGGATGACCAGTAGTTCCTGAGAGGACATTACACACAACAATGTCATCTTCCTCTTTGCTGTTCCATTGAGCGTCACTGGTGGAAAGAAGAGCCCCCCCCCTTCCTTATTTTTTTTCTCCCAGAAGAAGGGCCCTAGGATGCATGGGGAAGATGGAACTTTTAAACATTAGGATGGACAAGAGCATGGACTAATATTAATATAAAATGCCTCCCCCCCCCCTCTTTGGGCTGTTGGCCTAAAGAACAATAGCGGGGAGCAGCGGGCAGATAGACATGCCTAGATGGTAGAAGAACAGCACCATTATACCCACACCCTCCTCCAACTACCTACCTTCATCACTATATTACTTTAAAGTTGCTCCCTGACCTATACCCCTAATTTCTCTTCCCCTCCTTGGTTTTGGGGTAAACAAACCCCTCAGAGCCCTGCTCCTTGGATAGAGGAACAAAACGCTAATCGACAGTATATCATACTGACTCAGCCAGAGTTACACTTTGTTGTGTGTCTGGCTCTGGAAGTCCACAATACCTTACTAAATGTTCGGCATTCTCGCAGTTGGCTATACTGGCCCAGTTGGCTAGAATTGCCAGGTTTATTATCTCCCCAAGTAGGAGACCAGAGTTTGGATCCGACTCGAGATCTGTATTTTTTTATATTTGTTTTAGACAAAGAAGATATAAAAGTAGCCTCCCCACAACTAGCTCTGGTGTAGTGTTCTAGAATAAAGTTACTGGATACAACTAATAGTGTGCTGGAAGCAAGCATAGAAAACATAATTAGGGAGCTTATAAGAGAACACCCCAGGTTTATGGGATGAGTGTACCCTTTAAAATAATTTCACAGAATATTATCGGGATGACCGGACCAACAAAAAGATATAGAACCCTGAAGGCTTTAAAAAAAAAAACACTGAATCCAGAGATAATACTTATGCAAGAAACCTACCTGTCAACATCTGAGAATAATAAACTGCTTAAATTAGGCTTTTCCCCAAATTATAGAATCTGCATACCGAAATGGAAGACGTCGTGGGGCAGTAATCCTAGTTCCGAAGTCCTCACAATTCCAAATCATGGATCAGTATATGGATAAAGAAGGCCGACTGGCCCTGGCCTCCGGCTCATTTCAAGGACACATTTTAACAATATGCAGCACATATATACTGCCAAACAGTGATGCATCCTCCATTCAACATATACTGGACTCCATTATTACTCATAAGAAAGGAATCCTAATAATTGGCGGAGATCTTAACTGCCTATTAAATCCTTCCATGGACACATCAGCCTCTCATCCCCTCCCCCAATAGACCTCAGGTCAAAAACACTTGAAGAGAACCATGAGAGATATGGGCCTAGTGGACACTTGGTGGCTTACTTCACCCGGCTCAGAGGAAATTTTTCTAAAACTCAAATGCCCATAAACATTATTCAAGACTTGACTACTTATGCATCAGTAATGAGCATAAAGACTTAGTTCACTCAGCTGAAATCATGAATATCCATATTTCAGATCGTGCCCCATAACCCTAGAATTAAGAATCTTCCAAGAGCAAAAAATACTCTGTGGAGATTCAATCCCACACTGTTGAGAGACCCTGAATTCAGAGACTTATTACAGGATAAAATTCCAGAGATACTACGAGAGATTCCCCTGAAACTACCCCACAAATATTATGGGATACATTAAAAGTAGTCCAGAGGGGATATATTATCTTCTTTGTGGCTAAAAGAAAAAAACAGAGGTAGGCTCGCTTAAAGGAGTTGCAGGAAACTCTCACCTTTTTACAGATGGCTCACATGCAAAGAGACCACTCTAACAAATCAAATGCAGCAAACACAAAGGGAAATACAGAACCTTCTGACTGCCCGTATGGAACAAGCCCTTATGTGGCTATGTCAACGATTCCATGAAGGAGGAGCCTGGGCTTCCAGAGTTTTAGCATATAGATTATGCAGGCAAACCCAAATGACCACAATTAGAAAAATAAAAGACCCAGTTACAGGACAACATCAACCTCATACCCGAAGAATACTGGCTGCTTTTAAAAAAATACTACCAGAACCTATACCAAGACCCTAAAACTGCCACCCCACAAAAAATCTTGGATTTCTTACCTAAGATCCAGCTCCCTGTCCTTAGTGAACCCCAAAAGGAGAGACTGATTTCACCCATCACATTGGGAGAACAACAAAATACAACTGAAAATTTAAAAAACAGAAAATGTCCAGGCCCTGACAGGTATGGGGTGGAATTCTATGAGGGTACCTGGGAACTAATAAAGACCCCCCCCCCCTTTCCTGGAAGTAATGCAAAAAAGTCATAACACTGCCAGCTATCCAATATCTTGGAGACAGGCAGTTATATCAGTGATACTGAAACCCCAGAAACCCCCTATTTATGGGATTCCTATTGCCCTAGATCAGTATTAAACCAAGACTACAAAATTTATATGAGTATAATTACTGGTGACCCCCTTTAATATCCTGAATTCAGGCACACTAAAAACGCCGTAACAACCCGAAATCGAGTTATTACGGCGTTCACTAAACTTTTTTTCACCGCTAGCGTACCTTGTCTTTCACTCACGCATATCGAACCACTTCATTGGCTTGCGCTCTGTTTGTGGGCGGGCTGAGCAGTATTTCAAAAATGGCGGCTCGGTTTTCCGTTTACTGAGGAGCCGCTTTTATTTACTTGTTGCCTCTCCATTTCTCTATTCATTTTTTTATCTTTATCTGGTTGATCCTGCCTTTCAAACAGCAAATAAATATCTGGTTGATCCCGCCATGCCCCCAAATCGGTAGACGCGCCGACTCCAACTAAAATCCAGGACAGACCCTACCTAGCATGAGCCGTGGCTGACACCAAAAAGAAAAAAAAAAGTAAGTCCGAGCAGAGCGGGAGAAAGGGAAAATGTGTGTGTGTGTGTGTGTGTGTGACACCGAGTCTGTGAGATTGACTGTGTGAGTGAGTGAGTGAGTGTGTGTGTGTGTGTGTGACAGTCTGTGAGATTGATTGTGTGTGTGTGTGTGTGTGTGTGTGTGTGTGTAAACACACTGAGCAAACTGCACCAATAATTATAAAAATTAAAAAATAAATAACTGTGTGTGTTACGGATTTTTTTCACACACCCTCAGTGTGTGATGACCTTATAAACCTCTCAAGCTTCGCTCTCGAGGTTTATGGGTCATCACACACCTCGGGTGTGTGAAAAAAAATCCATAACACACAGTTGCCTATCTATTATTCTCTATATTATTCCCCACAGATTGGATAATATTCTTCCAACATTAATTCACCCAGACCAATCGGGATTCATAAAAAATCACCAGAAAACAGACAATATCCTCCGTACTCTATATCTCTTATTGATTATGCTCAGATATCTAATACCCTACTATTAATCTTAAGTTTAGTTGCACAGAATGCGTTTGATTGGGTTTCAGGTTGTTCTTGAAAGTGACCCTCTTGAAATTTGCCTTCCCTCAGAAATTTCTAGATAATATAGGGGGAATATACCTGAGCCATGGTTAAGGTTAATGGATCACACTCAGGTCGCTTCCCACTATCCAGAAGAACACGTCAGGGGTGTCCCCTGTCTCCCTATTTATTTGTCCTTTTTGTGGAGCCCATAGCACAGTTGTTGAGGCAGACAGAACAAATCCATGGGTACAGGGTTGGAAATAGTTGGCATAAACTTGCGTATTATGCCGACAATCTTTTTTTTTTTTTTATATACTTTATTTTTATTAATTTGTATTACTATACAACATAGTAAAGATACAATACCATATCTCTGACAATGCCATAGCAGAAAAAAATCATACAGGAGTAAAAACACCCACTTAATCATAGGATGTATGCATCAAAGATATATTGATACCACATGGGGAGGAATACGAATTAAAACAGTAAAAACTAGCTAAAGAATATGCTGCTTAACTAAGCCCAAGAGCAGTATGACTTCTTTGCAATTTACTAAAGTCGATATAACAAAAGTCCAGCTTCTGCACACCTGTAAACAGGATTGTGGCATCATACTAATAACCTCAATAAAAGATATTTAGATGAAAAGCCCAGGTAGCTTCTTAATAATATAGATAATAATAACTAGCTCAAAATTAACATTAAATGAAGTAGAACTCTACTTGGAATATCCCAGATGACACTGAGTAATACGAATTCAAAAACTGGCAAGGCAGTGATACTTGAAGGGATATCTTAATGAACATGAATTTGACCCAAGGTTTAAACAAAACTGAAACAGCTCACTCTGCCATTCAGTCCCCTTCATCCTCCTCGATGTCACGATCCTTTGTGCTCTCAGTCAACTTTCAGTCTGAATGTTGTTCAGCAATTCGGGAAGCCCATTTACTGGCTTCAGAAGGGTTAAAAAAATCCAAACTTTACCCTTGAAGATGATCCAAACCCATGCAGGGTAGATCATGGCATGGGGTATAGATGCCTCACGCAGCTTCTGGCGCACGCCATCAAACTTTTTGCGCTGCATGCAAGTCGCATAGCTAATGACTGGAAACAAGAAAACAGCACAATCATCTTGAAATAGGGGTCCAGCTCATCTAGCCAATCTTAGGGTGCGATCTTGGGTCCCCACACCATCAGTAACCATGAGCAGGGTGTGGGGGGTATCCTTATTAGCGTTATAGCCCCAGGGAGTGATCCGGTAAGCTTTCTGGAGTTGAAAAGGGATTGATGACTCCTCCAGGTTTAATTTCTCTTGGAGCCAATCTTGAAGAAACATAAGCAGGTGGTCTCCCTCAGTCCCTTCTGGGAGACCAAAGATATGCACATGGGAGGCAAGGGCCTGATTTTCTAATGTCTCCAGACGAGCACGAAAATGTGTGTTTTCTTTAAAAAGTGCTGCTGCAGTGGCTGTGGCAGTAGATTCAGCCTGTCTTTTAACATCACTCAATTTGATTTTTACTTGATCTACCGTAGTTTGCACCAAATTAAGATGGGCACCAAAAGAATCCAGCTTAGTGTTCATGTCTGAGAATACAACGATTAGGCGTTGCAGCTTCGTTCCAATCGAGGACACAGTTTCCTCTGAATCCACTTGGCCCGCGGCCTGTACTATGGTGTCAGTCTTCCCTGGCTGAGACAAACCAGACAATTTTTCTCCCGATCCCCCTTCTTTATCCTTTTGTGGATTACCCGTATGTATACTTCCAAAGATGCTCTTTTCAAAAATCTCCAGAAAATTAGAAGTTTTTAGTCCAAATGGGTAAAAAATCAACTTTTAGAGCTGGTTAGAGAGCAACAAAAGTTAGTGCACATCCAGCTCGGACCGCGAGCACCCCCCAGCGGATCTCTTTGCTTTATATATTACCGCCTAAACCCCTCTCTAGCTGCATTGAATGAACTCCTACCGATAATAGAACGCTTGACCGTTTATAAGATTAATCAGAATAAGACTGAAGTTCTAACAATAAACTATTCCCCCACTCAATTAATAACAGCTAAATATCCATTTAAAGGCAGTGCCCTTATATCACATATTTAGAAATGAATATTCCCCCAAATTTGTCACATCTACATGAACTGAATTACACACCCTGTTTACCCAGATACAACTAGACTTTAAATGTTGGATACATTTACCAGTTTCTATTATAAATAGGGTTCAAACCATTCAAATGAACATTTTACCTAGATTACTATACATAATGCAAAATATACCATCTCCCTTCTCCAAAACGGAAATAAATAAATGGAACTGGGCAATATCCACTTTTGTTTGGGGAGGAGGAAGACCACGTCTCTCATACCAAAAATTACAACTACCTAAAGAAAAAGGTGGACTGGCCCTACCAGATTTTTATAAGTACTCAATGGCAGCTTTATTGCTCCACATTTCGCAGTGGCTAAACCCACAACATACTGCCCCGGGCTTATTCAGAATGGAACAGGATTTATCCTCTTTACCCCTAAACCACATATTAGTGTTCCAACCCCAGGTACCTGGTTACCCGGAATCCTGCTCATTCTTCATGAGAGACATAATTCGAAGCTGGGAGACCTTTTTTCGACTCCCCAAAAATCAGTTTGGGGCAATATAGATGGGTATCCCTGCGAAGAGCCGAGATTTTATTCCAGCCAAAACTAACATTGGAGACGGATTGGAAGCAGCCTCTTCACTATGCGCTCTCAGTTTTATGGAGGAAAACTGAGAAACAGGGGAGCAGTGCTTTGAATTAAGTTGGAAAAGGTATGCTGTTGTTGCCTTAGTCTGCTCCCTTTCCAGGCTATCTTTTTCCGAAGTGTTGCTGGTGCTGTGTTTTCTCCTGTTGTGCTGTGTTTTATTTCAGCCCCGGGTCGATGCTGGCCTACCTGCTTCCTTCTCGCACCAGTGTCCGGGTCGTTTTTGGACCAGTCTGCGAGATCCTCGGTAGGAGTTGGAAGCGGATGGAAAAAGGTCCACACAGTTTGTGACCAACCACTGGCGATTGCTGGACGTATGTGCGGAGAGAAGAGGGCTACAGAGGGGCTACAGCTATAACTACAGCAACCAGTCGGATAGGTGAAAACAGAAGAACCTACCTGCACCCTACACGAGTAGTGGATTTAGTCTCTATGAGAAACGTCTGTTTCTGTCCCTATTTCATTTTTTTTTTTGCATTATATATTTATACCCCTTACGTACTCCAGAGCTGCCTCTCCTTCGAGCCGCCATGGTCCACAGGCATTCCCTCTACTATCTCCCCCTTCGTCCACCTACCTCACATCTGCAGCCTTCCGCAGGGTAGCCCAGTGTAACCCTTCACCGGGTGGGTCCCCTCTCCTCCAATGGGGGAAGGCACCGGCGGGAGGAACCAGCACACTATTCTCTTGGTCCCGGGAGCTGCTGAGGCATTCTGTGGCTCTAGGGGAGTCTTCGGAGGTGCCTGGGGCCAGCAGCCGTCATCCGGCTAGACTTCCGGAGTGTTTTTTCTGGTTTTCTTGTTCCCATTGGGCGCCGCTTCTTGTAGTGCCTCCAGTCTCCACTGGGGGCCGCTACGTGAGCAAGGCCAGTCCCTAACCCACCCCAGGATAGGAGAGCAGTCCGTCGGACGCTCAATCCTATCCTCCCCTGCCAACCCCCGCTTATTTCTGCTACAGTCCTAAAGTTATGTATTTTATTATCTTTGTGCAGCATTAGATGGTAGTGAAGACACAGTGAAAATATAGTCAGAGTAGCTAAAGTATGAGTGAGGTCATTAAAATGGTTTTTAACTTATCAGAATAAAAGGTTTCTGAAGGTAGTATTTTTATTTTTGGTTTTTTTTAGCTGGAAAGTATTTTCTGTATTTTATCACTTTAAGGGCTCATAGCGAGTGTTATAAGAATTGTTTTTCAATAAAATTCCCACCGTATGCAAATCAGGGGCGGCGTTTCCTGGTGTATAAAATGAGCATGCGCTTCTCTCCTTTTCAAGCAGTCTGCTGCTAGTTTGCTCAGAAGGCGTTGCTGCTGTGTTCATGCTGCACGGAACTTTGTTTTAGCCCTTAGTTTTATACCATCGCAGTTCTACACGCCACTGCTCAGTGGGGGACTGTTTTTGTGCTGCTTTCAAACTGTTTCCGAGCTATTTTTAGCCTTTTTAAATTTGTAGATCGTGCAGACCATGCATCTTCAAACTGCTGTATGGGCCGACTAGAGCCTTGTTTTATTTGAGAAAGCCTCATCACGGTTCCCCTTTTGTCTACGCAGTAGGTCTGCGGGACATATTTCCTCCAAGAGCAAAGAGAGTTGGGGGGGTCGGATTTGTATGTGGCAGGTAAAACGTTGATAAAAAGTTCACGAGAAGAGTTAGTAACCCTTTATCCCTTTTTTCTTAATTTTTTTTATATTAACTTTCTATGCAGCGAGGTTTAAGAGGTTCCATGTGAGATTTTAAAAATTTGTGAAAGTGAAGTTACCTTTTATTTAAAAAAAAAAAGCCTAAAGAGTTTAGATAGCTTGGGTATAGAGCTTGGCAGTAAATGCCAGATTTAGCTCATATTATTTTAGTCTCTAGTTTATCTTGTTTAATAGCTTCTGTAGCTCTTTTTTGCTGTTCTTTTCAGTTTGTGGGCCAGCGTCTATACCCTGTTTACACCCTGGTGTTTTATTTTTCCCTTTTTAGTGTATCCAACGTACAGTGG
The DNA here is from genome assembly GCA_016271365.2 of Neoceratodus forsteri. NCBI lineage: Eukaryota > Metazoa > Chordata > Ceratodontiformes > Ceratodontidae > Neoceratodus > Neoceratodus forsteri. Next base: position 366,113,974 of record CM028130.1, read on the forward strand.
AACAAAACCAGAGATTTGGATTTAATTCTCAGTCTTTATTTGGACTCTATCTGGATTATCTATTGGACTTTTTTGGTTTTATGGATATTTTCGTGTACTCCTGAATCCTGCTACCTTAACTGGAGAGAAGAGCGAAGAGAGGTCGTTGTTATCCTACTCCAGACTTTTCCAGATTTTCCTTTCCAGCTGAGAGAATATTGCTACCAGGACTATAGAGACTGCTAAAAATCTGTCTCAAGGGAAAAAGAAAGGGAAGGACTATTTAACAATTTAATAATATTTAGTATCTTTGTTGTTTCTTTTTCCTTCTTGTGCCTTGTGCTTTTTCTTTGCTTTTCTGGGCTGTTAGGATTTATCTGTAACAGATGACAAAAGGCTCTGATAATATGAAGAAGGAGCCTAGAACATATAGTAAGAAGTGTCCCAAAAAGGGGAGTGGTAAAGGAAATGAAACAGAGGGAAGGGACCTGAAAGGGATAATTAAGAAAATTAACCAGTATTTTCAATCACCAACTAATCAAATAAGAGTTAAGAGGTAATAAAAAAGTAATAAAAAAATCTTCTGCCCCCCGTCTGACATCGTCCTCTGCTGGGTCTCAGTCTTTAGAGTCACAGCCCTCTATACACCTACTTCTAAAAAGAATTAAGAGTTTAGAAGAAGCCTCTGGTAAACTTATGAAGTGGGTACAGATAGGTGGGAGAGAAAATAACAATAGGGAGATCATTAGCAATAAAAGTGGATAATCTTAACGGGGAATATATCAAACAAAATTACATTTATCAGACCTCATTGAAGATTTGCCTGATTTAGAAGTAAATGAGAATCAGGTTCTGGAGTTACATCAAACTGCTCAAACTGATGGTCCCTTAGGGTTAGATAAAAATAAGGGAACAGTTTCTGGAACCAATTTTGTAAAACCAATTCCAGAAAGTGCGGAGACCATTAGAAGTATTAGAAGCATTCATTTACCAGAATTACAAAAAATTTATATTTTCTCAATGAATTTGAATCTTTTTTATCTCCATTTACACAGTTTGCCAATTTAGAGGTAAAAATTACAAGTTTAGATAATTCGAAGAAGCTGCAACCTCTGTGTGAAAAAATGAGCTGGGTCATATACAGACGAACCTAAAAGAAGGGGAGGTACCCTGCAAAAAGAGGACTAGTGGGGATAATGAAAATGATAATTTAATACTCAGAATTAATGACTTAAAGAAAGAAATCTGTTATGGGAATACCCAGCTCTTGGAATTGGTTACTATAGTTAGAGCTTTTGTGGACTTTTATGTCTCAGAAAAAGAAAACCTTCAAAGTAATAGAAAAGACATAAAGGCACAGGTCCAAATAGATGAACCATCCTTAGTGCCAACAGTAAGAAAAGGAGAATCTCCAATCAAAGACAGAGAAGGGGCAAACTGATAGCCAGAATAAAATAGGAAATTAAGAAAGGTGAAGTATTAAAGCAATTGCGGAATCAGTTTCCAACAAAGAAGTGGAAGAAATAAATCTGTTAATAAAGGAGCTTAACATACTAACATAATAAAAAGCCAGCGAAATAGGCCAAATGGTCTGTCTTGTCTGCTCGAAAGCCAACAACCTAATGGCTGCCCGCCTCACCACCACCCAGCCCCCAAGAGTGTCTTCTCTAGATTCAATTTCCTCTTGAACCTGTCCCACCCCTTCTTGAAGCCCTCCACTGTGCCCTCCTCCACCAGCCTCCCGGGGAGCGCATTTCACAGCTCCACCAACATCTCAGTGATAAAATGCCTCCTATGTTCCCCCCTCCAACTTCCACCCATGGCCCCTGGTCATTCCCCCCTTCTTCAGCCTAAACAACTCCCTGGTTCCACTCCTAATTATTCCCTTTACATACCTGAAAACCTCTATCATGTCTCCCCTATCCCTCCTCTCCTCCAGTGAGTAAAGCCCAAGCTCTTCCAGTCTCTCCTCATAAGGCCTCCCCTCCATGCCCTGAATCATCCTGGTCACTCTCCTTTGGACCCTTTCCAGCAGCGCTATGTCCTTTTTCAGATGAGGTCTGCAGAACTGTACACAGTACTCAAGCTGAAGCCTGACCAAGGCATTATATAGATGGAGGATCACTTCCCTGCTTCTGGACATAATTCCCCTCGCCATGCAACCCAATATCCTGTTTGTCTTGGCTGCAATTCTTCTACAATTTTCAGAGTTATTCATTTTAACATCTACCACCACCCCTAAATCCCTTTCTCCCAATGTTGCTTGCAGTGTGACCCCCGGGTGTATACATGGCTAGGTTTTTGACCCCCAAATGAAGTACCTTACATTTCCTGGCATTACATTGCAGCCCCCACCTCCTCGACCACCCCTCCAGGGTATCCAGATCCCCCTGGACTGTCTCTCTCACTTCCTCACTATCCACCAGTGCTCCCAATTTTGAATCATCCACAAAGAGACTCAACCTATTCCTAATCCCCCTCCCTATATCCAAGATGTAGGCATTGAACAAGAGTGGCCCCAAGGAAAGGAAAAATCAACGAGAGAAAATAGGAATGGATTCTGGAAAAGGTGATAATAAATTAGAGAGAGAAAAAAGTAAAGGAGACATCCTAAGTGAAGGAAAAAGATCAAAAGACCTAACAAAGAAAGGCAAGAGAAAACAAATAGACAGTGTTATTTTAACAGAGTTTGAGGCACAGAAGGAGGAAATCAAGGATAGCAGAGTTAACAAAAAGAAGAGTTCAATTTCAGAATAAAACCAGAAAAGTACCTGGATTATTTCAAGGGAAACAGGATAATCTAGTTGAAACATTAGAGGAGGAGAAAAAGGACTGGTTGATAGCTTCAGACAATTTATTACCCACTCTGCATATAAAAGGTCTGCCAAAAGTAAAATCAGAAAATAATTATATTCTTAAATTGACAACCTATAATCTGTTTAAAGGTTTTTTGGGTAGTAAATTTAGCTGGCAGGATATCAAGTCAGTATACAGATATAAGGCAGCCCATTTAAGGGATGGGTTTCTGTGGTCCTAAGTGCTCAAAAAGGAAAAAGATTAACCGCTATAAAAGAGACATTTTTTGATATTGGTATAACCCTAGATATTTCAATAAGGCCAACCCCAGAAAAAACTACAGACCCAAAATTATTAAAAAAAACTACCAAAAAGAGTGGTGGAATTCGGGAAGCTCAAGCCCTTAAACAGCCTCAGATAACTGTACATATGAAGCCAAGTGAAACTATACATAATTTGGGAAGGGGGGGATAAGGAAGAAATAGTAATGAGAAGAGGAAGAAAACAATTAGGCAAAATGATAAACAGTAGTATAATTTTGGAGGAAGAGGAGTCCCTGGAACTATCTACATTAATGGAAGATGAAGATTCTCCGATTAGTATTGTCAGTAACAGTTCGACCATAAGTTTGTCTGATGGAAATAATTGACTGGGTACTAGAGGAAAGTCAACGAATAAAATATAATTTCTTAGCTGGAATTTAGCAGGCTTAAAAAATAAACTTTTAGATAAAGAATACATGCAATGGTTAAAACAATTTACTACTGTACTGTTACAAGAGACATGGATGATAAGTTTCGATGAGCAAATGATAGAAGGTTATAACGCCTGGGTTTGGTCAGCTTACGGGGGGAGGAGTATGGACAGTTAAAAGGAGGTTTGATTATTCTGGTTGATACTAGCACAGACAGAATATAGGGTAACCGAAGTTGACTCTTATAACTAATTCTATTTGTATATTGTGATTGCAGATGGTATAAATGTTTGGATCATATTTAATATTTATATTCCTTCTGGCTTGAAGTCCTATGAGTATCAGAATGTGATTAAAATGATAGGGGACAGCTTGGAGTCTACGAAGTTCAGATTCCCAGGGAGAAAATTATTAGCAGGTGATTTTAATGCTCATATTGGTAATCTCCAAGAAGAACAAACAATAGATTGGGGCCTAGATGATGTCTTAAACATTCCAATAAGACATTCAAAAAACAAGTTAACAAATAATGGTAAAACTACTCTGCAGTTTCTCGACAAGTTCGGTCTAAGAGTCTTGAATGGGCGTACAAGAGGTGACTGGGTGGGTGAGTATACTTTTCCACAAAGAAAGGGGGCGTTGTGCTGGATCTGTGTACATTAGAGCCAAGTGAATATAACGCAGTTGAAAAATTTGTGGTCTTAAAAATGTGGGACAGCGACTATTTTCCAGTAATGTGCACAATATATACTGCATTTAATATTAACAAAATAAATGAGGAGGCTGGACACATTGTGGACCAACACATGTGCATTAAATTTGGGAAAAAAACTAAATGGATGAGTATACAAAGGTAGTGGTAGATGAGATAATTGAGAAAAAAGAAATACAGTATACAACATTTGGTATTTTAGGAAATGATCAGGAAAATGGGGAGAATATAATAAAAAAAGTTGATGCACTGCTCAGAACTTCTGTGGATAAACTAAACTCCCATGAGAGACCTAAAAGAAGTAAAGTGATTGAAGAAGATAAGCCGTGGTTTTATGTAGAGTGTTATAAACTTAGAAAAGAAATTAAGAAAGCTGGAAAAATTAGATCCAGGATGCCATCTGGTACAGCGTTGGGGCACTAAAAAAAACTAAGAAGTGAATATAGAAAGTTGCTGGATTTCAAAAGGAGAAATTATGGGAAGAGCGCCAAGATTGTATTTTAAGGAATGATTCCAAGACCTTCTGGACCATGGTAGCTAGTGGCTGTAATGCGAATGATGTTCGATACAATATGACTGGTTTAATTAGTGTTGACAAATGGATTGACCATTTTAGCAAAATATATAAAAATACAGTTGAAAGTATGGACAGCCCTCAAATAGTTTTTTGCAGTGGCATTTCTTCTTCAGGGGAAAATCCGTTGGGATTTACAGTAAAAGAAGTAGAGTCAGCAATTTTAGCTTAGAAAAGAAATTAGGCAGCAGGAGTGGATGGCCATCCTGCGAGATTTTTTTACATAATCCAGAATTTTGGGCAAAAATACTTACTCCTGTATTTACAGCAGTCTGTACTCATTTAGTGTTACCATATAGCTAGAATAAAGAAATCATTGTTCCACTACACAAAAGGGGAGATAAACACAACCCAAAAAACTGTAGGCCCATTACTTTATTACCTGTTGTGCAGAAGGTGTTTTCTAGATTAATTTTAACAAGACTACAGATGTGGGTAGATGATAATAAACTACTACCGAAATTCCAGTGTGGATTTAAACAAGGGTTTAGTACTTTGGATCTACTGTTTTCCTTGAACTTTCTGGTGGAGAGTATATTCACTGTAGAAAAGGCACCCTTTATATAGCCTTTCTTGATATAAGGGTGGTCTTCGACTCAGTGAACAGAGGGGAGTTGTGGGATATATTGGCTAAACTAAAAATTGCCCCTCATTTGTTGGCCACCTTAAAGCTTTTGCACCAGGATACAGCAGCTAAGGTTAGGTATAGGAGAGATGGTGCCTTGTCTAAGGAACTAGCCATAAACAGTGCAGTAAAGTAGGGCTGTTTATTGACCCCAATTTTGTTTAATTTATACATAGAAAAACTTATTTTCAGCATATCTAAAATTGATACTTTTGCCCCAGTTATAAACAAAGAGAAAATTCAAATGTTATTATATGCGGATGACGCAATTATTATTTCCCAGACTCCACTGGGTCTTAGAAGGGGTTTGATTAATGCCCTGGACTTGCTGAGTTGAACTTAGAACTGAATATTGATACATCCAAAATATTAATTCTAGGAAAGGCAAAGACAAAAGAGGAAACCTGGAATATTGATGGGAACTGTTTTGAAGTAGTAAGAGAATTTAAATATCTTAGGATAAAAATTGATTCAGAGTGGTCATGGAACCCATATCTAGCAGAACTTAAAAAACAATTCGTACAAAACTATGGGCGCAGTAAGAAATTTTGTGAATAACTTTGCAAATAACTCTTTTACGGCTTTACAGAAAACTTTGAGGCCAAATTAATGACCCAAATACTCTATGGTAGTGAAATCTGGGGCTTATCTACAGAGAAGTTAAACATAGAATGTGTCCAAAATCAATGTTTAAGAGTAACACTGAATTTGCCACGGGATACACCATCCTCCTTTCTTAGATTGGAATCGGGTATACTTTCTGTCAATACCAAAATATTGATAAGGGTGGTAAATTACTGGGGCAGGATGATGCAAATGAATGATGATAGAATACCCAAGATGTGTTGGGAAGAATTTACTAATAAGGTTCTTAAATGGGACTTAAGGAAATGCTGGTTCTATAAATTAAATGAAACCCTAAAAATATAGGCTGTAGAGAGCTTTGGTGTATTTCAACTCTAGATAATTTACAATCTTATTTAAACAGTGTTAGGGAAAGAATCAAGGATGTAGCTATGCAAGCAGACTTCAGTAACATCCATGAGTTGGACTCTACAGGTACATACTCAAGGGTTAAACTGAACTGGGGGCAAGAAAAATACTTAGCTCTGTGTGAGAATAGTAGGCACAGAAATATGTTATGTAAAGAAAGGTTAGCCTGCATGGGGAACATCTACTATAATTTAAACAAATATTATAAAATACGAAATGGAGGCTGCTCTTGCCAGAATGTTTCAAAACCAGATATTATGCATATTTTATTTGTTTGCAATAACTGGTCTGAACAAAGGGAAAAATGTCTTGATTCCCTGCTCCCACAGCATATGGTCAAGAATGATGAGTTTTACAAAAGCCATATTTAAAAAATGGATACTATAAAACTGATGTACAGTTTGGCAAAATTCTTCTTTGGATAATATTATTGATGTTAGTGAATGTAAACCTCTATTTATTGTGTGCTAAATTTTGTATGAAGTGAGAGATGATTTTACGGCATATAAAGTGCAACAAACTGTTGTTTTTATACATTTTTATTTAAATAAACTGAACTGAAACTGAAACATATTTAGGAATTAATATTCCTCCAAATGTGTCACATCTGCATGAACTGAATTATACACCCTTGTTTACCCAGATACAACTAGACTTTAAAAGTTGGATACATTTACCAATTTCTATTATAAATAGGGTTCAAACCATTCAAACTAACATTTTACCTAGACTACTATAAATAATGCAAAATATACCATCCCCCATCTCCAAAACGGAAATAAATAAATGGAACCGGGTGATATCCACTTTTGTTTGGGGAGGAGGAGGAAGACCACGTCTCATACCAAAAATTACAACTACCTAAAGAAAAAGGTGGACTGGCCCTACCAGATTTTTATAACTACTCAATGGCAGCCTTACTGCTCCACATTTCGCAGTGGCTAAACCCACAACAGACTGCCCAGGGCTGGCTGAGAGTAGAACATGATTTATCCTCTTTACCCCTAAACCATATATTAGTGTTCCAACCCCAGGTACCTGGTCACCCAGAATCCTGTTCAGTCTTCACGAGAGACATAATTCGAAGCTGGGAAACCTTTCTTTGACTCCCTGAAAATCAGTTTGGGGCACTATGGATGGGTATCCCTGCGAAATGCCGAGATTTTATTCCAGCCAAAACTGACACTGAATTTTGGAGATGGCAGGAAAAAGGGTTACTACATACCTACCAATTTTCTAACAATGGGATATTTAAAACATTTACCGAACTACAGAATGAGTTTTCTATAGAATGAAAACACTTTTTTCGCTACCTATAGATCTGCCATTATCTAACTTCTAAAACAGGCCTAGATGTCACGAATAAATCCCTCCCCTAATATGCATTATCCTAACACAGTTGAAAACTGAATTCAACCCTAAACATCCAGATATGATAAAGCATTATTTAATATACCCAGTTCAGAAATGTATTTATTTATTTAGATTTTATTGACCTGGTAAGCCCATTGGGCCTAGAAGTCCCTTTTTCAGGGGTGACTGGGGGGAGGTGGGTACAGATGGTAAGCAACTGAGATTGAACCTTGAACCAGATTAAGCTGTTGATGGTATTTTTAGTGAATGAGGGAAAATTGGCCAGGACACCGGGAAAATTCCCCTACTCCTTTAGTGGCGGTGGTGGTGGTGGTGGTGGGGGTCAGCATTTATTATTAAGTTTTGGAACTTTAATAATGAAATTTTGTGTTGAATATATGATGAAATACTTATTTATGTTTATCATTGTTTTGCATTATGATTTTATGTGCAGTAACACTGCTGTGTATGTTTTACTTTCAAGTTTTAATAAAAAATTCCCCTGCTCTTTTCGATAAGTGCCATGGGATCTTTAACATCCACCTGAGCTACCACCAATCCAGGCAGATGGGACCTCAGTTTAATGTCTCATCTGAAAGACGGCACCTCAGAAGTGCAGTACCCCCCTCATGCTGCACTACAGTGTTAGTACTGGGATATTATCCCAAGTGCCAGATGTGTTGGACAATGTTCAAACCAATTGGGAAGCAGAACCAATGCTAGATTTAACCCCAATGGACTGGGTTCATATTTGGAGAAGACAGCACTGTACATCAAGTTCATATACATGGTGAGAATTTACATGGAAGGTCATAGTGAGATTCTTTCGCACCCTCCCAAATTACGGCAAAATATTCCATATCAAAAGATTCATCACGTTGGAGGAAATGCGGGTGTGTGAGATGGCCACACACTCTCATATCTTGTGGTAGTGCCCAGTGCTGACCCCCTTCTGGGAGGAAGCGGGAAGGCAAATGAAAAAACTTTTTCCTACTTTGGGGAACCTCACTCCAGAAATTGCCCTTCTGTTACACCTTCCCAAACCGGTTAGTGGTGCACACCATACTTATTTAATAACTATCACGCTAGGGGCTGCTAAAAAAGTAATTACCCAGTTATGGCTACAACCAACTCCACCTGGTATAAATAACTGGGAAACCACAATGTACGACATCTATAAGATGGAAAGCCTCACATCTAAGTTGCAAGATAAATCTCCAGTCCTAATGAATAGATGGACAAAATAGTTTATACACATAGCACAGCACAGGCCAGATATAATATCATAAAAAAGAAACATATATTCCCTAGTTCCATCCAAAACTACCCCTCACCTGATACTCAAGTAACTTGAATTTAGAAAAATTTGGACCCAGTCAGCCCTTTCGCCTTCTGTCAGTCCCCAACTCTCCTTAAGGAATGGATTAAATCAATAACTGTTATAATGAAAACTTCGAATGGATGAGTGGGGGAAATCAGTATATATATTCTGGAGGGACAGCTCCAGAATGTGACTGTTAAAATTAGCTCCTAATAACATAAGATAACAGTATTGAAATGCATCTATTGAACTGTCTGAACTACACCCTAGAAATGTAACTCCATGATATGACAATGGCTGCACTTTTGTACATGATTATGTATCACCTGTGTCTTTTATGTATAAAAATAAATAATAAAAAAAAAAGAACGACCAACATTAGACTTTTGGAAGTACTCAAGTCCTCGGAAGGAGCTGACCTGAAATACAGGTTACTCACCTGTAACAGGAGTTCTAGGAATGGTATATGTTGTTCATCCACACTTTCTGGCAGGTATCCTTGCCGCTTCAAGTCTTGCCGGAAGGTCTTCAAGCTGGCTCCTCTCACCCACCCGGGTGGTAAAAGTCTCAGCTCGCCCCATGACACCAGATCTGGCCGCTTGGAAGCTCAGGTAGGCGTCGGCCGGGAGGTTTGGTGGGGTCTGTAGGGAAGAACAACATATACCATTCCTAGAACCCCGTTACAGGTGAGTAACCTGTATTCTAGGACATGGATATGTTGTTCATCCACACTTTCTGGCAGACTCCTAGCAGTTCTCCGGGAGAGGGAGGCACGCACACCCCTACTTAGGAATGGAGATGGAGAACCGAGGCCCCAAACCAGCATCCCGGCGTGACTCAAGGTCGATGTGGTAGTGGGTGATGAAGGTGTGTGCTGACTTCCAGGTAGAAGCCCTGCAGATTTCCTGGATAGGGACGTCCCTGGAAGCAGCCACCAATGCAGTGGTATGGCGGGTAGAATGAGCTCTTATCCCTCTGGGAGGCTCCATGCCCGCCAACCTATAGCAGAGATCTATGCAGGAGGTGACCCACCTGCTTATCGTCCGCTTGGCTGCAGGTCTGCCAGGTGCGGCTTCAGCGTAGGTGACAAACAGCTGGCGAACCTCTCCCCGAATTTCAGCCGTGCGCTCCTTATAGTAAGCGAGCGCCCTTCTAGGGTCCAAAGTATGGAGCCTATATTCGGCCTCCAGGTGTGATTGGGGTAGAACACCGCAGAGTCAATATCTGGTTAAGGTGAAACTCCGGACACCACCTGGAAGGAATTTCGGTGGGGCGCGGACAACCTTGTCCCTGTGGAAGACCAGGTAAGAAGATTCGATGGAAAGCGCCTGGAGCTCTCCCATCCTTCTGGCTGACGTAATAGCCACCAAGAAGGCGGTCTTCCACGACAGGTGAAAGAGATCACACCTGTGCATTGGTTCAATGGCTTGCCCATGAGCTTTGCCAGTACCAGCAGTAGATCCACGGAGGTGGAGGTTCTCACACGGAGGAAATGTATCAAGGCCTTTGAAAGCGCCAGATCACCTTCTCCTGCGCCTCCGACTGCTTCCCGGTCCACGCCCGGTAAGCAGAGATGGCTGTAAGGTGCACCTTTAGGGTCGTCGACCTAAGCCCTTGCTGAGAAAGGGACCATAGATAGTCCAAGATGCTTGCCAAGGAACAGGAGGAAGGGTCCAGGCCCTGGCCCCGACACCAAATGGAAAATCTCTTCCATTTGAAGGCATAGCATTTCCTGGTCGACTCCTTATGGGACGCCTCAACTACATTGAGGACCTCGTCTGGAAAGACCCAAGGCCTGGAACTCTAGGCCGCCAGGAACCAGGGCCGACAGGTCAAGGATTAAGGTCCGGATGGAACACCTTCCCTGATTGACTGAAAGTAGGTCCGGCAGCTGGAAGCTGCCTCAGGAGCCTGGAGCTGAGGCTGAGGAGATCTGGATACCGCATTGGCGGGGCCAGTCTGGGGCTACCAGAATCACCTGCGCCTTGTCCCTCCTCATCTTGAGAAGCACCTTGTGGATCAAGGGAAATGGGGGAAAGGCGTAGAAGAGGTCCGGGGTCCACGGTCTCGAGAAGGCATCCCCCTGCAGCGAGCCCTGCTGAGGGGGGCGGGCATGGAACAGCCTCACCTTCACGTTCTCCCTGGAGGCAAACAGGTCCACCTGAGATGTGCCCCAATAGGAGAACAGATCTTGTACTACCTCTGGCAGGACAGACCACTCGTGAGACACAGCCCCTATCCGGCTTACGGCATTGGCCAGGGTGTTGGAGGCTCCTGCCACATGAATGGCTAGGAGATCTGCCTCCAGGCTGCGCACGAGTGACCAAATGTGGAGAGCTTCCTTGCACAGAGGCATGGAGCGCGTCCCGCCCTGGCGGTTTAGGTAGTACATGGTCGTGGTATTGTCCGTCTGGACCTGAACCACTTGACCCCGTAGAAACGGAGCAAAGGCGGTGAGAGCCAGACGGACCGCCCAAGCTCCAGCAGGTTGATATGGCATTGGGACTCCCGAGGGGACCAGAGGTCGTGCGCTCTGTGCTCCCCCAGATGGGCACCCCAACCCATCAGAGAGGCGTCGGTCGATAGAGAGACCGTCGGCTCGGGGTGGACAACCGGGATGCCCTCCTGCAGATGAGCTGGAACGATCCACCACTGGAGAGCGTTCCACATCCCCTGGGTCACCACCACTAGCTGGTCCAATGGATCGCAGCGTTGAGACCACTGGCTGGCCAACCCCCATTGAAGGGGACGCATGTTCCAGCGGGCCCAATGGACCACGCTGGTGCAGGCCGCCATGAGACCCAGGAGGCGAGGAAGTCCCGGGGAGGCGCGGTGCCCAACCAGAAATGATTGGGCAAAGGAGGAAAGAACTCGGCCCTGTCCGCTGGGAGCCGTGCTCTGCCTCAAGAGAGTCGAGCCTGCCTGATGAAAGAATCACCTGCTTCGGTTCGAGTTCTGGACTTGGTCTCGTTGATGAGGAGGCCGATCTGAGAGCAAACCTGAGGGCCAGATCTCTGGACCGCCCACCTCCTGTCTGGAGGGGCTGCTATCAGCCAATCGCCCAGGTAGGTGTACACCTGGACTCCTCGCGCCAAGAGGAATGCTGTCACCACTGCCATGCATTTGGTGAAGACCCTGGGAGCAAGAGAAAGGCTGAAGGGCATGGCTCGGAACTTGTAAAGGGATCCTTCCGCTCGAAAGTGAAGGAATCTCTGGTGAGACGGACGGATAGGGACGTGAAAAAACGTCCTGTAGGTCCAGAGAGCAGAACCACATGCTGCATTCCAGGGATGGTATTATCTGAGCCACAGTGACCATCCTGAAGGTCCGAGACCTTAGGAACTTGTTTAGGTCGTGCAGGTCGAGAATGGGGCGCCAGCCCCCCGTCCATTTTGGGACCAGGAAGTACCTGGACACAAACCCCGGGTCTGAGGGAGGGTCCACCACCTCTCTGATCACCTCCTTCTCGAGGAGCAGAGCGATGTCGGCTCGGCGAGCCGACAGCGAGGCTGTGGACCCCGAGGCCCCCCCGGGGGGCGACGGCTCAGAAGGGCGGGACCTGCTCAAACTCCAGAGGCAGGCCCTTTCCCACCACTTCCAACACCCACCGGTCTGTGGTGATAGCGGACCAGGTGAAAAAGGAAGTGACGAAGCCGTCCCCCCATGGGGAGAACCTGGGGTGGGGTGACGAGGTTAGGGGCGGCACCCCTCAACCCGTCACTGAGCAGGCTTGGAGGAGGGACCGGCCGAGGGACCACCTGGGCCTTTACCTCCCTGCTTCCTGGAGGAGGAAGCCGCGGGTTTGGGTTTGGGATGCCAAGCGAGCCTGCTGGGCCCTGATGCTGCTGGGTCGACATGCCGTGGGCGCACGGACTAAGGGCTTGGTTGCGGTCCGCGCCCTGTCCCTCTGGGCGAATGAGACCGAGTCCAGAGTGGCATTGGACTTTTCGATCCTCTGGAGGTGACCTTCCACTCCAGGGCCAAAGAGGTCGGTCCCCAGGAAGGGGACATCCGCCAACTTGTGCTGGGTATCCGCTGTGAAGGTGGATATCCTCAGCCATGCCCAACGGTGCATAGCCACTGCGGCCGCAACTGACCTGGCACATGAGTCACCGATGTCCAAAGCAGTCTGAAGCTGCTGCTTGGCCACTGCCCTGCCCTGTCCTGGTCCCGCACCTGCTTAACCGTGGTCTGCAGGTCAGCTGGGAGATGAGGGACTACCTTGTCCAGGGAGCCCAACAGGGCATAAGAGAAGCGTGCCATCAGCACGGCCGAGCTGGCCTGACAAAGGCAAAGGGAGGATGCAGCGTAGACTTTGTGCCTGGCGTAGTCCAACTTCTTGGACTCCTTGTCGGGAGGCTTGTCCACGTCCCTGGCGCTTCCGGCACACCAGAAGACGCTGTCGGTAACCAACCCCTCGGCCGAGGGGTGTTCCGAAAAACCGGACAAGGAACCGGTAGAGACGGCGCACTTCCTCGCCATCCTGACCGAGGGCGCAGGACAGGAAGCAGGGCGCTGCCAGAGCTCCAAGGCCGGGCCGACAATGGCCTCGGCCACCGGAAAGACCTCCGTGGGAGAATCCCCTCGGTCCAATATCTCCATGAGGGGATACTTGGCCCGCTTGGATACGGGCTTGAGCTGCATCCCGGTGGACTCCGAGATGAGTCTAAGCAAACCCATGAAGGACGATGGGCTATCGTCCAGCAACTGACCTCCGGAGGACTCCAAGTCGACCCGCCTGGAGAACATGGAGGAATCGTCGTCGGACTCGGAAGAGTCCGCAACGAGCTGCCTTGGGCCTGAGCCACCCTCCACCTGCCGAGGGCGATCGGGAGTGAGGGTGACAGACAGCTTATGGGGCAGACCCTGGGCCGACCGAGAATTCTTGGTCGGGGCCCCAAACAACGGCTGTGGAGGCGGAGGTTCCACCAGAATCGGTGGGGCAGCCGGTTTTGGTCGAGCAACAGGCCTGGGAGCAGGCGCCTCAGCTACAGTGAGGGGTTGCTCCGGCCACTCCAAATCCAACAGTGACAGCCACTTGATAGCCGGGGAAGGCGACGACGTCGGCTTGCTCCCGGACAGAAGGAGCTGTTGCCACATGAGGTCCTCATAGCACCGACGCAACTTGCGTCGAAGCCTCCCCTCGTCCGAGGAGGAAGACGAGGATGAGCGGCGACGCCACTTGCCACGGTACCAAGGCTGGACCGAGAAGAAGTCCGAGACTGAGACTGCGAACCTCGGCTTTTCCGATGAGGGTTCTGGGGCAGGGCGGGGGAAACCCGCTCTCCCCTCGGCTCGGAGGGTTCAACCGTGGACTCCGGGACCGGAGGCATGGGCAAGTCCATGGAAACCTCAATCTCCGCCGGGGGAACCGGGGAGTGAGGGTTTTTGGCTTCACCGGTCGACAGCCCATCCGACGGGTCGAGAAAAATCTCGACTGCGTCGACGGGAGTCTTGGTCAACTGACCTGACGGGGACACCGTGAGACCAGTGGCCGAAGCCGAAGGATCGACCGAAGTCGATGGTCGACTACTCGGGGAGAGGGACCTCTCCTGCTCCCAAGAGCGTCGACGGAGGGACTTACCTTTGTGGTCCTTCTTCTTGGACCGAGAGGAAGGCCCTGAGGATGTTAGTCCCTCTCCCTTAGTGGAAAGGGACAGACAGAGCTCCTTAAAAGAAGCTGAATAGGAGGATCCCAGGGAGGCGGGATAAAGGCGGCGGCGAGGTAAGAAGATGCGGCCTGCATACCTCCTCCTCGAGGGCGATCATCTGCTCAAGCAGTTCCACGAGCCATGCAGAGAAACCGCCAAACGGGCCTCCTTCGACTTTACCGGAGGGTAACGCTTTTTGGGGCCGTTAGAAACGGGCGGCGCCGGTCTTCCAGGATGTAGGCTGAAAAGGAAGAGCACAGGTCGCAGGCCTGCGGGTCGTGCTCAAGGCCCAAGCAGTAGATGCACGTGGAGTGCGGATCCGTCCGAGACATCTTCTGCCCGCATGGGCACCTCCGAAAACCGGGAGTCGATTTGTCCATCGCAGCCGCGAGGGAAATAAATGACCGAAGTCTTGAAAACCTTAAAAGTAATTTCGGGTAAACCAAAGAAATAGGAACCAGTCTTATACGCAGAGCGTTAAGGAGGGAACCTGAGCTTCCAAGCGGTAAGGAAGATCTAGCGTCATTGGGTGGAGCCAAGAGTTTTACCACCCGGGTGGGTGGGAGGAGCCAGCTTGAAGACCTTCTGGCAAGACTTAAAGCAGCAAGGATACCTGCCAGAAAGTGTGGATGAACAACATATCCATGTCCCTAGAATAACTTTTTTTTTCTTTTCCAAATTTTGTTAGTACTCCCTGGCCAGCGCAGGCTAGGATTCCCATCTGCCCCACAACACCGATCCCATCATCCAACACCTTCCCTGGGCTTACCTTGGTCAGGTGGAAATGCCACGGACTGCACTACATGGCAGGGTGAGGAGAGGAAAGGCTGCCCTCCCCCTCCCCCTCAAGATCAAATCCAGTGTCAGCCGGCAAGTTTGCCCTGGTGATGAGGCAGGTGAGGGCTCAGTATACAGAGCGGCATGAACACTTAACTCACTGTACTTTCCACCTATTTTTTTCCCTGATCCAGCTGTGGAGCATGCACTTTGTGGAGCCCGCAGCACCCACCCTCTATTGTCGCTCACAGGCCCATACTGACAACAGGCTTCCACCTGGTGGCAGTCATTTGGCAGAAACAGCAAGCCTCAGCCTACGAGAGGGGAATAGTCCACTGGACATTTCATCCTCCTTCCCCCCCCCCAGCCAGCCCCCAGCAACCCGAGATCACACCTGATCCTGGGTCCCTGGTGTGGTGGGCAGGAGCATTGCAACCCCACCACTAGGCTGGTCATACCTGAATAACTTTCTAATAGAATCACTTAAAAACCTTCTGGAAGTGGATCTAACAGGACAACTTATAAAGAGTTACAGGATCACTACGTGACACAGCCAATCCTCGCAAGATCAACCACGTACCATCCTGATAATTATGAGAGGTCCGCACTTCAGAGACCTGATCCTAGCAGCAGCAATGAACAAGGGCCCGCTTAACCAGGAAACAAGTTTAAGAATTGCATGTTTTTCCTTTTTGAAATTTTTATTTGTACCTCCTCTCTTGTGCCCGATCACTCCTTCTGGAGACACATATGGCAGTCTCCCCCCATAACAACCTTCCCGATTCTATCATGGCTAGTAGTCCCCATCGAGCCATGGCTATACCACCCAGGCAGTTACAGGGCAGGGTAGCAGAGCCCTGAGAATCTTGCTGTGTCGGACTCACCGGTACGTCAGGAAGGCGCGAGCAATCAGGGTCTCCACTGTGGGTCTCCATCATCTAGGAGAGCAGGCACTGGTGTTTTCCATGTTCTGGGGGATTGGCACGCACCCAGACATCACGGCATCACCACCGTCACCACTCCCCATCCCCTCGTGTCAGCTACGATGCTTGCTGTGCCTCTAGCTTCCGCTAGAGGCCAGGCAAGTGCCGAGCAAGAACCCCCCATCCCTCCCAGCGGAGGAGAGCTGTCCATCGGATGCTTGATCCTCTCTCAACCCTGCTGAACCTCGGCGGCCCTGGCTTGTTCCCGAATCTGGGTCACCGGCGTAGCACGAGGTGTGGCGTTCAGCGCCTCAACCCTCAGCACCATCGGGCCAGTAGAATTGCATGTTTTAATACCCTATTATTGACGTTTACTTACAGATTGAAGGTATTAATATTTTACCATTGATATTTACTTTCCCTAAGTTTTTGAGAAGTCTCTATGTGCACCTAACCTGAGTACTGTTTTACTCTTAAAGTTTGAGGGTCTCTCAGATAATGGAAAAACAGGTTACTCACCTGTAACAGTAGTTCTAGGAGTGGTATATATGTTATTCATCCACACTTTCTGGCAGATTGCCTTTCCCTTTAAGGGTCGCCGGAACATCTTCAAGCTGTCTCTTCCCACCCCACCCCCCACCCCCAGTGGTATAACCCTCGGCTCTGCCCCATGATACCAGATCTAGCCAGCTGGAAGCAGAGGTGTGTGTCGAAGCGGGGGAGGTCAGGTGGGTCAGTGTGGATGAACAACATATACCACTCCTAGAACTACTGTTACAGCTGAGTAACCTGTTTTTCTAGGGATGTGGATATGTTGTTCTAGCCACACTTTCTGTCAGACTCCTAGCCGTTCTCCGGGAGGAGGGAGGCAAGGTGCACACCCCCTACTTAGGAAACAGGGACTAGAGAACTGAGGCCCCAAAACCAGCATCCCGGCATGACTCAAGGTCGATGTGGTAATGGGAAATGAAGGTGTGTGCTGACTTCCAGGTAGCAGCCCTGCAGATTTCCTGGATAGGGACGTCCCTAGATGCAGCCACCGACGCAGCAGTATGACAGGTGGAATGAGCCCTTAGTCCTACAGGAGGCTCCCTACCCGCCAACCTACAGTAGAGATCAATGCAGGAAGTGATCCACCTGCCAATCGTCCGCTTGGCTGCAGGTCTGCTTCAGCATAGGTAACAAACAGCTGGCAAACCGCTCCCTGAACTTCCGCCGTATGCTCTCTGTAGTAGGCGAGCTCTCGTCTCAGTTCCAAAGTATGGAGCCTGTACTCGGCCTCCGAGGTGTAATTGGGGTAGAACACCGCCAGAGACAACACCTAATTAAAGTGACACTCCGACACCACCTTCGGAAGGAATTTCAGGTGGGGGTGCAGAACAACCTTGTCCCTGTGGAAGACCAAGTAAGGAGACTCCACCGAAAGCACCTGGAGCTCCCCAGTCCTTCTGGCTGACGTGATAGCAACCAAGAAGGCAGTCTTCCATGACAAATGTGACATGTCACACTTGTGTATAGGTTCGAATGACTTGCCCATGAGCTTTGCCAAAACCAGCAGTAAATCCCACAGAGGTGGAGGATCATGCACTAGAGGGGATATGTGATCTAGGCCCCTGAAAAAGCACCAGACCACCTTCTCCTGTGCCACCGACTGCATACTGGTCCATGCCCTGTAGGCAGAGATGGCTGCCAGGTGCACCTTAAGGGTTGTCAATCAAAGCCCTAGCTGGGAGAGGGACCACAGGTAGTCCAAAATGCTAGCCACTGGACAGGACAAGGGGTTCAACCCCTTGCTCTGGCACCAAATGGAAAATCTCTTCCATTTGAAGGCATAGCATTTTCTGGTCGATTCCTTACGGGATGTCTCAACAACCATGAGGACCTCATCGAAAAGACCCAAAGCCTGGACCTCCAGCCGCTCAGGAACCAGGCTGTCGGGTGCAGGGACTGAAGGTCTTTATGAAGTACCTTCCACTAACTGATGGAGAGCAGGTCTGGGTGTGCTGGAAGGTGCCTCAGGAGCCCGGAGCGGAGGCTAAGGAGATCTGGGTACCAGAACTGGCGTGGCCAGTCTGGGGCTACCAGGATCACCTGCACCTTGTCCCTTCTGGCCTTTAGGAGCACCCTGTGGATCAAGGGACGTGGAAGGAAGGCAAAGAGGAGGCCTGGGGTCCACAGCCTCGAGAAGGCATCCCCCTGCAGTGAGCCCAGCTGAGGGGAGCAGGCATGAAACAGTCTCAGCTTCATGTTCTCCCTGGAGGTGAATAGGTCCACCTGAGGAGTGCCCCAGTGGGAGAACAGGTCTTGTACTACCTCCTGGTGGAGTGACCACTCGTGAGATGCCTCGCCCATCCAGCAGAGAGCATCGGCCAGCAGATTCAAGGCTCCTGCCACATGAACGGCTAGGAGATCCGCCTCCAGGCTAAGCATGAGGGTCCATGTGTGGAGAAATTCCTTGCACAGAGGCAAGGAGGGCGTCCCACCCTGTTTGTTGAGATAGTACATGGTCGTGGTATTGTCCGTCTGGACCTGGACCACTTGACCCTGAAAGAATGGAGAGAAGGCAGTCAGGGCTAGCCCAACCACACAGTGCTCAAGCAGGTTGATGTGACATTGGGACTCCTGAGGGGACCAGAGCCCGTGGGCTCTGTGCTCCCCCAGATGGGCACCCCAACCCATCAGCAAGGCGTCAGTCATCAGGATGACCGTTGGCTTGGGTTGGACAAATGGGATACCTTCCTGTAGGTGAGCTGGGACAAGCCACCATTGGAGGCCGTCCCACATCCTCTGGATCATGGTGACCAGCTGGTCGAGCTGACCTGAGCACTGAGACCACTGGCTGACTAGTTTCCACTGAAGGGAACGCATATGCCATCAGGCCCACTGGACCACACTGGTGCAGGCCGCCATGTAGCCCAGAAGGTGCAGGATGTCCTGGGCAGCGCACGATTGCCCAACCAGAAATGACTGGGCGAAGGAGGAGAGAACCTCCGCCCTGTCCGCCAGGAGTTGAGCTGTGGCTCGGCAAGAGTCGAACTCTGCCCCGATTAACTGAATCACCTGCCCGGGCACGAGTTCCGACTTGGTCTCAATGATCAGGAGGCCAAGTCTGGAGGGCCAGATCCCTGGACCACTCCACCTCCTGCCTGGAGGGACCTGCTATGAGACAGTTGTCCAGACAGGGATAGACCTGGACCCCTTGGCACCTCAGAAAAGCTGCCACCAATGTCATGCATTTGGTGAAGACCCTGGGGGCCGATGAGAGGCTGAAGGGCATGGCCTGGAGCTCATAGAAGATTCCCTCTGCTCAGAAGCAGAGGAACCGTCGGTGGGACGGACGGATCAGGACGTGAAAGAACACGTCCTGAAAATCCAGGGAGCAAAACCACATGCCATGCTCCAGGGATGGTATGATCTGAGCCAGAGTTACCATCCAGAAGGTGCAAGACCTGCAGAACCTGTGCAGGTCATGCAGATCGAGAATGGGGCGCCAGCCCCCCATCCGTTTTGGTACCAGGAAATACCTGGAAATGAACTCTTGGTCTGAAGGAGGTTCCGCAACTCTGCGCACGACCTCCTTGCGGAGGAGCTGAGTGATGTCATCTTGGAGAGCGACTGAGTGAGCAGACACTAGATCCTCCCGTGGGGCTTGAGGCTCGGCTTGGGGTACCAGCTGGCCACCCAGAGGCAGGCCCTGGCCGACCACTTCCAGCACCCATCGGTCTGTGGTGACAGCAGACTAGGCGAAAAGGAAGTGGTGGAACCGGCCTCCCAGGGGAGGTGTGACGGGGCTGAGGGTGGCACCCCTCAACCCGTCACTGAGGAGGCTTAGAGGAGGAGGATCTGGCTGAGGGGCTGCCGGGTCCCTTCCCTCCAGACTTTCTGACTGATGAGGCCACTGACTTGGCCTGCGGTCACCAGGTTTGGGCCTGCTGGCCCTGCTGCTGGGCTGGTCTGGCCACAGGAGTGGAAAAGCAAAAGGGCTTATGCTTCTGGTGCTTGGAGCCCTTGTCCTTCTGGGCAGATGTCACAGAGTCCAGGGTAGCACTGGACTTCTCAATACGTTGGAGGTGACTCTCCACTCCGGGCCCGAACAGGTCGGTGCCCAAAAAGGGGACATCTGCCAGCTTGTGTTGAGTGTCAGCCGTGAAGGTCGAGATCCTCAATCAAGCCCTGCAGTGCATGGCTACTGCGGCCATTACCAAGCGGGCACAAGAATCACCAATATCCAGAGGAGTCTGGAATTGTTGTTTCGCCACTGCCCTTCCCTGGTCCTTGACCTGCTTGACCATGGTCTGAAGGTCTGCCGGGAGGTGAGCAATGACCTCATCCAGGGAGCCCAAAAGGGCATGGGAAAAATGTGCCATCAGCACGGCCAAGCTAACCTGACAAAGGGATCAGTGTAGACCTTCTTCGCCGAATGATCCAATTTCTTGAACTCTTTGTCCGGTGGTCTATCCACGTCACCCGTATTGCCCAAGCACCGAAAGATGGAGTCAGCCACCAGACCCTCAGCTGAGGGATGCTCTGAAAACCCCCTGAAATGGAAATCGGTTGGGACTGCGTATTTGTGGGCCATCTGTGCCGAGGGCGCAGGGCAAGATGCAGGATGCTGCCACAGATCCAGAGCCAGGCCAACAATGGCCTCGACCACAGGGAAGGCCTCCATAGGAGAATCCTTTGTCCAGAATCTCCATGAAGGCTACCTGGCCCATCCCTGAGGACTCCACGCCGATGGGACATGAGTGCAATGAGGAGTCTGCATAAAGCAGGTGTCCACCTGAGTCACCCTCGATCCGCCTTGGGCAATCAGGAGTGAGGGGGACCGACAGCCAATGGGGCAACTCTTTTGCCAGCCGAGAATCCTTGGTCAGGGCCCCGGATTTCAGCTGATCGGGTGGCGGCTCCACCACAGTCAGCAGAGAAACCTGCTTCAGCTGAGCCGACTGAGCCTAAGCCGGCACCTCTGCAGAGGTGACAGTGGCGGAGCCAACGTCGGCCATTTAGGCGACAATCACTTGATAGCTGGGGTAGAAACCAGGGTCGGCTTCGTACCGGTCAAGACCTGCTGCTGCCACTACATCAAATCTTCGTAGCTCCGATGCAATTTGCGTTGCAGCCCCTCCTCATCAGAGGAGGATGAAGAAGAATAGTGGTGCCACCGTTTACCATGATGTCGGGAGCGAGATCAACGGTGACTGTGAGATCTGCCCGACCCGGTAGAGGAGGACTGAGACCTCGACCGTCGGCGGGGCTGACAGAGGATGTCAGAAGGAGCCCGGATCCTGAGTGGGTAAGTTCGACCAGTGGGCTGAGCCGATCTGTCTGAAGACACCGGAAGCACCGGAGTCCGAAAGAGAGAATTGTCGGCCTCATCTGGTGACAACCTGTCAGTCGGTTCGAGAAAAATCTCAGCTGCATTGACAGGCATCTCAGCCAACTGGTCTGACGGGTACTCTGTGAAACCAGCAGCCTCGGCAGCAATTTCGACTGAAGTCTCCTGACAGCAAGAATGTTCCCAATCACAAGAGCGTTGACATTGAGTCTTTTCTTTCTTTGACTCTTTCTTGCGAGAGCACGAAATGTGTGACCCAGAAGGGCCCTCTCTCTTAGTTGAGAGAGACTGGCACAGCTCTTTGAAGGAAGCTGAATAAGTGGAGCCCAGTTGGTGCGAGTGAAGGCCGAAGTGAAACTAGCCGTGGCCTGAGCCGCCGCCTCCTCCTCGAAGGCCTTGAGCTGTTTAAGCTGCTCAGCGGACTCTGCAGCCACAGAGATCACCCAATGAGCATCTTTGGATTTAACTGGTGGGTAACACTTTTCCGGTTGTCCCAGCTAAAGTTGGGCAGCGCGGTCTTCCAGAACCGACGGGTGAAAGGAACGACAGAGATCACAAGCCTGCGGATCGTGGTCATATCCCAAACAGTACATGCACGTGGCGGGAGGATCAGTGCATGACTTCTTCTGCCCGCAGGGGCACCGGCGAAACTCGGGAATGTTTTTCTCTTCCATCGGTGAAGTGAGAGAAGAAGGAGCAGACAAAACTCGAAGGAGTTTTAAGGTAAGTTTTGGAAGCAAATCCAAAGATTCGAAAGCCAGGGCCTATCACACACGGGAGCGCTAAGGAGGGAACCTGAACCTTCCAGTGAAAAGGGAGATCTTGCATCATGGGGTGAAGCCGAGGGTTATACCTCCTGGGTGGGTGGGAGGAGCCATCTTATAAGACGTTCCAGCGACCCTTAAAGGGAAAGGCGATCTGCCAGAAAGTGTGGATAGAACAACATATCCACATCCCTAGAAATGTTGTTCTTTTTTGGAGCTATATCTCTTGCATGAGTGTGGCTACTATATTGTTTTTGTATAACAGCAATAGACAGAAAGTACCAAAGAAACAAAATGGCACAAGGGTCCACAGAGTACTGAAAACAGCACTAGACTTCATTTCCCAGACACCAGCTTCATGAAACAACAGAGGCGTAAGGCATTCAATGCGGTTTGAAGTGGCCTGCAGACTCTGGGAGTCACCCACACTTCTCAGTTTCTTGCCCGCCTGAGGATCACATACATGAGTAAGACTTTTCTTTACAATGATACAGTGGAAGCTGGAAAAAGACTAGAAAGCATTTTTGTTTTATTTGTAATTCTGTTCAGAAAAGGCACACTAAGCTAATCTAGCTTTGTTTCCAGGTACGTCCTGGGAGGTGGTTTGCAAGGACCTGTTTTAATAACAGGTGGAATGTTGGCCATGACAACCAGGGAAACTCTCCTGCTCTCCATCGATAAGTGCCATGGAAGCTTTTGCTTCCACCTGGGCAGTGACCAGAGATGGCCAGAAGGCACCTTGGTTTAATGTCTCATCCAAAGAAGGGCACTCACTAGTGCAGCAATCCCCCCCCCCCCACCTTGTACTGCACTACAGTGTCAGTTACGAGTATTACGCCAAGTGCCTAGTGTGGGGATAGAACCCAAGACCAGACATTAAAATAGACTTTGCCAGAGAGCAAGAGCAAGACGGATCCTTGGATGAGGGTGACTGAGAACAATCACAGACTGCAGTGACAGCTTTGTTCCCTGTTTCATAGTGCTCTGGGAAGGACTCTTTGTGGATAATGGCATGATTTAAAATGTTTTGTTTGCAACGTTAATACAAGACAAGGTTTGTATATTATAATGGGGATTGTAGATGTGTTGGTAGTTCAGTGGTAAAAGTTAATAAATTTAAACTGGAATGCTCTCTGGGACAGGCAGTTGGTGTGTGGGAGAAGTCCCGTGCAACAATATGACTGATGCCACGAAGCACGTAGAGACTTTGCAAGTTATATGCCTGCAAACTCAACCCTCCAACTAGAGCTTCCCATTCAATCCTATGAGTATGCCAATAACGTTTTTAGTTCTGGAGCAACAGATTAATAGCATGGCTTGCAGATATGTTAATCTTAAAAAAAAAAAAAAAAAAAATAGTTGTTGAATCTACATTTCATTTTTGGGTTTTAATATTTCAAAACAGTGATGACTATCAATTACATTTATATAAAAGTTTTCTGAAAGATTTCTCAAGATTCTGAAAGATCTGTGGCCTAGGCCTGTCACTAGACAAAGTCACCTGGTTCCACAGTCATCTCACTAATTGCACTCAGCGCGTTAAGATAAAGGGCCCCTTGTCAGATGTTAGAAATGTACCCACTGGCATTCCCCAGGGCTCCATTCTGGGTCCCCTACTATTTGGCTTAATTATAAATCATCTGCTTGATGCCTGTCAGCCTGCAAATGTACTTTTCCATGCAGACGATGCTGTTCTATATTCCAAGAACCGGCAGCCTTACCTTCATCCTCCAGAGTAATTTTGAGGCCCTTGAAAAATGGTTCTCCCAAAACAAACTGCTTCTAAATTACAAAAAAACTAAAACAAAAAAAGTTCCCCCACTTGTCATCCACAATGACCTGTGACATATACTAGAACTGGAGGAAACCTTTAAATACCTCACGGTGACCCTGGGCAATTACCTTATCTTTTGCTCTCCATGTTGATCACCTTGAGTCCATGGTAAAAAGAAAACTGGGAGCCTTGTACTAATACAGGGTCAACCACAATCCTGATGCTAGATGCCTCATAGCGGCATGCTCAGTGCTGTCACTAGTGGGCTATGGCCTCCCTGTCTATGCAACTGCCTGTGACTCAATTCTCAGCAGAATAAATCTGATCTGATAAGGCTGGTCACTTTGTGCTTGGTGCTGACTAGCAGATCCATAACTGCACCCTCTACATCCAAACAACCCGGTTATCCCTACCTAGCAGAGTTACGTTCCAGACATGTCTGCTGGCCAAGAAGGTGCTACCGGGTCTAACCCCCAAACTCACTGCTTCTGCCCCGTCGCCAATCTCTACAATGCCAGGAGCATGGCTCAGAATGCCCTTGGAAGAACAGTTACGTAAGAATCTCAGTCATCAGGTAACACCATAGGAACCTTCGCCATCGGTGTAGGGAATCCATAGAAGTTTTCAGCAGTACAGCTGGGGCCATCAACGTCATAAACCCTATAAAGGCATGGTATTTGCTCCTCTCAGTTCTTTCCCCCAGAGACTAACAGTGCTAGGTTCTTCACATGGGGGACCGAGGAGAGGGAGAGAGAGAGAGAGAGAGAGAGAGAGAGAGAGAGAGAGAGAGGTGCGCAGACCTAAATGAAAGGCTGGATACACCAGACAGCCAGTACCTAGACAGGAGCCCCAAAGAGGGGGATGACGGGAGGAAAAGCATACCTGATGACTGAGATCCCCTCAAAGATCTACTGCTATGATAAGTTCTTACGTAACTGTTCCATCTTCAGGGGTATCTCAGTCATCAGGTAACACCGTAGGAACGAGTCCCAAGCAGTTACAAGTGCATAACAGACAATCTGGGAGGAGGGCTCTCCATAAACTAAGACAGGAGTTCCTGTAACACAGCCCTGCCAAAACCTGCATGGGCTCTAGAGGCAATGTCCAGACTGAAAATATGGACTGTACTCCAGGTAGCAGCCGCACAAATGTCAGTGTCTGAGACCCCTCAGAAAGAAGCCACCGAGGTAGTCTTTCCTCTGGTGGAATGAGCTTTAACAGCTCCAGGGAAAAATTTGCCATACTTATTGTAACAGAACACAATGAAATTAGCCAACCATTTGGATAAGTATTTTCAGAAACTGAAACAACCTCTCTACCCGGGGCAAAGGAAACAAACAACTGCTTTGACTTTTTAGACTCCTTGGTCCTAAGCAGGTAGTACTTCACAGTTCTGCACACATCTAATGTATGGAGCAGTGCTTCCCCTGGATTGGCATACTCAGGACAATAAACAGGAAGGTGGATAGACTGATTGAGTGTAAACTCTGAAACCACTTTAGGGAGAAACTTACGATTTGTGCGCAAAGATACCCTGTCTTTGTGAAGAATCAAATAAGGCTCCTCGCACCAGAGGGCCTGAAGCTCTACAATTCTTCAAGCAGAAATAATTGTAACTAAACACAATGTTTTCTAGGAAAAAAAGCGCAAGTCGCGATTGACTCAAAAGGAAACAGGGTCAGTTTTTCCAAAACAAAATCCAAGTCCCAAACTGGGACAGGAGAACAGATAGGGGGTTTCAGATGCAGGATGCCCTTTAGAAAGGTACGGAAGACATCAATCTGAGCAATCGTGCAGTCATACATGGGCTCATGAAATGCAGAAATAGCCGAAAGGTGGACCTTGAGGGAAGAGTACTGGAGACCTGAGTCAGAGAGTGAAATCAAGTATTCCAGGATATGGTTCATCGAAAAGGTGAAAGGGTCTAAGCTATGTCTGGCAGCTCAGATGGCAAACCGCTTCCACTTCATAACATATGTGGCTCAAGTGAAAGGCTTCGGTGTGGCCACTAGGACGTCCGCCACCCTGTTAGAGACCCCAAACCTGGCAATGGCTATGCCCTCAGGAGCCAGGCATGCAAACAGAGGCATCTGAGGTTGGGATGGACCAGGGTCCCCTGAGCCTGGGTCAGCAGATTCCTGCACAGAGGAAGAAGGACCAGAGGTTCCGCCTCCATCTGGTAATGCAGAGGGAACCAAATCTGTCGAAGCTATAATGGAGCTACCAGGATCATGCTGGCCCCTTCCATCTGCAACTTGATTAGCACCCTCTGGATCAGAGGAAACAGAAGGAATGCATAAAGAAATCTCCCGCTCCAAGAGAGAGACAATGATTCTCTCCAGAAAACTCCAGGCCCTGGATATAGCAAGTAGAAATTAGGCAGTTTTGCACTGAGTGGGGATGCAAAAAGGTCCAACTCTGGATGACCCCATCTGTCAAACAAGTCTTCTACGACAGATGAGAGAAGCTCCCATTCGTGCATGCTGGACTGAGTCCTGCTGAGACTATCTGACAGAATGTTTAACATGCCTGGCATGTCGACTGCAGAGAGTGTCAGACCATGATCCAACGCCCAGTACCACACTCTCATGACCTTCCTGCAAAGGGGGTACAAATGAGTCCCCCCCACAGCTTGCTGATGTAGTATACTACACTTAGATTGCCTGAATGCACCAGCAGTTAACCTGGAGCGAGGTGTTCCTGAAAAGCCTGCATGGCGTAGAGCACCGGTTTCATCTCCAGGACACTGATATGCAGGGAGACTTCCCACTGGGACCAACAACCCAGGGTTTGGAAGGGACCCAGGTGTGCTTCTCAGCCCAGACCTGAGGCATTTGTGGTTAGGATCTGATGTGGGGAGGAAATCTGGAATGGGATGCCCTGAAGCAGATTCAAGGGGTGCATCCACCACTGCAGTACCTTGCATATTGGGAACAGACCAGAAAAGGTTGGTCTAACTCATCCATGTGCTGGTCCCACTGTACCCGGAGGGTTCAGTGGAGGATATGCATACGGAGCCTGGTCAGTGGAACAGTGGGTATGGCAGCTGCCATTAGGCCCAGCAATCTGATGTAGGAATGTATCAACTGTGGGTGACTTCCTGAGCTTAAGTTATGAGGCACTCTGCCCCGTTTTGGGGCGGGAAGCCTTCCCCTGTGCTGAGTCCAGAACCGCTCCTATATACTGTAACCTTTGGGATGGTGACAGAGCCAACTTGGGCAGATGGACAGTGATGCCCAGGGAGCAAAAAAGCTGGAGAGTTCACTCCAGAGTTAGCAGAAGCGGTTTCCTGGATGGGGCATTCAGGAGCCAATCGTCCAGATAAGGGAAGACATACAGTCCTCTCTTCTGAGAGCAGCTGAGACCACTGCTAAGCGCTTGGTAAAGATCTGCAGCGCAGAGGGAAAGCCAAAGGGCAGCACTTTGAATGATAATGTTCACCCTGAAAGGGAAACAGAGAAGCTTCCTGAGAGGAGGAAAGACCAAGATATGCAGGTAAACGTCCTGCATGTCCAGTGAATAGAGCCAATCCCCTGTCTTGAGAAGGGGCATCAGGCCTGGCAAAGTTACTATCCGGAACATTTTGTACTGGACATACAGACTGAGGTCCTTTAGGTCCAGAACAGGCCTCAGATCTCCAGTCTTTTTGGGGACCAGGTAAAACCTGGAATAAAACCCCTTGTTTCTCTGGTGCTTGGACACTGGCTCAATGGCCTGCTTGCACAAAAGGGAATGCACTTCCTCCCTGGGAACAGACAGGTGAGCCACGGGATAACAAGATGGCAGAGGTGGATTTTCTGGAGGCTGCTCGATGAGCTTCAAGTTGTGACCCCTTTCTATGAGCTGCAGAATCCATGCATCCTAAGTTACAGTTTTCCCGATTCAGATGGAGGGAGAACCAACCTCCGACCACTGCCTCCTGGTCTGGGACCAGAGGAGGGGGGTCCAGCAAGGAGTCAAGCACAGGTGGTGCCAGCCGCAGGGGCTGGTCCCTCACTTCTGAGGCACTTGGCCGCCACTCCATCACCAGAGGGGGTGGACAAGGCAGCCTGGGCTCTGCATTTTCCCTGAGGATGTGGAGCTGTCCCGGGCCTATTTTTCATTTTATAAAAAGGAGGCCGAGCTCTACCCTATGTTTGAGTGTGGTAGAGGGAGTGGACAGACTGCAGGGCCCTGCCCGAAGCTTGCAGATCATTAATGATGTCCTGGACATCAGGTCCAAACAGATTGGTGCCACTGAAGGGGGCATTAAGCACTTTTTGCTGCACATCAGCCACAAACCCAGATACTGTGAGCCAGGAGTGTCTGTGTAGGCAAATGCCCGTAGAAGCTGCCCTCTCAACTGTGTCAGGCATGTCATACAGGGCTCTGAGCAGATGTTTATTAACATCCTCAGTGGCCTGGAGGCACTGAAGCAGTTCCTGCTTTTGAGTGTCCTTCAGAAGGGCCTGGGCGTCAGTCTTGCCCTTCTTCTAAACGGCATTCTGGTATTTTACCATATGCGACAGATAGTTCATAATCCTCAAACCTAGAGTAGAGGAGGCATAAACCCTTTTACCCCAAAGGTCAATTCTACGAGACTCTCTGTCTGGAGAAAGGGAACTAAGGTGCTTAGGCACCCCAGACATGTCATGAGCTGTCTAGATGACCACTGAGTCTGTCTTGAGCTGGGCAGCATAACACGGAAGACCCAGGGGGATGTGATAAAGTTTGTCCACCCTGCGGCGCATAGCTGGAACCATGTCTGATCTGTGCCAGGCTGCCGTGGCTGCATTCCTCAAAGCTGGCAGCATTAGAGGAATGAGCTTTGGGGGAAGATTCTGGAATCTCCAGGAAATCCACCAGTTATTTTCTGGTGGCATCCTCCTCCTCAGCGTGGAAGGCCATGACTAAGAACAGCTGCTTCATTACACTGAAAAATGTGGGGTCCTCGGGAATACCTTGGGTATGTTTCACCAAGTTTGTAGATCTGTCAGAAAGAAAAAATTACTCACCTTAGTAATGTTGTTTCTTCTAATGGAGTCTTGCTATATTATAGACATTAGCAGTTTGATCCAGCTCTAGAACTGCCCCGGCGTGAAATGGTTAAAACCATTCCAAAATAGAATTTTGGCACGAGAGTAGCTCTATCTGTGTCATTTCAAACTTGAACTGTCAGATCTTTACTGAGCCAAACTCACTAAGGTCTGTGTGGAAGCTGTAACTCTACACTAGCCAAATGGCTACCTAAATAATAACAACCATTGATGGTCCCAACACCCAAGACTCAAGTCAGGGGACCAGAAATACTAACACCATTCTAATAATATGAAAATGGAACATAAGTATAATAAAACACACACACGCGTACACATACACACCCACAAAGTCCCAAAGGGGACAAAATGCTAACAGGACATAAGTAGTGCCCACACTAAGTTGCCCGCACCCCACCAAGTAGAGGTTCTGAGAGGGGCAGGTTGGGGAGTCAATATATACATAGCAAGACTCCATTAGAAGAAACAACATTACTAAGGTGAGTAATTTTTCTTCAAATAACATGAAGTCTTGCTATATTATAGACATTAGCAGAATACACAGCAGTACCTCCATGGAGGAGGGCAGAACCTACTTAGGGAATAGGCTCTGAAGAACAGCTGTCTGCAAACGAGCATCTCTCTGGCCTGGAAATCCAGGGAGTAATGCTTGGTAAAAGTGTGTACCGCTTTCAAGTAGCAGCCTGGCAAATCTCTAATAAAGGGATATCTCTGGCAGCAGCTAGAGGCAGAGCTGTACCCCTGGTAGAATGAGCCTCAAACCGGGGCTCTGCCCACTTTCTGATAACAAAATTGGATACAAGAGACAATCCACCTGGCTATTGATCTCTTAGTGGCAGGTTTGCTCTTCCCAACTTCACCAAAGGTAAGGAAAAGTTGGAGGATTCGAACCTGTGACCTTTAGTACGCTCTATATAATAACTAAGAGCTCTCTTAACATCCAGGCTGTGCAACCTCCTCTCACCGAAGAGGAGTGATCAGTGAAAATACTGGAAGGAGATAGATTGATTAAGATGGAAATCTGAAACCACCTTAGGCAAAAACTTCCTATTAGTCCTAAGGACTACCTTATCCCTGTGGAAAAGAAATAAGTCAGTCTCCACTGACAAGGCTTGCAATTCACTTATCGTCTGGCAGAAGTGATAGCCACTAGAAAACAGTTTTCCAAGTTAGGTACTCTAAGCTCTGCAGAAGACAGAGGTTCAAAAGGGGTTGCATTAACTGGGCAATGCAAACATTAAGGTCCCAAGCAGGGCCGGTTCCCGAAAGGAGGATTAGTATGGAGTAATCCCTTAAAAACTTGGAAAACACAGGATGAGAGGAAAGAGGGATGACTTTCCTGCTGACACAAAAGCAGACACAGCTGCCAAATGAACTCTCAGGGTAGCTGGTCTGAGACCCAAGGAATTAAGATGTACCATGTAATCTAACAAAATGGGCAATTCAGCAGATTCTGGGAAATATTTTCCTAGCACACCAAATGGAAAACCTTTTCCATTTAGAACTATAAGTAGCTCTAGTGGAAGGCTTTCTGAAGCCTTTAGATCTCAAGAACACCCGAGAGAGTGTAAATCAGCAACTCTAACCCTCAAGTGCCAGGCCTTGAGGTTGAGGGATTTGAGGTCCGGATACCAAACCCTTCCCTGGGCACAAGTCAACAGATTGTGATTCCTGGGAGGCACAGGGAAGATGGACTGTCAGAGACAGAAGGAGTGGGTACCAGGGCTGCCTGGCCCAATCCGGGCAATCAGAATCACCCTGCAAGGCTGAGATCTGATTTTGACTAGTACTTTGAATAGGAGAGGAAAGGGAAAGCATAGAGGAACTTCCTCCCAATCCTGAAGAAGGGCATCCAGGGAACTGAGCCCAGTACTGGAGGCCTGCAACAGAACAGAGGAAGTTTGTGATTGTCTGGGGCTGCAAAAGATCTATCTGAGGATGCCCCACCTGGCAAAAAACTATCCCCAGCACTTGAGGATCCAGGGACCATTCGTGATGGCCCTGGGAAATCCTGCTGAGGGCATCCCTAGGACACTGTCCTTCCCTGGAAGATGAACTGCTATGAGGAAGTGTTCAGGAATAGGCCAGAGACCACAACTTCATTGCCTCAGTGCACAAGGCCGAAGACCGAGTGCCCCACTGTTTGTTGATGTACCACATTGTTGTGGTGTTGTCTGTTCTGACTTGTATCACCTTGTCATGGACAGATGCGGAAAAAGCTTGAAGAGCTAAAAAGACAGCTCTGAGTTCCAGCAAATTGATGTGGAGCAGAGATTCCTGGGGGGACCAAACTCCCTGAGTGGAAAGGTCACCCATGTGGGCTCCCCAACCCAGAAGGGAAGCATCTGTAGTGACAGTCAAGTCATGAGAAGGGGAAATGAAGGGGACCCCCGCTCTTAAATTGCTCTGATCCTGCCACCACTGGAGAGCTAGGATCAAGGTTCGAATCACTGGGACCAACTTGGAAAGGATGTCTCTTCTCTGAGACCAAAAGGTTCTAGTGAAACTGAATGTCTCTCATCTGAAATCTGGCTCCCTGCACAACAGCTGTGGATGCAGCCATGTGCCCAGGAGCTGCAGAGTGTCTTGCTGGTCGAGAGACCTGCAGAGTGAAGGAAGAGGCCAGAGCCACTAAATTCCTTACCCTTTCTGGGGAAGAAAGGCTCTGGCTAGCTTTGTGTCCAATTCTGCCCCTATAAAGGTGAGTACCTGGACTGGTTCCAGAACCGACTTTGGTAGGTTTAGCAGAAAACCCAAGGAGGTGAGAAGCTGCTGGGTGACCTGCAGATGAGATTTTACCTGTTCTGGGGACTGGCCTACAATGAGCCAGTCGTCTAGATAAGAAAAACAGCAATCCTCTGCCTCCTTAAGTGGGCCACTGCCACTGCTAGACACTTTGTGAATACCCTTGGAGCAGAGGTAAGGCCAAGGGCATTGCTTGAACTGGTAATGACCTGAGGGCAGTTCTAATCTGAGGTACTTTTATGGGATCTTCTGATTAGGACATGGAAATAGGCATCCTTGAGGTCCAGGGAGGCTAGCCAGTCCCCTGGCCTTAGGGAAGGTAAAATCATTGCCAGAGTTACCATTTTGAACTTTGGTTTCAAAAGATGCTTGTTCAGATATCTGAGATCTAAAATGGGCGCCACCTCCTGTCTTTTTGGGGTAAGGAAGTATCTGAATACAGACCCCTGCCCTGATGCAGGGGAGGAACCCTTCTACTGCTCTGAGAGCTAACAGGATGAGACCTCGTTTCCAGAGCGAGGTCTCTGAAGCACTTGCAGGTAGAAAAGTCTGCTTCTCAACTTGGGAAACTTTTGAAGCTGAGAACCAGACCCTGGCTATTACTTCCAGAACCCACTTGTCTGAGGTTAAAGAAGCCCACCTGACTGAAGTAAGCCAGCCTGCCCCACTGGTACAGGAGAATCGGCCCTGGGCACCCCATCAGGGTGCCTGTTTTCAGGAGTTTTAGGCTGGGGGTGGGAGCAGGTCTGCCCACCCCTGCGTCTGCCCCTGCCTCTGAAGAAGCCCCTTTGAGCATAGGCAGAGGGAGGCCTGAGTCTGGTAGAAAGGCCTGTGAAAAGGCCTCCCCTACCCCTGGGGGCATGCCTTTGAGGAGTGGCTTGCCGCTCCTTAGCCTGGGCACTCTTGTAAGTAGTCCTATATTCATCCATCTTCTTCATGTAGTTCTCTGTCTGCTCTCCAAACAGAGAATTTCCCACCACAGGAAAATCCACAGCCTTAGTCTGGGTATCCTGTGACAAACTAGTACACCTGAGCCAGGCCAACCTACGAAAAGCTACAGATGTGGCCATGACCCTAGAGGAAACATCATTAACATCCACAGCAGCATGAAACTGAACCTTAGAGGCTTCAATGCCATCAGCAGCCACCTGTTCTAGTTCACTAGCCAGTTGGCCATGGGCCTGCTTGGCCAATTGCATAACAGTATCCCATCTAGATTTCTGATACCTAGCTACATAGCCATATAATTTGCTTGCCTGAGTCCCAGAGAGGCTACCATACTGTTTTTTTGCCATGGCATCAATCTTCCTGGAACTTTGTCAGGAGGATGTGAAGCCAAGGGAATATTAGCTTTATCACAGGCAGCAGCCTAACTACCCCAACATGACTGCATTGCTGAGAAAGGAATTCTGTATCAGGGCCTGACAATGTATACCTTCTGTCCATCTTTTTATCTACAGGAGGCACAGAATTAGGAGCTTTTAAAATTTTAATTGTTTGTTTCCTAAAAGACTTATGTAAAGGAATAGACAATCTCCTAGACTCTGGAATATCCATCATTTCTACAAAATCAGGCTCCTCTTGCTCATCCACAGCCTCTTCTAAAGGAAGCTGGAGGGTTTCAGCAACTTTTTTATAAAGCATAAAATGAGATGGGGACTCAGACAGCATAGGGGGAGATTCTAAAGGTCTGTCTGGGGAGATGTCCGGTTCAATGGGCACACCCAGACCTTCCCAGCCACATTCATACTGTTCATAATCCTCCTCCCCCTCCTCTGGTTCATAAAATTCCTCAATATCATAATCCTGAACCACTGGGACCGGACGAACCAACCTTTTACCAGATAGTGGTGGTTCGGACGGACCCTGAGACAGTGACTGGACAATTTGTATGGCTTTTGCTATCTCTGCAGCAGTTGGAGAAGGAATTTTGGACTCCAGACCTGCTGATTTTCTTGTTTTCTTTACTGGAATTGGTTCCTCAGAACCAGCTTTTCTTTTGCCCGAGGAAGTCTGGCCCTGGTCAGAGGGCACTCCCTCTGGTTCGGTTGGCACCGAACCGGGCTGGCCATCCGGATCAGCGGATCTTTTGGCCTCTCGTCCCTGAGCCTGCCCAATCTTTTTTCCAGGGTGGCTGCAGGGAAATTCTTACATACCTGGCAGTCTGACTGGAGGTGGTCAAACCCCAGACAATAAACACATGTGGTGTGTGGGTCAGCCTTGGCAAAGACTTCCCCACAAACATCACAGTGTTGAAACCCAGTGGGCCCGGTTTTCTTTTGGGTTTCTCAGACATAATGCCAGCCTAACCAAAAACTTGCCTTTTAGCGGCAGTGCCAGGCAAAGACACCTTATCGGTTCCCAACCGTGTCCGCGGTATTGGAAAAACCGTATAACCGCTTTTTAGAACCGATAAGAACCGGAACCGCACTCTAAAATAGTAACTTTTAGTTTTAAATGAGTTTTAACCACTGATCGGTTCAAAACCGAACCGATAACTTACAAGTTCCACACAGACAAAACCTTCATTTACTTACGGTTACCACAGATAGAGCTTGAACCGAGCGGTTTTGCGGTTAAAATAAAACTATTCTCGGTTAAATCCAACCGAGAAAACACTTTTTAAACCGAGAAATGAACCGAGCAGAAGGAGAAATCTCCGGAGCGACTGTTCACTGAGGCGGAGTAAAGAATCTGACAGTTCAAGTTTGAAATGACACAGATAGAGCTGCTCTCGTGCCAAAATTCTATTTTGGAATGGTTTTAACCATTTCACTCCAGGGCAGTTCTAGAGCTGAATCAAACTGCTAATGTCTATAATATAGCAAGACTTCATGTTGTTTGAAGCAGGATCTCTGCCTCTTCTTCCCCCTCATCCTCGGGAAGAATGAGGTATGGGTGGTACTCCTTCTCGATATCGACCTCTTCAACATCTGGGTCTGGCATTGGGTGCGCCGCTGACGGCCCACGGGGAGCTTTCCGGGGCCAATGAGAAGGCATCTACGACGAAACTGACATCGATGGCATCAGCAAGGAGGGCCTAAGTGCCTGGACAATCACCAAAGTGAATTTTGTCAGGATTTCACTCAAGTCGACGGTGTTCGTCGACCCGCTTGTTAAGCCCTGTGAACCCGAGGAGCCTGTTGCCCTGGAAGGAAAAGGGGCAGACCTCAACAGGAGAGTCATAGACAATGAGCCCGTCATCAATGAAGGATGGGCTAACGACCTGGAGGTTGCCGGCCGGCCGCCCGGAAAATCAGGCAGAGGTGCTGTCAGTATGGGTCTGGTGGACAGAGACCTGGACAACAGATTTCTTTGCTGGTGCTGCTGCAGCCAACGAAGATCCCCCAGGACAAGGACAGGCTGACAGAGAATGAGACAGACTCCGGGGGGAGTGGAAGTGATCTCGGTCTTTTTTGTGACTTTTCCCCGAGGACTTGTCTCAGGCCTTGGAGGTCTGGGAGGCCAGGACCCTGGAGGACCACTGCCCAGAACTGTTTACCTGTTGATCCATTAGGAAATTTTTGAGAGCCTTTCTGTGTTGCTTGAGTAGTGTTTGGTTAAACTTCTGTCAGAGCTCACAGTCAGAAACTTTGTGGTCAGGCTCAAGACAGCATACACAGAGCGAGTGTTCGTCTGTGGAGGCAATCTTCTTTCCATTGCGGCAGCGATGGAAGACAGAAGACGAAGGATTAACTCTCGACATAAACAAGCTGAAGGAATCTCTTTGAAAAAAAAAAAAAAGAGAGATTCTAAAAAGTAAAGTTAGAAATGCCGCACGCAAAAAAAGCATGAATACTGCGACAAAGCCTCCGTAGAGACCCATGCGAGCGAGTTGACGTTGGGAAAGAACTAAGGAGGGAGCAGGGCCACCAACGCCTTTATAGGGTTGATGATGTTGGTCGATGACATGGGCGGCCACAGCTGTACTGCTGAAAATCTTCTGTGGGTATTCTCCTTCACCGACAGCAAACTTTCCTACAGTGTTATCTGATGATTGATACCCGAAGATCATCTGCCTTTTTCGCTGCACTCAGCTGGGCAAACATTCAGTCACTGTTAGTGCAACTGGTTGATTAAATGAGCTGCCTGATACCTTGCTAAGGCTACCCAAATTTGACTAGTTAAAGGGAGCACAATGGGCAACCATAATTTAATGCAACTATAACTGCTAATCATCCTAATTCCCTCCTGGCATTGACTTTGAACTGTGCCAGACTGGTTCTGTGGCCATGTACCATTATACTATGCTTGTTTTACACTCTTTCTGTTTACCTGCCTTATTGTAAAATTGTACGCAACTGATCTAGCCTATTTATTTGTACTTGTTCAACTACAGTGTACTTGTTTGATTTCATTCCACTGAAATGCGCTTACTGCATTTGATATGTTGCCTTGTAATCTCTGTTACTGATGCTGAACCTCTGTAAATCAGCACTTGTTCTGAAAGGTATTCTCAAAAAATATTCATTAAATAAATACAATTTAGTGTAATAAACTAGAGATGTGTAAGATTTCAAAATGGGAAAGGCAGGCAGTCAACTCGTAGAGCTTCCGCAAGTTCTTCTTGAATATGAATTTACAATGCAGGATGGCATGAACTCCTATCATCATGCAATACAGTGTTCTAGTTGTGTTGGACATAAGGAACTCCATTTTCGGACTGGAACATTTCTCACATAGTCCATGGTCACTGCTGCACAGGCTCATGTAGCAAATTTTAGAATACTTTCATCATCTCCTGCAATCGACCCTCCTAGGTGGTAACACAGGATGCAGATTGCACTATTCTATGTATCTGATTTTTCTGATAATGATTTCTGCACTCAGCCAAGAAACTTAGAGTCACTATATTGATAACTTTGAAAAGCAATAAACATAAAATGTAAAAATAAAATAACATTGAATTTCCTCCTCTGTCCACAACTTTGTTCTTGAGTAAAAGACTTCATAAAAGGACGGAGGAGAGGAGAAGAGTTTTTCCAGACACTGTTTAGTACCAGTTGCTCTCCCTACTACTGATGAGGCACATAAACCTTCAAGAGCTACATGCTCGAAATGTATTCAGGAAAAAAAGCATCTGAGCTACAACAGAATGTGTGGTCTGCACTGTAGTTTTCCATCTTTCTTTATTCCCCTATCCTATCCATTTTTGCTACACACATGGGTATGCACAAGACACACGTGAACACATGCATCCATCAATCCATGCACACCCTTTTTATGATAAGCTGTGCAAGACTGACACCAGGTACCCATGTGCCTGTCAGTGCCAGTTCATAATTTGGCCCAGTATATACCCAGTCTGAACAGTGGCAGCACAGTACAGCTATTTGCATCCCAGAAAAATAAACACTCATAGAGCCAAGCAGAAGCTGAGATAATAGGGATACAGATCCCATCTATGTACTTGCGTCAAACCCAACTAGAATCTACTGCATTAAACCAAAAACTGCCCAAGGGATAATTCCTCCAAATTGTATAAACACAGAAACAGAGACCAAATGGTGCGAGTACCTTTGCCTTTTCCCCTCCTTCTATAAAGCAGTCTTTCATTATCAAAGGCACCTTCTCACATGCCCCACCTCCCTGAGCAGCCAGTTATAATCTGACTCTCCTGCCAAACAGAATTAGAATCAAACCGGATTTCTCACTGAACCTAGACAGACGGCTCCTGAAATATTAACCTTAATTACATGTGCCTCTGTGTTTCTTTTAAAGAGCCAACCTCAAGAGTGGCCCCCTGACTTCCCAACGCCTTCCTTACAGCTCCCTGAAGTCCTTTTCTAAGGGGTACATGCCTGTCAAGATCTTAAGCCCCTGTAATCAGCAGGACCATCATTCTCCAGGGAGCTCTGCATCAATCTTTATACTATAATTATTAGGAAGCATTCAAACTTTCGTAATAGCTGGTGCAATATTTTTAGCAATTCATGGCAAAAGTACTACAGATAGGAACAAAATCCCTGGAGTTTGGCATGTAGTTCCTCAGCCATGTACTGTACTGTTAGCTACATCTGGTTGCCTGGGACTACTCCAGCAGAGTTCCCCAGAACTGGAATGAACTCCCAGAAATCACAAATGGGGAGGATGGCTGGGAATGGACATCTTGAAACTGGAAAACTGCTCCAGCAGGTATTCCAGAGACCCTGCTTTTAAAGGCTGGTTAATGCTATGTCCCCAGAACAGTTTGTGCTTTTTTTGTTGTTAACCTTTCCATTTTTTGGCTCAATGGCAGCCATCACTCCTGGCAGGACTGTTTCACGTATGTCCACTGTTCGATCTTGGTTCAGAGACACCCTGTCACATAGACACCAAAATTCCTAGGTGCCCCCACCACTAGCACCACAAAGTCTCCAAGTGTGCCCTGTTCAACGGTTGTACTCAGTCAGGCAACAAAATCCTGCGGCGTCCTAAGGATATTAAGCAAGTAAGGGGTGGTACAAGATGGCAGCCAATGTCCACCAACCATCTAGCACATTTTTAGTGTGTTGTTCTTTAACCCTGATCCCTGGATACATGAACCAATTGGCCTTATGTATGTTGATGAACAGCATGACCTGGGATGCTGACAAAGTCTTCCAATCCACCCATCTTTAGTACGGCACAATGTTCCCTGTAAGACACCATTGGGTGCACTGCACCAGAGGAAGCTCCATTATTTCCGCAAATATGAATGTCGTGCTACATTCAGACATACAGCGATTCCAGGCCTAGGGCATGAACCTGGGTCCCGTGTCCCAAATAATAACCTAGTTACTTGAGCCATAAGTAAGGGTGAGCAGTCTCCATGGCTGTTGTATTTGGTCCAGCGGCTATGTGCTGGTCCAGCTGGGTCATATGCATTTTTTCAGAATAACATTTTTATTATTTTTCAGATGAACATTTCTACATTCATATACAATTGATGAAGATGCACAGCAGTAGATACGAAGAAGTTTACCATGTAACAATTCATATTATTAACACTGACTACTGTATACAGCAAGAACAAAGCACGTAAGAGCAATAAAACAAAAAATATTGGAATTATGCCAAGTAGGGCTCCTTGTAAATATGCACATTTGAAAAGCAATTTGATGGAGGTGGGGATGTGGGAGGAAAAAAGAAAAGCCCCACAGCAACAGCAGCTGGTCAGCATCGACTGGGGTACAGTTTTTAAAGTACAGAGAGCATATCTCTTCAGGATTTAATGGCCCCAATTTGTTGTGGAACATTAATTAGCTAATGATTACTTCTGGTGGGGGGGGGGGTTTACTGCTGGTGATGGAACTCTATGGGGGTAGTTTTGTTTTAATAAAAAATAAAATAGTAGAATGCTGATTCCAACTGGACAGGGCATGCTGTTCAGTCTGGTCTCAGTAACATGCCTTGCCATGGGGTTGGCCCAGTTCTGTTGTTGGACATACAGTGTGTGGTCTTGTGCATGCCTTCTCTTTCCCTTCTGCTTCATTCCTGTAATGTTGTGACTGCCCTTCACGGTTTCTTATGTGACAATCTCTAAAATGCAATGTCCAGGAGGTGTTCAGAAGGGAAAGGGCAGCACAGATGACAGGATATGCCAAAGTATTTAGCACCATCCACATTTCATTCTGATCACATGGCAACAGTCATCTATGCACAGTTCTTCCTGTACTTTACCTCAATGCTTAGTAATGAAGAGAATAACCAGCGGATTATCTTAGTGTGAACTACTTCAAGCTCAGACAGAACTAATCACTCATAGACACATTCCCCAAATATACACTTGTGCAGCACTAACCATTTTTAGATACAAACATCAAATATACCCACAGTGGCGTCAACCAGAACGCAGCACAGTACCTCTTGCAGCATTATGCTGCAGCATGCTGCAGGGAACAGTGTAATTCAAGTAAGCAATAACCCACGACAGGGTGTGTGTTTATAGGCATTTAATGCATGCCTTTGGTGCATTGTGAGGCATGCAGCCACAGGCTGTGTCCTCACAGCACCCCAGGCGTGCTTTAAATACCTATAAATGGATACCCAGGAGTGGGTTATTGCACTTATAACATGGGTATTCACAAACACACGAAAAGTGCCACAGAAATATGTTTTCTTCATGTGTAAAGACAGAAAAACTGGCTGTGTCCTGCCACGTGACAAAGTAGTCCCTCTGAAGAAAACAGCACTGCACGGTTAAAGTGCAGAAAGAACTGTAACAGATGTCCTGCTGGCTGTTGCACAGTTGTAACATTACTAAGTAGTGTGGAGAGACCGACAGAGGCACAGTAAACTGTGAGTGCCAAATGGAAAACCGAGCTGATGTCATGGGAACCTCTCTCAGTCACGCTTTTCACAGCTGTCTGACTTTGTCTGTGTGGTCCTTGTTGCATGCGCCCAAGATGCGAGGGTAGAGAGCAGAGTATGTAAAAAGAGAGAGTGACAGAGACAGACACAGTAAACTGCGAGTGCCGCATGGAAAAAACTAGTTCCTTTTCTGTCTGTGTCATCGGCGCCTCTCTCTGTCACTCCCTTCATGGTGAAGGATTTGTCTGTGTGTGGGATGAAAGAGGAGGCAGTGGAACGTCAAGAATCTTCATGCTACCTGCTCCCTTTCTATCTCTCTAACGAAACAGGCACACACAAAGGGAAACTCCACCAGACGCAAGCAATATTGGCCAGGCAAACATACGGTTGGGGGGGGGGGGGCAGACCACCCGCGGCAAGTGCAATTTTGTCCCACAGTACCTCACTTTGTCTCTCTCTTGCTCTCTCTTTCTCTCTCTGTCACTCTCTCTCTCGCTCATTTGTGTGTCTGGGGGGGGTCTCTGTCATTAGCCTGGGGACAGATGGACACCCCCTTCCAGGTCAGTTGACAGACCAGGACCGAAGCAGCACATTTGGGGACAGTAGCACCCATGTTGCATCACTGCAGTTAGCCCAGCCACCGTACACTGACAGATACTGCAATGATTACCTTGTCGCCACATTCAGCAACATCGCTATCTACTTCAGGGAGGGGGGAGGGATGCGTCCGGGACAGTCACAGTGGCAGAGTGAGGATGGGCATCTGCCGGGTGGGGCAAGCCCGAGGGAGTGACAGCCAGACACCTAGCAGGACAGACACACAACATGTGCAGTATGCGTCTCCGGAGCTGTGAGTGCACTCTCCTGTGGGGCACCAACACAGAAGACAACATGCTGAATGTCTCATCAACTGTCACTGACGCTTTGTTTACGGCACCAACACAGGATACAACACAGTGTCCAGTGCAAACTGCCACTCTTACTGCCTGTGCCAATCTGCACTTGTGGGGTGAAAAGACAGAGCTTGCCTATTAAACTGACAGCCGGCTGGAGCAGGGCAAGTAAGTATGTGAGCCACAGCCTAGGGAGTCGGGACAGGCGGTGAGCAGTGAGAGAGAGAGGGAAGCCGTTGTCTGCTGCATGTCGCGTTGCCACTCTCCACAATCCTGAGCACAACAGACAGAAGGACTTCTTGTTGCGGTCACTGGCTCGCCTCTCTCCCCAAGGCTCTGTCTCTTTCTCCACTCGGTCTCGGAGGTCCGTGGAGTGGGTGGGTGGGGAGACACTGCAGCAGTTGTACAAAGCAAAGTACACAAAGAGCCCCAAGGCAACCGGTGCTGACAGCACTGCATGCTACGAGCGAGGTACAGTGTACCTAGTCACTCTGGCCACTGCTTCCCTATCACAATGTCACTCTGGGGGTACAAGACACGGGAAATAGGGCACAACTGACTGAACAGTGCTAAAAATGCGAGGTACCTGTGGTACAGTTCACCCTCGCTTAGGTACTGTTCAACATGGCTGCCTTTCACTTGTTGAATTCCCCAGTACATAACGAGACCAGTACTGCCCCGGGATACTACTTCAGGGAGCATCACATCAACTGTGCCTATACAGGCATTTAATGCATGGTCACATGGTGCTGTTCCACCACTTCCATTGGTGCTCCATTTCTACCCATGTTTATAAGTAAGCAATAACCCACGACAGGGTGTGCATTTATAGGCATTTAATGCACGTCTGTGGTGCTATGAGGACATTAAGCTGCCCTTTTGTCATGCAGTATTCATGACATGTCATTTACTGCAAGTTAGTTACTGTATTGCGTCTTAGCTGATTCTGCTGTACAGCGACCGAGACATTAATGATCATTTACTGTAGACTGAAAACAGACTAATCACTTTTATACTGTTTTCACAAGGAAGAGTTCCTTAAAAACTGCAGTGCAAATCTGAGCTACATGTAATTACCATCAATACACAATGGCCTCACATAGTAGTTTCAACTATTGCAGCTCCCAATTGGCTTTCCAACTGGCCACCTATGTGGAACCAATCAAATAGTAAGTGTGCCTTTAGTACAATTCCTGCACTTTAAAGGGGAGAACTTCTACCATGCGAAAATGGTAGCAGACCGCTACCTTAATATATATTTATACAAACTTGATAAAGAAACAGTACTGACACTTTTAACACAACCACCAAATTACAGTCTGTATTAATCACAGACTGAGGCAATAACAACCACTTTGTGACCACCACTCAATTAAGCAATATACCACGACAGGGTGTAGGTTATGCTGGGACTCACCCAAGCCTGGAGTGTTGTTTGGTCACGAGGCCACAGGCCGAGTGAGTAAATCACATCAGGCGTGGTTAAATCCCAGCACAATCACACCCTGGAGCAGTGTATTGTGATTATACTAACATACTAAAATGCCAGCAGAATAGGCCTAACGGTCTTTCGTGTCTGCTCGTTTGGTCAGCCCCCACCCTGGGTGCTGACCTTGCTGCCCACCTTGCCTTCTCTGGCTTCTCCCTTCCCAGTTCCGGATATTCTTGCTGCATTGGATTTTGCTTCCAGAACCCTTCCCCTGTACCTGTCCCACCCCCTCCTGAACCCCTCCACTGTCTCTGCCTCCACCAGCCCCCTAGGCAGTGCATTCCATGGCTCCACCACCCTCTCAGTGAAGTAGCACCTCCTCCTTTCTCCCTGAATCTTCTCCCTCCAGCTTCCACCCATGCCCTCTAGTGGCCCCTCCTCCTTCCTTAAGCACCCTGACTGTTCCT
Source organism: Neoceratodus forsteri (assembly GCA_016271365.2). Lineage (NCBI taxonomy): Eukaryota > Metazoa > Chordata > Ceratodontiformes > Ceratodontidae > Neoceratodus > Neoceratodus forsteri. The sequence continues at coordinate 366,157,086 of CM028130.1, forward strand.
CCCTATTTACCCTCTTCATGTACCTGAAGACCTCTATCATGTCCCCCGTCCCTTCTCTCTTCCAATGTGTACATATTTAGCTCTTGAGCCTCTCCTCCTAGGTCCTGGCCCCAAGCCCCAAATCATTTTGGTTGCCCTCCTCTGGACTCTCTCCAGGAGGTTAATGTCCCTCTTTAAGTGTGGCCTCAAAACTGCACGAAGTACTCAAGGTGCGGCCTCACCAAGCAGTTATACAGAGGAGTATCACTTCCTCCTTCTGAGGTGATCCCCAGCTGTGCATCCCAGCATCCTGTTGGCCTTGGCTGCTGCCTCCTACAAGTCTCAGAGTTGTTCATCTTGACATCCACCACCACCCCAGGTCCCTCTCAGCCATCGAGACTTGCAGCATTTCCCTCCCCAGGGTGTACACTTGGCCCGGGTTTCTGGCCCCCAGGTGGAGTACCTTGCATTTCCCTGCACTGAACCTCAGCTTCCACTTTCTAGACCATCTTTCCAGAGCCTCCAGGTCCCCCTGTAGGGCCACCCTCCCCTCCTCCCCATCCACCACCATCCCCAGTTTCGAGTCATCCTCAAAGAGACTCATCTCACTCCTGATTCCTGTCCTTATGTCAGAGACGTAGGCGTTGAACAGAAGGGGCCCAAGGACTGATCCCTGTGGGACTCCACTAATGACCCTCCTTGGGGATGAGACTATCCCGCCAACTACGACCCTCTGGGTCCGGTCCTGGAGCCAACTGCCTATCCATCTGATCATCTGGTTCCCCACTCCCCATTTCTCCCAGCTTATCCAACAGGCCCACGTGAGGAACAGAGTCAAATGCCTTGCTGAAGTCTAGAAAGAGGACGTCCACTGGTCTACCCAGGTCCAAGGCACTCGTCACCCAGTCATAGAACTCCACCAGGTTTGTCTGACATGATTTCCCTGGGATGAATCCATGCTGACTATCATCCAGGCACCCTGACTTATCCAGGTTCCCCCCAGCCTCTCCTTGACAATGCCCTCCATCACCTTGCCCACCACCGATGTCAGGCTGACAGGCCTGTAGTTCCCTGCCACCTCCCTTGATCCCTCCTTGTGGCTAGGCACTATATGCACCACCTTCCATTCCTGGGGCACCCACCCTGTCCTCAGAAAGATGGTGAAAAGCTCCGCCAAGGGTTTCGCCAGGACATCCGCAAGTTCCTTCAGCACTCTGGGATGTAATTTATCCGCCCCGTGCTTTCTCCGTCTTAAGGGAGCTGAGGGCTTCCTCACTCTCACTGCTGTGATTTACCTGCAATTTCTCTCCTGCTTAGCCCTCTCCCCTCCTCATTATACAATGTTCTTGGTTTTTGTGTCACAAAAAAAAATAAGTAAACCTTTTTTTTTGTGGCATTTTAATTTATTTTTTAGTACATTTATTGTTGCACAGAAAAAAGTAATCCCTTGTTGCCATGGTGCCTCGAGCTGTGGAATGTTAACAGTGAGCTCAGGGAGATGGGAACAGCAGCTTGCAGCCCATCACGGGAGCTACTGGCACACATCAGAGCACCGATGGTGGTGAGAGAGAGGAAGGCTGCTCCTGGGAGAACAAGTTAGAGAATATTAGGAGCCACTGGTACACACCAGACCACCAAAGGTGGCGAGAGACAGGAGGCTTGCAAGCGTTGGAGTCGGGACAGTAGCGAGTCACACTTTTTGGCTACAGATACATTTGGAGAGATATTTTGAGAGTGTGTGCAACACAGAAATGAAAATTACATACCTACCGTAATTGTTGATCTTTCTGTGTATCTTCACCATTCATCACTACTTGGGTATAGCTCACCGGAGCTAGGACCCCGTGGAAGACTTTTTTTTTTCATGGGCGGAGTCGACGTTGGGCTGGCGCTGCCCTCGAGGCTGACGTTCTACATGGCACTCGAGGGTTGGCAGTTAGCCATTGTCGACTCCACCCCAGCCCCAGTTCTGACACGCCGAAGAGTGTATGGAAGGGAGGGTGGGATGAGACAAGAGAGCCTAAGGGATAGATAAAAAGAAAGGAAGAATAAACCAAAAGGAGAAATAAACGACTAAGGCGACAGAGGGAGGAGACTTAGTAAAGGAAATTGGGGAGAGGGGGCCCCAATCTCTGGAAGGAGAAGGGTGAGGAAGGAAAAATAAGGGGAGGGAGGGGAGGAAAAAGAGTAGCGCACCCTCAGAAGCGGAGATGCACAATGTGATTTCAGGGAACAAGGTCCAGACCTGGACTATAAAGGACAGCTGCAGGACAAAAGTCGCAGCGTGGGTCTGAAGACCACCCACAAGGAGTGCAGACTGAGGGTGCATCTGAATTCTCCCCCACCGAAATAAAGGAGGGGAGAAAGTTTTAATAGCCAGAGGCTTCAAAGAAACAATGTGACCTCAAAATTGAAGTCACTAATAATCAAAATATAGAAGAGGGAGAAGAAAAGGGAATGCCCCACCTCCCCCCCACTCGGAGACCCCCTCTGAAAAGGGAGAAGGCCCTCTCCAAACTCAACAACAGCTAAAGGGTTTACATGTGTCTCCACAGTCCCCTCCCACCTACACACAAGGGAAAGGAGAGTAAGGAAAAGAAAGACACACAGGAGAGGGGTCGAGTCCAGAGACTGAGGCCCGAGGGAAGGAGGGTGGGATTCAGTGATGAATGGTGAAGATACACAGAAAGATCAACAATTACAGTAGGTACATAATTTTCATATCTTATCCATGTCAGTCTTCACCATTCATCACTACTTGGGTAAGTACCGAGCCCCACTCCCCCAAAAGAGGGGTGGGTACCAAGAACACCCTAAGGGACCAGGTCCCTTACCCTCCAGTGAGTGAGACACTGAAGGAGAAAACCCGTAGAGGCCTGGGTTAGGTCTGAGACTGGTCATGGTGAGATGGGGATCCCCCCGTGGGGGAAGGAAGGTGCCCTGAAAGTCGCCATCTCACCCGTCAAGAGAAGAGATGGGTTCTCCAGTAGGCGGAGTAAATCACCCTATGCTGGACCAGGGGTGACAACCGGGATATGCGAAGCCATGCCATCCGCCAAAGGCAGATCGCTGTCCCTACCACTCTGGAAGCTACCTCACTGGCATCGTAAGATGCCCTTGCTTAGTGCCCTGCTAGCTCCAGGCCCCGCACAGAGGGCGATGGCTTGCCTGGTTTCCTTCAAATCAGGAATCGAAGATAGGAGTTGTTCTAGCCTGGACCACAAGAACCTGTCATAGGCTGCAAAGTGGGCCCGATGTGCTGCAATTGACAGGGAGATCCGTGCCGAGTAGAACACTCATCTCCCCCAGAAGCCAAAGTCCGCAGAGTCACGGTAGGGGGCACGAGGCCCTGAAGGGGTGTCCAGGGAGGTCAAACCCGAAGAGGGATGAGGCAGAGAACCTGGAGACCCCAGGGGAGCACAATAACGCTGGCGTAAGTCCCTTGGGGCTGGAACAGTTGAGAAGGGATGAAGCCAGAGCCGATGTGACGCTTCCTGAAAAGGAATTAGCCAGATGGGAGCCACCAAGTGGGCCGCACTGAATTCACCTAAGAAGGCACACGTCACATGCTCGGGATTGCTGATAGGTACAGGGGTCAGGTGGAGCTCGTCCAACATCCTCACAAGGAAGCACTGATAGGAGGACAGATCAGACGCTGGGGAAATGTGGACTAAGGGTTCCTTTCCCTCAGTAGAGAGAGAAGAGGAGGAGGAAGACGATCTCCCCAGTTCAGGGGTCGACTGCACAGGGGCATGGTGAAACACCTGCTGGTCCAGTGCATGGTAGTAGGTGGGAAAAAATGCAGCCGATCCTCTGAATTGTTCCCAAGAGGCCCGTGAGGACCAGGAATACCTGGGACTACCGGGGATGGAGACAGAGGCTCAGAGGGCAGGCTCCTGGCAACAGGAGAATGGTCTCTGTCAGGGCAGGGAGGCAAACAGGAAACCCTTCGCAAGGAAGGGGAACCCAAAGCCGCTGCAGCTAACAGCTGTTCAACCAGGTCGGAACGGTCAGAGCTGTGCCCCAAAGAAGAAATCCCCCCATGAGGTGACCGGGACCGTGCGAGTCCAGAAGGACGACCCCTGACCACAGAAGTAGAAGTCTCCCACGTGGACTCTGTCAGGGAAGGTGAGGGCCTGCCCTACAGCTTCTACCAGGACCCGGCTGGGACCTAGGAAGGTCTCGCTGCACCACACTTCTTCCTCACAACCCTTCGGAGTCATAGAGGGACCTCGTTCTCTTAGCCACTAACACAGGCAGCTGGCATCCCCAAGTAGCCTCTGAGGAGTCCACCCAGGGAACCGGACCCTCCCCCTCCTGATGTGCCCCGGGCTGCCCCAAACTTGGATTGTCCAAACACATCGGGGGGGGTACCTCAACTGAAGAAACAGCCTCACTAGTGACCTCAGGCTGCTCAGCAGTAGCCACAGAGGCCACCGCTGGCCGGTCAGACCCCCTGACCCTGAGGTCTACCGGTAAGAGCTGAATTCCAGAAGGGGGGAGAGTGGGGGCTGAGATGCTGGAGACAGAAGGATCCAAAGATCCTGAAGAATCCAGAAGCTAGTCCGGATCAGATCCAGAGTCCACCTCCGAAGAGGTAGACTCCGAGGTCCGATGCCAGACCACCCCACGGGCTCCTCCAGTTCCGGGCCCCCCACCCACCAAGGTCGGGGACCCTGAGATTCAAGCCCCCAGCAGCAGCTGAGGATAACACAGCCCGACGCCGATACCCTCCCCAACTCCGCGAATGGCGCTGGAGTCGGGCGCGACCCCGAGCATGGCTCCACACTCCCCCACGCTGCCAAGGGCCAAATCGAAAGTCGGCGCACATTTGACTTTCAACGCACAAATCTCAACGGTACGGCAGTCCATGAAGAAGCAGATATGAAAAAATTACTCACCTTAGTAATGTTGTTTCTTCTAATGGAGTCTTGCTGTATTCTGAAAATAGCAGTGAGTCCCAACCTTCGAACTGCCCCGGAGATGAAAGAGTTAACTTTCCATGCCAGGCATGGAACGCTGAGCTCAAGCTCGGTTGAGACTCTGTCTGTTGCTGTTTAAACTCAAACCGTCAGATCTTTACGAGCTAAACTCACTAAGGTCCTGTGTGGAAGCTGTAAACCTACACTAGCCAGCTGGCTACTAAACATAAAAACAGATTTTTTGGTCCCAAAACAAAGACTCAAGTCAGGAGACCCAAAAAATGAAAAAACACAACACCCACTCACCCAAAGAAAAAGGGGGTGAAAGCAACAAGGTGGGGCACCTCCTGAGTGCCAACACTGCCACTGCCCACCCACATCCCAAAAACAGAGGTTCTGAGAGGGGAAGGTGGGGGGGAGGTCAGAATACAGCAAGACTCCATTAGAAGAAACAACATTACTAAGGTGAGTAATTTTTTCTTCAAACAACATGAAGTCTTGCTGTAGTCTGACAATAGCAGACTACCAAGCAGTACCTCCATGGAGGAGGGACAGAACCTACTTAGGAAATAGGCTCTGAAGCTAGTTAAAACCAAGCATAACTCCTAGCCTGGATATCCAGGGAGTAATGCTTGGTAAAAGTGTGAACTGTTTTCCAGGTAGCTGCTTGACATATCTCTAGAATAGAATATCCTGGCAGCAGCCAGGAAGCAGCTGTACCTCTGGTAGAGTGAGCCTCAGGCCTGAGGGTGGAACCCTACCCAGTTTTTCATAACAAAATTGAATACAAGAGACAATCCACCTGGCAATGGATATTTTAGTGGCAGGCTTCCTTTCCCAACCTCACCATAAGTGAGGAACAGTTGGAGGGAGTCAAACCTGTGACCCTTGGTACGCTTCTGTAGTAGCTAAGGGCTCTTTTACATCTAAATGTGCAGCCTCCTCTCACCAGAGGAGGAATGGTCAGTGAAAACACAGGAAGAGACATAGATTGGTTAAGGTGGAAATCTGAAACCACCTTAGGCAAAAACTTCCTGTTAGTCCTGAGGACCACCTTATCTCTATGGAAGGAGATAAAATCAGGCTCCACTGACAGGGCTTGCAACTCACTTATGCGTCTGGCAGAAGTGATGGCTACCAGGAACACAGTTTTCCAAGGCAAGTACTTAAGCTCTGCTGAAGACAAAGGCTCAAAAGGGGGTTGCATAAGCTGAGCAATGCAAACGTTAAGGTCCCAAGCAGGGCAGGGTCCCTGAATGGAGGTTGGTATGAAGCAATCCCTTGAAAACTTAGAGAACACAGGTGAGCTGAGAGAGAAGAGGGCTTACCTGCTGAAATGAAAGCAGAAACAGCTGCCAGATGCACCTTTAGTGTAGCTGGTCTAAGCCCCAAGCTATTCAAATGGACCATATAATCAAGCACTGTGGGCAGATCAGCAGACTCTGGGGAAATATTTCTTCCAGAGCACCATATGGAAAATCTTTTCCACTTAGAATTATAAGTAGTCCTGGTGGAAGGTTTCCTAGAAGCCTTCAGAATATTCATTACACCTTGGGAGAAGTGTAAATCAGCAAACTCTAACTCTTCAAGAGCCAGGCCTTGAGATTGAGAGATTTGAGATTCGGGTACCAAACCTTCCCCTGAGCACAGGTTAACAGGTTGTAATTCCTGGGAAGAGACAGGGGAAGATGGACTGCTAAGGACAACAGGAGAGGATACCAGGGCTGCCTGGCCCAGTCTGGAGCAATCAGGATCACTTTGCAGGGTTGAGACCTGATTTTGACTAGCACTTTGAACAGGAGAGGAAGGGGGAAAAGCATACAGGAACTTCCCTTCCCAAATGAGAACTAAGGCATCCAGGGGGACTGAGCCCAACACTGGGGGCCTGCAGCTAAAAAGGGAAGTCAGATTGTCTGGGGCTGCAAAAGATCTATCTGAGGGGTGCCCCATCTGGAGAATATCACCTCCAAGACCAGGGGATCCAGTGACCATTTGTGATGGCCCTGTGATATCCTGCTGAAAGCATCTGCCAGGACATTGTCCTTGCCTGCGCGAGGTGTACTGCTGTGAGGGAGGTGTTCAGGGAATAAGCCAGAGACCACAACTTCTTTGCTTTCTGTACAAGGTCAGGACCGAGTGCCTCCTTGCTTGTTGATGTACCACATTGTGGTGGTGTTGTCTGTTCTGACCTGAATAACTTTGTCCTGAACAGATTTGGAAAAAGCTTGAAGTGCTAGAAATACTGCTCTGAGTTCCAACAGATTGATGTGAAGCAGAGATTCCTGAGGGGACCACAACCCCTGGGTAGTCAGGTCGCCCAAGTGAGCCCCCCACCCCAAGAGGGAGGCATCTGTAGTAAGGATTAAAGAGTGGGACTGAGTGACAAAGGGAACTCCCTGTCTTAGATTGTTCTGATCCTGCCACCACTGTAAGGCCTGGATCAGGGTTCGAGTCACTGGGATCAATTTGGTCAGAGGGTCCTTCTTTTGAGACCAAAAGGCTCTCAAATGGAACTGAATGTCCCTCATCTAGAATCTTGCTCCTGCACCACTGCTGCGGAAGCAGCCATGTGGCCCAGGAGCTGCAGAAAATGCCTTGCTGGTCGAGACACCTGCAGGGTGAATGAGGAGGCCAGTGTGATAAGGGTCCTTGCCCTGTCCAGGGGAAGGAAGCTCTGGCCTTTACTGTATCTAGCTCTGCGCCTATGACAGTGAGGAGCTGAACAGGCTCTAGAACTGACTTTGAAAGATTCAGAAGGAAACCCGAAGAGGTGAGCGGTTGCTGAGTTATCTGTAGGTGTAACCTGACTTGGTCTGGGGACTGACCTACTATGAGCCAGTCGTCCAGGTATGGGAAGATGGCAATCCTTTGCCTTCTTAAAGAAGGCAACTACCACTGCCAGGCATTTTGTGAACACCCTTGGAGCAGAGGTTAGACCGAAGGGCATTGCTCTGAACTGGTAATGGCCTGAGGTCAGCTCGAATCTGAGGTACTTTCGATGGAAGCTTCTGATGAGAATATGGAAGTAGGCATCCTTGAGGTCCAGGGACACTAGCCAGTCCCCTGGCCTTAGAGAGGGTAGAATAATTCCCAGAGTCACCATTTTGAATTTTGGTTTTAAAAGGTGCTTGTTTAAGTATCTGAGATCCAGGATGGGCTGCCATTCTCCTGTCTTTTTTGGGGTAAGGAAGTACCTGGAGTACAATCCTTTGCCCTGGTGTAGGGGTGGAACCCTTTCCACAGCTCTGAGAGCAAGAAGGGAAGAGACCTCTGCCTCTAGGGCAAGTGCCTCTGAAGGATTTGCAGGTGGAAAGGATCTGGCTCTCAGCTTTGGAAATTTTATGAAGCTGAGAACCAATCCCTGGCTTACTACTTCCAGGACCCATTTGTCTGATGTTAGAGACTCCCAGTCCTGGACAAAGTAAGCCAGCCTGCCCCCTACAGGTAGTGGAGAATCGGCCCTGGCAAACCCATCAGGGTGCCTGTTTGGCAGGGGTTTTGGCTGAGGGGTGGAAGCAGGTCTGCTTGTACCCCTTCTGCCTCTCCCTCTAAAGAACCCCCTCTGAACATAGGCAGAAGAGGAGGCCTGGGCTTGGTAGAAAGGTCTATGAAAAGGCCTGCCCCTGCCCCTGGGGTGCTGCCTCTGAGGAGTGGCCTGCCTTTCCTTGGCATGTGCACTCCTATAGGTGGTCCTATATTCATCCATTTTTATGTAATTTCTGTTTGCTCCCCAAACAGAGAATTACCCACAACAGGAAAATCCATGGCCTTAGTCTGGGTATCCTGTGACAGGCTAGTACATCTGAGCCAAGCCATTCTACTTAAGTGCCACAGATGTAGCCATGACTCTAGATGCCACATCATTGGAGTCCACTGCAGCATGGAATTGCACCTTGATGCCTCAATACCATCAGCAGCCACCTGCTCCAGCTCCTTGGCAAGCTGGCCAGGGACCTATTTTGGTAAAGCCATAACAGTGTCCCATCTGGACTTTTAATACCTAGCAGTATAGGCCATATAGTTGGCCTGTCTAAGTCCCAAGGATGCTGCCATGTACTGTTTCTTTGCCATGGCATCAATCCTCCTGGAGTCCTTGTCTGGGGGTGTAGTAAAGGAATATTTGCTTTATCACAGGCTGCAGCCTGCACTCACCCCAACATGGCTGCATTGTTGTATAAGGAACTCCAGTATCTGAACCTGACAATGTATACCTCTTGTCCATTCTTTTATCCACAGGATGTATAGTATTAGAGTCTTTAAAATCTTAAATGTCTGTTTCCCAAAAGATTTGTGTAAGGGAATAGACAGCCTCCTAGACTCTGGGATATCCATCATTTCCACATAGTCAGGCTCCTCCTGGTCATCCACAGCTTCTTCCATAGGAAGCCGGAGGGTTTCAGCCACTTTTTTATAAAACATAAAATGGGAGGGGGACTCAGAAAGCCTAGGAGGAGACACTCCTGAAGGTCTGTCTGGGGAGATGTCCGGGTCAATGGGCACATCCAGACTTTCAAAACCACATTCACTTTCCTCATACTCCTCTTCCTCCTCCTCCGGTTCATAATACTCCTCTAAATCATAAATTTGAACTGGTAGAACCGCCCGAACCGAGTGCCTCCCTGATGGTGCCGGTTCGGTCAGAACCGGGGAAAGCGACTGTACAATCTTTATCGCTTTGGCTATTTCTTCAGCGGTTGGAGAAGAAAGTTTTGGATCCACACCAGCTGATTTTTCTCTTTCTTGTTCTTTTAGCCAGAACCGACTCCTCAGAATCGGATCTCCTTTTGCCCAAAGAAGTCTTGCCCTGGTCAGAGGGCACTCCTTCTGGTTCAGTTTGATCCGAACCGGGCTGGCCATCCGGTTCAGCGGACTTTTTGGCCTCCTTTCCTGAGCCTACCAACTCTCTTTCTAGGGTAGCTGCAGGAAAATTTTTACAAATCTGGCAGTCTGCAATGAGGTGGTCAAACCCCAGACACTAAACACAGGTGGTGTGGGTGACAGCCTTAGCAAAGACTTCCCCACACACACTGCAGTGCTGAAACCCAGTGGGCCCGGTTTTTCTTTTGGGTTTCTCAGACATTGTGCCAGTCCTAACCAAACTTACCCTTTTAATGGCAATCCACCAGACAAGACCCTCTTATCGGTTCCTGACCGTGTTACGGGTCGTGGAAAAAAACGTAATAAAATCTGTTTTTTTTAGAACCGATAAGAACCGGTAACCACACTCTAAAAGTACAATTAAAGACTTTTTAACAACTTGATCGGTTCAAACCGAACCGATGAACCGTTTACAAGTTCCACACAGAATAGAAATTTAATATAAACCTATCTAGTACTCACAAATACCACAGACAGAGACTGAACCGACAGGTTACGGGTTTAAATTCGGTCAAAAACCGAGAAAAGCGGTACTTTAACCGACAAAATGAACCGAGCAGAAGGAGAAATCTCCGGAGCGACTGTTTAGTGAGGCGGAGTAAAGAATCTGACGGTTTGAGTTTAAACAGCAACAGACAGAGTCTCAACCGAGCTCGAGCTCAGCGTTCCATGCCTGGCATGGAAAGTTAACTCTTTCATCTCCGGGGCAGTTCGAAGGTTGGGAATCACTGCTATTGTCAGAATACAGCAAGACTTCATGTTGTTTGAACGCAGTGATCCATATCATGTCCGGGAATGAGACAGGAGAAGCAACGGTCATGCTGGTCTGTTACGGAGTAAAGGCGGCCACAGGGGCACCGACGCATAGGGGGATCGCCCCGTTTTCTATGCCTTCTTGCTCCCTGGACGAGACATGACAAAAAATTAAATAAAATACAGTACTCAATGCCACTTTTCAAAAAGGAAAGATCTTACCGGTGTCGTAGAAGCGACGTTGAGCAGACGGTCACAACTGAGGCAACAATAACCAACGACAGACTAGGCCGCAGAAATCTCTTCAGTCTCGCACGCAGGATCCTCACTCGACGGCGGGACAGAAAGAACTGGGGCAGAGTCGACATCGGCTAATTGCCAACCCTCGAGTGCCACGTAGAATGTCGGCCTCGAGGGCAGCGCCAGCCCGACGTCAACTCTGCCCATGAAAAAAAAAGTCTCCCGCGGGGTCCTAGCTCTGGTGAGCTATACTCAAGTAGTGATGAATGGTGAAGATTGACACAGATAAGATCTGAACTGTTTGTTAATGAAAAATGAGTGCTACAATGTATGAAAATCACGGCCGAAAAGCCGAGCCGCGATATTGGGCATGCATGTATGCATATGCATACACGCATGCCCAGTATTGCAGCTCAGCTTTTCAGCCATAATTTTTACACATTTTAGCACTCGTTTTTCGTTTACAAACACTTTCCCCAGTTCTGCGTTCCTCACTCTATTAAAATATGTATCTAGCTGAACAGGGATGTGAATGCTCGGAGCCAATATAATGTGTGTGGGAATAGCCGGGTGCTGTGAACTTCTGCATCTCGCCATCCATTGCAGTCTTTGCAAGTCCTGGGTTTGTAATGCTTGGAGTGATTGCAGGGGGAGTTTCTGATGTGGCTGACTGGCTGCTGGCACCTTTTTACGTTGGGTGATGCTAGGATTTATAATGGCTAGAAGGTACCAGCAAGTCAATCAGAATCCTTTAATTTTCTAGCCATTGCATAATTTTTTTTTTTTTATTATTTCATTTTTCTGTGTTGCTCCACATTGTCACTGGGAATTCATTTCCTGCTGGATTACATATCCTTGCCTACTGGGAGCCAACACATTCCAAAGCTGCAACATCAGATGGGACCTTTAACAGCTGGTTCATCAGGTATGCGGATGACACAAAGATGGGGAAAAAGGCCTCAGACACTGGATGGATTACATTACCAGAAGACCTAAACAGGCTACACCACTGGCCAGTGAATGAGGAATGAGATTCAATGTTCTCAAGTGCAGTGTCATCCACACAGGAACTAATAATATTAATACTGATTACTATCTTGGCAACAGTAAGCAGAGAATCTGAAAGGGCCCTGGGGGTCACAGAAACATAGAATTTGACAGCAGATAAGGACCACTTGTCCCATCCAGTATGCCCACTCCTCACTACCTACACTACTACCGCAGACCTATGATTCCCTCATGCCTATCTCATGCATTCTTGAACCCCACCACTGTTTTCGCCACCACCACCTCCGCTGGAAGTCTGCTCCAGGTATCCACCACATCTTCTGTGAAGAAATACCTCACTGCCTCGCATATCTCCTGAATCTGCCCCCCTCCAGCTTCACTGCATGTCCAGGTCTTTGCCCCCTTGCAGGGTTCGCAGCATCCCCAAAGTACAGTTATGTAAGAACTTACCATAACAGTAGATCTTCGAGAGGAGCTATTGCAGCAGACTATAACCATTAGGACTAATGCCATAGGCCTTAGGACCCACCAGAAAAAACTTAGCTAGCAGTACCCAGCAGGGGCCGCCCTCGACATCAGCTCCGCCCTGACGTCTGTCACGCCATAAAATGGGGCGGACCCTAGCTCCACCTCAGTTCACCCACCAAGGACCCGTGAACGGACCCCAGCAAGCAAACCAAGCGAAGCTTGCCCCAGTCATGCTGATAACTCTCCAGGGGGAAGGAGAACGGGAAAGCAGCGCCTGCTGCAAGAGCTCCTCTCGAAGATCTACTGTTACGGTAAGTTCTTACGTAACTGTACTATCTTACTTCGAGGGGGAGCTCTTTGCAGCAGGCTATAACCATTAGGACTGAAACCAAAGCAGTCCTGTGCTAACGAGGTGACTAGCCCCAGGAGGAGATGACAGGAACTATAATAATGGCATTGCCTAAAATGGCCGGGAGACAGCACATCAGGACAATAGTCCCTGATGGACCGCCAGGCCGAAACCGGCTCGGCACCTGTAAGCAATGTCCAGGCTGCACTGCCTGACGAAGGTGTGTACTGAACTCCAAGTAGCAGCTGCACAAATGTCTCAGAGACATTTTTTAGGGAGGCGAGGCAGGTAGAAACTCCTCTGGTGGAATGACCTCTAACTGCTCCTGGTAAACATTTGTTGTACTTGTTGAAACAGAAGACTATGCAGTGGACTAGCCATCGAGATATACTCTGTTTAGCCACCGAATTGCCCATGTGTTGAGGCACAAAGGCCACAAACAGTTGCTCCGATTTGCGGTGTGCCACTGTACGTAGTACCTCAGCGCCCTGTGGGCATCCAATGTGAGTAAGAGAGCTTCTCCCCTGTTAGAAGGGGTTGAATAATAGACTGGAAGGTCAACCGACTGGTTGAGGATTGATTCGGAAACCACTTTGGGTAGGAACTTAGGATTTGTTCCGAGGGAAACCTTTCCCTATGAAAAATTAAATAAGGCTCCTTGCACATCAGGGCCTGAAGCTCGGAAACCCTTCGAGCTGAGGTAACAGCAACTAAAAAATAAACCTTCCAGGAAAAATAACGCAGCTCACACTGCTGCGGGTTCAAAGCGGAGTAGCTTCTCTAACACAAAGGAGATCCTGGGGTGGACTGGATCCCTAATGGGAGGTCTCAAATGTAGAATGCCCCGTAAAAAGGTGCGGGCCACGTCCAGCTGGGCTACGATTCTGTCGCAGAAGAGGATGTGATAAGCAGAAATGACCCACATATGCACCTTAATGGAGGAGATACTGTAATGCTGAGTTCACTGGACAGGTAAGGGGGTTCAGGTGATGAGACGAAGCCCATAAACAGAAAAACGCTTCCACTTCATAGCATAAGTGGAACGAACAGAGGGCTTCCTCACTGAAACGAGGACGTTTGCCACCTCCTGGGAGACCCCATACCTTGATTTAACTATGTCTGCAGGAGCCATGCATGAAGGTGCAGGGACTTGAGATCTGGATGTACCAACCTGCCCTGATCCTGGGACAGCAACTGCAAGCATATTGGTAGCAGAATCGGAGGCTCCGACAACAACCGCTGAAGTAGTGGGAATCAAATCTGCCGAGGCCACAGTGGGGCAACTAGTATCATCCAAGCCCCCTCAGCCTGTACCTTCAACAGAACTCTCTGAATGAGAGGGAAGGCGTAAAGGAACCTTCCTGCCCAACAAAGAGACAACGCATCCGGCCAAAAAATACCAGGCGCGTGCTCTTATGAGAAAAAAACTGGCAGTTTGGCGTTGCGTGGAGATGCAGAGGTCCAATTCTGGATGACACCAAGTGTCGAAGAGCTGGTCCGTTACTCACTGAAGTAGCTCCCACTAATGCGCCTTGGACTGAGACCTGCTTAGTCTGTCCGCCAAGGCGTTTTGGGTGCCTGGAACATGAATGGCAGACAGAGAGATGTGATGTTCCAGCGCCCAATACCAGACACTCATCGTCTCCCTGCACAGGAGGTAGGAGTTTGTTCCCCCTTTCTTGCTGATGTAGAAAACAACAGCCGTGTTGTCCATCAGAATGAGGAGAGAGTCTGGCGCTAGGTCCTCCAGAATGGCCTGTAAGGCACTGAGGACCTCCTGCATTTCCAGAACACTGATGTGGAGGCTGCGCTCCTCTGGGGACCAAACGCCCTTAGTCTGGCAGTCCCCTAGGTAAGTCCCCCAGCCTAAATCGGAGGCGTCTGTTGTCAGAGTCCAACTTGGCAGCTCCTGTCAAAACAGGACCCCTTTTTCTAAATTTAGGGGGTCCAAACACCAAAGCAGGGTCCTTCTAACTGGCTTGGAGATCCTGACCAGATGGTCAAGACCGTCGGAGCTCTGGTCCCACTGCACCCTGAGCATCCACTGTGGGACTCTCATGTGGAGGTGGTCTAAGGGGGTTACAGGGATGGCCATCGCCATGTGCCCCTGAAGTCTGAGGAAGGTCCTGGCCACTTCTTGAAGGCAATCTCCCCTTTCCTGAGGGAGGAAGGCCATGCCCTGGACCGTATCCAGGACTGCACTTATAAAGATGAGTATTTGGCTGGACTCAGGGAATGATTCTGGCAGGTTCAGAGTGATCCCCAACTCTCGGAATAGAGTATAAATGTCTCCGAGAGCTTGAATGAGGTGCATGTTTGATGGGGCTGCTAAGAGCCAATTGTCTAGGTAAGGGAAGACATAATGTCCTTTGCACCTTTGAGCCACAGCTACCATTGCCAGGCATTTGGTGAAGACTCAAGGAGCGGAGGAAAGGCCATATGGCAGAACCTGAAACTGATAATGTCCCCCTTGGAAGTGGAACCTCAAGTACTTCCTGTGAGGGGGGAAGACCCCGATATGCATGTACACATCTTGCATGTCCAGGGAACAGAGCCAGTCTCCCTGGTGCAGCAGAGGAATTAAACCTGGAAGGGTCACCATCCTGAACCTTCGGTATTCTATATAATCATTTAGGGAGCTGAGGTCCAGGATGGGCTGAAGAAACCGAGTCTTCTTTGGAACCAGGAAGAAATAGGAGTAATATTATTTTCCCTGCTACTGCAGGGGAACTGGCTCTATTGCCCTTTTTTGCAAGAGGGCCTGGATTTCTCCTTCTATGAGAGGTATGTGAGAAGGAGGATACCTTGAGGACCGTGGTGGAGTTTCAGGGGGAATCCAAGTGAACACCAGCGCATGTCCCCTCCTTATAATATCTAGGACCCAATGGTCCGAAGTGATTCTGCTCCATCCCTCCAGGTGGAGGGAGAAGCGACCCCTTACAGCCTCCACTTGTGCCTCCACTGGAGATGGGGGGGAGGGGGTCAGCAGAGTGTCATTCGGAAGAGCCAGGGTTGGCAGAGAGGTTTGGGAGGACTTTGGGCCTCGAAATGGAGAGCCTCCAGGCTGCTGGTTTCTGGCCTTCCTTTTAAAGCCGCCTCTCTGGGCCAACTGGTTTTCACAGGGGGACTGGCCTGAGGACTTCTGAAAAGGCCGTTTTCTAAAACATTTCTGGTCCCACTTATACATCTGTTGGACAGAACAGATGGATTTGCCCGACTTCTGGAGATGAGAGATAAGGTCCTCGGTCTCCGACCCAAACAGCACGGAACCATAGAACAGAAGGTCCCTGATTCTGGTCTGCAGATCCTGGAAGAATCCTGAGACTCTGAGCCAGGCATGGCGCCTTAGGTAGACATCTGACGTTGACGCCCTACACGCTGTATCTGCAGTGTCATATGAAGCACGCAGAACATGGATGCCTATGTCCAAGCCCAATTTCAGAATGTCCAGGAGCTCCGTTTTTTGTGTGGAGTCTGACAAGGCACTGGCTGGTTCCTGTCCCTTCTCCCAAAGAGCATTCTGGTACTGGACCATATGCGTCAGGAGTACAAGGAACGTATGGAGCAGTTGGATGCAGAGTATACCTTTCTGCCCACCTGGTCCAAATAGTGGGACTCCTGATCGGGAGGCTGAGAGCTGAGGTGTTTGGGCCGCCGAGATTTGTCATGAGCAGCCGCTATAGCCATAGAGTCAGCCTGAGGGTTTTCCGCTAGATAGGGCTCATCCCGCGGCACTCTATGCAGCCTGTCCGATTTTTTAGGAACTGCTGGGACTGTGGCTGGATGCTTCCAAGTTATCCTGGTAAGGTCTTGGAATGTGTCCACCAAAGGAGGCACCACCAAAGGTTTCAGCTCCTTTTGCCTCAGGTAAGGTGCCAGCCTCTGGCATTCTGGATCCAAGTCCTCAGTCTCCGGTTCGTCGGAAGCCTGGATGTGCCTCATGAAGTCCATGAAAGCTGGATCATCAGGAGGCAAATGGGATAGTTCCTTATCCTCATGAGAACCCCCAACTCCTGAAAGGGACGAGGAAAAAGAGGCAGACCGGCTCCTAGACCGTGAAGAGTCCGAACTGTGCCTGTAAGGACTACCCACCCAGAGCATCGGGTACTTCCAGACCAACACTGGTCTTGGGACAGACAATGGCTCATGGACCGATGACACAGCGGAGTCCAGTGCCTGTCGGGGGACTGGCATCGGCTATTACAGCGAGCCTGCCTAGCGACAGACCTATAGCGGCTGTGGGACTTGCTCTTGGGCCTGGACAAACGACGGCTGGAGACTGTGAATGGTGTTGTCGGCAGTCCCTGGAACGAGACCGGAATCGAGCCACCGAGGGTGAGCAGGGCTTGGAAGGCTTATGCTGCTCGACGGGGGGTTTTGGAAACAGAGGCCGCTGTCCCCTTCAGGGGAATAGGTGAAGCCAGCAGGTCCAGTAGGGCCTTTGGGGAAGAACCCGAAGAAGAGCCCTCCGGAGTGGAAGACTTCAGGGCCAGTGACGGCACCTTAACTGGCACTGGCTCACCTGTAGTCCTGTTGGCCTTAGACACAGTAGCTGGTGCTGGTGTCTTGGCCGAGGTTGGCTCAGATTTAACTCATTTGGAAGTATGGGACCCAGAAGAGGTCTTAGCCTCAGAGTCCCGATCCTTGCCTGACAGCTTACCTGACCCGGATAAGGCCATGATCGAGGCCTTTTTCGGCAGGGCCAAAGCATGGTAGAGGCCTTGGTAGAAGCCACCAAGGTCAAAGATACGTAGCGGCGTAGCCTTCACCTTGGCCGGATGTCTGAAGGAGCCCCCACTGGGGCCGGCGTCGGTGTCTTGGAGGAGGCGTCGGGCCTCAACTTTTCCTCGTGTCTGGAGTGCTTCGAGAGGTCACACCTGCCCAAGCCGGAAGAGGATTTCTTCCTACAGGGACAGCGTGATCTGGACTGATGGTGGGACTGGCTACAGTACTTCTCGTGGGACTTGCAGGATTTGTCCCAGTGCTTGCCCTTTTCCCCAAGAGAGCTCTGCAGGACATCCATTTTTTTCTCTAAAAGGTGGGCTTTTAAGGCCTTCAGGTGCCGGATGAGAGTCCTGCTGGAGAAGCCCTTGCAGATCTTGCAGGAATGAAGGTCATGGTCTGGCCCCAGACAGAAGACGCAGGCTTCGTGGCTGTCCTTTGATGGAATTTGGCGGCCACAAGCACACTTAGTCTTCTTGGGACCGGCAGAGGAGACCGATGATGGGGACAACATGCGACAAAAGACGTACCACAGAAAAAGAGAAACCACTGTAAAAAAAAAAAAAAAGTGGAGAGAAAATGAAAATTTGTCACCAAATTTCAATGGAACTGCTCAAGAACACTCTAAGACTTTCCCAACGAGAGCAGGTCTGTGGCGGGAAAAGAACTGAGGTGAAGCTAGGGTCCGCCCCCTTTCATGGCATGACCGATATTTTGGGAGGCCCCTGCTGGGTACTGCAAGTTAAGTTTTTTCCGGTGGATCCTAAGACCTGCGGCATTAGTCCTAATAGTTATAGCCTGCTGCAAGAGCTCCCCTCGAACGAAGATGGGGTGATCTTCTCGACATGTCTCTCTCCCCCCTCACCATACTTGCTGGGTTCTAGTCCCCTTGCAGGGTTCTCGGCATCCTGAAGGGGTGTTGTTCTCAGCATATCTACCTTCTCCCTCTCCGCCACCTTTTCTGGGTCCTTGACCCCTTGCAGGATTCACAGCATCCTGAAGGGGTGTTGATCTCGCAAGTCTTTCTTCCCCACCTCCCCTGGCAGGGTTCTCAACATCCCGTAGAGGTTGTTCTTGGTACGTCTCCTTTCCCCCTCTCCCTTCCCCCTCCCCAATCTTTACCAGGTCCTCGTCCTCTGGCAGGTTTACAGCATCCTGAAAGGGTGTCGTTCTTGGCATGCCTCTCCTCCATCACTCCCCTACCTCTTCCCATCCCCCCATCCTCTCCCCTTGCTTCTCTGCCTTCTAATAGGCAACCTATGCACTTGTCTACCCCTGTACATAGTCTGCCCTTCCTAGCACTTTAAGGTGTACCCGTGCTGCTGGTCTACACCTCACCGTACCTGTTATTACTATGTATTTATGCTCATGGTGTTGATGCCCTGTATGGAATATCTATACGTACTGTATGCCTCAGCAATTGTCTGGGACTGTTATGCTTTTCCTGTGTGTCACACTCTATGTATATTTGTGTATAATTGCCTGTATATTAGCCTGAACATTTTATTTTGCCTGTGTATGTGTTTTGTATATTGATTGGATATATTTTGTTTGCTCTCCCCACTTATGTAACCCCTCCCCCCAGGACACTTCTGGAAACTAGTCGTTTACGGCTCGTGCTGTTGTTCCTGGTGAAACACTTCAAATCAATAAATAAATAAAATGTCCCCTTGTTCTCGCACTTTTCTTCTTCTGAAAAATACTTCCATTCTGTACCTTATTTACCCCCATGAGGTATTTAAAGGTCTCTATCATATCCCCCCTCTCACTCCAACGTTCCATGGTGTACAAACTGAGGTCCTTGCACCATTTTAGTTGCCCTCCTCTGGACCGCCTCCAGTCTGTCCGTGTCTTTCCGGAGATGTGTTCTCCAGAACTGGACACAGGACTCTAGGTGACTTCTTACCAACGATCTATACAAGGGCAACACCACCTCCCTCTTTCTGCTGGTGATATCCCTCGCAATGCACCCCAGCATCACACGAACCCTCCTGACTGCCCTGTCGCACTGCCTGATTACCTTCAGGTTATCCCCACTGTAGTACCTCTCAGCAGATAATGCTGTTTGCTTTACAGACAAAATTTCTGAATTTAAATTGTGTTGTTTATTTGCTTGAGCAGTTCCTGCGTTAACCCCAAATTCCTATTGGAGGCTGGATCTTCTGCCATTCTGTCTAAATTTCTTCATATTCTTCAAACAGTGTAAGATAAATGTTATTGCTGTTGAGGTCAAAATTTCGTTTGGTGCCTAGGTAAGCCTTTTTTGGTCATAGTTTTTCCTATCAGAACAGGTTTCCTCACTCTTATTAAGTCATCTGGTCATTCACCCCTTCCAAGGCTAGCTCAGGTTTTGGGATTTTGTTTTTCTTTTAACTTTTCTGTGCGTTTTGGGTACCCTTCTGGGATTCTCTGACATTTCTACAGTTTACAATTTTTTTTTTTTTTTTTTAAATAACTTCTCTTTCTGATCATCACTACAATGTTTATCGCAAGTGTGGCATTCCTCCCCTCCTGCACGAGTTGCATCACCTTTGAGGACGGGCTGCATTATTTGGTGAGAACTGCCACAAGGACACAAAATGTTGATGGAAGTGGGCACAAAACTGATACAACAATATTATTGCAAGTGCACAAAAATTTATACAAGTACACAAAAACTGATACAAGTGCCTGAGAGTTAACACAAGTGCAAGTATTTCTTACTTTTCCTATTCATCTTTGATTCCTAATCAAATGCTTTTTGGAAATCCAAATAAATTTAGTAGGCAGGGCATTTTCAGCTCAGTATTGTTTTCCTTTCAGACATGGAAAGGATTCTTGTGCAGCTGGCAGATTGCCTACCAGCATACAAGGTTAGGGCTTTGGAGTCATCAGAGGCAAGTTGAATTGCACTGTTTGGGCAGGGGCAGAATACGTCTAGAAAAGCCAGTCTGGTAACGCACAGATGAACAAAGTGGTATAGTCATAAGATTAGTTTCACCATGCCTGTTGAGTAAATAAATGAAATATCACTTGTCCATCATACACAAAATAATCAAACACTGATTAAAATGATCTTAGTAAGATACAAGTTTGAACAAATTACACACAAAAAAGGCAATGTGTACACATTGCCTGTGAAATTACTACAGGTGGTGCTTTACAGCTTTTACAGCTTTATCTAACATTAGGCTACGCTTTCAGGGCTACTGCTTTTGTTGTTGGTTGATTGTTTCTGCTCTTACCTCCTTGTTTCTTTCGTCTGTGGTTCTTTTCCGGCAGGGGAAGGGCCCAGACACCCACCACCGTCCCCAACCACCCCACGCTACACTCCTTTTATAGAGTAGCACAGTCGTGACATTTCCTGTAGCAAAGCAGGAAGGGGAGGATCAGAGGGGTATCCACACAGTGACCTCATTTACAGGGGCGCAAGTGATTGAACTTGTTATAACAAGTTATACAAAAACAAACAAACAAAACACAAAATCAAACTTTTGCTTTCATCTTCCTCCTTCTAATTACTCTGACCAGATTATAAACCCAGCAACTCATCTGGAATGGATATTATTAACTGCAGGTACTGCAGGACACTTTTCAAAAGGGCAGTTATACAGGACTTAGGACACTGACCTACATGCTGGACTACTGGAGAGCTAAGGGCTCAGCTCCAGACAGCATGGGCAGAGACTGCATGCCTCAAATCGCATATTCGGGAGGAAATGTATTATAAAAACCGCCCGCCATTTCCCCCAACATCCAACAGAAGCACCTCAACCGCAGAGGGTAGCTGGTCCGGGAGGTTGGCAGGCGGTTAGGAGAGGCAAATTGGGTGCCCCATCACTCAGTGCTCTCCAACATATCACCTCCAAAAACCATATAAAAACTACAAACAGGTATCTGCCTCTATCTCTGAAATCAAACAAAGGGGCAGAGGACACTGCAGCACAGGAGCTAGCACAACAAAACTCAACCAAAACAGGGACCAAAACCAAAAAAAGCAAAACGGAAATTCAAAACACATCTGATCACAGGAGACTCCATGATTCGGGGAGATGATACCTACCTCCAGCCGGAGGTAATGGTCAGATGTCTCCCAGGTACATCAGCGTGGAGAGACACTGACCACATTGCTAAAATCGTGCAGAAAGCAGGAGAAAACATCGACGTCCTGGTACACATAGGGACTAACAATCTTGCCAGCCTGTCAGTTGCGGAGACCAAGGAACAACCGACCATGCTGGGTAACAAACTGTCATCCATTTCGTCCAACATCTTCTCTGAGATCCTGCCAGTCTGGGAGAGGAGGGCAGATGGAAGGAAGGTCAGAGAAGGGGAGATAGGGGAGCGAAACATGTGGATCAAGGGCTGGTGCCAGGAAAAAGGATACAAATTTGTAGGTAACTGGCAACAGTTTTGGGAGCGAAAGTTCTTTAAATTCGATGGAGTGCATCTGACTAAGGAGGGAGTCAGTGCATTGGGGCAGAATTTTGATGTCTTTGCAGAATATTTAAACTAGCAAATAGGGAGAGGGTGCAGCACCGATACGTCGAATGGGAAGAACACCCTCCCCCAGCTAGTGGTCAAAGAGGAGTTCAGTATGTTTGTAGTTCATTTGTATCACCAGGTAAGGAAAAAGGTCCGGCTTCCCATACGACGCACAAGGGAAATGCTGGATCTCTCCCAACAACTAACACACCAAAATCTGGCCAATGGAAAATCATGTACACAAATGCTTGCAGTCTGGGAAACAAGATCCCAGACCTGCAGGCAACAATGACAGGCTAAACTATAGTAGCCACTAGCGAGACATGGTTCACCAGTAACCACACTTGGGAGACTTCAGTACCCGGCTATGTACTGTTCAGAAGAGACTGAGGTGCAAAAAGTGGGGGTGGAGTGGCCCTTTATGTCAATGAAAATATCAAAGCTACAGAAATACAGAATACACACAAGGAGCCCGAAGACCTGTGGGTCACCCTGGAAACAGGAAATGGGACAGACATATGAAATGGGGTTGTCTACAAGCCTCCAGACCAGGGGGAGGACACAGACACATTACTGTTGGAAGATATACAGGGGAGGTTCTGATAATGGGAGACTTCACCATGCCAGATACAGATCAATCAAATACCATCAGGAACATCTGCCAGAACTAGACACATAGTGGATTCTCTGCAGGGGGAGGGCCTCAAACAACTGGTAGAACAACCCACAAGAGACACGGCTATCCTAGATCTAGTACTAACAGGGAAAGGATCACAGATCTCCAGGTAGGTCACTTGGGGGCCAATGACCATCACATGGTATGGTTCAATCTGGCCACTAGAACAAAATCATCCCATTCCAAGGCAAAAATATGGGACTTCAGAGGAGCTGACTTTGATGAGATGGCCAAGAGAGTTAAGCTAGCCCTGGCAAGAAGAAATACAGGTGTGGGGGTACAGGCAAAGCAGGCAAGCATTAAGGATGCAATACTTGAAGCAACATTCCATTGTTTCATAGAAAAGCAAAAGAAGAAGGAAACCACTTTGGTTATAAAAAACAGAAGCAGAAAAGGTCAGAGCCAAAGGCTGGCCTTCAGGAAATTAGAAACAGCAGGACAAAGATAGGTGTAACTTCCACAAATGGAGGTTCCCAAAAAGTCTTTCTCGAGCTTGTCTAAATGCTCACTGCCAAGCTGGTGCCCTGCGTTTTAGCAGTTTAAATGTGATTGCCAGTGAGTGCCTATATAGCATCTGTGTACTGTCTCTTTAAGAGCTGCCTGGATTGCAGTCACAAGTAATCTGAGCGGGAGCTCTGTTGAAAGATGTAACTATATTTGCTGAAAATCATTTAGAGTGATAATGATAACGTAGTTGGTCTAACCTTTCTTTGCAGCAAGGACTGTTTTGTTTATCTCCACTATCTTGGTCCTGGACTGCGAATTGGACCAATCAGTACTGGTGGGACCTAAAATGGAGCCAGACTACAGGAGCTGTCTGGAGTCAAAATCTGTAGGAATTGTAGTTTTGGGCTTTTTACGCCTTTTTGCACCTGAAGGGGAGCCTTTGTTGTGACTGACAGGAGGATCAGCCAACCAAACCTTTTGAATCTCGAGGAATTTCCCAGGCTACTGCAGCTAGTTTCAGTTTTGAGCTGAGAAGTGAAGAAGTAACAGCTGAAGTGATTTTTGAGCAGTAGTTCTGTGTAGTTTTGCATGGGAGAACTGTGAAAGGGCTGAGTTTTGGTCTGCCTGTCTGCCTGCTGTCCCTGAGAGGGAAAACAGAGTTTATTCAGAATGAATCCGAGTTGTGAGGACTATTTAAGCCACTGGACTGTGACCAGGCTTTAACTTGAAGAAGACCGAATATTTGCTGAATGTGATCGGCCTGTCAGGAGTTCCAGCTGCTTTGGAATCCCTGGTTTGTGCAGAGACTTTGCGATCGTGAGCGGAGAGCGGTTTGCTTGGTACAGTAGAATTTCCTTACATGTAAATGTGCTGTGTATTGAAAGTGGGTCGTGATTTGGTTCCCCACTGTGTTCTGCTTGCTGGTACCATAGAAACCTTTACATGTAATGTACTGTGTATTGAAAGTGGGTCATGATTTGGTTCCCCAATGTGTGAACTGTGTTCTGCTTGCTCGAAGCTTTATCCAGCCTAATCAGACTGAATCAGTGTTCATCTCCATTCAGCCTGGGCCATGCCACGCTGGCCCTGCCAGACTACCCCCCTGCACAGAGAAAGCCACCGATGACAGACCTGCCTGGGGATCACCCCCCGCTCCATGACTGAACAAGAATGACACCTCACCAAATCGTGTGGGCCCTACTTCTCCTGGCACTCCAGATTAACTACATGCTGTCTCGATTTTCGTCCAGCCTGTGTCCAGTCTTGGGTATCATGAGTAATCATCAGGGTAGCTCCCTGCAACAACCACCTAATCTAAAAGTGTGTCATCTGATTGTCTTGTTGTTTTGTTTTCAAGAACTGAGACATCCGGCTCCGGATTACAAACAGTGTGTGTTGTGCATGTTGTTTTATTCCATCACAGGGCCCCAACCAGCTGCAACGTTCCTGGCTAGCCCACCATTCTCCATCTGGGTACTCAGAGTGTGTGACTGTTTATGGACCCTGAAGAGCATGCATAACTGTTTGATTGATAGAGCCTTTAAGCAAATTAACCTGATTATGCCCCTCCCTTGTTCAAGCCCCTTAAATAAATCAGATCTCTTTTTTTGCATTTACCTGGACTGTGGTTCCAGTTTGTGCAAGAGTACTGTACTGCTGTTATTTGCTGTGTATAACCTTGTTTTACAGGGGGTCCCCAGGGCCGGGCCAGAGGAAAACCCTGGTGGTAAGTGCAAACAGTGTGGGTACTTGTGTGGTGCATCAGGGGTATTATGAAAGTGATTATTGTGTATTATTCCGGACACTAGTAAGGAAAGAGGGGGAGTTACAGTGTCCTAGAGGGCTGTGCCCAGGTTAGCTTGACCACTACTAATCCTGACCTCCAGGTGGAGGCACCCATTTCAGAACTCAGGACCCTTAACCTGCTACTAGCCAAGCAGGCAGGGGTAGTAGCCCTGGAGATAGCGCCACCTAGTGGTTACATAGGGAGGCATACCAAACTTCCCTAAGGAAAACAGGGAAGGCAGTAAGGCAGGCAAAGGCCCAAACCGAGGAAACACTAGCACGAAAAATAAAAGAAGGTGATAAAATTTTCAATAGATACATTAGGGAAAGGAGAAAGTCCAGAAGTGGTATTGCTAAGATTAAAGGGGATAAGGGGGAGTGTGAGGAGGAGGAGGTCCAAGGAAAAGCACTGATCCTAAATAGATACTTCTGCTCAGTATTTACTGAGGAGAAGGTAGGGCAAGCCCACAGCTCAGCACCATGGACACAGGGGATGGGGGGGAGGGAGGTATGCACTAGTCTGTTCACAAAAGAAAGTGTCCTACAAGAGCTCGCTAAGCTCAGGGTGGACAAGGCAATGGGACCTGACGGCATACATGCCAGGGTACTAAAGCAGCTAAGTGTGGAACTAGCAGAGCCATTATCAGAACTGTTTAGTGAGTCTTTGAGCACAGGAGAGTTCCCAGAAAACTGGAGAAGGGCTCATGTGATTCCGCTCCACAAGAGTGGTAGCAGGAAGAAGGCAAGTAACTACAGACCAGTCAGTCTTACCTCAGTAGTGGGCAAGATTATGGAGGCACTCCTTAAGGAAAGGATAGCGCAACACCTGGAATCCATAGGAGCACAGGATCCAAGAGAGTATGAGTTTACAACAGGAAGGTCCTGTCAAACTAATCTCATAGATTTCTTTGACTGGGTAACCAGAGTGGTGGACCAAGGGGGAGCAACTGATGTTGCCTACCTTGACTTCAGCAAAAGCTTTCGATACTATTCCACATAGAAGATTGATTATTAAGCTGTGTAAGCTCGGGGTGGGTCAGAAGTTGGTCAACTGGGTGGCAAACTGGTTGGCAGGCAGAAAACAGAGAGTGGTGGTACACATTATACAGTCAGAAGAGACGCAAGTCACAAGTGGGGTACCTCAGGGATCAGTCCTGGGGCCAGTCCTCTTCAATATCTTCATCAGTGACATTGCAGATGGACTGGAGGGTAAGGTTTGTCTGTTTGCCAGTGACACTAAGATCTGCACCAGAGTAGATGATCCAGATGGGGTAGGCAGAATGAGAAGAGATCTGGATAAACTGGCAAAATGGTCAGAAGAGTGGCAAATGGGGTTTAACGCAAAGAAGTACAAGATCATGCACATAGGGAAGAAAAACCCTGAAGCCACCTACAGGTTGGGAGGGGAGATGCTGGTAATCACAAGAGAAGAAAGAGACTTGGGCATTATCATCACAGATTACCTGAAATCATCCAAACAATCCACTAAAGCAGTAGGACAGGCTAGAGTGATGTTGGGGTGTATCAGTAGGGGTATCGCAAGTCGTAAGTGGGAGGTAATAATCCCTCTTTACAAGACACTGGTTAGGCTCCATCTGGAGTACTATGTGCAGTACTGGAGGCCGCACCTGCACATGGAGATTAACAAAATGGAGGCAGTCCAGAGAAGGGCAACCAAAATGGTGCAGGGACTGCATCAGAAAACATATAAGGACAGATTAATGGAGCTCAATATGTATACCCTGGAGCAAACGAGGGAGAGAGGTGATATGATCGAAACATTCAAACATCTTAAGGGCATTGACAAGGTGAAAGAGTCTAACATCTTTCAATATAAGAGAAATAGCAGGACAAGAGGACACAGCATGAGCTTACAGGGAGGCTGATTAAGGGAGAATGTGAGGAAGTTCTTTTTCACAGAAAGGGTGGTGGATGCATGGAATGGCCAACCTCTGGAAGTGGTGGAAATGAATACAGTGCAGGGCTTCAAACAGGCATGGGATAGGCATAAGGGAGCAATAAAGAGAAGTATGAATATAGATAGGCCATTGCTAGAGTACGGGCCTATGGCACATTCATAAGGTAGAAAAAATGGGCAGACTAGATGGGCCTTGCGGTCCTTATCTGCCATCAACTTCTATGTTTCTATGTTATTTTTTTTCCACTAAGTGCAGCTGAGCAGAATCTGGCATACAAAACTATCTGTTGCCAGTACTTATGGATATGGACTTATGGACTGAAAAAAAGTTAAGTTATACCCTTGTTACCATTGCAATTTTGCCCTTAAAAGAAATCTAAACTAGTTGGTCATTCATGGTCTAAATTTCTTAAACCATGCAAGCTGGTTTTAATAGGTGATGCTTTTCATGGTGTTCACTAACTAAATCCCATTAAAACAGTTTCATTTTTTTCTACCCAACAGTTAAATTATCTAGTCTATAGTTACATGGTACATCTCTTGACTACTTGCTTAAAAATTATTGGGTTTTTTTTTCACCACTTTACAATCCTTCCACATAGGGTCTGAATACAATGGACATTTATATCGATCCATTAAGATTTCACTGGTTTCTTTCCATATCGACTTAAAAATGCTGGGGAACATATGTTCTGTCGTTGGGTGTAAAGTAATGAAAACAGGGTGTGGAAAGGTGCATCCCCATTACAACCACACACCTAATGGCCATCCACAAAGGGATGATTTAGTTGTTGGAAGGAGCTGTCTATACTGCAACTAAGTTGCAATGCAAAGGCGGGTCTCCAGATATTAGTGGGCGCATATGAGGTTTATGCCCATCAACAGCTGAGTCGCAACACAATGACACCCATGGATGCCTGTGGGTAATACAGCAACAGTCGCCTGGTGCCGTACTATCCACAGAAACATAGAATTTGTCGGCAGATAAGGACCGCTTGGCCCACCCAGTCTGCTCATTTCTCTACCTAATGGATAAGCTGCAGATCCTAGTTAACCAGCAGCCTACTTCTTTCTACCCCAACCCCCTAGAATTGCCTTATGGCTGTCCCATGCATGCTTGAATTCAACCACTGTTTTTGACTCCACAACCTACTCTGGAAGGCCGCTCCATGTATCCACAACCCTCTCTGTGAAAAAACTTCCTTACATTACCTCTGAGCCGCCCCCATCTTCAAATTGTGCCCCTTGTTCTTGCACACCTCTTTTTTGAAAGATGCTACCTCTTGACTTTGTTGATTCCCTTGAAGTACTTGAAAGTTTCTATCATGTCTCCTCTCTCCCTCCTTTCCTCGAGGCTATACATATTAAGCTCCTTTAGTCTTTCTTCATATGTCTTCCGGTGCAGACCCTGCACCATTTCAGTTACCCTCCTCTGGACAGCTTCCATCTTGTCTATGTCCTTGCAGAGATTGGGTCTCCAGAACTGCACACAGTACTCCAGATGGGGTCTCACCAGCTGTCTGTACAGAGGGATAACAACTTCCTGTTTTCTACTGGTGATGCCTCTCCCTATGCATCCCAGTATCCCCCAGCCCTCCTTACTGCCCTCTCACATTGCTTGCCCACCTTTAAGTCATCTGATATGACTACCCCAGGTCCCTTTCCATTTTTGTTGCGCTAGTATCTCACCCCCATTGTGTACTCTTCCCTGGGTTTTTGTTCCCAGGTGCATTACCTTGCACTCCTTAGCATTAAATCTAAGCTGCCATACATTTGACCATTCCTCTAACCTTGCCAAGTCCCTTCTCATCCTTTCCACCCCACCTTGTGCATCAACTCTGTTGCAGATCTTTGTGTCATCTGCAAAGAGACATACCTTTCCTTCAGTCCCTCTGCAATGTAAACTTATAAGACATTGAAGAGGACCCAATCCCTATACCGAACCTACGGCACCCCACTTATAACCCCCTTTCTTCAGAGTGGACTCCATTTACTATTACCCTCTGTGTCCTATTCTCCAGCCATTCTTTAAGGCTATCATCTTGGGACCCACTCCCAGGCTCGCTAATCTGTATATTAATCTTGTGTGGGACTGAGTCAAATGCCTCTAAAGTCTAGGTAGGCTATGTCCACAGCCCCTCCTGATCTACTATTTTGGTCACCCAGTCAAAGAAATCTATTAGATTCATCTGGCATGACCTTCTGGCTGTGAATCCATGCTGCCTTGGGTCCTGTGCCCTCTGGCCTCTAGGTACTGGACAATTCTTTCCTTCAGAAGTGATTCCATCATTTTCCCTATCACTAACAGGTCTGTAGTTTCCTGCTTCTGCCCTGCTCCCACTTTTGTGAAGGGGAATCACATCTGCCCTCCTCCAGTCCTCAGGTACCACCCCATCCTCCCACGATTTGTTAAAGAGGGTAGTCAGTGGTGTCACTAGTTCTACCCTTAGTTCTTTTAGAATTCTGGGATGAATCCCATCAGGCCCCATTGTTTTGTCCACCTTCAGTTTTAAGAGTTCTTTCAGAACCCTTTCTTCTATAAATGGGCTGGTATCAACTTCTGTATCCAGAGTGTTTCTATTGTTTGTTTTAGGTACCTCCCCCTCTTCATTTGTAAATACTGAGCAAAAGTATTTGTTTAGTATCTCTGCCTTTTCACCGTCACCCCTGCCCACCCCTTCCCCTTTATTAAGCCTCACTATCTCTCCCTAGTCTTCCTTCGCTCCCTGATGTACCTAAAGAGGTTTTATCCTTCTTAACTGAGTTGGCTATCTTTTCCTCAAGTTCGGCTTTGCTGTTCTAACTGCCTTCCCAGCTTCCTTTTGCTTTAACTGATACAATTCTCTGTCCTGCTCCTTCTGTGATTCCTCGACTTTCTGAATGCTTTCTTTTCTCTTGAACCTTCACTGCCACCTCTTGAGAACCATAGTGGTTTCTTACATTGTTTTGTTTTGTTTGCTTCACACAAGGCTTGTTACCTCTGTGATGGCAATTTTATTATTCCCCATTGTTCTTCCACCCCTCCTTCCTGCCCATTTGCTAGTGCATTCCTTAGGCACTCACCCATTTTGGCAAAGTCAGCCCTCCTGAAGTCCAGTACTTTTGCCTTTGCATGGCTTGACTCTATTGCTGTGTTTATTGTGAACCATACTGTTCGATGGTCGCTAGTTCCCAGATGGCTACCCACTTCTACATCTGTGATCCTCTCTCCATCTCCATTTGAGAGGACCAGGTCTAAGATTGCTCCCTCTTGAGTGGGTTCCAGTACTAGTTGTCTAAGGCATGCCCCCTGTAGGGCATCTAGAATAACCCCACTCTTAGAAGTGGCTGCTGCAACTGCACTCCAGTTAACATCTGGCATATTCAGATCACCCATCAGCAATATCTCCCCTTTATCTGCCATTCTAAGTATACTTTCTATCATTTCCTTGTCCATTTCCTCCCCGAGAGGGGGGTCTGTATAAAACCCCTGTGCGGATTGTGGTGCCATTGCCTGCCTCCAAATTGACCCACAGTGCTTCTTCTCCTCCCTGTTTACCCTTTTGTTCTGTTGCTTTGATTCCTTCTCTTATGTAGAGAGCTACTCCTCCTCCTCTTTTTACCCTCCCTGTCCCTCCTGTAGATAGTGTATCCTGGTATGTTTACGTCCCAGTCATGGTTCTGTGTGCACCATGTTTCTGTGACTGCCACAATATCCAGATGTTCCTCCTCCATCAAGGCCACTAATTCAGGAAGCTTGTTACCCAGACTACGGGCATTGGTACTCACTGCTCTCCATTTTTTGATGGCTTTACCTTCTGTAGCAGCATCCCTCACTGACTTTTCTACCTTGGTCTTTTTCTCATTTAGTACCCTGTTTTGTAGGGGGAGGTTGGGATTTTCCTGTTGCTTATCAGTGCCTCCCCCCTTGACTAGTTTAAAAGCTTGCCAATGAAGCATTTAAACCGATTGGCCAAAATTTGTTCCCTTCCTGGACAGATGCAGACCATCCTGCCAGTATAGGCTGGTGTCCCTCCAGGTGGAAACCCAGTCCCCAATGAAGCCAAACCCCTGTGCTCCACACCATTTTTTCAACCATTCGTTAAACTGCATGGTGCAAAGTACCCTCGCCTCACCCATGCCACTAACAGGCAGCACCTCTGAGAAGGATACTGTGTGTGCTACTTGTCTTAAGCCCCTCCCCAACTCTACAAAGTCCTTCCGCACTGCTCTAATCTCATGATGAGCCAAGTCATTTGTCCCTAGGTGGACAATGACGCCCAGCTCAGACTCCGCATAACTGTTCTCATGATCCTAAGGATGCTTTCCTGTCCCTCCAAGCCATGGCACCAGGCAGGCACCTTACTTCAGTTTTCCCAGCTCCCCCAGTTCTATCCCCATAACTGAGTCCCCACCAGGAGCTGCTTCCTTTCCCTTGTGCCCTCTGCCTCCTTCCTGAGGACCTCCCTTGTGACAGTTGTCTGCACCCTCCTTAGTTTCTCTCTGTGGTGCATCCATAGGGGAACTATGCTCCCCAGAATGGTGTATGGATTGTAGAGTGGAACAACTGACTGGGTGTGCTCTGTTCCACCACCCTTACCTCCCTGAGCCCACTGTGGTCCAACTGCTGTGCTTTCTTCGCAACCTCTGAGGTAGTGGTGGTGGCTCTGGTACTCCTGGATGGGAGGTTCCCTTACTACTGTCCAGTGCGGCCTGAAGACGGCAACTTTCTCCTCAGGGCAGATAGTTGTCTGCAAACAGGGCAGCATCTCAGCCTCCAGAAAGACTCCGCCCCACAGCCATTACATTGCACTACTCCCACATAACTGTCTACCTTGTTTAGTTTTTTGTGTGTGTGATTGGTTTGTTATATAGAAATATATGTATTTATATAATGTGTGCTTATATTGTCAGTGCAGTGTGCTAGAGAGGATATGACAGTGATATGCACCTTGCCTTCTTGAGGAAATGATGTCAGAACCCCAAGTATAAAGGAACTATTTCAGGGGTGGGTGGGTGGAGGTGGAAGGGTTTGAGCTTCAACTGTGCCCTCACAAAATAATCCGCTAAAAGCTCTGACCTACCACTGCGATGAGTGCCTTCCTGTCAGCAAGATGCCCTACATGACAATTTGACAGAGAAAATACCCTGCAATCAAACAGAGAAAATCCAAACATCCAAGTCAGACACAGGTAAACCTCCCAGCCCCAAAACAGCCTGGTGACTTGTGCTCTGAAAGCAGTCAGCCCCAAAACACGTCAGCTGTGCAGAAGGGCAGACACCGAAAACAGTATTCCGCCCCTGTGGGTTTAAAATCTTCCTGCACTGAAAATCTTAACAACTGTAACAAAAGTAAAAGCAAGGTCCACCTCCCTCTGTTGATTGAAAGACTGCCTTTTCTGATAATTCTAAGTTCCTTATGGCTCTTGGCTATGACTTACTGCCCATACGTCCCACCACCTGATCTGTACCAGTACCTGTACTGGGCTGGCAGTATAGCCTAGAGGTTAGAGGAACGAGGTGTGAATGAGCTTGATACATCAAGCAGACCAGACCCGAGTTTGAGTCTCACAATCTCCACTTGCATACTGTGCGACTCTGAGCAAATCACTTAACTGCCCAGTGCTCCCAGGTCGCCCCTGAAAACAGGCACTTGTGCCTAGTGGGCCTTACCCGGTTACCAAAGACTAAAATTTAAAAAAATTAAAAAAATAAGGCCCGCTTGTGCACTGAAGTCTTTTTCCAGCTGATGGGCCTCTTCTCGCCCTCCTGGTGATCCTGCCCCCCCACTCCCCATCCAGTCAGTATTCCCTGGTGTCCAGTAAAACCCCCTCCCTAGCCGTGTTCCCCTCTGTGAATCTCCACTGGTTTGGTCCCTTGGCAATCTCTGTTCCCCACTTGCTCTTCAGTTCTGTGTCACCTACAGAACTACCTGTAATAGTTCTATAGGCAGGGGTTCTGCTTTAGATGCAACTAGACTAGTAAGGTTCGCCATACTTTGAGGATAGTCCCGCAGGCCATTTACACAGTGAAGTCTGACCCTTCCTCTCCATGGTCATGGTGAAACCCGCCCCTTCCCCCAGGGATCAACAAATACCATAGCCTTATGTCCCAAGCTACCACTGCACCAACAGGGACAAGTATTTTGAATGGAGCCAGTTGTCCCATGGACAGTTTTTTTTTTTTTTTTTTGGTTATCTGCCTTTCCTGTGTCTGCCAGTAAGGTGCCTTGTCTCCTTTTGTAGCATTTTTTTCTCACACGTGACTGGAGTAGTGGACCAGCGAGGATTCATATGACAAGCTGAGGACTAGGAAGCATGCATGTGTGAGTGAATGCAGGAGAGTGGCCAATCACTGTTTGAAGCAGCATCCATGACTGGCCAGGTGTGTGGCAAATGGTCAGCTCAACTGCTCCAATGTAGGCATTCCTTCCCCACATACTGGACCTTATTGGCTGCCGCAGAGAGTATTTGGGAGTTGAACTGTCTGGAAGACCAAATTAGTGACACAACTGGAGTCTGAATTTTGCAAACATGACTGTGTCTCTGTAGGATCTCATCACACTGTTAGGCAGGGAAAAAAGGGTCAGGAGGCCGGGACTGGGGAGACAACTCTACCTAGAGCAGCACAAGTACTGTCTGTCTGAGAACAAATTAAAAATAGTGAAAAAAGAAAATATAACACAAAAAAAGGAACGGATGGGAGGGGATTAAACAAAGTGTGAGAAAATGGGTGGTGATGGAGGGTGCGACTTTGCGACAGGCCGGGGCATCCAACTGCCTGTCGGGATCGAGCAGAGTTGCTGCTGGCACTACACTGAATGGAATTGGAAACCATACAGGAAGAAGAATAAATAAATTAAGTTTAGCAGCCTGAAAGTACAGACAAGGAAAAGGACACATTTCAGAGGCTGTGAGTTTGGCTTGCCCTGACTGACTCAATAATAGCCCATATTGTTTGCTGCAGCAATCTGACAAAAAAAAAAAAAAAAAGCTAAACAAAGAAAAACACAGTATTTAATAAACGGTTAGGGTAACTATGAGCTGTGCGTGAACACTGCAGCAGTAACAAGGGTGTTCTGAGGAGGAACTTCAAGAGCATAATTCATTTTTTTTTTGTTAAAATACTGGATAAATTAAAAAATGTAATAAAAAGAAAAAAAGAGCCAACCTGAAAGGAATGGGGTGGGTGGACCTGGACCAGAACTGGGGGGAGGGGTGTCACATCTGTATGCCACCACACTGGGTGGCCAGGTCGCATTTGTTGGGAGTGGGTGGACTTGTACTTACTGGTCTACTACCTTGTCCTCTACATCAGCAGTCTAAAACAAACAGAAAAACAATTAAAAATCATTAAGAAAAAAACACAACACTACTGCAGTGCAAACAGAACAGGGAGAGAGCTGGGGCAAGGTGTGAGAGACTGACTCGAGGTGGTCGGAGAGGGAGAGTTTTGGTGTGGTGGAGAGGGAACTGCCTGGGTAAGGGTTGGACAGGAGGAAGTGCAGAGTAAAAAAAAGATGTAAAAGGTCACATTTTGTATGCTAGTGCCATCATAGAAACATAGAGTTTGATGGCAGATAAGAAAAAATTACTCACCATAGTAACGTTCTTTCTTCTAATGGAGTCTTGCTGTATTCTGACTATATGCAGTTAGCTCCAGCACTTGAACAGCTCTGGAGAGTAAAGGGTTAACTTTATGCAAGGGCATAGAACGTTGAGCTCGAGCTCGGTTTTCAAAGCTCTGTCTGTGGTACTCTGAAGTGTAAACGTCAGATTCTTACGAGCACTAAACTAACTAACTCAAAGTAAGAAATTGTTTCAAAATTTTTGTGCCAAATGGCAAAACAATGTTTTAGGGTCAAAGACTCAAGTCGAGAAAACCCAAAAAGCACACAACAGGTAGTGATTCACCAAACTAAAGAAAAAAAAACCCTAAAAGATGAAAGCATGTCCACAACACATCTGGGGTGCAGCACTGTGCCTGCCCCACCACATCCCAAAACTACTAGGTTTCAGGAAGGCAGGCAGGGAGGGAGGTCAGAATACAGCAAGACTCCATTAGAAGAAACAACATTATTATAGTGAGTAATTTTTTCTTCAAACAACGTGAAGTCTTGCTGTATTCAGACTATATGCAGACTACCAAGCAGTACCCCCTTGGAGGAGGGAGTTAGAGAACCTATTTTGGGAACAGGATCTGCAGCACAGCTGTGCCAAACCTAGCATCACTTCGTGACAGAATGTCCAAAGAGTAATGCTCGGTGAAGGTGTGAACAGATTTCCAGGTAGCTGCTTTACATATATCCATTAAAGGTATATCTCTAGCTGCTGCTATTGAAACAGCTGTGTCTCTGGTAGAGTGAGCCCTCAGGCCTGAGGGAGGCTCCTTCCCAAGTTTAGAGTAGCAGAACTGAATACAAGAGACAATCCACCTGGCAACAGACCTCTTGGTAGCAGGCTTGCCTTTTCCCACCTCACCGTAAGTGAGAAACAATTGAGAACAATCCTTCCTATGGGCCTTAGCATGCTCAGTATAGTAACTGAGAGCCCTTTTCACATATAGACTGTGTAACCTCTTCTCTCCAGAGGAAGAATGATCAGTGAAAAAGACAGGCAGAGACACAGACTGGTTCAGATGAAAGTCTGACACTACCTTGGGAAGGAACTTTCTATTGGTACGAAGGACCACCTTATCCCTATGAAAGGAAATTAAATTAGGTTCCACTGATAAGGCCTGTAGTTCACTGATCCACCTAGCGGAGGTAATGGCTACCAGAAATACAGTTTTCCAAGTCAAGTATTCCAGCTCAGCTGAAGTTAAAGGTTCAAAAGTGGACTGCATAAGCTGTGCAATACAGATGTTCAGATCCCAAGAAGGAGCAGGCTCCCGAAAGGGAGGACTGACATGGACCAAACCTTTGAAGAATTTCTTGAAAACTGGATGAGAAGCTAGGGAAGAGATCTTACCAGCCAAAAGAAAAGCAGACACAGCTGCCAAATGTACTTTAAGAGTAGTAGGTCGGAGGCCTAAACTGTTAAGATGTACCAAATAGTCCAAAACAGTGGCAATGTCAGTCAGCTCTGGCTTAACATGCCTACTGGAACACCAAAAACCAAACCTTTTCTATTTGGAGTTGTAAGTCTTCCTAGTGGCAGGCTTCCTGCTAACTTTTAAAATATCCAAGACTGATTGAGACAGATGCAAACTTGCATATTCTAGCTCTTCAAGAGCCAGGCTTTGAGCCTGAGAGTCTGAAGGCTGGGGTACAGAATCCTCCTCTGAGAGGAGGCGAGGAGATTGTACTGCCTGGGAAGACACAAGGGTGGTGTTACTGACAGTGATGACAGAAGAGGATACCAAGGCTGTCTGGCCCAGTCTGGAGCCACCAGAATCACCTTGCAGGGCTGGGACCTGATTTTTATCAGGACCCAGAATATCAGAGGAAAAGGAGGAAATGCATACAAAAACCTGTTTGTCCAATTTAGTAGGAAAGCATCCTGGGGAACAGAACCCAGAAGGGGTGGTCTGCAGCAATACAGAGAGAGTTGATGACTGTCTGGGGCTGCAAAGAGAGCTCTCTCTGGGGTGCCCCATCTTCTGAAAATGACTTGAAGAATGACAGGATTCAGGGTCCATTCGTGGTGACTCTGAGAAATCCTGCTGAGAGCATCTGCTAGAATGTTGTCCTTCCCTGGGAGGTGCACAGCCACCAGGGAAACCTGAAGGGAATAAGCTAGAGACCAAATTTTCATGGCCTCTGTGCACAAGGCTAAGGACAGAGTGCCTCCCTGTTTGTTCATATACCATATGGTTGTGGTGGTGTCTGTTCTGATCTGCACCACTTTCCCTTGGACAACTATTGAAAATGTCTGAAGTGCCAGAAAGACAGCTCTTAATTCGAGAAGATTTATGTGCAGAAGGGACTCCTGGTGTGACCAAGATCCCTGAGCTGTGAGATGAACTAGGTGGGCCCCCCACCCCAAGAAAGGCATCTGTGGTGAGAATCACAGAAGGGACCTGACTGATAAAGGGGACCTCTTGTCGAAGATTGTCCTCGTCCAACCACCACTGAAGGGCTTGGACCAAGGTTTTGAAGACTGGAACCAATCTGGAAAGAGGGTCCTTTTTCTGAGACCAGAAAGATCTGAGATGAAACTGAATATATCTCATTTGAAATCTTGCTCCCTGAACTACTGCTGTGGAAGCTGCCCTGTGTCCCAGCAGCTGTAGAAAGTGCCTGGCTGGACGAGACACTAGAGGACGAAAAGAGGAGGCCAGAGTGACCAATGACTGAACCCTTGAGAGAGGAAGAAATGCTCTTGCTTGAACAGTATCTATTAGCACCCCTATGAAGGTGAGAAGCTGGGCTAGCTCTAGAACAGACTTCTCTAAATTTAGAATAAAGCCCAAGGATTCTACACGTCTTTGGGTGACCTCTAAAGCTGACTTGACTTGCTCTGAGGACTGGCCCACTAGAACCCAGTCATCCAAATATGGGAACAGAAGGATGCCCTGCCTCCTGAGGAATGCCACCACTACTGCAAGTCACTTGGTAAACACCTTCGGAGCAGATGTTAGGCCGAAGGGCATGGTCCTGAACTGATAATGGCCTGAGAGCAACTCAAACCTGAGGTACTTTCTGTGGGAATGTCTGATAGTTACGTGGAAGTAGGCATCCTTGAGATAAAGGGAGGCTAGCCAGTCTCGTGGTCTCAGAGAGGGAAGAATTACTCCCAGAGTCACCATTTTGAAGTTTGGTTTTGTCAAATGTTTGTTCAGATACCTTAAATCCAATATGGGTCGCCACTCCCCTGTCTTTTTGGGGGTAAGGAAGTATCTTGAATACAGTCCTTTTCCCCTGTGACAAAGAGGTACCTTCTCTACTGCTTACAGAAGCAGACGAGAGAAGACTTCTGCCTCTAGGGCCTTTGTCTCCAAGGGAGAGGGAGGACTGAAAGACTTGAAACTGAGAGCAAGTCCCTGGCTCATTACTTCGAGGACCCATTTATCTGAAGTAATAGACTCCCAGGCCTGGGAGTAGTGAGCCGGCCTGCACCCTACTGGAATTGGGGAGGTGACCCTGACTGACACCTCAGGGTGCCTGCTTGGCAGGAGGCTTGGACTGAGTAGCTGATGGGGTCGTGGCTACCCCACGTCTACCTCTTCCCCTAAAGAACCCCATCTGCTGGAAAGGAGAGGAGGAGGCCTGAGCTTGGTAAAAAGGCCTACCCCTGCCCCTAAACTGATGCCTCTGAGGAATGGTCTGCTTCTCTTTGGCTGCAGCACTACTGTAGGTGGTCCTGTACTCGTCCATTTTCTTCATGTAGTTCTCTGTTTGGTTCCCAAAGAGAGAATTACCAGTTACAGGAAAATCCATGGCCTCAGCCTGGGTATCCTGAGAGAGGTTGGTACACCTAAGCCAAGCAAATCTCCTCATGGAGATAGATGTAGCCATGACCCTGGAATGAACATCACTGGAATCAACAGCAGCGTGGAATTGCACCTTAGATACCTCTATACCATTTGGAGCCACCTGCTCCAGCTCCTTGGCTAGCTGGGGAGGGGCATCCTTAGCCAGTTTCAGAACCGTATTCCACATAGATTTCTGATACCTGGCAGTGTATGCCATGTATTTAGATTGCCAGAGTCCCAAAGAGGATGCCAAGTACTGCTTTTTTGCCATGACATCCACTTTCCTGGAATCCTTATCTGGGGGGTGAGATGCCAAAGGAATATTAGCCTTGTCACAGGCTGCAGCTTGTACTACCCCAACATGGATGCTATGAGTTGAAAGGAATTCCGTCCCAGGACCTGACAAAGCATACCTCCTGTCCATTCTTTTTTCCTCGGGAGGAACTGATGTAGGAAACTGTAGAATTTTTTGTGTCTGCTTCCCCAAGGATTTGTGTAAAGGGATAAACACCCTCTTTGACTCTGGGACATTCATCGTTTCCAGACAGTCAGGTTCTTGATCCTGTTCAGCCTCTTCCATAGGAAGCTGAAGAGACTCAGCCACTTTCTTGTAAAACAAGAAATGGAAAGGGGACTCAGAAAGCCTGAGAGAAGAAGCCTGAGAAGGCCTGTCTGGGGAGATGTCAGGCTCTACTGGCTCATCTAGGCCCTCACATTGTTCCTCTTCATAATCTTCACCTTCCTCCCAATCGCCCTCATAATATGCCTCAGGATCTATTTCTGAAGCAGATACTTCCAACAGAACCGATCGGCTCTGAACCTGGACCGGTTTGGTCGGAACCGGCAAAACGACTGAACAATTGAAATCTCTTTCGCTATTTCATCAGCGATTGGACCATGAGGAGCCGTATCCAAACCGTCTGATTTCCTTTTTCTTTTACTCGGAACCGATTCCGCAGATTCGGCTCTCCGTTTGCCCAAAGAGGTATCGCCCAGGTCAGTGGGCACCTGCTCAGGTTTGGCCGCAAACGAACCGAGCTGGCCATCCGGGTCAGCAGATTTCTCAGCCTCCCTCTCCCTTAGCCTACTCAAACATTTATCCAGAGTGGCTCTGGGAAAGTTCTTACATATTTGGCAGTCTTCCTTGAGGTGGTCAAACCCCAGACAATACACACAGACGAGGTGAGGGTCGGCCTTAGCAAAGGCCTCCTTGCACTCGGTACAGTGCTGAAACCCAGTGGGTCTGGTTTTCTTCTTGGGTTTCTCAGACATGCCTTAAACAAAAACATCACCTTACACAGCAGTTAAGCCAGGTGATTACAAATTCAACGGTTCCAACCGTGTCATGGGTCGGTTAAAAAATAATCCTAAAATATCGGATTTTTTAGGAACCGATGAATACCGGGAAAACCACAAATACACTACAGTAAGCAAATAAAAGAAGATGGGCTTTGGTTCTGAACCAGATCGACTGGCAAAGAACCGAAAAATGAAAATGACGTACCTACCGTAATTCTTGATCTTCTCTTGTATGTTTACCATTCATTACTGATGGGTGTAAGCCGCCGGCATGCACCCGCCACAGGAGGTTTTTTTTTTTTCCCCAGAGGAGTCGGCGCCAATGGCGCTGCCCCCGAGAGTGACACATTGCGTGATGTGCAAGGGGCGGCAGTTAGGCTCCGCAGACTCCTCCTCCATCCCAGTTCTGTTAGCCAGAGAGGCAAAATAAGGATAAGAAAAAGAGAGCAAGGCAAGAGAGCCAAGGGGTAGAAAAAAGGAAAGGATATAAACTGAAAAAGGAATAAGCCAGTAGAGGACAGTAAAAAGAAGAAATGCCTACCCTAAGGGACCGCAGGGCCTCACTTCTGGGGCGGCTCCAAGGCAGGAACAGATGGAGGACAGAAAGAAGAAGGAAAAAGGGAAGAGAAATAGGGATGTTGGGAGGGGAGAACTCTGCCTATTGAGAGACTGATTTAAGGCTTATAAGCTCGGAACCAAAAACAAGGGAGCAAGGATCCTACTTGATAAAACTGGAGAGAAGGTTCAACCGAACCGCATGCACAGCTTGGACACAAAAGGCAGATTCTCTACACCTCCTGTCATCCCTAACCCTTTAAACTCTAGCTGAGAGCTCACAGACTGCCAAGGCAGAAATTCTGTTCTGAAAGGAGAGCACCCAACAAGGAAGGGAAAAGAAGCCCACTAGCACCTTGCTAAGTGCTAACACAGAAGTGTGTTGGGGGGGAAGAGCCCTACAGAGGGCACCCCTTTACGTAATGGATAGAGTGGGAACTCAATCGGACTCCCTGGAGGCAAGGCAAAGAACACCAACTCAAGGTAACTGTAGTGTCAGGACAGTGCCAAACCAGCAGAAGCTGACACAATAGGAAATTAAGACCTGCCAGAGGGGACCTGGAAAAAGGGGGACTGAGCCATTTAAGGGACGGTCTCTTAAAATGTGAATTGAACCACATGGCTAAGAATGAGCCAAGAGGTCACCCCTAAGGGCAATCAAAAAGAGTTCCCTCAGGACAGATAAATTCCGCTCGTTCCTCCTTTCCCCAGAGGGAAGGGATCCGTTCAGAAGAACGGAAGAAAAACCAAGATAGTTTATTTTTTCTTTAAATTATTTATTTATTTTTGGGGGCTTGAAGGCCAAGGGAGAAGGGGAGGAACGAGCAGGAGGGAAGACGCCAAAGAAGTGGGCCCATGAGGGGATGGTGGGCGGGAATCAGTAATGAATGGTGAAGATACAAGAGAAGATCAAGAATTACGGTAGGTACGTAATTTTCATATCTTCCCTTGTCAATCTTCACCATTCATTACTGCTGGGTGAGTACCAAGCCCCCCTCCCCTCCGGAGGGGGCCTGAATACACCCTGAGGGAACAGGATCCTCAGCCTCCTACTGGTGGAAAGTAGGAAGGGGAGACCCTAACCAACAGGCTGAACAGTCTAAGGTTGTTGAGAATGAGGAGACGTCCCCCGTTGGCTGGGGGAGGAAGGTTGCCCCTGAAGAATCCTCCTCGCCCTGCAGGAGAACAGGCGGCTCCCCTGGAAGGCAGAGCTAGTCTCCCTATGCTGGGCAATAGGTGACAGTCTGGAGAGACGAAGCCCTGTCATCCGCCTGATGCAGATCGCTGTCCCTGCTAGTCTGGACGCTACCTCGCTGGCATCGTAGGATGCCCTCACTTAGTGCCTTGCAAGCTCCAGACCTTGTGCAGAGAGGGCAATGGCTTGTCTAGACTGCTCTGAGTCAGGCAAAGATGCTAGGGCCTGTGATAGCATCGACCACAGATGTCTGCTGTATGCAGCGTGGTGTGCCTGATGAGAACTGATACACATCAACACTCGACTTGAAGAGAAAACCCTTCATCCCCACTGGATGAATTCAGCAGAGTCTGGATCCGGGGGTCTGTTGTGTGCCAGGCGCCGAGGCCCGGAAGGAGTGTCCAGGGACGTCAAGCCCGAAGGTGGGTGAGGCAGAGAACCTACAGACTCATGGGGGACACACTACTGTCTCCTGCAGTCTGCCAGGGCTGGTGAAGGAGTGGCTGGAGACTGCCAGGTGTGGATAGACGCTTTCTGGAAAGGGATCGGCCAGGAAGGCACCACTAGGTGGCGAGCGCTGAATTCGCTAAGGAATGCACGCGTCTGCTGCTCAGTATTGTCCCTATGAATGTAGGAGATGCGAAGCTCTGAAACCAACCTCGAAAGGAACTGCTGACATTCAGTGAAAGCAGCGTCAGAGGAAAGGTGGACGGAAAATTCCTCTTCCTCAGATGAGGAAATCGAGGAGGAAGTGGAGCTCGAATGCTCAGAGGACTCCAGTGGCGGAGGAGACAGGTGGAAAACCTGTTCATCCATGGCCCTGACGTAAGATGGGAAGGCCGCCGCAGTAGTTCTGAATGTCTCCCAAGTTAACGGTCCCGTGGGGCCCACATGGCCTGGGAGAGAGGGTGGTGGTTGCAGAGGGATGGGCGAAGGGCACCTAATAGCACGTGCCTGGCCTCTGCCAGGGCTCTGAGATCCAGATAGCGATGCCGCCAGACTTGGGGACCTTGAGAACATACCGGGGTGCAAAGAGACAAGAGGAAGAGGCAACTCCGTAAAGAGCCCTGAAGGGGGATCTCCCCGTGATGCACCTGGGACTGCATGAGTCCAGAAGGGTAACCATCTGAACTGCCACTAGAAAACGCTCAAGAGACCTTGAGAGAAAAGCGGGGATCAGCGCTGCAACTCCTCCCCGCACCCCGCAGGGCAATGGGAGCTCGCCGCCGCTCTTCACCCTGACCTCTCAATCCCTCAGACTCGGAAGCAGCCCTCTTCCTTGATACCAGTGTGGGAGGTCCCTGCTGAGCGAGCCCCAGAAGGGAACTCACAGTGACAGGATCCTCCACCCTCCACTGAAGGATCCCAACAGCACCAGTGATGGCAGCTGCCTAGGACCTCCGGGAAGAGGGCACCCTCTCCGGGCCTCCTGAAGGGTCCACCAAAGAAGACTCCAGGCCACCCCAAACCATGGAATCATCCGTGCTAACCAGCTCCGGGGACTTGGGGAGAGGAATACTGGATCGCCTAGCACTGAGGCCCACCGGAGGTTCCGAGTCAGAAGACTCAGGTAGCCGGACAGAGCCCTCCCCTGAGTCATCCTCCTCCGAAGAGGGGTCAACCAGAGCAGACTCCATCAGAGCAACCAGAGGAACTTCCGTCAAAATGGCACCAGGCCTGGCATTGTCAAAGGCCACAATGCTGACAGCACCAGAGGAGTCAGCTGCACCTCTGTCGGAACCGGAAACCCAGGCCGCACCGCGAACAGCGCCGCCCGAGTCACCAGTGCCGCGGATGGCACCAAAACCAAAATGGCACCGCCAACAGCATTGCCCAGTCCCTGGTGCCACGACAGCTGAACTCCAAAGTAGCACCACGAGCGGTGCCACCCAAGTCCCTAGTGTCGTACTCAGTGTTGAACCTAAAGCAGCTCTGCAAGCAGCACCACCTGAGCCGCCGGCGCCGCGAACACTGCAGAGACCCACGCCAACGCCAGATTCCCCGGCGCCGCAGATGGCACCAGACTTCACAGAAAGGTTGGGTGAGACTGAGGGTCCACCAGCGCCGGGCCCCACCACCCGGGGCCGTGACACTGGGGGAGCCTGCACCTCCATGGAGGTGACTGCTGGGATGGCGCCAATGGAGTGACCCCGGGAGGAATCACCCCGTTCCTCTAGCACCGAAGAAGAAACCTCCTCCTCGGCAAGACTAGAAGTGGAGGAGGTTCCCTCCTCGCCGAGCCGTACAGACCTGAGAGGGGACCTGGAGGAAGGGTCAAGAGATCT
This sequence comes from Neoceratodus forsteri, assembly GCA_016271365.2. Lineage (NCBI taxonomy): Eukaryota > Metazoa > Chordata > Ceratodontiformes > Ceratodontidae > Neoceratodus > Neoceratodus forsteri. The sequence goes on from CM028130.1 coordinate 366,200,423, forward strand.
GGCCTGGGAGGCCCTTGGGCGACACCATCCCCCGAAAGTCGGCGGAGCTCTTCCGACTTTAAACGCGCGGATTTCTAACACGTGGTGATCCATGGAGAAACAGGCATCGCAATGATCCATATCATGGTAGGGTCCCAGGCACCGAAGACAAACATCATGACGGTCCGTGACGGAAAACTGCCGGCCACAGGGGCACCGACGCATAGGGGCACGGCCCGCCTTAGTCTTACGATTTGCCCACGAACCTGACATGATGCAAAATTAATACAACAAACAGCAAAGCTCCCGGGGTCGTCAAATATCAAATAAAGGAACGATCTTACCAGTCGACGACGTTGGGAACGAACCGGGATGAAGAAGCAGTGTCGAAAAACACTATGCGGCCTATGACGCAGAAACAATTCAGTGACTCCGGCGCAGCAGGTGCAGCCTCAATAGGCGGAGAAACAGAACTGGGATGGAGGAGGAGTCTGCGGCGCTTAACGTCAGCCTTCAAGACATCATGCAATGCTATTATTTCGCGCCTATCAGCTCAATTCTCTGAAAAGAAAAAAAACTCCTGTGGCGGGTGCACACCTCCAGCTTACATCCCGCAGTAATGAATGGTGAAGACTGACAAGGGAAGATCAAACAATTTTTTACAGAAACACAGAAATATAACCACTACCTATAATACCACTTACTGGTACCGAGACAGAGGCAAGAATACTGAATTTTACTGGAACCACGGTTAGAAAAAAACGACCGATCTGAACTAGACTGAACTGAAGCGCAGGAGAAATCTCCGGAGCAACTTCAAAGTAAGGCGGAGTAAAGAATCTGACAGTTACACTTCAGAGTATCACAGACAGAGGTTTGAAAACTGAGCTCAAGCTCAATGTTCTATGCCTTTGCACAGAGTTAACCATTTACTCTCCAGAGCAGTTCAACTGCTGGGGCTAACTGCATATAGTCAGAATACAGCAAGACTTCATGTTGTTTGAAGGACCGCTTGGCCCACCTAGTCTGCCCATTTCCCTACCTACAGGACAAGCTGCAGATCCTAGTTAACCAACAGCCTATTTCTTCCTACCCTCCACAAGAATTGCCTTATGTCTGTCCCATGCATTCTTGAATTCTCCCACAGTTTTAGACCCCACAACCTCCTCAGGAAGGCTGTTCCATGCGTCCACCACCCTCTCTGAAAAATACTTCCTCACATTGCCCCGGAGCCATCCCCCTCTATCTTCAAATTGTGTCCCCTTCTTCTTGCACATCTCTTTTTCTGAAAGATGCTACCCTCTTGGACTTTGTTGATTCCACTGAGGTACTTTAAAGTTTCTATCATGTCCTCCCTCTCCTTCCTTTCCTCAAGGGTATTCATATTAAGCTTCTTTAGTCTCTCCTCGTATGGCTTCTCTTGCAGACCCTGCACCATTTTAGTTGCCCTCCTCTGGACTGCCTCCATCCTGTCTATTACTGGCAGAAGATCTAGTAAGTAGGGGGAGTGGCTTAGCTAGAAGGAAGCTACATTTAAAGACTGCCTTAGAAAGATTCTGCTAATATCTTGGCAGAAGACACCAGGAGAAAGGACTGCTGTGTGACTGGACTTCTCTGCTGGGACTATATTGCCCTCCTTCCCCCCACCCAAAGCTAGTTCTATCTTTATAGGCACAGGATTTGACTGACAACAGGAACTTCCTGTTTGGGAGCAGGAAGTGAGTGATCACAGAACCACCAAAGACCCACCATCCTAGAAGGGCAGGAGTAGCTCTCCGGCCCCTAGCTGCTGGAGGTCTGCCTCTGAGCAAGTAAGTGGTCCACTGAGAAATATAGGATATTCTTGTCTCAGAACAGGACAATCAGGAGCATAAAGCGCACACAGGCAGAAAGTAAGGAGAGAGAGAGAGAAAAAAACAGAGGAAAGAGTAAGGATTGAAAACAGTTAAGGGGTCAGAAATAAGACATGATTGGAGTGGTGCAGTGCAGTGGCTGTGGAGCAGCAGTCTTCCGGGAGACGTTCTGGAGGATGTGGTGTTGTCCCATCTGCAGGCACCTCTCTGGGCTGAGGGAGGAGGTTGCTCATCTCCAGGCTGAGTTGACCAGGATTTGTGGGACCTCCTCTTCCATCGCCGTTGCCTCAGAGGTTGCCAAGAAAGAGGAGCGGTTGGACCACAGTGGGCTCAGGGAGGGTGAGGTGGTGGAACAGAGGCGATCCCTCCAGCTGTACCTCTCCACATCCCTATGCCATTCTGGCAAAGTGTGGTTCTCTATGGAGGCACCCGCAGTGGAGACCAAGGAGGATGTTGGGAACCCACAAAGGAGACCCACAGGAGGGTGGCAGGGGACCCTGCAGGGAAGGAAACAACTCCTGGTGGGGGACTCCATTGTTAGGAAGGTAGAACTGGGGGAGGAAGGGAGAGGAGGAGGTGTCTGCCTGGCGCCATGGCTTGAGGGACAGGGAGCGATCTCAGGATTGCCAGAGCAGCTGCACAGGGAGGGAGCTGGATGTCATTGTCCACCTAGGGACAAATGACCTGGCTAAGAAAGGGATTAGAGAAGTGCAGGAAGAGTTTGTGGAATTGGGGAGGGGCCTTAGTCAAGTAAAACGCACGGTAACCTTCTCGGAGGTGCTGCCCATCTATGGCATAGGAGAGGCTAGGGTGTTCCGCACAATGGGATTCACTCAGTGGTTGAAATACTGGTGTGGAGCTCAGGGATTTGGCTTCATTGGGGACTGGGGGTCCACCTGGAGTGATGCAAGCCTATACTGGCATGATGGGCTGCATCTGTCTGGGAGGGGAACCAGGATCCTAGGTGATAGGTTTAAATGCTTCATTGGCAAGCTTTTAAACTAGCCAAGGGGGGAGGCACTGGAAAGGAGCAGGGAAATCCTAGCCCCCTCCAAATAATCACGGTAGTAAGTGTGGCAAACACCAACATAGAGGTGTCAATAGGGAGAAGGGCAGGGGTAAATGGAGAAAGTGACAAAGGCAAGAAGGACAGGGATGGGGCAAAAGGGAGTAAGGCTATCAGGAAATGGAGGGTAATGAGTACCAATGCCCGTAGTCTGGGCAACAAAAGCTCCCTGAACTGGTGGCCTTGATGGAAGAGGGATGCCTGGATATCATAGAAGTCACAGAAACATGGTACACAGAGAACCATGACTGGGATGTTAACATACCAGGGTACATAACCTACAGGAGAGACAGGCAGGGGAGAAGAGGGGGAGGAGTAGCTCTCATGTAAAGGAAGGGATAAAAGCAACTGAACAAAAGAGTAAACAGGGAGGAGAGGAGGCACTGTGGGTCACCTTGGAGACTGGAACGGGCACCACAATCCGCACAGGGGTTGTGTACAGACCCCCATGTCACGTGGAGGGAATGGACAAGGATATGACAGAAGGCATTCTTAGAATGGCAGAGAAAGGGGAGTACTATTGATGGGAGACCTGAATATGCCAGATGTTAACTGGAGCACATTTGCTGCAGCCACATCCAAGAGCAGGGCCATTCTTGATGCCCTACAGGTGGCAGGCATTAGACAGCTAGTTTCAGAACCCACTGTGAGGGAGCAACTTAGACCCTCGTACTCTCAAACGGGGCAGTGAGAGGATCTCAGATCTAGAAATGGGTTGCCATCTGGGGACAACTGACCATCAAACAGTGTGGTTCACGTTAAACTCAGCTACAGATTCAAGCCATACAAAAGTGAGGGTACTGGACTTTAGGAGAGCTGACTTTGGCAAGATGGGAGAGTGCCTCAGAAAAACACTAGCAAACAGGCTAGAAGGAGGTGTGGAGCAACAGTGGGGAATCATCAAAACTGCCATCACAGAGGCAACACCCTTTGTGTGAAGCAAATAAATCAAAACGAAAGAAAAAGCCACTATGGTTCTCAAAAGAGGTGGCTGTGAAAGTCAGGAAGAAAAAGATAAAATTCCGGAAGTATAAGGAAGCACAGAAGGAGCAGGACAGAGAGCTGTACCAGTTAATGCAGAAGGAAGCAGGGAGGGAAGTCAGAATAGCAAAGGCCCAAACTGAGGAAAAGATAGCCAACTCAGTTAAGAAGGGGGATAAAACCTTTTATAGGCACATCAGCGAGCGGAGAAAGACAAAGGGAGGGATAGTGAGGCTGAATAGAATGAACGGTGGTGGGCAGAGGGGACAGTGAAAAGCAGGATACTGAACGAATATTTCTGCTCAGTATTCACAAAAGAGGAGGGAGAAGTGCCTAATCCAATTAACAGAAGCACTTTTGATAGGGGGTCGATCCCAGTCCTTTCACAGAAGAAAGGGTTCTGCAAGAACCCCTAAAACTGAAGGTGGACAAAGCAAAGGGTCCTGATGGAATTCACCCCAGAATTCAAAAAGAATTATGAGGAAACCAGTGAACCACTGGCTACTCTTTAATACAAACATGGGAGGATGGTGTGGTACCGAGGACTGGAGGAAGGCGGATGTGATTCCCCTTCACAAAAGTGGGACCAAGACAGAGGCAGGAAACTACAGACCTGTCAGTCTGACCTCTGTGGTAGGGAAAGTGATGGAGTCACTTCTGAAGGAAAGAGTAGTTGAGTACCTAGAGGCCAGTGGAGCACAGGACCCAAGGCAGCATGATTCACAGCGGGAAGGTCATGTCAGACGAATCTAATAGATTTCTTTGACTGGGTGACCAAAGTAGTAGACCAGGGAGGGGCTGTGGACATGGCCTACCTAGACTTTAGCAAGGCATTTGACACAGTCCCACACAAAAGATTAATAGTCAAATTAACCAGCCTGGGAGGGTCCCAGGGTGGTAGCCTGCAAAACATTGGCTGCACAACAGGACACAGAAGGTAATTGTAAATGGAGTCCACTCTGAAGAAAGAGAGGTTACTAGTGGGTACCGTAGGGTTCAGTATTGGGTCCAGTCCTTTTAATGTCTTCATCAGTGACATTGCAGAGGGACTGGAAGGAAAGATGCCTGTTTGCAGATGACACACAGATCTGCAACAGGGTTGATACACAAGGAGGCGTGGAAAGGATGAAAAGGGACTTGGCAAGGTTGGAGGAATGGTCAGAAGTATGGCAGCTAGGATTCAATGCAAAGAAGTGCAAATAATGCACCTGGGAAACAAGAACCCAGGGAAGAATACATAATGGGTGGGGAGGTAGTAACAACAAAAGGAAGGGACCTGGGGTAATCATATCAGATGACCCTAAGGTTAGCAAGCAATGTGAGAAAGCAGGGGAGGGCTGGGGTATACTGGGATGTTAGGGAGAGGCATCAGCAGCAGAAAACAGGAAGTTGTTATCCTCTGTACAGACAGTTGGTGAGACCCCATCTGAGTACTGTGTCCAGTTCTGGAGACCCCATCTCTGCAAGGACATAGACAGGATAGAGGTAGTCCAGAGGAGGGCAACTAAAATGGTGCAGGGTCTGCAAGAGAAGCCGTATGAGGAGAGACTAAAGGAGCTTAATATGTATACCCTTGAGGAAAGAAGGGAGAGGGGGGACATGATAGAAACAATTTTAAGTACCTCAGTGGAATCAACAAAGTCCAAGAGGGTAGCATCTTTTAGAAAAGAGACTTGCAAGAACAAGGGGACACAATTTAAAGACAGAAGGAGGGCGGTTCAGGGGCAATGTGAGGAAGTATTATTTCACATAGAGGGTAGTGGATGCATGGAACAGCCTTCCTGAGGAGGTTGTGGGGTCTAAAACTGTGGGAGAATTCAAGAATGCATGGGACAGACATAAGGCAATTCTTGTGGGGGGTAGAAAGAAATAGGCTGTTGGTTAACTAGGATCTACAGCCAATCCTGTAGGTAGGGAAATGGGCAGACTAGATGGGCCAAGTGGTCCTTATCTGCCGTCAAAGTCTCTGTTTCTATGTTTCTATGTCCTTGCAGAGATGGGGTCTCCAGAACTGGATGCAGTACTCCAGATGGGGTCTCACCAACTGTCTGTACAGAGGGATAACAACTTCCTGTTTTCTGTTGGTAATGCCTCTCCTTATACATCCCAGTACACCCCCAGCCCTCCCTACTGCCTTCTCACATTGCTTGCCAACCTTAAGGTCATCTGATATGATTACCCCAGGTCTCTTTCCATCTTTGTTGTTGTTACTACCTACCCCCCATTGTGTAATCTTCCCCTGGGTTTTTGTTTCCCAGGTGCATTATTTTGCACTTCTTTGAACTGAATCCAAGCTGCCATACTTCTGACCATTCCTCCAACCTTGCCAAGTCCCTTCTCATCCTTTCCACGCCTCCTTGTGTATCAACCCTGTTGCAGATCTTTGTGTCATCTGCAAAGAGGCATACTCTTCCTCCCAGTCCCTCTGCAACGTCACTTATAAAGACATTAAAAAGGACTGGACCCAGTACTGAACCCTGTGGTACCCCACTAGTAACCCCCTTTCTTCAGAGTGGACTCCTCTTACAATTACCTTCTGTGTCCTGTTGTCCAGTCAATGTTTTACCCAGGCTACCACCCTGGGACCCACTCCCAGGCTGGTTAATTTGATTATTAATCTTTTGTGTGGGACTGTGTCAAATGCCTTGCTAAAGTCTAGGTAGGCCATGTCCACAGCCCCTCCCTGGTCTACTATTCTGGTCACCCTGTCAAAGAAATCAATTAGATTCGTATGAAATGACCTTCCTGCTGTGAACCCACACTGCCTTGGGTCCTGTGCCCCACTGGCCTCTAGATGCTCAACAATTCTTTCTTTCAGAAGTGATTCCATCACTTTCCCTACCACAGAGGTCAAACTGACAGGTCTGTAGTTTCCTGCCTCTGTCTTGCTCCCACTTTAGTGAAGGGGAATCACATCCGCCTTCCTCCAGTCCTGAGGAACCACACCATCCTCCCATGATTTGTTAAAAAGGGTAGTCAGTGGTGTCAATAGTTCTCCCCTTAATTCTTTTAGAATTCTGCAGTGAATTCCATCAGGCCCCACTGATTTGTCCACCTTCAGTTTTAGGAGTTCTTTCAGAACCCTTTCTTCTGTGAAAGGACTGGGTTCAACCCCCCCCCCCCCCAATCCAAAGTGCTTCTGTTAATTGATTAGGTATCTTCCATCCTCTTTTGAATACTGAGCAGAAGTATTTGTTCAATATCTTTGCTTTTTCACTGTCACTCTCTGCCCACCCACCGTCCATTCTATTCAGCCTCACTATCCCTCCCTTTGTCTTTCTACGCTCCCTGATGTACCTATAAAAGGTTTTATCCCCCTTCTTAACTGAGCTGGCTATCTTTTCCTCAATTTGGGCCTTTGCTATTCTGATTTCCTTCCCTGCTTCCTTCTGCCTTAACTGGTACAGTTCTCTGTCCTGCTCCTTCTGTGTTTCCTTATACTTCCTAAATGCTATCTTTTTCTCCTTAACCTTCCCCGCCACTTCTTTTGAGAACCACAGTGGCTTTTTCTTTAGTTTTGATTTATTTGCTTCACACAAAGGCTTGTTGCCTCTGTGATGGCAGTTTTGATGTTTCCCCATTGTTGCTCCACCCCTCCTAGCCTATTTGCTTGTGCTTTTCTAAAGCACTCTCCCATCTTGCCAAAGTCAGCCCTCCTGAAATCCAGTACCCTCACTTTTGTATGGCTTGACTCTGTAGCTGAGTTTATCATGAACCACACTGGTGGTCACTTGTTCCCAGATGGCTACCCACTTCTAGATCTAAGATCTTCTCACTGTCACCATTTGAGAGTACAAGGTCTAAGATTGCTCCCTCACAAGTGGGTTCCAAAACTAGCTGTCTGAGGCGTGCCACCTGTAGGGCATCGAGAATGGCCCTGCGCTTGGATGTGGCTGCAGCAAAGGTGCTCCAGTTAACATCTGGCATGTTCAGGTCCCCCATCAACAGTATCTCCCCTTTCTCTGCCATCCTAAGTATGCTTTTTATCATATCCTTGTCCATTCCCTCCCCCTGAGATGGGGGTCTGTATACAACACAACCCGGTGTGGATTGTGGTACCATTTCCAGTCTCTTAAGGTGACCCACAGTGCCTCCTCTCTTCTTTGTTTACTCTTTTGTTCCATTGCTTTTATCCCTTCCCTTACATAGAAAGCTACTCCTCCCCCTCTTCTCCTCTCCCTGTCTCTCCCGTAGGCTATGTACCCTGGTATGTTAACATCCCAGTCATGGTTCTCTGTATACCATGTTTCTGTGACTGCTATGATATCCAGGCATCCCTCTTCCATCAAGGCCACCAGTTCACCAAGAGGCAGAAGTGACTGTCTGTCAAAGGGAGAACAAAGAAAAGCTATTAATAAAAAAACAAAAAGATAGAAAAGGAGGGGGGAGGAGGAGGAGGAGGAGAAGATGCATGTGGTATAGTATAAGAGCTAGGAAAAAAAGGAAAGAAAAAAGGGGAAGACTGACAGACTGGACTGCGGAAAACTGAAGCAGTATAAGGAGGAACTGACAGAAAAGGCGAGTCAGGGCCAAAGCCGTCCTGTGCCATGAGCCAAAAGGTTCCAGCACTTGATGAAAAATTATTATTAAAAATATATATATATATATATATTACATATTAACAAGTTAACAAGCGACTTGTGTGTGCCACTGTGTCTAGTGTCATCTGAGCCCAGAGGACTGCACTTTTGAGTATAGAAAAAAGAATATATAAATTAAAAGTTAAGCATAAGCACCACTTGTATACAAAAATCTCTACAGTAGTGCTATTACCCTTCCACTCTCTCCCCAACTGCCTGCCTGTGGTCAGTTGCTTATGCAGCCTCAAGTTTCAACAGAATAAAGTAGTAGTGTCTGTCCCATCCCAGTCTCCCACCCAGTCAAGGACACACACAAAGCAGTGACACAATAAGAAAAAATTCCTTCACACTTACCATAATTTCCTTTTCTGTTAGCTCCAACATAGATACATAGAAGTTTTCAGCAGATAAGGGCCTTCGGCCCAACTAGTCTGTCCATAAGCGCAATTAACTGTGTTTCTTGTTTTTTTACAAGCTTCCCTGGAACTAGGTTGTCCCCTTCCCCCTACTACCAGGATCCCCTTATGCCTATCCCACGCATTCTTAAATCCTGTAATAGTATCTGCCCCCACCACCTCTTCTGGCAGGCTGTTCCACCACCCTCTCCATGAAGATGTACTTCCTCACGTTTCATATGTACCTCTCTCCCTCTAGTTTCATCCTATGTCCCCTAGTCCTGGAGCATTTTTTTCTGTGAAAAATTGTGTTTTCCTGCACCTTGTTCTTCCCTGTGAGGTACTTGTATGTCTCAATCATATCCCCTCCCAGGGAGTATATATTTAAAGAGCACCTTTCATGGCACTGGTGCTCACAGCCCCAAAGGAAACTTACCTGCCTCCAAGTTTACTGCTTTTAAAAAAAACATTTTCTCATGGTGCCATTTTCAGGAGTGGAGGAATTGTATTTTTGGCTCCGAGGAGCCAAACTGCCGATCCCATCCACTTCCTGGTTTGTAGATACACCCCCATGCTGTTCCCTATTCTGACATCACAATGTACTAGCGTGGGGGCATGCCATAATATGATCCCTCCACTCCTGAAAATGGCACAAGAAAAAATTGCTCACCGCAGTAATCTTCTTTCTTCCAAGGTGTCCTTTAGCATCGGTAACTACTGCAGTGAGCTGATTAGATAGCACTACCCTGGAGGCGGAATGTATGGTAATAAGTTTATGAATTAGCCAATCAAATTGAAGCTTAAGGGTATACTGAGCAGGCAGAGTGAGGAAGGGTCCAGAATGTTTTTGAAGCTAGAATCAGCACAAGCCCACATAGGTATGAACCAAGAGGATTCAAAAATATATCACAACAGCAACCAGAACCATAACATGAAACTTTGCTCAAAATGCAATTCAAAGTTTAGTACAACCATATTAAACAAAGGCAAAAAGCAGAGCCCTCTTCTGAAGGCTATCTGGGGAGGAAGGGTGGGAGTTTACTGATGCTAAAGAACACCCTGGAAGAAAGAAGATTACTACGGTGAGTAATTTTTTCTTCTTACCCTAGGAGTCCTTTAGCATCAACAACTACTGCAGACTATAAAGCAGTACAGTTGGGAGGCGGGTAGAGAACCTACTTAGGAAAGCAGCTCTGAAGAACTGCCTTGCCAAATTTCACATCAGCTCTAGACTGTACATCTAAACAATAGTGCTTAGTGAAGGTGTGCACAGTCTTCCAAGTAGCTGCTTTACAGACATCCAAAAGGTGAATGTTCCTAGCAGCTAACAAAGAGGCAGCAGTGCCCCTAACAGAGTGGGCCCTGAGGCCCTTAGGGGACTGTGCGCCAGCCTTGTCGTACCAGAACTGAATACATGAGACTATCCAGCGAGAGATAGTTTTCTTAGTGGCTGGTTTTCCCCCTACCTATCTACCTCCCCATAGGTGAGGAATAACTGAGTGGATGGATCCCTGAACTGCTTGGTGTGATCCAAATAGTAAAGTAGGCCCCTTTTGACATCCAGACTGTGGAGTTTTTGCTCCCCTGGAGTGGATTTGTCAGTAAAAAAGACAGGTAAGGTGATGGATTGGTTAAGGTGAAACTCCGAGACCACATTAGGCAAAAATGTTCTGTTTGTCCTGAGCTCAATCTTATCCCTATGAGGGATAATGTAGTTGGGCTCAGTGCAGAGGGTCTGTGACTCTGAAATCCTTCTTGCAAAGGTAATAGCTACTAGAAAAACAGTTTTCCAAGTGACATACTTGAGGTGAGCCGAAGCCATGGGTTCAAAGGGTGGCTCCATGAGCTTGGCAATACAGAGGTTCAGACTCCAGGGTGGGACGGGCTCCCTGATTGGTGGCTAGACATGAAGGAGACCTCCGAAAAACTAGTTAAAAACTGGCTGTGAAAAAAAAGATTGGTCTTTCCAACAGAAAGATAAGCCGAAAGAGCAGCCATGTGAAGCTTCAGGGAGGAAGGCCTCAATTTGAATCCTGCAAGTGCACTAAGTAATCCAAAAGGCTAGGAATCGAAGCCTTAAGAGGATTAATGTGCTTTTTCTTGCACCAGAGGGAAAACCTCTTCCATTTGGCTGCATAGGTCTTTTTTGTACTAGGCTTTTTAGCCATCCTCAGGATATTTAGAACTAATTCTGAGTACTGAGTAGAAGGAAACTAACTCCTTAAGAGCCAAGGTCTGAGGTGAAAAGATTTCAGATCTGGATAGGTCACCCCTGTCTGAGGGAGAGTCAGGATGGGGTGACAGAGGGGGAGATGAATGAGTTTGCTGCAAGACAGGGTTAACAATAGGGGAGACCAGGCTTGCCTCGGCCAATCTGGTGCCACCGGAATAACTGTTGCAGGCTGAGCTTTGAGCTTTAACAAAACGGAGGAAAGGCATAAAGAAGCCTTCCTGTCCAATCCAGGAATAAGGCATCTGTTGGGAGAGTTCCCAGGACTGGAGGCCTGCAGCAGTACAGTGGAAGTTGATGGTTTAGGTGAGAGGCAAAAAGATCTACTTCTGGTGTGCCCCACCTTCTGAACGCTGTGGCCAACACCTGTTTGTTTAGACACCATTTGCTGCGTCCCTGGTTGATGCGACTGAGAGCGACTGCCAGGGTATTGTCCTTGCCTGGGACATGTATGGCTGACAGACTGACTCCCAGGGAGTAGGCCAGGCCCCAAATCCCCATGGCTTCCAAGCATAAGATGCTGGATCTTGTGCCACCCTGCATGTTTATGTAAAACATTGCAGTGGTGTTGTCTGTTCTGATCTGGACTGTGTTACCCTTTATCTGTGAGGCAAATGCCTTGAGAGACAGATAAGTGGCCCCAACTTCCAGCAAACTGCCGTGAGCCTGTGACTCCTGTGTAGTCCAGGAGCCACTGATGGAAATACTGTCCATATGAGCTCCCCATCCAAGCAGAGAAGCATCTGTAGTAATGATTCTTGAAGGGAAGGGTGCTTGGAAGGAAATTTCTACTGAGAGGTTGGCAACTTCCTTCCATCAGTCCAGAGACTGAAGGAGCTTCTTTGTGACTGGACCCAGTTTGGACAGTGAGTTTTTGCTTTGGGACCAGTAAGACCTTAGGTGCTGCTGTATGCCCCTCATTCTGAATCTGACCCCTGGAACCACAGCTGTCATTGATGCCATGTGTCCCAGGAGCCTTGGGAAGTGCCTGACTGGCCTGGACTGGCCCAGGACGAAAGAATTTGCCACTGACAAATAGTTTTGAATTCTTTCCAAAGGAAGGCTCTGCTCTGTAAGGTATCCAACTGTGCTCCTATGAACATAAGGGGCTGTGCTGGCTCCAGATGGGATTTCTTTTGGTTTATAAGAAACCCCAAATAGTGCAGTGTCTCCCGTGTTAGGGAAAGGGCCTCCTCCTCCACTTGTAGAGGGGTTTTCCCCACTATGAGGCAGTTGTCCAGATAAGGATAAACTGAAATCCCCTTTTTTCTTAAATGCGCTGCCACTACAGTCTGACATTTTGTGAACACCCTTGGTGCAGATGTCAGGCCAAAGGGCATGGCTGCAAACTGGTAGTATCCTGAAGGAAATTTGAACCTCAGAAACTTTCTGAGGTGGTCTTATTGGGATGTAAAAGTAGGTGTCTTTGAGGTCTAGGGAGGCTAGCCAGTATCCCTGCTGTAGAGACTGAATCACCATTTTTAGCGTGGTCATTTTGAATTTAGGCTTCAGAAGATGCTTGTTCAAGTATATGGGTATAAAATAGGTTGCCACTCCCCATTTTTCTTTTGTGTCAGGAAGTATCTGGAATAGAGACCTTTGTCCCTTTGATGGGAAGGTACTCTCTCTATCACCCTTGCTTCCAAAAGGTGCTTTACCTCCAATTCCAGTAAGATTCTTTCTGTTGGAGTTAGAGACTTGGAAGGCAGGATGCTCTTGAGGGCTGGCATCTTTTTGAACTGAAGGGACAGGCCCTTTTCCACTACCTCCAGGACCCACATGTCTGTTGTAATAAGGGTTCAGGACTGGAGGCAGTGGGAGAGCCTGCCCCCTACAGGTAGAGGGGAGGCAGCCTGTACGGAGGAGTCAGGGCTTTTGCTGAGTAGGAGCAGGGGTAGAAGTAGCTCTTCTCTGACCTCTTCTGCCTTTTCCTCTGAAATAACCTCTAAACTGAGAGAGGTCAAATTGAGGAAGAAGGGGATAACAGGGCCTAGGGTAGTACATCCTACCTCTATTACCCCTCTGTTGAGTTTTTTGAGGAGCAGAAGACTTCATTTTCGAAGTATTGCTCTGATAGTTTGATTTGTATTCATCAGCCTTTTTCATGTATTCCTCAGTTCAGAAATCAAATAATACATTCCTGTTGCAAGGAAAGTCCATTGCTTCAGACTGAGTGTCCTGCGTCAGATTTAAGCAATAAGGCATGACCAGGGATTAGATTAACAGTCTGTTAATCACCCCTAGGGGTGTAATGTAAGTACTCCAGGTGCAGTCGGAAGTCAGGGATTGCCCTCAGGGTGATTACCTGACTGTTACTCTATCTCCTGTGAGTGCTTTATCGCTATAATAAAAAAAAAGTATTCCAAAAGAAAAGTGTTAAAAGTATAGTTTTTTTAATGTTTTTGTCATTTACAGGGAGATTTTTAATAAAATAGTTCTTCCACCAACAGTTTAAGAATGCTGGTTAAAAATCAGAATGCATCATTCCAGTCATTCAGCAGTTGCTAGAGGATGGAATGCTGACAGGAAGAATCCATGTGCCATGGTGATCAGGCTGTACATAACAGTGTAACAGGGATTAATGTAAGGCTGTTGCAATTCTAACAACCAATCAGACTGCTGCATTTCTGAGATCCTTTTTATAATTGTTGTTCTTAGCCAAGCAAACCATCTCAGGGAGACAGCCTGGGCCATAACCCTGGAGGCTGCATCATTACTATCATCTGCTATATGGAACTGGTATTTTGTAGCTTCCAAGGCGGTTTTAGCTGTTTCCACCAAATCCTTTGCCATAGAGTCAGAGCCCTGTTTAACTATGGCTGGGACTGAATTCCAAAGAGCCTTCTGATACTTGGCTGTGCAAGCCATGTATGAAGCCAGGCAGAGAAGAAGGGAAGCTGAGGTATATGTGTGTCTGGCCACAAAGTCCAGCCTTTTAGAATCTTTTCAGGAGGCTGGGAAGAAAGAGGAACCCCTACTTTGTCACATGCTGCCTTTGCTGCACCACTCCCTCATGACTGGGTGCACAAACAGAAACTCTGTATCTGTTTTAGACAATTGGAATTTCTTATCCAATTTCTTCTCGGCCCCTGACACAGATGTGAGAGTCTGGAGAAGCTTCATAGTGTTCTTTCTGAAAGGTTTATAGATATTTATATATTTATTCATTCATTCTCAGATTACAAGTACCTTTGAGCACAGGACAGCTCATTTACAAAGGTTCCATGTCAAAGAGTGGGAGCGTAGACACAGACAGACAAAGGATAGCATAATGGACTTTTACAGATATCAGCAAAAACATCATTATACAAAACTGTTTAAACGTTCACAGCTACAAATTTATAAAACAAATACAAGCAGTAAAAAACAGAGTGGAGGAGAAACAGGGGTAAGAGTTAAAGAGGGTCAGAGAAGGAGTGAGGAGGGTAGCAGCCACGAGGCTTTGTCAAGAGAAAGTGTGGCAGATGGCGAAAGGGTGGGAGTAGAGAGAGTAGGGGGTAGGATGAGAAGACAAGGGCCAAGAAGTAGTGGGAGAGAGAGGACTGGGCGAGGCAGAGAAAACATAGGAGAGAAAGTGCAGTAGGGTCAGAAGAGTTCCCAGAAAAGATTATGACTCTCAGGATGACTCAAAAGATGATAAGGGTACACAAATGGAGAAAGGCAAGACTAGTGGCCTTGATTGGCTGAAATGGGAATGGCTAGATTCATAAATGGGCAAAGCTGTTATTAATTTAGGCAGTCACAGGTGCTCTCAAGTATGATGTGTTGGTGCAGAAGGTGTTTAAACTTGGACATAAGAGACTTGTTAGTTTGAGGCCAAGGCCATTAAGCCAGTTGGAGGCTCTGTATAGGAAAGACAGGAAGAACCAACTTCTTGGGAGGGGGAAGACCTTTAATTTCTCTATAGTCCTGGTGTTCTTCCTCTTCCTGGTTGGACTCTTGAGAAGGAAGGTCAGAAGTGTCCACCATATGCTGTAAAAAAGTAAACACAGAGGTTTCCTCCTGGTCTGTAGGGGATGCTTCAAGTTTAGGCTCAGGTGATACGTCAGGTTCTGGGGCCTTACCCTCTGAAATATCATCTGGGGCATCATAAAAGCCATCATTATCATCCCCCTTCATCAGCCCCTGTATCAGAGGGAGCTGCAGAGGGAATCTGCTTGGGAAAAGCAGAGGCACCAAAAAAAGACCCCATGCCTTATATAGTTTGGTAAAGATGCCAGGTTTTTGCCATATTCTCTACATAAGGCAAATCCTCCTGTGTATTTTGTGGTATTATACATTCCTGGGGTTCAATATTTTTAGATTTGTCTTTATATTTTTTTACCAGCAGCAGCCTCACCCTAAGCACCCCTCGGAGGTGCAGTGGTATTTTTTTCTTTACATATCTTTTTAGCAGCCACTTCGTCAGTGACTTGTTCAGGCTTCCTCTTTGAACTAGGCATTTCATCAGCACCTTTTGAATCTTTTGATTTAGGAACATCATCAACCCCTTTTGAAGCCTTATTTTTAATAAGCACGTCATCAGCACCTGATTTAGTGTTCACATCAGCACCTGATTTAGTGTTCTTTGCTTACAAAGGCACGTCATCAACACCTATAACAGGCTTAGATTTAAAAGATACTTCATCAGCACCTTGATTATTTTTATTCTTTGAAGGCCCCTCATCAGTAGCCTTGGGTCTGTGTTTGAGACCAGATGAAGACCCTTCTTCTGCCATTTCTCTTAACCTTTGTGCTATGTTTAAGTTTTTGGACAAAAGTTTGAGCAAAGAACACAGTGATGATTTGGACCTAAACACTTTAAGCACAGGTCGTATCAGCTTTAGCAAGTATTCTTTGGCAATTTAAGCAATTTTTAAAACCTGTTGGTCCAGTTCTTTTCTTAGGAGTTTCCGACATGCCAATTTACAGAAACCCCTGCACTGAGAATGTTCAATAGTTTAAATATAAAGGTAAACGGTTGGTTCCCTCGCAGTAAAGAACCACGACTTTTCTGAAGTAAAAAAAAAAAAAAAAAAAGGAAAATCACTGGTTCCCACTTAAAAAATGGAACCACTATATAAATAAAGAAAAGGAACCGTGGAAACACCAAACACGATTACTAAAAGTTTATAAAAATAAAAAGAAAGGGAACCTCAGAAACGAGGAAAAAACGCGGTTTCTGGGAACCGAGGGGAACCGCTAAAAACTATAAGGAAATACTCAGCACACTATAAAAAAGTAAGAAATACGATTACAGCTACCAAATTCAAGAAAAATGACTTTTTCTTGGCCAAGAGAGAGCGCACCTCAGAGGCATGGTTGCTCAGTCAGGAGGAGAAAAAATTCTGGAACCTTCCTCGCTCTGCCTACTCAGCACACCCTCACGCTTCAATCTGGATTGGCTAATTCATAAACTCATTACCATACATTCCACCTCCAGGGCAGTGCTATCTAGTCAGCTCACTGCAATATTTAATGATGCTAAAGGACCCCTGGGGTAAGAAGAAAGAAAAAAATTACTCACCATAGTAATGCTGTTTCTTCTAATGGAGTCTTGCTGTATTCTGACTATATGCAGTTAGCCCCAGCACTTGAACTGCTCTGGAGAGTAAAGGGTTAACTCTATGCCAGGGCATAGAATGTCGAGCTCGGTTTTCAAACCTCTGTCCCTGGTACCCCTCAGTGTAACCGTCAGATTCTTATGAGCACTATGCTAACTAAATAACAATCTAGAAATTGTTTTAAAAATTTTGTGTCTAAGGGCAATAAACATATTTTTGTGGGTCTAAAACACTCAAGTCAAGAAACCCCAAAAAGAATCCAAGTAGGTAGTGAAAACAGCCAATATATACTTAAACAAAATCATAAAAACCTCAAACAAAGATGAAGTATCCCAAGTACACCTCTGGGGTGCAGTGCTGCGCCTGCCAGACCACATCCCAAAACCACTAGGTTCCAGGAGGGGAGGCAGGGTGGGAGGTCAGAATACAGCAAGACTCCATTAGAAGAAACAACATTACTATGGTGAGTAATTTTTTTCTTCAAACAACATGACATTTTGCTGGCCGGCATGGTGGCACTGAGGGTTGAGGCGCTGGATGCCACACCTTGCGCCATGCCAGTGACCTGGGTTCAGGAGCGAGCCCGGGCGCTGGGGGTTGGTAGGGGAGGGAGATGGACCGAGCGTCCATAGGACAGCTCTCCTCTCCCTGGGGAGGGATCCAGGGTCTTCCCGGTGCAGTAGAGACCCTCGGTGGAGACCAGGGGTACTGCTAGCGTTAGAACAAGAATCGGACAAGCGCAGCGAGCGACTACGGGACAGCCACATACTGACGCCACTGCACGGTCATGCTCGGGGGGGGGCAAGCACAAAGAAAATCCCTCTAGACAACCGGTGAGATGATGGTGAACCCAGTGGAACACCCACATTCCAAATGCCGGCCCAAGTGTGCCCGGGTCTCTCCATGGCCAACCCGATGACCGAAGGTAAGGCACCTCACACTTAGGAAATGACCACCAGGGGGAGGGCGGAACCAGCCCCGGAGGTGATCCGGGGGTCGGGCCTGCCTAGCTCATTCGGGAGAAGAGAGCCTGGGAGATGCGGGGGGGTTCAGGATGGGAGTTAGGGTGTATCCTGAAGGATGCCGGGGGAGGGGTTCTGGATGCATAAATAAAGTTAAAAAACAAAACAAAAAAAACATGAAGTCTTACTGTATTCTGACTATATGCGGACTACCAAGCAGTACCCCCTTGGAGGAGGGAGTTACAGAACCTATTTTGGGAACAGGCTCTGTTGCACTGCTGTGCCAAACCTAGCATCACTTCTGGACTGAATGTCGAGAGAGTAATGCTTGGTAAATGTGTGAACAGTTTTTCAGGAGGCTGCTTTACAGATTTCCACTAATGGTATATCTCTAGCTGCTGTACCTCTGGTGGAGTGAGCCCTCAGGCCTGAGGGAGGCTCTTTCCCCAACTCTGAATAACATAACTTGATACAGGAAACAATCCACCTGGCAATAGTTCTTTTAGAAGCAGGTTTACCTTTTCCCACTTCTCCATAAGTGAGAAACAGCTGTAAACAGTCATTTCTGTGAGCTTTAGTGTGTTCTATGTAAGTAAGTAAAAATGTATTTGTTTAAAGCGCCCTTCCGGAGTTCAGGGCGCTTTTACAATAATTCACACAGCTTAAATACAATACAATTTAAAATCAGTAAGACCAGTAACAGTCATTCATCAAATCCCTGAAAATGCCCGATTAAATAGGAATGTTTTCAGATGTTTTTTTAAAGCCTTCCATGGTCAGGCTATCTCGTATCTGATGAGGTAGAGAATTCCACATGGTAGGTACCATAAAGGCGAAAGATCTTCCTCCAGATGTTTTTAAATATACCCTGGGAATCTCTAGCAATCCCTCGTCAGAGGATCGGAGTGAGTGGGAGGGGCAGTAAGGCACCAGGAGTTCTTTCAGGTAGTGAGGTCCCAAATCATGTAGGGCCTTATAGGTCAGCAATGCGACCTTGAAGATGATCAGCCACTGTATAGGCAGCCAGTGCAGTTCACGCAGCACAGGTGTTATATGACTGGATCTAGAGATTCCTGTCAACAACCTGGCTGTTGCGTTCTGCACAAGCTGCAAGCCGCGGATATCCACCCCCGGCAGCCCTAGACAGAGGGCGCTGCAGTAATTAAAACGACTGGTGACAAAGGCGTGGTCCAGGGTAGGAAGATCTTCGGGCGAGACTAAGTGTTTCTCCCGGGCTATATTCCTTAGATGGAAAAAGGCAGACTTGACTACAGCCGACACCTGTGCCCTCAGGATCAGGTCCTCATCAAATACCACGCCCAGGTTACACACCTGGCCAGAGGCCATAAGCGGCGTCCCCTCAAGAAATAAACCAGAGAGTTTCCCTGCCCATACCCCTGTTGTCTTAAAACCAGGGTCCACCATCAATACCTCAGTTTTTCCTGAATTCAGCCGAAGCGAACTAGTGCTCATCCACTCCTGAATCTCCAGCAGGCAGTTATTAAACACTGTGATGGAATCAGACTCATGTTCAGGCACAAAAGACAGGTAGAGCTAAGAGTCATCAGCATAACAATGAAAACTCAGCCCATACCATCTTATAATGTCCTCCAATGGAAGGATATACACCACAAATAACATGGGGGACAGCACCGAGCTCTGTGGAACCCTGCAGGGCAGCCAGTGAGGGGCCGAGGAATAAATCCCTGACACCACTCTCTGTGATCCGCCCTCAAGGCAAGATCGAAACCAACTGTGGACTGCTGAGCTCAGTCCACAGAGAAACCACAGGCGGTCCAGCAGCACTCCATGATCCACGGTGTCAAATGCTGCTGAGAGATTCAGGAGAACCAAGATGGAATGAGCTCTCCGGTCTCACGCCATCATTTAGTACCCGAACAAGGGCCGTCTCAGTGCTATGCCGTTTCCTGAAGTCGGACTGGAGAGGGTCATAGATATTGTAGCTGATCAAATGATCCTCCAGCTGCAGAGCGACCACATTCTCAATAACTTTCCCTACAAAGGGTAAGTTAGAAACTGGTTGGTAGTTTGCTGGGCAGTCGGGATCAAGAGAGGGCTTTTTCAAAAGGGGGCTTACCACCACCTCCTTTAAGGGATCTGGAAAGATCCCTCTCTCAAATGAAACCGTCACTATCCCAGCCAGGACTGGGCCGATAACCTCTACACACCCCACTAGTACGCGAGTAGGGCCCCGATCCAAACTACAGTAGGTAGTTCGCAGAGTCTGGATGATCCTCACTATATCCATGACTGCTGGTTGGCTACAGGTGAACCAAGTCAACTGGGCATTAGTACCACCCAATTGATTAGTGCAAGGCCCAATGGGAGGGCGCTAGCTGATCACACCCCAGATGGTGGATACCTTGTCAGCGAAGAATTTCGCAAACTCCTCACACTGTATTTGTGACAAAGCTCGACCGGCCTGCAGACAGGCTGGATTGCACAATCTGTCCACAGTCCAGAGGAGCTGGGCTGGTCTATGCCTCGCTGTAGCAATTTCCCTGGACAGGAACTCTGCCTTCTTATGGGAAATTGCTGATTGGTAGATCTTATAATGATCTAGCAATCCAAGTCTATCCACTTCCACGTGAGTTTTCTGCCAGTGTCTTTCCAATCTTCATCCCTGCCTCTTCAGCTCACGGACCTCCCCGTTAAACTAGGGAGCCTCTGGGCGCAGAGTACGGGGATGAACACAAATTGGAGCAATGACATCCAGGGCCCCTACCACAGCCCTATTATAGGCCAGGACCAGGGGCCCTGGGTCAGTGCTATCCATTGGAAAGCCCAAGAAGTCCAGCTCCGTCATTAGGCCTTCTGAGGTGACCCCTCTCAAAGGACAGAACTGCACTAACTCCTTAGGGGCAGGCCTATTTCGGGGGGCTGCGAAACTGAACCTCAGGGCGTGATGGTCAGACCAACCGATTGGCTCTACCTTCACATCGGAGATCTCCATCCCCAGATGGAACACCAAGTCCAATGTGTGTCCTCCCTCATGGGTTGCAGAGGTAATAACCCATGATAGGCCCAATGAATCCATCAACTGAAATGGCGAAAGGTTATCGTCGACCCAGGCATTGAAGTCCCCCAGAATTAACCATCTGGGAGGCTCCAATAACATTTCGGCGATGAAGTCCGCAACCTCCTTCAGGAACTCCCTCCCATCACCTGGTGGACGGTAGATAAGAAGGGTCCTGTAGCCTGTACCTGCACCCACAATACACTCAAAGGAGTTGGTGTCTTCAACTGGCACCTCCCTGAGATCCAGATTCTATCTAAAATAGACTGCAACCCCCCATCCCTATGGTCCACTCTCAGGCGGTGAATCACCGAGAACCCAGACAGAACTGCAGATTCCAAAATAGGGCCCGCATTTTCAACCAGCCAGGTCTCGGTGATGCAAGCCAGGTCGACAGAGGAAACAAGATCCGCAACCACTGCGGTCTTATTCCAAATCGACCTGGCATTGCTTAACACCGCCCAAAAGGGACGGGAGTCCAAGGATGTAATAACTAATAACTAAGGGCCCGCTTCACATCCAGACTGTGCAGTCTTCTCTCCCCAGAGGAAGAATGGTCAGTGAAAAATACAGGCAATGACACAGACTGATTCAAATGAAAGTCTGATACCACCTTAGGAAGGAACTTTCTGTTGGTTTGAAGGAACACCTTGTCCATGTGAAATTAAATGAAATCAGATTCCACTGATAAGGCCTGTAATTCACGGATTCTCCTGGCAGAGGTAATGGCTACCAGACACTGTTTTCCAAGTCAAGTACTTTAGCTCAGCTGAAGATAATAGTTCAAAGGGGGTCTGCATGAGCTGTGCAATACAGATATTCAGATCCCAAACAGGAGTAGGCTTCCTAAAAGGAGGATTAATATGAACCAGACCTTTGAAAAATGTCAAATACTGGATGAGAGGCTAGAGAAGAGCCCTTCCCAGCTGAAAGGAAGGCAGATAGCTGCCAGATGTACCTTGAGAGTGGTAGGCCTGAGGCCTAAACTGTTAAGATGCACCAAATAGTCCAAAGCAGTTGCACTATCAGCTGAATCTGGCTGAATATGCCTCTGAGAACACCAGAAACCAAATATCTTCCATTTGGAATTGTAAGTTTTTCTAGCAGAAGGTTTTCTACTCACCTTAAGAATGTCCAAGACTGATTGGGAAAGGTGCAGGCTTGCATACTCTAGCTCCTCAAGAGCCAGACTGAGTCTGAGAGTCTGAAGGTTGGGATACAGAATCCTCCCCTGCGAGGAGGTGAGGAGATTGTACTGTCTCAGAAGGCAAAGTGGTATTGTCACTGACATTGACAAAGTAGGGGGTACCAAGGCTGTCAGCCCAGTCTGGAGCCACTAGAATCACTTTGCAAGGCTGAGATCTGATCTTGACCAGAATTCTGAATATTAGAGGAAAAGGAGGAAAAGCATACAGAAACTTGCTTGTCCAACCTAGTAGGAGAGCATCTTGAGGAACAGACCCCAGAAGAGGGGGGTCTGGAGCAGAACAGGGGAAGTTGGTGATTGTCCGGGGCTGCAAAGAGGTCTATCTCTGGAGTGCCCCACCTCTTGAAAATTACCAGAAGAATGAGAGGATTCAGAGCCCATTTGTGATGGCCTTGAGAAATCCTGATGACAGCATCTGCTAGTACATTGTCCTTCCCTGGGAGATGCACAGCTATCAGGGAAACCTGAAGGGAACAGGCCAGTGACCATATTTTCATGGCCTCTGTTCACAAGGCCGAGGACTGAAGGCCTCCCTGCTTGTTGATGTACCACATGGTTGTGGTGTTATCTGTCCTGATCTGCACCACTTTCCCCTGAATTGTGTTTGAGAATGTCTGAAGTGCTAGAAAGACAGCTCTGAGTTCGAGAAGATTTATGTGCAGTAGACACTCCTGATGAGACCATGTTCCCAGAGTAGTGAGCTGGTCCATATGAGCTCCCCATCCCAGTAGAGAGGAATCTGTGGTGAGAATCACTGTAGGAGCCTGACTGAGGAAGGGGACACCTTGTCTTAGATTGTCCTCCTCCAGCCACCACTGGAGAGCCTGAACCAGAGTTTAAGACACTGGAACTAATTTGGAGAGAGGGTCTTTTCCCTAAGAACAGTAAGATCTTAGATGAAACTGAATATCTCTCATTTGAAATCTTGCCCCTTGCACCACTGCAGTGGAAGCTGCCATGTGGCCTAGCAACTGAAGGAAGTGTCTGGCTGGTTGAGACACTAGTGGACGAAAGGAGGAAGCCAGAGTGATGAGGGACTGTACCCTTGACAGAGGAAGAAATGCCCTTGGCTGGACAGTGTCCAGTTCCACCCCTATAAATGTGAGAAGCTGGGATGGTTCCAGAGCAGACTTTTCTAGGTTCAAAACGAATCCTAAGGAGTCCAGAAGCTTCTGAGTGAGCTCTAGAGCAGACTTGACTTGGTCTGAGGACTGACCCACAATGAGCCAGTCATCCAGGAATGGGAACAGCGAGATGCCCTCTCTCCTGAGAAAGGCCACCATTACTGCTAGGCACTTGGTGAACACCCTTGGAGCAGATGTTGGGCCGAAAGGCATTGCTCTGAACTGGTAATGACCCGAGGGCAACTCGAACCTGAGGTACTTTCTGTGGGAATGTCTGATAGGTATGTAGAAATAAGCATCCTTGAGATCCAGGGAGGCCAGCCAGTCTCCTGCTCTCAGAGAGGGAAGGATTATTTCCAGAGTCACCATTTTGAACTTTGGCTTTAGTAAATGTTTGTTCACGTATCTTAGATCTAGGATGGGTCGCCACTCCTCTGTCTTCTTGGGGGTTAAGGAAGTATCTGCTCATTTTCCCCTGTGACCATGAGGTACCTTCTCTACTGCTTGCAGAAGTAGTACGGAGGAGACTTCTGCCCTAAGGCCTTTGTCTCCAAGGGAGAGGGAGGACTGAAAGACTTTGCTCTCATTTTTGGGAACCTTTTGAAACCGAGAGCAAGTCCCAGGCTCACTACTTTCAGGACCCATTTGTCTGAAATAATAAACTTCCAGGCCTAGAACTAGCGAGCCAGCCTGCCCCCGACTGGAACTGGGGAGGCGACCCTGACTGACACCTCAGGGTGTCTGTTTGGCAGGGGGCTTGGACTAAGTGGATGATGGGGTCCTGGTCATCTCGCATCTGCCTCTTCCCCTAAAGAACCCCTCTGCTGGAAAGAAGAGGAGGCATAGGCTTGGTAAAAAGGCCTGTGAAAATACCTCCCCTGCCAGCCCTAAACTGCTGCTTCTGAGGAGTGGCCTGCTTTTCTTTTGCTGCAGCACTCCTGCAGGTGGTCCTGTACTCGATCACCTTCTTCATGTAAGCCTCCGTTTGCTCCCCCAAACAGAGAGTTACCAGCAACAGGAAAATCCATGGCCTTAGTCTGGGTATCCTGTGACAAACTGGTATATCTGAGCCAGGCAAATCTCCTCATCAAGACAGATATAGCCACGACCCTGGAATGTACATCATTCGAGTCCACAACAGCATGGAACTGAACTTTGGATGCCTCAACACCAAACACAGCCACCTGCTCCAGCTCCTTGGCCAGCTGGGAAGGGGCATTCTTAGCCAGCTCCAGAACCATATCCCACATAGATTTCTGGTATCTGGCTGTCAATGCCATATAATTAGCTTGTCTGAGTCCCAAATAGGATGCCAAGTATTGTTTTTTAGCCATGGCATCCACTTTCCTGGAATCCTTATCGGGGTGAGATGCCAGGGGAATGTTAGCCATGTCACAGGCTGCAGCTTGCACTACCCCAACATGGCTGCAATGATTTGTGAGGAATTCCATCCCAGGACCTGACAAGGTATACCTCCTGTCCATCATTTTATCCACAGGAGGTATAGATGTTGGAAACTGCAGAATTTTCTGTGTCTGTTTCCCCATGGATTTATGCAAAGGGATAGACACTCTCTTTGACTTTATACATCCATCATTTCAACAAAGTCACGTTCCTCCTGATCCTGTTCAGCCTCTTCCACTGGAAGCTGAAGAGTATCAGCCACTTTCTTGTAGAACAAGAAATAGGAGGGGGACTCAAAGTCTGGAAGGAGACACATTGGAAGGCCTGTCTGAGGAGATGTCAGGCTCTACTGGCTCATCTAGGCCTTCGTATTCCTCTTGTTCAAATTCTTCTTCTCCTTCCCAATCACCCTCACAGAATGCTTCAAGAGCAATTTCAGAAGCAACCATTTCTGACCAAACTGATTGTCTTTGAATCGGTATGGGTTCAGTCAGAACCGGGCAAAGAGAATGAACAACAGTAATTGCTTTCACAATTTCTTCAGCAGTCGGAACATGGGAACAGGGATCCAAACCAGCTGACTTGCATTTTCTCAGACGGAACCGACTCCGCAGAGTTGGCTTTCCTTTTGCCTGGGGAGGTATCGCCCAGGTCAGTGGGCACCCCCTCAGGTTCGGTCGGGACCGAACTGGGCTGGCCATCCGGATCAGCGGACTTCTTGGCCTCCCTTTCCTCCAGCCTACTTAAACGTTTTTCCAAAGTGGTCTTGGGAAAGTTTTTACATATTTGGCAGTTTTCTTTGAGGTGGTCAAACCCCAGACAATAAACACAGATGAGGTGGGGATCAGCTTTAGCAAAGGCCTCCCCACACTCGGTGCAGTGCTGAAACCCAGTGGGACCAGTTTTCTTTTTGGGTTTCTCAGACATACCAGATTAAATAAAGCTACGCCTAACAGTGTTCAAGCCAGGAAACTACACACTTATCAGTTCCAACCGTGTCACGGGTCGGATAAAAAGACCCGAAGAAAACTGTCATTTTTTTTTTAGGAACCGATAAGTACTGGAAACCACAATAATGCTAAACTGAACACAAGAATTAACAGTTAAAAAATTTGTTTTGGTTCCCAACCGGACCAACTGTGAGAAAACCGAACAAAAAAAACAATTTCTGCTAAATAAACTCTAACTACTTACACTTACTGTACCGTAGACAGAGATCTGAATACTGAATAAAACAAGAAAAAGTGGCTGAAAACTGACCTATTTTACTTAACCGAACTGAAGCAAAGGAGGGAATCTCCGGAGCGACTTCACAGTTAGGTGGAATAAAGAATCTGATGGTTATACTGAGGAGTACTAGGGACAGAGGTCTGAAAACCGAGCTCAAGCTCAACGTTCTATGCCCTGGCATACAGTTAACCCTTAACTCTCCGAAGCAGTTCAAATGCTGAGCTAACTGCATATAGTCAGAATACAGCAAGACTTCATGTTGTTTGAAATTTTTTTTTTTTAAAGCAGTGAACTCGGAGGCAGGTAAGCTTCTTTTGGAGCTGTGAGGGGGGCATACTGTAATTCAGAACGAAAGGTGCTCTTTAAAGTGCAGCTGACACCTTCAGGAGAACTTTAAAAAAACATAACATTTAAACACAGTTCAGCCTGTATTTCACATCTAGTTTTGTATTCTTCCTCCCCATTATTTATTACTGAGGTCATTTGCATGAAAACAGGATCCTTGCTCCTGAAGAGTTCCATCTATTCCTGCTGCTTTCTCCCTACCCGAAGTCATAGAGCACTGTTGTGACATCACAGTTACTTCCATGATAATAGACTGTGATGTCACATCACAGGATTATGACTTAAAGTAGGAAGTAAGCTATAAAGGCAGATGAAATCTAAGAGATAAATATCATGTACTCATGCAGATTTACTCAGCAATAAATAACAAGGAAGAGAAATATATGGAATACATATGGAATGCAAGCTGAATTGTACCCAATTATTACGTTTTTAAGTTTTCCTACAGGCATCAACAGCTCTTGAAGTCTTTCAGCCTGTCCTCATAGGGCTTGTGATGCAATCTTTGCACCATCTTGGTTGCCCTCCTCTGAACTGCCTCCACCCTATGTACTTTCGTAGGTAAGGCCTCCAGAACTGGACACTGTATATTCTAGGTGTGGCCTCACTATGTCCTGTATGGTGGAATTATGACCTCCCTTTTCCTGCTGGTGATAACCCTGCCTATGCATCCCAGCATTCTGTTCTCTTTTCCTGCCGCCCTGTCACACTGACTCCCTACCTTGAGGTCATCAGAGATGATAACCCCTAGGTCCTTTTCCTGCTTGAAGCATTCTGTAGCACCCCCCCCCCCTCCCCCCCCTCCAGCTGATATGTTGTTCCTGGCTCCATTTGCATTATCTTACACTTTTTTTTTGCATTAAATCTCAACTGTCAATCCCTTGACCAGTCCTCAAGCGTCTGTAGATGTCGCCTCATTCTAGCCACACCCTCTGGCATGTCCACCCTGTTGCAGAGCTTTGTGTCATCAGCGAACAAGCAAATTTTCCCCTTCTAGGTCCTCTGTAATGTCACTGATAAAGATATTTAAGAGGACTGGAACCAGCACTGATTCCTGTGGAACCCCACTGGTCACCTTTCCTTTGCAGAGTGACTGCCATTTACCACCACCCTCTGTGTCCTGCTAACCAGCCAATACTCCACTCACTTCACCACCATCTTACCCACTCACTGTCAATGGATAATTAATACATATGGGTAATGTACACCCCTACTAGGGGAATAGGGGAATGACACAGCCCAAAGCTGTAATCAAGCACAGAATCCTGGGCACATGAACATTCCAATAGCAAGGAATCTCCAGTTACATTTGTCCCCTCAGTGCCTATACAGTTAATATATGTATATATATATATATATATATATATATATATATATATATATGCAAAAAACTAAACGTGTCCAGAACATATTGCTCCCTTTTTGCAGTAAGCTACCATATCATGTTTTCAACTGAACCACACTTTTTTTTCATAAGAAGAAGAATACAATAAATGACTCCCTACCTCACTCTGGAGGGCAGAATGATGCAAAGATGCTTGCCTTTGTTTTTCTCCCGTGCTTAAATCGTAAGACTTCTTAACCAGCTAGTGCATTACTAGCCAAACTGTTAACATAAAAAAATGTATAACAATAACATAACTGCAAACCATGTAAGCATTAACCTGTAACAGAGAGGCACCACTCTTTGTTCAGCAATATCAACCTATTAACCTGCGTGCCTGTGAGCCAATATTTTATAGCCTAATTTGTACATCAGCAGATAAATCAGAGCAGGATATCAACACTATTTACAGACCATAATTTCTAAAGAAAAACAGACATCCCAGATGCATACTGGACAATAGTCTCCAAAAGGAGCCAGGCTCCCAGGAGAGGCCCCACTGACAATGTTGGAGCTAACAGAAAAGGAAATTATGTTAAGTATGAAGGAATTTCTTCTTTCTATAGCACTCCGCATCATCAATGGGTAATTAACACATATGAGTTTTAATAAACGGTACCGATTTCCAACTGGGTGGGGACAATATTGTCCCATATATAACCCATATGGGAGAAAGTATTTATCTGCTAACCACCGCTGGCAAACTCTGCAACCAAAGGCCACATTGGTAGAGCTTTGAACCTCCAATCTGCAGTACACAGTGAACCTGTGAATGGAGAACCACGTTGCTGCCTTGCACATATCTAAGATGGATGCCTCCCCTCTCTCCACACAGGAACAAGCCAGAGCCCTGGTGGAGTGAGTCTTAATGAGAACCAGAACCACCTTCTTTACAGTAACACAGACTTTGGGGATACAAGCCCTCATCCACCTTGGAGACCTTTTTTTTTGTTTAATGCTCTGAATAACACAAACAGGCTCTGCAATTTTCTGAATTCTACAGTTCACTAAATATATGTCCTGACTGCCCCCACACAAATCTAAATTGTGCAACTCTTGTTCTGTTACATGAGTCAGCTTCGGACAGGACAGTTAGACATATTTCATGATTTACATAAAAAGACATAGGTATTTTCGGAATAAAAGACAGAACTGTCCTCCGGACCACCATTGCCTTATGAATGATAAGGTAAGGTTCTTTGTATAACAAAGCCTGAAGCTCACCAATCCTACTACTGAGCACACTGCAATTAAAAAACACACACCTTGTATGAGAGAATGTCAAGTGGGACCAATGAAAAAAGGTTCGAAGGGTTCTTTACCAAGAGCATTCAAAACCAGATTCAGATCCCAGGGGGGTAATGAGGATTGGAACAGTGGTCTGTTTCCACTAACCCCTCTTAGAAATCGTATGACCTCCTGGTTTGTCCAACAGACATGACCATAGAGGTTCCCAACGCTGCTCCAAAAGCTGACACCTGGTCTCTCAAGGAACTCAATACCAGGCGTTTGTCTACTCCCACCTGCAAATATCCAAATCTGTAGAACTGTGGCTTTGGAAGGCCTGATATTTCTCTCTCTGGCCCAAGATGAGAAAATGTTCCACACTCAATCACAAGTTGCAGATACAGAGACATTTCTGGTGGCCATCAGGTTATCCACTACCTTTTTTGAAAATCCCTGTTTTAGCAGTCTTCTCCTCTCAGAGGCCAGGCTGCCAGCTGCATCACCTCAGGGTCTGGATGCAGAATGGATCCTTGATAAAGAAGGTCCTTCTGGATTGGGAGTATGAATGGCGCGTGCCGGGCCAGATTCACTAGGTCTGAGAACCATGGCCTTCATGGCCACTATGGTGCTATCAGAAGAAAATTTCCTTTTGAGTGCCTTATTTTTGCATGACCTTGAGAAGGAGTGGCAGAGGTGGAGAGGCATATGCTCACAGAAGACCCATGCCTGTGACAGAGCATCCACTACTTCCATCTGTGGGCACCTGTACCGAATGAAGAACCTCGATATCTAAGTATTTTGGTTTGAGGTAAATAGGTCTCTCTGAGGATGACCAAATCTTCTTCTGCACACAAGGTCAAACATCTCCAGATACAACACCCACTCCCATGGACTGGCAGTCTTTCAACTTAGCCAGTCAGCCCGGAAGATCAGGTCTCCTGCCAGGTGAACTGCAGAGAGAGAGAGAGAGAGAGAGAGCGAGAGAGCGCCCTCCTTTGCCCACAGTAGCAGTCTGGCTGCTTCTGCTAGCATCTCCCTGCTTCTTGTGCCTCCCTGACTGTCTATGTATGCACTGCAATGGCATTGTCTGATCTTGCCTTCATGACTTTTGACAGTACCAGCTTGTTAAAGTGAAGGAGAGCAAATTGTACTGCCCACATTTCCAATATGTTGATCTGTAGCTGCTGTTCCTGCAGTCAAAATGCCCCGAACCAGAACTTGGCCCAGGACTGTGTCACATTCCAACAGACTGACATTGGTAGTCAGGATCAACTTTGGAGGGACTTAAAGGGGGATCCCTTGCTTAGGTTCTCAGAGCTCTCCCACCAATTCAATGACTGACAAATAGGTCGAGTAAGTGGGATCAGGGTTTGGCAGTCCTCTGAGGTCAAGACCCAGGCTGCCAGCATTCCATTCTGAAGAAGGTCACATGTGTAAGCGGGCCACAGTACTAATTCTATTGCTGCAGTCATCACCCTCAAAACACATTAGCCGGAGAGCAGAAGCTGAAGAACTGCTTTTCAACCACTGAACCGCTCATCTCAGGATCTACTCATGGCTGTCGAGAGAAAAGCTTTCTCCTCGTCCCTCCTGAACATCAAGACCAAGTGTTCCAGACTCTGAGATGGACAGAGGGAGCTCTTCTCCCAAATGACTACCCACCATGTGTCTCTACTATTTCCAGAGTCCTGGACACTGATTTCCTTGCAATCTGAGCAAATAACACTCGGGTGAGCAAGTCAACCAGGTAGGGATATACATGATATCCCTCCTGTCTCAGTTGAACCACAAGTACTATGAGGCCATCGAGAATACCCTGGGTGCTGTTGCCAGCCAAAAATAAGGGGTGCCCTGAACTGGAAGTGCTGCCCCTGAATTGTGAATCTGAAGAACTTCTTGAGAGTCTGCCAAATGGGAATGTAAAAATATGCATCCCTCACGTCTATGGATGCAAGACAGTCTCCTGGCTGGACAGCCCATACGACTGAACACAGGAACTCCATCTTGAAGGTCATGTGGCAGACAAATTTGTTTGGGCGCTACAGATCCAAACTTCTTGGGGCCCAAAAAGTAAAATGAGTAGATTTCCCAACTTTCTTCACTGGGGACACTGGCACAACTGCACTAATCTGCTTCAAGTGATCCAAGCTATGAGACACTGTCTCCCTCTTTACTGGGTCCTTTATCTCCAGTACTCAAGCGTCAGATTTTATTTTGGGCACATCTCAGAAATAAATTCTGCAGTCTTCCCCAAGGGAAAGGGGCAAAGATGTGTCTGCGTACCATTCCTGTGAGTTGCCACTTCTCTGCCATGTATCTCCATTACAACTGTGGGCAAAGGTTCCTCTGTTACTATTGCCCTTGAGACCCGGATTAGGATCCCTCATTCCTTTGGTTTTCGAAATTCCAAAAGGAATGAAAACCACCTCAAGACTGCCTCTGTCGGCCACCTCCTCACCTCTCGGGGTCAAGCTTTTCTTTCTGCTGCTGTTTCAACACCGGAAGATGTCCTTTAGTATCTTAGATATCTTTCAAAAAGTCATCCGGGCCTGATCTGAATAACAGACCTCCCTTAAAGGACAAGTTAAACAGCTTTGCCTTTGATGCCTGGTCTGCAGCCCAATGCCTAAGCCCAATACCTTGCATAGCAGATACAATGTCATAAACGAAGCATAATGACATTAATAATTTGTCCACCGCGGCATCCCCTAGGAAGGTTGAACTATAGATACCAGCTGTAAAATGTTCACCCCCTCAGGATGCTAGAGAAGGAAAACTGCCCAGAGCTGTAATCCATGAATTTAGGGCTCTGGAAACAATAAAGGATGTACAGGAGGTGGATACATTTGCTCCACTTGAGGCCAAGGCTCTTCTGCCTAAAGCATCTATTCATTCATCATGCATATCGGATAAGGCTAAAGATCCATCAACTGATATAACTGTGTGCTTAACAGAGTCATTCACAGCCTTGTCTGCCAGGGGTGGAGTTTCTCACTTCTGGAAACTCTTTCCCCATTAAGGGGTAACATATCACCCATGGTTTGGGTAGATGGTTTCTTTGATCTGTGCCTGTCTATTCTTGTTTAATAATCTGGTCAAAGTGTACAAGTTCAGAAAATACTTTGGTGCAGTGGACGCAGGATTGGACTGGACTGGATTCACGTTCAGTGCCTCCATGGCTTGCGCCTTCTTCAACTATAATGTCCTATAAGCCTCTGTTATGAGGCAGTACAGAGATTTTGTATTGAACACAGGAGGAACTGAAATCCTTCTTTTTCGGCTCCATCTATTCACCCTCCTCTTCTTCATCAGAGGGGACCTCCTCCTCATCCTAAAGTACTTTTGGGTCAAGGTTTTTCTCAAAGTCCCCCATATCGTCATCCTGACCCTCTCTATTTGGTCAAGGTCGGGGTCTGCCTGCAGATCTGGGATAGCAGTCTTATCCTGGTCTGGCGCACCTGGATGTGCCAATGTGCCCCCCCCCCCCAATCAGGGGTCAGTAGCTCATTTAGGAACAATTAAGATTTGTTCAATTCTGCTTTGTCACTGCTACTCGGTACACCCGCACCCCCCTCGGGGTTCCGGTCTGGGGGATACCGAGACAGACATAATATAGCTTGCGTTACACAATGAAGGCAATGGGAGCCTAATGCTGAGGGTCTCATTACCCTCCTGCAGGTCTTACACCTCTTAAATCCCACAGGTCTCCGATAAGCCATGGTGCCAGTGTTCTTTTAAATATAATATCACCAGAAAATATACCGATAATATAAAATAAGTGAGGTTGCTTATAAGTGAACCAAGCCTCCTATCCCCCTTCTGCTGTTACTCTAGCACAGAAAGGCTGAATAACTCTGGCCGTTGACAGAAAAAAAAATGACGAACTGGTAGGATTGACAAGATTGAGAATGAGTGTTTGTGAGGAAACAAACGTTCCAATTTTACATTGCCAAAAAAGGCTTGTCCTATTAGGAAAATCCAATCCACTTTAGATCAGTGTGAATAGCATTTTCTAGTAGCAGTCGGAAACCCACAGAGAGACTGAGTGTGCGCACATAAGCATATGAACTGGTGACATCACGCTATTGCAGCTGACATCACCATGTTGGCGAGCGCGCATCCAGTCCAAGGACGTGAAAATCACTGATGTTCAGTAGCAAAAAATCCCTTGCAGAAAAGATGCGTGAGCGCCAACTGTCAGACTGCCGAAAAAAAGTCCGTCTTCCATGCAGCTCAATGGAGCCGATGAGGACGTAGTGAAAGTGTGATTCAAAAGCAGAGCTCCATGAATAAATATGTTATGGGCCTGAAACGGCACTGAAAGTGCAATTCAAGAGCAGCACTCCAAGAATAAATATGTTATGGGCCTGAAAAGGCTTAGAAAATATACAGTCCCCCACAAAAGACATGTTCAACACTCCAATCAAAATCAGATACAGCTCCCCACAAAGCACAGAGCTCTAGATATCAGCCAGTCAGAGAAAAAACACACAGCTCTAGTTACCAGCTATCCATTCCCATTAAAAACAAACTTGGGGGGGGGGGGGCGATAAGAAAAAGTTACTCACCATAGTAATGTTGTTTCTTCTAATGGAGTCTTGCTGTATTCTGATTATACGCAGTTAACCCCAGCACTTGAACTGCTCCGGAGAGTAAAGGTTAACTCTATGCAAATGCACAGAACATCGAGCTCGGTTTTCGAACCTCTGTCTGTGGTATTCTGAACTGTAACTGTCAGATTCTTACGAGCACTAAACTAACTAACTCAAAGGAAGAAATTGTTTCAAAAATGTTGTGCCAAATGGCAAAACAAAGCTTTAGGGTCAGAAGACTCAAGTCGAGAACATCCAAAAAGAACACAACAGGTAGTAATTTACCAAAATGCTTAATAAACTAAAAGAAACCCCCTACGAGATGGGGGCATTTTGAGTACACCTCTGGGGTGCAGCACTGTGCCTGACCTACCACATCCCAAAACTACTAGGTTCCAGGAGGGGAGGCAGAGAGGGAGGTCAGAATACAGCCAGACTCCATTAGAATAAACAACATTACTATGGTAATTTTTTTCTTCAAACATCATAAAGTCTTGCTGTATTCTGACTATATGCAGGCTATCAAGCAGTACCCCCTTGGAGGAGGGAGTCACAGAACCTATTTCGGGAACACGATCTGCAGCACAGCCGTGCCAAACCTAGCATCACTTCGTCACTGGATGTCCAAAGAGTAATGCCTGGTAAAAGTGTGAACAGATTTCCAGGTAGCTGCTTTGCATATGTCCACTAAAGGTATATCTCTAGATGCTGCGACCGAAGCAGCTGTATCTCTGGTAGAATGAGCCCTCAGGCCTGAGGGAGGTTCCTTCCCAAGTTTAGAATAACAGAATTGAATACAAGAGACAATCCACCTGGCAATAGACCTCTTGGTGGCAAGTTTGCCCTTTCTCACTTCACCATAAGTGAGAAACAACTGAGAACAGTCCTTCCTATGGACCTTAGTATGCTCAATATAGTAACTAAGAGCCCTTTTTACATCAAGTCTGTGTAACCTTCTCTCGCCAGAGGAAGAATGATCAGTGAAAAACACAGGCAAAGAGATAAACTGGTTCAGATAAATGTCTGACAGCACCTTGGGAAGAAACTTTCTATTGGTACAGAGGACCATCTTATCCCTATGAAAGGAAATGAAATCCGATTCCACTGATAAGGCCTGTAATTCACTGATTCTCCTGGCAGAGGTAATAGCCACCAGGAACACAGTCTTCCAAGTCAAGTATTTCAGTTCAGCTGAAGACAAAGGTTCAAAATGGGACTGCATAAGCTGTGCAATACAGATGTTCAGGTCGAAGAAGGGGTATGCTCCCTAAAGGGAGGACTGACATGAACCAAACATTTTAAACATTTCTTAAAGGCTGGATGAGAAGCTAAGGAAAAGCTCTTACCAGCAGAAAGAAAGGCAGACACAGCTGCCAAATGTACCCTGACAGTAGTAGGCCGGAGGCCTAAACTGTTAAGATGCACCAAATAATCCAATACAGTGGCAATACCAGCCAGCACTGGCTTAGTATGCCTCTGGGAACACCAAAACCCAAATCTTTTCCATTTGGAGTTGCAAGTCTTTCTAGTAGCAGGTTTCCTGCTAACTTTTAAAATATCCATAACTGACTGAGAAAGGTGCAAGCTTGCATATTCTAGCTCTTCAAGAGCCAGGCCTTGAGCCGGAGAGTCTGAAGACTGGGATACAGAATCCTCCCCTGAGAGGAGGTGAGGAGCTTGTGTTGTTTGGGAAGACACAAGGACAGTGTTGCTGATAGTGACAACAGTAGAGGATACCAAGGCTGTCTGGTCCAATCTGGAGCCACCAGAATCACCTTGCAAGGTTGAAACCTGATTTTGATAAGGACCCTGAATATCAGAGGAAAAGCATAAAGAAACCTGCTTATCCAATTCAGTAGATAAGCATCATGAGGGACAGAGCCCAGAAGGGGTGGTCTGCAACAGCAAAGGGGAAGTTGATGATTGTCCGGGGCTGCAAAGAGATCTCTCGAGTGCCCCATCTCTTGAAGATGGCTCGGAGAACTGGAGGATTCAGGGACCATTCATGATATCCCCGGGAAATTCTGCTCAGAGCATCTGCTAGAATGTTGTCCTTCCCTGGGAGGTGCACAGCCAGCAGGGAAGCTTGAAGAGAATAAGCTAGAGACCATACCTTCATGGCCTCTGTGCACAAGGCCGAGGACAGAGTGCCTCCCTGTTTGTTGATGTACCACATGGTTATGGTATTGTCTGTCCTGATTTGCACCACTTTGCCCTGAACAAAGGTTGAGAATATCTGAAGTGCCAGAAAGACAGCTTTTAATTCCAGAAGATTTATGTGCAGAACGGACTCCTGGTTAGGCCAAGTTCCCTAATCCGTAAGATGATCTAGGTGGGCTCCCCACCCCAGCAGGGAGGCATCTGTGGTGAGAGTCACAGAAGGGACCTGTCTGATAAAAGGGACACTGTGTCGAAGATTGTCTTCCTCCAGCCACCACTGGAGGGTCTGGACTAGAGTTTGAGAGACTGGAACCAGTTTGGAGAGAAGATCCTTTTTCTGAGACCAGTAAGATCTGAGATGAACTGTATATCTCTCTTCTGAAACCTTGCTCCCTGAACTACTGCTGTGGAAGCTACCATGAGGCCCAGCAGTTGTAGAAAGTGTCTGGCTGGGCGGGACACTAGAGAATGAAACAAGGAGGACAGAGTGATCAGTGACTGAACCCTTGAGAGAGGAAGAAAAGCCCTTACCTGAAATAGTATCTCTTTCCACCCCTATGAAGGTGAGAAGATGGGCTGGTTCTAGAACAGACTTCTCTAGATTTAGAATGAAACCCAAGGATTCTAGAAGTCTTTGAGTGACCTCTAAAGCTGACTTGACTTGTTCTGAGGACTGGCCCACTAGGAGCCAGTCGTCCAGGTATGGGAACAGAAGGATGCCCTGCCTCCTGAGGAAAGCCACCACTACTGCAAGACACTTGGTGAACACCCTTGGTGCAGATGTTAGGCCGGAGGGCATGGCCCTGAATTAATAATGGCCTAAGGGCAACTCGAACCTGAGGTACTTTCTATGGGAAAGTCTGATAGGTATGTGGAAGTAGGCATTCTTGAGATACAGGGAGGCTATCGAGTCTCCTGGTCTCAGAGAGGGAAGAATTACTCCCAGAGTTACCATTTTGAATTTTGGTTTTGTCAAATGTCTGTTTAGGTACATTAAATCTAAGATGGGTCGCCACTCCCCTGTCTTTTTTGGGGTAAGGAAGTATCTGGAATACAGTCCTTTTCCCCTGTGACAAAGAGGTACCTTCTCTACTGCTTGCAAAAACAGAAGAAAGGAGACTTCTGCCTCTAAGGCCTTTGTCTCTAAAGGAGAGGGAGGACTGAAAGACCTTGCTCTCATTCTTGGGAACCTTTTGAAACTGAGAGCAAGCCCCTGGCTCACTACTTCCAGGACCCACTTGTCTGAAGTAATAGACTCCCAGGCCTGGGAGTAGTGAGCCAGCCTGCCCTCTACTTGGATTGGGGAGGCGACCCTAACTGACACCTCAGGGTGTCTGCCTGACAGTGGGCTTAGACTGAGTACCTGATGGGGTCCTAGTTACCCCCCCCCCCATGTACCTCTTCCCCTAAAGAACCCCCTCTGCTGAAAAGAGGAGGAGGAGGCCTGAGCTTGGTAAAAAGGTCTGTGAAAAGGCCTGCTGCCTCTGAGGAGTGGTCTGCTTTTCTTTGGCTGCAGCACTCCTATAGGTGGTCCTGTACTCGCCCATCTTTTTCATGTAATTCTCTGTTTGATCCCCAAATAAAGAATTACCTGTTACAGGAAAATCCATGGCCTTAGCCTGGGTATCCTGTGAGAGGTTGGTACACCTAAGCCAAGCAAATCTTCTCATGGAGATAGATGCAGCCATGACCCTGGAATGAACATCATTAGAATCAACAGCAGCGTGGAAATGCACTTTAAATGCCTCTATACCATTTGCAGCCACCTGCTCCAGCTCCTTGGCTAGCTGGGGGGGGGGGGGGCATTCCTATCCAGTTCCAGAACTGTAGCCCACATAGATTTCTGGTACCTAGCTGTATATGACATATAGTTAGATTGGCTGAGTCCCAAACAGACTGCCAAGTACTGTTGTTTTGCCATGGCATCCACTTTCCTGGAATCCTTGTCGGGGGGGGGTGAGATGCCAGGGGAATGTTAGCCTTGTCACAGGCTGCAGCTTGTACTACCCCAACATGGCTGCAGTGATTAATAAGGAATTCCATCCCAGGACCTGACAAAGTATACCTCCTGTCCATTCTTTGTTCCACAGGAGGTATGGATGTAGGAAACTAAAAGTTTTTTTGTCTGCTTCCCCAAGAATTTGTGTAAGGGGATAGACACCCTCTTCGACTCTGGTACAGTCATCATCTCTAAGTAGTCAGCTTCTTCCTAATCCTGTTCAGCCTCTTCCAAAGGAAGCTGAAGAGTCTCAGCCACTTTCTTGTAAAACAAGAAATGGGAAGGGGACTCAGAAAGCCTGGGAGGAGAAACCTGAGAGGGCCTGTCTGGGGAGATGTCAGGCTCTACCGTCACATCTAGGCCCCCATCCTCTTCACCATAATCTTCCTCCTCCTCCCAATCACCCTAATATTAAGCTTCAGGCTCTATAGCTGAAGCAGACATTTCCGACCGAACCGCCCTGCTTTGAACCCAAGCTGGTTCAGTCGGAACCAGGCAAAGTGACTGGACTACCGAAATCGCTTTTGCTATCTCTTCAGCGGTCAGACCACATGGAGCCGGATCCGAACCGACTGATTTTCTTTTACTTGGAACCGATTCCGCAGAATCTGCTCTCCGTTTGCCCGAGCAGGTATCGCCGAGTTCAGTGGGCACTTCCTCAGGTTCGGTCGCAACTGAACCGGGCTGGCCATCTGGGTCAGCGGAGTTCTCAGCCTCCCTCTCCCTTAGCCTACTCAAATGTTTATCCAGAGTGGGTTTGGGAAAGTTGTTGTATATCTGGCAGTCTTCTTTGAGGTGGTTACACCCCAGACAGTACACACATACGTGGTGAGGGTTGGCCTTAGCAAAGGCCTCCTTACACTCGGTACAGTGCTGAAACCCAGTGGGTCCAGTTTTCTTTTTGGGTTTCTCAGACATGCGTTCCAATCTAAAGTCACCCCAAACAGCGGTTAAGCCAGGCGACTACAACTTTTCGGTTTCAATCGTGTCATGGGTCAGTTAAAAAAAATTCTAAAGGCCGGATTTTTTTAGGAACTGATAAGTACCGCAAAAACCACAGAGTCAACAAATAATACACTACAGAATGGGTTTCAGTTCCAAACCAGACCAACCGGCAAAGAACCAAAAATAAAAGCAACCACTACCTACAACTACCACTTACTGGTACAGAGACAGAGGCAAGAATACCGATATTCTGATGAAACGGTCTGAAGAACCAACCGAATCGAACTATTACCAAACCGAAGCGCAGGAGGGATCTCCAGAGGGACTTCACAGTTAGGCGGAGTAAGAAATCTGACAGTTACACTTCAGAGTACCACAGACAGAGGTCTGAAAACCGAGCTCGAGCTCAACGTTCTATGCCTTTGCATAGAGTAAACCCTTTACTCTCCGGAGCAGTTCAACTGCTGGGGCTAATAGAATACAGCAAGACTTCATGTTGTTTGAACAGAGATGCTAAGGATAAAAATAAAAAAGTAAACAGATGTAAGCTAACTAACTGCGTTCTGCCTTAGAACCAAACGAATAAAACTTCTCTTACCTAGGGCAACATATAAGGGAAGAAAGAACAAAAAACAGAGACCTGAACACCCAGAAAAAGTGTAGCAGAATGTGGCCCCCAATCCATGCACACTTAAGGCAGTGGAAATAAGAAAACTATATGCCGCAGCATAACAGGCACAATTTCTAAATTTCAGGGTGCTTCCTTTTACCAGGTAGCCCCAACCTGCCTTGCAGAAGCGCAGCGTGGTAAATAAGTAAGAAAATGAAAATTCCTCAGAGGGAATCTTCTATACTGCTTCCCCTTCGATGGCACAGCATAGATTCGGTAGTCCTTGCTATTCGGAATGTTCATCTGCCCAGGACTGTATGCTAGTTTACAGCTTTGGGCTGTGCCAGTTCCTCTACAAGGGGTGCACATTACCTGTATGTATTAATTACCAGTTGACAATGTGGAGCGCTACAGAAAAAAACAAATTATTTGCATCAACAGTGAAACAACAAGTGACAAAACAATATGCAGAAGAATAAACAACTGACTCTTTATGGCTGCATAGCAAGAGCTATGCATGACATAGAGCAATTACATTGAAAAGGGTTGTTTGGTAGCACATGACTGCAAATACAGCACAGCTGTGAACAGCTATATCCTTCCACTGGAGTGGAACCACATCTCTTTGCATTCCCTCAATTCCATACAGTGCAGCTGCTTCACCTCAACCCCTTCCCCCCACGCCACATTATTTTCTTCCAGGGACACTGTCCATACCTCTCAATTGTCCTGATTTGGGTCCAGACCCAATGTCCCGATGTAGCTGCACACAGTCCCAAAATTACTGTAGTCTTGCCAACACGCCATGTAAGCACAGCCAGCCGGCCGCATCTGTCTTTGTTTCCCCCTCGAGCTGACTCTTCAGCTACACAGACTAAGTGTGCATACATCCAACGTAAGCACACCATCAGCCAATCAGTGCACTCACTTGCACAGCTCGGACCATCCATATTTTTATACCCCCGCCTCCCATATCCTTCCATTATCCGGGTCCGCAGTCATCTTTTAAACAGTCCCCTCCGGCAGCCTTGGAGCTCACTGCAGGAGACAGTGCCATTCACACAAACTGCTTTGCCACATTTGAATACTTAACACTGAAGACTAATTCAGTACACAAGCTGCAAGCAGTATGCTTGGAAAGTGAAATCAATACCTTACTAAAGGAAAAACAAGTTATTTGAGTCTGAAAAAAAAAAAACAGATGAGCATATCCTAGCCTGAACATGTGACTAAGGACTATGATTATTATACAGATTATACAATTTTTTTCTACAGTATACTGTATGCCATCATTAGTTCTCAGACTTTGTCATAGTGAGCCTCCCACAAGCCACGGAAAAGATCTTGAGCGTCCCCCAAATTCTGAAATAATCTTGGGCCTCCCCACAGAAAAATAGCATACTCTGCACAGTACAGCAGAAACAAAGCTACACTCCTTTGAGTAGTCAACTCTTATGTTATTTAGCTTATTGTAGCCCCCTCCTTTGTAACCCCCCATCCCAGGCCAGCCAACTTGCTTTGCTATTTTGACTCTCGAACCATTGTTACCCCTTGCTGCAATACCTTCATGGGCCATACTGCTTTCTCCATTTCCCCTCTCTCTTTGGAATAACCTTCTTACTCACCTCTGCCTCTCCCCTTCATACCCTTCTACTAAGCAAATTCTCAGGGACCCTTTTGCTCCTACCTGCTCTTGCTCCTAGTGCCTCTGTGCTACTCCTTGTATTTGGGCTGTTCTATAACTTGTTTGCACTACTGTTCGTTTTGTATTGCTTGAGTGTTTTGCATTACATTTTACATTGTATTCACTCCCTACCTTTCTCCGGGTACACCTCAAATGTTCCTTGGCTCAGTGTGCCCTTCCTGGTCACTGATTTGTAAATAAATACATACATTCACCTACTATCATCCTCTGCCCTACATCCTGGTCAGTATATCCCTTGTAGCCTGGCTACTTCCACTTCCCTATTCCCTACCTTATTCTCCTTCCTCCACTTCATCCCTATGTAGCTATTATAGCCTTCTCCTAGTAGCCCTCCTAGCCCTCCATTTTTCCCTCTCCCCTCCCTCTGCAAACTATTCCTACCTCTAAAGCCTATACTCATGCCTCTCACCTTTTTCCATCCTCTCTTCCTCTTCACTCCTATGTAGCCACTCTAACCTTCTTCCAAGTAGCCCTCCTAGCTCTCCTTTTTTTTACCTCTCCCCTCCCTCTGCAAAAGTTTCCTACCTCTAAGCCTAAACCCTTGCCTCTCACCCACTTCCATCCTCTCCCCTTCCCACTATTCTCTCCCTCCACCCTCCTTTGCCTAACCTCTGTTTGCTAGCCACCTTGTTTGCATTGGGTGCTCTGGTCAGGACGAAGTGTATTATGGAATATGGATGTGGGTGAAATATGGAACATATAATATGGGTGTGCTCTTGATGCCTTTCTTTTTGTTGTATTGTATTATTTTTGTGTTCTTAATTTGTCTGAAATTGTACATGGCTTTGTAAAAAAATGTGTCCGTCCCAGGACCATCTTGCAAATGAGCTCTGCTCAATGATGTTTTGCCTGGTTAAATAAAAATTGAATTGAATTGCATCATCCCTTCATACAAAATACCTAAAACTAAAAATTTAAATGCAGTACTTTTTCAGACTTGCTTGAAGCCTCTCCTGGAACAGGTTGGGGCCTTCCCAGGAAGGCTGGCCTCATCATTTAAGAAAACCTGCTATACGCACTGTAGAATGTCTTTTGTTTTCTTTTAACATTTTTCTTGTGGCATTACCTAAGTAGTAGGCGATCATGTTTATAAAAACAAAAAAGCAAACACAATCTGTTCCAACTGATTGTTTAAAAGTGTTACAAATTTAGGGAGATGCATGCCACACACACTTTTTATGTAAGCTTTGGGTGATAACAATACAGGTAACTATGTATGGATTTTAGTATGCATAAGTCTGCTCTTGCACTGTGGGAACCCTGTAAAATAGCTTATAATTAATTGATTGAGAACATGCTTTAAACTTAACACTTCGAGCTACAGAAGCCCAAAAGTGTCACATCATTGACTAGGCACTTTGTGTTATGTATTTTAATGGAAAATTAGTTTTTTT
The DNA here is from genome assembly GCA_016271365.2 of Neoceratodus forsteri. NCBI lineage: Eukaryota > Metazoa > Chordata > Ceratodontiformes > Ceratodontidae > Neoceratodus > Neoceratodus forsteri. The sequence goes on from CM028130.1 coordinate 366,242,375, forward strand.
TCGGCTGCATACATTCATCCATATCCATCTACTACTACTTTCTTAAACACCTTTCACCACCATCAATAACATTATTTTGAAGCCATACTGGCTATGACCAGAGTTTGTTTCTTTCTGGTCTTCAGCAGCAGCCTCTTCTGGGAAACCACAAAGACGTTCTCCTATTACTCCAGGTAAAAATACTAAATCTGAACTACTGGATACAACAGTTGATGAGCATCAGTCAGCTGAATTAAACAGTGAAGCTGAAGCACTCTGTTTCACTTCCTAAAAACACACTTTAGTGCTGGATCAGTAGGTGGACAGCAAAATAAAGTAAAAAAACATGATCAAGAGAAAAGGGCTAGAATATTCCGATCTCACTGATTGACCAAATACAAATGGTTAAGATATGATGAAAAGGAAAAAAAATACTCACCTTAGTAATTCTGTTTGTTCTAATGGAGTCTTGCTGTATTCAGACATATGCAGTTAGTCTCAGCACTTGAACTGCTCCGGTGAGGAAAGAGTTAACTCTATGCCAGAGCATAGAACGTTGAGCTCGCGCTCGGTTCAAACCTCTGTAGGCTGCACTTCAAAGTGTAACTGTCAGATTCTTATGAGCTAATACTAACTACACCTCATAGGTGGAAATTGTAAACCAACTAGCCAAAAGGCAACCAATTTTGTGGGTCCCAAAAGACTCAAGTCGAGAACCCCAAAACAATAACCAGGTAGAGAACAACATAACTACAAAAAACAATATAAACAGAACCCACTTCTAAAAGGGGAGAGTGCCAAGAACACCCCAGAGGTGCAACACTGTACCTGCCAGACCACTTCCCAAAAACCAGGTTCTGAGAGGGGAGGCAGGGAGGGAGGTCAGAATACAGCAATACTCCATTAGAAGAAACACAATTACTAAGGTGAGTCATTTTTCCTTCATACAACATGAAGGAAGTCTTGCTGTATTCTGACATATGCAGACTACCAAGCAGTACCCACAAGGAGGAGGGTATCAAACCTATTTTGGGGAATAGGCTCTGCAGTACTGCTGTGCCAAACCTAGCATCACTCCTAGCCTGAATATTTATTTCTTTCTTTATTTAAGAGATTTACCAGGAAAGGCATACTGAGCAGAGTACCGCTCGATTCCAGATGTGCCTTGGGGGTATGGGGTTACAAGGGTGTAACATAAATACATAAAAGCACAAAATAGAACATACATAAGTTGTAGATATCCAGCAAAGACCCAAAGGGATGGTAGAAGTTGCTGAGATGCATGTAGAGATTATACAAAGTGAGGAGTAGTTACAGGCAGTATTTACAGGCAGTGAATACAGTAGCAGTATTTACAGTCAGTGATACAGTAGCAATAACAGCAATTTCATAGTGAGATTCGATATACCTACTAGAATGGGCAGGTGAGAATAACAAACAGTAACAGAGGAGGGTCAAAACAAAAATGACGTAGGGTACTGATTTAGACAAGAAGACCAGGATAGCTGATAAGGATTGAGCAGGGAGTTTAGCGATGGGGAAAGCATAAGCAGTTGGTACAAATGCGATTTGAGGAGGGCATTTCGTGTGGAGTGCTTGTGTGTGTCTGATGTCAGCTGCTGGGAGTTCCATAATTTGGGGAGTCTGAAGCTGAAAGCAACCTGACCTGATCGAGGTGGATCTGTGAGGATGTGAAGAAGTCTAAGTCAGGTTCCTGAGATCGTAGGTGGGTGGGGGGAGATGGCGGTGAGTTGGGGATGTCAATAGGTAGGAGGGCAGCGTATGCGACCAGAATTTAGCAGTGATTCTAGTGCAGTGCAACACTCGCCGATTTTGGAGTGATGGGAGGTCAAGTGATTTGCAGAGGTTGCAGTGGTGGGTGTTTGGCGGACAGTCCAAGGCGAACCGGCAGAAGGAGTTATAAATAGCGTCGAGCCTGGCTAAGGATGTTTGGGGGGCAGCACCGTAAATGACATCGCCGTAGTCAAAAATTGGAAGGATCATTTTTTGTAACATTTCTTGCCTGGTTTGTGTAGGGATGCATATCCTGAGAGTAATGCTTGGTGAATGTATGGACTGTTTTCCAGCTGGCTGCTTTGCATATTTCTAGTAAGGGTATCTCTCTGGCAGGAGCCAGAGAAGCAGCTGTACCTCGAGTCGAATAAGCCTTCAGGCCTGAGGGGGGTATTTTGCCTAGCTTTTCATAGCAGAATTGTACACAAGAGACAATCCACCTGACAATAGTTCTCTTAGTAGCAGGTTTACCCTTTCCCACTTCACCATAAGTGAGAAACCACTGAGGACAGTCAACCCTAAGTGCCTTAGTGTGCTCAATGTAGTAGCTAAGTGCCCTCTTAACATCCAAACTCTGTAATCTTCTCTCTCCTGAAGAAGAATGATCAGTGAAGAACATAGGAAGAGACATGGACTGGTTCAGATGAAAATCTGAAACCACTTTGGGTAAGAACCTCCTGTTGGTTCTAAGGACTACCTTATCTCTATGGAATGAGAAAAGAATCAGGCTCCACTGACAGAGCTTGTAATTCACTGATACGCCTGGCAGAAGTGATAGCTACCAGGAACACAGTTTTCCAAGTCAAGTACTTAAGTTCTGCTGAGGCCAAAGGCTCAAAAGGGGGCTGCATAAGCTGAGCAATGCAAACATTACGATCCCAAGCAGGTGTAGGATCCTTAAAGGGAGGGTTGGTATGAAGCAAACCTTAAAAGACCTTACAGAAAACAGGGTGAGATGCCAGTGATGAAGCCTTCCCCACTGACAGGCATGCAGAAACAGCTGCCAAGTGTACTTTCAGAGTAGCTGGTCTGAGGCCAAAACCATTAAGATGAACCATATAATCCAGAACTGCAGCCAAATCAGCAGTATCTGGAGAGACATCCCCTACTGGAACACCAAATGCTGAATCTTTTCCATTTGGAATTATAAGTTTTTCTGGTGGCAGATTTTCGAGATTCTTTGAGAATGTCCAGAACCCCTTGAGACAGATGCAAATTTGCATATTCTAGCTCTTCAAGAGCCATGCCTTGAGATTGAGAGACCGAAGGTTGGGGTACCAGATCCTCCCCTGAGAGGAGGTTATGTGATTCCTGGGAAGAGATAGGGGAAGATGGACTGCTAGGGACAGCAACAGGGGATACCAAGGCTGTCTGGCCCAGTCTGGAGCAATCAGGATCACTTTGCAAGACTGTGACCTTATCTTGACCAGGACTTTGAACAGCAGAGGAAAAGAAGAAAAGGCATACAGAAATTTCCCTTCCCAATCCAGAATTAGAGCATCCAGAGGGACTGAACCCAAGACTGGGGGTCTGCAACAGAATAGAGGAAGTTGGTGATTGTCTGGGGCTGCAAAGAGATCTATCTCTGGAGTGCCTCACTTTGAAAAGATCACTTTTAACACTAGGGGTCAAGGGGCCATTCGTGATGGCCCTGGGAAATCCTGATCAATGCATCTGCTAGCACAATGTCCTTCTCTGGAAGGTGGACTGCTACCAGAGAGGTCTGAAGAGAATATGCCAGGGACCATAGTTTCATGGCTTCATAGCACAAGGCCGCAGATCGAGTGCCTCACTGCTTGTTGATATAACACATGGAGGTGGTGTTTGTCCTGATCTGAACCACCTTGTTCTGTACTGATTCTGAGAAGGCTTGCAGAGCCAGGTACACTGCCCTGAGTTCCAGAAGACTGATGTGGAGAAGAGACTCCTGAGGGGACCACACTCCCTGAGCTGTGAGAGCTCCCAGGTGAGCTCCCCCACCCCAGAAGAGAAGCCTCCGTGGTTAGAACCACAGAATGAGACTGAGTGATGAATGGGATTCCTTGCCTGAGGTTGTCCTGATCCAACCACCACTGGAGAGCCTGGATCAGGGTTTGAGTCACTGGAATAAGCCTGGTTAGAGGACCTTTTTTCTGAGACCAAAAAAGCCCTCAAATGGAACTAGATGTCCCTCATCTGAAATCTGGCCCCTTGGACCACTGCAGTGGAAGCTGTCATGTGGCCTAGAAGTTGAAGAAAATGCCTTGCTGGTCGACACACCAGAAGGTGGAAAGAGTAAGCCAGCTCTATAATGGCCTTTACCCTTGCCAGAGGGAGAAAGGCTCTTGCTTTGACAGTATCCAGCTCTACCCCTATGAAAGTTAAGAGTTGTACTGGCTCTAAAACTGATTTGGGAAGACAGAGGAGGAGTCATAGAGAAGCAAGCACTTGTTGGGTCACTTGTAAATCTGACTTGACTTGGTCTGGAGACTGACCCACTATGAGCCAGTCGTCCAGATATGGAAATATGGAGAGGTTTTGTCTCCTTAGAAAGGCCACTACTACTGCTAGTCATTTTGTAAACACCCTTGGAGCTGATGTTAGGCCGAAGGGCATTGCTTTGAACTGGTAATGGCCTGAAGGCAGTTTGAACCTGAGGTACTTTCTGTGGGAGCACCTAATGGGAATGTGAAAGTAGGCATCCTTTAGGTCCAGGGAGGCTAGCCAGTCCCCTGGCTTTAGAAAGGGAAGAAAAATTCCCAGAGTCACCATTTTTAATTTTGGCTTTAGTAGGTGCTTGTTTAGGTATCTTAAGTCTAGGATGGGCTGCCACTCCCCCGTTTTTTTCAGGGTAAGGAAGTATCTGGAATACAGTCCTTTCCCCTGTGAAATGTAGGAACTTTCTCTATGGCTCTGAGAGCCAGCAGAGATGAAAGCTCTGCCTCTAGGGCAATGGTTTTGGAGATGTTTGCAGGTGGAAAGGACCTGACCCTCAGCTTTGGAAATTTTTTGAAGCTGAGGGCCAGTCCCAGGCTTACTACCTCCAGGACCCATTTGTCTGCCTGCCTCCTACAAGAATTGGGGAGTCGACCCGGGCTGACACATCAGGGTGTCTGCTTGGCAGGAGCCTTAGGCTGAGAGGAGGATGCAGCCCTGTTCATCCCCCTTCTGCCTCTCCCTCTGAAGAACCCCCTCTGGGAAAAAGGAGAGGAGGTCTGTGCCTGGTGGAAAGGCCTGTGAAAAGGCCTGCCCCTAGCCTGCTGCTTCTGAGGAGTTGCCTGTTTTTCCTTGGCCTGTGCACTCCTGTAGGTGGTCCTGTACTCATCCATCTTTTTCATATAATTCTCTGTCTGCTCCCCAAACAGAGAATTCTTGACGACAGGGAAATCCATGGCCTTAGCTTGGGTGAACTGTGATAGGCTAGTACATCTGAGCCAAGCCAGCCTCCGAAGAGCCACAGATGTGGCCATGACTCTTGATGATACATCACTGGAGTCCACAGCAGCAGCATGAAACTGGATTTTTGATGCCTCAATCCCATCAGCAGCCACCTCCTCCAGCTCCTTGGCAAGCTGGGGGGAAGCCTGTTTAGCCAGTTCCAGAATAGTATCCCATCTGGACTTCTGGTATCTGGTTTTGTAGGCCATATAATTAACCTACCTGAGTCCCAAGGAAGATGCCATGTACTGTTTCTTTGCCATGGCATCCAGCTTCCTGGAGTCTTTATCTGGGTGTGTGTGAAGCCAAGGGTATGTCAGCCTTATCACAGGCTGCAGCCTGCACAACCCCAACATAGCTGCATTGCTGGTACAAGTACCCCGTACCTGGGCCTGACAACATATACCTCCTGTCCATTCTCTTGTCCACAGGAGGTAATGAATTTGATGTCTGGAGAATTTTTTGTGTCTGTTTTCCAAAAGATTTATGGAGGGGAATAGACAGCCTCTTAGACTCTGGGATGTCCATCATTTCTACATAGTCAGGCTCCTCTTGTTCCTCAACAGCTTCAACCAGAGGGAGATGGAGGGCCTCTGCCACTTTTTTGTAGAACAAATAGTGGGAAGGGGACTCAGAGAGCCTAGGAGGAGAAACATTGGAAGGTCTGTCTGAGGTTCAATGGGCTCATCCAGACCTTCCACACCACCACCACCACCACCACCACCACCACCACCATCATCATCATCATCACCATCATCGTCGTTGTCATTGTAACCTTCCTCCCCCTCCAAATCGGGTTCATAATATTCATCCGGACAATATTCCGGAACCGACCGAACCGAGTGCCTACCGAGAGGTGCCTGATCGGACAGAACCAGTCGGAGCGATTCCACAATACTTATCGCTCTGGCTATCTCCTTGGTGGCTGGACGTTGTGGTTCTGGATTCGAACCGGCCGATTTTCTTTTCTTCTTAGACAGATCCGACCCCTCAGGATCGGCTCTCCTTTTGCCTGAGGAAGTATCGCCCATGTCAGTCCACTACAACACTTACTGTACCACAGACAGGGATCTGAACTGAAAAATAAGACTAAAATACAGTTTAAAAACCAACATTTTACTGAGACCGAACAGACAAGCGTAGGAGAGATCGCCGGAGCAACTGTTCAGTTAGGCGGAGTAAAGAATCTGACGGTTACAATTTGAAGTGCAGCAGACAGATGTTTGAACCAAGCTCAAGCTCAACGTTCTATGCTCTGGTATAGAGTTAACTCTTTCCTCTCCGGAGCAGTTCAAGTACTGGGACTAACTGCATATATCAGAATACAGCAAGACTTTGTGTTGTTTGAAATGTACTACTACTGCAATACCAACATTTTCCAAAAAAAAAAAATTAAAAATGTCTTTGCCATAGTTCAAACAATTATACGACTGAACTGCTACATGTGCATGCGAAGTCCAAGCCGCATGTGTTATGTCAGAATCAACATATAATGGAAAGTGGTCAACGTACAATCAATTTTGATATCATGAGTCACCGCTGTATCAAGCCTTTGCTCAGTTGGAGGAGGGCACTAAGGTCAAGATGAAATGCCTATTTAACACAGTGTACTCCAATGTGAAAAATATGTGCCCTTTTTCGGACGTGGAGTGGTTATGTGACTTACAAGAGAAAAATGAAATTAAGCCTGGTGCTAATTATACCAATGATAAGACTGCAAGATACTTTTGTAGTTCTGTGTCTGCTGTTATATCCAGAACCTAGATGCAGACTCTCAGTAATGCTAAATCTGATACAGTTCTTGCTAACAGCAGTACTGATTCCAGCATAACCGAGTGGGAAAATGTTTTCCTACATTTCGTAGATCCTACCTCAAAACAGGCATGTACATTTCTGGTCCAAGCTGTACCCCTGGAATATACACATGCAGAGGGCATCTTTAATGCAATATGAACTGCACCCTTGGAATATGCATATGCAGAAGGCATCTTTAATGCAATGTGAACTGCATTAGACTCGTAAATTTTCCTCTCACTAACCTCAAAATGTGAACAATCTGAGGCCACTTCTTATTTCTGCCAGTTTTGATGGAGCAAGTGTCAAGATGGATGAAAGAGGTGGAACCACTGCAAAGTTGCAGGAGCACTGTTCTCACATAATAGCCATGTACTGTGTAGCCTATAAGCTGGAGCTGGCAGTTCTCGATGTAATGGAAAAAAATTCCCTTTGTATCTAAGGTTGAAAATACTGTTAAAGGAGATCTACCAGTAAACTTCAGTGAGCCACTGTTGCATATATCGTGACTTGAACACCATTTCTACATTAGAGATCATTAGATCCTCCCTATAATGCCAAAATATATTTAGTTGTTAAAAACACCTATACGCTCATAATTTTCTATTTTTGCCTTGGTGCAGCCGGCATTTTGGCAAACGGAGTCCAGCCCCCCCCATTGTGCTGCCAAAAACCATGATATGCGGACACGGTTTTACCCCTCCAGTCTATTGTCCTTATGAAAAAATTACTCACCTTAGTAATCTTGTTTCTTCCAAGGTATTCTTCAGTATGATTAACTGAAGCAGTCAGCCTCCAGTGTTTAACTGCCTTGGAGAGATTTGTAACTTATGCAAATGATGGAACATCTATCGGCTCATTCCACCATTCAGACTGCTGCCCTCACCAACTGCTGTGTTCTATAATGCTCAGATTTCCTTGGAGACTGCTTAGAGAGACCCCTAAACTAAGCTATCATAAAGAGATTAAATGACAATGAACAACAAATAGTACAGTTACGTAAGAACTTATCGTAACAGTAGATCTTCGAGAGAGGCTCTTGCAGTAGGTACTCACATATAGGACTAAGCTGCCAGGCGTTAGGACCACACGGAAAAATTCTAGCCAGCAGTGTCCAGCAGGGAACTGCCCCCGATGTCACGAGACTGACGTCAGCGTGACACTATATAAGGCGGTACCCCTGCCAGTTCTCCTGCCCATTAGACCTAAAAGGTGAGACAGGAGAAAAGCGAGGGCTCCTGGAGCCAAATAATGTCTAATATGAAAAACCACAGAAGGAAACTCAGGGGGACGTTGGGTTAGGGAAAGCAGTACCTAATTGCAAGAGCCTCATTCGAAGATCCACTTTTACGGTAAGTTCTTACGTAACTGTACTATCTTACTTCAAGAGGGCTCTTGCAGTAGGTACTCATATACAGGACTGAGTCCCTAGTAGTGACCTGAGACAAGTCTGAGACATGGGAGACAGGAATGAGTTTTCCAGCAACTCTAGGGTACTCACCAAAGGAGTCCCTGTAGGACAGCAAGGCCAAGGCACACACTGCACCACAAGGCAATGTCCAAACTGTAATGCTTGTAAAGGTATGGACAGAACTCCAAGTTGCAGCCACGCAAATGTCTGTGGCTGAAACAAGCAGTAGAAGCAGCCATGCCTCTGGCTGAATGTACTTTGACCCGACCCAGAAGGGTTTTATTGCACTTCTGGTAACAGAAGGTAATGCAGTTTGCCAACCATTTGGACAAACACTGTTTAGAAACAGCTGCGCCTTTTCTCTTGGGTGCAAAGGAAACAAACAATTGGTCAGTCTTACGGAGAGACTTTGTCCTGTCCGTATAGTACCTGACAATTCTGTGTACATCCAGAGTATGCAAAAGTGCTTCACCCCTGTTGGAGTATTCCGGGTAGTACACTGGCAAGTCCAATGAATGGTTCAAGGTGGATTCCAATACCACCTCGGGTAAGAACTTAAGATTGGTATGCAGAGCCACCCGGTCTCTCTGAAAAACCAGGTAAGGCACCTTACATATCAGAGCCTGAAGCTTGGAAATTCTTCGAGCTGAAGTTATGGCCACCAGAAAGAGCACTTTCCAGGAAAGGTAGCACATGTCTGAACTCGCTGCCAGCTCAAAGGGTGGCACAGTGAGTTTTTCAAGAATGAAATTCAGGTCCCAGGGAGGAGCAGGGCTCCGTATTGGAGGTTCCAGGTAAGTTTTGGACACTTCCAACTAAGCTAAAGTATTTTGTCTTACCGGAATGTGACAGACAGAAATGGCTGATAGCTATTTGACCCTAAAAGTCTACCTAAGACCCAAATCACAGAGGTGCAGCACATAATCTAAGACCTTCATGACTGAACAGGAGAAAGGCTCTATTCCTTTTGTGTCTGCCCAGATGGAAAACCATTTCCATTTCATGGCATATGTGGCTCTTGTAGAGAGCTTCCTGACCTCCACCAGAATTTGTGCTACCCTCAGGGAAACTCCAAAACAAGCAGCAGCTATGTCAGTAGGAGCCATGCGTGCAGATAAAGGGACTTGAGACCTGGATGAACCAGGGCCCCCTGTTCCTGTGTCAAGAGAGCTTGAGAAATTGGCAGTGGAAAGGGAGGTTCCACTGACAGTTGTTGCAGTACAGAGAACCAGATTTGTCTTGGCCAGAAGGCAGTAATGAGGATCATTCGTGCTCGTTCTGCCAGAAGCCTCATTAGTACTCTCTGAATCAACGGGAGAGGAGGGAAGGCGTAAACAAACCTCCCCTCCAGCAGAGAGACAGCACGTCTCACCAGAAAACACCACACCCTGGAGCGAGCAAGTAGAAGGTTGGTAGTTTTGCACTGAGTGGGGAGGTGAACAGATCTATTTGAGGTCTTCCCCACCTTGTGAAGATGTCGTTTACCACCGACCGACTAAGCTCCCACTCGTGTGCTCTGGCTTGCGTGTAGCTGAGTGTATCTGCTAGGATGTTCTGGACACCTGGCACATGGACTGCCATCAGATGTATATTATGGGTGGCTGCCCAGTACCACACTCTCACTGCTTCCCGGTAAAGGGGATAAGAGCAGGTTCCGCCCTGTTTGTTTATGTACCAGACTACACACATGTCTGTCTGAATCATAAGATGACCCAGAAGAATGAGATGTTGAAAGGCCTCAAGGGCATTCAACACTGCTCTCATCTCAAGTATGTTGATGTGAAGAAACAGTTCGACATAGGACCAAAGACCCTGTGTCCTATGGGGTCCCAGGTGTGCTCTCCATCCCAGGCCTGAAGCATCTGTCGCTAGGGTTTGGGAGGGACTGTCTGATCGAAACGGAACCCCTTTGGAGAAGTTGTCCTGGTTTAGCCACCATGAAAGATCAAGCGCCATCGGATCCGAAACTAGGATCTCATGGTCCAAATCGTCTGATCTCTGGTCCCACTACACTCTGAGGGTCCACAGAGAGACCCTCATGTGTAGTCTGGCTAAGGGGACCGAAGGAATGACCGCTGCCATAAACCCTAGCAGCCAAAGGATCGCTCTGGCTGATATCTTCTTCTGTGAGGCCACCAGGTGTGCCTGTTGCTGCAATGTTACTATCCTGTCTTGCGGCAGGAAATCCTTGCCCTGGACTGTGTCCAAAGCTGTCCCAATAAATTGGAGCTGTTGGGTAGGGACTAGGTGGGATATGGCATAGTTAACCGATATGCCTACCCGTTGGAAAGTGTCCAGGGTAAGATGCAGAGATTTGGCTTGGGTCTCCCTCAAAGGGGCTGAGATCAGCCAATCGTTCAGGTATGGGAAAATTTGGACCCCCTGTCTGCGCAGGAAAGCTGCCACCGCCACTAGACATTTCATGAACACCCTGGGAACCGAAGAAAGGCCAAAGGGTAGGGCTTTGAACTGGAAATGCTCCCCCTGAGAACAAAAGCGGAGGAATTTGTGGTGTGGTGGACAGATCGGGATGTGCAAGTATGCATCCTGCATATCCATGGCACAGAGCCACTGCCCAATCTGTAAGAGAGGAAGTAGGCTGGGAAGAGACAGCATTCTGAACCTCTTGTATTGCACAAAGAGGTTCAGAGAGCTCAGATCTAAAATTGGTCTGAGGTTGCCTGTCTTCTTGGGACCCAGGAAGAAATGCTAGTAGTAACCTTTCCTTTGATGTTTTACGGGAACTGGTTCTATTGCTGCTTTTGCTAGCAGAGATGTGATTTCCTCTCTCACCAAGGGTAAGTGGTGGGGTGGGTAGAACGAATGACCTGGAGGTTTCTTTGGAGGTCTATGAATTCTACTGTGTGGCCTTTTGCCACCAGTTGAAGTACCTATGAGTCCACTGTTATTTTCCCCAACTCCGGTAGATGATAGGAGAACCTTCCCCTTACCAGCTCCTCTGGGGTGCAGACCAGTTGAGGCGAGAGGGCTAATGAGTCAGGAGGTGGAAGGCAAGGTCGAGGCTGCGGCTCCCAAGGTTTTGTGCGACTTAGCCAAGGGGGCGCTAGCGGCCAACGTTGCCCGTTTGTTTTGACACTGGTTCTGATTTTGTCTTTGTTGGCGATGTTGCTATTTCTGAAATGGTTGTTTTGATTTCCACGGAGGTTTGTACATGAACTGTACAGAACGTAAGTCCTTGCCCTTATCTTGGAGGTCAGTAATTATGTCCTTGACATCTCCACCAAAAAGGACCGACCCTTTAAAGGAAGCATTCTGTATGGCCGTCCAGACCTCAGGTGCCAGGCATGAGATCCAAAGCCATATATGACGTTTCAGACTAATGGCCGATGCCGAGCCCCTACCTGCAGCATCCACTGCATCGTAAGTGGCATGTGTCAGCATGCACCATCTCCTCTTTTAAAGTGGAGTCCTGAAGAGAGTCTCCTTTAGACTCCAACTGACCTAAGACAGATTTTTGGTAGTCTGCCATATGGGCAACATAGTTAAGTGCCCGGATTCCCAAAGTGGAAGAAGAATAAATCTACTTCCCATACTGGTCCAGAATTTTAGATTCTTTATCGGGGCTAAGCTGTTCTGGTTTTACGGACCGATCATGGGCCACACTAATGACCACAGAATCAGCTCTGGGATGGAGACTAAGATAATCTTAGTCATCTGGAGAATGGTAAAGCCTGTCTGCTTTTCTGGCCACTGGGGCCAGTGAAGAAGGCTGTTTCCAGATAGTGGCAACCAAATCCTCATGTGGCTTTATCCAGGGCAGAATAAGGTTTGGAGAACAGTCTGCCAAATCTAGGTGAGCTGTCAGTCTCTGCCTTTGTGGATCCTGGGCAATGGTGTGCAAATCATTGGCTGCTTGAATCTTCCTGAGGAGCTCCAAGAAGGAGAGGTCCCCCAGAGGGGATTTAGGATACTCTTTAGGTTTAGGTTCCTCCGGTGTACGGGTTTCCAAATCAGAGTTGGAGTGGGCCATGTCACTGTCCAAGTCCGAGGAATCTTGGTCACTAGGAGAGTTGATGGATGGAAGCGGTAGGTCTACTGGCCCCAAAAATTCTGTTGGCCTTGAAAATTCCCCAGGGCAGAGGATTAGATAATGGTTCCGGCCATCTGCCCTGCGTCAGGTCCTTGGGGGCGGACGGTGGGGAAGGATCCGGCGAAGGATGCCTGGGTGTTGGGGCCATCAGCGGCTGATGCTTCTCCAGCTCCGACGTGAGCTGCAACTTTGCTTCCGCACACCAGGCCTTGAGGACCATTTGAAGGTCCACTTGTGGCTGTGGTGGAGGGTTATTAAACACATAGCTGGGGTACCCATAGTAGGGGTAGTTGAAGCCCGACGGAGGGCAGCCCGGCATTTGAAAGTCTGACGCCGGATACTGTGGCGTGGGGTATCCTGGCACTGGGTACTGAGGAGGATCGCCCGGCGTTGGCTGCCCGAAATGGTTTCCAGGCGGTCCTGACAGAGGGCCTGACGGAGAGGCTGAAGGGCCCAGCGTCGGCTCTGATGGAGGGATCGTCAGGTCTGTACCTCGTCCCATGGGGGGTGCAGAAGGTCCCAATGGAAGAGGCAGAAAAGTAGGTCCCAATGCTCCTGGCGTCGGACCGGATGGAGGGCCTTGAGGGACCTAGACGCCTGAGGGAGTCAGAGGGGCAATTGTCTGGTCAGATGATGGCTCTGGTGTCTGAGGCTCCAGCAGAGTGGGTGACAAAACCCCCAACGGCGGGCGACCTCCTGCCTCCACATCCTCCATGGGGGGGAAACTGGAGATACCGTCTCTATCGGCGGTAAGGGAGAGGTCGGAGTAGTCTCCTTCATTAGATGCGTATCCAACATCAGCTGGGCTGTCACCTCTTTGTCAGGCCTGTTGTCGGGGCCTGACGGAGGATCCAGGGCTGGGCATCTGTTGGAGAAGCCGGCAGACGACTTAGCAGCTACAGCTGTGTGAGAACCGGGGGAGCCGGACTCGACTTACCAGTCTCACCTGTACCACTAGGCCTTGAAATCTTTAGGGCCATCGAGGAGCTGGGCACCTCCTGATTCTGGGAGGTTTCCATCAGGCCTGAGCCCAGGCCAGACAGGGGAGCCGACGGCCATTTGGTAACCACCAGCGGTTGTGACTGATCCCCCAGAGGGGAGGTTACCTTAAGGGCCGCGACTCCAGCGGGAGGCAGCGGGATGGCTGGGGACCCTTCCCAGGCCTGATGTCTCTCCTTGTCCTTCTTCTTTTTATGGTGGCCCTCCGAAGAGGATGACGATTACCTGAGTTTCCTCAACTCCGTCTTCATATTGGCCATTTTTTCTTTTAAAAGATGTGCTTCCAGGGACTGTTGCCTACGCTGACATGTGACCGCGTTAAACTTCTAGCAGTGCTCACACCCCTCAACCTTATGGCCTGAACCCAGGCAAAAAAGGCAAAGGGAATGGCCCTCATTGTGAGGGAGCTGAGTTCCACAGGAGTTGCACTTGTTCCTATGCGATTCTGAAGGCATCGGAGATGACATACACGACGATTTTTGTATACAAAAAGCGAGAAATACGATTTAAATGTAACCGTTTAAAATTATACTAATCCAAAGATGGCGGTGACAGTAGCAGCTTTCTTCTGCGAGGTCTGATGTGTGCAGGTCAATAGTGGGAAAGAACTGGAAGGCAGGTGTGGGGACTGCTCCTTACAGTGTCATGCTGACGTCAGTCATGTGATGTCGGGGCGGTCCCCCGCCGGACACTGCTGGCTAGAATTTTTCCGTGTGGTCCTAACGCCTGACGGCTTAGTCCTATATGTGAGTACCTACTGCAAGAGCCCTCTCGAAGTAAGGTTCCCTTTTTCCTGTCCCCTGACAATGTCAGATAGGACTAACTACAGGAAAACAAAAGCCATCCAGTTTTAAAACCAAAGAAAACCAGAAATGACCATAACAGCATGAAAAAACTCAGCTATGATGCAGAGGCTAACTGATTCTGGAAGGGGAGGTAGAGAAGGAGAGTTAATCATACTGAAGAATACCTGGAAGAAATAAAATTACTGTGGTGAGTAATTTTTTCTTCTAACTCCAAGAATTCTTCAATATGATTAATTGTAGCAGACTACAAAGCAGTACCTTTGGAGGTGGGCACAGAATCTTACTTAGGAAACAAGATCTGCAGCATTGCTGTGCAAAACCTTGCATCATTCCTCGACTGAATGTCAAAACTGTAATGCTTGTAAAGGTGTGCACTGTTCTCCATGTAGCTGCTTTACATATTTCCAACAGGGGAATATCCCTGGCAGCGGTGATCGTAGAAGCTGTACCCCTTGTGGAATGTGCTCTTAAGCCTACTGGGAGTTCCCTACCAGCTTTGCTTAGCAGAACTGGGTACATGCTACTATACACCATGAAATGGTCCTTTTAATAGCTGTTTTACCATTTCCCACATCCCCATAAGTCAGGAACAGCTGCTACCTGTCCTGCCTATGGGCCTTGGCGTGTTCAAGGTAGTATCTAAGAGCTCTCTTTACATCCAGGATGTGGAGCCTCCACTCCCCTGAAGTACAGTGTTCAGTGAAGAAGACTGGCAGAGTAATAGTCTGGTTCAAGTAAAAGTCCAAGACCACTTTAGAAAGGAATTTCCTATTGGTCCTAAGGACCACCTTGTCTCTGTGGAAGGAGATGTAGTCTTGCTCTATACACCAAGATTGCCACTCACTTATCCATCTGGCTGAGGTAATGGCCAATAGGAATATGGTTTTCCAAGTGAGAAATCTGAGATGTGCTGAAGCCATGAGTTTGAAAGTGGGTCCCAAGAGCTTAGCAATGCAGACATTAAGGTCCCAGGTAGGCACAAGTTCCCCGTGAGGTGGGTGCAGATGGGCCAGCCCTTTGAAGAACTTCTTGACAATGGGATTGGCAGCTAAAGAAGTGCCCTTACCAGCGGAAAGATAGGCTGAGACTGATGCCAGATGGACCTTAAGGGTTGTGAGCTGTACACCCAGAGAGTGAAGATGGGTAAGATAGTCCAGCAGGACTGGTAACCCTGACTGCGAGGGCACTAAATTATTAGTGCCACACCAGCTAGAAAACCTTTTCCATTCTGCAGCATAGGTTTTCTTGGTAGAGGGCTTCCTGGAGCCCCTAAGCACCCAAAGTACACTCTCAGAGTTGTAGGTTGGCATACTCTAGGTCTCCAAGAGCCAGGCCCCAAGACTGAGTGACCTGAGGTTCGGGTACATGATCCTCCCTTGTGAGGAGGTCAAGAGGTTGTGCCTCTGAAGGAGGTGTATGGGCTGGGCTACTGATAGGGAGAGCAGCAGGGAATACCATAGCTGCCTGGCCCAGTCTGAGGCTATCAGGATCATGGTTGCTGGTTGAGACCTGAGTTTTATCAGCACCCGGAGAAGTAATGGAAATGGAGGAAATGCATAAAGGTACATCCCCGTCCAGTCCAACACCAGTGCATCCAGAGGCACTGTGCCCCTCACTGGGGGCCTGCAGCAGAATCTTGTCAACTGGTGATTCTCCTCTGAGGCAAAAAGATCTATTTCTGGGGTCCTCTCTCTTCGGAGCACCACTTCCAGTACTTGTCTGTTGAGGGACCACTCGTGGTGGTTTTGGTTGATTCTACTGAGGGCATCCGCAATGGCTGCAGCCAAACCCATCGTGTCTAAAAAATCCACCTCTTCTTCCTCCTCCACTGTCTCACTGGTGATTAAATCAAGTGCCTCCATCATCTGTTTTACGAAAGTAAAGTGTGAGGAATAGTCCTCAGGTAGTATGGCAGGAGACTCAAACTCCTGATCTGGAGAAACCTCCAGTTCAATCGGTTCCTCCTCATCATACTCCTCATGTGGGAGGTACTAAAAACAATAAACAAAAAACAATAAACTAGAACTAGAATCAGATTCTCTTTTACATACAAATATACCAATATATACTAAGAAAGATAACTGGCCCTAGTGAAGCGGTCGGTTGTCAAACCGGAGAAAAACTGCAAAATTTCAGGATTTACTGAAAACTTTACAATAAAGACTCTGGTAAAGTTCCTAAACAAAATAAAATAATAAAAATAGAGAAAATGCCAGAAAAGGCTTGGTTCCTCGACAGTTCGACAAACTGCTGAGGAACCATGAACTGAAGTAAAAGGTAGTAAAAGCTAATATCAAAATAGCATTGAACTACATTAGTCGGCCCGGTGGTGCTAACAGCTGAGGCACTGGGCACCTTAACTAATTCACATGGCCAGCCCGATATTAGACCAAAACGAGGTTGCGGCAGTCAACTTGAGGGGCTGGGAGTGTATAGAGTGGCCGACAAGCAGCTCTCCATTCCCAGATCAGGGAGGTCGGTTCTCTCAGCCTAAGACCATCACCACGAGGAGGTGTGATGGTAGTTCAGGCAATGAGGCAGTCGGGCACTAGGCCAGGGTGGGTGGACGGTCGGCCGAGACAAGGCAGCCATGTGTGCCTCACAGCGTGTGTCCAACCTTGTTTGGGGCTCCGGGCGTAAAGGGAAAGAAGCATGGAAAAAAGCGGTGGCTGGATGATGCCCCAGACCAGCTCTGGTGGTCCTGCCGGAAGTGGGGTGGCCCCGAAGGGATCGTGGATGTTTGCTATGGACGGCCGACATGAACAGCCAGGCCTGCCAGGAGGATAAATGCCTATATGGTTGAGCTGGCCCACCGATGCAGCAGTTGAATTTCCATCTGCAACGCCAGCAACCCGGGTTCAGGAGTGAGTCCAGGCCACTGGAGGGCCGGCTGTGGGGAGAAGGCTTGAGCGTCCCATGACTGCTCGCCTTCTCCAGGGGAAGGGAGGGGACCAAGGTCCGCAGCTTGTCTGACCTTGGGCGGAGGCTCAGGGTACAGCAAGCCCTGCACTTGCAGGAGGGTCTGGTCGAGACATGTGGTAGATGTCAGCACGTTGTGTCTTGACGTTAGGGCACACACCACATGGGGAGGAAAAAGCCTTCCATCGCCGGGAAGATGGAGCACCAGAGCATGCCCTCAATGTGCCATCACTCGCCTGAGCACATTGGCCCGACGAGACCTGAAATGTTGGAGGGTGTTTGGGGGCCCCACCTCGTCACCACCCGGAAGGTAATCCGAGGCTCCATGGGGGATCAAGGTTGGAACAGGGTGCTCGGCAGAGGGATGACTCCTAGGTGCTCCTGAAGGGTCGGTGATGGAGGGATGAAGGAGGGGAAAAAAATAGAAAGTAAAAAAAAAAAAAAAGCCTATATGGAAAACTAAACTAGAAAGTAAAGGCAGCAGTTCTAACAGTAAATAAAAACAGAATACTTATTTTTTCACAAAAATAAAGGATTCCTCAAAAGCACTGAGAAGCAGTCTCCGAGGCGTCCTAACAGGCAGGCAGAGAGAGAAATCTGCGCGTTACAGAACGCAGCAGTTGGTAAAGAGCAGCACATGGCACATAGCAACTTCTGTAAAATTGTGCAGGTATAGAAAATACGGGATTTTTATATCTCCGTCCATATGCAATAGACCGTAAGGCAAAACCATGTCAGTATATCGCAGTTTTTCCAGCAATCTCCGCGGAGGTGGGTTTGAGCCCATTTACCAAAATTCGGCCGCACTAAGGCAAAACAGAAAATTATGATCATACAGGTATTTTAACCACTAAATATATTTTGACATTACGGAGATCGGGGAGCTCGAGCCACAATATATGTAGCAGTGGCTCACTGAAGTTTACCGGTAGATCTCCTTTAAGTGACTACTTAAGTTCTATCATTACAGTCACCCAAAAAATGAAAGAGCTTCAAGAAATTGTAAATGTCACAGATACCAATCTGGCTTACTTTAGGACAATTAAAAAAGTTAGATGGCTTGCCGGTAGATCACGTTCAATCCATGCAGTTCTGATGAACCTATCTATAGTAACACAGCAACTGGAACGTGCATCTAGTTCATCTGGTAATGATGGTTCAAAACTGAAGGTACTAAGAGATGTTCAGTGTGTGCAGTTTGTAAAATATATTTATAACCTGCAAGATTTCTTACCATTACTGAAGAATCAGTCACTTCAGTTTCAAAGAGATGACTTATTCTGGAAATACCACTCCAGTTGATGGAACTCAAATCAAAGTCAGGGAAATACATGACAGCTTTCCTAAGCCATCACAAACCTCAACATAAATGTATTGACTATGTAGTTTCAAAGAGGGGCAGTGAAGAGAAGACTGTTTCGTTCATATTTAGAGGCAACTGCCCAGAAATCAGTTTTGAAACACATGCCCAACTGCAGAGTTTAGTAGATGCAGTAATAAATTACACAGGTGAGAGATTTCAAAATTTCTCAGAGGTGCCTCTCAAATGGTTCACCTGTCTGGATTTTAAACAATTTGATCTCCCAAGAGAACAACTTGTGTAGTTTGGGACTACTGAACTGGCTAATTTGACTGAATATTTGATGTTTTAACTCAAGAGCAGCAGGAAAATACAAAAATGCAATATGCTTCACTTAAAGCACTACTGAAATCTGCAGTTGACAAACTATATCTGCAGGTCTATACAAGACTGCTAGAAGAAAAAAAATGCCCCAGGTTGTTCATGTTCTTGACTTAGTCGAAATACTACTGCCTATGAGTGTATCGACTGCAAAGTGCAAAAGAGTTTTTTCAATTCAAGACCTAAAAAAAAAATAAAAACATAAGGTCATGGCTGGGAAATTACACTACAGTCTCTCTTGCAAATAGCAGTAGAAGGTCCTGAACTACACGATTTTGATCCTGTTCTGGTAATCAACCACTGGCTGTTCTCTGGTCCTGGCTCACAGCATGTTCATGGACATGCTGCTGCTAACAACTGCTGGTGCTGCTGCTGCTTTTGGATCCCCTAATACTCCTCCTCCATCATCCTCCTCTCCTAGTCCTACTTTTGATGATAGTTCTTCTGAGTTCTGATTTTTCTAATTCTAGCTCATGTTTCTCTTGTTCTGGCAGTTGACTCAGACTGATTCAACCTGTAGTAACAGAGAAATGTAAAAATACATTATTTTTTCTGTTTTCTGATGTTCTACAGCTGCCTAGTATTAATAGTATAATCCCTACACCAAGTAGTTTGTCGCTACATTAAGGTTTTGTAATTTCCCTTGAAATACAGCCTTCTAGCCATGGACTACCACTCAAAACACTGAGACTATCATTTTTCGGAAAGGCCAGTTGTCCTTGGGCAAGTACGTAATTTTGAAATTTGACGACCCCTGCCTTCCCCCTTGGTCACTGTGAACCCCACCCCTCCCCCATGGACCTGGTGACCCTGTCCTTTCCTCCTCCCCCCATGGTCATGGTGAACCCTGCCCCTTCCCCCACTGCCCCCATGGTCATGGTAAAACCTGCCACTTCCTCCCATGGTCATGGTGAACCCTGCCCTTCCCTCCATGGTCATGGCGAACCCTGCACTCCCCCCATCCCCACCACTGTCATGGTGAAACCCGCCACGTCCCCCATGGTCTATGTGAAGTTCATGACCATGTGGGGAAGGGCATCAGCAACCTCTGTGGATGGTCAGGGTGAGCGGTCACATACAAGGGATTAATTCAAAATAGCTGGTGCAACAATCTTGCGCCAGTCCCTTAGAATGCATGTTATCTTGACCCAGGTCTTTATCTTCCTCAAGTGTTTCTATTATTTTAATAATTGCTTAATGTTAACCAATACGTTTAACCTGAATTGGGCACATTTTACAATTTTAACTATTTAAAATCATGACTGGCAATGGGGCATTCTGATTGGCTGACTGCATTCGAAAGGGTCATGTTAACAGCTGCAAAACCTCCTGCACAATAATACAATTAGAGTTTAAGCTATTAATTTGTTTCTTTACATAACCTGGAAGAGCACACTAACTTGAGCACAGTCCATTTCTAGCTATATCTTGGGAAAGTGGAACAGTGGAGCATAAAAACACTGAAGTACAATAAAGAGTGCAAAAAGGCACATATGCAAAAAACAGGAATACAGAAACAGCACGAGAACTGAATAAAAAAACAAACAAAAAGGAGCAATAGAAAACAATGCAAAAGGCAGAGTCCAACAGTGCAAAATATGAGGGCACTTAGATACAAGAACAACAAGCCTAGATTTCAAATTGAACAGCTGGGGGGCTGAGAGGAAATGTGAAGAGTACTTCTTCACAGAAAGGATGGTGGATGCTTGGCACAGCCACCCAGAGGAAGCGGGGCGTCTGAAAGCAGTTACAGGATTCAAGAAAGCATGGGTTAGACTTAAGGGGATCTTAGAAATAAGGCAAGGGGGATGCAAACCGGAGACCAAATAGGATCTGCAGTGGCGCTGTAGGTAGGGAAAATAGGGCAGACTAGGTGGGCCAAGAGGTCCTAATCTGCCGACCTACAAGACAGAAGGGAGAGGCGTGATGGATGGGAGGGTGGGGTGAAGCAGAGGGTGCTGACAGACTGTAAAGTTTGACCAGAAAGGTAAGGGAAGAAAAAATTACTCACCTTAGTAATCTTGTTTCTTCTAAAGGAATCTTACTGTATTCTGACTTACGCAGTATGGTCTTACCATAGGACTGTCCCGGAGCCAAAAAATGGTTAATAGGACCTATGCAAATGATGGAATGCTAGGCTCAAGCTCAGTTTTCAAACCAATATCCCTAGTAAACAACCTCTAATCGTCAGATTCAAACAACCTCTAATCGTCAGATTCTTACGAAGCATGCACTAAGCAGTTTCCAGCTAGTGGAAGGATAATAATAATAACAGTAATAGCAATAATAATAATACTAACAACCATATAACCCTCCCTAAACCAGAAATGGCAGGAGAGGAACATTAGGGAACTACCCTTCTTTCAACTACTCCAAAAACCTGGCATCCTTGAAGACTCAAGTCACAGATGCCCAAAAAAAAACAGTATATACTCCCCAGGTTTGCAACACCTGGCACAGCTGTAATGCAGGGACCCTAGGTTTCAGCAGGGGAGGAACGGAGGGAGCTCAGAAAACAGTATGATTCCCTTAGAAGAAACAAGATTACTAGGGTGAGTATTTTTTTATTCAAACCCTAGGAAATCTTACTGTATCCTGACTGATGCAGCTTACCAAGCAGTGCCTTTGGAGGTGGGCCTATAACCTATTTAGGAAACAGGCTCTGCAAGACTGCTGTGCCAAACCTGGCAACACCTCTGGCTTGGACATCCAAACAATAATGTTTGGTGAATGTGTAGACTGTCTTCCAAGTGGCAGCTTTTCAGATATCCACCAGGGGAATATCTCTAGCAGCTGCTAGGGAAGCTGCAGTACCTCTAGTGGAATGGGCTCTGAGGCCTGCAGGAGGTTCCTTACCTACTTTGCTATACCAGAACTGGATACAGATTACAATCCACCTGGCAATGGATCATTTTGTGGCAGGTTTTCCTTTTCCTACCTCTCCAAAGGTAACGAAGAGCTGGGTTTGGTTCCGTCTGTGACCCTTTGTGTGGTCAATATAGTAGCTGACTGCCCTTTTTACATCAAGGCTGTGCAACCTACGTTCGCCTGAAGTGGAATGGTCTGTAAAGAAGACTGGCAAGGTAATAGACTGGTTAAGATGAAAGTCTGATCCCACCTTAGGTAAAAACTTTCTGTTAGTTCTCAGGACAACCTTGTCCACATGAACTGCGATATACCCTGGTTCTGTGGATAATGCCTGAAGTTCACGGATCCTTCTGGCAGAGGTAATGGCAACCAGAAATACAGTTTTCCAAGTCACGTATTTCAAATCTACCGATGACATGGGTTCGAATGGAGGTTGCATGAGCTGAGCAATGCAAATATTTAGATCCCACGTGGGAGTGGGCTCCCTATGGGGTGGATGTAAATGTAGCAGCCCTTTAAATAATTTTTTTGAACACTGGCTTAGAAGCCATGGAGGAGGAAGAAGCTTTACCTGCTGAAAAATAAGCTGAAACAGCTGCTAAATGCATCCTCAGAGTGGAAACAGTCAAACCCGTGGAGTGCAAATGAGCCATATAGTCTAAGATAATAGAAATGTTAGCTTGAGAGTATCCAGGCCTCTGCCCTGGCACCAGAAAGAAAACCTTTTCCATTTAGAGGCATGTGTCTTCTTAGTGGAGGATTTTCAGGAAACCCTCAGTATGTCCATAACCCCTTCTGAAAGATGCAAGTCTGCATACTCTATGTCCTCACGAGCCATGCTTTGAGTCTGAGGGATATTAAGTTGGGATATATGATTCTGCCCTGGGAGGAGGTCAATAAATTGTACCTCCTGGGAAGACTGATTGGCTTGGCTACTGATACTGATAGGAGTATGGTGTACCAAGGCTGCCTGGCCCAATCTGGGGCATTGAGGATCACTGAGGCTGGTTGAAGCCAGAGCTTGTTCAATACTTTCAGCAGTAGGGGAAATGGAGGGAAAGCATACAGGAATTTCCCTATCCAATCTAACAGAAGTGCATCCAGAGGGACTGTGCCCCTGCTGGAGGTTCTGCAGCAAAACTGTGAGAGCTGGAAATTGTCGGGGGCTGCGAACAGATCCACATCTGGGGTGCCCCACCTCCTGAAAATGGTCTGTAAGACCTGTCTGTTCAGTGACCATTCATGATGATTCTGGTTTATCCTGCTGAGGGCATCCGGTAGGACATAGTCCTTTTTTTTTCTTTTTTTTTTAACCAATTATTTTACCAGGTGAGACACACTAAGCTGAAAGCTTGTTTGCAGCATGAGGAAGTTAAGTGACTTGCTCAGGGTCACAGAGTATGCAAGTGGGGGCTGTGGGATTCAAACCCAGGTCTCCAGATTTGCAGCTCAGCGCCTTAAACCACTGCGCCATACTGCCTCCTTCTCCGGGAGATGAACAGCTGAAAGGAACATCTTTAGAGAGTATGCTAATGTCCAGATTTTCATAGCTTCTGTGCAGAGAGGGATTGACCATGTGCCCCCTTGCTTGTTTATACAGTACATGATGGTTGTATTGTTTGTTCTGACCTGCACCACCTTGCCTACCACCTGAGTGGCAAAGGACTGACGGGCCAGAAGAACTGCTCTGAGCTCTAACAGACTGATGTGCAGGAGGGATTCCTGCTTTCCCCATGTGCCGTGAGTAGTGTGATCCCCACCCTAGGAGGGAAGCATCTTTGGTAAGTATGAGAGAAGGGGACTGCTGAAGGAAAGGTACCCATTATCTGAGGTGTTCCCTTACCTGCCACCACTGCACAGCTTGAATAAGGGTGGCTGTGACTGGGACTAATTTTGATAAAGAGTCCTTCTTTAGGGACCAGTATTCCCTTAGATGAAACTGCATATCTCTCATCTGAAACCTGGCTCCTGGGACGGTTACAATTGAGGCTGTCATGTGCCCTAACAGTTGCAGGAAATGCCTTGCTGGTCTGGGAACATGAGGTGAAAAAGACCTGGCTATTTGAATCAGGCTGTCCACCCTGTCCTGAGGAAGATAGGCCATTCCTGTCCATGTATCCAATTCTGCCCCTATGAACTTGACAACTGCACCGGTCCTAGGACAGACTTCTTTTGATTCACTAAGAACCCCAGGGAAGACAGGGTGGTCTGAGTGACAGAGAACCTCTCTCACTTGTTGCTGTGACTGGCCTACAGTTAGCCAGTCATCCAGTTAGGGGAATACTGACACCCCTAGCCACCTTAGGTGTGCCACGATGACAGCTAGGCATTTTGTGAATACCCCGAAGCAGATGTTAGTCCGAAGGGCATTGTTCTAAATTGATAATTTATTTATTTATTTATTCATATATCAGATTTACAAACCTTTGAGTCAGAGACTCATTTACAAAGGCACCTCATCGCAAGGGAGGGGAGACAACATAATTGTGAAGCAAGACAGTGGGAACAGCACAGGTGATACACAAATAGCATATATATAACAGGCATTTCAAGAGTAAGTGAATATAGCCAAGTTGCAGAAGAGCTCATGAAAAGGATAAATCATACAGGGACAAGTTGGATTTGAAGGCACACTCGGATAGCCCTAGGACAGGCAACTACAGCTACAGTACTTTCGTGAGGTGTTTGCGTGAGAAGGCGGTTGAAGAGGCCAATTTTGGGGATGTTTGTGATGCGCATGGGGAGGGAGTTGTACGCAGAAGCGGTGCTCTGTGGTGGAAGGACCTTTGTGCAAGTGAGGTCCTGGCTCTGGGCACCTGGAAGGTGGCTTTGTTGGTATTACGGGTGGCGACCGAGTGGGAGGCCCGTGAAGCTTGTGTAGCTACTCCATGTGGGCATAACTCAAGTAGAGCCTTTTTGCCAGTATACAAGTGTGGTATTGCATGCCTTCAAAATTGAGTATGTTTGAGGTGGAAGAGCTGGCATGTGTGAGTTCTGCTGGGGCACTGTCAGGAGCCTGCAGGCTTTGTTGATGAGATCTGTATTTTAGTGAGGGCAGTAGGGTCAGCTGCTGCGAGATGGGGAGTCCGTAGTCAACCAGAGACAGGATGGAGGAAGAGATAGCCAGCCGTAGGGCGACCTCACCGGGAGGCAGTCTTTGTGACGTATAGGAGTCAATCTGGGCATTCATGGCAGAGGACAACGCACTGACATGGGCATGGTAGGAGAGAGCCGAGTCAAAGGTGATGCCCAGGTATTTGTATGCTGATACCTGCTCAAGGGGGTGGAGGGTGCTGGGAATGATGCAAAGGGGAGCATTTTTGGAGTTACTCTGTGTGCAAAGATCATTGATTTTGTCTTTTTGAGATTCAGAACCAGGCGATGGTCGAGGAACCATTTTTCAGCTTGGCTGAAGGAGAGTTGCAGGGAGCTCTGGAGGGTGAGTGGGTCGGGGTGCGAGGCAACTAGGACTGCATCGTCAACATAAAGAAGCAGTTTGCCTGTACAGGAGCTGGGAAGGGTGTTTAAAAAGAGACTGAATAATGTGGGGCCCAGGATGGAGCCTTGTGGGACCCCGGAGCATACAGGCAGTGCAGTAGAAAGGGTTCCATTTAATTTAACCCGTTGGGATCTATTCCTGAGGTAACTGGAGAACCAGGTCAGAGGGCCAGATGAGAGACCCAACTGGCGGAGGGTGTCAAGCATTAATGGGTGACTCACAGTGTCGAAGGCCTTAGATAGGTCTATGAACACTGCCCCAGCAATCTCCTGCATCTAGTGCAGAGTGTATTTGGTGGGAAAATTCCAGTAGGGCTGTGGTGGTGCTGTGACCGGGCGGAAGCCGAGTTGCTCTGGGGCAAAGTATGTTGTAGTTGGATAGGTAATCCACGAGTTGTGTGGACACTATTTTCTCCAGAGTTTTGGGGGATGGAGATAGGTCTATAGTTGTTGGGTATTGTGCGGTCTCCATTTTTATGGACAGGGGTGATTTCGCCTGTTTCCATGCACTCGAACTGGCCGAGGCACAGGGAGCGATTAAGTAGGTCAGTGAGGGGCTAGCATGACATCCAGTGTCAGTGGAGCATCCTGAGTCAAGGGGGTCACTGCACGGGTTGTGGGAGGTGAGGGTTTTTAGGAGGAGTGGTTTAGCATCTTGGGAGGAGATAGCCTTGAAGAGAAAAGGGGGGCGTGAAGCAGCTGGGAGGTTGGTTATAGGGACGGGGTCAAAGAAGATAGTAGGAAGGACTGCACTAAGGTCTGAGAAAGTTGTGTTGAGGCAGTCAGCAACACATGATAATGGCCTGATGGTGACCTGAATCTGAAGTACTTTCTGTGAGACCTTCTGATTGGGATGTAAAAGTAAGGATCTTTTATGTCCAGGGATGCTAGCCAGTCTCCCAGCCTCAGGGTAGGTAGTATGGTGAACAGAGTGACCATCCGGAATTTTGGTTTTGCTAGATGCTTATCCAGGTATCTAAGGTCCAGAATGGCATGCCACTCCCCTGTTTTCTTTAATGTAAGGAAGTATCTGGAGTACAGGCCCTTGCCTCTTTGAATGGCAGGGACTGGTTCTACCGCCTGAAGCAGAAGGGATGAAACTTCCTTTTCCAGTAGGGTTGTTTCTGATGGGGAAGAGGACTTGAAGGCCCTTGATCTCAGCCTTGGTCTGGTTTTGAAGCTGAGGACCAAACCCTGGCCCACTACTTCCAGAACCCACTTATCTGTGGTGATGTTTTTCCATTCCTGGAAGTAGTGGGCCAGTCTGCCCCCTACTGGTAATGGGGAGGCGACCCGGACATTCTGCTCAGGGAGTCTGTTTTGACTGAGCTACAGGTTGGACAGTGGGGCTAGTGTGGCCAGTGCCCCTCCTACCCCTGCCCCTAAAGTATCCCCTAGGCTGGTACTGGAGAAAAACTTGGGGCTGAAAATAAGGCCTGTAAGGAGTCCTGCCCCTGCCACCCCTCGAGTGGTGTCTCTGGGGGTTGGTAGATCTCTCCTTTACTGCTGCACTTTGGTAAACAAATTTATAGTCATCCATTTATTTCATAAAAGCCTCTGTTTGTTCTCCAAACAGAGACACCGGGTCACAGGGGAACTCCAAGGCCTTGTTTTGTGTGTCCTGTGAGTGGTTAGTGGTTCTAAGCCATGTAAACCTTCTCAGAGACACTGCTGAAGCCATCTGCCTGGATGCAGTGTCACTGGCATCCACTGCCTTCATAAATTGGGTCTTAAATGCTTCAATAACCCTCTTAACCGCTTCTTCCGGGTCAGCAGCCATTGGAGAGAGAACTGACTTGGCAATTTCCAGTACAGTGGACCACACAGATTTTTGATATATAGCTAAATATGCCATATAGCATGCCTGCCTAATGGCCAGGGAGGATCCTAGATAAATCTTCTTGGCTACTGAATCCATCTTCCCGGAATCTTTTTCAGGAGGGTGGGAGGCCAGAGGGATGCCAGCTTTGTCACAAGCTGCAGCCTGTATCACACCTTCATGACTGGGGTGACCAAACAAAAATTCAGCCCCAGCCTTATCCACCCAGTACTTTCTGTCCACTTTCTTATCAGTAGCAGGGACAGAAGTAGGATTCTCTAAAATGTTCATGGTCTGCCTCCTCAAGATTTGTGTAAGGGGAGAAGCAGCCATTTTGATGCAGGGACGTCCATCATCTCTTTATAGTCTTCCTCCTCCTCATCTTCCTGAGATGGGAGGTCGAGAGACTGGGCCACTTGCTTCATAAAAGCAAAGTATAAAGAAAAATCTTAATTTCCCTTATTAGGGGAATCAGGCCTGTGGGGATCAGGGGAGATGTCTGGCTCTATTTTTATTTATTTATTTAGATTTTGTTGGTCCGGTAAGCCCACTGGGCCTAGAAGTCCCTTTTTCAGGGGCAAGGGGGGAGGGGAATACAGATGGTAAGCAACTGAGATTGAACCTTGAACCAGATTAAGCTGTTGATGGTATTTTTAGTGAATGAGGGAAATTTGGCCAGAACACCAGGGAAATTCTGCTACTCTTTTCGATAAGTACCATGGGATCTTTAACATCCACCTGAACGACCACCAATCCAAGTAGATGGGACCTCGGTTTAACGTCTCATCTGAAAGACGGCACCTCAGAAGTGCAGCACCCCCCTCATGCTGCACTACAATGTTAGTATTGGGATACTAACCCAAGTGCCAGATGTGGGAACTGAACCCACAACCCTCTGATCTTCCGGCCTCAGAAGCGAGTGTGCTACCTACTGGGCCACTGACACTGTCATCATAGTCACTGTCCCCGTAATCCTCTTCTGGTTCTTCACCAAGACCAGTATCTTCAAATTGTTCCCCACCTAGGTCTATTAAACCGGGGACTTGTGAACGGGGAGTTCGTGGAACTGTTTTTCAACCAGAAGAAAAAATTACTCACCATAGTAATGTTGTTTCTTCTAATGGAGTCTTGCTGTATTCTGACTACATGCAGTTAGCCCCAGCACTTGAACTGCTCCAGAGAGTAAAGGGTTTACTATGCAAATGCACAGAACGTTGAGCTCGAGCTCGGTTTTCAAACCTCTGTCTGTGGTACTCTGAAGCGTAACCCTCTGATTCTTACGAGCCCTAAACTAACTCAAAGGAAGAAACTGTTTCCAAAATGTTGTGGCAAATGGCAAAACAAAGCTTTAGGGTCAGAAGACTCAAGTCGAGAACACCCAAAAAGAACACAACAGGTAGTGATTTACCAAAATGCTTAATAACAAACTAAAAGAAACCCCCTAAGAGATGGAGGCATGTCCAATACACCTCTGCGGTGCAGCACTGTGCCTGTCCAACCATATCCCAAAACTACTTGGTTCCAGGAGGGGAGGGAGGTCAGAATACAGCAAGACTCCATTAGAAGAAACAACATTACTATGGTGAGTCATTTTTTCTTCAAACAACATGAAGTCTTGCTGCATTCTGACTACATGCAGACTACCAAGCAGTACCCCCTTCGAGGAGGGAGTCACAGAATATATTTTGGGAACATGCTGTGCAGCACAGTTGTGCCAAACCTAGCATCACTTCGTGACTGGACGTCCAAAGAGTAATGCCTGGTAAAAGTGTAAACAGATTTCCAGATAGCTGCTTTGCATATGCCCACTAAAGGTATATCTCTAGCTGCTGCGACCGAAGCAGCTGTACCACTGGTAGAATGAGCCCTCAGGCTAAGGGAGGTTCCTTCCCAAGCAGAATTGAATACAAGAGACAATCCACCTGGCAACAGACCTCTTGGTGGCAGGTTTGCCCTTTCCCACTTCACCATAAGTGAGAAACAACCGAGATTAGTCCTTCTTATGGGCCTTAGTATGCTCAATATAGTAACTAAGAGCCCTTTTTACATCAAGACTGTGTAACCTTCTCTCCCCAGAGGAAGAATGATCAGTGAAAAACACAGGCAAAGCCATAGACTGATTTAGATGAAAGTCTGACACCACCTTGGGAATAAACTTTCCATTGGTGTGGAGGACCACCTTATCCCTATGAAAGGCCTATAATTCACTGATTCTCCTGGCAGAGGTAATAGCTACCAGGAACACAGTCTTCCAAGTCAAGTATTTCAGTTCAGCTGAAGACAAAGGTTCAAAAGGGGGCTGCATAAGCTGTGCAATACAGATGTTCAGGTCCCAAGAAGGAGTAGGCTCCCTAAAGGGAGGACTGACATGAACCAAACCTTTGAAAAATTTCTTAAAGACTGGATGAGAAGCTAAGGAAGAACTCTTACCAGCAGAAAGGAAGGCAAACACAGCTGCCAAATGTACCTTGAGAGTAGTAGGCCGGAGGCCTAAACTATTAAGATGCACCAAATAATCCAATACAGTGGCAATACCAGCCAGCTACGGCTTAGTATACCTCTGGGAACACCAAAACCCAAATCTTTTCTATTTGAAGTTGTAAGTCTTTCTAGCAGCAGGTTTCCTGCTAACCTTTAAAATATCCATAACTAATTCAGAAAGGCGCAAGCTTGCACATTCTAGCTCTTCAAGAGTCAGGCCTTGAGCCTGAGAGTCTGAAGACTGGGATACAGAATCCTCCTCTGAGAGGAGGCGAGGCGATTGTGTCGTCTGGGAAGACACAAGGGCTGTGTTGCTGACAGTAACAACAGTAGAGGATAACAAGGCTGTCTGGCCCAATCTGGAGCCACCAGAATCACCTTGTAAGGCTGAGACCTGATTTTGATCAGGACCCTGAATATCAGAGGAAAAGCATAAAGAAACCTGCTTGTCCAATTCAGTAGAAGAGCATCCTGAGGGGCAGGGTCCAGAAGGTGTGGTCTGCAACAATATAGGGGAAGTTGATGATTGTCCGGGGCTGCAAAGAGATCCATCTCTCGAGTGCCCCATCTCTTGAAGATGGCTCGGAGAACTAGAGGATTCAGGGACCATTCGTGATGTCCCTGGGAAATTCTGCTCGGAGCATCTGCAAGAATGTTGTCCTTCCCTGGGAGATGCACAGCCAGCGGGGAAGCTTGAAGGGAATAAGCTAGAGACCATACCTTCATGGCCGCTGTGCACAAGGCTGAGGACCGAGTGCCTCCCTGTTTGTTGATGTACCACATGGTTGTGGTATTGTCCGTCCTGATTTGCACCACTTTGCCCTGAACAAAGGTTGAGAATGTCTGAAGTGCCAGAAGAAAAAAATACTCACCTTAGTAATTATGTTTCTTCTAATGGAGTCTTGCTGTATTCTGACTATTGCAGTTAGCCCCGGCCTATAAACTGCCCCGGAGAACAAAGGGTTAACTTTCTATGCAGAGCATAGAATGCTGAGCTTGAGCTCGGTTGAGGTCTCTGTCTGGAGCCCTTTGAAATCCAACCGTCAGATTCTTAAGAGCAAAAACTCACTAACTATCCTATGTGGAAATTGTAAAATTTTTACTAGCCAACTGCCAACAAAAAGTTTTGGATTCCCAAAGGAAGACTCCAGTCAGGAAACCCAAAACCAAAAACCAATCCAAATAAGTTAATGATAAAATAAACACCCAAACAAAAAGATGGTGTAACAGGAGCACCCCTGAGATGCAACACTGCACCTGCCCACCCACTTCCCAAAAACAGGTTCTGAGAGGGGAGGCAGGGAGGGAGGGAGGTCAGAATACAGGACTCCATTAGAAGAAACATAATTACTAGGGTATTTTTTTCTTCAAACAACATGAAGTCTTGTTGTATTCTGACTATTGTAGACTACCAAGCAGTACATCCATGAAGGAGGGACAGAACCTACTTTGGGAATAGGCTCTGAAGTACTGCTGTGCCGAACTGAGCATCACTCCTAGCCTGGCTATCCAGAGAGTAATGCTTGGTAAAGGTATGGACTGTTTTCCAGGTGGCTGCTTGACACATTTCTAAAAGAGGAATATCCCTGGCAGCAGCCAGGGAAGCAGCTGTACCTCTGGTGGAATGAGCCCTCAGGCCTGAGGGTGGAATTTTTCGTAGTTTCTCATAGCAGAATTGTATACAAGAGACAATCCACCTGGCAATAGTTCTCTTGGTGGCAGGTTTGCCCTTCCCCACTTCTTCATAAGTGAGGAACAACTGCAGGGAATCAAACTTGTGACCCTTGGTATGCTCTATATAGTAGCTAAGGGCCCTTTTAACATCTAAACTGTGTAGCCTCCTCTCTCCTGAAGAGGAATGATCAGTGAAGAAAACAGGAAGAGACAGACTGGTTCAGGTGAAAATCTGAAACCGCTTTGGGCAAGAACCTTCTATTGGTTCTAAGGACCACTTTATCCCTATGAAAGGAGATAAAATCAGGTTCCACTGACAGGGCTTGCAGTTCACTGGTACGTCTGGCAGAGGTAATGGCTACTAAAAACACAGTTTTCTAAGTCAAGTACTTAAGCTCTACTGAGGACATAGGCTCAAAGGGAGGTAGCATCAATTGAGCAATACAAACATTTAAATCCCAGGCAGGGGCAGGGTCTCTGAATGGAGGATTGGTATGAAGCAATCTTTTGAAAAATTTACAGAACACAGGATGAGATGATAGTGAGGAAGACTTCCCCACTGACAGAAAAGCAGAGACAGCTGACAACTGTACTGTGACAGTAGCTGGTCTGAGGCCTAGGCCCTTAAGATGGACCATATAATCCAGAACTGTAGGCAATACAGCAGTGTCCGGGGAAATATGCTGCTTAGAACACCAAATGCTGAATCTCTTCCATTTGGAGTTATAGGTCTTTCTAGTGGCGGGCTTTCGAGAAGCTTTGAGGATGTCCAGAACCCCGTGAGACAACTGCATATCTGAACACTCTAACTCTTCAAGAGCCATGCCTTGAGACTGAGAGACTGAAGATTGGGGTACCAAATCCTCCCCTGAGAGGAGGTTACCAGGTTGTAATTCCTGGGAAGAGACAGGGGAAGATGGACTGCTATGGACAGTAACAGGGGGTTCCAAGGCTATCTGGCCCAATATGGAGCAATCAGAATCACTTTGCAAGGTTGTGACTTTATCTTGACTAAAACTTTGAACAGTAGAGGAAAGGGAGGGAAAGCATACAGAAATTTCCCATCCCAGTTTAGAATCAGAGCATCCAGAGGGACTGAGCCCAAGACTGGGGGTCTGCAACAAAAGAGAGGAAGTTGGTGACTGTCTGGGGCTTCAAAGAGATCTATCTCTGGAGTGCCCCACCATGAAAAAAAATCACCTTCAAGACCAGAGGGTTCAGGGACCATTCGTGATGGCCCTGTGAAATCCTGCTCAGTGCATCTGCTAGCACATTGTCCTTCCCTGAAGATGGACTGCTATCAGAGAGGTTTGCAGGGAATAAGCCAAGGACCACAACTTCATGGCTTCTGTGCACAAGGATGTAGACCGCGTGACTCCCTGCTTGTTGATGTACCACATGGTAGTGGTGTTGTCTGTTCTGACTTGAACCACCTTGTTCTGCACTGACTGAGAGAAAGCTCGCAGGGCCAGAAAAAATGCCCTGAGTTCTAGGAGATTGATATGGAGAAGGGATTCCTAAGGGGACCACAGTCCCTGGGCAGTGAGGGCCCCCAGATGGGTTCCCCAGCCCAGGAGGAAAGCATCCGTGGTAAGTACCACTGAATGAGACTGAGTGGCAAATGGGACCCCTTGCCTTAAATTGTCCTGATCCCGTCACCACTGAAGGGCTTGGATCAGGGTCCGAGTCACTGGGATCAGTTTGGTAAGGGAATCCTTCCTTTGGGACCAAAAGGCCCTCAGATGGAACTGAATGTCCCTCATCTGGAATCTTGCCCCTTGGACCACTGCTGTAGAGGCTGCCATGTGGCCTAAGAGCTGGAGGAAATGCCTTGCTGGTCGAGACACCTGAAGGCTGAAGGAAGAAGCCAGTTCTATAAGAACTCTTGCCCTTTCCAAGGGAAGAAAGGCTCTTGCTTTGACAGTATCCAGCTCTGATCCTATAAAGGTAAGGAGCTGCACTGGATCCAGAACTGACTTGGGAAGGTTGAGAAGAAATCCTAGAGAAGTAAGCACTTGCTGGGTCACTTGCAGGTCTGACTTGACTTGGTCTGGGGACTGGCCCACTATGAGCCAGTCGTCCAGATATGGAAAAATGGAAATCTTTTACCTCCTTAGAAGGGCAACTACTACTGCCAGGCACTTTGTGAAACCCCTTGAGGCTGAAGTTAGGCTAAAGGGCATTGCTCTGAACTGATAGTGGCCTGAGGGCAACTTGAACCTGAGGTACTTTCTGTGGGAGCACCTGATGGGAATGTGAAAATAGGCATCTTTGAGGTCCAGGGAGGCTAGCCAGTCCCCTGGCCTTATAGAGGGAAGGATTATTCCCAGAGTTAACATATTGAACTTTGGTTTTAAAAGATGTTTGTTTAGGTATGTTAGCTCTAGGATGGGTCGCCACTCCCCTGTCTTTTTTGGGGTAAGGAAGTACCTGGAGTACAGAACTTTGCCCCAGTGTA
Organism: Neoceratodus forsteri; assembly: GCA_016271365.2. NCBI lineage: Eukaryota > Metazoa > Chordata > Ceratodontiformes > Ceratodontidae > Neoceratodus > Neoceratodus forsteri. The sequence goes on from CM028130.1 coordinate 366,276,024, forward strand.
GGGTAGGTACTCTCTCTATGGCTCTTAAAACCAGCAGAGATGAAACCTCTGCCTCTAGGACAAGGGTTTCTGAGAGACCTGCAAGTGGAAAAGATCTGGCTCTCATCTTGAAAATTTTTGAAGCTGAGAACCAGTCCCTGGTTTACTACTTCCAGGACCCATTTGTCTGATGTAATAGACATCCAGTCCTGGACAAAGTGAGACAGCCTGCCCTCTACTGGAATAGGAGAGTCGACCGGGCAGGCCCATCAGGATGTCTGCCTGGAGGGGCCTTAGGCTGAGGAGTGGATGCAGCCCTGCTCATCCCCCTTCTGCCTCTCCCTCTGAAGAACTCACTCTGTGAAAAGGAAGAAGAGGCCTGTGGCTGGTAAAAAGGCCTATGAAAAGGCCTGCCCCTGCCCCTAGACTACTGCCTTTGAGGAGCTGCCTGCCTCTCTTTGGCCTGAGCACTCCTGTAAGTGGTCCTGTACTCATCCATTTTCTTCATGTAATTCTCTGTCTGCTCCCCAAGCAGAGAATTACCCACTACAGGAAAATCCATGGCCTTAGCCTGGGTATCCTGCAAAGGCTAGTACGTCTGAGCCAAGCCATTCTCCGAAGAGCCACAGATGTAGCCATGACTCTTGATGACACATCATTGGAGTCCACAGCAGAATGAAACTGAACTTTTGATGCCTCAATCCCATCTGCAGCCACCTCCTCCAGCTCCTTGGCTAGCTGGGGGGAGGCCTGTTTAGCCAGTGTCAGTACAGTGTTCCACCTGGACTTCTGGTACTTGGCTGTATAGGCCATATAATTCGCCTGCCTGTGTCCCAAGGAAGATGCCATGTACTGTTTTTTTTGCCATGGCATCAATCTTCCTGGAGTCTTTGTCTTGGGGGTATGAAGCTAAGGGAGTGTTTGCCTTGTCACAGGCAGCAGCCTGCACTACCCCAACATGGCTGCATTGCTGGTATAAAAACTCCGTATCTGAGCTTGATAGTGTGTACCTCTTGTCCATCCTTCTGTCAACAGGGGGTACATAATTGGGAGACTTCAGGATTTTTTGTGTCCGTTTCCCAAAGGATTTGTGAAGGGGAACAGACAATCTCCTGGACTCTGGGATGTCCATCATTTCCACATAATCAGGCTCCTCCTAATCCTCCATTGCCTCCTAGAAAGCTGGAGGGTTTCAGCCACTTTTCTGTAAAACAAAAAATGGGAAGGGGACTCAGAAAGCCTAGGAGGGGATACACCAGAAGGTCTGTCTGGGGAGATGTCTAGTTCCACAGGCACATCCAGACTTTCATCATCATCACCATCATCTTCAAACTCCCTTCCTTCTCAAACTCCGGTTCATAAAAATCTTCAGGGGTATAATCTTGAACCGGGGGAACCGATCGAACCCCTGCAAAAAGGTGTCGGATTGGTCAGAACCGGGCGAAGCGATTCCACAATTTGAATCACTCTGGCTATTTCCTCGGCGCTCGGAACATGAACCTCTGGATCCGAACCGGTCGATTTTTCTTTGCGTTTCCTTTTTGTAGGAACCGACCCCTCAGGATTGGCTCTCCTCTTGTCCAAAGAAGTATCGCCCTGGTCAGAAGGCACTCATTCTGGTTCGGTCGGAACCGAACCGGGCTGGCCATCCGGGTCAGCGGACTTCTCGGCCTCCTTTTCCCTCAGTTTACCTAATCTCTTTTCAAAGGTAGATTTAGGAAAATTTTTACGAATTTGGCAGTCTGTATCGACGTGTTCAAACCCCAGACAAAAAACACAGGTGGTGTGGGAGTCGGCCTTAGCAAAGACCTCCCCACACTCAATGCAGTGCTGAAACCCAGTGGGCCTGTTTTTTTTTCCTTGGGTTTCTCAGACATGGCCAACCTAACCAAACTTACCCTTTTTATGGCAACCGCCAGGCAAGACTCCCTTATCAGCTACTAACCGTGTCACGGGTCTTGGAAAAAAACATTCAAAAACACATTTTTTTTTTTTAGAACCAAAACCGTTACGGTTTTTAACCGGTAACCACACTCTAAAGTAAAACACAAGGATTTAGTATAAATGATCGGTTCAGCCGAACCTATCTAACACTTTACAATTTCCACACAGAAAAATAGAACAAAACCTATCTAGTACTCACGGTGCCACAGACAGAGACTGAACCAACTATGCGGAAATAAATTCGGTAACCGAGACTTTAACTGACTTTAGAACCGAGCTGAAGGAGAAATCTCCGGAGCGACTGTTCAGTGAGGCGGAGTAAAGAATCTGACAGTTGGATTTCAAAGGGCTCCAGACAGAGACCTCAACTGAGCTCGAGCTCAGCATTCTATGCTCTGCATAGAAAGTTAACCCTTTGTTCTCCGGGGCAGTTTAAAGGCTAGGGCTAACTGCAATACTCAGAATACAGCAAGACTTCATGTTGTTTGAAAGACAGCTCTTAATTCCAGAAGATTTATGTGCAGAAGGGACGCCTGGTGAGACCAAGTTCCCTGAGCTGTAAGATGGTCTAGGTGGGCTCCCCACCCCAGCAGGGAGGCATCTGTGGTGAGAGTCACAGAAGGGACCTGGCTGATTAAGGTGACACAATGTCGAAGATGGTCTTCCTCCAGCCACCACTGGAGGGCCTGGACTACAGTTTGAGAGACTGGAACCAGTTTGGAGAGAGGATCCTTTTCTGAGACCAGTAAGATCTGAGATGAAACTGAATATCTCTCATCGGAAACCTTGCTCCCTGAACTACTGCAGTGGAAGCTACCACGTGGCCCAGCAGTTGTAGAAAGTGTCTGGCTGGATGAGACACTAGAGGATGAAACGAGGAGGCCACAGTGACCAGTGACTGAACCCCTGAGAGAGGAAGAAAATCCCTTGCCTGAATAGTGTCTATTTCCACCCCATGAAGGTGAGAAGCTGGGCTGGTTCTAGAACAGACTTCTCTAGATTTAGCTAGAAGTCTTTGAGTGACCTCTAAAGCTGACTTGATTTGGTCTGAGGACTGGCCCACTAGAACCCAGTCATCCAGATATGGGAACAGAAGGATGCCCTGCCTCCTGAGGAATGCAACCACTACTGCAAGACATTTTTGTGACCACTCTTGGTGCAGATATTAGGCCGAAGGGCATGGCCCTGAATTGATAATGGCCTGAGGGCAACTCAAACCTGAGGTACTTTCTGTGGGAAGGTCCGATAGGTATGTGGAAATAGGCATCCTTGAGATCCAGGGAGGCTAGCCAGTCTCCTGGTCTCAGAGAGGGAAGAATTACTCCCAGAGTCACCATTTTGAATTTTGGTTTTGTCAAATGTCTGTTCAGGTACCTTAAATCTAAGATGGGTCACCACTCCCCTGTTTTTTAGGAGGTAAGGAAGTATCTGGAATACAGTCCTTTTCCCCTGTGACAAAGAGGTACCTTCTCTACTGCTTGCAAAAGCAAAAGAGAGGAGACTTCTGCCTCTAAGGCCTTTGTCTCCAAGGGAGACAGAGGACTGAATGACCTTGCTCTCATTCTTGGGAACCTTTTGAAACTGAGAGCAAGCCCCTGGCTCACTACTTCCAGGACCTACTTGCCTAAAGTAACAGACTCCCAGGCCTAGGAGTAGTGAGCTAGCCTGCCCCCTACTGGGATTGGGGAGGCGACCCTGACCGACACCTCAGGGTGTCTGCTTGGCAGGGGGCTTAGACTGAGTAGCTGATGGGGTCCTAGTTACTCCCCATCTACCTCTTCCCCTAAAGAACCCCCTCTGCTGAAAAGAAGAGGAGGAGGCCTGAGTTTGGTAAAAAGGCCTGTGAAAAGGCCTGCCGTTGCCCCTAAACTGCTGCCTCTGAGGAGTGATCTGCTTTTCTTTGGCTGCAGCACTCCTATAGGTGGTCCTGTACTCGTCCATCTTTTCCAGGTAATTCTCTGTTTGATCCCCAAAAAGAGAATTACCTGCTACAGGAAAATCCATGGCCTTAGCCTGGGTATCCTGTGAGCGGTTGGTACACCTAAGCCAAGCAAATCTCCTCACAGAGATAGATGTAGCCATTACCTTGAAATGAACATCATTAGAATCTACAGCAGCATGGAAATGCACTTTAGATGCCTCTATACCATTTGCAGCCACCTGCTCCAGCTCCTTGGCTAGCTGGGGGGGAGGGGCATTCCTAGCCAGTTCCACAACCATATCTCACATTGATTTCTGGTACCTAGCTGTATATGCCATGTAGTTAGATTGTCTGAGTCCCAAAGAGGTTGCCAAGTACTGTTTTTTTGCCATTGCATCCACTTTCCTGTAATCCTTGTCGGGGGTGGGTGGGGGTGAGATGCCAGAGGAATGTTAACCTTGTCACAGGCTGCAGCTTGTACTACCCCAACATGGCTGCAGTGATTAATAAGGAATTCCGTCCAAGGACCTGACAAAGTATACTTCCTGTCCATTATTTTTTCCACAGGAGGTATGGATGTAGGAAACTATAAATTTTTTTGTGTCTGTTTCCCCAAGGATTTGTGTAAGGGGATAGACACCCTTTTTTGACTCCGGTACATCTATCATCTCTAAGTAGTCAGGTTCTTCCTGATCCTGTTCAGTCTCTTCCAAAGGAAGCTGAAGAGTCTCAGCCACTTTCTTGTAAAACAAGAAATGGGAAGGGGACTCAAAAAGCCTGGGAGGAGAAACCTGAGAGGGCTTGTCTGGGGGGATGTCAGGCTCTACCTGCCCATCTAGGCCCTCATCCTCTTCATCGTAATCTTCCTCCTCCTCCCAATAGCCCTCATCGTAAGCTTCAGGTTCTATACCTGAAGCAGACATTTCTGACTAAACCGGCCTGCTTTAAACCGAAGCCGATTCGGTCGGAACCGAGCAAAGCGACTGGACTATCGAAATTGCTTTTGCTATCTCTTCAGCGGTTGGACCATGGGGAGCCAGATCCAAACCGGCTGATTTACTCTTTCTTTTACTCGGAACCGATTCCACAGAATTGGCTCTCCGTTTGCCTGAGGAGGTATCGCCCAGGACAGTGGGCACCTCCTCAGGTTCGGTTGCAACCAAACCGGGCTGGCCATCCAAGTCAGCGGACTTCTCAGCCTCCCTCTCCCTTAGCCTACTCAAACGTTAATCCAGAGTGGGTTTGGGAAAGTTCTTGCATATCTGGCAGTCTTCTTTGAGGTGGTCAAACCCCAGACAGTACACACATGTGAGATGAAGGTCGGCCTTAGCAAAGGCTTCCTTTCACTTGGTACAGTGCTGAAACCCAGTGGGTCCGGTTTTCTGTTTGGGTTTCCTCAGACATGCCTTCCAATCTAAAGTCACCCCAAACAGCGGTTAAGCCAGGTGACTACAACTTATTGGTTCCAACCGTGTCACGGGTCGGTTAAAAAAAATCCTAAAGGCCGGATTTTTTTAGGAACCGATAAGTACCGCAAAAACCACACAGTCAACCAAAAAATACAGTACACTACAGAATGGGGTTTGGTTCCAAACCGGACCGACCGGCAAAGAACCGAAAATAAAACAATTTCTTTAAAAAACAACCACTACCTACAACTACCACTTACTGGTACCGAGACAGAGGCAAGAATACCGATATTCTGAAGAAATGGTTTGAAAGAACCGACCGATTCAAACTATTACCGAACCGAAGCGCAGGAAGGATCTCCGGAGCAACTTCACAGTTAGGCGGGGTAAGAAATCTGACAGTTACTCTTCAGACTACCACAGACAGAGGTTTGAAAACTGAGCTCGCGCTCAACGTTCTATGCCTTTGCACAGAGTTAATCCTTTACTCTCCGGAGCAGTTCAAGTGCTGGGGCTAACTGCATATAGTCAGAATACAGCAAGACTTCATTGTTGTTTGAACCAGAGACTGCAAGGACTTACTAAGTCCTGATCACATTCGCGATCTCTTCAGCAGAAGGAATCGCTGTAGAAACCAGTTGCGGTTCCTGGTGCTTTTCTTTTCGCTTTTTTCTTAACCGCAACGGCTGGTTCAGCAGCCTTATCCACGGTTCTTTTCTTTATGGAACTATCGCCCCTGTCACAGGGCAGTCCCTCCGGTTCAGTGGACTATTCAGTGGCCAGGTTACTAACATACTAACATACTAAAATGCCAGCAGAATAGGTCTAATGGTCTTTCGCGTCTGCTCATTTGGTCAGCCCCCACCCCGGGAGATGACCTTGCTGCCCCCCTCACCTTCACTGGCTTCTTCCTTCCCAGTTCCGGATATTCTTGCTGCACTGGATTTTGCTTCCAGAACCCTTCCCCTGTACCTGTCCCACCCCCTCTTGAGCCCCTCCACTGTCTCTGCCTCCACCAGCCCCCTGGGCAGCGCATTCCATGGCTCCACCACCCTCTCAGTGAAGTAGCACCTCCTCCTTTCTCTCCTTAATCTTCCCCCCTCCAGCTTCCACCCATGCCCTCTAGTTGCCCCCTCCTCCTTCTTCCTTCGAAGCACCCTGACTGCTCCTCCCCTATTTACCCCCTTCATGTACCTGAAGACCTCTATCTTGTCCCACCCAGTCCCTTCTCTCTTCCAATGTGTACATATTTAGCTCTTCAAGCCTCTCCCCATAGGTCTTGTCCCTCAAGCCCCAAATCATTTTGGTTGCCCTCCTCTGGACCCTCTCCAGGAGTTTAAAGTCCCTCTTTAAGTGTGGCCTCCAAAACTGCATGCAGTACTCGAGGTGCGGCCTCACCAAGCAGTTATACAGAGGGAGTATCACTTTCCTCCTTCTGGAGGTGATCCCCTAGCGATGCATCCCAGCATCCTGTTGGCCTTGGCTGCTGCCCTCCTACAAGTCTCCGAGTTGTTCATCTTGACATCCACCACCACCCCCACGTCCCTCTCAGCCATCAAGACTTGTAGCATCCCCGGTGTACACTTGGCCTGGGTTTCTGGCCCCTAGGTGTAGTACCTTGCATTTCCTGTATTGAACCTCAGCTTCCACTTTCTAGACCATCTTTCCAGAGCCTCCAGGTCCCCTGTAGGCCACCCTCCCATCCACCACCGCCCCCAGTTTTGAGTCATCCGCAAAGAGACTCATCTCACTCCTGATACCTGTCCTTATGTCAGAGACGTAGGCGTTGAACAGGAGGGGCCCAAGGACTGATCCCTGTGGGACCCCACTAATGACCCTCCTTGGGGATGAGACTATCCCACCAACTACGACCCTCTGGGTCCGGTCCTGGAGCCAATTGCCTATCCATCTGATCATCTGGTTCCCCACCCCAATTACTCCCAGCTTATTCAACGGGTCCTCATGAGGAACAGAGTCAAATGCCTTGCTGAAGTCTAGAAAGAGGACGTCCACTGGTCTACCCAGGTCCAAGGCACTCGTCACCCAGTCATAGAACTCCACAAGGTTTGTCTGACACGATTTCCCCGTGACGAATCCATGCTGTCTATCGTCCAGGAACCCTTTAGCAGGTTAGCAGCCTTATCAATCATTTTTTCCCTTAGTCTCTTCAAATGCCTTTCAAGGCTGGACTGAGGGAAATTAGCACAGATTTCAGTCTGTCTGTAGGTGGTCAGACCCCAGACAGAACAAACAAATTAAATGAGGATCAGCCTTTGCAAACAGTTCCCCGCACTCTGTGCAGTGCTGGAAACCTGTGGGTCCTGTTCTCTTTTTTTGGTTTCTGTTACATAAGAAAATTTAAACTGAGAACCAAACAGACCCCCCCCCACACACACACACACTGGTTGTTACACCGTAAAAAAAACAGGCTTTTTAGATACATAAATCCAGGAGTTAACCTGGTTGAAATAAGGGACCCACTAACCGGGAATTACTCCGGTAAAAGTTTTAAATAGCTAACCGACTATACAGAGTCAGAATATATCAAATTAACTAAAAATAATATGAAAAACAAAATAAGGGAACTGTCGGTTTCCCCTCGGTTAAAGAACCGGTGAGAAAAACGACTACTCACCCCTAATCACTAAAATCTAAATAATTACTACCTGCATACCAAGGACAATGATAAGAATATCAAATAAAATAAATTTACTGAGGTATAAACTGAGAAAAATAAACTTTCTTCAAGAGGTGAAGGAGAGCTCTCTGGAGACATCTTACTGAGGCAAGCAGAGTAAAGAATCTGACGGTTAGAGGTTGTTTACTAGGGAGAGTGGTTTGAAAACTGAGCTCGAGCCTAGCATTCCCTCATTTGCATATGTTCTATTAACCATTTAGGCTCCAGGGCAGTCCTATGATGAGACCATACTGCATAAGTGAGAAAACAGTAAGATTTCCTGGGGTTTGAAGGGGCAAAAGAAATGAAAGAAGAGCTGTGGGGAAACAAGAAGAAGAGTGTGAAAGGAGGACAGGAGCAAGAATAGAAGTGGGTAATGTGGTCAAGGTGTGGGGTCTTCAGGACAGGAAGACAGGAGAACAGGAAGAGGATAGCTGGGTTGGAGGAGGTTAGACCTTTGTGTCAAGGGAGCCTATACAAGAAGGCAGCCTGACCAGCAGAGGTTTTGACCTGGGGAGAGAAAAAGAGTGTGTAACGGGGCTCTCTGTAAAATTTTCATTTTGAAGATACTGCACTCCCTGTAGAAAAAACTGGGGGTCCCAGGGAAAAGTTGGACAGTCCCAAAACCTTTTGGCAGGGCCCCACCATTGATGACAGAACGTTCTCTTCCTTCAATTAAAACATTTAAATACAGACCTTTCATTGTTCAATGCAGTGTGCCGATCCTAGTCCTCCTCTCTCTCTCTCTCTAACCACTGGGCCAAAACGCGGTATATCTTGGGACAAGGCAAAGCGCTTCTGGAGTGAGATATGGGCATTTGTGCCCAGCACTGAGACAGACAGTGAGAGAGACAGTTGATGAGGATTGGCACAGTGAATTTGCGTAACAGCTAAAGAGATGTCCAAGGACTGGGTTGGAAGGGTGGACAACTAGCATTGACGAGGGTGGGGGTTACCATATTTACTAATGAATGTGCGGCGGAAGTGCAGGAGAGGGTCTACACAGGAAATCTTACCCTGTCAAATCATGCATCTTGGGGATCCTCACTGGGGAACTGAATGCATCCTGAACTGCTCACTAGGCATAAAAGATGCAGCTACTCACATCCCCATAAGCCTTTCTGAGATAGTAGGAGGAAGGTTGGGGACTGGTGAGGATGGAGCTCAGGTAGGTGTGAAAGAACCAAACCAAAAATTGAAGGTTAGTAGGCACACTGGAAGAGGTGTCTACCCTTAATAAAGGGGAAGAGTAAAAGTAACAGTGGTGACTGCAGGGTGGCCAGTCAAGAGCAAGCAAGAGAAGGAATGAAAGTCAGGATCCAAACTAGTGAGGGAGGATTCAGAAGCAGCACTATACACTACCCCCACCGGAAAACTAAGAGGATCATTTTTACAGCACTCTCCAAATGAATGGGGAGTGGTATACTGGCTTTGTTTCTGTAAAGCACTGCATAAATAAAAATATTAATTAAAAATGTTAACTGCTGGCTCCGTGGCGCTTAGCGATGGGGCAGCCAGCTCTGTGGCACTAAGGGAAGCTCAAGTTTGGTCGACAGTGACAATGCCGACCTCCCCCACAGCGACGGCACAATACCGACGCAGGTATTGTGCCGCCTGTTCTAAGGGTGTCTTCTGTGAGGGGCTGTGCACCCCACACACACACACCCATGAGTCCCCCGCACCCCCCTGACTTTAGGATTCCAACTCCGGCAGAACACTGGGGGAAGGCGAAACACAGAAAAAGGACCATTACCGCAAATGTCACTGTAATGGTCTTTTTTCCTGTTTCACTGTCGAGGTGTCGACGAAAAGGGGTGCACCGGCGTTAAGCAATGGTGCATGCTCTGGCACGCTGGCGATCCAGGTTCGTGCTCCAAGCCCGGATACCAGGAGTGGAGGCCGGCAGTGAGGGAACTGACAGTGTTCTTTGGATGCTTCCCTCCCGGGGGGTGGGATGTAGCAAGCCACTCTAGTAGCAGCTCCTGGTAGTGGTTCATGGAGACGTACCTGGCAGCATAGGTGACCACCCACTGCCGTACGTCCCCACCCTCAGGACACTGCCACGGCCACACGCACTGTGGGTGGGTGCCCCAGAACACAGAAAAATGGCCACCCATAGTGCCAGATGATGGCCCTCCTGTAGGACCCCTCCTGCAGCCGACGACCCAGCGTACCGCATCTGGCCCCTGACCGACATCCCCGGTGTAATGCTCACTCCCCACCCCCCCACGGGCGCCAGACAGGAGAAAAAAAAAAGTTTATTAGGAGTTTAAATGCACTCCAGGAACTGGGTTACCATTAATAATCTAACATGAGGCACTTTGGTTCACCTTGTACCTCATGTCCCCTGTAAGGTTAGATAAACGTACTCTGATCCTTGGTCATGCTTTCATGCTTTATTTTTTAGCAGACATCTGTAACTAGGACATCAACTGAAACTATGACATTATTTTGTTTTACAGAAGGGGAAGAAAATCTTTTCTAAAGAGCATGCTCTTTGTTACCCACAAAATAGGGCTACTGCTATGTTACAAGTTACCTGCATTCAGAGGCACCCAAAACAAAAACAGGCAAAAGGGACTACAAAAAGTGCAGAATATAATGTTCCCTAAAGATGGCCCACCAGCACAGCGATAGCACTACTGCTAGCAGTGCCATCAACCAGGTTCGGGAATGAGCCAGGGCCATCAGAATGCCGGCCAGAAAGGAGGACTAAGCATCCCAGCACATGCTCTCCCTGGGGGTGTAGGTGGTGGGATCCACATCCTGCTGCAATACCGCCTCCTAGGTGACCACAAGTGAAGGTGCAGGGCAGTGAAGTACAGCAGGGGCTTTGGAGAGTCAATGTCGTCAGATGCGTCAGGCGTGTCGGTGCCCGATGACGTCACCGCGCTCCAAGGGGTGGGGTTGGGTTTAAAGGGCCCGAACAAAGAGGATGAAACCTCCTTAAGTCCTGCTCTTTTTTCTTACCACTGTACTAAAATACCTGCACTTTTTCTTTCTTCAGGTAATCTCACAAAAAAAAAAAAAACTCTTGCTGTTTATAATGTAATATTTCTACCACATTACCAAGTACAGATTTAATCGTCTGCATGCAATGTGGGAACCTGGTGCTCCTGGCAAGGCTCCAAATCTCACAGGGTAAGGCTGACCAGATTTTACTGGGGATGTGAAATGAGAACTTTGAGGCATTATGCAACCAGGTTGCAAACACTGTAAGCAAGAAGAAATGTACACTTTCAACTACACAGATGAACAATGTTTAAATTATATGGCCCAAGATTATTGGGCAGAGAAGTTGCAGCCCATCAAATGTCCAGCCACAGTAGACTAGGAGACACACAAATGACCTCTGGTAAAAACAACATCTGTGTATGTAGGCTCCTTGCTGGACACCTCCCTCCTCCAGTCACATCTGGTCAGCTTTTAAGAGGCCACAAAAATGCTCTGCAATGTCTTATGATGCTTAATTAGACATACTGTGGCATGACATTCACAGTACTGTGTACAATGTGTACTATACTCTCCAACTGCAGAAGGCTGTCTGCATAAAACATGCCATTTTGGAAAGAATTCAATTGTAAACAAGGTTCTGTGCCAAACAAGCCATCCTGCAATCTTCAAAACAAATATAACAGCTACATAACTTAAAGGCAGGAATTGAGATAAAGGGCTCTGCGTTCCAAAACTGCCTAAAATGAGAGCACAGTCGTCTTTTCTCAAAACTCAACTCACTCACTGCTAATATGGCACAGTACTTGTTTTGCAGACCGTTAGGCTTACCCCAGCTTACCCCAGTTTGAAATCTTGCCTTTAAATCTGCACATACAGACAGCAGATCCCCACCATGCTCATCATCCAGTGGGTATCACTAGTTTTCCTCAGTTTTCAAGTTTGAGCTTCACTGTAATTAGTGTACAGTAGGTCAGAATGACATGAAGCCTGGTTTGGGCAGTACATTTATCACATCTGGCTCTCTCTCTCTCTCTCTGTTCCTGTAACCTACAGTCAAGTGCAGCCCTACTGCCATGTGTTTGACAGCTGGCAGCTTTATGTCATAAAGGCAACCATACAAAACACACAGCAAAAGTGGCCTAAATAGGCCAAGAACAAAATGAGCAGGGAGACTCAATCACCTTCTCACCCATGAGAGATAGAGATGGGGCAGAAACACGTAGGAAGCCCACATTTCTACACACCACAAATAGGTGCGAGTAGATGTGGTGGAGGCCAAAACAGTAGGGGGCTTCAAACATGCATGGGACACATATAGGGGTACATTAGTCTAGAACCAGGGAGGTAGGAGGGTTGCTGGAGATCAGAAAGGGTCTGCAGAGGCAGAATAAGTAGGTGAAAAAAAAAATCGGGGCACACTGGGTGGACCAACCAGTCCTTTTCTGCTGTACAATCCTATGTTTCTACTCTGTTCTGTTGATAAACACAGAAGGGTTCTGTATATAGGTATGTATCATAGCAAGGAAAGCATGTCCTGTGTACAACTGCCCTATGGCCCAGTTGTGTATAAACAGAGGTCTCCACAAAAAAGTGCCCTGAATCCCTCACCTACCACTAACATTAAATTCATCCCTGGACAAAAAAGGTCTGTTTCTTCAGTCTCCACTTTTCACCAGCAGTAAAAAGTCTAAAACACAAAACTCAAAAAGCACAGAACAAAATCCATTTTACTTCCAGTACATGGGAGATGCTCTGTTGTGGAAAGCTCTTCCTGCAATGGCGGTGTGAAACAGATCCAGAAACAGGCAAAAATGGAATAAAAAAGCCTTTCTTCATGTGCAAGTGAGGAGGGGCAGAGCTTCAGCATTGTCTCCGCTGTACACTACTTCTAATGCTTGGCTCTGTTTCAAGCTGTGACACATCAGCAGCTCCAAAGTCTAATCCATTTTCCTATAATCAGCTCAGCAACAGCAGAGTTAACCCCTTTGTTTCCACAGCAGAACAGAAAACAAATCTCTGAAGTTTCATTTTGCTGAGGAGACATTATTTTCTTTGTTCTATATTTTCATTCTGTTTTGGTGGTTTATAATTAAGGGTGGGTTCTTTCTCCTGCCTCTGGGCTACTGAAGAAGGCACAAATCACAGGCTGGCCCTATGCTGGTCCTCTGGCAGGAGTTAGGTTCCCCCAATCCCTTGATCCCATTTGCTGGGTACTGTTGTCCTTTCAGCCCCCCCTTTCTTGTCATGGCAGTCATCAAAGCTGCATTTTCCATATCAAAGCTGCACTTTCCATATCAAAGCTGCACTTTCCTCTACCCAAGAGGCTGGAGGGTAACCCCTCCAACCACAGCAGATATCTACACTGATTTTTTTGTTTGTTTGATGGGGCAGCAGGTCAATTTGTAGTTGCCACTCTCCCACAACTAAGATCAAAGAGCATCTAGCATCAATAGGAAAAGTTTACAAAAACACAGATTAAAGATATATTTCACTTTGTATTTCATATATTGTCTGTATTTAGCTCCACTTGTTTCATTTTAACAAGGCATACTAACATGAAACAGCATCATGGTTTGTTGAGACGTCACCTGCTCGGATTGCTTTTCTACATGATATCCTCCTCTGCCTGTAACATCATAATCTGTTACTGTGAAAATTATTAAGATGTAATAAAGGGAGGATTGTAATGTCAAGTGCATATAAGCTGCCCAAGTAGATGAAGTGTAATGGATAGTGGTTTTGTTTTCATGTTAATATGCAATAGTGGAAAAGAGGGACGCTACATTCTCTTTGGGGGGGGTAGCTATTGATGTTAAGAATACCAAATACCATCAATGCTACAGAAATTCAGCAGGCACAAGGGGAAACCAAGGACCTACGGATTACAATCAGGGGCCGGAAGCCGGACACCGATCTGGGTAGGAGTAATCTATAGACCTCCAAATCAGGAGGAAGCCAGTGACAAGGAAATCCTGGAAACCATCCTCCAGATGTCAGACAAAGGGGACATAGTGCTAGTAGGGGACTTTAATCTACCAGACACTGATTGGAGTTCCTGCACAGCAGCATTGGAAAAAAGCAGGGAATTCCTTGTTACACTACAGAGAGCAGGCCTAAGTCAGCTAGTGAAGGCACCTACAAGAGGAAACATGGTCTTCGACCTAGTATTCACAAATAGCAAAAGGGTTCTGGATGTCAAAGTGGGGAACCACCTGGGAAACAGTGACCATCGCACAGTATGGTTTAAGGTAAACAGGACTGAGGACTCCACACATTCTAAGCTGAAGGTCCTTGACTTCAGGAGGGTAGACTTCACAAAAATGAAGGCCTGCCTGAGGGCCAACCTTAATAACACAACAGAAGAGAGCGTCGAGAAGTGCTGGACTAGGCTGAAAGATGCAATAACCATGGTCACATCACAGTGTGCCCGTCAGGTTAGTAAGAATAAAAAGAGGAAAACCCCACTTATGGTTTTACAAATAGGTGGCAACCATGGTGAGGGAAAAGTGCAAAGCCTTCAGAAAGTACAAGGAGTCAGGGAATGAGGCTGACAAAACAGAATACAAAGAAAAATTAAGAGAGACAGGGAAAGTGATAAGAAAGGTTGGGCAAAAGAGTAGGTGGCTGTATAATTTACATAAAAAAGCATCTACAGGGAAGGGTACTACTACACCTAAAAACTGGTAATAACATTCAAATATTATCTGTAAAACTAACTCCTGGAGTGCAAAGCAAGGGCTTAACCCTTCTCTCAGTCTACATCCCTCCTAGGGAACAAGCTGAGGGCTTTAAAGTGCTGCATGAATACCTTGCTGACCTCCACACTAACTCCGAAGTCCTGGTGCTGGGTGATTTTAATATAAATTGGCTGTCCCATGACTCTGCTCCCTACAAAGACGCCATCTCTGAATTCAACATATACCAATTAGTGGACTCACCCACATGTACAAACTACCGTACAGAGACCTCCACCTTATTAGACTGGTTATTAACAACTCACACAGAGAGAATTACGCGCTTAAACATGCTTCCAGACTCCATAAGCGATCACTCTCCCATCATTTGCTCATGGACCAATAAGGCTCAGAGACCTCCGGCAAAAGTGATAATGGCCCGCCTCCTAAGAAAAGGGCAATTAATACATCTAAAACAGCACCTCAAGCAGCAGAGTTGGTCCCTCATCTACGCTATCACCGAAGTCGACACTGCTTTGGATAGCTTTATCGAAATCTTCAATGCCGCCTGTGATATCTTTCCCCCAGTAACCAAGAGAAAGGTCAAGGGATCACAAAAATTCTGGGTTACTCCACACCTTCTTGACCAACTACGTGCTAGAGACCACCTCTGGCAAAAGCATAAAAGTACAGGATCATCCACTGACCTCCAAAATTACAAGATGGCCCGGAATAAATGTACCCAAGCCACTCCACATGCAAAGGCCAACTATTTTAGGCCTGAGCTAAGTAGCTCTTGGGGTGATAGCCAAAAATCCTGGCAAAACATAAAATCACTTACCGGTAAACGCAACAATTCTGCACCGACCATGCTGAATGTAGGTGGGACCATTACTCAAGATCAAAAGACCATTGCTAACGTATTCGACAAAGCATTTACTGACCTTAGTGGGGTGATCCCCCCGCCGACTTCCTTAATCCAGCTACTGAGGACACAAGCAGTACAACTAGTACTCGTCCCCAACTCAACCACGCCATTTTACCTCAGAATAATTATGAAAGTGGAGGCTAAAAATACCTCTCAAAGTACTCAGAAAACTAGACATAGTGGTGATGGACTTGACCTGAAGCTAATTTCTTTAACCCTCAATGAGCTAATTAGCACCCTTGACAAAATTCTTAACGCTCCCTCATCTCCGGAAAATTCCCAAAGATATGAAAAGCTGCAGTAGTCACCCCAGTCATCAAAAGCAGGAAAAGACAATCCACACAAATTACAGGCCAATTTCTTTTCTCCACCTACCTTCAAGGCTCTTGAGAGGATAGGTTCATGATCAGCTTGTGGATCACCTCGAAAAATATCAACTGCAACGTCAATGGCAGCATGGTTTTAGAAAACGTCACAGTACTACAACTGCTCTAATTGAGTTCACGGGGTTCATACATGATGCTTTTGATCGAGGGCACTTGGTAGGTGCTACTTTTATAGATCTTACCAAGGCCTTCGACACAGTCAACCACGATCTCTTGCTGTCTCAACTAGGAGCATCAGCTATATCTTCCGTATCACCGTGCTAGTTCAGAAGCTGCCTTGCTGGGCGTATACAGCAGGTAAAAATCGCCAACACACTATCAGATATCCAAAATGTGACTACTGGGGTCCCCCAAGAGTCCATATTAGGACCGTTGCTGTTTAGCCTCTTCTTAAATAAACTTCCCCAAGCGTGCCTATACAATATCCTCTTTTACGCGGACAACACTGTTTTATACACAAGCCACCCCGACTCCCATCACCCTTGAACACCGGATGCAGCTCAACTTCAGAAACGCAATGGAATGGTTCTGCAAGGCAAGGCTACTCCTGAACTACAGGAAAACAAAAACAATGCTCTTCACCTCAACTCACAGTCGACACAAGTCATACAAGATATCATTAAAAAACAAACAAAATTAATCTACTGAGATGGTTAATAGCTTAAATATCTAGGCATTACCCTAGATAGTTCCCTCTCCTACTCTACTCATGTTGACTTAGTCGCCAGGTCTGCAAACAGCAAACTTGGATAGCTATACAGACATTGACGCTGTCCAACTGGCGCAGCTCTTCAACCTGCTATAACTAGCTCGGTCTTCTCTGTCATAGATTACAGCCTTGTTGTTTATTGCGCGGCCTCTGATGCAACCCTCAAACGTACTGCCACCACATTGAATAAGGCCTGCAGATTATTCCTAAGTGTCCCACGCCTAACCCACGCCTGCCACCTGTATTCCCAATCGGGCTGGCTAGATCTGCAAGATAGGATACATTACCAGGTATGCCTCCTGGCCAAAAAAGCTGTCCAAGGCCTAATGCCACCCGAAGCATGATCAATGCTCTTCCCAGCAGACTCTAAAAGGCAAACTAGAGATTCAAGCAACAACTAACTCAAGGTCCCTTACCATCGCACTACGCAGGGTCAGAGATCATGGATCCACAATACCGCATTGACAATTTCATGTCAACACAATGTTACCCCGACACCGCTACATCGACCGCAATTGCGGTCGGGATGGCGCCGGCATAAGAAATCTTCTTGTTTTGCGCGAGGGCTGCACCCCCTATGCAGGGGTCTGTGCCCCCGTGCCCCCTGCACCCCCCTCTTTAGGATTCTCAACTCTGAGTTGAAGCTGAGTCGGGGATGGGGTGCACAACCTTGGGGAAGGGTGCCAGGGTCCCAGGCGGACTTCACAGCAACGTGGCGATGTTGTCAGTATTGACCACGTCATTGTAAAGGTGTCGTTATGGCGACGGTATACCAGAGATCATTCAGCTACTGCGCATCACTACTGTTCAACTCTCTCCCAACTAATATCCTCGCTGAACCGAAAATTGGTCCTTTCAAATCCAAACTCTGCGCTCACCTTGCAAAGCAAATGAAGTGCAACTGCTTCTCATAATCCTGTACTCTCCACCTCCAGCCCTCGGACCTTCATGCCTTTGACTCTCTAACCTCCTAAATACAGCACTTCTTTTCACCCCGACCAGCACTTACCTGTACCATTTACTGCCCACTCCTTATCCTCCCTGTCTTTCTCACCCCCGTGCCCCACTGCCTTACCCCTTAAAACCAACACCTCCACCATCCTCTCCTCCTACCCTACCCTATCCACAACCCGACAAAGTAAGTCAGTCTACCCTGGTTTCCTGCATCTTACTTCATTTCTTTAATATTATAACGTAGAACATATGTTCTGCCTTGCTCATCTAAATTTAATTCCTCCATGTTCCCGCATTACAATGTTTGTTTACCGAGTACTAATCTTAACAAATGTTTGATCATCTCTGTATATTACAGTGTTCTCGGATGCTACTTTTTGCTCATTTTTGTCTTCCTTTTTATGACGTGAAACTTCTGTAAATGAGCTCTAAGCTCAATGGTTGTAATCCGAGATGTCAATAAATAAATAAAAATAAAAATGCAAAGGCACAGACAGAGGTATGGATAGCTTAGAGAGTGAAAAAGGGTGAAAAAACATTCTACAGGTACATACGTGAAAAAAGGAAGACCAAGGGAGGCATTGTTAGAATCACAAAAAAGAATGGGCAGCCCACGGAGAAAGACAGAGAGAAAGAAGAGGCACTCAATGAGTACTTCTGCTCCGTCTTCACACATGAAGCAGACGGTGGCAAACCAACAATAGGCAATTTTCCAGTTGGAGGAACAGACACAGGTCCCTTCACAGAAGAAATGGTCCTAAAGAAAATCAACAAGATAAAGGTAGAAAAAGCTATGAGGCCAGATGGGATACACCCAAGAATACTTAAGGAGCTTGGGAGGGAACTGGCAGCCCCTTTAGCGGTGCTCTTCAACCTATCATTGAAGGGCGGGGAATTTCCTGAGGACTGGAAGAGGGCAACAGTAGTGCTACTCCACAAGAGCAGAAGCAAGGAAGAGTCATGAAACTACTGTCCAGTTAGTCTCACTTCAGTCGTGGGAAAACTGATGGAGCCCCTGCTGAAGGAAAGAACCGCTGCTTTTTGAAGGAAAGTGGTCAGCTTGACACAAAGCAACATGGTTTCACAGCAGGGATGTCCTGCCAGACAGACCTGGTAGATTTCTTCGATTGGGTCACCAGAACAGTTGATCAGGGTGGGGAAGTGGATGTGGTTTACTTGGACTTCAGTCAGGCTTTTGACTCAGTTCTGCACAAGAGACTAGTCAATAAACTGGAGAACATGAGGGTTGGGCTTAAGGTAACAGGCTGGATCAGAAACTGATTAAATGGGAGAACACAGAGGGTATTAGTGAATGGCATGCTGTCAGAGGAGGGTAGGGTGACTAGCGGGGTTCCACAGGGCTCCATTCTAGGGCCAGTCCTCTTCAACATATTCATCAGCGACATTGCTGAAGGACTGAAGGGAAAACTGTGCCTGTTTACAGATGACACCAAAATTGGCAACAAGGTTGACACACCAGAGGGGCAACAAAGAATGGAATCTGATCTCCAAAAGCTGGAGGAGTGGTCAAGGATCAAGCAATTCAAATTCTATGCCAAAAAAATGCAAAGTCCTGCACCTGGGTAAATGTAACACAGGGAAACTGTACTCGATGGGAGGGGAGCAGCTGGTGGCTACAAGGCAAGAGCGAGACCTGGGGCTGCTCATATCAGATGACCTCAAGGTCAGCAAGCAATGCAAGAAGACAGCACTAAAAGCTAATGGCATCCTAGGATGCATAGGAAGGGGCATCACAAGCAGGTGGCGTGAAGTGATCATGCCTCTGGTAAGGCCCCACCTGGAGGCCTGCGTCCAGTTCTGGAAGCCACACCTCAGGAGGGACATAGATAGGCTGGAGACAGTGCAAAGAACAGCAACAAAGATGGTGCAGGGCTTGCATCAGAAACCGTATGAGGCAAGACTCAAACTATACTCCCTAGAGCAGCGCAGGAATCGGGGGAAGGGGGGGACATGACAGAGACATTTAAATACCTTAAAGGTAACAACAAGGTATTTTATTTATTTACTGCAATCATCGAAAACAACCTTTGAGCAAGCTTCTCTTTTATAAAGGTTCCATGTCATACAAGCAAGACAAGTACCAGTATACAAAGACAAATAACAGAAGGTTCATTGCCCTCAGAAAGGGCTGGGTTACAATATAGCTACTACCGTAGTTTTTAAGGAACAACTTAAAGTAAAAAGGAAATTAGTGAGCAGCACAAACACAGGCCTTGTTCATAAAAAAAAAAAAATAAATAAATAAAAATTGCTCCAATTGTTAAGAGATGGGGAGATATGATGGTGGTGGTTGTGAGCATACCTCTCAACCTTTTGTCCCCCAAATGTGGAACATTGCCTCTCAAAATGTGGAACAAATGAGCAAAATGTGGAACACTTAATCAAATCTTTACCTAGGACGCTCAGAACGCTATTTAAATGTTTGCATTTATGTTCAGAAAGTCTGTTATTACTTGAATAATATAATTTTTGCATCATTTACTATAGATTTTTGCTTTAAAATGTTAATACTGAATGTGGGACAAGTCCTCACAATGTGGAATAGGGAGCTTTTCTGAAGTAAAATGAGGAACGTTTCTCGTAATGTGGTACAGTTGAGAGGTATGGTTGTGAGGTAGCACAGAGGGCAGCAGGTGAAGAGAGTTAGCCAAAATAATGATTTAACTGTAGCTGTGGTGAGCAGTTACAACTAAAGTTGTAGATGTTCGCAATTAATGGGGAATAGACAGTGGGAAAGGAGAAGGCAGACTCAGTGTGTCCGTGTCAAGGCGAAATTCAGGAAAGGGAGGCAGGGTAATGGTGGGGAGCATGGAGGTTGGAGGTGAAGTGGTAGAGGGGAGTGATGTACTTAGCTGATTTTGTGTAGAACAGATGACAAAGAATTTAAGGTAAGAGTACATCTTAAAGGGATGGACTAGGTCCAATGGAGAAGGAGTTTGGGGTAGGGGAGGGGTACAGGTGCAGAACCTCTTTCAGGTAAAAGACTATAACAGGACAAGAGGGCATGACCTTCACCTTAAGGGAGGTAGGTTCAGGAGCAATATGAGGAAATTCTTCTTTGCAGAGTGTGTTGTCGGACTGTGGAATCGTCTGCCGGAGAGGTGGTGGGAGCGAAGATGGTGGGGGAATTCAAGCGGGCATGGGACAGGCATTGCAAGATACTCAAGCGGTAGTTAAGTGGTGGGGTAGGAAACCATGGGCAGACTTAATGGATCATGTGGACCCCATCTGCAGACAACTTCTATGTTTCTGCTGGACTGGTGGCGCTGAGGGTTGAGGTGCTGGATGCCACACCTCGCTCCACTCTGGTGACCAGGGTTCGAATATGGACTCGGGACGCCGGGGGTCAGCCGGGGGGGGGGAGGGTGAGGAGCTGACTGAGCTGCCGGCTGGTAGCTCTCATACTCGGGAGTGATCTGAGGGGCTCCTCAGGGTTTTGCTCCCTCCTGCTGGAGGCCGGGTGACAGCGTCACTTTCGAGGAGCCCTGGAGCTAGGGGAGAGTGGACGAGGCTGTAGACCGGGCCTGCGATGCACATGCGTGCCTCACCGCTATGCGCTTACTTCTGGGGCCTCGGATAACGAGGCATAAGCAGAAAGAAAAAATTACTTACCATAGTAATCTTGTTTCTTCCCAGTGATGTTCAGATATTCATAACTTTCTGCAGCAAGCCTAAGGGGTTGGACTTCCCAGAGAGATGGAACACATGCAAATGATGGAACACTTTGCACGTGAGCATCTTTCAAACACTGCCTCTACAACTGCCTGTGTTCTAACCTCTTCAGATTTGTATGAAGCCTGGAAAGTCAGGCTTTAGGTAATAAGTATAATAATTTTAATTATTAAAATTGGGGTTACCCAGAATTTAAAAAAAATTGGATTATGATCAACCTCCAAAGGGAGGAACAATATAAATCAGCAAAGATTTTTTGAACAAAATATCAGAGAAAGCACAATGAACTCAACTTAAAAACTGTTACCAGGTGCAGAGAACATGCACTGTAAGGTATAATGTGATTCAGTGG
The DNA here is from genome assembly GCA_016271365.2 of Neoceratodus forsteri. Classification (NCBI taxonomy): domain Eukaryota; kingdom Metazoa; phylum Chordata; order Ceratodontiformes; family Ceratodontidae; genus Neoceratodus; species Neoceratodus forsteri. The sequence continues at coordinate 366,297,605 of CM028130.1, forward strand.
CACCAGTATGCGCAGTGCAGAGGCTGAAGTTCTAGAAGGGGAGGAAGGGAGGGAAGTTATGAATATCTGAGCATCACTGGGAAGAAACAAGATTACTAGGGTAAATATTTTTTTCTTCTAACCCCAGTAATGCTCAGTATATTCCTAACTTTATGCAGACTACCAAGCAGTACCACAGGAGGTGGGCACAAAACTTATTTTGGAAACAGACTTTGCAGGACTGCTGTGCCAAACCTAACATCACTTCTGAACAGAATATCCAGGTTGTAGTGCTTTGTAAAGGTGTGTACTGTTTTCCAGGTAGCTGCTTTATAAATGTTCACTAATGGAACATCCCTGGTAGCAGCTGTTCCTCTCGTACAGTGTGCCCTCAATCTTGTTGGGGGCTCCCTACCTGCTTTAGTGTAGCAGAATTGAATACACTGGACTATCCATCGAGAGATGGACCTTTTTGAGGCTGGGTTGCCTTTTCCTACATCTTCAAATGTTCAGAATAACTGCTTTCTATTCTGCCTATGGTCTTTAGTGGCTATCATATAATAGCTGAGAGCCCTTTTTACATCTACACTATGAAGTCTTCTTTCGCCAGAGCTGGCATGGTCTGTGAAAAAGACAGGAAGAGTGATGGATTGGTTCAGATGAAAATCTGAAACCACCTTGGGGAAAAACTTTCTATTCGTTCTGTGGACTAACTTATCTCTATGAAATGAGATATAGTCCTGATCGATAGAGAGAGAGAGCCTGAAGCTCACCGATGCTTCTTGCAGAAGTTGTTGCTACTAGAAAAACTGTTTTCCATGTGACATATTTTAGATGAGCTGTAGCCATGGGCTCAAAGGGAGGACCCATGAGTTTAGCTATGCACACATTGAGTTCCCATGCTGGCGCTGGTGCCTTGTGAGAGGGATGCAAGTGAATCAAGCCTTTAAAGAACCTTCTGAAAATGGGTTCTGATGCCACTGTTACCTTTGCACCAGCAGAAAGGTAAGTGGATACTGCTGCAAGATGAACTTTTAAAGAACTGGGTTGTAAGCCCTGGGAATGCAAATGAGTAAGATAGTCTAGGACTATTGGGACTCCAGCCTGAGCTGGCACTAAGTATCTAGCTGAACCCCAGAGGGGAAAATCTTTTCCATTTGGAAGAATAGGTTTTCTTAGTGGAAGGTTTTCTGTAACCTTTTAATACATTTAACACTGCTTCAGAGAGGTTTAAATTGGCATACTCTAGTTTCTCAATAGCCAGGCCTTGAAATTGTGGGACTTGAGATTTGGATACAATAAGGTTCCCTGACTGGAAGTCAAGAGATTGTGCCCCCGAGAAAGGTATATTTGTTTGGTGACAGACATGGAGAGCAGAAGAGAGTACCATGGCTGCATGTGCCTGTCTGGAGCTATCAAGATCAGAGAAGCTGTGTGGGATCTGAGCTTCAGTAACACCCTGAAAACCAGAGGGAAAGGGGGGGAAGGCATACAGGTACCTCCCCGACCAATCTACAGTCAGAGCATCCAGAGGAAGTGTGCCCTGATCTGGTGGTCTGCAGCAGTGTTGTGGCATGTGGTGGTTCTGGTGGGACATGAACAAGTCTATCTGTGGAGTGCCCCACCTCCTGAAAATAACCTGTACCACTTGTATGTTCAGGGTCCATTTGTGATGGGCCTGGTTGATTCGACTCAAGGCATCTGCCAGAGTGTTGTCCTTCCCTGGCAAGTGGACTGCCTGCAGGGATACTCCCAAGGAGTAAGCCAGAGTCCAGATTTTCATGGCTTCTGCGCAGAGGAGGCCTGACCTGGTGCCTCCCTGTTTGTTTATGTAATACACTGTGGTGGTATTGTCTGTTCTGATCTGTACCACCTTGCCCTGTACTAGAAAACAGAAAGATTTTAGAACTAGCAACACTGTTCTGAGTTCCAACAAGTTTATGTGCTAAATGGACTCTGCAGCTGACCAGGTGCCCTGGGTTGTGTGATCCCCTAAATGGGCACCCCAGCCCAGGAGGAATGCATGTGTTGTGAGAAAAACTGAGGGGTACTCTTTCTGACATGGAATCCCTTGCCTTAAGTTGGATTCCTTTTTCCACCACAGGAGGGCCTGTAACAAGGGCCTTGTTACTGGAATGAGCTTTGAAAAAGGGTCTTTCTTTTGACTCCAGTGAGTCCTGAGATGAAACTGGATGTCTCTCATATGAAACCTGGAGTCTTGCACTGTGCCTGTGGAGGCAGCCATGTGGCCCAGTAACTGCAGGAACTGTCTTGCAGTTTTTGGTTTGTATAATCTGAAAGAATTTGCTACTGACTGAAGACTTTTTACCCTGTCCAGAGTCAGGAAGGCTCTGCCCTCTAGAGTGTTGATTTCTGCCTCTATGAACTGCAATATTTGTGCAGGTATGAGGACTGACTTATTTTTGTTGGTAATGAAACCCAGAGATTCCAGAAGGTCTTGGGTGACTTTCAGGGAAAGCTTGTCTTGGTCTGGTGATTTCCTTACCACCAGCCAGTCATCCAGATATGGAAAAACAGTTACTCCCTGCCTTCGAAGATGTGCTATTACAGCTGCTAGGCACTTTGTGAATACCCTTGGGGCTGAAGAAAGGCCAAAAGGCAGGGTTGAAAACTGGTAATGGCCTGATGGGAGTCTGAATCTTAGGTATTTTCTGAAAGACTTCTTTATGGGAACGTGGAACTAGGCGTTTTTTCAAGTCCAGTGATGCCAGCCAGTCCCCTTTTTGGATTGTTGGCAATATCCAGGCCAAAGTTACCATTTTGAGGTTTGTTTTTTTCAGGTGCTTGTTTAAAGCTCTGCAATCCAAAACTGGCCACCACTCCCCATTTTTCTTTGTTGTTAGGAAGTATCTGGAGTAAAAACCCCTTCCTCTCAGGGTAGTAGGAACTGGTTCTACTGCTCTGAGCTGTAGCAGGTTTTGAACCACTGCTTCTAGCAGTGTTTTTTCTGCTAGGGAAGGCGAGCTGAAAACTCTGGTCTTTTGAGGAGGAAAGGTTTTGAAATCCAGAGACAGACCTTGACCCACCACCTCCAGGACACACTTGTCTGTGGTGATGTTTAACCAAGCCTGGAGGAAGTGGGACAGTCTGCCTCCAACAGGGAGGGAGGAGGCGGCCTGAGCCTCAGGGGTTCTGCTTGGAATGGGGCTGAGGTTGGGCCTGAGACCCTCGTACCTGCAGCCCCTTCTACCCCTACCCCTGGAGTATCCTTGTTGTGGATACTGCTGGTATTGGGGCAAAGCTACTGGCTGGAAGAAGGGCCTGGTATTAAAAGACCTGCCCCTGCCCCTGCCCCCACCTTCCATAGGGTCTGCTGGATGAAGAAGCTCTCTTTTTAGCAGAGTTGCTTCTGTAAGTGGCCTTATACTCATCCACCTTCTTCATGTAGGCAACAGTGAACTCCCCAAAAAGAGAATTTCTCTCCAGGGGAAAATCCAATGCCGTGGATTGGGTATCCTGAGTGAGGTTTGTGGCCCCTGAGCTAGGCAAACCTCCTCTGTACAACCGTGTTTGCCATCTATCTGGCTGCAGTGTCACTGGTGTCAGCAGCCATTTGGAATTAGTACTTAGCTGCCTCTAGCCTAAACCTGGCAGTTTCAGCCAGGTCGTCTGACAAGGGTGAGGGGCCTTTCTGGCACACAGCCAACAGAGACAGCCACAGTGACTTCTGGTACTGGGTGGCATAAGCCTGGAAGTTAGCCTGTTGAATGGCCAAGCAGGCCGATAAATAGCCTTTCTTGGCCATACTATCTATTGTTCTGGAGTCCTTGTCTGGAGGGTGTGAGGACAGACGGGCCCCTGGCTTTATCACAAGCTGCTTGCTGTATTACCCCTCCTCCCCCTCAGTCATCTGGATGGGAAAAAAGGAATTCAGCTCCTTCCCTATCCAACTGGTATTTCTTATCCATTCTCATGTTGAGGGGAGGAATGGAATTTGGTGTTTGCAGGAGCTTCAAAGCATCTTTCTTGAAGAACTTGTACACTGGGAGGAGGGTTTTTGTGGGTGTTAACCCCATCATCTCCATATATTCTACCTACTCCTCCTCATCCTCAATCTGCTCAGTTTTGGAGATGTCTAGTGCATCTGCCATTCTCCTGACAAATGTAAAATGTGAGGAGAAATTCTCAGACACCCTTGGGGGAGAACCAAAGTCCTGTTCAGGGGACATTTCTGGTTCTATAAGCTCTTCCTCCTCACTAAAATCATCACCAACATCATAAAGTTGTTCCTCTTGAATGGAGGGCTGCACGTTACTGCCAGCCTGGGGAGCCTGAGCAGGGGCAAAAGGCTGTTGAGGAGGAAGAATGATATTTTGCAGGGTCTAAACTATTTTAAATGTCTGGGCAATCTCCTGGGCCGAAGGCATAGTCAGACCAGATGCAGAAGTCCCTGGTTTAGAGGGCGAGGTTTCTGCATGCTTTAGTTTCCTTGATTTTCTTGAAGGATCCAGGCAGTCAGCTGGTTCAGTTACCCTTTCTGTCTCCTTTTCACCCATCTCAGGGACAGGGGAAGTTATGAGTGTGGGTTCAGCCAGAGAAGACAGGGGTGTCGGCTGGTCAGAGCCTGAGGGACCCATTGGAAACTTTTTCTTGAGTCTTTCAATGCATTTCTCAACTTTTTTTCTGGGAATGTCTTACATACTTCGCATTCCTCTTTAAGATGTTCAAATCCCAGACAGACAACACACAAAGTGTGTTTGTCTGCCTTTGCAAATACTTCTTCTACACACTATAAACAATTCTTAAAGCTGAGCTCACTGGTCTTCTTTTCAGGTTTCTCCGACATATTGTTATATAAAGGAGAAGAATACCAACCACTAAATAAACAAGCTTTTTTTTTTGTTGCAGTTGGTTCCGGAACCGAAAAGAAACCGAACCGAACTTTTATTCAAGCAGGAGAAAGTGGATGAATGAAACTCCGAGCTACCAAACTTTTCAGGCAGAGAGAAAAATCTGAAGAGGTTATAACACAGGCAACTGGTAGAGGCAGTGTTTGAAAAATGCTCACATGCAAAGTGTTCCATCTCTCCGGGCAGTCCAACCCCTCAGGCTTACTGCATAAAGTTAGGAATATACTGAGCATTACTAGGGTTAGAAACACCCCGAAGGATATGGGGAAGCGCGTCGGAGGCCCCAGGAACCAAAGCCCACATCCCAAGGCCGGACCATCCTTTCAACGGGCTCTCCCGAGCCCTCTGAACCAACCCAGGATCGATCCTCGAATCTCAGAAAAGCCACCAGGTAGGTGAGATGGGTGAAGTGGGGGGGGGGGTGTGATCCAGGAGGCTGGAAAGTTCCTTGGGTTCGGAGAGAGGGTGTTCGATAACTTCACTGGAGGAAGGTGGTTTCAGGCCAGGAGTAGAGGCTGCAGTGAGTGGGCACTCCTGAGAGATGTCCCAATCCCCCCGTGAATAAACAGAATCGATCCCAGTCCTTTCACAGAAGAAAGGGTTCTGCAAGAACTCCTAAAACTGAAGGTGGACAAAGCAATGGGTCCTGATGGAATTCACCCCAGAATTCTAAAAGAATTAAGGGAGGAACTAGTGAAACCACTGGCTACTCTTTTTAATAAATCATGGGAGGATGGTGTGGTACCCGAGGACTGGAGGAAGGCGGATGTGATTCCCCTTCACAAAAGTGGGACCAAGACAGAGGTAGGAAACTACAGACCTGTCAGTCTGACCTCTGTGGTAGGGAAAGTGATGGAGTCACTTCTGAAGGAAAGAATAGTTGAGTACCTAGAGGCCAGTGGAGCACAGGACCCAAGGCAGCATGGGTTCACAGCGGGAAGGTCATGTCAGACGAATCTAATAGATTTCTTTGACTGGGTGACTGGAGTAGTAGACCAGGAAGGGCTGTGGACATGGCCTACCTAGACTTTAGCAAGGCATTTGACACAGTCCCACACAAAAGATTAATAGTCAAATTAACCAGCCTGGGAGTGGGTCCCAGGTGGTAGCCTGGAAAAACATTGGCTGCACAACAGGACACAGAAGGTAATTGTAAATGGAGTCCACTCTGAAGAAAGAGGGGTTACTAGTGGGGTACCACAGGGTTCAGTATTGGGTCCAGTCCTTTTTAATGTCTTCATCAGTGACATTGCAGAGGGACTGGAAGGAAAGGTATGCCTGTTTGCAGATGACACAAAGATCTGCAACAGGGTTGATACACAAGGAGGCGTGGAAAGGATGAAAAGGGACTTGGCAAGGTTGGAGGAATGGACAGAAGTATGGCAGCTAGGATTCAATGCAAAGAAGTGCAAAATAATGCACCTGGAAAACATGAACCCAGGGGAAGAATACACAATGGGTGGGGAGGTAGTAACAACAACAAAAAAGGAAAGGGACCTGGGGGTAATCATATCAGATGACCTTAAGGTTAGCAAGCAATGTGAGAAGGCAGTAGGGAGGGCTGGGGTATACTGGGATGTATAGGGAGAGGCATCAGCAGCAGAAAACAGGAAGTTGTTATCCCTCTGTACAGACAGTTGGTGAGACCCCATCTGGAGTACTGTGTCCAGTTCTGGAGACCCCATCTCCGCAAGGACATAGACAGGATAGAGGTAGTCCAGAGGAGGGCAACTAAAATGGTGCAGGGTCTGCAAGAGAAGCCGTATGAGAAGAGACTAAAGGAGCTTAATATGTATACCCTTGAGGAAAGAAGGGGGAGACATGATAGAAACTTTTAAGTACCTCAGTGGAATCAACAAAGTCCAAGAGGGTAGCATCTTTCAGAAAAGAGACATGCAAGAACAAAGGGACACAATTTAAAGATAGAAGGAGGGCGTTCAGGGCAATGTGAGTATTATTTCACAGAGAGGTTGTGGATGCATGGAACAGCTTTCCTGAGGAGGTTGTGGGGTCTAAAACTGTGGAAGAATTCAAGAATGCATGGGACAGACATAAGGCAATTCTTGTGGGGGGGTAGGAAGAAATAGGCTGTTGGTTAACTAGGATCTACGGCCTATCCTGTAGGTAGGGAAATGGGCAGACTAGATGGGCCAAGCGGTCCTTATCTGCCATCAAAGTCTATGTTTCTATGAATCTACAAAAAAAAACAAAAAAAACTTCTACATTGCTATGCCTCCTTGTCAGACAGGGAAATGTCTAGGTTCAAATCTCTCTGTAACTGTATAGGGCATTTTGTTAAGACTGCACTACTGCTCAATCTATAGCGATCTCGGATGGCTCTCCCACGAAGTCATGTTGGACTACTTGCTAGGCTGCACTACTTACAAGATACTTGCACCTACTGTACCACCCTCTCATATACATCCAGATTACTTTTGTTTCCCTGCATGGCCTCAGGCCCTCAGATCAGCATCAGCTAACTTTTTTTGTTGTTTTTTTTTTGTTTTTTAATTCTTTGGTAACCAGGTACTGCCCACTAGGCACAAGTGCCCGTTTACAGGGGTGACCCGGGAACACGATGTGATCCACAGTATCAAATGCAGATGACAGATTAAGGAGAATGAGAATTGACCGTTCTCCTCGATCTCCAGCCATAAGGAGGTCATTATGGACCAAGGCCAGTGCCGTCTCGGTGCTGTGCCTTGCCCTAAACTTGGAATGGACTTGCTCGTAGACGTCACAGGCCTCCAGGTGTTCCTCGAGCTGCAGAGCCACTATTTTCTCCAAAACCTTCCCTAAAAATGGGAGGCTGGAGATTGGTCTATAATTCGCTAGGACGTTGGGGTCAAGAGATTTTTTTTTTTTCAGAAGGGGCTTCACCAGCGCCTCCTTCAAGACATCGGGGAAGACCCCCTCCGAAAGCGAGCACCTGACCATCCCAGCGAACACTGGACCGATAATCTCAACACATCCCACCAGGAGACGTGTTGGGCTCGGGTCCAATTCACAAGTGGGCCGCAGCTCCGAAATCACTTCTGAGACCTCGGCCACCTCCACCAGCCAAAATTCTGCCTACGCAATAGAAGTGCTCCTGTTCCAACCAGACCCCACCCTGCGGGTCTGGCCTAATCCCACTGTCAAGATCCTAGCCTGAACAGAGGACACCCTGTCAGAGACAAATAGAGTGAACTCTTTGCACTGTGTTGCTGAAAAAGCTTTTTTCGGCTGCAGACAGACAGGATGGACAAGCCTGTCCACAGTCCGAAAGAGCTGAGCTGGTCTATTTTTCCCTGCAGCAATCTCCCTGGACAGGAATTCTGCCTTCTTATGGCTGACTGCCCTGTGATAGTCACTGTAGTGATTTCTCAAAGCCAGTCTGTCCTCATCTAGCCAGGTCCTCCACCAGCAATGCTCCAATCTCCGACCCATTATCTTCAGCACTCGGGGAGCCCCGTCAAACCATGGGGGTCTCGGGCGAGAAGACCTAGGTCACATATGGACTGGTGTGATGGCGTTGAGTGCCTCAGAGACAGCCCGATTATAGGTGCCACCAATTCAACCAAGCCAATCGCACTAACAGCACTGACACCACAAAAATTAGCCACCGCTATCAGTCCTTCCGAGGGTCAAACCCCCTTAAAGGGTGGTAGCTGATCATCTCAGCAGGAGAGGAACCATCAGGGAGAGCCCCGAACAAGAACTTCACTGTACAATGATCGGATCAAGCAACCTGATCAATCTCAAGGTCGGTGACCTCGAGAATCATTGAGAATACCAGGTCCAAGGTGTGGCCATGATGGTGGGAAGCAGAGGCAACTGCCTGTGCCAGGTCCATCAGCTGGAGGAGGTCAGATCCAAGTTGCGAGGATTCATTATCGATCTCGTACCCTGTACCATCTTGGTTGCCCTTCTTTGTGCGGTCTCCGACTAAACTCTGTCCTTCTTAAGGTCTGGTCTCCAAAACTGGACATAGTACTCCAGGTGAGGCTTCACCAAGGACCTGTAGAGAGGGAGGATCACCTCCTTGGTCCTACTGTTAGTTGCTCTCCCTATACAACCAAGCATTTTGCTTGCTTTGATGTAAGCTTTACTGCACTGGCTCAACTGCTTCAGGGTGTCACTTATGATGACCCCAAGGTCTCCTTCCTCCTGCGAGGTGCTGAGGTGGACCCCACTGAGCCAGTACTCCGATTTGGGATTTCCTTTCCCTAAATGTAACACCTTGCACTTCTTTGCACTGAACCTAAGCTGCAAGATTTCTGACCATCTTCAAGGCCACTGTTTTATGATGCTTGGAAACATGAAATTCCATTTTGATCATCATGGATTCTGGGATTTTACCGGTGTTTCAGAATCCAATTTCCAGGATTTTATCAGTAATCCAAAACAGAATATTTTTCATACATTTTAATTAGTCTGTCACAACGTTTTATCATGTTTCTTATGCAGATTTAAGCCACAAAAGCAGAAAATAACATTTAATCTCATATTGCATGTTATTATATAGCTACCCACGTTTTGCATCTACCAGCTAACAAGGCTAGTGACTGCAGAACTCCACTGGCCAAACTGGCATACTTATTAAAATGTTATCTTCTCAGAACAAGCAAGTAGGTGAAATTAAATGGCCTCATGGTAACTAACATTTTTCTAGCAAGGAGGAACCAATTTTGACGTCTGTTCTATACCAAACAGACACCAAAGTCTGGTCTTTGTTTTTATGCTGACAGTGTAATTCATGTTCTGTGAAGTATGAAATAAAACTTCTCCGAGCTAAACTGCAATTAGAGTGGTTTATTTGAATCAGATTTACAAAGGTAAACACATGCAAAAACCCCCCGACACAAATCAATTTAAATATTGGTTACTGAACATAGTTAATGACAAATATGCTACATAAACTAAAAGAACGTACTGGGTGAATGACACAACTAGAATCTAACCCATAGCTACATAATGCAAAAATACTACATATTGCACGTCTACACTCTATTGCACAGTGGAGCACCATTTTTTGTTTCTACAATACTGCACCACAACAGCACGCCTACACTTGGCGGCCACACTGGGCTAAGCTGTCAGCACACTTTACATAGAGAGCACACTAGTTTTTTTTTTTTGAAATTACTTTTTATTCCTCCTCTCAGCCTGCCACCTCCGACCCTTCAGAGGACAATTGGACATCCCTGCCCGGAACCCTACCCACACAGACCACAAATCCCCACGGCAGCAGCAGATTACCCCTGGGCGGGTGACGAGGCGGGGGGGCCCAGACCCTGCTATTTACGCTTGCCGGTTCAGGTCTGCTGGGCGGCACAGGCAAATCGTGGGCACAGCCATGGTCCTCCCATCTTCCCGGCTGAGGCAGGCTTGTTCCACATTTTCTCCCTCCCGAGCAGCCAGCGACCTCCCTGACGTCATGCGCCGCGCGCCCGGCGTCCGTGCTGCTCAAGGCCAGCCATCCCTAGTGGGCTTGCAGTTCCTCGAGCCTCCGCTCGGGGGTGGCTAGTGTCGGGCATCGGCCAAATCCCTCCCGAGACGGCGAGCTGTCGCTGGACGCCGAGCCTATATCCCGCCGACCCACCGACCCGACCCGAGTCCGCCTCCGGACCGGGTCGCCGCGTGAGCGAGAGTGTCTGCGTCCAGCGCCTCAACCCTCAGCGCCACCGGGCCGGCTAGAGAGCACACTAGTTTATCTGTTTTGTGTATTTTATTCTTTTTGTTTATTTATTTAGAATAGTTAGTTAGGGGCGAAGAAGTGAAGTGTTGTAGTGTTAGTTATGTCTTTTTTCCGGTATTGTTTGAAGTGGCAAATAACTTCCGCCACATATTGTGAGGACTGCTTGGTCAATCGGCTAGTCCTCTCTTCCCACTGTTATTTTGTTTTGTTGTGCTATTAAATACCCAGCTGTTTTGGTTCACTTTACCTGGTGATTCCGTTTTTGGAGCAGGTTTGAGGATGAGGAGATTTGGGGGGGAGTCGTCGTCTGTGTGGTCAGAGTTTGCGGAGCTCTCCTGGGACGAAGAAGAGGAGTTATGGCTGCTTCCGGCTGCTTGCGATTGCTGGATTCAAGCTGAGTTATGCACTGCAAGCGGAGTGAAGGTACTGTTGCCGAGGTTGGGCTGTTTGGCTTCCTATGGACTTTTCGGTGGCTTTCGGCGAAGCTGCGGAGGCGGTTTGCTTTGCCAACTGGAGTGCTTTGTCATCCACTCTACAAGAGGGTAAGAAGGGATTTGTTGCTGCCCATATTGCCCTGACCTGAACCTGGGGAGTGCTGCTGGGTGATTGGTGGTGCAGAGGACTGGGCCTCTGGCTGTCTGAGGATGAGCATACGGTGCTCGATCCTTGTTGGTCTGGGGGGGGGGGGCTGATGAGCCTGCCCCACACCGAGACTTATTTGCCCTTAGATCTCCCGGCGGCATTCTTCTTGGTTTGGTGGTTTGGAGAGAAGCAAAATTCCCTGTGAAGGACAACTGAAATCTAGGCCTAGATGAACTCCAGGAAGTAATTTGCTCAGAATGGTTTGAGATCTACAGCCCAGAAGACTGTTCCTGGACACATGGTCAGACTATTCCTCCTTTTTATTCTTTTGCCTGGTGGACAGTGAGTGTGTCCTGCTTTGTTGTAAACACCTTAAAAACTGACATGATGTATCCCCAACCGAAGTGAAAGACTGGTTTGGGGAGACATTTTCTTTCATTTCTCTGGCGAGGTGAGAGCTCCCAGAGGTTGTAAATCATTTGCTGGAGAGAACTGTGGCAATCTCCTTTCAACTAAGTCATCATTTTATTTGCTCTGTTTATTTACTGTAGTGTGGAGTTTGTATGGTGTGTAGTGTGTAGTGTATAGTGTATGATTTTAAAATTGAGTGATTAGGTGTATAAGTGTGGTGTGGATTAGTGGTGTTGGTGTGGAATTTATTTTGGGTACTTGTTGAATGTGTAAAGATGTGCTGGGAAGGTGCTGGGATGGTCAGGCATTGTTCTCCCTCCAGGCTTAAAGACCTCCGCCCTTTTAGGTGTCCCCCACTGTCCCCGGAGGTATATAGATGGTGTCGGTCTCTGGGGATTGTGAGGAGGAGGAAGGCAGGGGCAGGGCCTGGTGTGGGAATGGAAAGGAGTGGGCGGATTGAGACAGTGGGGACAAAAAGATGCCCTGGGGTGAAACAGGTTCAGGAGAGGGGTCCTCCCTACCTGATTCCCTTACCCAAGGGTTCTGGTTGTAGCAGGCAGGCAGCTCGGTCATCACCGGTGACTCATCCTACTCAGCCAGTGTTATGTAACGCCAGGTCCATTAAAAACAAGACTGCTATAATAGCTGATCTTGTTTGGTCATCGGACCTGGTGTGCATCACTGAGACCTGGCTGGATGAAAATACTGGCCCTGTACTGGCTTCAGCTATACCAGTCAGGTATTCGGTGACACACTGTCCGAGGTTGGATCGTATGGGTGAGGGAGTGGCCATCTGCTTTATATCGGAACTGAACCTGGTGGAGGTACCAGTGGGAACCATCAACTCCTTTGAATGTATCATGGGTGAGGGTGTAGGGTGCAGGATTCTTCTCATTTACTGTCCACCAGGTAACGGGAATGTTTTCCTGTGGTAAGTTGCGGACTTCTTTGTTAACATGACATTGGGATCCTCTGGATCACTGATCCTGGTGGATTTCAATGCCTGGATCGACAACGGACTCTCGCAGTTTGGTCAGGACTTCCTCCAGTTGATGAATTCTCTGGGCTTCACACAGTTTATTTCCTCCTCGACCCACAAAGATGGTCATTCATTGGACTTGGTGTTTCTCCTGGGGATGGAGATATCTGACTTGGTGGTGGAACCAGTCAGGTGGTCTGACCATCACACCATTGGGTTCAGTTTCCTGGCCCCCCCACAGTAGGCCGGCCCCTACAGAGATGGTCTGGTGCCACCCTTTGAGGGGTGTTTCTCCGGAGGGTGTAATGGCTGTGCTGGACCTATCGAGTCTACCTAGTGAATGCATGGATCCCGGGGACCTGGCACTTGCCCATAACAAGGCAGTGGTAGGGGCCCTGGATTCCATTGCTCCTGTTCGTGTTTGCCCCCTCACTCTTTGCCCCAGGTCTCCTTGGTTTGATGAGATCTTGAGGAGTTGAGAAGAGTGGGATGAAGGCTTGAGAGATGTTGGCGGAAGTCTGGCCTAGAGTTTGATAGGCTTAGTTTGATGGACCATTATCGGGTCTATCAATCGGCAATTACCCGTAAGAAGGCAGAATTCCTATCCAGGGAAATTGGTACTGCGCAGAATCGACCGGCCCAACTCTTCCGGACCGTGGACAGATTGTGCAATCCAATCTGTCTTCAGTCTGGAAGTGTTTTTTCACAGGAACAGTGTGAGGAGTTTGCTGGATTCTTCACAGATAAGGTTGCTACAATCAGGTCCAATCTCCTCCTAACTCTCAAACAGGAGTTGTGGTGGTCGGCAGGAGATGTCGGACACCCAGTTTGTGTGGTTTGACTTCGACCTGCCCACAATCAATGACACTATTATGGTCGTTCAGTCGCTGCGACCGACCAACTGTAGTTTGGAGTCGGCTCCACATACCTTTTAGTAAGATGTGTGGATAAAATTGGCCCAGTCCTTGCCAAAATAGTCTGGTTATCTTTGGAGAGGGGGATTTTTCTTGATCCCCTGAAGGAAGCCATGGCTTGGCCCCTTCTTAAGAAGTCTTCCATGGACCCGGACTGTCTGGTCAACTACAGGAAGGTCTCTAATCTACCCTTTGTGGGTAAGGTTATTGAGAAGGTGGTTGCATCGCAGCTGGATGATCATTTGACCAGCCACAATGTCTATGATTCTCTCCAGTCCAGATTTAGGAAGAGACATAGTACCGAGATGGCCCTTGTCCAGGTACTAAATGACCTCCTAATAGCGAGAGATTGAAAGACCCATTCTATCTTGGTCCTTCTAGATCTCTCTGTGGTATTTGATACCGTGGACCATGGAGTGCTGTTGGTGCGCCTGCGGTTTATCTGTGGACTGTCTGGTTTGGTCCTCAGTTGGTTTCGATCTTTCCTTGAGGGTAGGACTCAGAGAGTGGTGTCTGAGGTTTTTTCCTCGGCACCACTCCCCCTATCCTGCGGGGTGCAGCAGGGCTCCATCTTGGTACCCATGTTGTTTGCGGTGTATATGTTGCCAATGGGAGCCATTATTAGGTGGTATGGCTTGAGTTTTCACTGCTAAGCAGATGATACTCAGCTGTACATGTCCTTTGTATCTAGCCAGGGTGATGCTGTCTTGGTCTTTAACAACTGTCTCACCGAGATCCAGAATTGGATGAGTGTGAGCTGGCTGTGGTTAAACCCTGAAAAAACGGAGGTGTTGGTTGTGGACCCAGGCTGTCGGGAGGCGGGTTTGCTGACAGGATCACCTTAGAGTCTTTGGCTTGTGGGTGCCCAGTTAGCCACCTCAGACCGGGTGCGGAACCTGGGCATTATATTTGATGACTGCCTGATCCTTAAATCACAGGTGTTGGCTGTTGTCAAAACCTCTTTTTACCACCTGAGGAATATCGCCCAGGTGAAGCACCTGGTTCCTTCCGATGATCTTCCAATTTTGGTTCACGCCTTTGTTATCTCCCGCCTTGACTACTGCAATGCCCTTTACCTAGGGCTACCGGGGGTTGACATCCACCGCTTGCAGCTAGTGCAGAATGTGGCGGCCAGGCTTCTGACTGGTACCTCTAGGACTGGTCACATAACGCCTGTCCTCCGCAGACTGCACTGGCTGCCAATACAGTGGCGGATCACCTTCAAGGTTGGCTTGCTGACCTATAAGGCCCTACATGACCAGGGACCTAATTACCTGCAAGATCTTCTCCATCCCTACTGTCCCCCACCCTCTCCGATCCACCAATGAGGGATTGGTAGAGATTCCCAGGGTCTGTTTAAAGACATCAGGGGCCAGGTCACTTAGTTTCATGGCCCCGACCCTGTGAAATTCTCTACCTCATCAGGTGTGAGATTGCCTGACCGTCCAAAGTTTTAAAACAACCTTGAAAACTTATTTATTTAGCTTAGCCTACCCTGATTCTGAATGATGTTATGTTGATTGATTGCATCATATTGTTTTACTTTTTTGTGTATTTGGTTCTGGAAAGGCGCTTTTTATAAATAAAGCATGATTTGATTTATTGCACAGTGGAGCACAATTTTTTTTCTACAATACTGCACCAGAACTGCACACCTACACTTTATTACACAGTGGACCAGAACTGCAAGTCTACACTTTATTGCACAGTGGAGCACCATTTTGCTTTCTGTAATATTGCACCAGAACTGCACGTCTACACTTTATTGCACAGTGGAACACCTTTTTTTTTTCTCTACAGTACTGCACCAGAACTGCAACCACACAGACGAGAGTGGGAGATTCTGGGTCTACTTATTAAATAGCAGCATTGAAAATAATTTTAAATTGTCCACAGTCAGGCTCCTCTACTGGAAACTGGGACTCAGATGGCCTGAAGGGCTGCTTTAGCCAGAGTTGGTAAGCGTGAGGACACTGAGATCCAGTACTGATGAAGATCAAAAGATTCCATCTCTGGTAGTTTCCACACATTCTGCCATATGTAGCTCTCCAAGTCCTTCAAAGGGGCAATCTTTCTGTGTACAGTGAAAACTGGGATACAGGGCAAGTAAAATTGGAAGTTCTTATTAAGTTTGGGGAGGATCAGTGGGTTGAGAATTCTGCAAGTCTTAAGAAATTGTACATATGGGTTTGACTGCAGGTGTTTTGACAGTTTCTCTAAATTGACCTTGAAAGCATTTTTTAACATTTTGACGTTCTCGTCCCTTACTTTATTCTTCAGTTGAGAGGTACATTTGTGTCTCCTCACCAAAGCCATGTTTAGTTGTTCCAGCCTCAAACCAGTTCTTAACTGACATTAGCGTGTCATTTGTGGATGCTGCAAGAGGTTTTTCCTTCGATTGCAAAAGTTCTATTACAGCAATAATGTCGGCTGAATTCGCTGTAATAAGTGCCAGTTGTGCTTGTAGCTCATCATACCATTCCTCCAATAACGCCCTTACACTGTTTACTGAAATGGCATCACTAGCATCCTCCCTGAAAAAGTCCCTCAGATACTGCCGGTGTTTTGAATGGTATGCCACAGCTGCAAACCATGTGTTCCATCTTGTTAAAACAGGAACCAGTGGCAAAGCAATCAAGTCTGTCAGAGCTTCCAGATCCTCCAAAAATGTAATGAATTCTCTCTTGCATTTTGGCGATTGGTGAAAGGCATATTTTATCAATTAAACGAGTTCATTTGCATTTTTGAAATGGTGCAGCCATATATCCCCAACAAGGGACAAGACGTGCCCAGCAACAAACACACATAACATGGTCCCCAATAACCCCAAGAAGTGCATCATTAAAACACGTAATCATATAACGAGCACTCTCGCTGACAAACTAAACTACATTTGTAAGAAAACATTACTTACCATAGTAATCTTGTTTTTTTTCCAAGGGAATCTTACTGTATTCTGACAAATGCAGTATGGTCTCACCATAGGACTGTCCCGGAGCCAAAATGGTTAATAGAACCTATGTTAATAGTGGAATGTTATGCTCGAGCTCGGTTTTCACACCACTGTCCCTGGTTGCACTTTCTGAAACCGTCAGATTCTTACGAAGCATGCAGAAGCTAAACAAACTAGCTAACTAATCTAATAAACAAATCAATACCCCCTTTTTAAGGGGTAAACACTTCTTAAATAACAGACAGCATCTCCTAAGAGTCAAGTCAACAGATGCCCAAGAAAGTATTAAGTACCCACTGGTTTCCAACAACAGTTGTACAGACAGTATGCAGTGTCCTGAAGGTCCTAGCAGGGGAGGAAGGGTGGGCGCTCAGAATACAGTAGGATTCCCTTGAAAGAAACAAGATTACTATGGTAAGTAATGTTTTCTTTAAACCCAAGGAAATCTTACTGTATTCTAACAAATGCAGACTACCCAAGCAGTGCCTTTGGAGGCAGGCAGAGGACCTATCTAGGAAACAGGCTCTGCAGGACTGCTGTGCCAAACCTGGCATCACTTCTAGCCTGGGTATCCAAGCAACAGCGTTTGGTAAAGGTGTGAACTGTTTTCCAGGAAGCTGCTTTGCAGATTTCCAGCAAAGGGATATCTCTAGAAGCTGCTATTGACACAGCTGTTCCTCTGGTGGAGTGGACCCTGAGCCCCTGTGGGGCTTGCTTGCCCACTTTGGCATAACAGAACTGGATACATGCCACGATCAATCTTGCTATGGACCTTTTCGTGGCTGGTTTACCTTTTTCCTACTTCCCAATAGGTCAAGAAGAGTTGGGTCCTATCCCCTCTGTGGCATTTTGTATGTTCCAGGTAGTAGCCGATAGCTCTTTTTACGTCCAGGCTATGCAGTCTACGTTCCCCTGAAGAAGAATGGCTAGTGAAAAAGATTGGTAGTGAACTGGACTGACTGACGTGGAAGTCTAACACCACCTTGGAAGAAACTGGTTATTGGTCCTAAGGACTACCTTGTCCCTGTGGAATGCTATATAGTCAGTCTCCACAGACAAAGCCTGGATCTCACTAATCCTTCTGGCCGAAGTAATTGCAAGTAGAAACACATTTTTCCAAGTTACATACTTGAGATTAGCTGATAACACAGGCTCAAAAGGTGGCTGCATGAGCTGTGCAATGCATACATTCAGGTCCCACACTGGAGTGGAAGCTCTATGTGTGGGGTGCAAGTGTAGCAATCCTTTAAAGAATTTCCTGAAAACTGGATTTGAGGCCAGAGGGGGTGCTGTTCCTGCTGACAGGTAAGCTGAGACAGCTACCAAGTGCACTTTCAGTGTGGATGGTCTCAGACCAAGTGAATGAATGTGGGTTAGGTAATCCAGTACCACTGGCAAATCCACCTGAGAGTGGTCCAGGTTCTTGTTCTGACACCAAATGGAGAATCTCTTCCACTTGGATGTGTAAGTCTTCCTAGTGGAGGGCTTTCTAGAAACCCTAAGGACTTCCATAACCTCTTCAGAGATGCAAGTTAGCATACTCTAAGTCCTCAAGAGCCAGGTCTTGAGCTTGAGAGACCTACGGTTGGGGTATAGGATCCTATACCCTGGGAAGAGGTTTGCAAGTTGTACTTCCTGGGTTTGGCTGATTGGTTTGGCAACTAATAGTGTCAGAACCAGAGAGTACCATGTCTGCCTGGCCCAGTCTGAAGCAATTATAATCACTAGCCGGATGGGATCTGAGCTTGTTCAGGACCCTCAGCAACAAAGGAAATGGAGGGAAGGCATACAGAAACTTCCCTGTCCACTCCAGGATCAGTGCATCCAGTGGGATTGAGCCCCTCCACTGGAGGCTTGCAGCAAAATAGAGGAAGCTGGCAGTTGTCTTGGGCTGCGAAGAGGTCCATTTCTGGAGTACCCCACCTTCTGAATACAATCTGTAACACCTGCCTGTTCAGGGACCACTCAAGGCGGTCCTGATTGATCCTGCTTAGAGTATCAGCCAGCACATTGTCTTTCCCTGACACATGGACTGCTGATAAAGCAATTTCCAGGGAATAAGCCAGAGTCCAGATTTTCAAGGCTTCTTTGCACGGGGGGTTGATCCTGTGCCTCCCTACTTGTTGATGTAGTACATTGTGGTCGTGTTGTCTGTCCTGACCTGTACCACCTTTCCCTGCAGTATGCTGGTGAATGCCTGAAGTGCCAGGAAGACTGCTCTGAGCTCTAGCAGGTTGATGTGAAGCAATGACTCCTGTTTGAGCCATGTACTGTGAGCAGTGTGCTCCTCCAGATGTGCGCCCCAACCCAGTAGGGAAAAGTACAATTACGTAAGAACTTACCGTAACAGTAGATCTTCGAGAACAGCTCTTGCAGCAGGTTACACCATTAGGACTGAAGCCGGCAGGCGCCAGGACCCCACGGAAATTTTCTAGCTAGCAGTATTTGGGATCTTATCGCCGGTCCCCCTGACGCTGCCAGGCACAGTACATAAGGGGGTGGTCCCCCAGAATCCCCAGTTCTCCCGCTGGAGACTCCCGGCCGCTGGATGATATCAGAAGAGGAGACTGAGGATCCACCAACAAATAGCAGTCAGAGAAATGCTGAGACACCTGATCCTAGGAGAAGGATATTGGAACTACAGTCTACCTCCAGCGGGGATGGTGGGAGGGAAAGTACCTGCTGCAAGAGCTGTTCTCGAAGATCTACTGTTACGCTAAGTTCTTACATAACTGTACCATCTTACTTCGAGAAACAGCTCTTGCAGCAGGTTACACCATTAGGACTGATTCCCAAGCAATAATGGAAATCCCACACCATTGGGAGGAGGGAAAGTAGAAATCCTTAATGAAACCAAAGCCTAGGACAGAAGTCCTTGAAGGACTGCTAGACCAAAACCTGCTCTTCGCCTTGATGCAATATCCAGACTATAATGTCTGATAAAAGTGTGCAGGGAGCTCCAAATAGCTGCAGCACAGATGGCCAAGGTGGACACATTCTTAAGGGCTAAAGGAGGTAGCCACCCCCTTGTGGAATGACCCTTAACCGCGCCCAGTAAGGGTTTGTTGCGCTTCTAGTAAGAGAACATGATACACTGAATGAGCCATCTGGACAGTGACTGTTTGGAAACAGGAGCTTCCATCATCCTGTGGGCGAAGGAGACAAAAAGCTAGTCCGATTTTTGGTGGTGTTTGGTTCTGGTCAGGTAGTATCGGAGACACCTATGCACATCTAGGGTGTGCAACAGGGCCTCTCCTCGATTTGAATAGTTGGGAAAGTACACTGGTAGATCGATGTCTTGATTAAGGGTGAGAGGTGAGACCACCTTAGGCAGAAATTTGGGATTAGTCCGTAGGGATACCCTGTCTTGGTGAAAAACCAAATAAGGCTATTTGCACATGTGCATGGAGTTCAGAAATTCTTCTGGCCGAAGTAACGGCAACTAAAAACAACGTCTTCCAAGTGAGAAGACGTAGCTTGCAATCCGAGACTGGTTCAAAGGGTGGCAGCGTGAGCTGCTCCAGGACAAAGGGTAGATCCCATGGCGGAATTGGATCCTTAATTGGAAGTCTTAGGTGGAGAATACCTCTCAGGAAGGCTCGTGCTGTGTCCAACTGGGATATGGTGCGTTGGCCTATTGGACAATGACAGGCTGATATGGCACAGAGGTGTACTTTGATCGAGGAGTAGGCCAAGCCTGTCTGAAAAAGAGACAGGAGGTAGTCCAAGACCAACTTTTCTGGACAGTCTAGAGGCAAAAAAAACCCGTGCTTGAGTCCATAGGCAAAAAAGGCACTATTTCATGGCGTAAGAGGCCTGAGTAGCCGGTTTTCTCGCAGCCACCAGGACATCAGCTACCTCTTGCGAGACCCCGTGTCGCAAAATGGCTATGTGTCTAGGAGTCAAACATGCAGGCTCAACGAACAAAGGTCCGGCTAGACCAAGGAGCCCTCCTCCTGAGACAACAAGTGAGAGCTGATTGGCAGAGGCAACGGAGGTTCCCAGAATAGCTGATGTAGCAGAAGGAACCAGATCTGCCTGGGTCAGAACGGTGTGATGAGTATCAGCGTCGCTTGCTCTCTGCGAAGTTTCAGAAGAACCCTCTGGATCAACAGAAAGGGGGGGAAGGCATACAGGAATCTGCCCGCCCAAGAGAGGGACAACGCGTCTCACCAGAAAACACCAGGCCCTGGATCTAGCGAGCAAAAATTGGGCAGTTTTTCGCTGGATGGGGACGCGAAAAGGTCTAACTCTAGTGTACCCCATCTGTGAAACAGATTCTCTACTACCTCCTAGAGTAGTTCCCACTCGTGGACTCTTACCTGAGAGCGGCTCAGGCCATCTGTGATGACGTTGTCCACTTCTGGGACATGAACAGCAGTGAGGTTTGCACCGTGTTGCAAAGCCCAATCCCACACCCTCATGGCCTCCCTGCAAAGCAGGTAGGAATGAGTGCCTCCTTGTTTGTTGAGGTAATACATCACCGCGGAATTGTCTGTTTGTAACAGAAGAGTACCCAGTGGAATCTCCGACTGGAAGGCCGGCAGGGCGTAAAGAACTGCTCTCATTTGCAGGATGTTTACTGTATGTGGAGATGAGTCTCTTGGGCTGTCCACAGGCCCGGAGACCGGACACCATCAAGGTGCGCTCCCCATCCGAGCCCTGAGGGGTCTTTGGAGAGTGTCACAATCTGAGACAGCACAGTTAAGGGGACCCCTGCCGATAGATTCTTCGGATCTAGCCACCATTGCCAATCGCAGATTACGGTCTTCGTGATCAAGACTGGAAGCTGCAGATGGTCTTGCTTTTCATCCCATTGGACCTGTAACATCCACTGGGTGACCCACATGTGGAGACGAGCAAGCGGGACTGTTGCAATGGCCACAGCCATGTGTCTGAGCAGGCAAAGGACCAATCTGGCAGGAACGGTCTTGTTTGCCGAAATGTCCCTGATGAGGGATCGGATGTGTTCTGCTCTGTCCTGGGGAAGAAAGGATTTCCCTTGGACAGTGTCCAGAACTGCGCCTATGAACTGAAGAGTCTGAGACGGAACCAGATGTGACTTCTCTTGATTGATCAAGATGCCCAGCATCTCGAACAGAGACTGAGTATAATGAATGGTGGACATAAAGGCCTCCCGAGAGGGCACCATGAGAAGCCAGTCATCCAGGTAGGGGAACACGTAGTGGCCTTGCCTCCTCAGAGTCGCCGCTACGACAGCCATACACTTCATGAATACCTGAGGTGCCAATGACAGTCCGAAAGGGAGGGCTCGGAACTGATAATGGTGGCCCTGGAACTCGAAGCGCAGAAACTTCCTGTGCGCCTGAGCGATCGGTATATGCAGGTAAGTGTCCTGCATGTCCAAGGATGCTGGAAGGGCGCCCTGCTTGAGCATGGGAATCAGACCTGGGAGGGTCACCGTGTGGAAGCGCCTGTACAGGACAGACCCGTTGAGGTCGCTGAGGTCCAGTATCAGACGGAGGTCCCCTGTTTTCTTGGGAACCAGAAAGAAGTGAGAATAATATCCTGCACCCCTCTGGTTCCATGGAACGTGCTCCATCGCTTCTTTTTCCAGGAGCGTGAGCACCTCCTGCTGTTTAAAGGGCGCATGACCCAGTAACGGGAAAGCAGGGAGATCTGCGGTGGGTGGTCAAGAAATTCTATGAAGTGACCTTTCTTGACCAACTGGAGAACCCACCCGTCGGTGGTAATCGATCGCCACCCTGAAAAGTGGCGAGCGATGCGACCCCCGACCTTTTGCGCCTGTTGATCCAGAGGAGGGTTGGGGGCCGGAAGGAGTCATGCTGTGGCAGCACTGGTCCCTGCAGGCTGGGCTGGTTTAGTGTAGCATTGGGCTCTACCTGGGGACGACTTAGCCTGGGCTTTTCGCTGAAAGGTGCCCCTTTGTTACTGGCCGGAACGTGGCTGCTGCCTTTGTTGCCGGCTGCAAAAATGGCTCTGGTTGCTATGAAAGGAACCAGGCCTGGGTCTGTACATGGCCTGTACAGACCTGACTGCCTTCCCAGCGTCCTGGAGTTTGGTGATCACCTTCTCCGAAGGGTCACCAAAGAGTACTTCGCCGTTGTAGGGGACGTCAAGAACGTTCTTCTGTATGTCCGGGGTGAAGCTGGAGACACGGAGCCAAGACTGTCGCCGGAGACAGATGCCTGAAGCTGCAGCTCTGGCAGACGAGTCCGCAGAATCATATGTGGCTCGTAATACTTGGGTACCCACATCAGACCCTGTGCGGAGAAAGTTTAGGAGTTCCACCTTCTGATCACCATCCAGAAGTTTATCGACCAGGTCCTGGCCCTGTTCCCATAGGGCGTTCTGAAACTGTACCATGTGGGTTAGGTAGTTCAGGGACCTGATGGAGTATGTAGCGGCCGCATACATGCGTCTTCACAGGGTGTCCAACTGTTTGGATTCCTGGTCCAGTGGCTGTGTGCTCATGTGCTGCGGTCTTTGGGACCGGTCATGTGAGGCCGTAATGACTAGGAAGTCTGCCAGAGGTTGTTGAGCCAAGTACTGGTCCTCTCTCGGGGCCTTGTACAGGCGGTCAGCTTTCTCCGGCATCGCAGGAGTGAAGTGCGGACGCTTCCATGCAGCCTTGGTGACGTCCGCAAAGTTGTCCACCAAGGGCAGCACTACCACAGGCTTTGGGTCTTTCTGCCAAAGATAATGGGCAAGGCACTGCCTTCCGGGGTCGAGGTCTTCAGCATCCCACCCTATGTTGTCCTGGATGTGCCTCATGATCTCAGAGAAAGAGGGATCATCTGGAGGAGACCTGGGAAGGTCATGTGGGTCAGGTGATGAAATGCTGAGTGGAGAAGGAGATCTGGAGTAATCAGAGGTATCCGATCTGGAGTCCCCCCCCCCCCAACGGAGTATACCACCGACATCTGGGTCACTTGGGGCTGGAAGACCCTGAAGGAGATCTTGAGGGAGGCCTTCTCCAATCCTGGGATCTACCCCTAGGAGGTAGGGTCTGCTCCTTGGGGGCTGGTGGTCGTCCTGCTGGCCCCTGTGGTGGAGGAGGGGTTGTAGGAGGTGAAGGGGTAGGAGGAGGTGGAGGAGGAGGCTTTACTGGGACATCTTTACGGATGGGGTCCCACCAGAAAGTAAAGAGATCCTTTACTTCTTGAATATTCATGCCCGACGAAGGGCCTGGCGCCGGTGGTCTGTCGCCGGGGTCAGGCGTCGGGTCCTCAGGTGTCTCCGGGTGGGCGAAGGTTCCCTCGGAAGCCCGGCATCCTCTGCGTCGCCCGCCTGGTCCTCCGGCAACGCGGTGTCCTTCTCCGTGGAGTCCCTGTGACTAGGGGGGTGGTTTTCGGTTCCGATGAAGCCGACGTCGGTCGCTTGGTCGACGACTTCAGGTCCGGTGAACGCCTGGCCGGCATCTGGTGCTTGCCCGATGTTCTGGGCTCTGGCGAACACCTGGCCGACTTCAGATGCTTGGCTGACGTCGGTTGCTTGGCCGACATCGGGTCCGTCGTCTGCTTGAGGGACATCAGGTCCTTTGTCTTCCTGGGTGGAGGATCCGGGCCCCTAGGGTGCTGGGAGACCGACCTGGAGTCTGGGTCCTGATGGGTGAAAGAGGAAGATTTGTGGCATTCAGAGGACTTTGAAGAGGCCCAAGAGGGAGTAGAGGAAGCCGAGGGCCTGGAAGTCTTGATGGGCTGAAGAGTCGAAGAACCGCTGGAAGCCTGGACCTTCACCGGAGGGGGGCTGAGACCTGGCCCTGGAGGGAGAGCGGTCCGATCAGGTGAAGCCTGAGCTCCGTGAATCCGAGGCCCGGTTCGGGGATCTGGACCTTGCCTTCTCCCGGTACTTGTCTCGATGTTTGTGGACCTTGAAGGAAGAATCACCCCTGGAGGAGGGTTCTTTGTCCATCCTACCAAGTTTTTCCTCTAGTAGGTAAGCCTGAAGTGCCTTCTGACGGCAGATCCTGGTGCAGCTGTTGAACCCTTGGCAAAAGGTGCAGGCCTTGGTATCGTGGTCCGGGCCTAAGCACCACACGCAGGAAGAATGAGGATCCTTGAAAGGGATCTGTTTTCTGCAGGCACACTTTGAAAGGTGACCCTCAAATGAAGGAGTTGGAGGGGACATTAGTTAAGTAGAAACTCTTGACGTTCTAAGTCGTTGTGCACTAGGTAGAGACCGATGCTGGTGAGTAGACGGCAGGAAAAGAACTGGGGATTCTGGGGGACCGCCCCCTTACGTACTGTGCCTGACGTCGGGGGCGGTCCCCGCTGAATACTGCTAGACAGAAAATTTCCATGGGGTCCTGGCGTCTGATGGCTTCAGTCCTAATGGTGTAACCTGCTGCAAGAGCTGTTTCTGGAAGTAAGATCATCTGTGGTCAGCACCAAAGAAAGGTTTTCCTGTAGGAAAGGAACCCCTTGCCTGAGATTGTCCATGTCCAGCCACCACTGAAGTGCTTGTAGGAGTGTTTGTGTGACTGGCACCAACTTTGATATTGAATCTCTTTTCTGATGCTAGTGTAGTTTGAGACGATACTGGATACCTCTCATTTGGAACCTAGCCCCTGACACAGTTGCTGCTGAAGCTGCCATATGGCCCAGCAGCTGTAGGAAGTTCCTTGCCGGCCTCGGGCTTTGAAACTTGAAAGTACTTGCTAGCTGTACCAGACTTTCCTCTGACCAAATCCAGCTCAGCTCCTATGAACGCCAGGATCTGCACTGGCTGTAGCACTGACTTTTTTAGGTTGACTCGGAACCCCGGTGAATTTAGTAGTTGCTGTGTAAGTGCCAGAGACTCCCCCACTTGTTGAGGGGATTGCCCTATGACTAGCCAGTCATCCAGGTAAGGGAAGACTACCACTCCTTGTCTCCTCAGGTGTGCCACAACCACAGCAAAGCATTATGTGAACACCCTTGGAGCAGAAGCAAGTCCGAAAGGCATTGCCTTGATCCGGTAATGGCCTGATGGCAGTGTGAATCTGCAGAATTTTCTGAGAGAATGCCTGACGGGGATGTGGAAATATGCATCCTTTAAGTCTCGAGATGCCAGCCAATCCCCTTGTCTTAAGGTTGGAAGGATTGTTGTCAGGGTCACCATCTTGAACTTTGGCTTTACCAGGTGCCTGTTCAGGTGCCAGAGATTCAGTACGGGTCACCATTCCCCTGTTTTCTTTATTGTGATGAAGTACCTTGAATAGAGCCCCTTTCCTCTCTGTGCCAGAGGAACTGGTTGTATTGCCCCTTGGGATAGGAGATTTGATACTTCCCCTTCCAGTAACAGCGTTTCTGATGGGGATGCGGCTCGGAAGACCCTTGCCCTCAACTTTGGTCTGAGCTTGAAACTGAGAGCCAGACCTTAGCCCACTACCCTCCAGGACCCACTTGTCTGTAGTGATGGTTTGCCATTCCTGGAGGTAGTGGGCCAGCCTGCCCCCTACTGGGGTTAGGAAGGCAACCGGGGAAGACACCTCAGGTAGATTGCTTGGGTTGTGATGCTGACTGAGTGCTGGGGCTAGTTTGGTTGCCACCTCTCCTGCCCTGCCTCTGAAGTAACCTCTCTGCTGTTGGTATTGGAGATAGGCCTGAGGCTGGAAGAATGGCTTATACTGACCCCTGCCTCAGGCTCCCCTGGCTTGTGGCTTTTGAGGAGTAGAAGCCTTCTCTTTAGCTGCAGCACTTTTATATGCCGTCTTATAATCATCCATCTTTTTCATGTAGGCCTCCGTCTGTTCAGCAAACAGAGAGCTAGGCTCACATGGGAAGTCCAAAGCCTTGGACTGTGTGTCCTGGGTCAGGTTAGTAGTCCTGAGACAAGCAAACCTCGTGAGTGACACAAAAGAAGCCATTTGTCTGGTTACAGTGTCATTGTCGTCCACAGCCAGCCGAAACTGGGCTTTTGAAGCCTCTATACTCGTTTTTGCAGCCTCCTCTAAATCAGCTGCCATAGGGGCTGGGACAGATTTAGTGATCTCCATCACAGTGCTTCACAATGTTCTCTGATATCTAGCCATATTAGGCCATGTATGAGGCCTGCCTGATAATAAGAAAGGATCCCAAATACACTTCCGTAGCAATGGAATCCCTCCACCTTGAATCTTTGTCTGGGGGGGTGAGATATCAAGGGGATGCCTGCCTTATCACATGCAGCAGCCTGCGCTACTTCCTCATGGCTAGGGTGCCCAAACAGAAACTCTGCTCCGCCCTTTGCCACCCAATACTTCTTATCCATCTTTCTGTCAACCGGTAGTACAGAAGTAGGGTTCTGCAGGATCTTGTTAGCCTGCTTTTTCAGGGATTTATGGATGGGCAGTAACAGTCTCTTAGAAACTGGCACATCCATCATGTACATGTAGTCCTGCTCTTCTTCCTCGTCGGTTGACTCCTGGGTAGGAAGATCGAGGGACTGGGCTACTTGCTTAATAAAAGCGAAATTAGAGGTATAATCCTTATTCCCCTTGTCAGGGAATATATCCAGTTCAATCGGTTCCCCGTACTCCTCCTTATCATCATCATCATCACCATCTTCTTCCCCCTCTCCAAAAATTTCCTCTTCGTGTTCCAAGGAACCGGGGACCGAAGTAGTGCCAGAGGTAGGGAGACATAGCCGCTTCTCAACCGGAACTGGAGTACTTGGTTGGAGTACCTGTATAATCCTGCTAGCATTTGCCATCTCCTCAGTGGTCGGAACCAATACAGTCATCTGTTGTGGTTCGACTGCTGCATGCTTCTCTTTCTTTTTTCTCTTTCCTGCGGTTGCTGGGTTAGCAGCAGTATCAGCAGGACATTTCTTAGACGAGGAACAGTCACCCTGGTCAGAAGGTTGTTCCTCCGGTTCATTTTGGCTGGTAGCCGGTTTGTCCTTAGCTGGGTCAGCAGCTTTCTCAGACATCTTCTCCTGCAGTAGTTTAAGTTGCCTCTCAAGCTTCAACTGAGGGAAGTTCTTAAAAATGTCACAGTCCTCCTTGAGGTGGTTAAACCCCAGAGAAAAAACACAAATTAAATGAGGATCTGCTTTGGCGAATGGTTTCCCCACACTCTGTACAATGTTGGAAACCTGTGGGGTCCGTTCGTTTCTTGGTCTGACATTTATTGGTCTATTAAACTGATGAATCGAGAATTAACCCAGTAACTAGTTAGATTTAAAAAATTTTTAAAGTATACCGCCTTACCAGATGTTAGAAAAAACTGTTTAAAGACCTAAAATAAAGTAAACAGTAACGGTTCCTTCTCGGTTAAAATAACCGATAAGGAACTGAAAAGACTCGCCAAAAATTCACTAAATCTAGACCAAGTCTACCTGTGAACCAAGGACAGTGCTTCAAAAATCGAAATAAATAAATATACCAGTGTTCCCCATTCATTGTTTTAGGGCGGTGGGCCACCACCCTATATTTTTTTACCACCGCTCTATATTTTTTACCACCACCCTATATTTTTTTGCCACCACCCTATATTTTTTATCCATTTTTTTATAAAATTCTCCAAAATTGTCTTTTATTGACATCCTTTATTGCAATACTACCCATTTAATACCAGCACACTATATGTTACTTAAAAGCTACTTATGCACATGTACAGTGCATATAGGCGGTCCTGAAAAATAACGCACCATTTGACCCGATCACCATTGCCACCGCCCTATATTTTCAGAGAGTGAGGAACCCTGTATACGGACTTCAAAAAAAACGAGACAAATACATTTCTTCAGTCAAAACGAAGGAGAGCTCTCCGGAGACGTCTTACTGAGGCAAGCAAGAGTAAAGAATCTGACGGTTGCAGGAAATGCAGCTAGGGACAGTGATTTGAAAACCGAGCTTGAGCCTAAAATTCCACTATTAGCATAGGTTCTATTAACCATTTCGGCTCCGGGGCAGTCCTATGGTGAGACCATACTGCATTTGTCAGAATACAGTAAGATTTCCTGAGGTTTGAAAGTCAATATTATAACTCTGGAGAGTCTTCAGGACAGCTTGAGCCACTGTGGAAAGGTTTACACCTTCTAGTTCTGTCCTGTTGCCGAGGAATGTCTTGCCCCTTTCTGACACAAAGATGACATTGAGAATGCACCATCACTGTGCATCTGTGCTCTCATCACATATAACAGACAATGATTTTCTCATCAGAGTTGCATTAAGGTCTGCATCAATTTGCTCTCTTAACTTGGGTAGAAAGAGCTGCCTCGGGGTGTCTGCCTTCGGCAGCGCCCCAACCCCCTTCACATATTTGCACATCCATTCCCTCAGTTGTGGATGATCCAGCTTCTCCAACGGGATACTTGCCACACCGGATGCCTTCACTGTGTCCATGACCAGCTCATTTTCTGCAATAGATGATTCTGTTACAGCTCTGAAACTGCTGGTTAGGGTCACCTGGTTTGCTTGTCTTCCTTTACTAGCAGCTCATTACTTATTCCTATCGTGTTTCTTGCTGATCAAATGATCTTTTACTGCATCCTTTCTAGTAAGATCCAGGACATGGTTGCAGTATGGACAGAAAAATTTTCCTCCATCCTATAGAGGCCTTCAGATTTGAACTGAAGGCCTCACTCCTTAGTTGAGGTGTAGCATCGATACATAGACAGTGTCGGCAGATAAGGGCCTATGGCCCACCCAGTCTGCCCATTTGAGCTTGTAAGTTCAGTTTGTTTTCCTAGAAGTCTGTTGCACCTTATCCCTGACCTCCAGAATTCCTTTATGTCTATCCCATGCATTCTTAAATCCCGTGATTGTTCCAGCCCCCACCACTTCCTCTGGCAGGGTGTTCCACTTGTCCACCACCCGCTCTGTGAAGAAATTCTTTCTCATGTTTTCTCTGAATCGCCCTCCTCCAACTTCATCCCACGCCTCTAGTCCTGGAACATCTTTTTCCTTAAAATAGTGTTTTCCTGCACCCTGTTCCTCCCTGTAAGATACTTGTATGTCTTATCATATCCCTCTCTCCCTCCTCTCCTCCAGGGAGTACATGTTCAGTTCCTTCAACCTGTCTTCATAGGACTTGTGATGCAATCCATGCACCATCTTTGTTGCCCTCCTCTGAACCTTCTCTACCCTGTCTATGTCCTCACGTGGTATGGTCTCCAGAACTGTACACTGTACTCCAGGTGGGGCCTCACTAGTGTCTTGTATAGCGGAATTATGACCTCCCTTTTCCTGCTGGTAATGCCCCTGCCTATACATCCCAGCATCCTATTTGCTTTACCTGCTGCCTTGTCACACTGTTTCCTACCTTGAGGTCATCAGAGATGATAACCCCAAGATCCCTTTCCTGCTTGGTGCATGCTATATCCTCACCCCCAACTGATATATTGTGCCAGGGTTTTGTGCCCCATATGCATTATCTTGCACTCTTTGCATTGAATTTCAACTGCCAACCCCTGACCATTCTTCAAGTTTCTGCAGGTCTCTTCTCATTCTGTCTACACCCTGGTGTGTCTACTCTGTTACAGAGCTTTGTGTCATCAGCGAACAGTGAAATTCTGCCTTCTAGGTCCTGTGCCATGTCACTGATGAAGATGTTGAATAGGACCGGTCCCAGCACTGATCCCTGTGGTACCCCACTGGTCACTCTTCCCTCTGTGAAGTGACAGCCATTTACCACCACCCTCTGTGTCCTGCCACCCAGCCAGTTACCTACCCACCACACTACTGTCCTGCCCACACCCATATTCCCCAGTTTGTGTAATAGTCTTCTATGTGGCACAGTGTCAAAGGCCTTGCTGAAGTCCAGATAGGCCATGTCTACTGCCCTCCCCTGATCCACCTCCCTAGTCACCCAGTCAAAAAATTCAATGAGGTTGGTCTGACATGACCTCCCCCTGGTGAAACCATGCTGCCTTGGGTCCTGTAGTCCATTGACAACCAGATGTTCCACCAATCTCTCCTTCAGTAGTGCTTCCATGATCTTCCCCACTACCGAGGTGAGGCTGACTGGTCTGTAGTTCCCTGCTTCCTCTTTGTTCCCACTTTTGTATAAGGGGACTACATCTGCTGTCCTCCAGTCTTTGGGTACCTCACCTGTTTCCAGTGATCGGCTAAACAGGATAGCCAGAGGTTCAGCCACCACCTCTCTTAGTTCTTTAAGGACCCTGGGGTGCACCCCATCTGGCCCCATTGCTTTATCAACTCTTATTACTTCCAGTTCCTTCAGGGCCCTTTCTCATGTAAAGGGACTTGTGTCCATTTCTGCACCATTCTCACCCCTTGTACTCCCTTCAGACCCATTACCCTCCTCTTCCTCAGTAAAGACTGAGCAGAAATACCTGTTCAGTATGTCAGCTTTACTGTTGTCATCCTCCACCTGCCCCATCCTCCCCTTCAGTCTCACTATCCTCCCTTTGTCTTTCTTTTTTCCACTTATGTACCTGTAAAGGTTTTGTCCCTTTACCCACTGATTTTGCAATGTGTTCTTCTGTCTGAGCTTTGGCTCCCTTACTGACCTCCCTGCCTCCCTTTGCTTCTCCTGGTACTTCTCCCTATCCCTTCTGCCTGTGTCTTTTGTATTGCCTGAATGCAATCTTTTTGGCTTTCACTTTCTTTGCTACTTCTTTGGAAAACCATAATGGTCTCTCTTCCTTTTCCTCTTGCTAACCTGCTTAATACATAATTCTGTTGTTCTTGTAATCCCCATTTTAAATACTGCCCACTGTTCCTCAACCCTGATTCCTGTCCCATTCCCTTAATGCCTCTTTCAAGTATCTCCCCATTTTCCCAAAGTCTGCCCCTAAAATCCAGGATACGTGTTTTGTGTGTGGTTTGGTTCTGCTCTTTCTGTGATTTCAAACCACAATGACTGGTGGTCACTGTTTCCCAGGTGCTCCCCACTGTTACCCCCATCACACTGTCCCTGTTTGTGAGCACAAGGTCCAGTATTGCCTTCTGCCGAGTTGGTTCCATGACCAGTTGCTTGAGGAAGGCACCCTGAAGGGAGTCCACGATAAATCTGCTCCTAGCTGATGCTGCTGCTGGGATGCTCCAGTCCACATCTGAATATTGAAGTCTCCAACCAGTACTACCTCACCTTGTCTGCCATCCTTTGGATGGCTAGCATCAGCTCCCTATCTGTTTCTTCCTCCTGGGCTGGTGGTCTATAGACCACACCTGTGCGGATGGCTGTCCCCATTTTCCCTTCCAGCTTAACCCACAGTATCTCTCCCCCATTTTGTTCCTCCTGGATCTCTGTGGCCCTTATGTCATTTTTCACATAGAGTGCCACTCCTCCTCCTCCCTTCCTGCCTGCTCTGTCTCTTCTGAATATGTTGTAGCCAGGTAAGCAGGGCTTGGCTTTCTTATTCAGTGGTGCGGCAGACATCATGCAGGCAGAAAGTCCAAATACTGAAATCACACCCAAAAGGTAAACAAAATTAGTAGTGTGTTCCACTAATCCGCCTGATGAGATAATTCAAGAAACAAAATGGGAGACTGAGATCCCCAGGTATGGCAGTCTGTGACTTTTATTCTCTGGCTATTACAGCAGCAGCCACCGCCTACAGCGGCCATCTGCCACGTACAGAAGCAGCAGCAGCAACCTACCACTCCCATCCTCCAGGTACAATGGCAGCAGCTGCCTATGACTCCCATCCTCCAGGTACAACGGCAGCAGCAGCCTATGACTCCCATACTCCAGGTATGACAGCAGCGGCAGCCTACGACTCCCATCCTCCAGGTACAACAGCAACAGCAGCCAATGACCACCATTCACTAGATGAGATGGCAGCAGCGGTCTACAACTCCCATCCTCCAGGTACAATGGAAGCAGTGGTCTACAACTCCCATCCTTCAGGAACAATGGCAGCAGCAGTCCACAACTCCCATCCTCCAGATATGACAGCAGCAACAGTCTACAAGTCCTATCCCCCAGGTATGATGGCAGCAGCAGCCTAAGATTCACATCCTCCAGGTACGACGGCAGCAGCAGCAGCCTACAACTCCCATCCTCCAGGTACGACAGCAGCAGCAGCAGCAGCCTACGGCGCCCATACTCCAGGTATGACAGCAGCAGCAGTCTATGACTTCCATCCTCCAGGTACGACAGCCAAATATGACAGCAGCAGCAGCAGCCTACGACCCCCACCCTCCAGGTAAGACAGCAGCAGCAGCCTACAACTCCCATCCTCCAAGTAGGACAGCAGCAGCAACCTACGACTCCCATTCTCCAGATACAATGTCATCAACAGCCAATGACCACCATTCACTAGGTGAGATGGCAGCAGCGGTCTACAACTCCCATCCGCCAGGAATAATGGCATCAGCAGTCTACAACTTCCATCCTCCAGGTACAATGGCAGCAGTAGTCTACAACTCCCATCCTACAGGTACGACGGAAGCAGCAGCCTCCGAGTCCCATCCTTCAGGTATGACACAGCAGCAGCCTATGACCCCATCCTCCAGGTATGATGGCAGCAGCAGCCTACAACTCCCATCCTCCAGGTACAACAGCAACAGCAGCCAATGACCACCATTCACTAGGTGAGATGGCAGCAGCAGTCTACGACTCCCATCCTCCAGGTACAATGGCAGCAGCAGTCCACAACTCCTATCCTCCAGGTATGATGGCAGCAGCAGCCTATGAGTCACATCCTCCAGGTACGACGGCAGCAGCAGCCTACAACTCCCATCCTCCAGGTATGACAGCAGCAGCAGCCTATGACTCCCATCCTCCAGGTACGACAGCAGCAGCAGCCTACAACTCCCACCCTCCAGGTAAGACAGCAGCAGCAGCCTACGACTCCCACCCTCCAGGTAAGACAGCAGCCTCCGACTCCCATCCTCCAGATAAGACAGCAGCAGCAGCCTACAACTCCCATCCTCCAAGTAGGACAGCAGCAGCAGCCTATGACTCCCATCCTCCAGATACGATGGCATCAACAGTCAACGACCACCATTCACTAGGTGAGATGGCAGCAGTGGTCTGCAACTCCCACCCACCAGGAATAATGGCAGCAGCAGTCTACAACTCCCATCCTCCAGGTACGATGGCAGCAGCAGCCTATGACTCCCTTCCTTCAGGTATGATACAGCAGCAGCCTATGACCCCATCCTCCAGGTATGATGGCAGCAGCAGCCTACGACGCCCATACTCCAGATACAACAGTAGCAGCAGTCTACGACACCCATCCTCCAAGTACGATGGCAGCAGCAGCCTACAAAGCTCATCCTCTGGGTAGGACAGCAGCAGCCTACGACTCCCATCCTCCAGGTATGACAGAAGCAGTAGCCTACGACTCCCATCCCGAGGTACGACGGCAGCAGCAGCCTAGGACTCCCATCCTCCAAGTACAATGGCAGCAGCAGCCAATGACCACCATTCACTGGGTAAGATGCCAGCAGCGGTCTACAACTCCCATCCTCCAGGCACGATGGCAGCAACAGTCTACAACTCCCATCCTCAAGATACGACAGCAGCAGCCTATGACTCCCATCCACCAGGTACGACGGCAGCAGCAGCCTATGACTCCTATCCTCCAGGTATGATGCAGAGTTTTAAATAATTGATTAGCAGTTTTTTCCTTGGGACAATTCTAACTGTACAGAAAGCATTTATATAGGTTTTCTATAAGTGTCATGATTGTTAAACACAGTGAGGCAAGTGCTATGCATTTTCACAATGTTTTAGAACTTTTACAAGCAAAACGCTAAATAATTTTTAGAGTTAAATAAAACCCTGTGATGGCAGCAGCAGCGTAGGACTCCCATTCTCCAGGTACAATGGCAGGAGAATCCTGTGATGCGCATAATCCTGGTACAACAGCAGCAGCAGCAGCAATCTATGACACCCATCCTCCAGGTACAAGGGCTACAGCAGTCTACAAAGCCCATCCTCCGAGTAGGATGGCAGCAGCAGCCTCCGATCGCCATTCTCTAGGTGAGATGGTAGCAGCATTCTACAACCTCCATCCTTCAGGTACGATGACAGCAGCAATCTACAACCCCTATCCTCCAGGTACAATGGTAGCAGCAGCTTACAGCCACCATTCTCTAGGTGAGATGGCAGCAGTGAGCTACAGCTCTCATCCTCCAGTCAGATGGCTGCAGTAGCCTATGACTCCCATCCTCCACTTACGATGGCGGTAGTAGCCTATGACTCCCATCCTCTAGTTACAATGGCGGTAGTAGTTTACAACTCCCGTCCTCCAGTTACAATAGTGGCAGTAGCCTACGACTCTAATCCTCCAGGTATGACAGCAGCAGGGCAGCCTACAGAAACCTTTCTCAGGGTGCAATGGCAGTGGCAAATAAGCCCTCCTACTTGCCCACAACTACACAGCAAGTAACCTTCTCCTGACTTGTTAACCAAACAAGCAATATCCAGATTTACCTGGTGCCACAGAGCTATTTGCACAGCCATACAGAATACACCCAACATGGTACATGACTTGCCCCAAACCACACTGTAAAGTGGTCTGAAACAGTCAGATGCAACAAATACCCTCAGTCTTGGTCCTTGACTCAGTATTTAAGGCTCACCTTGAAACTTTTCTCTGAGGCATACAGAAAGCACTGCAGCCCCAGACTTAACTTCACTGGGAAAGGCCTTATACACTGCATGTCCCTAATCAAGTCGGAGGGTTTCTGTACCTTGTGGTTTGCTCCAAAGTAAACTTCCATACAGACACTGGCCTGGTCAAGGACATAGCCTGTAAGACCACCCCTGCAAAGTCTGAGAAGCCGTGTTGCTTTCCATATTCAACAGAGCAAGTGGGAACACACAAAAAAATGCACAGCGACAGAGCAGGTTTGCAGGGTGGACCTTCCACACCATGGGTTCCCGAGCATGTCAGAGGGCCTCTGTTGCTTGCTGCATGCTCCTGACCTAGTTTGGGTGAAGGGCTGGGAATCAGTGTGGTCCTTAGCAAATTTGCAGGTTTCTGTCCCTAGTTGCCTCCATGGGGGGTGAGGATCACTCCTAGGTTAGCACTATGCATAGTCCAACTCCCCACCCAACAATTTGCTGTGACGCGATACAAGGGATACACACTCTTGACTCTGTTTCGAGTCAGGCACGCAGATTCCCCCCGCAACTTGCTCTGAGGTGCACTCAATTCAACACAACTTGACACATATCCCAATATAATTGGGGAGGTAGAGCAAGGCAGGGTCACATGGGAATCCAGGCACTTCCCAGCTTTTCCCAAGCTGCAGATCACTTGAGATTTAAGCAGCATATAAGTAAAATGCAGAAAATCATGCAAAAATGCACAACTTTCAACAAGCAACACTTTCACATGAGTTTCTGCAGTCTGAAACATGGGTTCATATTAGGATTACCTGAACCCTGAAAAAGGGACATGATAGGCAGCAGGGGTGTCACGATAATAACATTTCCATGATACAATAACCGTAATAAAATGATCATAATAACCATTATAGCACGGTAGAACATAAGTAATTTTTTTCTACAAAACGTCAGAGAGGGAGTAGGCATGGAAGGGACAAAGAACCTCTGTGCGCAAACACTGAGGCAAGGGTTACCCCAAAGGGCATTTGGCTGGGAAGCCAAGTTTCAAGAAAATACAAAATCACACATGCCCACACAATGCAAAGCATCATGGGCTGCATATACAAATCTACCACAGAATGTTATGCTGGTCCAACTTTAAAGCAGAATTGCATGGTGCCGAAAGGCCTCTCCACACAGTTTGCAAAGTGCTAACAGAAGACACGAACCGTGTTTCGTCTACCAGGACTCATCAGTATGCCTCGTCTGTTTGACACCCCAGTGGAATGGACCAGCTACCCTAAGACAGAGTGTCTTGGATATGTTGTAGTGAACCCATTAAATAAAAAACTATTTAAAGACAAAGAACCTCTGTGCTCAAACACTGAGGCAAGGGTTACCCCAAAGGGCATTTGGCTGGGAAGTCAAACAGACGAGGCATACTGATGAATCCTGGTAGGACGAAATACGTGTCTATGTCTTCTGTTAGCACCCTTTGCAAACTGTGTGAGAGGCCTTCGCACCATGCAATTCTGCTTAAAGCTGGACCAGCATAACATTCTGTGATGATTTGCATATGCAGCCCATGATGCTTTGCATTGTGTGGGCATGTGTGATTTTGTATTTTCTTGAAACTTGGCTTCCCAGCCAAATGCCCCTTAGGGTAACCCTTGCCTCAGTGTTTGCCTGAAGGGTTCTTTGTCTTTAAATAGTTTTTATTTTAATGGGTTCACCACAACATATCCAAGACACACTGTCTTAGGGTAGCTGGTCCATTCCACTGGGGTGTCAAACAGGCGAGGCATACTGATGAGTCCTGGTAGGACGAAACACGTGTCTATGTCTTCTGTTAGCACCCTTTGCAAACTGTGTGAGAGGCCTTTCGGCCCATGCAATTCTGCTTAAAGTTGGACCAGCATAACATTCTGTGATGATTTGCATATGTAGCCCATGATGCTTTGCATTGTGTGGGCATGTGTGATTTTGTATTTTCTTGAAACTTGGCTTCCCAGCCAAATGCCCTTTGGGGTAACCCTTGCCTCAGTGTTTAATAAGAGGTTCTTTTGTCTTTAAATAGTTTTTTATTTTAATGGGTTCACCACAACATATCCAAGACACACTGTCTTAGGGTAGCTGGTCCATTCCACTGGGGTGTCAAACAGGCGAGGCATACTGATGAGTCCTGGTAGGAATGAAACACGTGTCTATGTCTTCTGTTAGCACCCTTTGCAAACTACGTGAGAGGCCTTTCAGCACCATGCAATTCTGCTTAAAGTTGGACCACCATAACATTCTGTGGTGATTTGCATATGCAGACCATGATGCTTTGCATTGTGTGGGCATGTGTGATTTTGTATTTTCATGGAAGGGACAGCTGTCCCTGAAAATACAAAAAAAAAATAGGCTGAAAGTTCTTAATACCATGGTATACCATGAATATCGCGGTATACCGTGAGTAACGGTTATTGTGGTATCA
This sequence comes from Neoceratodus forsteri, assembly GCA_016271365.2. Taxonomy (NCBI): domain Eukaryota; kingdom Metazoa; phylum Chordata; order Ceratodontiformes; family Ceratodontidae; genus Neoceratodus; species Neoceratodus forsteri. The sequence goes on from CM028130.1 coordinate 366,334,869, forward strand.
GAAATTGCCCACAGTGGCCGGCCCGTCGGCACAGCGGCAAGGCATCCATCTGCGGTGCCGATATCCTGGGTTCAGGACAGACTCGAGTCAGAGGGCGGCTGGGGAGAAGGTTGAGCGCCCATGGACTGCGCCTTCTGGGAGAAGAGTGTCTGGTAATGCGGACTTCTGGTGGGGGCTGGGTGCGCCACATGTAAAGGGAGCGGGGAGGATGCTGGCGTCATTGCACGTCCCTGTCCCCAGGGAAAAATCAGCAAAAAAAAGTATCACCAGCCGCTAATGACGGTACTCGCCACTGCCACAGCTCCCCACCGCAGACCAAAGTTCACTGCTTCTGTTACCTTGCCCTGGGGACAAGCCAGGGCTTTTCCCCGACAGTGTTTCCTGGCTCCGCCCAGGGGGTATATGCCTGGAGACTGGGGGGAGCAGCAAGCAGAGCAGGGGACCAGAAGCTCCAGCAGGGAGCAAAATAGCCAGTGAGAAGGAAAAAAAAGAAAGAAATTGCCCACGGTATCAATACCATGACTTCTGATACCACAGTATACCGTAAAACTGGTATACCGTGACATCGCTAGTAGGCAGGCATGGCAAGGCAGGGTTGCAGTGGAGATCTGAGGGGGTATTCCCAGCTTTCACCAGCAGAAATAATGTCCGCCTACGTACAGTAAAATGCGGAAACATCACTGCACCTAGGGTGGTCTCAGAAGTCAGTATGCAGGTGTGCAAGGCAGGGTTACAGTGGGGATCCGGGGGCTTTCCAGCTTTTCTCCCCCAAAGAGAAACAAAAGAACAGTTATGTAAGAACTTACTGTAACAATAGATCTTTGAGAGAATCTCTTGCAGCAGGTCACACCTTAGGAACTACAATCACCAAACACCAGGACCACATGGAAACATTTTGGCTAGCAGTCTATCTGGGCCCACCCACAGCTATATAAGGAGGACGTCGACGTGATGACATCGACATGGGTGGCCCTAGATAAGAGTGCACTGTGGGTGTGGGGTGTTAGGGTAAGTTTTCTGTGTGGTCCTGGCGCCTGAAGATTGTAGTTCCTACAGTGTGATCTCCTGCAAGAGATACTCTTGAAGATCTTCAGTTATGGTTAAGTTCTTACACAACTGTTCTTTTTGTTTCTCTTGGGGAAAAGCTGGGAAGCTCCCTGGATCCCCACTGTAACCATGCCTTCCACACCTGCCTACTATGCTTCCGAGACCACCCTAGGTACAGTGATGTTTTCACATTTTAGTGTATGCAGGTGCATGTTTTTTTCTGCTGGTGAAAGCTGGGAATACCCCCCACCCCCATTGCAACCATGCCTTGCCATACCTGCCTACTATGTCCCTTTTGAGAGATATCCTGCAAGGGATAGCCTCAAAGAAGATCTAGCGTTTGTGTTAAAACAGAATCCAAGTCAACTAATTATATAGTAAAATGCGGAAAATAATGCAAAGTGCAGAACTATGCCAACCAACTCTATGTCAACTCCCAACCATGCTTATGTTAGTGTAATGCCCCCCATTACTCTGTGGCATACAGCAAGCTCAGGGATCTTGCCCCCCCGTCTGAGAAATACTCTCTGTTCACTGCTAATTCTTTGGCTTCTTGAAAATGCAGGAAAATAAGGCACCCTGCCACACACACACACACACACACACACACACACACACACAGGAACTGGAGTGACCCCTTCCCCTTCACTTTTTAGCCATGCTGCACTCTCACCAAGGTACTGCACTTTACCAGAGCTGTACACCTTTTTTTGTCCAGAAAAATTTATAACTTGGGCATATATGACACAGTACATAAGCACAGGGAGACATTAAATATGGGAGGGTGAAGGAAAAGCGCTGGAGGTATTAAGTATGGTAGTGAGGTTAAGCACAGAGATGCGTTTAAATATGGGGGGGAGAAGGTTAAGCACAGAGAGCCATTAAGCAGTAGGGAGAAGGAGCAAAAAGCACAAGGAGACATTAAATATGGGAAGGAGTATGAGGATAACAAGAACAGGGTGGTGTTAAACGTGGGGGGGGGCGGTAAACACAGAGAGGCAAAATATGGGATGAGGAGGAGGTTAAGCATAGGAGACATTAAACATTTAATTAACAAACCAGCAGCAGCCAGCAGTGTACATACAACAGCGCTTCAACCATACAGTATTTAAGAGCCCCTCTCACTATAGCAAAATAATAAGTGCATACCCAAAATATGCTGAAGGGTATGTGGAGAAACGGGCAGTGACCTACTCTCCTTTTACTACACAAACAAAAAGGTAGCCTCACAACAAATATGGACCTTAGCAAAAGTAAAGAGGAGAGGTACTCACAGAACACAGAGAAACGCAGCTTCACAATAACTTAAAACGAGTTTTACCCACAGCAGATATCTGCTTGAATACAACTGCATTACCCAACAAAATCATACACTTTTTTTTTATAAAGCTGAGCATGGTACCTGAATAACAGCAGTGTTGGAGGGCATGTGGGGGTAACGGCAGTGTTGGAGGGCGTGTGGGGTAACAGCAGTGACTCACTCTCATTTTACCACACAAACAAAAAGGCAGCCTCACAACAAACATGGACTGGAGCAAAAGTAAAGAGGATAGGTACTCACAGAACACACAGAAACGTAGTTTCACAACAACCTTCACTGAAAAACACTTGGGCCAAAACAAATTCCTTAGTTAAAACTTAAAATAACAAGCAGCGAGATGAAGCACAGGGGAGGGTCAATGTTCTTTGAGTACCTCTCTCATATTTGGGCTCTGCCTGTTTTGAGCATCACCACCAACCTCACAAGTTGTATCCACACCAAATATCTGTTTGAATACAACTGCAACAAAAGCATACACCTTTTTTATTTATTTATTTTTTTTTAATAAAGATGAGCACAGTACCTGAATTAAAGCAAGACAAGGTCACAGTGAGCTTCCAGGTGGTCATTGAAGCGAATGCAGCCTTAATACTAAAAATACCACCAACAGTTTCATCTGGTTCAAGGTCAGTTGACATTCATCTGTATCCCCCTCCCCCGGGTCGTGCCTGAAAATAGGCAGGATTTGTCTAGCACACTTACCCGGTCAACAAAAACGAAATAAATAAAAAAAAATAAATAAAATGTTGGCGAATATGGCTTAACTTGCTGCGCCAGTAATATACTTTAACAAATTTTGTTATTAAACACAGGCTAACAAAACTGAATAAAATTCTACCAAGCAGCGGGTCGATGGCAGTGAGAAGCGGTCTCTCCAACTCCCGTGGTATCTGGGTAGCATTGTTTACAGCGGTGTCCTTTATATGCTGCAGCGTGCTCTTGTGGTCTCTCCTCCTCCTTCTGGCTTCCTTGTGAATAAGGGAAGGCAGCTGGAAAGTGCCTGCTCTTATACAGCGCTGAATGCACTGAATTCCCGAACGGTCACCACGCTAGCAGCGTGAGTTCCGTGAGTCATTGGCAGGAAATTTTTAATTCCACCAGATAACGAGAATTCCGTGATTCTGTCCACAGTCATGGAATCACAGAGAAACAGTGGCCTTGACCATCTTTCGAGCCCTTGTAATTCAGTTTGCAAGTCCCTGACTGCCTCCAGGTTGTCAACTCTACCACCCAATTTTGTGTCATCTGCAAACAGTTTGAGCTTGCCCTTTATACCTGTTCTTATGTTATTTAGAAACATATTAAACAGGACTGGACCCAAGACCGAGCCCTGGGGCACACCACTGGTGACACTTGCCTCATTAGACCTCACTCCATTGACTACATCCTCGGAGTGCTATCACTTAGGACAATACAGCCACTTTCTGCATGTACCTAATTCTACTAACTTTTTAATCACTGCTGACATCCTTACAAATTTGAGAAAGGATACCTGGCTTGTACGTCAACTTGGCTCTCAGCTGTGTTTTTCCACTCAGGCCCTGAGGACAGTATCCCAGCTACATAAAGAAAACTTTTCTGCATTTGCAATATGCTGCATGTAAGCCTAATGCATGTACTTAGTCAGTAACACAGAAGAAACAGGCTGACAGTAGGTAAGTAAGGAGGCCATGCCGGGAACAGCAGAAGGACAGTCAAGTCTAGGGTTCCATCCAGCTGTAAGGGTCCCACAGTACAGCAAAGTGGTTAAGAGCACTAAGCTGAACACCTGGGGAGCTGGGTTTGAATCCCACATCTACAACTTGCATACTGTGTGACCTGAAGCAAATCACTTAACTTCTCTTTACTCCCAGGACACACCTGGAAAGAAGCCTCAGCTTAGTATGTCTTTCCTGGCCAGAAACTGTAATAAACAAACCAAAAAAATATGAGGTACACCATCTAGTTCTCGATCAGCAAGGATTTCTGTTGGATGATGATCCAGCAGCTAGTGGGGAGAAACAGCGTAAACCAACAGATCTGAGAAGGCCTGTCTGAAGCAGACTATTCTATGATCTGTATGTAAAGCAGCCATTCATACTGGCTAGGAAAATTCTTTGCCATACCAATGTGTTTACCAACAATGCATTCCTGACATCCTTACATTCTCTACTGCCACATTTATAGTCCACAATTTTTCAGACTGCTTTACGACGAATTTTAAAATCAATGTGGATCTGCAATAAAAGTGGCAATCCCCAGTAGCTTACAAAATCTCCTTCCCAAGGTCTTCCACTCCACCTGTGAAAGCTATATTCACAATGTTACTATAACAGGGTGGCACAAGCACGTTTATGGTGTTGACAGCATAGTATTGCCCAAACCTACTCAGCCATACCCACATGGGCCAAGTACGGGAACAGGAGCTTTAAAAACATTAATATCCCTTATCTTACTTTTGGAATGAAATCAACTGGCAGGAAACACTGTTGCTGCAAGGGTTTTGTTTGTTCTAGTCGCTAAAGAGCTTATTTCCTTAACTTCAATATCACAAATTGCAGTACTGTACGACAGTCCTCCCCCAAGAAGATCAGCACTTAGCATATGTTTTACTTACCCCTAGCTCCAATCGCACCTAAGGGCCCCTCCTCAGCTAAATCACAATTAGTATGTTGCTTTAATGTTTTTTCTGTTAGGAACAAAAAAAAAAAAGAAAGGCGATCAAGTTAGTGCAGTCAGAAATACAAAGTTTTTGTTACTATGATAAAGTCATCATCTGCAAACAGTATTTTTTTTTCCCCTACACACACACACACACACACACGTGTAAACAATACACCATGACAGGAAGTGCATTACAGCAATATAATAACTGGGCACTGTTTTATCCCACAGGGAAACCCAGTTATAATTTGCCGTTATAACCTGCGGGTTATAACGTCAAACAGGTCCCGGGTTTCCCTTCTTACACTCACGCACCAGCAGCCGCTCTACCCTTCCTCAGCGCTTCACTGCCACTCGCAGTCAGCGGTACCTTAATTTTTTAAAAAGTAACTTGGCTCTTTGGTGGGCCGATGTCCACAATCACCACTCCCTATGGCAGGTATTATGATTAAGGTTTAAAACAAAGAAAAGAAAAAGGGAAATGTTTCAGTTTACTAGTCGCTTCAACCCGACCGCTGAAACCCGATTGGACCAACTGCACAAGGATGTGTTTTTATTTTATAGAATTGCTGTGGCGGAAACGCCCCAGCAATTATATGAATAAACCGGTGGCGTGAGACTCACTACACACACTCGGTGTTGGATGCTAAAACCCCACGAGCTTCATTCTCGGGTTTATGTAGCATCCAATACCTCACGTGTGTGTAAAATCTCATTAAACACACCACCCCATGTATTATTTTATATTTAATGCACACCCCAGGGGTGAAAGTAAGACATGAGGCTGAAGGTGGAGTGTCCTTGTGCCCCAGTAAATGGATTAAAATCCTGTGATGCACACCCTGAAGTGGCGAAGGGCTCAAAAGTAGTTTTATCGGTGATGGAAATGACATCCAGTACCCGACCGTGCAGTGCTAGGAATTCAATGTACGGTCAGATGATGTGTCACTGCCAATGAAGTTCCTAGATTTTTTCTTACCATTTTAAAGAAAGAGTGTGTTGTGTGCGCGTATGCGCGTGTAAGCTAAGTAAGTATTTCTGTTAAAGCCCCTATGTTTGACAACTTAGAACTCATCTGTCATAGAATCTAGGGATTTTAAAAAATGTCACACAATTTCTCAGTCCTAGAGACTAGCTGTGTCCCAATTTTTAAAACTGTACTTTTGCTAATTCTGGTGCTGAGAAGTGCCAAAATACCAACATTCACCCAAGTGAAGACTTACTTTCTCAATGAATAGTAAAACATATACACAGATTTAAAACCAGAAACTGCTAGATATTGAGTCAGAACAGGGCCTTTCATTTGTTTTTCGATTAAAAAAGGTCAAATTTCAAACTTAAGTGTTCTCTCTCCTAAAGCTGGAACCACGTGACAGGCAGAAGGTAGGCTGATCTTTGCAGGGAAGGAGGCAACCTTCCACCCACTTCCTCTAGACACCAGTTTAATTCCTGCCTGTCTGGTGGCAGGAGCTTTGCAGGACCTCTGTCACAGAAGTGACAGACCAGGAAACCAGAGAGGCAGAACTGTGAGTTGTTTTTTTTTTCCTCCCTGATTCTTCATGGACCATTGGATACTGGATTCTTTGAGTGCTTCATAGCACTAATCCAGGGACCCCAGTCTTAGCCGTGCAAGCTGGACAGACAGGCTCCCTCGCTCCTCTCACTTCCCGTGCTTCAACACCATGGCTCCCTAGCACCAAAAACGAAACCGGGGGGCTTCCATTGCACTTCCCGAAAGCCAGAAGCACGCCTCGCACCACAACTCCAGTGTCGACAGGCAGAAGAAGTAAAGTTAGCTTTGTCACGATGGGCACTGGAGGTTTGCTTAGTCGACGGCCCAGATTAAGCAGGCCGTCGACGCGCCTGCCATTCGGAGAGCCGTTTGACTCTCAGGCTCTCCGACATTACAGATTTGGAGCACGAACTGAGCGCCATAGCAACAGTTAATACAGGGGCATAGAGAAGCAGGCAATTCCCTCGTCTTGTTGGCAGCCCTAGCGGCAGATCCAAGGGGCAGAAAGACAAATATTCAAGAGATTGCCCCAATTTATCAACAGGGCAGATCCAAGGGGCAAACAGGCAAACATTCAAGAGATTGCCCCAGTTTATCAATAGAAGGATTGCTTCCATCTGCCTAATTTGGGGGCTTTCAGCAGCTCCACAATCACAGCTCTTCAATCTAGTCAGCAGGCTTTCAAAGGAACAGACTTACTCTAAGCCTAGGAGCCAAGTATTCCCCGTTCAAGCCTAGGTGACCAAACATTTTTACCCACCTCTCTTCAAGTTGTGTTATCAGGGGTTATGGCTTCCACCAAGGACAGGCCCCTCCCAGGGGACAGAAATGCCACAAATATAGAACACTCATGCTGGCCACATTTGCAGGGTCGCTGTGTGTAAAATGCAACAGCGTAGTCTCGCCTGCTCAGGAGGAGGTGGATGAGGCTTCCGCCTCAGAGTATCTGGATCCACAAGAGCAGCCCAGGGGCTCGAGCCTTAGCCATCAACCCCTCATGTTTCGATGTCCTTCAGCAGCCGACGGAATCTAGGTCTCATATGAAAGCCACTCGTAAGCGCACCCCCTCCCCATCCTCGGATGAGGGTCCCCCCCTCCACCTCACGGCATGACAGGAGGAGGAAAAGACCTAGGCCCAGATCCAGGAGTTTTTCCAGACATAGGGACACAGCCCATGGGAAGCACAAGCGGGACAAGTCCCCCTCAGGGTCAGATTACACCTCCTTAGAAGAAGGAGAACTCCCCAACTCGGATTCCAACTCAGAGGCCTCACCAACCAGAAACTTTGATCTATAAGATCGACTTTTTCATTAAAAAGGTGTCCGAAGAGATCCACCTCAGCTCCCCCACTTCTCCAGAGCCCAAGCGAGCGAAGCCGGCATTCCGGCTAGTGTCAGCCTCGAAGCCAGTGATGGCCTTCCCTATACCTCCGGCTATAGAGGAACTTTTAAAGGAAGAATGGCAGGGACCCAAATGGTCCTTCCCGGTCCCTCGCCGCCTAACCAAACTCCTAAAGTTCAACAAGAAGCCTGCGGAGAAATGGCTCGACAGCCCCAAGATAGATCCTCTTATATCAAACCTCATGAAAAAGACGGTCATTCCAGCAGAAGGCGGGGCATCCCTGTGAGACCCTGTGGACAGGAAAGTGGACACCTCTCTAAAGAAGGCCTTTCAGTCCACTGCAACCTCCCTTAAAGCTGCTACAGCTAACCTCTACTCCGCCAGAGCTGCGCTCTCCTGGGCCACTGATCTGGCATTCCAGCTCTCTGACGAGCCAGACAAGAATCAGCCCACCTTGCAGCAGTTACAGCTCATGGGTCTAGTTTCAGCATACTCGGCTGACGTATCAGAAGAGGCAGTCAGATGTGCAGCTCGGGCTATGTTCTACCAGACCTCCACTCGACGCAACTTACGGCTTCGGGCTTGGCAGGCGGATGCCTCCTCGAAAATGCATTTAGTCAATGCTACTTACGAATGAGGCCTTCTGTTCAGCTCAGCGCTAAAGGAGGCGGCTAAGAAATCCGGAGAAACCGTGAAAGTGCGAATGCCACAAGCCCGAGGAAGAAATAGGCCCTGGAACTCTCGTTCAAGACAGAATTTTCGGGCCCAAGGTTATTCCAGGGGGCAGAACAAGGTGACCACTGGAAGATGCTCCTGGTTCAACTCACGTAACCAACGCAGTTTCTGAGGTGGCAGAGGAGGCGCCCGGGATGTCGAGGGTGACTCCAGAAAATCACAATAAGGACTCACAGACCCATCCTCGTGTCAGGGGCAGACTTTCAAACTTTCTCGAGGAATGGGTGCACACCACCACGGACAAGTGGGTATTGGACGTAATCAGCGAGGGATACTTCACAGAGTTCGATTCTTAGCCCCCTCTACCCCACACAGTGCCCTCACCAATCTCAGGCAACCCTGTAAAGCGAGCGGCGACCCGATAAGCCATTACAGATCTCATTCAATCAGCAGCGGTAGAACAAGTCCCCACTCTGGAAAGGAACAGAGGGGTGTACACGGTTCCTCTCCTCTCTGTGGTTCGTAATCAACCAGGGGAAGAGTTCTCTACATCCGGCCCAATCTCTCTCCCATCTGGGCGTGAACTCCGACATGGTCCACAACAAAGTTTTCCCCACAGAAAGGAAATTCAAAGAGCTGAGGGCCCTCATCCTCAAATTCCAGTCAGCCCGTTTTCTGCCAGCCCGATCCTTCATGCAACTCATAGGGACGATGGTCTCCCTGGCAGACTCGGTCCCCTGGGCACTGATCCACATGCAACCTCTCCAGTTTGCTATCCTCCAGCAATGGTTCCAATCAAGAGGCACACTGGATCAGAGGATTCAAATATCCCACAAGGCGAAGGAATTTCTAAAATGGTGGACTCAGCAGGACAACATCATGAAGGGTCTTAGTCTGGGGCACCCTCACCAGATCCGAATGACCACCGATGCCAGTCTCCAGGGCTGGGAACCACATTCGGATCAGCTTTCAGCACAGGGCAAGTGGTCTTGGGTGGAATCCCTCTACAGCATCAATGTACTGGAGATGCGGACAGTCCACCTAGCCCTACAGCAATTCAGGTCGTAACTCTCCAACCAGGATGTCCTCATCCTCACGGCAGATTGGCTAAGTCGAAAGGATATCCTACCAGGAGAATGGGAGCTCAAGGACAGCGCCTTCCAACTCACCACGGAGCAGTGGGGCCACCCGCAGGTAGATCTTTTCACCTGCTGAAGAAATTGCAAAGTTCCACACTTCTGCTCCCTCAGCAGGGATGACTCAGCCATGGTGCAGGACGCATTCTCCCTCAACTGGGGTCAGCTCAATCTCCTGTACGCCTTCTCGATAATTCCGATCGTATCAAGCGTGCTGCACAAGATTGCCCAAGACCGAGCAGAGGTGGTTCTGGTCTGCCAGCACTGGCCCCACAGACCGTGGTTTCCAAGATTAGCCCAAATGGCTCTTCAGTCTCCCCTAATATTTCAAGCAAGCCCAGATCTTCTACATCAGGGACCGGTGCGGCAGCCGAATCCTCACAATCTGCCCCTCTCAGCGTGGAGATTGAGCAGGAAACTCCCAGGGAGTTTGGTTTCTCGGAGCCTGTCAGAGGTGTTGATTCAGTCTAGACGAGCCTCCTCCTCTAGGGTCTATTACACGATTTGAAGAAAATTCCTATTCTGCTTACGAGACTCCACCTTACCAGATGATTCTGTGTCTCTCCCTACTATACTTCAGTTCCTTTAGGAAGGTTTCAACAAGGGCCTCCAACTGGCTACCCTACGAGTCCAGGTGTCTACTTTGGGGGCGCAGCTATTAGCGGACTCTGGCGACTCCTTAGGGGCGCTTCCACATGTTCAAAGATTTCTGAGGGCAGCAACCTTGAAACGTCCGTCAATAAAACCGGCAGTACCTCCCTGGAGGCTCAACCCGGTTCTCAAAGCTCTCACCAAACCACCGTTTGAACCCTTAAAGGAGGCATCCTTACTGCATCTCACTATGAAGGCCATCTTTCTCACTGCAATCTCCTCAGCCAGACACATCAGTGAGATAGGAGCACTATCATCCAAAGAACCTTATACGATTTTTTCATCCAGGCTCTGTAGTCATACGTACGGACCCAGCATTCTTTTTTTTATTTATTATTTTCCTCCCTGAGCCACCGGCCACCCACTACTATCGGCCCGGTCACGGGCCATGGACTTCCATCCCTCAAATCGGCCGCAAGCCCTCCGATGCCCTGTGGCTTTCCTCCCATGGTGGGGCTGCGGCACTCCCTCTACATGCCGTAGTCTTCGGGACAGGTCGGAGGGCTGGCCTGAGGGGCTGACAGAAACCGTGGCGGGCTTCATTGAAGGTGGCCGGCAGCATCCACCCTGCCTCCTGTGCATGCCAGTGCCGGTGGTTCCCGGCCTCCGGCAGGGGTCATAGATGCTCCGGGCACGTCCCCACCATCCCCCCGGAGAAGGAGAGCAGTCCTTAGGATGCTCTATCCTTCTCCCCCAGCCGGCCCTCCAATGACCCTGGTCCGTTCCCGAACCCGGGTCACCGGCGTCACATGCGGAAATCCAACCGCTGCACCGACGAGCCGGCTATCGGATCCAGCTTTCTTACCTAAAGTGTTATCTCACTTTCACTGTAACCAAGTCTTGAACATTCCCTCTTTCTGTCCTCACCCAAGAATGACAAAGAGTGAGAATTCCACATGCTTGACCCTCGGAGGGCCCTCAAACTTTACATCAAGCGACTGGACTCTATTCGCAAGACCTCAAGCCTATTCATCCTTACCTCAGGCCCAAACGCGTGTAAGAAGGCATCAAAGGACTCCATTGCAAGGTGGATTCATTCCACCATAATCTTGGCCTACCAGAAGACTGGAATTGGTCTGCCAGGACCAATTCGAGCACACTCAACTCGAGCGATGGCCGCGTCAAGGGCGGACTTCAGAAAAGCTTCCCTGGCGGACTTATGTAGAGTGGCCACATGGTCATCCATCCACACGTTTGTAAAGTTTTACAAATTGGATGTCGCAGCATTGGCAGAGACGTCATTTGGCCACAGGGTCCTCCAGGCTGTGGTGGACCCCTAGAGGTTTATGAAAGTACAGTTACGTAAGAACTTACCGTAACAGTAGATCTTCGAGAGAGGTTCTTGCAGTAGGTAATTACATATAGGACTGACGTCAGCAGGCGGCAGGACCCCATGGAAAAATTTCTAGCTAGCAGTCTCTGGCGAGGAACCGCCCCCACGTCAGGTGACCGGCGTCAGGAGACGTCGGTATAAAAGGGCGGTCCCCGATGCCCGCCTTCCAGTTCTTTCCTGCCACAGGCCAAAAAAGGCCGGACGAGAGAGGAGCGGATATTTCCCTCACTGGAAAAGGAGCTGAAAAAGCTTAGGGGGATGGAGGGCGGGAAGGTATTATCTATTGCAAGAGCCTCTCTCGAAGATCTACTGTTACGGTAAGTTCTTACGTAACTGTACTATCTTACTTCGAGAGGCCTCTTACAGCAGGTAATTACATACAGGACTGAATCCCAAGCAGTCTAGAACAAGGAGAAGCACTGGGAGGAGGAACTCTACTCCAAGAAGCAGTTCTAGCTGTGCAAGCTTTAAGATAAGAGGCCTTGCAGAACAGCCAGCCCGAAGCCTGCTCTCCGGCAAGAGGCAATATCCAAACTGTAGTGTTTAGTAAAGGTATGGACGGAAGTCCAGGTGGCGGCAGCACAGATATCTGCCGCTGACACGTTCTTGAAACAAGCCGCTGAGGCTGCTACTCCTCTGGTGGAGTGGCCTCTTATACTTGACCCGGCAGGGTCTTGTTGTATTAGTCATAACAGAAAGTGATGCAATGAGCCAACCATTTAGACAGACATTGCTTAGAGACAGCATTGCCTTCTCTTTTATGAGCAAAAGAGATGAACAGTTGATCAGTCTTTCTGAGATCCTTCGTCTTGTTGGTGTAGTATCTCAGAATCTGGTGAATGTCCATAGTATGGAGTAAATACTCCCCGATTAGAGTACTGCGTAAAAAAGGTGGGTAACTCTATGAACTGATTTAGAGTAGACTCCGCTACAACCATAGGGAGAAACTTAGGGTTAGTGCACAGAGCAACACGTTCCTTGTGAAAATCAAGTAAAATTTTACAATCAGGGCCTGAGCTCGAAATTCGAGCGGAAGTAATGGACACTAGGAAGAGAGTCTTCCACGAAAGGAACTTCAAATCTGCGGAAGCTGCCGGCTCAAAGGGAGGCAGAGTAAGTTTCTCGAGAACAAAGTTCAAGTCCCAAGGGGCAGCAGGAGTACGTATAGGAGGTCTCAGATGGAGGACCCCTCTGAGAAAGGTCTTAGAGACCTCCAGTTGAGCAAATGTCTTGTCTGCACAGGGGACATGATAGGCCGAGATGGCCACCATGTGGACTTTCAGAGGAGAATGACTGAGACCCAGGTCGAACAGATGGTGTAGGTACTCCAGCAGAAGCCCTGCTGAGCAGGAAAAGGGTTCCACGTCCTTGGAAGCAGCCCAGATAGTGAACCTTTTCCACTTCATGGTGTAGGTGGATCTAGTAGAGGGTTTTCTAGCCTCTAACAAAATCTCCGCCACTTGAGGAGAAACCTCAAAACGGGATTGAGCTAAGTCTGCAGGAGCCATGCATGCAGCTGAAGAGATTTGAGGCCTGGATGGACCAGGGTCCCCTGATCCTGGGTCAGTAAACCTCGTGATAGAGGAAGAGGATAATCCTCTGAGTATTGTTGTAGAAGAGAGAGCCAAACTTGCCTGGGCCAGAAAGAAGCAATCAGAATCATTTGTGCTCCTTCTGAAGCTAGTTTCTGTAAGACTCGTGGGATAAGTGGAATTGGGGGAAAGGCATAGACAAATCTGTCCTTCCAGTCTAGAGACAGAGCGTCTCTCCAGAAAGCACATCACTCTGGAACGAGCGACGCGAAGACGGGAAGCTTTGCGTTTAGAGGGGATGCAAACAGGTCAACCTGTGGTGTTCCCCAAAGTCGGAAGATACTGTTGAGGACCTCGTCGGAAAGACCCAAGGCCTGGAACTCTAGCCACTCAGGAACCAGGCCATCAGGTGCAGGGATTGAAGGTGCGGATGGAATACCTTCCCCTGACTGACTGAGATCAGGTCCAGGTGGGCTGGAAGCCGCCTCGGGAGCCTGGAGCTGAGACTGAGGATATCTGGATACCAGAACTGGCGGGGTCAGTCTGGGGTTACCAGAATCACCTGTGCCTTGTCCCTCTTCGCCTTGAGAAGCACCTTGTGGATCAAGGGAAATGGGGGAAGGCATAGAAGAGACCCGGGGTCCACGGCCTCGAGAAGGCATCCCCCTGCAGCGAGCCCTGCTGAGGGGGGCGGACACGAAACAGTCTCAGCTTCACATTCTCCCTGGAGGCAAATAGGTCCACCTGAGGCATGCCCCAGTGGGAGAACAGATCTTATACTACCTCCGGCAGGAGAGACCACTTGTGGGACGCAGCCCCCATGCAGCTTAGGGCATCAGCCAGAGTGTTGGAGGCTCCTGCCACATGGATGGCAAGGAGATCCGCCTCCAGGCTGCACACGAGTGACCAAATGCGGAGAGCTTCCCTGCACAGAGGCATGGAGTGCGTCCTGCCCTGGCGGTTTAGGTAGTACATGGTCGTGGTATTGTCCATCTGGACCTGAACCACTTGACCCCGTAGAAACGGAGCGAAGGCAGTGAGGGCTAGACGAACTGCTCGAAGCTCCAGCAGGGACTCCCGAGGGGACCAGAGGCCGTACGCTCTGTGCTCCCCCAGATTGGCACCCCAACCCATCAAAGAGGCATCGGTCGATAGAGAGACCATCGGCTCGGGGTGGATGAACGGGATGCCCTCCTGCAGATGTGCTGGAACGGTCCACCAGTGGAGAGCGTTCCACATCCCCTGGGTCACTGTCACTAGCTGATCCAGCGGATCGAAGTGCTGTGACCATTGGCTGGCCAGCCCCCATTGCTACTCAACGGCTGTGGGTGCTGCAATACGTTGCTCGACTGAATATACTCTAGTTTGGCAATATTTTAGCACTATTAAACTGTGAACCCTTCAGTTTAACTTCCGGGGCAGTTCTGGCTATATAAGTGAACCCTGCTGCGAGCGGGGCGACTAGATAAACTAACAAACAGCTTTGCTACTCAACGGCTGTGGGTGCTGCAATAGGAAATATATATAAGGGGAATATACCTTGTAAAGTGCTTCTGTGCTTATGCATGAAAGAAACTGATGTTATTTTAACAACTTGAGTTTTTAACTGTTGGAGCCCTGGTTGCTACCCCTTGAGGTATCCAGGTGGAGAGACCTGAAATAGGTCTACCTGTTAAGAGATTGCGTTTCAAATAACACTGCTCCCGATTCACGTACAGCACTACTAGCTTGTGCACATATATTTGAACGTTGCCCGACTGAATATACTCTAGTTTGGCAATATTTTAGCACTATCAAACTGTGAACCCTTCAGTTTAACTTCCGGGGCAGTTCTGGCTATATAAGTGAACCCTGCTGCGAGCGGGGCGCTCGTCGCAGAGACACGCGTGTCTGCTGTGTCCGCTGAGACGCTGTGACCTTGATGGGGTAAGTTTGCTGGGTAGCATAAAAAAAAAAAAAAAACTATCGTCGCGTATTGAGTACAAAAACTAATTACAAACATGGCACAGGTGAAATCAAAAAAAGGCAGAGGTATAAAAAAAGGGTATGTGTACAGTGTCTAATGTATGTGGCGGATATTCCGGATCTCGAATTTATCTGTGAAAAATGTAAAATGATTACAACATTACAAGAGGAAATTTGTAATCTAAAAGAAAAGTTGGAAACACTTAAAGAAATAACGCTCCTGGAACAATTCATTGATGATGCAGTCAAGGAAGCAAGTATTAAGCACTTTGAAATGCATAATAAAGAAACCCCCAGAAACACATCCCCCCAAGTCCAAACACCTCATCAGCAAATTATCAATGGGAATGATATAAAAGTAAATTCAAAAGAAAATGATACCTATAAGAAGACCTTAAACAAAAACCCCCATGCCCACAAAGTTCAAAAACCTAATACATCCACTCCATGTGAAGTTTTTAAAACTTATATACAACCTATTAGTTTACATAATAAATTTGAAGTATTGGCAGATGAAAACATTGAACCTCTAAAAAATCAGACCTTCAGGGACTGTGTTACAGCCAATAGTGTATCACTTCCAACTGAAGCATGCAAAAAAATGACTATAGAAAGAGATGTTGTAGTAATAGGAGATTCAATACTGAAAGGAATTGATACTACTGTATGCAAAGGGAGAAAGGCACACACAACTGTAAGTGCATTATCAAGGGTAAAAACTCAAAATGTAGTCAGACTACTAGATGGACTACTTGAGAACACACACAAACCATTAGTTATCCTACATGTTGGAGTAAATAACTTATCTAAATGGGCCTTGACAGATATCCAGGAAAACTGCAAAAAAATTGTTTTAAGGATCAAAGAAAGAGGGGGTGACATCATTTTGTCTGGCATTTTACCATTACTAGGAAATCAGACATACAGAAACGAACAAGCTAAACAATTAAATTCTTGGTTAAGACAATTCTGTATGATGGAGAACATAGGATTTATGGACAATACTCAGACTTTTAAAAATATAAAATGTTATAAAAGTGATGGTCTTCGCCTTAGCCAGATTGGTACTAGGATGCTAACAAAATTAACAGGGTAATAGCATTTCATTTAAATTGGGTGAGGGGGGTGAAGCGCAATGCTTTACCCCTGAAATAGGAAATTATCTACAAAATTGCGATAAAACAAAAGATTATGGTTGGAATGGGGTCCTTCTAAATGCACGTAGTCTAACAAACAAATTTGATGAGTTCAAATTGTACCTTGAGATGAATGACATTCTTATTGTCCTTATTACTGAAACTTGGTGGGATGATAGCGATTCCTGGGATAAAAGTATCCAGGGATATAATTTATATTTTAAAACTAGAAAGTACAGAAAAGGTGGAGGGGTAGCTATATATGTCCATCAAGCGATAGTGAAGAAATCATAGATGGTACTGATCTTGAAACTCTATGGATTAGAATAAAACCCCAGATAGGCCCATCATTTATTCTGGGTCTAGTATACAGACCTCCTTCCATAAATCCTGATAATGATGGAAAATTATTACATTATCTTAAAAACCTTGACCCATCAAAAAACTATGTAATTATGGGAGATTTCAACTTAAACAGTGCAAATTGGGAACACATATCCACAACAGATAAAGTTGATAGATGCTATGTGGAGTTATTCAACGAAATAGGTTTAGAACAACTGGTCCAAAATAATACTAGGAGCAATAGAATATTGGACCTTATACTAACAAATATTGCCCACTGTATAACCCAAATTGATGTTAAAGCACCATTGGGTAACAGCGACCATAATACTGTCAAATTTCAAATTATAAATAGCAAACCCATGCTAGCTACTGGTATAACTAGAATCTTAAATTTCACCAAAGCTAACTTTGTAAATATGAAAATATTATAAGATGCTGGATTGGCAGGTTTTATTTACAAACCTATCAGTAGAGGCTAAATGGCAGTTATTGGTTAATAAATTGAAGGACCTTATTAAAACAAATATTCCTACTAAAAGCAAATATGAAGCTAATCACAAACCTACACCTGGATGGATGTCTTCTAAAATAAAAACCTTAATTAATAAAAAAATAAACTATACAAACAAATACAAAAAGGATTCACGCATCTTAATTTGAAATATAGAGATTTATTAAAAACAATAAAAACTAAAATAAGACTAGAAAAAACTCAATTTGAACTAAAATTAGCATTGAGGGTGAAGGACAATAAAAAATCCTTCTTTTCGTATATAAATAAAACCAAAGGTAATTCAAAGACTATAGGCCCATTTACTACACAATCAGGTTGTGTAGCAGATAAACATGAAACAGCAGATATTCAGAATCAATACTTTTCTTCAGTTTTCAATATTACTTCCCAAGGTGAAATAAAAGTACTGGAGGACTCCATACCTGGTAGATTTTTAATTCAGCCTAAAGACGTTTTAGATAAACTTAATAAAATAAATATCAACAAATCCCCTGGTCCAGACGATATTCATCCAAGGGTACTAAGGGAACTTGCTAATGAGATTTATCTACCCCCAACTAATATATTCCAACATTCATTAGATAGCGGGGAAGTCCCAAATAATTGGAGAGTAGCAACAGTTGTACCTATACACAAAAAATGGTCTACCAACAAGCCAGAAAACTTTAGACCCATAAGTCTCACATCACTAATTGGGGAAACTCCTTGAACAGTTTGTTAAGGAAAGTATTTTGGGACATTTAAACCATAGTAAACTTACTGATAATTACCAACATGGTTTCACTAAATCAAGATCATGTCTAACTAACCTATTGACCTTTTATAATAAAGTTACTGAAGAAATTGATAAAGGCAACTCAGTTGACTTAGTGTTCATAGATTTTGCTAAAGCATTTGATAAAATCCCACATTTGGAACTTATCAATGCCCTAAGAGAAGCTAAATTGAATTCAAACATTGTAAATTGGATAATAAAGTGGCTTAGGAATAGAAGGCAGAGAGTAGCCATAAATGGTGAATTATCAGAATGGGCAAATGTGACAAGTGATGTTCCCAAGGGGTCAGTGCTGGGGCCATGTTTATTTAATATCTATATTTCTTCCTTAGAATCAAACAAAAATAACATCTGGCTGCTTAAGTTTGCGGATGACTGCCGTATAGGCTCTATTATCAACAACAACGATGAAAACATTCTCCTACAAAACTTTCTTGTTGAAGTTACAAACTGGGCCCATGAGAAGAAATTAACACTAAATAGTGACAAATGTAAGGTGATGCATTTGGGAAAACATAACCCACATTTTACATACAAATTAGCAAATCAGACACTGCACCAGACTACAGAAGAAAGGGACCTTGGGCTTATCATTACCCCTGATTTGAAATTTAAATTGCATTGTAATAAACAAGTTAAAAAGGCAAACCAGAATCTAAATTGTATATTTAGACATGTGTCAAGCAGGACAGAGGAAGTTATGTTGCCATTGTATAATGCGTTGGTGAGACCTCATCTTGAGTATTGTGTGCAGTTGTGGTCTCCATACATAAAGGAAGACATTAACAAAATGGAAAGAGTACAGAGACGATTTAGTAGGGCAATAACAGGAATGAAAGGGAAAAACTATGAAAACAGGCTGAAGGATTTGAAACTGTATACTTTAAAATACAGAAGGCTTAGGGGCGATCTGCGCCTCATTTACGGCCTACTACAAAATTCTGCACTTACTGAGGGAATAGGTTTATTCAAATCCAAATTCAGACTTAGTAGTCGTAGACATAACAAACAGTTACTAACTGGAAAATGGAATTCATTAAGAAGGAAAAACTGGTTCAGTGTAAGATCAATCCCAATATGGAACAATCTTCCTACTGTTGTAGTAGAAAGTGCAAATATGGATATATTCAAAAAAAACTTGGATCTGGTGATGTCAGATAAAGATAAATATACGTAATTATAGCAAAAATTAATAGGCAAGCATTATGGACTATTGTTCTCTAGCTTGGAAAAACCTATGAAACCTATGTACCAGCGGGCCCAACGGACCACGCTGGTGCAGGCCGCCATGAGGCCCAGGAAGTCCTGGGCAGGGCGCAATTGCCCAACCTGAAATGATTGGGCAAAGGAGGAAAGAACCTCGGCCATGTCCACTGGTAGCCGTGCTCTGGCTCGTAGAGAGTCGAGCTCTGCCCAGATGAACTGGATCACCTGCTTTGGCACGAGTTCCGGCATGGCCTCGTTGATGAAGAGGCCAACCTGAGAGCAAACCTGGAGGGCCAGATCTCTGGACCGCTCCACCTCCGCTCTGGAGGGGGCTGCAATCAGCCAGTCGTCCAGGTAGGGGTACACCCGGACCCTTCGGCGCCGCAGGAATGCTGTCACCACTGCCATGCATTTGGTGAAGACCCTGGGAGCTAGGGAAAGGCCGAAGGACATGGCCCGGAACTCATACAGGGATCCCTCTGCCCCAAAGCGGAGGAATCTCTGGTGGGACGGACGGATTGGGACATGAAAGAACGCGTCCTGAAGGTCCAGAGAACAGAACCACACGCCTCATTCCAAGGATGGGATTATCTGAGCCAGAGTGACCATCCTGAAGGTCCGAGACCTTAGGAACCTGTTCAGGTCGTGCAGGTCGAGAATGGGGTGCCAGCCCCCCGTCCGTTTTGGGACCAGGAAGTACCTGGACACAAACCCCGGGTCTGGAGGAGGATCCGCCACCTTCCTGATCACCTCTTTTTCGAGGAGCAGGGCGATATCGGCTCGGCAAGCCGACAAAGAGGCTGCGGACCCCGCAGCCCCCCGAGGGGCGACGGCTTGGAAGGGTGGGGCCTGCTCGACTTCCAGGGGCAGACCCTTTCCTACCACCTCCAACACCCAACGGTCTGTGGTGGTAACGGACCAGGCGGAAAGGAAGTGGCGGAGCCGTCTCCCCATGGGGGGAACCCAGGGGGGAGTGACGAGGCTGGGGGCGACACCCCTCAACCAGTCACTGGGCAGGCTTAGAGGCGGGACCGGCCGAGGGACCTCCTGGGTCTTTACCTCCCTGTTTCCTATTGGAGGAAGCCTCGGGCTTGGGTTTGGGATGCCAAGCGCAAGCCTGCTGGCCCTGGTGCTGTTGGGCCGGGCATGCCGCAGGTGCAGAAGAACGAAAGGACTTATGCTGCTATTGTCGGCGGCCCTTGTCCTTCTGGGCGGAGGTGACCGAGTCCAGAGTGGCACTGGACTTTTCGATCCGCTGGAGGTGACCTTCCACTCCAGGGCCAAAGAGGTCGGTCCCCATGAAGGGGACATCCACCAGTTTGTGCTGGGTATCCGCCGTGAAGGTGGATATCCTCAGCCATGCTCTGCGGCGCATGGACACCATGGCTGCCACCGATCTGGCACAGGAGTCTCCAATGTCCAGAGCCATTTGGAGCTGCTGTTTAGCCACCGCCCTTCCCTGGTCCCGTACCTGCTGGACCGTGGTCTGCAGGTCGGCCGAAAGATGAGGGACCACCTCATCCAGGGAGCCCATGAGGGCGTGGGAGAAGTGTGCCATCAGCACAGCCGAGCTGGCCTGGCGGAGGCCAAGGGAGGACGCAGCGTACACCTTGCGCCCGGCATAGTCCAGCTTTTTGGACTCCTTGTTGGGGAGCTTGTCCACATCCCTAGCATTCCCAGAACGCTGGAAAACACTGTCGGTGACCAACCCCTCGGCGGATGGGTGTTCCGAAAAACCAGGCAAAGAGCTGGTAGAAACCGCATACTTCCTGACCATCCTGGCCGAAGGCGCAGGACAGGAAGCAGGCCGCGGCCAGAGCTCCAAGGCTGGGCCAACAATGGCATCAGCCACTGGAAATGCCTCCGTGGGTGAATCCTCTCGGTGCGGTATCTCCGTGAGGGGATACTTGGCCCACTTGGATACGGGCTCGAGCTGCATCCCGGTGGACTCCGAGATGAGCCGAAGCAGACCCATTTCATCCATCGACTGGCCCTCGGAGGACTCCAGGTCAATGGGCCTGGAGAACAGGGAGGAGTCGTCGTCGGACTCCGAGGAGTCCATGAAGAGCTGCCTGGGGCCTAAGCCACCCTCCACCTGCTGAGGATGGTCGGGAGTGAGGGTGACCGACAACCAGTGGGGCAGGCCCTGACACGTACCAAGAGTCTTTGGTCGGCGCCCGATTTCAGTTGTGGAGGCGGAGGTCCACCACAATCAGTGGGCAGCTGGTTTCAGCCGAACAACCAGCCCAGGCTTGGGCACCTCGGCTACAGCGAGGGTTGTTTCGCCGGCTCAGGTGACAGCCACTTGATGGCCGGGGAAGGAAGCGGCGAGCTTTTCCCAGACAGAAGTAACTGCTGTCACATCAGGTCCTCGGGAAGGCCGACGCACTTGCGCCGAGCTTCTCCTCTTCCGAGGAGGAAGACGAGGACGACGGGCGGTGCTGCTTACTCGTGTCGAGACTGAGACCGCCAATGTCGGCGGGATCGGCTGGACCGAGAGGATGTCCGAGACTGAGACAGAGAACCTCGGTGTTTCCAAGGACTGGTCGGGGAAGGGGCAGGGGACACCTGCTCTTCCCTCGGCTCGGAAGCCTTAACCGGGGACTGCGGCACCGGAGGCGCAGGCAAGTCCTCTGTCTCCACCGGGGGAAACCGGTGAAGAAGGGCTGTCGGCTCCACCAGTCGACAGCCCGTCAGACGGGTCGAGAAAAATCTCGACCACGTCGACGGATGTCTCAGCCGGCTGACCTGACGGGGACACCGTGAAGCCAGCGGCCTTAGCTGCAACCTCGACTGAAGTCGAGTGTCGACTGTCCAGGGATGGGGACCGCTCCCGCTCCCACAAACGCCGACGATGTGACTTACCTTTTGAGTCCTTCTTTTTGGACCGAGAGGAAGGTCCCGAAGGCCCCTCCCCCTTCATGGAAAGGGATTGGCAAAGCTCCTTGAAAGAAGCTGAATATGAGGTACCCAAAGAGAGTGGGATAAATGTCGCGACCGAGGAAGAGGATGATGCGGCCTGTGCCGCCTCCTCCCCGAGGGCGATCATCTGCTCGAGTTGCTCAGCCGAGCCAGCCGCTGGTAACCACCCAACGGGCCTCCTCTCGACTTCACTGGTGGGTAGCACTTCTCGGGCGCCTAAGGTGTAAACTGCAGCGCGGGTCTTCCAGGACGCTGCTAAAACAAACGGCATAACTCGCAGGCTCATGGTCATGGTCCCGAGGAGTAGACGCACGCACCGCCTAAATCCGGAGTCGACTTGTCCATCGAAGCCACAAGGGAGAAACTTGACCAAGTCTTGAAAATTTTAAAATAAGTTTCAGGCGAACTGAAGAATTAGGATCCAGTCTACACGCACAGCGCTAAGGAGGGAACCTGAGCTTCCAAGCAGTAAGGAAGATCTGGCGTCATGGGGTGGAGCCGAGAGTTTTACCACCCAGGTGGGTGGGAGGAGCCAGCTTGAAGACCTTCCGGCAAGATTTAAAGCGGCAAGAAACCTGCCAGACAGTGTGGATGAACAACATATCCATGTCCCTAGAAGACTCTCATTCCCGACCCGGGGGAGGAACGGACCCCTTGGGAAGCACCTGAGGAAGCGTATCCTGCCCCTCTCTGGACCCAGATGGGAGAGCCCTGGAGTCCGGAGGTGGTGAGGCAGTGTGCCGTCGTGGACATACGGGAACCTGAGACGGCACCATCGTCGGAAGGTGGCTCTCCACCTCCCTGGTGAGCTGAGCCTTGGCCTCAGCCTACCAGGAGGCCAGAGTCTCCTGCAAATCCACCTACGGCTGTGGGGGCGGTGGAAAAGGGGGATAAGGATATGGGTTGTACCCATATGGAGAGTATCCAAAACCTGGTGTTGGGTATTGTGGCGTCGGAAAGACCGGCGTCGGGTACTGCGGCGCCAGATACTGTGGCCCTGGATACACCGGCTTCGGATAGGACGGAGGGTATCCGGGAGCCGGAGGAGCTGCTGGAGCAGACGGCCCGGCCGGCGGCCTCACAGGTGGATCCAAGTTGGAGGGCCCGGAGGGCCCAGCGGTGGGGCGACATCTGGAGGCAGGATGTCGTCCGGAGTTGGAAACCAGCGCCGGAGCCGGGCGCCGGGGAGCAGACGCCAGATCCGGCGCACCTACAGGAGGACGGTCCGATGGAGGAAGAACCCCAGCGTCGCCCGGGGATGGAGGTGAAAAATCCCCGGGGTCAGGCTGGGGGGACTCGGGGTCCTCGGATGGCAGCGAAGGCTGCGGAGAACTGGGAACGACGGGCGGCAGGTCCGTTGTCAGTTCTTTCACCGACCGGACGTCAGATGAACCGACGTGCGGTTTTACAGCGAGCTCCCAGCGGGCGCCGGAGGAGCTGGCGGAATTATGGGAGCTTCACCGAGGCAGACCGAGAAGAAGGATCGCCTGGTCCGGGCGGAGAGGAGCTACGCACTGCCCCGAAGAGTCGTGCGCCTTACCGGCTTTCTCCGGGCGGACGTCGGAGGAGCCGACGTCCGGCTTACCGGAGTCGCCCCACCAGCAGGCCGCGAAGCTACAGCTGAACCGGGAGCGGAGGCCTCCAATTGCCCAGAGGCGCCCAAACGGCCAGAGTGCGAGCCAGACGGGCGGGCCGACGCCTCCTCGGAAACCTCCGAGGCGGCCGTCGAGGAGCGGTCCCCCGGAGGGGATACTGCTGAGTCCCAGCGACTCCCGAGGAGACGCGTGAGGAGCTCTTGTCCCGTGCCTCTCTTGTCTTTCTTCTTCCGATGGCCTTCGGGGGAAGTGGACGCCTGCCTCAGTTTTTTGAGCTCCTTCTCCATCAAACTCATCTTTTTCTTCAAGATGTGAGCTTCCAGGGATTGCTGCTGCCTTTTCTGGGTAGCCGCACTGAAGCTGAGGCAGTACTAGCACTTCTCGACCGGGTGATCGGGACCTAGACAGAACAGGCACAGGGAATGGCCGTCTTTGTGCGGGAGTTGTGCGCTGCATGAGTTGCACTTATTTTTGTGCTTGGAGGGTGTAGGGGGCGACATACACCGACGATGACCTGACGTCAAAAAAAAAAAATCAGAATAATTCGGTAAAACCGTGAAGGAGGCTGATAAGCAACAAACTTTTCCGCGAGGTGCTGCATGAGCTAACGGCGGAAAGAACTGAAGGAAGGTGTCAGGGACCGCCTTTATACCGACGCCTCCTGACGCCGGTCACCTGACATGGGGGCGGTCCCTCGCCAGGGACTGCTAGCTAGAAATTTTTCCGTGGGGTCCTGCCACCTGCTGACGTCAGTCCTATATGTAATTACCTACTGAAAGAGCCCTCTCGAAGTAAGATCTTTATTCCCACCCAGGGGAGGAATGTACTACTTTAGTATATCCCAGAAGTGATGAGCCCGGAGACCAGCTTTAGGAGAGAGAACTAGAAATTTAAATACCTGTAAATTTTCTTTCTCCGACAGCTCGTCTCCGGGCTCCGTCCCTCCCAGATTGCTGAAAGTCAGCCTCTGGCCGCAAGCTACACTAACTTTTTTGTGTTTGTTCCAAGTTTTATGTTCCCTCAGAAGACAAAGGCTATAGAAGTACTGGTGCCTACAGGAAGTGGGTGGAAGGTTGCCTCCTTCCCTGCAAAGATCAGCCTACCTCCTGCTTGTCATGTGGTTCCAGGAAGGACCGCCCAGAAGTGATGAGTCCGGAGACCAGCAGTCGGAGAAAGAAAATTTACAGGTATTTAAATTTCTATTTTTTAAACCATGGAGTGTGTACATGCACATATGAAAAAAAAAAAAAACACAGACAGCCCGCCAGCACAGCGGTAGCGCTACCACTTGCCACGTTGACAACCCAGGTTCGGGAACGTATTTGGGGAGTTGGAGAGCCAGCCGAGGGAGGAGGCTTGAGCGTCCATGGACTGCTCGCCTTCTCCAGGGAGAGAGGGGGATGAGGCTCGGCACTTGACTGACCTCCGGGGGAGGCTGAAGGTACAGCAAGCACCAGCTATTCAGAGGGGAAGGGGCGTGACAGATGTTGCGAGTTCGCCTTAACGTCATGGTGCATTTCATGCTCACAGAAAAGCAGGAATTGCTCCCTGCACTCAGAGAAGATGGAGCGCCAGCACAGATCCCCAGTCCTCTACTATCCAATGTCCCGACGAAAACAAGAAAGACTCGGGTTGCATGGGCCCCACCTCATCCCCGCCTGGGGGGATAACAACTAAGGCTCAATGGGGCACCACTAGATCAGGTAAAAGAGGGACAGATGCCCAGGCGACTCCCGATGATGCGGAGTGCAGGGTGCTGAGGGAGCATAAACAGAAAGTAGAAAACCAAAAAAACACTAAGAAAAAAGTATATTAAAAAAATTAACTGTTTTGGGTTTATGAATGAAGTATATATCTACACATTAAAAGTACACACTGTACCTACAGCACATAAAACCCTATGGTACCACACTAATTACTGAATCAGTGAACCATTTCACACATCAATTAACATACCCACCAATCTAATTATAAAAACTCCCATGCCACCTATCAGAAGACACTGAAAAATCTCCCATACCTGCAAAAAAATCTATACTAAAAAAAAAAAAAACTCAACAAAAACACATGAAGCACTACCAGTCTCACTGTAACCAAACACTCATTGCACCTCAACAACAGTCATGTCCCTCTACCCTTCACCTCTCTCCTCAGACACCATACCCTCCATGCTGCTGCCCCGACCCCAACCTCCTTACCCTTCAGCTGATGCCACACCCTCCATGCTGCTGCAGCCGACCCCAACCTCCTTACCTCATTCAGCTGATGCCATACCCTCCATGCTGCTGCTGCTGGCCCCAACCTCCTTATCTCATTCGGCTGATGCCATAACCTCCATGCTGCTGCCCCCCGACCCCAACCTCCTTACCTCTTTCAGCTGTCATACCCTCCATGAAGCAGCTCGACCCCAACCTACTTCAGCTGATGTCATACCCTCAACGCTGCTGCCCCGACACAAACCGTCTTACCTCCTTCAGCTGATGCCATATCCTCCATTGCCACCCCTGACCCAAATGTCCTTCCCTCCTTCAGCTGATGCCATACCCTCCATACTGCTGCCCCGACCCCATCCTCCTTACCTCCTTCAGCTGATGCCACAGCCTTCTTACCCTTCAGCTGATGCCATACCCTCACATGCTGCCGCCCCTGACCATAACCTCCTTCAGCTGATGCCAAACCCTCCCTGGTGCTGCCTCGACCCCAACTTCCTTACCTCCTTCAGCTGATGCCATACCCTCCACGTTAGTGCCCTGACCCCAACCTCCTTACCTCCTTCAGCTGATGCCATACCCTCAATGCTGCTGCCCCCGACCCCAATCTCTGTACCTCCTTCAGCAAATGCCATACCCTCCGTGTTGCTGCCCCCAACCTGCTTACCCCCTTCAGCTGATGCCATACCCTACATGCTGCTGCCCATCACCCAAACCTTCTCATCCCCTTGTTTATTATAAGGTTCTAACCCTAGAGCGTAGCTCATTTACAATAGTGACCTGAGCATTACAAAAATACAGTACATATACCAATTGTTCCACTACAAATACAAACAATAATACAATACAAAAAAATATTTAAGGCATAACAACAAAACATCAAATAACTATTAAGGCCTAGAAAGAGATAAGATATTTTTTCAAAGAATGCACAGAAGGCTCCTTGCTACTTTTATAACTAAACTGTTCTGGGAGATTATCCCAGTATTTCAGAACCATTTGGCTAAAGAATTTTTCCGAATGTGTTGTTGTTGTATTAGGTACAGTCATCTCCTTAAAATCGCTATTTCTTAATGATACATCTACATCTCGAAATTTTAATATGTTACTTAGATACCCAGGGACCAAGCCTAGTCCACATTTATAGAATACACTTTTATGGATTTCTCTCCTGTTAGGTAGCGATAGCCAACCCAACCTCTGGTATAGTTCAAAGTGATGGACTAATTTTGGACAGTTTAATATCAGCCTAGCTAATCTAGTGTACAAAATGTCCAGCCTGTGTAATCGGTCAGAGGCAGAATTCCCATACAAAATATCCCCGTAGTCAATAAGGGGAAAAATCTGCATTTCAACAATTTATCTTATTGTATCTGCCTCCTTAATATACCTATGACGGTAGAGAGAACCCACCTTCTTATTAACCTGGGAGATTAAACAATCTAAGTGTTTATTTCCTGCCCCGGATTGATCAAGCCAGTAGCCCAAGTACTTGTAAGAGTCCACATTCTCCAGAGCATCTCCAGCATCATCCAGAATAATTGTTTAGTGGCAACACCCAGACGTTCCAAAGATCATACATTTAGTTTTAGTAGTCAATTTTAATTTTGTTTCTGAAAAATACTTCTGGAGACTACTGAAGCTGCTCTGGAGAGTGGTTTGGACTTCTTCAAGAGAGGAATTTGATACATAAACAACAGTGTCGTCCGCATAAAGGTGGTAGGGAGCATTACTCGCGTCTCCCCAAATCTTTAAGATATATTAAGAAAAGTAGTGGCCCCAGCACAGAGCTCCGTGGAACTCCCCTCTGCACTAATAATCGGTGCAGATGTTATACCATTTATGAATGTGGTCTCATATCTGTCAGATAAATAAGAACCTAGCCAGTCTACCACGGAGCTACCAATTCCCACCTCGACAAGTCAGGACAGCAGCAACTGATGGTCTACTGTGTCAAAGGCCCTGGATAGATCGATCAATATTACATCAGTGTAATATCTGAATTCCATAGCTGATCCGATATCATCTAGGACCCTCGACACAGCAGCCATAGTCCCATGCAGTTTCCTAAACTGTGATTGACATTGGGCTAACAAATTCTGGTCCTCCAAGTAAGTAATTATACAATGGCAAGAAAATTTCCTGGACTCTGATTGGTCAGTGTGTCCCTGGCACAGTGAGGCTATCCCAGCACAACTTCACTGTATTGCTTTTGATGCCTTGGATGATGATTTGGATGTCACTGATGAGCATTTGGATGTCACTGATGAGCATTTGGATTCCTTAAAAACATTTTCTTTCTATTTTTTTTATCTTGTATAACAATGAGCCATTGTATAACAGCAATAATACGCTCCAGGGTGTGGGTTGTGCTGGGATAACCTCACTTCTGGGATGCTGGACGCACTCAGCCTGTGGCCTCGTGCCCAACCACCCAGGCGTGAGGTTATCCCAGCACAGCCCACACCCTGTCGTGCATTATTGCTTAATTAACTGCCGAATCAATAATTTTTAGAAAACCTTATTTACCAAAGGCAGTAAAGAAATAGGACGATAATTTTTTAAGAGACCAGGATCACCCCCTTTAAAAATTGGAACAATTCGAGCCAATTTCCACCCACTGGGAACATAACTCAACAATAAAGATCTGTTAAACAAATAGGTTAGTGGGACTGCAATATGTGTGGCAGAATATTTTAATACTGTTGAAGAGAGACCGTCCAGGTCACTACTCCCACTTACTTTTAACAAGAGAAGTAACTCTAAGACCTCTTACTGATCTAATTCCTGAAAGGAAAAATGTGAGATATTACTATCTGTCTTGCTCAAAGTTGTAGGTAGGGGGTCAAAAAAAATTCCACACTCAATAAAAACTAGTTAAATCTTTCAGGCACAGCATAGTCAACTAAATGTATCTCTTGGTTGGACAACTGGACATGGGAGCTTGTTTTGGAGCTACCATTTAATTCTTTAAAAAGTCCACAGGACTTTTTAGAGTCTCCCATTGATCTCAATATTTTATTTTAAAAAAATTGATTTTTACTATCTTGGACTCCCTTCACATAAATATTCCTTTCTTTTCGATAGGTTGCTCAATCGTCAGATTTCCCTAATCGTCTGGGTTTCCTCCAAGCTTTCTCTTTTTTCTATTTTTGCTTCCCCAGACAGGAATTGTACCACTTGGCTAAGTTACATTTTACCTTCCTTAATTTTACCGGCATGTGTTTATTACAAACCTGGAGTAATTCCCCTAAGAAAAACTCCCATGCTAATTCCAAATCTGGGATAATCTCTAAATGATCCCACCTTGGAGGCAGAATAGCGCAGTGGTCCAAGGCTCTGAGCTGCAAATCTGGTGACATCCAGCAGCCCAGACCTGGGTTTGAATCCCACAGCTTCCACTTGCATACTGTGTGACCCTGAGCAAGTCACTTAACTACCTTGTGCTCCCAGGTCGCACCTGGAAACAAGTTCCGGCTTAGTGTGCCTTTCCTGGTTAAACAATTTCCCTTTCCCTTATATTCTCTAAATCAGAAATAAACTTAAAATAATCAAAATTTTTAAAAGATCTGAAATGAATCATCCTAGATGGACCCTTAACCCTTGTTTGCCTCTTACTATCAAAAATCACATTAAGGTCACTAAATAAATCTGGAGCAACACATGCTGAATGACACTGATGAGGGCAATTTGTAAATATTAGGTCAATGAAAGTAGATTCTTCAGGGCATTTTACATTTATACGGGTGGGTTCTGTAATCAACTGTGTTAGCCCCAATCCAAGGGAGAAAGTTAATAACTTCTTGGATTTTTCTGCACTTAACCAGTCAATATTTAAAATCACCAATTAATAATAAACCATTTAAGTGAACAAAAGAAAGAAAAAATTACTCACCTTAGTAATTGTTTTTCTTCTAATGGAGTCTTGCTGTATTCTGACAATCTGCAGGTAGCTCCAGCCTTTAAACTGACCTGGAGAGTATAGGGTTAATTTTCTATGCAGTGCATAGAACATTGAGCTCAAGCTCGGTTGAGGTCTCTGTCTGTAGCCCTTTGAAATCCAACCATCAGATTCTTACGAGCAAAGACTCACTAACTATACTATGTGGAAATTGTAAAATTTTTAACTAGCCAACTGGCAACAAAAGTTTTGGATTCCCAAAGGAAGACTCAAGTCAAGAAACCCAAAACCAAAACCAATCCAACTAAGGATAACGATACAATAAAACACCCAAATTAAAAAAGGAGGTTGTGCAAGAAGCACACCTGGGGTGCAGCACTGCACCTGCCAACCCACTTCCCAAAAACTAGGTTCTGAGAGGGGAGGCAGGGAGGGAGGTCAGAATACAGCAAGACTCCATTAGAAGAAACACAATTACTAAGGTGAGTAATTTTTTCTTCAAACAACATGAAGTTTTGCTGTATTCTGACAATCTGCAGATTACCAAGCAGTACCTCCATGGAGGAGGGACAGAACCTACTTTGGGAATAGGCTCTGAAGTACTGCTGTGCCAAACCGAGCATCACTCCTAGCCTGAATATCCAGAGAGTAATGCTTGGTAAAGGTATGGACTGTTTTCCAGGTGGCTGCTTGACAAATGTCTAACAGAGGGATATCCCTGGCAGCAGCCAGGGAAGCAGCTGTACCTCTTGTAGAGTGAGCCCTCAGGCCTGAGGGTGGAATCTTTCCCAGTTTCTCATAGCAGAATTGCATACAAGACACAATCCACCTGGCAATAGTTCTTTTGGTGGCAGGTTTGCCCTTTCTCACTTCCCCATAAGTGAGGAATAACTGGAGGGAATCAAACCTGTGACCCTTGGTATGCTCTATATAGTAGCCAAGGGCTCTTTTAACATCTAAACTGTGTAGCCTCCTCTCTCCTGAGGAAGAATGACCAGTGAAGAAGACAGGAAGAGAGACAGACTGATTCAAGTGGAAGTCTGAAACCACTTTTGGCAAGAACCTCCTATTGGTTCTAAGAACCACTTTATCTCTATGAAAGGAGATAAGATCAGGTTCCACTGACAGGGCTTGCAGTTCACTGATACATCTGGCAGAGGTAATGGCTACCAAAAACACAGTTTTCCAAGCCTAGTACTTGAGCTCTGCTGAGGACACAGGCTCAAAAGAAGGTTGCGTAAGTTGGGCAATGCAAACATTTAAGTCCCAGGCAGGGGCAAGATCCCTAAAGGGAGGATTGGTATGAAACAATCCCTTGAAAAATTTACAGAACACAGGATGAGATGATAGTGCGGAAGACTTCCCCACTGACAGAAAAGCAGAAACAGCTGACAAGTGTACCTTAAGAGTAGCTGGTTTGAGGCCTAGGCCATTAAGATTCAGATCTGCATACTCTAACTCTTCAAGAACCATGCCTTGAGATTGAGAGACCGAAGACTGGGGTACCAAATCCTCCCCTGAGAGGAGGTTAACAGGCTGTAATTCCTGGGAAGAGACAGGGGAAGATGGACTGCTAGAGACAGTAACAGGGGGTACCAAGGCTGTCTGGCCCAGTCTGGAGCAATCAGAATCACTTTGCAAGGTTGTGACCTTATCTTGACTAGAACTTTGAATAGTAGGGGAAAAGGAGGGAAGGCATACAGAAATTTCCCTTCCCAGTTCAAAATCAGAGCATCCAGAGGGACTGAGCCCAGGACTGGGGGTCTGCAACAAAACAGAGGAAGCTGATGATTGTCTGGGGCTGCAAAGAGATCTATCTCTGGAGTGCCCTACCTTGAGAAAATTACTTTCAACATTAGGGGGTCCAGGGACCATTCGTGATGGTCCTGGGAGATCCTGCTCAGTGTATCTGCTAGCACATTGTCCTTTCCTGGAAGGTGGACTGCTATCAGAGAGGACTGCAGGGAATAAGCCAGAGACCACAATTTCATGGCCTCTGTGCACAAGGTCGTAAATCAAGTGCCTCCCTGCTTGTTGATGTACCACATGGTGGTGGTGTCCGTTCTGACCTGAACTATCTTGTTCTGCACAGACCGAGAGAAAGCTTGCAGGGCCAGAAAAACTGCCCTGAGTTCCAGAAGACTGATATGAAGAAGGGACTCCTGAGGGGACCACAGTCCCTGGGCTGTGAGATTCCCCAGATGAGTTCCCCACCACAAAAGGGAAGCATCTGTGGTAAGGACCACCGAATGAGACTGAGTGACAAATGGGACCCCTTGCCTTAAACTGTCCTGATCCTGCCACCATTGAAGAGGTTGGATCAGTGTCCGAGTCACTGGAATCAGCTTGGTAAGAGGGTCCTTCTTTTGTGACCAAAAGGCCCTCAGATGGAACTGAATGTCCCTCTTCCGGAATCTTGCCCCTTGGACCACTGCTGTAGAAGCTGCCATGTGGCCCAAGAGCTGAAGGAAGTGCCTTGCTGGTTGGGATACCTGAAGGCTGAAGGAAGAAGCCAGTTCTATAGGAACTCTTGCCCTTTCCAGGGGAAGAAAGGCTCTTGTTTTGACAGTATCTAGCTCTTCCCCTATGAAGGTAAGAAGCTGTACTGGTTCGAGGACTGACTTGGGGAGGTTGAGAAGAAACCCCAGGGAAGACAGCACTTGCTGGGTCACTTGTAGGTCTGACTTGACTTGGTCTGGAAACTGACCCACTATGAGCCAGTCATCCAGATATAGAAAAATGGAAATCCTCTGCCTTCTTAAAAAGGCCACTACTACTGCCAGGCACTTTGTAAAAACCCCTGGAGCTGATGTTAGGCCAAAGGGTATTGCTTTGAACTGGTAATGGCCTGAGGGCAACCTGAACCTGAGGTACTTTCTGTGGGAGCACCTGATGGGAATGTGAAAGTAGGCATCCTTGAGATCCAGGGAGGCTAGCCAGTCCCCTGGCCTTAGAGAGGGAGAATTATTCCCAGCATCACCATCCTGAACCTTGGTTTTAAAAGATGTTTGTTCAGGTATCTTAGATCTAGGATGGGTCGCCACTCCCCTGTCTTTTTTGGGGTAAGGAAGTACCTGGAGTACAGACCTTTGCCCCAGTGTAGGGTAGGAATTCTCTCTATGGCTCCTAAGGCGAGAAGAGATGAAACCTCTGCCTCTAGGGCAAGGGTTTCGGAGAGACTTGCAGGTGGAAAAGATCTGGCTCTCATCTTCGGAAATTTTTGAAGCTGAGAACCAGTCCCTGGCTTACTACTTCCAAGACCCACTTGTCTGAAGTAACAAGACACCCAGTCCTGGACGAAGTAAGCCAGCCTGCCCCCTACAGGGACAGGAGAGTCGACCTGGGCAGGCCCATCAGGATGTCTGCTTGGCAGGGGCCTTAGGCTGAGGAGTGGATGCTGCCCTGCTCATCCCCCTTCTGCCTCTCCCTCTGAAGAACCCCCTCTGTGAAAAGGGAGAAGAGGCCTGTGCTTGGTAAAAAGGCCTTTGAAAAGGCATGCCCCTGCCCCTAGACTGCTGCCTTTAAGGAGTTGCCTGCCTCTCCTTGGCCTGTGCAGTCTTGTAAGTGGTCCTATATTTCTCCATCTTCTTCATCTAATTCACTGTCTGCTCCCCAAACAGAGAATTACCTTCCACAGGGAAATCCTTGGCCTTAGCCTGGGTGTCCTGTGAGAGGCCAGTACATGTGAGCCAAGCCATTCTCTGAAGAGCCACAGATGTAGCCATAACTCTTGATGACACATCATTGGAGTCCACAGCAGCATGGAACTGTACCTTAGATGCCTCAATCCCATCCACAGCCACCTCCTCCAGCTCCCTGGCCAGCTGGGGGGAGGCCTGTTTAGCCAGTGCTAGTACAGTGTCCCATCTGGACTTCTGGTACCTGGCTGTATAGGCCATATAATTCGCCTGCCTGAGTCCCAAAGAGGATGCCATGTATTGCTTCTTTGCCAAGGCATCCATCCTCCTGGAGTCTTTATCTGGGGGGTGTGAAGCCAAGGCTGCAGCCTGCATGACCCCAATATGGCTGCATTGTTGGTAGAAAACCTCCATGTCTGAGCCTGATAAAATGTACCTCTTATCCATTCTTCTATCAACAGGAGGTACAAAATTAGGAGACTTTAAAATGTTTTGTGTCTGCTTCCCAAAAGATTTGTGCAAGGGAATAGACAACCTCCTGGACTCTGGGATGTCCAACATCTCTACAAAATCAGGCTCCTCTTGATCCTCTGTAGTTTCCTCCGTAGGGAGCTGAAGAGTTTCAGCCACTTTCCTGTAAAACATATAGTGGGGAGGGGACTCGGAGAGCCTAGGAGGGGAAACACCAGAAGGTCTGTCTGGGGAGATGTCCAGTTCAATGGGCACATCCAGACTTCCATCATAACCATCATATTGTTCATAATCCCCCTCCTCCTCAAATTCTGGTTCATAAAAATCTTCAGGGGCATATTTCTGAACCGGTGGAACCGACCGAACCGAGCCCCTAGCCAACGAAGCCAGATTAGTCGGAACCGGGCGAATCGATTCAACAATCCGAATTGCTCGGGCAATCTCATCAGCGGTCGGAGCATGAACCTCTGGATCCGAACCAGCTGATTTGTCTTTCCTTTTCCTTTTGTAGGAACCGATCCCTCAGGATCGGCTCTCCTCTTGCCCGAAGTATCGCCCTGGTCAGAGGGCACACCTTCTGGCTCGGTCGGAACCAAACCGGGCTGGCCATCCGGGTCAGCGGACTTCTCTGCCTCTTTTTCTCTAAGTCTACCTAATCTCTTTTCCAGGGTAGACTTAGGAAAATTTTTACAAATTTGGCAGTCTGTATCGAGGTGTTCAAACCCCAGACAATAAACACAGGTGGTGTGGGGATCAGCCTTAGCAAAGACTTCCCCACACTCACTGCAGTGTTGAAACCCAGTGGGCCCGATTTTTTTCTTGGGTTTCTCAGACATGGCCAACCTACCCAAACTTACCCTTTTTCGGCAACTCGCCAGGCAAGACTCCCTTATCGGTTCCTAACCGTGATACGGTATTGGAAAAAGATAATAGTTTTCACATAAAGTAAAGTACAAGAAATCAATATAAAGGATTGGTTCAGCCGAACCGATTGAACAAACTTACAATTTCCACACAATGATCAGGAAGAACTATCTAGTACTCACGGTACCGCAGACAGAGCCTGAACCGACGATCCGGAATAAATTCGGAATCATTTCGGTTTAAAACAGACACTTTAACCGAGCTGAAGGAGAAATCTCCAGAGCGACTGTTCAGTGAGGTGGAGTAAAGAATCTGACGGTTGGATTTCAAAGGGCTGCAGACAGAGACCTCAACCGAGCTCAAGCTCAATGTTCTATGCACCGCATAGAAAATTAACCCTATACTCTTCGGGGCAGTTTAAAGGCTGGAGCTAACTGCAGATTGTCAGAATACAGCAAGACTTCATGTTGTTTGAAATAAGGCATCCTGAATTGTATCAGGGTCCTTAAAAGCTGAATGAGGGGGTCTGTATGACCCTATCAATAAAAGTGGCTTTCCTGTATAAAGTCTGAATTCTAAAGCCAAATGTTCACAAAGTAACGGATCAGTTCCTAGGGGGATCACTGTGGGACAAAACTTCCCTTAAGTAATAAATCATTACCCTTCCCCCTCTTTTATTTCAGTCAGCTCTCTAAAATTATTAACTTGGAATAACTACCAAGTTGTCGTCATGTAGCTTTCCCAGCCATGCCTCTGATAAAACCACAATGTCTGGTTCATTTTCCACCACAAACTCTTTTAATAGATCAATTTTTGGAAGGATGCTCCTGACAGTTGCATGGCAAACTAAAAAGCCTTTCCAGGTAGATAAATGTATAGGTAGAGGGCCAGGGTTTGGACATACACCTCCGCTCTGCAACAGTGACAGTATTATACATAAACAGGTTAAAGGCCCCCCACCCCCACAAAGCGGTTCTGCAAAGTTTACTGAAGTTGTACTTCCCAATGTCAAAACCCACTATCTACCCATCCCAGTTTCTTCCAAGAAGACACTTGTAAAATTTAAAATACAGCACAGGGTTTTATTTAACTCTAAAAATTGATTAGCGTTTTGCTCATAAAAGTTCTAAAACATTGTGAAAATGCATAGCACTTGCCTCACTGTGGTTAACAAACATAACACTTCTAGAAATGTGGTGGGCCACTTCTGTTCAACGCCTACGTCTCTGACATAAGGACAGGAATCAGGAGTGAGATGAGTCTCTTTGCGGATGACTCAAAACTGGGGGCGGTGGTGGATGGGGAGGAGGGGAGGGTGGCCCTACATGGGGACCTGGAGGCTCTGGAAAGATGGTCTAGAAAGTGGAAGCCGAGGTTCAATGCAGGGAAATGCAAGGTACTCCACCTGGGGGCCAGAAACCCGGGCCAAGTGTACACCTTGGGGGAAATGCCAAGTCTCGATGGCTGAGAGGGACCTGGGGGTGGTGGTGGATGTCAAAATGAACAACTCAGAGACTTGTAGGAGGGCAGCAGCCAAGGCCAATAGGATGCTGGGATGCATCGCTAGGGGGATCACCTCCAGAAGGAGGGAAGTGATGCTCCCTCTGTATAACTGCTTGGTGAGGCCACACCTTGAGTACTGCGTGCAGTTTTGGAGGCCACACTTAAAGAGGGACATTAAACTCCTGGAGAGGGTCCAGAGGAGGGCAACCAAAATGATTTGGGGCTTGGGGACAGGACCTATGAGGAGAGGCTCAAGAGCTAAATATGTACACATTGGAAGAGAGAAGGGACCGGGGAACATGATAGAGGCCTTCATCAAGCATGAAGAGGGTAAATAGGGGAGGAACTGTCAGGGTGTTTGAAGGAAGGAGGAGGGGGCCACTAGAGGCATGGGTGGAAGCTGGAGGGGGGAAGATCAGGGGAGAAAGGAGGAGGTGCTACTTCACTGAGAGGGTGGTGGAGCCATGGAATGCACTGCCTAGGGGGCTGGTGGAGGCAGAGACGGTGGAGGGGTTCAAGAGGGGCTGGGACAGGTACAGGGGAAGGGTTCTGGAAGCAAAATCCAATGCAGCAAGAATATCCGGAACTGGGAAGGGAGAAGCCAGAGAAAGCAAGGGGGGCAGCAAGGTCAGCCCCCAGGGTGGGGGCTGACCAATCGAGCAGACTCGGAAGACCGTTAGGCCTATTCTGCTGGCATTTTAGTATGTTAGTATGTTAGAAAACCTATATAAATGCTTTCTGTAGAGTTAGTATTGTCCCAAGAAAAAAACTGCTAATCAATTATTTAAAATCCTGCAGCAATACACAACAACTTTCGGCTGCCCCATGAACCACACAGAACTTTCAATACCCACATTTAAATCATTTAGACTCTAAATTTTAGAGTACACGTTCCGGAGGTAGAATAAGGTATGACTAGCCCAATTAAATCAATATCCCACCCCGATAGCAATGCCGAAACTGAAAGTATTAAAATTGCAGCCATGACTGTTAAAAACAGTAGATACTCACAATTTATTCTTCTCCACCGAGTGGCCACTAACATGCGCGTCATGGCGCCTGCGCCCATGGCAGCATGGGCTTTTTATAATGAGAGGCGTGACCCTCCCCAGCTACACTGCACCATGAATGGCCCACCACCGAGCCCCCTCAGCCTACACGGATGTAGCACCCTTCCGCTGATGCCATACCCTCCATGAAGCTTCCCATGACCACAACCTCCTTAAGTTCACTTCAGCTGATGCCATACCCTCCACATACTGCTGCCCTGACCCCAACCTTCTTAGCTATTTCATCTGATGTCATACCCTGCATGTCACTACCCATGACCCCAATCTCCTTATCTCCATCAGCTGATGCCATACCCCTCATACTGCTGCCCTGGCCCCGACCTCCTTAAGCCAGGGATTTATTTAACTCTAAAAACTGATTAGTGTTTTGCTCATAAAACAGCTAAATCTTTGTGGAAATGGATAGTTCTTGCCTCTCTGTATTTGAAAAACACAGCACTTCATCCCCAGCCCCATCCCCAACCTCGTTACCTTCTTAACTGATGCCATACCCTCCATCCTGATGCCCCCCATCTATGTAAGTACTTTCTGTACAGTTAGTATAGTCCCAAGAAAAAAACTGCTAATCAATTATTTAAAACCCTGTTAAGCTCATACCATACCCTCCATGCTGCTGCCCCAACCCCATACTTCTTACCCTTCAGCTGGTGCCATACCTTCCATGCTGCTGCCTCTCACTCCAACCTCCTTCAGTTGATGCCATATCCAATACGCTGCTGCCCCTGAACACAACCTCCTTACAATACATCTAATGCTACTGCCCCAACCCCAACCTCATTCAGCTAATGCCTCACCCCGTTCTGCTGACACTGACCCCAACCTCCTTACCTCCTTCAGCTGATGCCATACCCTCCATGCTGCTGCCCTGACCCCAACCTCCTTACAATTTAGCTGATCCCATACCCTCCATGCTGCTGTCCTGACCTCAGCCTCCATTCCCCCTTTAGCTGATGTCATACCCTCCATGCTGCTGGCCCTGACCCCAACCTCCTAACCCTTCAGCTAGTGCCATACCGTCCATACCACTGCCCCAATGCCAACATTCTTACCTCCTCCCGCTAATGCCATACCCTACAAGCTGCTGCCTCTGAACCATCCTTACCTTTCAGCTGATGCCATACCCTACAGGTTGCTGCCCCGACCCCAACCTCCTTACCTCCTTCAGCTGATGCCATACCTTCTTATGCTGCTGCTGCTGACCCCAAACTCCTTCCCCTTCAGCTGATGCCATACCCTCCATCTTGCTGCCCCGACTAGAACCTCCTCACCTCTTTCAGCTGATGCCATACCCTCCATGCTGCTGCACCTCACCCCAACCTAATTACCCTTCCCTTGATGACATACCCTCCATGCTGCTGCCCCAACCTCCCTACCTCCGTCAGCTGATGTCATACCCTCTGTACAGCTGCCATCAACCCCAACCTCCCTACCTACTTCAGCTGATGCCATACCCTGCGTGCTGCTGCCCTGACCCCAACCTCCATATCCCCTTCAACTGATGCCATACCCTCCACGCTACTGCACCGACCCCAAACTCCTTACCCTTCAGCTGATGCCATACCTTCAATGTTTCTGCCCCAACCCCCTCACCTCTTTCAGCTGCTGCCCTGACCCCAACCTCCTTCCCTCCTTCAGCTGATGCCATACCTTCAATGCTGCTGCCCCATCCCCAACCTCTGTATCTCCTTCCACTGATGCCATACCCTCTATGCTACTGCCCCGACCCCAAACTCCTTACCCTTCAGCTGATGCCATACCTTCAATGTTTCTGCCCCGACCCCCTCACCTCTTTCAGCTGCTGCCCCATCCCCAACCTCGTTACCTTCTTAACTGATGCCATGCCCTCCATCCTGATGCCCCCGACCTGAACCCAACCTCCTTCAGCTGATGCCATACCCTCCATGCTGCAGCCCCTGACCCTAACCTCCACACTTCCTTCAGCTGATGCCATACCCTCCATGCTGCCACCCCTGACCCCAACTTCCTTACCTTCTTCAGCTGATGCCATACCCTCCGTGGTGCTGCCCTGGCCCCTACTTCCTAACCTCCTTCAGCTGATGCCATACCATCAATGCTGCTGCCCCAACCCCAACCTCCTTACCTTCTTCAGCTGATGCCATACCCTCCATGCTGCTGCCCCCGACCCCAACCCCTTTACCTCCTTCAACTGATGCAATATCTTCCATGCTGCTGCCCTGACCCCAACCTCCTTATCTCCTTCTGCTGATGCCATATCCTCCATGCTGCTGCCCCAACCCCAACTCCTTACCTCAAGCTGATGCCATAACCCTTCATGCTGCTGCCCCTTGGCCCAACCTCCTTACCCTTCTGCTGATGTTATAGCCTCCATGCTGCTGCCGCTAAGTCCAAGCTCCTGCCACAAAGTCCAAGCTCCTGCTACTTCCAAATGAACAAATCATGCCAATCCACATCCAGATGGCATGCACACACACACACAGATACACATATGCTCCCGACTGCAGATGCCACACCACTTCAGCCACACACAGCACATCTAACTAAAGAATGGAGCACCACAACCACACTCCTTAATAATGAAAAAAAAATTGTGACCGAAAACTGGCTTATGGAGAGGGAGTTTCAATTTTCAACCGAAAACACCTTTTGGGAGCAAACCCTTTCATTTTGAGGCAAATGTTTGGCAAAGTGCTCTATTTTGAGAAATTTCTGTTAAAAATATACTGTTTTGCCCTCAATTTTGGGAAAACTTAAAAAAAAAAAAAAATTGCCAACAGCAGCAATGGACTAGGCCATTTTTTAAAAATGGAAAATCCCTACTGGCCATGCCAAAAATGGCACTACATTACGGAAAGATGCTAGGACAAAAAATGAAAATGTCAAACCCAGAAATAATCACAAACTGGATCTAAATATACAAAATGAAAATTCTAATGTATTATAAAAAACAAAAGGCGGGTACGTGTGGTATACTACTCAAAAATAAATCCAACTCGTGGGGCTACCCAGATAATAAAGCCACTCATGCATAGGGCTCATGGCCTCATCATCTGGTCATCCCTCTCGGTGGTATATGTAAGGGATTACACACTACAGGGTGTGTGGTTTTAAGGGATAATTCATGCCTCAGGTGGTTCTTAGGCACAAGGAGTAGCCAAGTGACAACCACCCAAGAATTGCATTACTCCCTTATGACCATACACCTTGAAGAGTGTAGTTCAATTTATAAAATGGGCTTTTGTTGAAAACAAAATGTATAATTCATGTGAGGTGTGTGGTTATCTGAAAACACTGAATGGTCATGTAACATGTTTCTACCAATGAACTTACATGATTTTCATGGCCCATTTTCTAAATATATTTATAAAACTGGTTTGGAATTTGCTGCTTTTTGATTGGCTAAAAAAGTTCTGTGACCCATGTTACTTCCCCCAAAATGCATAGCTTTGAACACGTTCAGGCAGTAGGATTTGGAATGTTAACTAGACATCAAAAGGCACTATATGTCTCAAATTATATAGAATATTCTCAAAAACATAAAGGAATTAAAAACCCTTATTGTGCTCGTGGACTAAGTACAGAAGATGACCTTAAAGGGACTCTGTCAATCCCCTTAAGTCTCAAAGTGTCCCTAGTTTAAAAAACATATTTTATGCTTGCTAGAATTCTGTAAAGACTGTTGATGTAGCTGGTAGTTTGATTCTGACTCTTATTTTCTTTAAAAAAGTGAAAAAACAGACTGACCAACATACTGGTGTTATCACACCAAAACAGGTTTTTTACATTCCTTGATCAACTCCAAATGCCTCTTTCCTGGACTTGGGAACACCCACAAAACAGTCTAGCCCCTCATGATGCAGTGGGAGTTTAGGAGGCTACTGCCTTATGAGTGACTGCACTGTTTGGGTATGTTTCTAATGCTCAGGAAGTATGCAGTAAGAACAGAACCAGGACTGTAAACCAAAACAATGTTTATAAATATACATTGCCATGCATTTCAGTCCTACTAAGCAAGGAGACAGACAAAACAAACAGCAACATCAGTGAATTTTGAAGAGGATAAGCAATCATAAAATGTGGGGTTTCATCTAGACATATGATGAAAAACAGGTTGACAGGGTCCCTTTAAGCACATTATTTTACATTGCCCATTATATGAAAAGAGAAGGAAGTTTTGGCTTAGTCAGATTATGGCTATATTTGTACTCTAACCTGATGAGATTATCTCTGAATTATTTAATTCGATGGATCGTGCAATATTAACAAGGTTAATGATATTTCTGAAAAGCATAAGACTGTAGGAGTAACAAAGGAGTATCTAATTAGAATTGTGGAAAATCTTTGTCCATGTCTCTCTGAATGTGAGAATATGAGGTTGTATAATATTAACTATGTTTACTGAATTTATTGTATGTACCATTTGATGTTTATTTTAAAACAACTTTTTTTGCTATGACCTTTGCATTTGACTTTATGTCAAACAAACATTTTTGTACCTTGATTTGAAATGTAGGCCAAAGTCATTAGCAACTTCACTCACCCCTGACTGCCATCACAAACATGGCTGACACCTTTATTCACTGAAAACCTTCAACAAGGACTTAAAGTAAACTCCCTTAAATTCAGAAAATAATTAGAAACTTAAAACAGACTTTCCTCTCCTATATCACAGTCATTCAGAAGGAACATGAAGTGGCTCATTGCAGGTCTTACCCTTAGGCGCCCTGTTGTACAGGGGATTTTTTGCCGGCCGACAACACAAAGGGAGGACTGCACTCAAGGTACAAAGCTAGTGCTGGTAACACAATGAAGTCACATTAACAACTTGGAGTCTGCCAAAAAGCAAAGTTTAGTGCTCAAGCATAAGGCTATGCCACGCCACTGCTCTCCTAACCTTACACCTGAGCAATAAACTTTACTTTTTTCAGATATCAAGTTGCTAACATGACTTCATTATATTACAAGCACCATCTCTGCACCTTGACTGCAATTCTCCATTTGTGTTATCAGCTTGCAACTCTTTTTTTGCTTTGTACCCGGCAGTGTTCATGTGAGCGCAAGGCCCCTGTGCACTCATTTTTTTCCAGTCTCCTGTGAACTCCCTAGATCACTTTCCATGACTGTGCCACGGTCAGGACTTAAGCGCTGCTTCAATCATGTATGCTTGAACCGGCTACCGAAAACAGCTGCTCTACTCACAAGCCCAAAGCCAACACCCTTGCCCTATTGTCTTTTGTGGTGGCTGGCAGCTACTCTCTGAAAAGAGTCCAGTTCCAATTGGAAGTAAAACAGCAATGAAAGAGACCAACAAAAAAGAAAATATGGTATCCAAATATCCTGAAAGCAAGGAAAACCGAATGTCTGCTCCCCTGTTACAGGGACTGAGAGAGACTGGGACAGGTTGGGTAGCTCTTTCTGTCTTAAAGCACCAGATGTAGGTGGAGGAGTTAACACAAAGCTCTGGATGTTGTAAGAGATACAGCAGAACAGCTTCTATACGGCAGAATCCTCAAAGCTCTTGGGTATTGACTAGTCATAGAACCAATTATGAAGGGACACTGAAGACCAGAACTTGAAGCATTCTCAGAATTTCTTATGGTAGATGCTTGGGAGAGGGGTCCCCATCAGTAGCCAACTGAGGACTTTTCTTATTAATAAAAACATGGGTATTCAATTACAACTCTGGAATTCAGGGAGTGTTTTCACTCCTAAATGCTGGTGGTTGCATTCAAACCTGCATGCCCAGGGCCACAGCTCTGGGCTCCAATGATTGCAAATAAATTTTTTTTTTTTTTACACAGCTAGAAAGTGGTGTTTCACCCTATGGAGCCTATCCATTTTCTCAGTGAAAGTGCATATTTGCCTAAGCACTTTTAAGAATGGCATTGCGATATCTGTTTGTTCTGCATTCCAACAGTGCAGCATCCACCATACCATGTTATCATAAGTACCAAACCATAGATCATACTGTATATCAATCAGGGGAAGTGCAGAACTAAACACCATGTGATTAAACCCCTTAGATTTAGGGTATCAAAATGGGATATCTGTGAGTCATTTTTTTTTTCAGACTCCAGGACTACTGTGCACCAAACTGCCAGTCCAGAAAAAACAACTCCAGGCTCCAAAGGGTTCAGATGGAACACCAGATTTACAATTTTGATATGGTATACCATCCAGAAATCTGGTTTACTGCCTCAGACTACATCCACTTTCACTGAATTTTTTATAACTACCCCCAAAAAAAAAAATGTTTATTTAAACCTTGTATTCAAAATGGGATACCAGCAGCTGGAAAGGGATCTCTCATTCACTATTTTTGGTACTCTCGGAATATCAAATGACTGTATTACTTCAAGCCTCATTCTATTTGTAAAAGTAAACCCTTGCTTGTCATTTCTGCGGCTGTATGAACCCTTTGCAGTCCAGTTTTGCTCATAACTGGTCGTGACTGCTGCCACTGCAGCAAAAATGAATG
This sequence comes from Neoceratodus forsteri, assembly GCA_016271365.2. Classification (NCBI taxonomy): domain Eukaryota; kingdom Metazoa; phylum Chordata; order Ceratodontiformes; family Ceratodontidae; genus Neoceratodus; species Neoceratodus forsteri. The sequence continues at coordinate 366,378,636 of CM028130.1, forward strand.
CTGCCATGTATTTACAAACCCAGAATTGGTTAACCATAAGACTACAGTGCTACTACTGACTACACTTGTCCCAGAGTTTGCAGCACTTGGGCCACAAGCTGAAGGATTTTTAGGAAACCTGGCCCTAGTCTTAAATGAGAGCACACCCAAAATGTTGACGGCAATAAGAAACATACAAAAAATAGAAAAGAAAGACCTTTGGTCCACTAAGTTCTTTAAATTTAAATACATGGACTGCTTTAATAGCAAACAGTTCCAAAAATCCACCATTCATTCTTTAGATAAATAGTTCCTAATATTCATTCAAACTTTGTCTCCTTTAATTTTAAACACCCAAACTACCACTACAAAAGATGTCAACAGTGACAGGTCTAACTACAGCAGAACAGGCCAAAAAAGGCAGAAAAGCACTTTGAGGTATTTCACACCTTAGCAAAATCTGATTTTTTTTCCTCCTTTAATTGTTTGATCCATCGACCGCCGTCTGCGCCTACCTTCAAGCCCCTGAGTGACCCCCTCAAGCCACAACTGCCGCTTCCCCTGCCGTCTTGCCAGTGGAGATCTGTGCGGTGCAGAGAAGGAAATGGCTTTGCTGCCTAAGGCAGAGGAGATTCTAGGGACTTCCAGTGGGGGAACAGATGAATCTCGGAGGCACTTTGGCACCACTCTGCCCTTAAGGAGGGATGAGTACAGGGATAAAAGGCCACCTCTGAGGGTATTGTCAATATTGCAGCCAAGGGCATAATCAAACTGTCCTTGGAGTGGGAGCCACCCTAGCAACTGGTATAAGTCACAGTGATGTGTAGAGTGAGGTGACTGGAGCACGAACCGACAGATGCCATTAAGGGGTCGACAAATTTCAAAATTGCATGCTAGTCCAGGACAACTGGCCTTGACAAAAATGGCAGTCCCTGCGTTCCGAGTGGTAGTCCAGCGCATTTTAATGGAAATTGTTAAACCAACTGAACAGAAATAAATTAAATGGTGTGGCAGGGCTTGCATCTGAACTATAATTTCATAGGATGGATGTAGAGATGTAGAAGAACTTCATAAATCAGGAAAAACAATATCTTCCTGTATTTTTCTGTTAATACAGGGTAGTAGTACAGTCAGAAGTCTGTATATAAGAGACTGGAGGGAAATTATGCAGCTAGTATGGCCATATATCCCTTTGAAATACCTGCTGGGATTTCCAGCGGTCACCTCTGACCAATGATTTGAGAGATGGGATAAACTGGGGTATTAAAAGACTGGGACAACTAACTAGAGGGGAGAAAATCACAGACTTTTGCTCATTACAAGTTGAGTTCAAAATCCCTAGGCAAGATTTTTATAGATATCTGCAATGCAGGCACTATATAACATCTGGGCCAGGGTTGATAGCTTTAACAAGTGGTCCAGCCCTGGGAGTTACTCTCACCTGCACTAAAGCTACTTTATGGGACACTAAGAAGATTATTTCACAAATATATAAAGTACTACAGAAAAATGTAGGGACCCTAGGTATCCAGCTTACACAGGACAAGTAGGAAAAGGAGATGGGTGCTGCTCTGGAGAGGGATGACTGGGAGCAGATATAGCGGGCAGTTTCCAACGTGACCAGTCTTTCTTCCTGGAGAGAGTTTCAGTAGAAGGTGTGCGTGCATTTCTTCATTACTCCAGAGATATCTAAATATCTAGGCCAATATAGCACAGATCAGTGCTGGAGGGGATGTGGGAGAAGCAGCATGCACTACCATATTTTCCAGGAATGTGACAGACTTCAACCTTTCTGGACACTGGTTATCAAAACCCTAAAACACATGTTTCAGCTCCAGGTAGATCTCTCTTTTGTTAATTTGGTGTTGGGGCTTCCCCAGAAGGTCTAAACTCAGAAAATGAAAAATATATCTCCCAGGTGTTGAAAGTAGCAGCACTAAAGGCTATTACTCAGCACTGGCTGTCCTGCAAGACCCTCACAGAGGAGAACTGGATGGCTAATGTCAAATACATTAAGCAAGAGGCCACTATAGCTAAGCTACACTTTGGAGTAGACAGGTATAACTCTAGATGGTTACCATATTACCACCTGGTAGAGAGTCTGACTGGACTCATGTGGGGTGAGGGCACACTACTAACTTCAAGGGCATTAGACTACTACTGTTTGTAATAATGGATACTTCCCTTGGTAGCAATCGATAAAGTACCACAAGCAGCCAGTTTCCTTTTTTTCTTTTGAACATATCTAGTTTTTTTTTTTTCTGTTTATGCTCCTTCCTCAAGCGTCCGGTCTCCACTCCTTCGGAGACACACACCACAGTTTCCCGGTCCACAACCTGCCTGGTCCACCACCGAGTCCCCATGGAACCTTGGTATACCTCCCAGGCAGGTACGAGGTGGGGTTACTACACCCCGACATAAAATTTTAATCGGACTTCGAGGATCGCCAGGCAGGTGTAGGCAATCAGGGTCTCTGCACGGTGCATCTTCATCTAGGAGACCGGCCGCCGATTTTTCCTTGTTCTGGTGGAGTGGTGCGTGCCCAGACGTCATGGCGTCACCGCCGACGTCGCCACTCCCCATCCCCTGGAGTTCGCTGTACACCTGCCATACCTCCGACTTCCACCAGAGGCCGGTCAGGCACCGAGCGCAGACCCCCGGAGAGGAGAGCTGTCCCTCGGACGCTCAATCTTCTCCCTCCCTGCCGACTCCCGGTAACATATCTAGTTTTATTATGTATATTATCGGTTCATTAAGGAGAACATCTGAAAGATAGTTTTATTGTTTTTTTCCTTTTTTCTTTTCTATTTTATTATACACAAAATACAACCATTACGAGTTCAACAGTTTACAGGGCTATAATTGACACGTTTGAGTTGATAAATGTTTGAAGGTCACTCTCTGTTTCCAGGTCGATGTCTTTGTTAAGGACAGGAAGGTAGGTCCTAATCTCGATGACGAGCCTCATTTGCACATGTGGAACTTTTCAACCTCGATGACTAACCTGTAAAGGAAAGAGAGAATATGACACTTATTTCTGGTGGCACTATGATGATAAATTGAATGGATGCTTTGTCTCATTTTTAGTTTTTCCTCAGAATTAAATTTTCTTTTTATGTGTCTTACTAAATATGCTTGTTCTTCTGAATATATATTGTAACCTGACCTGTATTTACTGGAACATGTATAAATTTGTTCTGTATTGCTTGTTTGAATAAAATTCTAGTTAAAAAAAAAGAAGAGACTGGAGAAATGTTACAGAATGAGTTAGAAGGACCACCAGCCGTCAGTTGAAAGCAAAATTGTCATTAAAGAGTAGACCAGGAGGAAGAAGATGATGATGCTGGATCACTGAGAGGAGCAGGAGGAGTAATAGCATCAGGATCATAAACAGAAGAAGCAGAAGCAATTGAAGCAGCAACAACAGCTTGCCTGCAACCATGTCGAGTGCGTGGACAAGAAAGCAGCCTGTGGTTAATTGCTGGATCAGGATCAAAGTCGTGCAGCTTAGGACCTTCTACTGCTATCTGCAGGAGAGACTGTAGTGAACCTTCAGCCAGCCATGTCCTGATTTTTGTTCTGATTAGGTTCTGAACAGAAAAAAACTCTTTGTATTGCGTTGAGTACTTCGACAAGGTCAAGAATGTGCATAATCTGGGGTGGTTTTTCTTTTAGTAATCTGGTATACACCTGCAAATAGGGTTTTTTAACTGCAGACTTCAGTAGTGTTTTAAATGCAGCATACTCTGACTTGTGTATGTTCCTGCTGCTCCTCCATAAAAAAATGAAAGTATTCAGCCAAGTTTGCCAGTTCAGAGGTCCCAAACACCGCTAGTTGGTCTCTTGGCAGATCAAACTGCTTAAAATCTAAACAGTTGAACCATTTGAGAGGTGCCTCTGAGAAATGTTTAAATCTGTCATCAAATGTATGTTATTGCTGCATCTATTATAGTCTGCAGTTGTCCATCTGCCACAAAATTGATTTCTGGGCCGTTACCTCTGAATGGGAAATGAACCGTCTCCTCCCCTTCCCTCTTTGACACAGCATACTCCTTGCATTTCTGTTCAGGTTTGTAATGGCTGAGGAAAGCTGCCATGTATTTCCCTGGCGTTGTTTTCAGTTCCGTAGGCTGGAGTAGGCAGGTCTCAACAAGTTGTGGAACTTCCAGTATTAGTACATCATCACACAAACTGCAGTAACAGGTTTTTGAGTATTGGCAGGAAATCTTGTGGCATATGAATAGCTTTTACAAACTGCACACTGTGCTTCTTTTAAGAGGGCCTTTGTTTTTGGACCTTCATCACCAGCAGCCTACGATGCATGTTCTAGGTGCTGTACAACAGTAGGTAGGTTAACCTGAACTGCAAGCACTGAACGTGACCTACTGGCAAGCCATCTCACTTGTTTAATTGCACTAAAGTGAGACAGATCTGTATGCATCACGTCAGCAATTTCTTTCAGCGCTCTCATTTTTTGGGGACTATAGTGATAACATTTAAATATTCCCTTGATAGTACTTTCGAGCTTTGATACAAATGGATTTTTTTAACACATCGAGAACTGCCAACTCTAGCTTATGAGCAACGCAGTGCATCGCAATTATTTGAGGACTGTGTTCCCCCAACTTTGCTATGGTTCCTCCTCTTTTGCCCATCATGACACTGGCCCCATCAAAATTTGCTGAAATAAGGAGAGGCCCTGGATCATTAACATTTTGTAGGCTACTGAGGGGAAGATTTACTGACTCCAATGCAGTCGTTATTGCGTGAAATACACCTTCTGCACGTGCATGTTCCAGTGGCACAGCTTGGATAAGCAATGTATGAACCTGTTTTGAGTTTGGTTCAACAAACCATACGAAAACATTTTCCCACTCAGTTATACTGGAATCTGTACTACCGTCAGCAAGAACGGTCACATACTTAACATTAGTAAGAGTCTGCATCTGAGTTCTGGATATAACTGCTGAAATAGCACCACAAAAGTCCCTGGCTCGCTTATCATTGGTATAATTAGAACTTAACTGAATGCCATATTTTTCTTGTAATTCACACAGCCACTCCATGTCTGAGAAAGGGTGCAGAATTTTGGCAGTGGAGTACGCTGTGTTAAACAGATGTCTCATCTTCACCTTTGTGGCCTCTTCCAGCTGTGCAAAGGCTTGGTAAAGTGGTGACTCACTTATCTCACAGTGTACTACTCATTGGCCACTTTCCAGAATATGTTGGTTCTGGCATAGCACACGTGGATTGGACTTTTCATGTGCATGCAGCGACTCAATGCAGAAGTTGTTAGAGCCTGTGGCAAAGACATTTGTTGTTTTTTTTTTTTTTTAAAGGCTGGCACTGCAATAGTGGGATACTTTTCACATACTGTGCAGTACATATGTCCCTTTTTATCATCTTATCTCAACCATTTATAAGTGGACAGCCAATGACACTGAAATAGTCTGGATCTTTTTTCTTGATCATATTTCTTGTCTTTACTTCTCCCGACTTCTACCTCATCATCAAGCAGTAAACTGCGTTTCTTAGCAAATGACACAGGAGCTTTTTCTGATAAGGTTACGGCTTCTGTTTACATCAAGTGCTTGATCAGCAGTTATATCACAGATGCAGATGCAGATTCAGTTTCATGACTTTTACCTGTGGAATATGTAATTGTACTACTAGTACCAGTAGACTGTATATGTCTCGTAAGGGAAGAGGATGTTGTTACTACTGCTGACCAGAGAGATAAGAGACTTTGTTGTTTGACTTTGCTCTTCTGCATACTGTCCATATGAATTGGTCACTTCTTTTTTTAAGAGTCTGATGATGGAACTAATAAAAAACGTATTTTGTATTACATACACTGTGTGGTGTGTGTCTTTTTTCACTGGTGGGTCACTGCAATGGGAAGGGAGAGATTTAGATATATGCTTTTTTCTATGCACTGCTTAAATTAAGCAAATTGCACACAAAGGGAAGAACAGGAAGGCAAGGTAGTGCCGTGGAATGGGACTGGGATGAGCTGACTGGAAAGAAATATCAACAGGGAGTCACTCACTGACAACTACAGGGAGGACAGACACTGCAAATGAATGTATTGGTTGCTTGATGCTTACTGTGCATTGGTTCGAATGGCTTGCTTATGAGCTTTGCCAGTACCAGCAGTAGATCCCACGGAGGTGGAGGTTCAAGCACCGGAGGGGATATGTGGTTGAGAGCTTTAAAGAAACGCCAGACCACCTTCTCCTGTGCCACCATCTGTGGACCGGCCCACGCCCGAAAAGGTCAGTACCCAGGAAAGGGATGTCTGTCGGCTTGTGTTGGGTGAAGGTGGAGACCCTTAACCAAGCCCTGTGGCGCATGGCAACTGCAGCCACCACTGAGCAGGCGCAAGAGTCCCAGAGATCCAGAGCCGTCTGGAGTTGCTGCTTCGCAACAGCCCGACCCTGGTCATGGACCTGCTTGACCATGGTCTGGAGGTCCGTGGGAAGGGCGAGGTAGAACCTCATCAAGAAAGCCCAGGAGGGCATGAGAGAAGTGTGCCATGATGATGGCCGAGCTTGCCTGTCGAAGGCCCAGTGAAGAGGCAGCACAGACTTTCCGGGCAGAATGGTCCAGTTTTTTGGACTCTTTTTCCAGGGGACTGTCAGTGTCTCCCGAATTACCCGAGCGCCTGTGTCACAACCCCACTCAGCCAGTCAGCCCTCTACTCCCAAAGTGCCAACTTCTGAGCATAGAATTAACAGAACAAGATAACCCTCCTGTCTGTTTTGTGGGTTCGAGTCACCTTTGTCCCAAGTTCTGGAGGGATTCAAACTGATAACCTCTTGTTAGCGTACCCAATTGTCAGGTTCAGATAATTCTGTCTTCGGGGGGGCCAGACAGCTTTGCCTACGGGCACCTAGCCAGGTATTACAAAATGAACTCTTAGAACTCTATGCAAGACCTAGAGAACTCTTATCTGTTTCCCAGTTTGGTACCACAATAAGCTCATGCACAGTGTCAACTATAACCATCTAAGCTTCATTTATAAAAAAAAAAAAAAAAAAGAAGTTTCAAGGCACACCAGGCAGTTTCTGTTTTCAAAATATATATCTTTACTTTATAATAGGTAAAAATAGGAAAACAGCATACGGAACAAGATATCCCAACACATACAGTCTTAAAAACAAAATAGGTTTAAAAGTGCAAGTTCCTACAACCCATACACTCAGACTGGTCTTATCTAATGTATCCTTACTTTCTTAATCTTTCAGTGCTTTGATGTTCCTCTTTCTCAGTCAGAAAATGAATGTCTATGTCTAAGGTCTGCTCAGTATACTTAAAAGCAGTCTTGAGCCGGCCTTCTCTCTGAGGTCACCTAACTCCGCCTTGGTATATTAAAATTTATATTTTATAACACAGGATGTCCTAATAAGATATTAAAAAAAAATAGGTGACATCAATGAATCTCCTCTTTTCATGTGACTTCCCCCAAACCAGTCTGTGATCTGCTTCACACAGACATCAAAGTCTCTTTGATGTAATTAACTGGATACCCCAAGCAAATGCATATTGGACTTTCCAATTTAGTCTGGGACCTGCTTCACACAGACGTCAAAGACTCTTTGATGTAATTAGCAGGCTTCCTTGGAAGACACCCCAACACATGCATATGCCCCTTTCCTCATGACACCTAGTGCAAATCAAAGGATTTCCCTGAGGGCATTATAAAATGGATATACTGGTTCCTGGCTTCAAAACAAATTGACAAGATAACTGAGTCTCAGATATCTGTAGTTTAACCTATGTCCTGTCCTTTGAACTTATACCTGGGGGGTTTTGATGCGTCAGTTTCAGCAAGACAGTAGTTTCTCCTGACAGACACTCCATTACATATTTTATACTGCAGAAAAAATATCATACTGTAATCAGAACCAGCTGTCCACGTGCCACAATCCTCCCCACCTAGACTGAATTTGGGGGCTGTATCCCCTGCATGGGATGAGCTTCCCAAATCAATTCACACCTCGTAGACACGAGACAACCCATCTGAGTTCTGATTGGTCGCTCCAGCCCTATGTAGAATGGTCATGTCATATCCTTGCAAAGCAAGACTCCATCTTAGCAATCTACCATTGTTTTTTCCCCATCTGCATCAGCCAAACCAGGGGGCTATTGTCAGTCTGCACCACAAATAGCTGCCCATACAAGTATGGTTCTAATTTCTTTAGCGCCCACACTATGGCAAGACACTCCTTTTCCACCGTGGAGTATGCCTGCTCCCTGGGAAGTAACTTTTTACTCAGGTAGGCTACCGAGTGATCCCTCCCTTGGCTGGATGTCTGATTCAGTACTGCCCCAATACCCACGTCTGAGGCATCAGTCAACTATAAACGGTTTGCTATAGTCAGGACTTGTCAAAACAGGAGCACTGCACAGTGCCTTCTTTAGTTTGGAAAAGGTTTCCTCACAGGCTGGGCCACAGGTAATTTTCTTGGGCATCCTTTTCTTTGTCAGATCAGAAAGGGGAGCAGCCAGGGCACTGTAATTTGGTACAAATGTTCTATAGTACCCTGCAGTCCCGAGAAAACTCCTGACCTGCTTCTGAGTTATTGGTCTGGGCCATGCCTGGATTACCTCTATTTTTATTTGGTTAGGACGGAGCTGTCCATGGCCTACCACATGCCCGAGGTATGCCACCTCTCCCATGGCCACCTGGTACTTCTCGGCTTTGACAGTGAGCCCGGCCCTCTGTATCCTGCCCAGCCCTTCCGCAAGGTGGGATAGATGTTCCTCCCAGTTGTTACTAAAGATGGCAATGTCATCCAGGTACGCCACGGCGTACTCCTCAGCACCATTTAACACCAGGTTCACCAACGTTTGGAAAGTGTCCGGGGCATTCTTCATTCTGAAAGGCATTACGTTAAACTCTAATAAGCCTATCGGAGTGATGAAGGCTGACCTCTCACTAGCTCTGTCCGTCAACTCTACCTGCCAATACCCCTTTGTCAGGTCAATGGTCGTAAGGCAGGTCGCCCCTCCCAACTTGTCCAGGAGTTCGTCCATCCGGGGCATCGGGTGGGTGTCTGACTTCATGACTGCATTCAGTCCATGATAGTCTACACAGGAATGAGTTGAGCCATCTGGCATGGGTACAAGGACTACAGGGGAGGCCCAGGGACTGTGGGATCTCTGGATTACCCCTAAATCCAGCATCTCCTCCACTTCCCTCCTAATGTCCTTTTGGACAGCCTCTGACACCCGATATGCTGTCCGCCGCATGGGCGTCTGTGTCCCTGTCTCCACACTGTGTGTCACTAAGGGGGTTAGTCCAGGCTTGGTGCTAAACAAGGGGGCAAAGTCTGCTAAAGGAAAAAAATTACTCACCTTAGTAATGTTGTTTCTTCTAATGGAGTCTTGCTATATTATGACATATGCAGTATAACCCCAGGTTAGAACTGCTCCAAAGGTGAAAGAGTTAACTTTCCATGCAGGGCATGGAATCTTGAGCGCGAGCTCGGTTGAACACTCTGTCTGTTGTAGCTCAAACTTAAACTGTCAGATCTTTTCGAGCAAAAACTCACTAAGGTTCTGTGTGGAAGCCGTAAACCTACACTAGCCACTGGCTACTAACTACAAAAAACACATTTTTGTTCTTGATCCCAAAACAAAGACTCAAGTCGGGGGATTCAAGAAAGAAAAAATTTTTGCAACAATTAAGTACCCTAGAAAGGGTGAAAATAAAGCGGGCATCAATGAAGTGCCAACATTGCACTGCCCACCCACATCCCAAAAATAAAGGTTCTGAGAGGGGCAGGCTGGAGGGGAGGTCATAATATAGCAAGACTCCATTAGAAGAAACAACATTACTAAGGTGAGTAATTTTTTCTTCAAACAACATGACATCTTGCTATATTATGACATATGCAGACTACACAGCAGTACCTCCATGGAGGAGGGACAGAACCTACTTGGGAAATAGGCTCTGAAGCACAGCTGTGCCAAATCGAACATCACTCCTAGCCTGGATGTCAAGGGAGTAATGCTTAGTAAAAGTATGAACTGTTTTCCAGGTAGCTGCTTGACATATCTCTAGGATAGGGATGTCCCTGGCAGCAGCCAGAGACGCAGCTGTACCTCTAGTAGAGTGAGCCCTCAGGCCTGAGGGAGGAACCTTACCCAGTTTTTCATAGCAGAATTAGATACAAGAGACAATCCACCTGGCAATGGATCTTTTAGTGGCAGGTTTCCCTTTACCAACCTCACCATAAGTGAGGAACAATTGGAGGGATTCAAACCTGTGACCCTTGGTACGTTCTATATAGTAACTAAGGGCTCTTTTGACATCTAAACTGTGCAATCTCCTCTCACCAGAGGAAGAATGGTCAGTGAAGTACACAGGAAGAGACATGGATTGATTAAGGTGAAAGTCCAAACCACCTTAGGCAAAAACTTCCTGTTAGTCCTGAGGACTACCTTATCTCTATAAAGCAGATAAAATCAGGCTCCACTGACAATGCTTGTAGCTCACTTATGCGCCTGGCAGAGGAGATGGCTACCAAACACAGTTTCCAAGTCAAGTACTTAAGCTCTGCTGAAGATAATGGCTCAAAGGGGTTGCATAAGCTGGCGATGCAAATATTAAGATCCCAAGCAGGGGCAGGGGCCCTGAGCAGGGGGTTGGTGTGCAGCAACCCTTTAAAAAAATTGGAGAAGACAGGGTGAGCTGAAAAAGGAGATGGCTTACCTGCTGATAAGAAGGCAGACAGCTGCCAAGTGTACTTTTAGGGTAGCTGGTCTCAGCTCCAACGAATTCAAATGCACCAAATAATCCAGGATCGTGGGCACGCCAGCAGATTCTGGGGAAATATGTTTACCAGCACACCATATGGAAAATCTCTTCCATTCTGAATTATAGGTAGCCCTGGTGGAAGGCTTCCTAGAGGCCTTCAATATATCCAATACACCTTGGGAAAGGTGTAGGTCAGCAAACTCTAACTCTTCAAGAGCCATGCCTTGAGATTGAGAGATTTGAGGTGTGGATACCAAACTCTCCCCTGGGCACAGGTTACCAGGTTGTGATTCCTGGGAAGACACAGGGGAAGGTGGACTGCTAAGGACATGAGGAGTGGGTACCAGGGCTGCCTGGCCCAATCTGGAGCAATCAGGATCATCTTGCAGGATTGAGACCTGATTTTGACTAGCACTTTGAAAAGAAGGGGGAAGAGGGGAAAAGCATAGAGGAACTTCCCTTCCCAACTGAGGAGGAAGGCATCCAGAGGGACTGAGCCCAACACTGGGGGCCTGCAGCAAAAAGGGAAGCTGGTGATTGTCTGGGGCTGCAAAGAGATCTGTTTGCAGGGTGCCCCATCTGGCAAATACTACCTCCAGTACTAGGGATCCAGTGCCCATTAGTGATGGCCCTGGGAAATCTGATGAGAGCATCCGCTGGATATTGTCCTTGCCTGGGAGGTGAACTGCCGTAAGGGAGGCGTTCAGAGAATAAGCCAGAGACCACAACTTCATTGCTTCAGTGCACAAGGCCGTAGACCGAGTGCCCCCTTACTTGTTGATGTACCACATTGTAGTGGTATTGTCTGTTCTGACCTGAACAACCTTGTTCTGAACAGATGTGGAAAAAACCTGGAGTGCTAGAAAAACTGCTCTGAGTTCCAGCAAATTGATGTGGAGCAGAGATTCCTGAGGGGACCATAGCCCCTGGGTGGAAAGGTCGCCCATGTGATCTCCCCACCCCAAGAGGGATGCATCTGTGGTAAGAGCCAGGGAATGAGACCGGGGAGTGAAGGGAACCCCTGTCTCAGATTGTTCTGATCCTGCCACCACTGAAGGGCCTGGATCAGGGTTCGAGTCACTGGAATCAATTTGGTTAGAGGATCTGTCCTTTGAGACCAAAAGGCTCTCAAATGGAACTGTATGTCCCTCATCTGAAATTTTGCTCCCTGCACTACTGCTGTAGAAGCAGCCATGTGCCCCAGGAGCTGCAGAAAATGCCTTGCTGGTCGAGAGACCTGCAGGGTGAAAGAAGAGGTCAAGACACCAGGGTCCTTGCTTTTTCTAGAGGAAGGAAGGCTCTGGCTTCTTTTGTGTTCAGTTCTGCACCTATGAAGGTGAGAAGCTGGACAGGCTCCAGAACTGACTTTGGAAGATTGAGAAGGAAACCTAGAGATGTAAGCAGTTGCTGGGTTACTTGTAAGTGTAGTTTGACCTGTTCTGGAGATTGGCCTACAATGAGCCAGTCGTCCAGATAAGGAAAGATGGCAATCTTTTGCCTTCTTAAATGAGCAACTGCTACTGCCAGGCATTTTGTGAACACCCTCGGGGCCGAGGAGAGGCCGAAGGGCATTGCTCTGAACTGGTAATGGCCTGAGGGCAGTTCGAATCTGAGGTACTTTTGATGGGAGCTTCTGATGAGAACATGGAAGTAGGCATCCTTGAGGTCCAGGAGGCCAGCCAGTCCCTGGCCCTAGAGAGGGTAAAATAATCCCCAGGGTCACCATTTTGAACTTTGGTTTTAAAAGGTGCTTGTTTAGATACCTGAGATCCAGGATGGGCCGCCATTCTCCTGTCTTTTTTGGGGTAAGGAAGTACCTGGAGTACAACCCTTTGCCCTGGTGTATGGGTGGAACCCTTTCCACGGCTCTAAGAGCCAGGAGGGAAGAAACTTCTGCTTCCAGGGCAAGTGCCTCTGATGGGTTTGCAGGTGGAAAAGACCTAGCTCTCATCCTCGGAAATTTTTTGAAGCTGAAAACCAGTCCCTGGCTTACTACTTCCAGGACCCACTTGTCTGATGTTAAAGACTTCCAGTCCTGGACAAAGTAAGCCAGCCTGCCCTCTACTGGTAGTGGAGAAACGGCCCTGGCCACCCCATCAGGGAGCCTGTTTTGCAGGGACTTTGGGTTGAGGGGTAGAAGCAGGCTTACTAGAACCCCTTCTGCCCCGTCCCTAAAGAACCCCTCTGGGCATAAGCAGAAGAGGAGGCCTGGGCTTAAAAGGCCTATGAAAGGCCTGCCCCTGCCTCACTAGCTGCCTTTGAGGAGTGACTTGCCTTTCCTTGGTCTGTGCACTCCTATAGGTGGTCCTATACTCATCCATTTTTCTTCATATGATTCTCTGTCTGCTCCCCAAACAGAAATTGCCCTAACAGGAAAATCCATAGCCTTAGACTGAGTATCCTGTGACAGGGCAGTACATCTGAGCCAGGCCATTCTGCGAAGAGACACAGATGTAGCCATGACTCTTGATGAAACATCATTAGAGTCTACTGCAGCATGAAATTGCACCCTGGATGCCTCAATACCATCCGCAGCCACCTGCTCCAGCTCCCTGGCAAGCTGGTCAGGGGCCTGTTTTGCTAGGGCTAGGGCCAGGACAGTATCCCACCTGGATTTCTGGTACCTAGCTGCATAAGCCATATAATTTGCCTGTCTGAGTCCTAAAGATGCTGCCATGTACTGTTTCTTTGCCATGGCATCCATCCTCCTGGAATCCTTTTCAGGAGCGTGAGGGGCTAGATGAATATTAGCCTTGTCACAGGCTGCAGCCTGCACTACCCCCACATGGCTGCACTGCTGGGAGAGGAACTCCATATCAGAGCCTGATAAAGCATACTTCTTGTCCATCCTTTATCCACAGGGAGGACAGAATGAGGAGTTTTAAATTTTACTGTCTGTTTCTAAAAGATTTGTGCAAGGGAATAGACAGTCTCTAGACTCTGGAATATCCATCATTTCCACAAATTCAGGCTCTTCTTGATCATCAACAGCTTCCTCAACAGGGAGTTGCAGAGTCTCAGCAACTTTCTTGTAAAACAAAAATAGAAGGGACTCAGACAGCCTGGGAGGACACTCCTGAGGGTCTGTCTGGAGAGATGTCCAGTTCAATGGGCACATCCAGACTTTCAAAATCACACTCACTCTCCTCATACCCTCCTCCCCTTCCTCCGGTTCATAAAAAATCCTCAAATTCATAATCTTGAACCGGAAACACGTCCAAATGAGCGCTTCCTAATGGGGTCGGTTCGCTGGAACGAAGGGAAAGAGACTGGACAATTTGAATAGCTTTGGCTATTTCCTCAGCCAGTTGGAGAAAGAACTTTGCCAAACTAGCTGACTTTCTAGTCCTTTTAGTTGGAACCGGCTCCTCAGAGCTGGCTCTTCGTTGCCCAGGAGTATCGCCCTGGTCGAGGCACTCCCTCAGGTTCGGTTGGAACCGAACCAGGCTAGCCATCGCGGTCAGCGGACTTTTGCCTCCTATTCTAGCCTCTTCTTTTCCACGGTGGCAGCAGGAAAATTCTCACAAATCTGGGCAGTCTGCATTGAGGTGGTCAAACCCCAGACAATATACACAAGTGGTGTGTGGGTCAGCCTTAGCAAAGGCTCCCCACAGAGCCACAGTGCTGAAACCCAGTGGGTCGGTTTTTCTTTTGGTTTCTCAGACATAGTGCCAGCTAACCAAAACTTGCCCATTAATGGCAATCCGCCAAACAAGACTCTTATCGGTTCCCAACCATGTCACGGGTCGTGGAAAAAAACGTAATAAAATCCGTTTTTGTTAGAACCGATAAGAACCGGGAACCGCACTCTAAAGGACTAGAAAGTAATTTTAAACCCAATTTGATCGGTTCAAACCGAACCGAAAAGACGCTACAAGTTCCACACAGAAGAAAATGAACAAAAGCCTATCTATTACTTACAATACCACAGACAGAGCTTGAACCGGCGATTGCGGTTAAATTTAGTAAAATAAACAAGAATTACACTTTAAAACGACAACGAACCGACAGCAGGAGGAATCTCGGGCGACTGTTCAGTGGGGCAGAGTAAAGAATCTGACAGTTTAAGTTTGAGCTACAACAGACAGAGTGTTCAACCGAGCTCGTGCTCAAGATTCCATGCCCTGCATGGAAAGTTAACTCTTTCACCTCCGGAGCAGTTCTAACCTGGGGTTATACTGCATAAGTCATAATATAGCAAGACTTCATGTTGTTTGAACCTCCCTTACTGGATCTGGCCCGGGGTCAGCTGGGGAGACATTTTACTGCCTCCACAGAGGACTCCCATTTACTCTCTTCCAGCAAGTCCAGAAGGGGGTCTCCTTCGTCCCTCCCCTCACCATGACTACACACTGCAAACACCATGTCAGGCCTATTTGCCTATGGCTTCCTCATGTTGACATGGTACATCCTTTCTGTCCGTCTTCGGTCAGGTAACTCCACAATGTAGTTCACATCATTTACCTTCCTAACCACTTTGCACGGTCCTGCAGCTTCTCTTTCTGGACCAGAATAAGGACCATGACTTCCTGACCCACCATGTATGAGCGAGTTCTGGCTCTGCAGTCGTACCACACTTTGTTTCTGTTGGGCAGCTGCCAGGTTGCTCTGGGCTGTCCCCATAAGCTCCTTCAGCCTCTCCCTAAACCTAAGGGCGTAATCCACAATGGGAGTTCCCTGGGTGGTGCTTACCTTCCCAGTCCTCCCGGATCAGTCTAGGGCCCCACCCGAGCGTCCCATATAAAGTTTGAGGCGGAAAATCCTGCTCGACTCTTGGGGCACCTCCTGTATGCAAACAGATGGGAAAAGTATCTCTCCCAGTACCTCCCATGCTGTTCAGCAAGACACCCGAAGCACTGACTTTAGGGTACCATTGAATCGTTCCACAAGCCCACTGGCTTGTGGGTGATATGGTGTTGTGCATCTCTGCACCACCCCACACTTCTTCCATAAACATTTCTTCAGGTCCAACATGAAGGAACCCCCTCGATCGGTGATTACCTCCTGCAGAAACCCAACGGGAGAAAATCCCAAGTAAGGCATCTGCCACTTTGTCTGTCCTCAGAGAGAGAGAGAGGAGAGGCGACTGCCTCTGGGTACCGGGTGGCATAATCCACCACAGTCAGGATGAATCTCTTCCCTGAGGGCTGGGGGTATTTAAAGGCCTCTGATATCCATTCTCACCCTCTGGAATGGCTCCTCCACTTGGGCAATGGAAACAGGGCAGCTTGGGTTTCTTGCCTGCCTTCCCTATTTCTTTCTTGCTTTTCCGGTGACAAGACCTGCAACCTCCTTCATCTGCTGGGTCAAGTTAGGCTGGTAATTCTGGGCTAACCGTTTAAGTAATGCTACGATTCCCAGATGACCAGACAAGGGAATATTATGTGCAATTTTGAGCAACTGCTCCATTCACCCTGAGAGGACGACAAGCTGCCTGTCTAACATCCTCCTCCTCTTGTCTGTACTGCCCAGTATCACAAGTCCCTTTTCCCAATAAAGCTTATGTCCGCCGTCACCTCCCTGTGTTCTGTCCGAGTCTGCCCAAGCCCTCAGCTTCTCTAAACTAGGGTCACTTCTCTGAGCAGCTGCAAACCCCTCACGCAGTCCCAAGGCATGGGACAGGTCCCCTTCAGTCGCTAAACTAGGGTCCCTAGCACTAGCGTCAGGGCCCTCAGGATCACTGTCAATCCCAACCCTCTGACAAGGTGTCACCCCTCCCTCTTTGGAGTAACCCTCTGTAGCTGTGTGGTTACTGGCTACTGGGGTAATTTCTACCCCTTTGTTCTCAGTCTCCCCACCTGGAGAAGCAGGCTGGGGAACCATCTTCTCAGTGGTTTCCACACTGGTTTCTGTGGGGGTTCAGGGAACTACAATTTTCCCTTGCCGCTTGGCTACGGGTAACTGCACATACCATCCCCTGCTGGAGATTGTTACAGGATCATATTAACTGCTACAATGTTTTGGCTACAGCCACCTGTGCACAGTTCCCTATTTCACCCCAGTCTGAGGAGAACACTAGCGAGACAGGTTTCTCCCCACCATCGAAAGTCCTGTACAGTGACATATTTATTGGGTATAGCTGACCAGGCTGTACCAGATCCCCCTTTACCAAGGTCAAGGATGCCCCTGTCACTTAACCCCTCGTCTGTACACCATTTTACCATGACTGAGTGCATGTGCTCCCTCATGTTCACTAGCATGCTTCCAGGGACATACACAAAACAACCCACTTCTTTTCAGCACCGGTTGTTGTATTATCGCTCGCCTTTTTGGGACACTGTCTGGATGTCTCAGTTTCTTTCACAACCGGCATTCATTTCTTCTCTCAGAGAAATCTTTTTTCTGAAACCTCGGGCTAACTGGCATCGGTGGAGGCAGTGAGGGTCTTAGCTGCCCTGAAGGCGCGCTTTTCCCTTTCTGCGCTGCCACGCCCACCCCATTCGCTTTCAGAGCAGGTCTGCTCTTGGCATAGTGGTCCGAGAGTTCAGCAGCCTCTTGCACTGTTTTGGGATCTCAGTCCTCAAGCCAGGTTTACAGCTCTGCTGGGCATGCCCAGAAAGAAAAAATTACTCACCTTAGTAATGTTGTTTCTTCTAATGGAGTCTTGCTGTATTCTGACAATAGCAGTGAGTCCCAACCTTCGAACTGCCCTGGAGATGAAAGAGCTAACTTTCCATGCCAGGCATGGGCAGCTGAACAGAACTCGGTTGAGACTCTGTCTGTGCTGTTTGAACTCAAACCGTCAGATCTTCTGACGCTAAACTCACTGAGGTCCTGTGTGGAAGCTGTAAACCTACACTAGCCAACTGGCTACTAACATAAAAACAGATTTTTGGTCCCAAAACAAACTCAAGTCAGGAGACCCAAAAATGAATAAACACAACACCACTCACCCAAATAAAGGGTGATAACAAAAGGTGGGGCACATCCTGAGTGCCAACACTGCCCACCACACATCCCAAAACAGAGGTTCTGAGAGGGAAGGGGGGAGGTCAGAATACAGCAAGACTCCATTAGAAGAAACAACATTACTAAGGTGAGTAATTTTTTCTTCAAACAACATGAAGTCTTGCTGTATTCTGACAATAGCAGACTACCAAGCAGTACCTCCATGGAGGAGGGACAGAACCTACTTAGGAAATAGGCTCTGAAGCACAGCTGTGCCAAACCGAGCATCACTCTGAGCCTGGACATCCAGGGAGTAATGCTTGGTAAAAGTGTGAACTGTTTTCCAGGTAGCTGCTTGACATATCTCTAAGATAGGAATATCCCTGGCAGCAGCCAGGAAAGCAGCTGTACCTCTGGTAGAGTGAGCCCTCAGGCCTGAAGGTGGAACCTTACCTAGTTTTACATAGCAAAATTGGATGCAAGAGGCAATCCACCTGGCAATGGATCTTTTAGTGGCAGGTTTTCCTTTACCAACCTCACCATAAGTGAGGAACAGTTGGAGGGAGTCAAACCTATGACTCTTGGTACGTTCTACATAGTAGCTAAGGGCTCTTTTCACATCTAAACTGTGCAGCCTCCTCTCACCAGAGGAGGAATGGTCAGTGAAGTACACAGGAAGAGACACAGACTGGTTAAGGTGGAAGTCTGAAACCACCTTAGGCAAAAACTTCCTGTTAGTCCTGAGGACCACCTTATCTCTGTGGAAGGAAATAAAGTCAGGCTCCACTGACAGGGCTTGTAGCTCACTTATGCGCCTGGCAGAAGTGATGGCCACCAGGAACAAAGGTTTCCAAGTCAAGTACTTAAGCTCTGCTGAGGACAAAGGCTCAAAAGGGGGTTGCATAAGCTGAGCAATACAAGCGTTAAGATGCCAAGCAGGGCAGGGTCCCTGAATGGCAGTTGAGTATGAAACAATCCATGAAAACTTGGAGAATACAGGGTGAGCTGAAAGAGAGAGGCTTACCTGCTGAAATGAAAGCGAGCAGCTGCCAGATGCACCTTAGTGTAGCTGGTCTCGGTCCCAAGCTCATATTCAGATGGACCATATAGTCAAGGACTGTGGGCAGGTCAGCAGACTCTGGGAAATATGCTTCCCAGGCACCATATGGAACATCTTTCCACTTGGAATTATAAGTAGTTCTGGTGGAGGGCTTCCTAGAAGCTTAGAATATCCATAACACCTTGGGAGAGGTGTAAATCAATAAACTCTAACTCTTCAAGAGCCAGGCCTTGAGATTGAGAGATTTGAGACTGGTACCAAACCCTCCCTGAGCACAGGTTAACAGGTTGTAATTCCTGGGAAGAGACAGGGAAGATGGACTGTTAGGACAATAGGAGAGGATACCAGGGCTGTCTGGCCCAGTCTGGAGCAATCAGCATCACCTTGCAGGGTTGAGACCTGATTTTGACTAGCACTTTGAACAGGAGGGAAGGGGAAAGCACACGGAACTTCCCTTCCCAACTGAGCACTAAAGGCATCCAAGAGGACTGAGCCCAACACTGGGGGCCTACAGCAAAAAGGGAGTTGGTGATTGTCTGGGGCTGCAAAAAGATCTATCTGTGGGGTGCCCCATCTGGAGAATATCACCTCCAAGACCAGGGGACCCAGTGACCATTCATGATGGCCCTGAGATATCCTGCTGACAGCATCTGCCAGGACATTGTCCTTGCCTGGGAGGTGTACTGCTGTGAGGGAGGTGTTCAGGGAATAAGCCAGAGACCACAACTTCATTGCTTCTGTGCACAAGGCCATAGACCGAGTGCCTCCTTGCTTGTTGATGTACCACATTGTGGTGGTATTGTCTGTTCTGATCTGAATAACTTTGTTCTGAACAGACTTGGAAAAGGTTTGAAGTGCTAGAAATACTGCTCTGAGTTCCAACAGATTGATGTGAAGCAGAGATTCCTGAGGGGACCACAACCCCTGGGTGGTCAGGCCCCCCACCCCAAGAGGGAGGCATCTGTAGTAAGGATTAAAAAGTGAGGCTGAATGACAAAGGGAACTCCCTGTCTTAGATTGTTCTGATCCTGCCACCACTGCAAGGCCTGGATCAGGGTTCGAGTCACTGGGATCAGTTTGGTCAGAGGGTCCTTTTCTGAGACCAAAGGCTCTCAAATGGAACTGAATGTCCTCCATCTGAAATCTTGCTCCCTGCACCACTGTAGAAGCAGCCATGTACCCCAGGGCTGCGAAAATGCCTTGCTGGTCGAGACACATGTAGGGTGAATGGGGAGGCCAGTGTGATAAGGGTCCTTGCCTGTCAGGAAGGAAGGCTCTGGCCCTTTCTGTATCTAGCTCGCCTATGAAGGTGAGGGCTGAACAGGCTCTAGAACTGACTTTGAAAGATTCAGAAGGAAACCCAGCGAGGTGAGCAGTTGCTGAGTTATCTGTAGGTGTAACCTGACTTGGTCTGGGGACTGGCCTACTATGAGCCAGTGGTCCAGGTATTGGAAGATGGCAATCCTTTGCCTTCTTAGAGAAGCAACTACTACTGCCAGGCATTTTGTGAACACCCTTGGAGCAGAGGTTAGACCGAAGGGCATTGCTCTGAACTGGTAATGGCCTGAGGACAGCTCGAGACCTGAGGTACTGTTGTGGGAGCTTCTGAATGAGAATATGAAAAATAGGCATCCTTGGTCCAGGGTGACTAACCAGTCCCTGGCTTTAGAGGGTAGGAGTATTTCCAAGTCACCATTTTGAATTTTGGCTTTAAAGGTGCTTGTTTAAGTATCTGAGATCCAGGATGGGCCCCCATTCTCCTGTCTTTTTGGGGTAAGGAAGTACCTGGGTACAACCTTTGCCCTGGTGTAGGGGTGGAACTCTTTCCACAGCTCTGAGAGCCAGGAGGGAAGAGACCTCTGCCTCTAGGGCAAGTGCCTCTGAAGGATTTGCAGACGGAAAGGATCTGGTTCTCAGCTTTGGAAATTTTTTGAAGCTGAGAACCAGTCCCTGGCTTACTACTTCCATGACCCACTTGTCTGATGTTAGAGACTTCCAGTCCTGGACAAAGTAAGCCAGCCTGCCTCCTACTGGTAGTGGAGAATCGGCCCTGGCAAACCTATCAGGGTGCCTGTTTGGCAGGGGGTTTTGGCTGAGGGGTGGAAGCAGGTCTGCTTGTACCCCTTCTGCCTCTCCCTCTAAAGAACCCCCTCTGAGCATAGGCAGAAGAGGAGGCCTGGGCTTGGTAGAAAGGCCTGTGAAAAGGCCTGCCCCTGCCCCTGGGATGCTGCCTCTGAGGAGTGGCTTGCCTTTCCTTGGCCTGGGCACTCCTATAGGTGGTCCACACTCAATCCACTTTCTTCATGTAATTCTCTGTTTGCTCCCCAAACAGAGAATTACCCACAACAGGAAAATCCAAGGCCTTAGTCTGGGTATCCTGTGACAGGCTAGTACATCTGAGCCAAGCCATTCTATGAAGTGCCACAGATGTAGCCATGACTCTAGATGAAACATCATTGGAGTCCACTGCAGCATGGAATTGCACCTTGGATGCCTCAGTACCATCAGCAGCCACCTGCTCCAGCTCCATGGCAAGCTGGCCAGGGACCTGTTTTGCTAAAGCCATGACAGTGTCCCATTTGGATTTCTGATACCTAGCAGTATAGGCCATATAGTTGGCCTGTATGAGTCCCAAGGATGCTGCCATGTACTGTTTCTTTACCATGGCATCAATCCTCCTGGAGTCCTTGTCTGGGGGGTGTGAAGCCAAGGGAATATTTGTCCTATCACAGGCTGCAGCCTGCACTACCTCAACATGGCTGCATTGTTGTAGTAGGAACTCCAGTATCTGAGCCTGACAATATATACCTCTTGTCCATTCTTTTTATTCACAGGAGGTATAGTATTAGGAGTCTTTAAAATCTTAAAGTCTGTTTCCCAAAAGATTTGTGTAGGGAATAGACAGCCTCCTAGACTCTGGGATATCCATCATTTCCACATAGTCAGGCTCTTCCTGGTCATCCACAGCTTCTTCCATAGTAAGCTGGAGGGTTTTGGCCACTTTCTTATAAAACATGAAATGGGAGGGGGACTCAGAAAGCCTCGGAGGAGACACTCCTGAAGGTCTGTCTGGGGAGATGTCCGGGTCAATGGGCACATCCAGACTTTCAAAACCACATTCACTTTCCTCATACTCCTCTTCCTCCTCTTCCAGTTCATAATACTCATCTAAATCATAATCTTGAACCCGGTGGAACCGGCAGACGAGCACCTTCAGCGGTGCCCGGTTCGGTGGAAACGAAGCGACTGCACAATTTTGCATAACACAGCTATTCCTCAGCGGTTGGAGAAGAAACTTTTGGATCCACACCATTTGATTTTTCCTTACTTGTTCTCTTAGCGGAACTGACTCCTCGGAATCGGTTCTCCTTTTGCCGAAGAAGTCTCGCCTGGTCAGAGGCACTCTTTCTGGTTTGGTTTGAACCGACGACAGCCATCTGGTTCAGCGGACTTTTGGCCTCCTTTCCTGAGCCTACCAACTCTCTACTCTAGGGTAGCTGCAGGAAAATTTTTACAAATCTGGCAGTCTACATTGAGGTGGTCAAACCCCAGACAATAAACACAGGTGGTGTGGGGGTCAGCCTTAGTAAAGACTTCCCCACACACACTGCAGTGTTGAAACCCAGTGGGCCCGGTTTTTCTTTTGGGTTTCTCAGACATTGTGCCAGTCCTAACAAAACTTACCCTTTTAATAGCAATCCGCCAGGCAAGACACTCTTATCAGTTCCTGACCATGTGACGGGTCGTGGAAAAAAACGTAATAAAATCCGTTTTTTTTAGAACCGATAAGAACCGGTAACCACACACTAAAAGTACAGATAAAGATTTTACAACAACTTGATCGGTTCAAACGGAACCGATAAACCGTTTACAAGTTCCACACAGAAAAGAAAAACAATATAACCTATCTAGTACTCACGAATACCACAGACAGAGACTGAACCGACAGTTCTGGTTTAAATTCGGTTGAAAACCGAGAAAAGCGGTATTTTAACCCGATAAACTGAACTGAGCAGAAGGAGAACTCTCCGGAGCGACTGTTCAGTGAGGCGGAGTAAGGAATCTGATGGTTTGAGTTCAAACAGCACAGACAGAGTCTCAACCAAGCTCAAGCTCAGCGTTCCATGCCTGGCATGGAAAGTTAACTCTTTCATCTCCAGGGCAGTTTGAAGGTTGGGACTCACTGCTATTGTCAGAATACAGCAAGACTTCACATTGTTTGAAAACTGTTCTAACAGAATCACATTTTCAGTTTTATCAACAGAGTTTGCCTCAATTCCTTCCCACCGACGTTTTAAAAACTGACATTGTTTCGTGGCTAGCTCCTTGTAGCTCATATCAGGGCTTCTCCTGAGCTTACGGAATTTAGCTCTGTAAGATTCAACAGTTAATTCAAACTTTTTTAACAGTGCAGCTTTAAGTTTGCTGTAATCGTCACTGTCCTCATTGTCCATTTGACCCAATGCATCCCAAGCTTTCCCGGTAAGTAGCAGGGATAGCTGGAAGCTCCAGGACTCTCTAGGAATTTTAGCCTGAATACAAACTTTTTCAAAATAATTTAAAAAGGCATCCATGTCCTCCCTCTCTTTAAATTTGGCTGTTAATTTGGAATTCAATTTGTAACCCAGTCATGTAGTCCCAGTTAAACCCAAGCCACTTATCTGCTCTGGTGCTGCTAGTCTGAGTCTTATCTTCTCCAGTTCGTGTTGCCTCTGGTGCTCCTCTCTCTTCTTCTCTGCAGCTCCCTGGCGCTCATGCTCCTCACGGTCTGCCTCCCTCTGTTGTCACTCTGCCTCTCGCTGTCCCCACTCTGCCTCTCGTCATTCCTGCTCTGCCTCTCGGTTCTCTCGCTCCCTCTTCTCCTGGAACTCCAGCTCCATCCTGCGCAACTCAATTTGCAGCCTGAGTAGTGCTGGATCCATGATATTGGTGACCTTTCCCTACTGCTGTGGCCCTGCTGTCCTCCTCACCGGACCTGGACACAGCACTGGCCGCTAGCCCAGTCACACTCGAGGTTTGGTCCTTTTCAGTCACGGTCGGTGACTTGCTGCTCTGGGTATCTGCTACCATCAGGGCATCTATGAGGTTCTGCTTTTTGGCTGCCACCTCGAACGGGACTCCTCTGTCCCTGCACAACTGCTTTAAGTATTCTATAGTGTGCCTGCTGTAGTTGGAAGCCATCTTTCCCTGACTACTGCTACTCTGACTGGCACTTTGGGAAAAAAAAAAAAACGGGTAGGAACTTGACTGTAAGCCAAGGGATATAGTTCTGTTTCCTTTTCAAATAAAACACTGGCTTTCTTTTTTTCCCCAAGTGAGCTGAACAGTCTCAAGCTGACACACTGAACAATAAAGCTTATACCACTAAACTTTTTCGTACCGCTGCCAATCAATCTGTCACAACCCCACTCAGCAGGTCAGCCCTCTACTCCCGAAGTGCCAACCTCTGAGCATAGAATTGTGAACAGTTAACAGAACAAGGTAACCCTCTTGTTAGTTTTGTGGGTTCGAGTCACCTTTGTCCCACGTTCTGGAGGGATTCAAACTGATACTCTCTCGTTAGCATACCCAATTGTCAGGTTCAGATAATTCTGTCTTCAGGGGACTACATATCTTTGCCTACGGGCACCTAACCAGGTATTACAAAATGAACTCTTAGAACTCTATGCAAGACCTAGAGAACTCTTATCTGTTTTGCAGTTTGGTACCACAATAAGCTCATGCACAGTGTCAACTATAACCATCTAAGCTTCACTTATTAAAAAAAAAAAAAAAAAGTTTCAAGGCACACCAGGCAGTTTCTGTTTTCAAAATATATATCTTTACTTTAAAATAGGTAAAAATAGGAAAACAGTACACAGAACAAGATATACCAGCACATACAGTCTTAAAAACAAAATAGGTTTAAAAGTGCAAATTCCTACAACCCATACACTCAGACTGGTCTTATCTAATGTATCCTTACTTTCTTAATCTTTCAGTGCTTTGATGTTCCTCTTTCTCAGTCAAAAAAATGAATGTCTATGTCTAAGGTCTGCTCAGTATACTTAAAAGCAGTCTTGAGCCGGCCTTCTCTCTGAGGTCACCTAACTCCACCTTGGTGTATTAAAATTTGTATTTTATAACACAGGATGTCCTAATAAGATACATAAAAAAAAAAAAAAATAGGCGCCATCAATGAATCTCCTCTCTTCATGCGACTTCCCCCAAACCAGTCCGTGATCTGCTTCACACAGACACCAAAGTCTCTTTGATGTAATTCACTGGATACCCCAAGCAAATGCATATTGGACTTCCCAATTTAGTCTGGGACCTGCTTCACACAGACATCAAAGTCTCTTTGATGTAATTCACTGGATACCCCAAGCAAATGCATATTGGACTTCCCAATTTAGTCTGGGACCTGCTTCACACAGACATCAAAGTCTATTTGATGTAATTAGCTGGCTTCCTTGGAAGACACCCCAACACATGCATATGCCCCTTTCCTCATGACACCTAGTGCAAATCAAAGGATTTCCCTGAGGGCATTATAAAATGGATATACTGGTTCCTGGCTTCAAAACAAATTGACAAGGTAATTGTATCTCAGATATCTGTAGTTTAACCTATGTCCTGTTCTTTGAACTTATACCTGGGGGGTTTGGATGTGTCAGTTTCAGCAAGACAGTAGTTTCTCCTGACAGACACTCCCCTACATATTTTATCTTGCAAAAAAAATATCATATTGTAATCAGAACCAGCTGTCCACGTGCCACAGTCTGAACAAAGATTCAGTCACCAAACCCTCAGCAGAGGGGTGCTCTGTGAATCCCGAAAGGGACCCAATGGACACCGCGTATCTGTGGCCTATATAGGCAGACGGTGCAGGGCAGCAGGCAGGGTGCTGGCATAGCTCCAAGGCCGGACCAACAATGGCCCCAGCCACTGGGAAGGCCTCCGTCAGTGAATCCCCTCATTTGAGAATATCAGTGAGGGGACATTCGGCCCAATTCAGAGATGAGATGGAGGATGCCCATGAAGGAAGAGGGACCTTCCTCCATTGAGAGACTACTGACCGATTCCTCGTCCAGGGGACAGGAATGAAGGTCAGAGTCCTTGGACTCCGAGGAGTCCGGATAAATCGGCCTGCCACCGGAGTCTTCCTCCACCCGCCTAGGACTGTCGGGAGTGAGGGTGAGAGAAAACCTATGCGGAAGGCTCGGAACAGGCAGAGACTCTTTGTCTGGAGCCCTTGAAGGGGGCTGTTTGGGTGGCGACTCCAACAAGATCAGTGGAGAGGTTGATTCTGTCCAAACCAGAATATTCTTGACTGGCTCTGAAGGAGGAGGAATGGTGCGGGATGGCTCCAGAGGACTCAGCTTCGGCCTAGGGGGCAACTGCCAAGTAATGGCTGTAGTAGAAGCTGGAACCGGCTTCTGGCCAGACATAATCAGCTGCTGCCACATTAAGTCTTCGTAGCACTGATGGAGTTTCCATTGAAGAAGAATGGCAGCAGTGTCGCTTCTTTGAGCGCTTGTGTGCCTTCTTCAGCCTATCAGTCAAAGGGGTCCCAGACCTTGACCTAGATCATCGGAGAGACCAACGGGGTCGATCAGAAGGTGCTAGGGAGGACCGTGGCTCCTCCGGATCAGGGACCATGTCTCTGATGGGATTAGCAGCAGGCTGTGTCTCCTCTTCAGTGACAGTCAGGACCGGAGTCCAGAATAGGGAGTTGTCAGCCTCATCGGGTGACAATGGGTCAACTGGGTTGAGAATGATCTCAACCAGATCATCGTCCTGAGTCTGAGCTGGCTGGCCCGACGGGGGAACCATGAAGCCAGCGTCCAAGGCTGCAACCTCGACTGAAGTCAAGACAGGTGATTCCTGGGACTGAGCTCTCTCACAATCCCAGGAATGACGTCGGCGAGATGAAGTTTCTCTCGGTTCCTTGTCCTTTTTACAGGACCGAGAAACATGTGCGACCGAGGGCCCCTCATCCTTGGTGGGAAGGGACTGACACATTTCTCGAAAGGAACCAGAGAAGGTGGAGCCCAAGTTGAGCGGTATGAAGAAAGACATCGAGAACCGATCCGCGACCCGAGCCGCCTCTTCTTGGAAAGTCTTCATTTGTTCGAGCTGCACAGCAACCCCCGCAACCATGGAGACTGGCCTTCAGACTTCCTTAGATTTGACCGGCGGATTCCGTTTCTCTGGTCTGCCCAGTTGTAGCTGTGCGAGACGATCGTCTAAGACGTTCAGCTGAAATGTGTGGCACATCTCACAGGCCTGAGTGTCACGGCCGACACCCAAGCAGTACACGCAATGTGGCATGCGGCTCGGTTCGAGACATCTTTTGCCCGCACAGGCAGCAGCGGAAACTGGGAGAGGATTTATCCTCTATAGCAGTCGATATCACAAAACGATTTGCTACAATTCTAACAAGTTTTTTTAAGTAAATCTGTGGATATGAAAGCCAGGGACTACAAAATGCATGAGCGGTAAGGAGCGAACCTGTATCTTCCAGCGGAATGGAAGATCTGGCATCATGGGGTGGAGCTGAGGGTTATACCACCCGGTTGGGTGGGAGGAGACAGCTTAAAGACCTTTCGGCAAGATTCTTAAAGGGAAAGGACATGCCAAACAGTGTGGCTACAAAGTACAGTTATGTAAGAACTTACTGTAACAGTAGATCTTCGAGAGAGACTTTGCAGTAGGTAATTACATATAGGACTGAAGCCGGCAGGTGTCAGGACCCCACGGAAAAATTTCTAGCTAGCAGTCTCTGGTGGGGGACCGCCACCACGTCAGGTGACCGGCGTCAGGCGACGTCAGTATAAAGGGGCCGTTCCCCTCGCCTGCCTTCCAGTTCATTCCCAAGGGCCAAAGAGGTAAGACGAGAGAGAAGTGGATATTTCCCTTCCTGGAAAAGGAGCTGAAAAATTTAAGGGGGACGGAGGGCAGGAAGGCATTACCTACTGCAAGAGGCTCTCTCGAAGACCTACTGTCACAGTAAGTTCTTACGTGACTGTACTATCTTACTTCGAGAGGGCTCTTGCAGTAGGTAGTTACATATAGGACTGAGTCCCAAGCAGTCTGGAAGAAGGAGAAGCACTCAGGAGGAGGAAAACTACACACAAATAGAACCTCCGGATGTAAGGGTCTTAAGAAAGAAGACCTTGCAGAACAACAAGCCCGAAGCCTGCTCTACGGCGAGAGGCAATGTCCAAACTGTAGCATTTCATAAAGGTACTGACATAAGTCCAAGTGCGGCTGCGCAGATGTCAGCCGCTGATACATTCTTGAAACACGCCGCAGAGGCAGCGACTCCTTTGGTGGAGTGACCTCTGACTTGACCCGGCAGGGTCTTGTGGTACTTGTAACAGAAAGTGATACAATGAGCCAACCATTTAGATAGGAATTGCTTGGAAATAGCATTGCCTTCTCTTTTGTGAGAAAGAGACAAAAAGCTGATCAGAATTTCTGAGATCTTTAGTCTTAGTGGTGTAGTATCTCAGTATTCTATGAACATTCACAAAAGTATGCAAGAGGAACTCCCCTTGATTGGAGTGTTGCATAAAGAAAGCAGGTAGCTCAATGGATTAATTCAGCATACCTTCTGCCATCACCTTCTGGAGAAACTTAGGGTTCATGCGCACAGCCACACGTTCCTTGTGGAAAATCAAATCCGGGATTTTACACATCAAGGCCTGAAGCTCGGAAATGCGTAGAGCTGAAGTAATGGCCACTAGGAAGACAGTCTTCCAGGATAGGAACTTCCAAGTCTGCTGAGGCTGCCGGTTCAAAGGAAGGCAGGGTAAGCTTCTCAAGAATAAAGTTCAGATCCCAAGGAGGGGCAGGAACACGAACAGGGGGTCTCAGATGGAGGACCCCTCTAAGAAAAGTCTTAGAGACTTCCAGCTGTGCGAAAGTTCTGTCCCCAAAAGGAACGTTGTAGGCGGAGATAGCCGCCATGTGAACTTTCAATGAGGAATGGCTGAGACCCAGGTCAACGAGATGACGCATATAATCCAGAACTCTCCCGACAGGGCAAGAGAATGGCTCAAAGTCCTTGGAAGAGGCCCAAATCGAGAACCGTTTCCATTTCATGGCGTAGGCTGACCTAGTGGAAAGCTTCCTGACCTCCACCAGAAATTCAGCCACGAGCGGGGAAACCCTGAATCGGGCTTGAGCTACGTCTGCAGGAGCCATGCATGCAACTGAAGGGATTTGAGACCTGGATGAATTAGGGTCTCTTGATCCTGGGTCAGCAAAAGTTGCAACAGAGGAAGAGGAAGAGGAAGTGGAGGTTCCGCGGAAAACTGTTGCAGAAGAGAGAACCAAACTTGCCTGGGCCAGAAAGAAGCGATGAGGATCATATGAGCTCCTTCTCAGCCAAGTTTGTGTAAGACCCTCGGAATCAAGGGAATCGGGGGGGGGGAGGCATAGACGAACTTGTCCTTCCAGTCTAGAGACAAAGCGTCCCTCCAAAAAATGCCTTGCCCGGCAGCGAGCGAGCAGAAGACGGGAAGTTTTGCGTTGTGAGGACATGCGAATAGGTCTACCCGAGGTGTTCCCCTACACAGAAGGATATCGTCTACTACCCCTTGATCCAGTTCCCATTTGTGAGCCTTTACTGACAACCAAGTGAGGTGGTCTACCAGCGTGTTTTCGACTCCCAGAACATGAACTGCTGTCAGGTGAAGGCTGTGCTGCACAGCCCAACTCCAAACTCTCATTGCCTCCCTGCACAGAGGGTAGGAACGCGTTCCTCCCTGCTTGTCGATGTACCAGACTACGAACACGTTGTCCGTCTGGGCAGTCAGATGACCAAACACATACGAGTTCAGAGTTTGGAGAGCATACAGAATGGCCCTGAGCTCGAGCACATTTAAATGAAGAGCCTGCTCGAGTCTGAACCAGGACCCCCAAGTCCTGTGGGACCCCAGATGGGCTCCCCAGCCCTCTCCCGAGGCATCTGTTGTCAATGTTTGGGAGGGGGGTTCGAGGCAGAAGGGAACTCCCCGGCAAAGGTTCTCTTGTACCATCCACCATTGCACGTCCCGAACCACGGGGCTGGAGATCAGAACTTCTTGGTCTAGGTCATCCACGTCTGGTCCCACTGAGACCGAAGCGTCTACTGAGAGATCCTCATATGGAGCTTAGCGCGAGGGACTGTCAGAATAGCAGCCGCCATGAGCCCGAGGAGGTGAAGGACTGACCTGGCACTGACCCACCTGCGACTGGACAGCAGGCTTGCATAAGCCTGAAGAGTATCTACCCTGTGCAGCAGCAGGAAGGCCATGCCGATGGTCGTGTCCATGATCGCCCTGATGAACTGGAGCCTCTGGCAGGGCACCAGATGGGACTTGGCCTGGTTGATGGTAATACCCAGGCTGGTGAAAACTTGCAGGGTAAGGGAGAGAGAGAGAGAGCGCAGGAAATCCTCCCTGGGTGGGGCCGACAGGAGCAAGTCGTCCAGATACGGGAAAACCTGCACTCCCTGGGTACGCAGGTGAGCCGCTACCATGGAAAGGCATTTGGTGAATACAGGGCACCGAGGAAAGCCCAAATGGGAGGGCCTTGAACTGGTAGTGGTTCCCCTGGAACAACCACCGAATGAGTTTGCAGTGGGAAGGGCGGATAGGGATATGCAGGTAAGTATCCTGCATATCCAGAGCGCACAGCCACTGTCCTTGCCGAAGTAAGGGCAGAAGGCTCTGCAAGGAGAGCATTCTGAACCATTTGTGCTCCAAGAGCATGTTCAGGGAGCCGAGGTCTACAACAGGTCTCACGTCTCCAGATTTCTTTGGAACTAGGAAGAAATGGGAGTAGTAGCCTGTCCCCCAACGGTGGGTTGGGACAGGCTCTATCGCCGCCTTCAAGAGAAGAGAGGAAATTTCTTCCCGAACCAAAGGAACATGTTACAGGGAGTAAGGCGACTTTGGGGGGTTCTGAAAAAAACGATTTGAGTGTCCTGCTGCTATCAGTTGGAGCACCCAAGCATCTGAAGTGATCCTCTCCCAACCCTGTAGATGGAAGGAGAACCTCCCTCCTACCGGTTCCACTAGGTGGTCCAGAGGCTGTGGGAGAGGAAAGGAGTCAGAAGGTGTGAGGCAATGCCTCGGCTGAAGCTCCCGGCGCTTTTTTGGGTGGGGGGGGCTTGGCAGCTGGAGGGGCCCGATGTTTGTTGTCCCGCTTGCCCTGAGGTTTCGCTTTAGGCCGAGAATGTCTGCGAAAAAGGCAACGCTGTCCCTGTACATAGAATCAACAGCGCAGTGCCCTTCTCTTGTAGGTCGGTGATGATATCCCTGACATCACCACTGAACAGCACCGAACCCCTGAAGGGTGCATCCTGGATAGCGGACTGCACTTCAGGGACCAAACCTGACACCCGGAGCCAGGCAAGACGACCAAGACCTACGGCGAAAGCCAAGCTCTGACCTGCAGCATCCACTGCGTTGTATGTGGCTCGGAGCATGTGCTGACTGGCCGAATGAGCAGATCAGAGGAGGTCAGCCACTTCCTGTTTTGTCTGAGACTCAGGAAGGGAGTCCAACTTGGATTCCACCTCACTCAGGATAGCCTTCTGGGAGTACCCCATATGTGTGACATAATTCAGGGCCCCGATCCCCAGAGTGGAAGAAGCATACACCTTCTTCCCGTACTGGTCCAGAAGATGGGATTCCTTGTCAGGTGGTGACGAGCTGAGGTGTTTAGGATTTGCCGACCGGCCGTGAGCTAATCACGACTGAGTTGGCCTTCGGGAGTGTGTTCAAGGAATCCACACGCTCAGGAGCCTGGTATAGCCCATCTGCCTTCCTCAGAAGGGCGGCCAACGCAGACGGCTGTTTCCAAATAGTGGAAACAAGGTCTGCGTGAGGCTCGATCCGGGGTGGAATCAATGTCGGAGCAGTTTCAGGCAGATCCAAATAAGCAGTGCGTTTCTTCCACTGTGGATCTGGCTCCAGAGATTGCCACTGGTGAACCTTCTGGATCTTTCTCAGCAGCTCCAGAAAAGAAGGATCTTCCAGAGGAGATTTCGGAGGAGTCCTTGGCCTGGGACGGTCTGGAGTGCATGGCTCGTCGTCAGGAACGCAGCACCCCTCAGAATCTGATTCCGAGGTCTCCGAAGAGGAAGATGAAGACCCCTCCCGACGCAGGGGAGGAACGGACCCCTTGGGCAAGAAAGCGTATCCTCCCCAGCCTTGGCACCCGAGGGCTCACCTCTGGTGTCAGGTAAGGGGGAGGGAGTCTCTCACCTCAGGTGACGGGCATCTGGAACCGGGTGTGGTGTCAGCAGACGGCTCTCCACCTCCCTGGTGGGCTGAGCCTTGGTCTCAGCCCACCCAGAAGCCACAGTCTCTTTCAGATCCACCGGCGGCTGGGAGGGGCGGTGGAGGAGGAGGGGATACAGATACTGAGGGTATCCGTAGCTCAAGTATCCATAGTCTGACAGCGGGAAGCCTGGCGTCGGGTACTGAGGCACCAGGTACTGCAGCGTCGGGTAGGCTGGCGTCGGGTACTGCGGCACAGGATACTGTGGTCCCAGGTAGGATGGCATCGGATAGGACGGGGTTGGATACTTGGGAACCAGGGGCTCTGACGGAGCAAAGGGCCCTGGGAGAGGCCCAGCGCGTGGGCCAGGTACAGGTGGCCCAGCAGGTAATGGGTCCGGTAATGGGACAGCGTCTGGTAAAGGGATGTTACCCGGCGTCTGGTAGGCCAGCGTCAGAGCCAGTGTCCGAGGGTCCGGCATCAGGGGATCCAGCCCAGCGGGAGGGAGACCCGACGGGAGCAGCTCGGCGTCTCTGTGTCACCGGGGAAGGAGGACTAAATCCCAGGGTATATGAGGGACTGGAGCCTCAGTCAGCAGCGGTTAGCGCTGCAGCGAGCCGGGGGCGGCGGGCTAGTCAACAGGGTCTGGCACTGGATCTAATGCCAAGCGTCCGTCGGAGGAGCTGCCATCTGCCTTACCGGCGGGATCCAGGCGGGCATTGGAGAAGCTGGCGTCTGACTTATCAGAACAAATGCCCGACTCAGGCTGCAAGGGAGGAGCAGCCTTGGAGGGTGTTTTTGGGGCCGTCACGCTCCCCAAAGGGTGAGGCGTCTTAGTGGCCTTGTCCGGGCGGACGTCTGTGGCACCGGTGTCCGACTTACCGGACCCGCTTGACCCGGAAGGCCACACAGTGGTGGCCTTCCTGGGAGAGGTCACATCCTTTGTCCCAGAGGCTCCCGATGGGCCCGAGCATGAGCCCGATGTGAGAGATGCCGCCGCCTTGGACACCGCCAAGTCAGCCATCAAGGATAGATCACCTTGGAATGACGCTACCTTTAACAAGGCGACTC
Source organism: Neoceratodus forsteri (assembly GCA_016271365.2). NCBI lineage: Eukaryota > Metazoa > Chordata > Ceratodontiformes > Ceratodontidae > Neoceratodus > Neoceratodus forsteri. Next base: position 366,411,656 of record CM028130.1, read on the forward strand.
TGGTCGGAGTCGCGATGGCCATGGAAGTGGAGTCCCGGTCCCGGTGCTTCTCCTTCTTCTTGTGGTGTCCTTCGGGGGAAGTGGAGGCCTGCCAAAGCTTCTTCAGCTCCTTCTCCATGGAGGACATCTTTTTCTTTAAAATATGGGCCTCCAAGGACTGCTGAGTCAGTTTACGGGTGGCGGCGTTGAACTGCTGGCAATGCTGGCACTTCTCCATTGGGTGTTCCGGGCCTAGACAGAAGAGGCACAGGGAATCACCGTCCTTATGCGGAAGCTGGGCGCCGCACAAGTCACACTTGTTTTTATGCGAATCGGAGAGAGTAGGGGATGACATATATGGCAATTTTTGATGAAAGAATCGAAAATCGCGCAAAAACTTGGTAGAAAAAACTGACAACAGACTGACGAAGCAGTAGGAACTCAACCGCGAGGCATTTCACAAGTTAACGGCGTGAAACAACTGGAAGGAGGGAGTGGGGGACCGCCCCTTTATACTGACGTCGCCTGACGCCGGTCACCTGACGTGGGGGTGGTCCCTCGCCAGAGACTGCTAGCTAGAAATTTTTCCATGGGATCCTGATGACTGCCGGCTTCAGTCCTATATGTAATTACCTACTGCAAGAGCACTCTTGAAGAAAGATCAACATATCCACGAACCTAAAATGTTATTTCCACCCCTGCTGACGAACAAATTCAAGAAGGAGAACAACACTGTAAAAAAGATTACCTCTTATTTCAGAAATGGAGCATCTGAAAGAGTCTAGAATTAGAACACTGCATACTAGCCACAAAGTTGGAAACACGTTTCAAGTACAACCTAGCATCCTTCCTTCAATGTGGTACAGCCTTTAACAAATATAAAGGCCTATGAACCTTTGTGTGGGAATTGCACCCATAAGCAACATCTGTCGACACACAACACGCCGCACATGCTGTCCCAACTACATGCTATGCATAAACACACTCGCAGTAAATGCTAAGGTATGGGCTGACCCTACGGACATGCCTAGTGCGATGCAGAGCACACCCCTGGCAGTCCCAAATTATGTAGCCCTGACCCCACCATATATGGGCACTGGCACTGCCCTGTGTGGAAACGCAGAAGTGAGTACCACGATGGATGAGGGAGAGCAGGCAATGGTGGAGGAAGTCAGGGCTGCACCCAAGGTACCCAGTTCATTGCCAGGGACTGATGGCACTGGACTGGGCCACATTGAGCATAGTGGATGTGGCTGGTCATGCAGTGACAGATGGTCATGGTTCAAAAATTTCACAGGCAGGCAGGTGGCAGCCATGATCTCGGATATCCATGAGCACTATACCACACTCTAAGGGGCAGAGTCCCTCAAGGCGCTGGCTGAAACCAAAGCCCGCACGTGGCCTTATATAAAAACCAATGTGAATGCAGCTGGTCTAGAGGCACAGACACTCTCGGCCATGAAACATAAATGGCGTGACCTCCGTTCGGTTGTGAAGTGAAAGCTGGCAGCAGTCAAACTGCCACAGCTAAGCACGGGCGGAGGCCTGCCCACACAAAGGCACAGCCTAACCCTCATACAGAGAGAATGGTGGCAGATATCCTCACCAAGGTGGCCCTGCACAGGAAGGAGAAGGGCATGAACACAGTGGCAGGTATGCAGTACAATGCAGGGACAGGGACTGGGATATCCTGGATGCCACGTCAGTGCTAATCTCCCCTTGTTGCATCCTAGAGACCCTGAGACAGGGCACATCCTCAACCTGGAGGCAGCACCCTCTGTGGAGCTTCCCATGCATTCCGAGTCCCACACAGGCAGCCAGGAACAGGAAGACAGCACAGGTACACTACCAGTCAAAAGTTTTAGAACACCCCCATTTTTCCAGTTTTTATTGAAATTTAAGTAATTCAAGTCCAGTGAATAACCTGAAATGGTACAAAGGTAAGCGGTAAACTGCTAGAGGTTAAAAAAAAAGTTTAGGTTAGCAAAAACTGCTGTAGAGAAACTGCAAAGAAAGCCAAAGTGTCAGTGAGTACAGTTTCCTACACCATCAAAAGGCACTTGGAAACTGGAGGAAACTCTGACAGGAAGAGGTCTGCAGACCCAAAGCCACAACAGAATCAGAAGACAAGTTTCTGAGAGTCAACAGCTTGTGTGATAGGCGGCTCACAGGACAACAGCACAGAGTGACTGGCACCTGAACCAAAAGGGCTACCACAGCATTTTGCAGCGCCATGCAATACCCTCTGGTCTACGCCTTAGTTGGTCAGGGGTTCATCCCAACAAGATAATGACCCAAAACATACCGCCAGGCTATGTCAGAACTACCTTCGAGGAAAAGAACAAGACGGTAGGCTTCAAATCATGGAATAGCCAGCACAGTCTCCAGACTTAAACCCCATCGAGCTGGTTTGGGATGAACTGGACAGAAGGGAGAAAGCAAAGCAACCTACAAGTGCAACAAATTTGTGGGAACTTCTGCAACAGTGTTGGGAAGAACTTCCCAAACAATATTTGATGTCCATTGTAGGAAGAATGCCACGAGTGTGTTCGGCGGTTACAGTATATCTGCAAAAGGTGGCTACTTTGATGAGTCAAAAATTTAGATTAAATTTTGTTAAACAAAATGATTCTATGATTTCTTTTTTATCTCCAATTGTTTATTTGTTCTATGCTTTAATTTCAGAGTACATTGAGACATTAACCTGCGTAAATTTCAATAAAAACTGGAAAAATGGGGGTGTTCTAAAACTTTTGACTGGTAGTGTAGGTGTCATCCTAGGTGGCCCACAGCACACCATGAAACACCAATGGCACTGCTGCTGCATGTAACACCCATCCTTACTCTTACCCCCAGATACAACGCAGGAGTCAGTGGGCATGGTGGATGAGGAAACAGTACTGGAGGACACAGCCACGGAGACAGTGGAGGAGACAAAGTTGGCCATGGAGGAGCTAAATACAGCCCCCATAGACAGCCTCCCTCTGTTCTGAACCCCTGCCACAGTTATACCATGGACAGCTGCCTTGTGGCAGACAACAGGGGCAAAGCACACCGCACTAATATGTTGCTGACCCACGTGCATGGCCTGCCACTACATAACAGCCCTGTGACAGTGGGGATGAGGATCCGCTAAAGTTGCCCATCTAACTGGACACGGAGGCCACCCACATGTGGTATACTCCACATGTACTACCCAGAGGTGCGCCAGGTTCCAGGCACAGCGCCAGAACACAGAGGCCCTGACAGACCTGACCATTTAGGTGAAAGGACTGTCACAGTCACCCAGCCCGTCCCCATACCATGCCTGAATGTCCAAGTCTGGCCTGAACCAGCCAGCCCCCCATGGCCCTGAGTCACAGCCCGATTCCCCAATGCACCCCACACAAGCCAGACCGCATGGCCCTAAGTCACAGCCTGATTCCCTGATGCAACTCCCATAAGCCAGTATCAGTGTACCAGAAGTCCAAGGGACAGTCATCCACAAGCAGATGGCAGACAGCCAGACAGATAGCCGTGTGGAGGAGGCAAGGCACCGACAAAAACCAAGCATCTAGGCACACAGTCATCCTCATGGCTACGATGACATCTGTCCAGGAAGAAGTGATTCCTGTCAGCAGTACTACACCACTAACACAGTGGATGAATGCATATAGCATACACATGCCCAGAACACTGTACACCACCACATATCACCTCCCCCAGTGCACAGTCATGTATCACTCCAGTACACAGCCACATATGACTACCATGCACAACCACAGGCATGTTCACATACAACCCCCTCCATGGCAGGAAGGCACTCAGGTGGGACATCACAGAGCCATGCCAGTATCCCCCCCCCCCCAACAGTGAAATGCCCCTTGCACAACTGCATGATGTGCCATTCGTCCAGACAGTGTCTCATCACCATGCCCCTGGCAGCCCACCTCCCCTCATTTACCCATTGGAACATCCCTGTCTGTCCCATGGCTAGGGTAGACATCTGCACAGCCATGTTGTGTGACATGGCACGTGCAGGACACTGCATGCCCTTCGCAGCACAAGCATCATCATACCACCAGTCACATCCAGGCACTGGAACCTCATCTTCGGCAGCCCTATTGTCCTCTCAATCATGGAACATGTCCTCCTGTGGGCCTCGTTGTATGCCTCCTCCTCCTCTGCACCGTTTGTCACCAGATATGGGGTCATCAGATATGGCCATAGTGGGAATCCACTGTCACTTATGCAGTGTGTAAACAACAGCCGCAGGGCATCAGTGTCCAGACAAGACCTGAATACCACGGCCTTGCCTGCAATGCCTGCTGGTGCTCCACCCTGCCATCTAGCAGGAGGACATTCAGTAACAGTCCCAGACACATCCTGTGTACCTCTCTGGTATATCCAATGATGGAAAGGCTAACCAAGATGCTAATAGGGATTCCACACAGACCTCCACTTCGGCCATAAGTCCCTTTAAAGGGGTATATTCCCGGGATGCCGGCAAATGGTATGGTGTGCACAGGCACCACCTGATCACAACTGACCCATGCAGCTTGAACAATGGCAGTGGCACAGGCAACTAGCTATCTTACAGGGCCATAGTTTGGAAGGGTGAGGGCATAGCCATGTAAACTGTGGCACATATCTGAGAGGACACATACTGACAACATGAAGGGGGGGCACAGTCTGGGAACTGGAGGAGCTGGGCAAAATAAGTATGCAAAAGGCAGGACATGGGTGGCTTTGCATGACTTGTTGTGGGAGCTGCAGCGTTTATTTCTGTGCTCAATTATGTTTCCACAGGACTGCAGAGGCCGACCTGACAGACTGGTTCTCATTAGCAAGGAGCAGACCAATGGCAAGGTGGCAGTGGTGGTGACCCAGTGGGCACACTGACCCCTGCAGGCTCCTCCAAATTCCCTCTTGTGTAGGATAAGTAGCAAGGATGTCTTCCACAAAGATGATGACATGGAGCTCAGGAAGGTGGCCAAGTCCTCAAAGAGATGTGTTGTGGGCGGGTGGGTAACTATGTGTAGCCACTATAAAATAGTGGCCCTGCATTTGCATCCTGCTCATGCCTGTCGTCCCTGTGTTACTCTCGTTGCACAGGTACCATGCAGAGACTTGTCCTGGAGGTGTATGGGTACACCCCTCCACACCAAGGGGGGTCTAGTGAGGACTCCATGCAAGGTAAGGAGGACTAAGAGCACCTCAGCAGATAGCCCTGAGTCATGACATCGGCTACATGTGTTTTATGTATGACCCAGTACTGTTTATCATGCAGAGATGATTACCCCCAGGCCCCTTTCCATTTTTGTTGTTGTTACTACCTCCCCCCTCACCCCACTGTGTAATCTTCCCCTGGGTTTTTGTTTCCCAGGTGCATTATTTTGCACTTCTTTGCACTGAATCCAAGCTGCCGTACTTCTGACCATTCCTCCAACCCTGCCAAGTCCCTTCTCATCCTTTCCATGCCTCCCTGTGTATCAACCCTGTTGCAGATCTTTGTGTCATCTGCAAAGAAGCATAGTTTTCCTTCTACTCTCTCTGCAATGTCACTTATAAAGACATTAAAAGGGACTGGACCCAGTACTGAACCCTGCGGTACCCCACTAGTAACCCCTCTCTCTTCACAGTGGACTCCATTTACAATTATCTTCTGTGTCCTGTTGTCCAGCCAATGTTTTACCCAGGCTACCACCCTGGGACACACTCCCAGGCTGGTTAATTTGACTATTAATCTTTTGTGTGGGACTGTGTCAAATGCCTTGCGAAAGTCTAGGTAGGCCATGTCCGCAGCACCTCCCTGGTCTACTACTTTGGTCACCCAGTCAAAGAAACCAATTAGATTCATCTGACATGACCTTCCTGCTGTGAATCCATGCTGCCTTGGGTCCTGTGCCCCGCTGTCCTCTAGTCTTTCCTTCAGAAGTGATTCCATCATTTTCCCTACCACCGAGGTCAAACTGACAGGTCTGTAGTTTCCTGCCTCTTAGTCCCACTTTTGTGAAGTGGAATCACATCCGCATTCCTCCAGTCCTCAGGAACCACACCGTCCTCCCACGATTTGTTAAAAAGAGTAGTCCTTGGTTTTACTAATTCTCCCCTTAATTCTTTTAGAATTCTGGGGTGAATTCCGTCAGGCCCCATTGCTTTTTACACCTTCAGTTTTAGGAGTTCTTTCAGAACCCTTTCTTCTGTGAAAGGACTGGGATCGACCCCCCCTATCCATAATGCTTCTGTTAATTAGATTAGGCACTTCTCCCTCCTCCTCTTTTGTGAATACTGAACACAAATATTCGTTCAGTATCCCTGCTTTTTCACTGTCCCTCTCTGCCCACCCAACGTCCATTCTATTCAGCCTCACTATCCTCCTCCTCCCTTTGTCTTTCTATGCTCCCTGATGTACCTATAAAATGTTTTATCCCCCTTCTTAACCGAGTTGGCTATCTTTTCCTCAGTTTGGGCCTTTGATATTCTGACTTCCCTCCCTGCTTCCTTTTGTCTTAACTGGTACAACTCTCTGTCCTGCTCCTTCTGTGTTTTCCTTATACTTCCTGAATGGTATCTTATTCTCCCTGACCTTCCCCGCCACCTCTTTTGAGAACCATAGTGGCTTTTTCTTTCAAATTAATTTATTTATTTGCTTCACACAAAGGCTTGTTGCCTCTCTGATGGCAGTTTTGATGTTTCCCCATTGTTGCTCCACCCCCTCCTTCTAGCCTGTTTGCTAGTGCTTTTCTAAGGCACTCTCCCATCGTGCCAAAGTCAGCCCTTCTGAAGTCCAGTAACACAGAAACATAGAAAAGTACAGTTACACAAGAACTTACCGTAACAGTAGATCTTTGAGAGGAGCTCTTGCAGCAGGCTATTACAGTTAGGACTATGCCGCAGGCACTAGGACCACCCGGTGAAAAACTTCTGCCAGCAATACCAGCCGAGACCGCCCCAGCCTGACCCGCCCGGCGTCGGGTCAGGGTACAAGTGGGTGGACCCAGCTCCACCTCAGTTCTCCGCCAGTACCCAGCAGAAGGCCTGACAAGAAGAGGCAGCCTACCATCTAGAAAGGAAGAAAACAGATCTGCACACTCCGAGGGGAAAGGCGGAGGGAAGAAGCGCCTGCTGCAAGAGCTCTTCTCAAGATCTACTGTTACGGTAAGCTCCACGTAACTGTACCATCTTACCGAGTGGGAGCCTTGCAGCAGGCTATTACAGTTAGGACTGAATCCCAAGCAGTCCCACAGCAAGGAGGTAGCCGACCCCGGGAGAAGGAATATGCTGACTCCAGAGGCCCTAGGACAAAAGCCCTTGTAAAACCGCTAGGCCGAAGCCAGCACGGCGTCTGGAGATGATATCCAAGCTATAATGCTTGATAAAAGTATGCACCGAGTTCCAGGTCGCGGCCGCACAAATGTCCTGGATAGCGACATTCCGCATAGTGGCGAAAGAAACTGACACTCCTCTGGTGGAGTGACCCCTAACCAGGCCCAGCAGGGGTTTATTGTGATGTTTGTAGCAAAACAAGACACAACGGACTATCCATTAAGACATAGTTTGCTTGGACACCAGTTGACCCAAGCGATGAGGCGCAAAAAGCCACAAAGAGCTGCTCCGATTTACGGTGCTGAACTGTTCTGCTGAGGTAATACCTCAGGGACCTGTGGACATCCAATGTGTGGAGGAGAGCCTCCCCTCTATTGGAAGGGGAAGGAAAATAAACTGGAAGATCAACCGACTGGTTGAGGGTCAACTCCGAGACCACCTTGGGAAGAAACTTAGGATTAGTTCTGAGGGAAACTCTTTCTCTATGAAAAACTAAATAGGGCTCTTTATACATCAGAGCCTGAAGCTCGGAAACCCTTCGAGCTGAAGTAACAGCAACCAAAAAACAAACTTTCCAAGAAAGGTAACGCAGCTCACAACTCACTGCGGGCTCAAAAGGAGGGAGGGAGGGTGAGTTTCTCAAACACAAAAAGGAGGTCCCAGGGTGGGACAGGGTCCCTAATGGGAGGTCTCATGTAGAATTCCTCAAGGAAGGCGCTGGCTACATCTAACTGCGCCAATGCTCTCTCCCACAGAGCATGATAGGCGGAAATTGCCCACATGTGCACCTTGATAGAGGAATAACTCAGGCCTTTCTCGCATAAGGAGAGGAGATACTGCAAAGTGAGTTCACAGGGCAGGTGACGGGATCCAAATGTTGCGGCAAGGCCCAAAGACAGAAAGCGCTTCCACTTCATGGCGTAAGTGGAGCGAGTAGAGGGCTTTCTTGCGGACGCTAAAACCTCCGCCACTTCCGGGGAAACCCCATATCTGTTTCGAGCTACGTCTGAAGGAGCCAAGCATGAAGGTGCAGGGACCTGAGATCCGGATGGACCAGAGACCCCTGGTCCTGGGACAGCAATTGCGAGCATATGGGTAGCGGGATTGGCGGTTCCTGGTATAACCGCTGCAGAAGTGGAAACCAAATCTGTCGAGGCCAGTTGGGGGCCACAAGGATCATCCGGGCCCCCTCAGTCTGCAATTTGAGCAGAACCCTCTGAATGAGAGGGAAGGGCAGAAAGGCATAAAGAAACCTCCCTGCCCAGCAAAGGGATAACGCATCTGGCCAAAAAACTCCAGGCGCGTGCTCTCGCAAGCAAAACATTGGCAGTTTGGCGTTGCGTGGTGACGCAAAGAGGTCCAGCTCGGGAAGACCCCACCTGTCGAAGAGCTGGTCCGCTACAGATTGTAGCAACTCCCACTCGTGTGCTCTGGCCCGCGACCTGCTGAGGTTGTCGGCCAGATTGTTTAGGACGCCTGAATGTGCATGGCGGACAGTAGAATGCCCCGATCCAGTGCCCAGTACCAGACTCTCATCGCCTCCCTGCAAAGAGGATATGAATGAGTGCCTCCTTGCTTGTTGATGTAAAAGACGACCGCCATGTTGTCCGCCTGAATTAGAAGAGAGCCCGGTACCAGATCCTTCCGAAACGCCTGAAGAGCGTAGAGGACCGCTCGCATTTCCAGCACATTGATATGGAGGGACCGCTCCTCAGGTGACCAAACCCCCTGCGTTTGATGAACACCCAGGTGTGCCCCCCAGCCCAGATCCGAGGCGTCTGTAGTCAGAGTCTGACCTGGTGGCTCCGGACAAAAACTGACCCCTTTCTCCAGATTGCTGGGGTCTAACCACCAAAGCAATGTTCTCCTGACTGGCTCCGAGATCCTTACAAAAGCATACCGGTCGTCGTAGCATTGGTCCCACTGCACCCTGAGCATCCATTGTGGGACTCTCATGTGGAGGCGGGCCAAGGGTGTGACTGGAATGGCCGCCGCCATATGCCCCAATAAGCTGAGAAAGTTCCGGGCCGGAACCCGAGGTGCTATAGAGATCCGTTCCGTCAATTCTTGCAAGCGAATCCCCCTGTCCTGTGAGAGAAAGGCCATGCCCTAGACAGAATCCAGGATCGCTCCTATGAAGGCGAGCTTTTGGCTGGGCTCTGGGGATGACTTTAAGTTCAGGGTGATCCCCAGCTCTCGGAATAGAATATAAGTGTCTCCGAGAGAGCGTAAGAGGCTGTCCCATGACGGGGCCGTAAGAAGCCAATCGTTGAGGTAGGGAAACACGTAATGTCCCATCCGCCTCAGAGCCGCAGCTACCACTGCGAGGCATTTGGTGAAGACTCGCGGAGCGGAAGAGAGGCCGAACGGGAGCACCAACTGAAAATGCTCCCTGGAAGTGGAACCTCAAGAACTTCCTGTGAGGAGGAAAGACTCCTATATGCATGTATGCATCCTGCATCGAGAGAACAGAGCCAGTCCCTTGGTGCAGCAAGGAAGGAGACTGAAGAGTCACCATCCTGAACCTTTTGTACTCTATAAAGAGGTTTAGTGGACTGAGATCTAGAATGGGACAAAGGTCCCCAGTCTTTTTTGGGACCAGAAAGAAGTGGGAGTAGAACCCCTGGTCCCGCTGCCCCAAGGGGACTCTCTCTCTATAGCTCTCTTCTGCAGGAGGGTCTGAATGTCTCCTTCTAATAGTGGGATGTGAGAAGGAGGATAACGGGAGAGCTTTGGTGGAGTGTGTGGAGGAAACTCTGTGAACTCCAAGGTGTGTCCTCTCCGTACAACGTCTAAGACCCATTGATCCGTGGTGATAGACTTCCACCCTTCGAGATGAAGGGAGAAGCGGCCCCCAACCGGCTCCCCGTGAACTTCTGTCAGAAGAGGGGGGCGAAGGGAGTCATTGGGCAGAACCGGGAGTTGGGAGAGAGGCCTGGGAGGACTTGGCCCACGGGGGAAGGTCCACAGACTGCTGGTTCCCAGATCTTCTCGTGAAGCCACCTCTGCCCTTGCTGGTTTCCGTGGGCTGAAGCTGGTTGCCTGAGGACTTACGAAAAGGCAGTCGGCGGTGAGGACGTCACTGGTCGCCACGGTACATCTGGCGGACCGACCAGATCGACTTACCCAATTCCTGGAGACGGGAGATCAAAGCCTCCGTCTCCTGCCCAAACAAGACGGTACCCTGGAAGGGCAAATCCCGGATACTGGACTGCAGATCCTGGTGAAAGCCCGAGACTCTCAACCAGGCATGGCGACGAAGGCATACTCCAGAGGCTGTCGCCTTGGCTGCCGTGTCCGCAGTGTCATACGAGGCTCTCAGCACATGAGAGCCTACGTCTGAGCCCGACTGCAAAAGGGCCAGGAGCTCATTCTTCGTATCAGAGTCTGGCATAGCCTGTGTCAGCTCAAGTCCCCGTTCCCATAACGCATTCTGGTACTGTACCATATGCATGAGGAAATTTAGGGAGCGAATGGAATAGGTGGAGGCAGCGTAAACTTATTTATCCATCTGATCCAGGTATCGGGACTCCAAGTCGGGAGGCTGGGAGCTGAGGTGCCTCAGCTGCCGAGATTTATCATGGGCAGCCGTGATCACCGATGAATCGGCCTGAGGGTGTTCTGCCAGGAAAGGTTCTGCCCTTGGGGCCTTATAGAGCCTATCCGACTTCTTCGGAACTGCCGGGATGCAGGCCGGATGCATCCAGGTGGATCTAGTAAGATCCTGTAAAGTATCCACCAAAGGAGGAATAACCAGGGGCTTTGGCTCCTTCTGCCTCAGGTATTTAGCCAATCTCCGGCGTTCCGGATCCAGGTCTTCCGTGTCCCACTCGTTGGAAGCCTGGATGTGCCTCATGACGTCCATAAAGGAAGGATCGTCCGGAGGTGAGCGAGGCAGGTCCTTCTCTTCAGGGGAGCGCTTGAGACTGAGAGAAGAAGAAGAAGAGGTCGACGAAGAAGAGGAGGATCGACTATCCGATTTGGAATAGTCTGATTCTACCCCATGACCATGCCTGCGCTGACGTCGGTGACTAGGGGACCGACGACGGTCCGAAGACCGACTCTGGTCCCTGGACCGGCGACGGAGCAATGACCGACGTCGGTCAGGAGACCAATGCCGGGAGCGGTCCCGCTTAGCGTGAGAAGGGCTCCTGGAACGAGACCGAGAACGGCGTCGGTCACTAGAAACCCTGAGAACAACGTCGGTGGTCCTCGGATCTAGCGGGAACGAGCCCTGGAAGGGCGGAAGGGCGCCGGTGACCTCAACGAGAAGTCTCACACCGCCATGGTTCTCCCGCAGGATCCGTACGGTGTCTGGGCGGTGACGGGAGGTCCCGCCACGGATCTGCCCCCACCAAAAAGAGAAAAGCTGCTTGAGCTCATCCTTGGAGAAAATCTCAGCCGCACGCTGCAGAAAAGAATCCTCCGGAGCGACGGGACACAAAGGAGAGCTCTCCTAAGGGCCCAGGGGGGAGGAGGACTTGGGCGACGGGGACGTCGGTATTTCCATGACCGACCCCAAGTCCTTAGCCCCTTCGACCGGCGTCGGTGTAGAGACCGATGACCGGGTGATGCCAGGGGGCGCTGGAGAGTCCTTAACTTCCGGAGGCGCACCTTTAGTAGGCGGCGCCAGTGCCTTAGCAGGTAGGGCCAAAGCAGGCACCTCCAAGGACTTGGCGATTGACCCTTCGCAGATCACCGCGGCTGGCGGCTTCTCCCGGCGGGCGGCCTGCCTGGGAAAACTCGGCGATTCTCCAGACCCCGAAAGACGGGCCTTTTTTGGAGAAGGCTGCGAATGCGATCTGGACCGAGACCGGGACCGGTGTCGGGACCAACTACGTTCCTTACTGTGCCGCTTCTTCCCTTTTTTCTTCCCCTCCGAAGAGTGCAGATCCATTTTCTGCTCTAGAAGGTAGGCCTTAAGGGCTTTCAGGCAGCGGATGTGGGTCCGGCTAGTAAAGGTCTGGCAGTCAGCACAATTAGCGGTGTCGGGGCCGAGACAGAAAACGCACCGCCGGTGCCTGTCCTTAGCGGGAATCTGCCGCCCGCAGTCACACTTATTCAAATGCTCAGGGGACACCAAAGCCCGGAAAGACATCGAACCTGGCGGGGAGGGCTGGCGTCGGCACTGGAGCGGCAAACACGGGCAAAAACACAGCACAAAACGGGGAAAACGTCACGAAGCGCGGCAGTGATATGGACGTCGGTGTCAGTAAAACGAATAATAACCGTCGAAAAAACAGCAAAATCTTGCTAGAAGTTCTCTTGTTCTCGCTGATAGTCGCAGACAGAAGCAAGCTTCCGCGTCTTAGTGCAGCGCGGGAAAGAACTGAGGTGGAGCTGGGTCCGCCCCTCTTGTACCCTGACCCGGCGGTCGGGGTGGGGCGGCGTCGGGGCAGTCCCGCTGGTATTGCTGGCAGAAGTTTTTCACGGGTGGTCCTAGTGCCTGCGGCATAGTCCTAACTGTAATAGCCTGCTGCAAGAGCTCCCATTCGAAATAAGATCATAGAATTTGACGGCAGATAAGGACCGCTTGGCCCACCCAGTCAACCCATTTCCCTACCTAATGGATAAGTTGCAGATCCTAGTTTACCAGCAGCCTACTTCTTTCTATCCCCAACCCCTAGAATTGCCTTATGGCTGTCCCATGCATGCTTGAATTCAATCACTGTTTTTGACTCCACAACCTCCTCCGGAACGCCATTCCATGCATTCACAACCCTCTCTGTGAAAAAATACTTCCTTACATTACCTCTGAGCAGCCCCTCCCTCTATCTTCAAATTGTGCCCCCTTGTTCTTGCACACCTCTTTTTTTGAAAGATGCTACGCTCTTGGACTTTGTTGATTCCCTTGAGGTACTTGAACGTTTCTATCATGTCCCCCTCTCACTCCTTTCCTCGAGGCTATACATATTAAGCTCCTTTAGTCTCTCTTCATATGTCTTCCAGTGCAGACCCTGCACCATTTTAGTTGCCCTCCTCTGGACAGCTTCCATCTTGTCTATGTCCTTGCGGAGACTGGGTCTCCAGAACTGCACACAGTATTCCAAATGGGGTCTCACCAGCTGTCTGTACAGAGGGATAACAACTTCCTGTTTTCTACTGGTGATGCCTCTCCCTATGCATCCCATTATCCCCCCCAGCCCTCCTTACTGCCCTTTCACATTGCTTGCCCACCTTTAGGTCATCTGATATGACTACCCCCAGGTCCCTTTCCACTTTGTTGTTGTTAGTATCTCACCCTCCATTGTGTACTCTTCCCTTGGGTTTTTGTTTCCCAGGTGCATTACCTTGCACTTCTTAGCATTAAATCTAAGCTGCCATACATTTGACCAATCCTCTAACCTTGCCAAGTCCCTTCTCATCCTTTCACCCCACCTCGTGCATCAACTCTGTTGCAGATCTTTGTGTCATCTCCAGAGAGACATACCCTCACTTTTGTATGGCTTGACTCTGTAGCTGAGTTTATCATGAACCACACTGTTTGGTGGTCACTTGTTCCCAGATGGCTACCCACTTCTGGATCTGAGATCCTCTGACTGTCCCCATTTGAGAGTATGGGGTCTAAGATTGCTCCCTCAAAAGTGGATTCCAAAACTAGCTGTCTGAGGCACACCACCTGTAGGGCATCGAGAATGGCCCTGCTCTTGGATGTGGCTGCAGCAAATGTGCTCCAGTTAACATCTGGCATATTCAGGTCTCCCATCAACAGTATCTCCCCTTCCTCTGCTATCCTAAGAATGCCTTCTGTCATATCCTTGTCCATTCCCTACCCGACATGGGGTCTGTATACAACACCTGTGCGGATTGTGGTGCCATTTCCAGTCTCTAAGGTGACCCACAGCGCCTCCTCTCCTCCCTGTTTACTCTTTTGTTCAGTTGCTTTTATCCGTTCCCTTACATAGAGAGCTACTCCTCCACCTCTTCTCCCCTCCCTGTCTCTCCTGTAGGTTGTGTACCCTGGTATGTTAACATTCCAGTCACGGTTCTCTGTGTACTATGTTTCTATGACTGCTACAATATCCAGGCATCCCTCTTCGATCAAGGCCACCAGTTCAGGGAGCTTGTTGCCCAGGCTGCAGGCACTGGTACTCATTACCCTCCATTTCCTGATGGTCTTACCCCTTTTTGCCCCATTCCTGTCCTTACTGCCTTTGTCACTTTCTCCATTTACCCCTGCCCTTCTCCCTATCGACATCTCTGTCTTGGTGTTTACCTCACTTACTACCCTGATTTTTTTTGGGGGGGCACTAGGATTTCCCTGCTCCTTTCCAGTGCCTCCCCCCTTGGCTAGCGTAAATGCTTGCCAATGAAGCATTTAAACCCATCACCTAGGATCCTGGTTCCCCTCCTGGACAGATGTAAACCATCACGCCAGTATAGGCCTGCATCACTCCAGGTGGACCCCCAGTCCCCAATGAAGCCAAATCCCTGAGCTCTGCACCAGTTTTTCAACCACTGATTGAATCCCATGGTGTTGAGCACCCTAGCCTCACCTATGCCATAAACAGGCAGCACCTCGGAGAAGGTTACCGTGCATGCTACTTGTCTAAGATCCTTCCCCAACTCCACAAACTCTTCCTGCACTGCTCTGATCCCTTTCTTAGCCAGGCCATTTGTCCGTAGGTGAACAAGAACATCCAGCTCCTTCCCCTGTGCAGCTGCTCCGGCGATCCTGAGGATTCGCTCCCTGTCTCTCCAAGCCATGGCGCTAGGCAGGCACCTTACCTCCCTCTCCTCTTCCTCCCCCAGTTCTACTTTTCTAACAATGGAGTCCCCACCAGGAATTGTTTCCTTCCCCTGTCGGGTCCCATGTCACCCTCCTGTGGGTCTCCTCTGTGGAGGTTCCCAGCATCCTCCTTGGTCTCCACTGTGGGTGCCTCCATAGAGGAACCACACTTTGCCAGAACGGCATATGAACTGTGGAGAGGTACAACTGGAGGGATGCGCCTCTGTTCCACCACCCTCACCCTCCCTGAGCCCACTGTGGTCCAACCGCTCCTCTTTCTTGGCAACCTCTGAGGCAACGGCAGTGGCCCTGGTGGTCCCTGGATGGGAGAGGAGATCCCACAAATCCTGGTCAACTCAGCCTGGTGATGAACAACCTCCTCCCTCAGCCCAGAGAGGTGCCTGCAGATGGGACAACACCACATCCTCCAGAACGTCTCCCGGAAGACTGCTGCTCCGCAGCCACTGCACTGCGCCACTCCCACCATGTCTTATTCCTGGCCCCTTCACTGTTGTTTGGAATACTTACTCTTTCCTCTGTTTATTTTTTTTTCTCCCTACTTACTTAATGTCTCTGAGCCCTTTAAGCTCCTGATCTTAGCTTATTTATTTCAATACTCCATAGATAAGTCAGAAGTCTTGGAGGAATGGAGGCAGGCGGAAGTTATCCCTTATATAAGAAAGGATCTAGACAGGAGGCTTCCAACTACAGACCAATTATTCTGTCATCGATACTGGGGAAAATTTTGGAAGGTATTATTAAAGTACAGGTTACTCACCTGTAACAGGAGTTCTAGGAATGGTATATGTTGTTCATCCACACTGTCTGGCAGGTATCCTTGCCGCTTTAAATCTTGCCGGAAGGTCTTCAAGCTGGCTCCTCCCACCCACCCAGGTGGTAAAACTCTCGGCTCCGCCCCATGACGCCAGATCTGGCCCGCTGGAAGCTCAGGTTGTGCGTCGAAGCCGGGGAGGTCGGGTGGGTCGTGTGGATGAACAACATATACCATTCCTAGAACTCCTGTTACAGGTGAGTAACCTGTATTTCTAGGGACATGGACATGTTGTTCATCCACACTGTCTGGCAGACTCCTAGTAGTTCTCCGGGAGGAGGGAGGCAAGGCGCACACCCCCTACTTAGGGAATAGAGACTGGAGAACCGAGGCCCCAAAACCAGCATCCCGACGTGACTCAAGGTCGATGTGGTAATGGGTGTAGAAGGTGTGTGCTGACTTCCAGGTAGTAGCCCTGCAGATTTCCTGGACAGGGACGTCCCTGGAAGCAGCCACCGATGCAGCAGTATGGTGGGTAGAATGAGCTCTTATCCCTCTGGGAGGCTCCATGCCCACCAACTTATAGCAGAGATCTATGCAGGAGGTGACCCACCTGCCTATCGTCTGCTTGGCTGCAGGTCTGCCAGGTGCAGCTTCAGTGTAGGTGACAAACAGCTGGCGAACCTCTCCCCGAATTTCAGCCGTGCGCTCCTTATAGTAAGCGAGCGCCCTTCTAGGGTCCAGAGTATGGAGCCTATATCCGGCCTCCGAGGTGTGATTGGGGTAGAACACCGGCAGAGTCAACACCTGGTTAAGGTGAAACTCTGACACCACCTTCGGAAGGAATTTCGGGTGGGGGCGCAGGACAACCCTGTCCCTGAGGAAGACCAGGTAAGGAGACTTGATGCAGAGCGCCTGGAGCTCTCCCATCCTTCTGGCTGACGTGATAGTCACCAAGAAGGCGGTCTTCCACGACAGGTGAGAGAGTTCACACCTGTGCATTGGTTCGAATGGCGTGCCCATGAGCTTTGCAAGTACCAGCAGTAGATCCCACGGAGGTGGAGGTTCTCGCACCGGAGGGGAAATGTGATCAAGGCCTTTGAAAAAGCGCCAGACCACCTTCTCCTGCGCCACCGACTGCTTCCCGGCCCGTGCCCGGGAAGCAGAGATGGCTGCCAGGTGCACCTTAAGGGTCGTCGACCTAAGCCCTTGCTGAGAAAGGGACCAAAGGTAGTCCAATATGCTCGACAAGGAACAGGAGAAAGGGTCCAGGCCCTTGCCCTGGCACCAAATGGAAAATCTCTTCCATTTGAAGGCGTAGCATTTTCTGGTCGACTTCTTACGGGACACCTCAACGACGTTGAGGACCTCGTCGGAAAGACCCAAGGCCTGGAACTCTAGCCGCTCAGGAACCAGGCCGTCAGGTGCAGGGATTGAAGGTCCGGATGGAATACCTTCCCCTGATTGACTGAGAGCAAGTCCGGGCGAGCTGGAAGCTGCCTCGGGAGCTTGGAGCTGAGACTGAGGAGATCTGGGTACCAGTACTGGCGGGGCCAGTCTGGGGCTATCAGAATAACCTGCGCCTTGTCCCTCCTTGCTTTGAGAAGCACCTTGTGCATCAAGGGGAACGGGGGAAAGGCGTAGAAGAGGCCCGGGGTCCACGGCCTCGAGAAGGCATCCCCCTGCAGCGAGCCCTGCTGAGGCGGGCATGGAACAGCCTCAGCTTCGCATTCTCCCTGGAGGCAAACAGGTCCACCTGAGGTGTGCCCCAATGGGAGAATAGATCTTGTACTACCTCCGGCAGGAGAGACCACTTGTGGGACGCAGCCCCTATCTGGCTTAGGGCATCGGCCAGGGTGTTGGAGGCTCCTGCCACATGAATGGCTAGGAGATCCGCCTCCAGGCTGCGCACGAGTGACCAGATGTGGAGAGCTTCCTTGCATAGAAGCATGGAGCGCGTCCCGCCCTGGCGGTTTAGATAGTACATGGTCGTGGTACTGTCCATCTGGACCCGGACCACTTGACCCCGAAGAAACGGAGCAAAGGCGGTGAGAGCTAGGCGGACCGCCGAGCTCCAGCAGGTTGATGTGACATCGGGACCTCGCTGGGACCAGAGGCTGTGCGCGGTGTTCCCAGATGGGCACCCCAACCCATCAGAGAGGCATCGGTCGAGCAGAGAGACAGTCGGCTCGGGGCGGACAAACAGGATGCCCTCCTGCAGATGAACTGGAACAGTCCACCACTGGAGAGCGTTCCACATCCCCTGGGTCACCGTCACTAGCTGGTCCAATGGATCGCAGCGTTGGGACAACTGGCTGGCCAGCCCCCACTGAAGGGGCGCATGTTCCAGCGGGCCCAACGGACCATGCTGGTACAGGCCGCCATGAGACCCAGGAGGCGCAGGAAGTCCCGGGCAGGGCGCAATTGCCCAACCAGAAATGACGCTGGGCAAGGAGGAAAGAACCTCGGCCCTGTCCGCGGGCCGTGCTCTGGCTCGAAGAGAGGTGACGCTCTGCCCGATGAAAAGAATCACCTGCTTCGACTCGAGTTCCGACTTGGCCTCGTTGATGAGGAGGCTGACCTGAGAGCAAACCGGAGGCCAGATCTCTGGACCGCTCCACCTCCTGTCTGGAGGGGCTGCTATCAGCCAATCGCAAGTAAGGTAAACCCGACCTCGGGCGCCGCAGGAATGCTGTCACCATTGCCATGTATTTGGTGAAGACCCTGGGAGCTAGAGATAAGCCGAAGGGCATGGCTTGGAACTCGAAAAGGGATCCCTCCGCTCGAAAGTGAAGGAACCTTTGATGGGACGGACGGATAGGGACGTGAAAGAACACGTCCTGTAGGTCCAGAGAGCAGAACCACATGCCGTGTTCCAAGGATGGTATTATCTGAGCCAGAGTGACCATCCTGAAGGTTCGAGACCTTAGGAACTTGTTTAGGTCATGTAGGTCGAGAATGGGGCGCCAGCCCCCTGTCCGTTTCGGAACCAGGAAGTACCTGGACATGAACCCCGGGTTTGAGGGAGGGTCCGCCACCTCTCTTACAACCTTCTTCTCGAGGAGGAGCACGATGTCGGCTCGGCAAGCTGACAGCGAGGCTTCGGACCCCGAGGCCCCCCAAGGTGCGACGGCTCTGAAGGGTGGGGCCTGCTCGAACTCCAGAGGCAGGCCCTTTCCTACCACTTCCAACACCCACCGGTCTGTGGTAATAGCAGACCAGGCGGAAAGGAAGTACCAAAGCCGTCCCCCCATGGGGGGAACCTGGGGTGAGGTGACGAGGTTGGGGGCGACACCCCTCAACCCGTCACTGTGCAGGCTTGGAGGAGGGACCGGCCGAGGGACCACCTGGGCCTTTACCTCCCTGCTTCCTGGAGGAGGAAGCCGAGGGCTTGGGTTTGGGACACCAAGCGCGAGTCTGCTGGCCCTGGTGTTGCTGGGCCGGACGTGCCGGGGGCACAGACGGACGAAAGGGCTTGGGTTGCGGGGTCTGCGGCCCTTGTCCCTCTGGAGCGGATGCGAGACCGAGTCCAAGGTGGCACTGACTTTTCGATCCTCTGGAGGTGGCCTTCCACCCAGGGCAAGAGGTCGGTCCCAGGAAGGGGACATCGCCAATTTGTGCTGGGTATCCGCTATGAAGTGGATATCCTCAGCGATGCCGATGGCGCACAGCCACTGCGGCCGCGACTGACCTGGCGCATGAGTCTCCAATGTCCAGAGCAGTCTGAAGTTGCTGCTTGGCCACTGCCCTGCCCTGGTCCCGCACCTGCCTAACCGTGGTCTGCAGGTTCAGCCGAGACGAGGGACTACCTCGCCCAGGAGCCCAACAGGGCATGGGAGAACGTACATAAGCATACCGAGCTTGCCTGACGAAGGCCAAGGAGGACGCAGCGAGACTTTTCGCGGCATAGTCCAATTTCTTGGACTCCTTGTCGGAGGTTTGTCACGTCCCTTAGCGCTTCCGCACGCCCGAAAACGCTGCCAGTAACTAACTCGGCTGAGGAAGTTCAGAAACCGACAGGGAACCGGTAGGGACCGCAGCCCTGCATCCTGGCGAGCGCAGGGCAGGAAGCAGGGCGCCAGACCAAGGCCTGAACAAAGGCAATCCCTCAGACCAATATCTCAGTGAGGGCAAAAGGCCCGCATTTGGATACGGGCTCGAGCTGCATCCCGGTGGACTCCGAGATGAGCCTGAGCAAACCCAGGAAGGACGAAGGGCTGTCGTCCAGCGACTGACCTCCAGAGGACTCCAAGTCCACTCGCTTGGAGAAAAGGGAGGAATCGTCGTCGGACTCAGAAGAGTCCGCAAAGAGCTGCCTCGGGCCTGAGCCACCCTCCACCTGCCGAGGGCGATCGGGAGTGAGGGTGACAGACAGCCTATAGGGCAGACCCTGAGCCGACTGAGAGTTCTTGGTCGGAGCCCCAAACAGTGGCTGTGGAGGCGGAGGTTCCACCGGAATCGGTGGGGCAGCTGGTTTTGGCTGAACAACCGGCCTGGGAATAGGCTCCTCGGGTAAAATGAGGGGTTGTTTCAGCCGCTCCGGTGACAGCCACTTAATGGCCGGGGAAGGCAACGGCGTCGGCTTGTTCCCGGTCAGAAGGAGCTGTTGCCACATGAGGTCCTCGTATCGTCGACATAACTTACGTCGAAGCCTCCCCTCATCCGAGGAGGAGGAGGATGAGCGGCGGCGCCGCTTACCGCGGTGCCGAGACCGAGACCGCCTATGACGGCGGGATCGGCTGGACCGTGAAGAAGTCCGAGACCGAGAACCTTGGCCTTTCCGAGGACGGTGCGGGAAGGGGACGGGTGGAACCGGCTCCTCCCTCGCCTCGGATGGTTCACCCGAGGGCTCCGGAACCGGAGGCACTGGCAAGCCCGCGGGATCCTCAACTCCCACCAGGGAAACCGGGGAGAGGGGATTTTCGGCTTCGCCGGTCGACAACCCGTCCAACGGCTCGAGAAGGATCTCGACTGCGTCGACAGGAGTCTCGGTCAACTGACCTGACGGGGACACCATGAGACCAGTGGCCGAAGTCGAATGATCGACCGAAGTCAATGGCCGACAACCCGGGGAGAGGGACCTTTCCCGCTCCCAAGAGCGTCAACGGAGGGACTTACCCTTGTCTTTCTTTTTGGACCGAGAAGAAGGTCCAGCAGACGTTGGTCCCTCTCCTCTAGTGGAGAGGTACAGACAAAGCTCCTTAAAGGAAGCTGTGTAAGAGGAACCCAGGGAGATGCCGCAGTCGAGGAAGATGCGGCCCGCGCCGCCTCCTCTTCGAGGGCGATCATCTGCTCTAGCTGATCCGTCGAGCCCGCCGCCGCGGAAACCGCCAACCGGCCTCTTTGACTTTACCGAGGAAAACGTTTCTCGGGGCGCCCCAGTTGTAAACGGGCAGCACGGTCTTCGAGGACGTAGGCTGAGAAGGAAGAGCACAGGTCGCAAGCCTGCGGGTCGTGCTCAAGGCCTAAACAGTAGACACACGTGGAGTGCGGATCCGTCCGAGACATCTTCTGCTCGCAAGGGCACTGCCGAAAACCGGGAGTCGATTTGTCCATCGCAGCCACGAGGGATAGAAGACCAAAGTCTATAATGCAAAAAACTTTTAAATTCGGAAAACTGAAGAATTAGGAACCAGTCTTATATGCAGAGCGTTAAGGAGGGAACCTGAGCTTCTAAGCGGTAAGGAAGATCTGGCATCATGGGGCGCAGCCGAGAGTTTTACCACCCGGGTGGGTGAGAGGAGCCAGCTTGAAGACTTTCCGGCAAGATTTAAAGCGGCAAGGATACCTGCCAGACAGTGTGGATGAACTACATATCCATGTCCCTAGAAATACATATTACTGATAAATTAACCCTGCTAGGAGATACAGACCATCATCAACATGGTTTCAGGAAGGGCAGGTCATGCCAGACAAATCTGCTGGAGTTCTATGGCAGGGTAAATCAGACACTCTACTCTCACAATGCAGTAGATATTGTTTTTTTGGATTATTCTAAGGCCTTTGATAAGGTCCCCCACGGCCTTCTAATTGAGGCCTTAATTTTGCATGGTATACATGCAAATATTTCCCTCTGGATTGAAAATTGGTTAACTGATAGAAGACAGAGGGTTTCTGTAAGGGGAATCTTGTCAGGATAGCCGCATGTGACTAGTGGGGTCCCTCAGGGCTCGGTGTTGGGCCCTTGCCTTTTTAACTTGCATATATCATCTATGCAAACTTCAACACCAGTATGGCTCTCTAAGTTTGCAGATGATACTAGGATCGGTTTTATAATCAACTCTAAAGAGGATGCGGATATTTTACAATTGGCTTTAAAGGAACTTGAACAATGGGCAATAATGAACCATTCTACTTTCAATACTGATAAATGTAGGGTTATGCATTTGGGGAAAAATAATATCCATTATAAATACAACCTAAATGGAGTGGAGCAACAAGCAACAGCAGAGGAAAGGGACCTAGGTATTCATATTACCAGTGATCTTAGTTTTAGGGAGTCACTGTAATCAAGTTATCAGGAAAGCCAGTGGGCTATCATACTGCATAAATAAATAAATTAAAAGTAAGGACAGACTAGTGGTGATGCCACTGTATAAGGCATTGGTCTGTCCTCATGTGGAATACTGTGTCCAGTTTTGGTCACCAGGGGGTAAATTAGTGATAAATTCTCTTGAACGAGTACAGAGAATTGCAACTAAGCAGGTGGCAGGCCTAGATGGGCTTACCAGCGGAGATTGCAGGAACTTGGTCTCTACTTGCTGGAGTTCCGCAGGCTCTGGGGAGATATGTGCATGGTATACAGAGCACTTCTGGATGATGATTTATGGTCCCAATTGGGCCTTGCGTTAAGGACCCAGACATATGATACTAGGGCACATCCACTCCAAATTAAGATCAACACTTATTGTACAAATAGTAGGAAATATTGGTTTAGCACAAGGGTAACCAGAATATGGAACAGTTTACCAACAGAAGTAGTAGCGAGTGGGACTATGACAGAATTCAAGACAAGACTGGATGATTATTTGACTATACAGGGCATTACAGGTTATTAATATGGCAGGCCGTTATGGACTTCTGTCTCCTTGGCCTTGTATCTACCTGAGACATATGAGACCAATCTTTCTGTTCTGAGACAAGAGGCAGACCTCAAGCAGCTGGGGGATGGAGATCTCTCTTGTCCTTCTAGGATGGTGGAGTCTTTGGTTGCTCTGTGATCACTCACTTCCTGCTCCCAAACAGGAAGTTCCTGTTGTCAGTCAAATCCTGTACCTATAAAAGTAGAAATGGCTTTGGGTGGTAGGGAGGGAAGGAGGGCAATATAGTCCCAGTAGAGAAGTCCAGTCGCAACAGCAGCTCCTTCGTCCTGGTGTTCTCTGCCAGTTTTTTGTATAAGCACATATGTCTGGTGTTCGTGTCTTTTTTTCAGACGGCGCTAGCATGCCGCTGTCTGGGGGGTGAGGGGGTGGGACATCTGGCAGACCTACTGGCTGTCCATGGAGTAGGAGCCTGTGGGCCATGTGGTGTGTACAGAAGGCTGTCTACAATGTTGGGGATGGCAGTGCCACGTGTGTAGTGGTGGGAATTGACACTGTCGACTGGTGCCATTCAGTAGTCTAGCTTTGTGCCTCTGTGTCAGCTATTAGTGGGTTACTGTACAACTGCTGCATGGCCAGTTCTGGACCTCTGTTATATTGGGGGGGGGGCTTCACAGTCGTGGTCCTGAATGGCTAGTGTCCACTGCTGTTATAATCCAGGGGTTCTGTCCTGCAGAGCTTAAGCACTTGTGGTTTATGGAAGCCCTCCACATGATGCAGTGCTGTTTGTGCTGCACCATGCGTTGGATGGTCATACTGCATTTAGTGCGTGTGGGGGGCCACGCCTCTCCATCTGTGCATAGTGCTACCATGGCGAAGTTACATGTGGGATACAATGCGCGCCTCAGCATGTGGTACATGCATGCTGCATGGCCGTGGCATATGCATGTTCGGGCTGTATGCCCTTACGCACATGTGTTGCACACTGCACAAATGCTGATGCTCCTTAGTGCATATACCCTGTAGAGAGCGCTTAAGCCTCAGAATGACAAATGTGTTTGAAAGTCTGAATCAAACTGATGAGGAAACTGGCATTTTCTCCCTAAATCTGTATGATAGCCCCTAGCACTGAAGAGCAGCAGTAAACAAAACAAAAAAGTCATGCATAGAAACACAGAAACATAGACTTTGACGGCAGATAAGGACCGCTAGGCCCATCTAGTCTGCCCATTTCCCTACCTACAGGATAGGCCGCAGATCCTAGTTAACCAACAGCCTATATCTTCCTGCCCCCAACAAGAATTGCCTTATGTCTGTCCCATGCATTCTTGAATTCTCCCACAGTTTTAGACCCACAACTTCCTCAGGAAGACTGTTCCATGCATCCACTACCTCTCTGTGAAATAATACTTCCTCACATTGCCCCTAGAACGCCCTCCTTCTATCTTTAAATTGTGTCCCTTGTTCTTGCAAGTCTCTTTTTCTGAAAGATGCTACCTCTTGGACTTTGTTGATTCCTTGAGGTACTTGGAAGTTTCTATCATGTCCCCTCTCTTCTTTCCTCAAGGGTATACATATTAAGCTCCTTAGTCTCTCCTCACACGGCTTCTCTTGCAGACTCTACACCATTTTAGTTGCCCTCCTCTGGACTGCCTCTATCCTGTCTATGTCCTTGCGGAGATAGGGTCTCCAGAACTGGACACAGTATTCAGATGGGGTCTCACCAACTGTCTGTACAGAGGATAACAACTTCCTGTTTTCTGCTGCTGATGCCTCTCCCTATACATCCCAGTATACCCCCGGCCCTCCCTACTGCCTTCTCACATTGCTTGCTAACCTTAAGGTCATCTGATATGATTACCCCCAGGTCCCTTTCCTGTTTTGTTGTTGTTACTATCTCCCCACCCATTGTGTATTCTTCCCCTGGGTTCTTGTTTCCCAGGTGCATTATTTTGCACTTTTTTGCATTGAATCCTAGCTGCCATACGTCTGACCATTCCTCCAACCTTGCCAAGTCCCTTTTCATCCTTTCCACGCCTCCTTGTGTATCAACCCTGTTGCAGATCTTTGTGTCATCTGCAAAAAGGCATACTTTTCCTTCCAGTCCTCTGCAATGTCACTTATGAAGACATTAAAAGGACTGGACCCAATACTGAACCCTCGCGGTACTCCGCTAGTAACCGCCTTTCTTCAGAGTGGACTCCATTTACAATTACCTTCGTGTCCTGTTGTCCACGCATGTTTATAGGCTACCACCCTGGGCCCACCCCAGGCTGGTTAATTTGACTATCAATCTTTTGTGTGGGACTGTGTCAAATGCCTTGCTAAAGTCTAGGTAGGCCATGTCCACAGCCCCTCCCTGGTCTACTACTTTGGTCACCCAGTCAAAGAAATCTATTAGATTGTCTGACATGACCTTCCCGCTGTGAACCCATGGTGCCTTGGATCCTGTGCTCCACTGACCTCTAGGTACTCAACTATTCTTTCCTTTAAAGTGACTCCATCACTTTCCCCACAGAGGTCAGACTGACAGGTCTGTAGTTTCCTGCCTCTGTCTTGGTCCCACTTTTGTGAAGGGGAATCACATCCGCCTTCCTCCAGTCCTCGGGTACCACACCATCCTCCCATGATTTATTAAAAGAGTAGCCAGTGGTTTCACTAGTTCCTTCCTTAATTCTTTTAGAATTCTGAGGTGAATTCCATCAGGACCCATTGCTTTGTCCACCTTCAGTTTCTGAGTTCTTGCAGAACCCTTTCTTCTGTGAAAGGACTGGATTGACCCCCTATCAAGAGTGCTTCTGTTAATTGGATTAGGCACTCCCCCTTTTGTGAATACTGAGCAGAAATATTCGTTCAGTATTCCTGCTTTTTCACTGTCCCCTCTGCCCACCCACCGTTCATTCTATTCAGCCTCACTATCCCTCCCTTTGTCTTTCGCTCGCTGATGTACCTATAAAAGGTTTATCCCCTTCTTAACTGAGTTGCTACCTTTTCCTCAGTTTGGGCCTTTGCTATTCTGACTTCCCTCCTGCTTCTTTCTGCCTTAACTGGTACAGCTCTCTGTCCTGCTCCTTCTGTGTTTCCTTATACTTCCGAATGCTATCTTTTTCTTCCTGACTTTCACAGCCACCTCTCTTGAGAACCATAGTGGCTTTTCTTTCGTTTTGATTTGTTTATTTGCTTCACACAAAAGCTTGTTGCCTCTGTGATGGCAGTTTTGATAATTCCCCATTGTTGCTCCACACCTCCTTCTAGCCTGTTTGCTAGTGCTTTTCTGAGGCACTCTCCCATCTTGCCAAGTCAGCCCTCCTAAAGTCCAGTACCCTCACTTTTTGTATGGCTTGACTCTGTAGCTGAGTTTAACGTGAACCACACTGTTTGATGGTCACTTGTCCCCAGATGGCAACCTACTTCTAGATCTGAGATCCTCTCCACTGCCCCGTTTGAGAGTCAGAGGTCTAAGATTGCTCCCCTCACAGTGGGTTCGAAACTAGCTGTCTAATGCCTGCCACCTGTAGGGCGTCAAGAATGGCCCTGCTCTTGGATGTGGCTGCAGCAAATGTGCTCCAGTTAACATCTGGCATATTCAGGTCTCCCATCAACAGTATCTCCCTTTCTCTGCCATTCTAAGAATGCCTTCCATCATATCCTTGTCCATTCCTTCCCCTGACATGGGGGTCTGTACACAACCCCTGTGCGGATTGTGGTGCCTTTCCAGTCTCCAAGGTGACCCACAGTCCTCCTCTCCTCCTGTTTACTCTTTTGTTCAGTTGCTTTTATCCCTTCCTTTACATGAGAGCTACTCCTCCCCTCTTCTCCCCTGCCTGTCTCTCCTGTAGATTATGTACCCTGGTATGTTAACATCCCAGTCATGGTTCTCTGTGTACCATGTTTCTGTGACTGCTACGATATCCAGGCATCCCTCTTCCATTAAGGCCACCAGCTGAGGGAGCTTGTTGCCCAGACTACGGGCATTGGTACTCATTACCCTCCATTTCCTGATGGCCTTACCCCATTTTGCCCCATCCCTGTCCTTCTTGCCTTTGTCACTTTCTTCATTTACCCCTGCCCTTCTCCCTATCGACATCTCCATGTTGGTGTTTGCCACACTTACTGCTGTGATTGTTTGGGGGCTAGGATTTTCCTGCTCCTTTCCAGTGCCTCCCCCTTGGCTAGTTTAAAAGCTTGCCAATGAAGCATTTATACCTATCACCTAGGATCCTGGTTCCCCTTCCAGACAGATGCAGCCCATCATGCCAGTATAGGCTTGCATCACTCCAGGTGGACCCCCAGTCCCCAATGAATCCAAATCCCTGAGCTCCACACCAGTTTTTCAACCACTGATTGAATCCCATGGTGTGGAACACCCTAGCCTCTCCTACGCCATAGATAGGTAGCACCTCCGAGAAGGTTACCGTGCGTGCTACTGGACTAAGGCCCCTCCCCAATTCCACAAACTCTTCCTGCACCTCTCTAATCCCTTTCTTAGCCAGGTCATTTGTCCTAGGTGGACAATGACATCCAGCTCCCTCCCTGTGCAGCTGCTCTGGCAATCCTGAGGTTCGCTCCCTGTCCCTCAAGCCATGGCGCCAGGCAGGCACCTTACCTCCTCTCCTTCCTCCCCCAGTTCTACCTTCCTAACAATGGAGTCCCCACCAGGAGTTGTTTCCTTCCCTGCAGGGTCCTCTGCCACCCTCCTGTGGGTCTCCTTTGAGGAGGTTCCCAGCATCCTCCTTGGTCTCCACTGTAGGTGCCTCCATAGAGGAACCACACTTTGCCAGAATGGCATAGGGTAGTGGAGAGTACAGCTGGAGGGATGTGCCTCTGTTCCACCACCCTCACCCTCCCTGAGCCCACTGTGGTCCAACCGCTCCTCTTTCTGGCAACCTCTGAGGCAACGGCAGTGGCACTGGTGGTCCCTGGATGGAAGGAGGTCCCACAAATCCTGGCCAACTCAGCCTGGAGATGAGCAACCTCCTCCTCAGCCCAGAGGGTACCTGCAGATGGGACAACACAGCATCCTCAGAATATCTCCCAGAAGACTGCTGCTCCACAGCCACTGCACTGCACCACTCCAATCATGTCTTATTTCTGACCCCTTAACTGTTTGCAATCCTTACTCTTTCGTCTGTTTTTTTTCTCTCTCTCCTTACTTTCTGCCTGTGTGCCCTTTAAGCTCCTGACTGTCCTGTTCTGAGACAAGAATATCCTATATTTCTCAGTAGACAACTTACTTGTTCAGAGGCAGACCTCCAGCAGCTAGAAGGGGCGGAGGCTACTCTTGCCCTTCTAAGATGGTGGGTCCTTGGTGGTTCTGTGATCACTCACTTCCTGCCCCTAAACAGGAAGTTCCTGTTGTCAGTCAAATCCTATGCCTATAAAAATAGAACTAGCTTTGGGTGTGGGGGGGGAGGGAAGGAGGGCAATATAGTCCCAGTAGAGAAGTTCAGTCACACAGCAGTCCTTTCTCTTGGTATCTTCTGCCATGCATCTTAACTCATAACGAAGAATCTATGTTTAATATAGAGGAACAAGGGGTTATGGACAGACCATAATGACATCTGAAATAGAACAAAAACAAAACAGGATGAGAGTATTGTGCCACATCAATCGGCTACAACTAAGGTGGAAAATCACTTGAAATGAAGATGAGGATTGCCTTTTTAAGATACTGGCATGGAAATAACTGTTGGTCTATATACTTCAGCTACTGTTTACACAGAGAGAACATTTAGTGCTGCTAGAAAGCAGTTCTGTTACCAACCACATGACCCGTTTGTTGATAGATAGGGATACACAATGGCCTTACTCAAAATATGCAATTTATCTTCATGAGTGAGGGGGCAGGACCATAACTCATGAATGGCAGAGCCACAAGTGAGTTATGACAGTCCTGCTCCCTCACAAATGAAGATAAGTAGTATATTATGAGTAAAGCCATTGTTTATTTGATTTATACAACATCAGTTTATAAGTTATGCTATTTAAATCAGCTGTTTGTGTAGAGCTAACTGTTGCTCTCTGAATTCAGCAGCTAGCTTCAGAGCAGGATAAGGCTATTGTGATGTCATCAGCATTGTGAATGTTGCTCTCTGATTGGTTCTTAGGTTAAGGATTTATTTTTTTTTTTATTTTATTTTTTTTTATTTTTTTTTTTAGTTGTTTTAACCAGGAGTAGCATACTAAGCTGAAAGCTTTTTTACAGGTGCAACCTAGGAGCTCAGGGAAGTTAAGTGACTTGCTCAGGGTCACACAGTATGCAAGTGGAAGTTGTGGGATTCAAACCCAGGTCTGGACTGCTGGATGTCACAGATTTGCAGCTCAGAGCCTTAAACCACTGCGCTATACTGCCTCCCCTAGGATGGTCACTGTGACATATCTAATCTCCATATAAATGTTTTTACAGCATGTGTGTGCCTCTTTTCAAGAAGATAAAAGAGATATCTCACTGACCACATGTCAGATATGCAAGGATTAAGTCATGAGAAAGGATGGGTCTACTGTGGAATTAATCCATGGAGGGTGGGGGTTGGGGCATGAGGGCCAAAGGCCAAGTGCCTCCAACAACCCAACCATGGATTAATTCCACAGTAGACCCATCCTTTCGAGTGGCTTAATCCTCTTGTAACATGGCAATGATTGTATGACTAATATTCTCTGAATTAATGAGAACAGATAGATTTATTTAGTTTTGGAATGCTTTATGCTAAGCTGTTAAACATGGTGTACACACAGTACAAAACAAATCGAACACACATATTGGAAATATTGTGGCTGCTTTTTAACTTTTGCAAAAATAGCTTTCATTACAAGTTTTAAGCTTTCTAACATCGAAACATATTTTAAAACTTTTCAAAAAGTTGCAGTTAACTTTCTACGCTTGGTTCTTCGATTTTCATCTGTGTGCATTACAAGATATGGGTTGCACTGCATGATGAGACCATGTTAGGGTACATTTTCATGTTTTGTTCCTGCAGTTCCCTTGGCAGGCCAACAGATGGCTGTGAAGAAAAAAATTACTTATCATAGTAATCTTGCTGTATTCTGGCTAATGCAGTACGGTCTGACCATAGGACTGCCCCAGAGCCGAAATGGTTAATAGAACCTATGCAAATGGAATGCTAGACTCGAGCTTGGTTTTCAAACCACTGTCCCCGTTTACAGTTCTTCAACCGTCAGATTCTTACGAAGCATGCACAGTGAACTATCTAGTTATACTAACACTACTACTTAAAAACTAACCCCCAACCCCTTTATTAATTACCACTCTCCAAACAGTTAGAATGGCACCTCAAAGACTCAAGTCACAGATGCCCAAGAAAAACTCAACACTCACAGGTTTACAACAGTATATGTACAGCTGGAGTGCAGTGACCCATAGGTTCTTAGCAGGGGAGGTAGGGAGGGAGCGCAGAATAAAGTAAGATTCCCTTGGAAAAATAAGATTACTATGG
This sequence comes from Neoceratodus forsteri, assembly GCA_016271365.2. Taxonomy (NCBI): domain Eukaryota; kingdom Metazoa; phylum Chordata; order Ceratodontiformes; family Ceratodontidae; genus Neoceratodus; species Neoceratodus forsteri. The sequence continues at coordinate 366,441,938 of CM028130.1, forward strand.
TAAGTAATTTTTTCTTCAAACCCCAGGAAATCTTACTGTATTCTGACTAATGCAGACTACCCAAGCAGTACCTTTAAAGGTGGGTACAGAACCTATTGAGGAAACAGGCTCTGCAGGGCTGCTGTGCCAAACCTGGTATCCCATCTGGCCTGAACATGTGTGGACAGTTTTCCAGGTAGCTGCTTTACAGTTTTCCACCAAGGGAATATCACTAGCAGCTGCTAAGGAAGCAGCTGTGCCTCTGGTCGAATGGGCCTTGAGGCCTGTGGGTGGCTGTTTGCCCACTTTGCTGTAGCAGAATTGGATGCAAGCAACAATCCATCTTGCAATGTATCTTTTAGTGGCCGGTTTCCCTTTCCCCACTTCTCCATAGGTGAGGAAGAGCTAAGTATGGTCCTGCCTGTGACCATTTGTGTGATCCAGGTAGTAGCTGATAGCTCTTTTTACATCCAAGCTATGCAGTCTACGTTCCACTGACGTTCCACTGAAGTGGAATGGTCAGTGAAGAAAACAGGAAATGTAATGGACTGATTGAGGTGGAACCTGGACACCACTTTGGGCAGAAATTTCCTGTTAGCCCTCAGAATGACTTTGTCTTTATGGACAGCAATGTAGCCAGGCTCTGTAGATAGGGCCGGGAGCTCGCTAATTCTCCTGGCCAAGGTAATGGCCACTAGGAACACTGTTTTCCAAGTCACATACTTGAGGTCTGCGGAGGACATGGGCTCAAAGGGGGGCTGCATGAGCTGGGCAATACAGATATTAAGATCCCACGTGGGTGTAGGCTCTCTATATGGGTGATGCAAATGTAGTAAGCCCTTGAAAAACTTTCTGAACACCGGAATGGAGGCTAAGGACAGCCCCTTGCCAGCTGACAGGCTGAAACAGCTGCCAGGTGTACCTCAAGGGTAGAGGCCCTTAAGCCCAAAGAATGGAGATGGATTAAGTATTTCAAGACTACTGGCAAACTGGCCTGTTTATGGTCTATTCCTTCCCTGACACCAAATGAAAAACCTCCTCTATTTGGAAGAATAGGTTTTTCCAGTACATGGTTTTCTAGATACCCTGAGTATTTCCATCACCCCTTCTGACAGTTGCAAATTTGCATACTCTAGGTCCTCAAGAGCCAGGCCTTGAGTCTCAGGGACTGAAGGCTGGGGTACATGATCCTGCCTTGGGAAGAGGTCAGCAGGTTGTGCTTCCTGGGGAGACTGACTGGCCTGCCTACTGACCTGGACAGGATCAGTAAATACCAGGTCTGCCTGGCCCAGTTTGGGGCAATGAGAATCATTGTTTCTGACTGGGATCTGAGCTTGTTCAGTATCCTCAGCAGCAAGGGAAAAGGAGGAAAGGCATACAGGAACCTTCCTGTCCAATCCAAGAGCAGTGCATCCAGAGGAACTGTGCCCTTGACCGGAGGTCTGCAGCAGATTGGAGCTGAGAAGAGGTCCACTTCTGGGGTGCCCCATCTCCTGAAAACAACCTCCAGGACTTGCTTGTTCAGGGACCACTCATGGTGATCCCGATTTACTCTGCTGAGAGCATCTGCTAAGACATTGTCTTTCCCTGGGAGATGGACTGCCGAGAGGAAGACTTCCAGAGAATATGCCAGACTCCAGATTTTCATGGCCTCTATGCACAGTGGGTTTGACCTTGTGCCCCCTTGTTTATGTAATACATGGAGGTTGTATTGTCTGTCCTGACCTGCACCATATTGCCCTTTACTAGGCTGATGAACGACTGAATGCCCAGAAGGACCGCCCTGAGTTCCAACAGGTTAATGTGCAGTAGTAGTGACTCCTGATTTTTTTCCATGTGCCATGTGCTCCCCCAAATGTGCCCTCCAACCCAGGAGTGACGCATCTGTGGTTAGTACCAGTGAAGGGGTTTGCTGTAAGAATAGCACCCCTTGTCTGAGGTTGGCCTTGTCTTGCCACCATTGCAGTGCTAGAAAGAATGTTGCTGTGACACGCACTAGCTTTGATAGCGAGTCTCTTTTTTTGAAGCCAGTGAACTCTGAGATGAAACTGAACATCTCTCATTTGGAACCTGGCCCCTGACACTTGCTGTGGATTCTGCCATGTGGGCTAGCAGCTACAGAAAATGCCTCGCCAGCCTTGGACATGCAGCTTGAAGGAGCTGGCCACCTGTACCAAGCTGTCCACTCCTGCCTGTGGGAAGAAAGTCCTTCCTTTTTGAGTGTCCAGCTCAGCTTCTATGAATTTCAGGAGCTGGACTGGTTCCAGTACTGACTTGTTTTGATTCACCAGGAACCCCAAGGACTGCAGGGTGTCCTGTGTGAGTGCCAGTGCCTCCTTGACTTGATGATGTGACTGACCTACAGTTATCCAGTTGTCCAGATAGGGGAATACTGTTACCCCCAGCCTTCTTAGGTGTGCCACGACCACAGCTAGGCATTTTGTGACCACCCTTGGGGCAGAGGTCAGTCCAAAAGGCACTGTCCTGAACGGATAATGGTCTGATGGCAATCTGAACCTGAAGTACTTTCTGTGGGATTGCCTATTAGGAATGTGAAAGTAGGCATCCTTTAGATCCAGGGATGCCAGCCAGTTTCCCTGCCTTAGAGTTGGCAGGACAGTAGTCAGAGTCACCATCTTGAATTTTGGCTTTAACAAGTGTCTGTTTAGATGTCTGAGATCCAGAATGGATTGCCACTCCCCTGTTTTAACAACTGTTTGTTTATATGTCTGAGATCCAGAATGGGTCGCCACTCCCCTGTTTTCTTTATTGTGAGAAAGTATCTTGAGTACAAGCCTTTTCCCTTTTGGGCTAAGGGAACTGGTTCTACTGCTCTTTGTGACTGAAGACTGGATACTTCCTCCTCTAGCATAGCTGTTTCTGACGGGGTAGAGAGTCTGAAGACCCTTGACTTCAGCTTTGGCATGAACCTAAAACTGAGGACAAGACCCTGGCACACCACCTCCAGGACCCACTTGTCTGTGGTGATATTTTGCCACTCCTGGAGGTAGTGGGCCAGCCTGCCCCCTACAGGGATTGGGGAGGAACCAGAGCAGGCACCTCATTGTGTCTGCTTTGCCTAGGTTGCTGGCTGTGTGCAGGGGCTAGTGCGGCCACCGCCCCTTTTGCCCCTGCTTCTAAAGTATCCCCTCTGTTGTTGGTACTGGGGGAAGCTTCAGGCTGAAAAAAAAGGCCTGTAGTGAGTCCTGCCCCTACCACCTCTGTTCTGGCATTTCTGGGGTATGGGTGCTCTTTCTTTCACTGCAGCACTCTTATAAGCAGCCTTGTATTCGTCCATTTTTTCATATATGCCGCTGTCTGCTCCCCAAACAGAAACATAGGATCACAGGGAAAATCTAGGGCTTTGATCTGTCTGTCCTACGTTAGACTGGTAGTCCTGAGCCAGGCAAACCTTCTGAGGGACACTGATGCTGACATCTGTCTGGCTGCAGTGTCATTGGCATCCACTGCCATCCTGAATTGTGTTTTGGCAGCTTCTTCCAGGTCAGCTACCATAGGAGATTGAACAGCCTTCGCAATCTCTAGCACTGTGCTCCAAAGAGTTTTCTGGTATCTAGCCACATATGACATGTAAGAGGCCTGTCTAATGGGCAAGGGATGACCTAGGTACACTTTGTTTTGCCACTGAATCCATCTTTTTGGAATCTTTATCCGGAGGGTGAAAAGCTAAGGGGATGTCAGCTATGTCACAAGCTGCAGCCTGCAATACCCCCTCATGGCTAGGATGCCCAAAAAGGAATTCCGCTCCTGATTTGGCAACCCAGTACTTTCTGTCCACCTTTCTGTCTGTAGGAGGTACTGAGATAGGTGTCGCAAAACTTTCACGGTCTGTTTCTTGAGGGATTTGTGGATTGAAAGCAGCGATCTTTTTGATGCTGGAACATCCATCATCTCCCTATAGTCCTCATCCTCAGTTGACTCCTGAGTGGGGAGATCAAGGGCCTGAGCCACTTGTTTCATGAAAGAGTAGTAAGAGGTAAAGTCCTGGGTTCCCTTATCAGGGGAGTCAAGGCGTGAGGATCCAGGGAGATGTCCAGTTCAATGGGCTCCCCAAAATCCTCATCCTCCTCTTCTTCTCCCCCAAACTGGTCACAACCGGGTCCAGTGAACCGGGAACCTGGGTTGAACTGGGGGTTTGGACCGCTGAAAGGGGTCATTTTTCAACCGGAACTGGGCTTCCAGACTTCAGAAATGGGATAATCCTAATCGCGTTAGCGATTTCTTCAGCAGTAGAAGCCGCAGCCTTCTTCAGTTGTGGTTCCTGTCCAATATGTTTTTCTTTTAACATGCAACAGCTGGTTCAGCGGCATTATCAGCAGTACATTTTTCCCCCCATTCAGGGGGCAGCTCCTCTGGTTCTTTCTGAGGAGGGACCGATTTATCTATGTTCGGGTCAGCAGCCTTTTCAGTCATTTTTTCCTGCAGCCTTTTCAGCTGCCTCTCAACAGCTGACTGCAGAATATTCTTACAAATCTCACAGTCTGTCATAAGGTGTTCAAACCCAAGACAGAATACACAGATTAAATGTGGATCAGCTTTACCAAAAGGTTCCCCTCAATCAGTGCAATGCTGGAAACCTGTAGGTCCTGTTATTTCTGTTATTTTCTTGGTTTTCTGTGACATAACCAGAAATTAAAATCTTTTTTTTTTTTTGGTTAACGTCAACCAACAAATAAACAGGAGATACTTCAGCAAAACAATGAGAATTATAACAGACTTACTTCCTGAGTCGGAAAAACTTAAATTACACTGAAATTTACTTCAGAAAATAACAGAAACGTCAGTTCCCTCCCGGTTAGGGTAACCGAAAAGGAACCAAGCAACTTACCCAAAAACAACTAAATTTAATTAATTCTACCCGATACCAAGGACAGTGCTTCAATGCTGAAAATAAACAGTACTTAGCAAAAAAACGAGAAAATAAATCTTTTCAAGCGAATGAAGGACAGCTCTCTGGAGACGTCTTACTGAGGCAAGCGGAGTAAAGAATCTGACGGCTAAAGAACTGTAACCAGGGACAGTGGTTTGAAAACAGAGCTCGAGCCTAGCATGCCATCATTTCCATAGGTTCTATTAACCATTTCGGCTCTGGGGCAGTCCTATGGTGAGATCATAATGCTTTAGTCAGAATACAGCTCCCTTAGCTTCTGATACTTCTTGCGAATACTCTGGCACTTACTTACGCTCAGCTCCCTTCCCCCGCTAGAGGGTACCCAGCTTTGTTTCCTTCCTCCTCTCTCTCTCTCTTTCTCTCTCTCTCTCTCACTACCCCTCCCCCCAAGTTCTACAACTGAATATACACCAGCCTACATACAGAAGCGTATGTATGGGCCTTCTTAAGCCAGTAAGTGCCTAGGAGTTAAACTTTTCACCTCTTCTGCTTCCCTTTTTTCCTACTGACTTACCCGCATTTAACTATGCAGTCCCGGAATTCTCCAGCCGGTTATTTCTCGCACATGTACAATGGTTTTTGGATATCCTCCCTTCTCTCTCACTCTTTCACTCTCTCTCTCTCTCTCTCTCTCCCCCTCCCTTCTCTATTTTGGCCAGATTTATCTCACACATCTACAATGGCTTTTGTGTCTGCTGTAACTAACTGTAACATTGTTATCTAGTATATTATGGCCTGACTGATCTTTCACATGTACATTGTGTTTTTGTCTACCCATGCCTGTAATCTGTTTGATGTCGAGGACCATCTTGAAAATGAGCTTGCTCAATGGTGTCTACGCCTGGTTAAATAAAGTTTGATTGATCGATTGATACAGTACTATTTCCTGGGGTTTGAAACAATGGTAGCAGCACAGCACTGTTTAACACCCATTTTTAGATCAATTTCAAAATGTACTGAATTGAGCGAATCTGAAAAAACTTTCACAGACCAAGTACTATTTTTGTATTAACTTTTTTCCTCTCTAAATTATCTACCTCAACAGGAGATAGAACAAATAGAATAATAGATAGGCAAGTGTCTATTACAAGGGAGTAATACCATCGAGAGGTTCCCTTGTCTCCAGAAGCTCGAGATGGTATTACTCCCGAGTGATAGACACTCGCCTATTTTTAATTTTTTGTAATACATGGATGCGAGGGTTTTCAGTTAGCCATTTATGTGGTGCTGTGAGGCTAGGTTCCCACCACAGTGAGGGCTCACTCTCGCCCTGTACACCGCACTCGCTCGCTTGCCCTCCCGCTAGCTCGGTTCATCTCGTGCCTTTTCTTTGGTAGGCTGTCTTACCTTTAGTTATTTTCTTATTGAAGGCTATAAAGGATAGGTAGGAAAACGGCATGTGTACTGAACTGCAGGAATGATTTTCTCTAGCTAAGCGAGAGACGCCCGCCATGTTTGTTTAAATAATTGGTCCACCCACAACGAAACCGCGTCCAATCAGGAGATGCGGTTTTAGTAACGTCACCACGCACAGCTTTGGTGATGTCAGGAAGAAGCCTACAGTGTGGAGTTTGCGCTCTTAAGGTTTTGTGATAATACTATCGTTCGGAGCTCAAACGATACTATTATGAGCTCCGAACGATAGTATTATCACTTGCCAACGATACTATTATCACTTCGGCTCTGGTGTATTACCAGAAATTTTGTATATGCTTTTTAATAGTATTATTTTAAATATCCATACTGTATATTACATGACGTTTACTGCTCTCACCTCTCAAATACTTGTTTTGACTAGTATTGTTAGTCTCTTTCTTTGATTTCCTTTTGTTTTTCTCACTTTCTTTATTTTTCTTTTCACCCAGAGAAGCAACCTCTTTCTTCGATCTTGCTTTATCTCACCGTTTTTGTTATGTTTGCTTTCTGTCACAGAAGGTGCAGGCTCATCTTTACAATAGTGTAAATTTACCAAGGTAGTGATGCCCACTACTCTACATACACATAAGCTAACATTAAAATAATGCATTGTTCTCCTTCTGTGCTGCACTTGTAAATGGTGATCCAATGGGTGGGAAAATCAGGGAATTCTACTGTTTTATGATGGCTGTGAAACGATGCTAGCAGCACAGCACTGTTTTGCAGTCATCTGTTGGGCTGCCATGGGAACTGCACTTGAGCAAAAAATTGTTGGAGCAAGCTATTAAGAGAACTGTGCTATGTATTTTATCGTGGTTCATACTGGTATTACACAAGCAACCATGGTTCTACTGTGGAATTAATCCATGGTTGCTTAACGGTCAGCTGTTGCTGTTTATGCAGTCCGTGTTAGTTATTTTAGACTCTTGTTTAGAGCCATGTTACAACACTTTTTATCTTCACAGTTGGGTATGTCACAATGGATATCTTGGCCAGTTGGGTATGTCACAAAAGGTTTGGAACTCATTTAGAATGTTCGGCCTCAGTAGTAGTACTAACTGTATTCAAATGCAAATAACTTTAAAAATGAAAAAATGATAGCATTGTACAGTGAGTACGAAAGTTGTTTAGCACAAAAAGATCTACAAAATGAGTGGTGTTTCATTTATAGCTTTTATTTTTTTTTTTTTAACAAATAAACAGCAGAAAAGAAAAAAATTACTTACCGTAGTAATCTTGTTTCTTCCATGGGATACTTCAATATTCATAACTCTTATGCAGTATGCCTTTAAGCCAGATCTGCCCGGAGATGGAACATTATGCTAATGATGGAATCATTGGCATGTGCCACGTTTTCAAATGCTGCCACCTATCAACTGTCTACATTCTAACCCTCAGACTTCGTGGGCACCTGACAAGACAGGGCCCAAGAGGAATTTAATAATTAACACTATAATAATGGTTGTAATAACAGTTAATTTTGTCAAACAATGAGAAATAAAACAAACACTATAATAACAATAATAATAATAATAGAACACCTAACAAACCTCTAACAGGAGGGAAGAAATTTACCAAAAACACCACCCAATGTCAGAATCACCTGAAGAGGGCAAAACCAACGAGAACACAGTTCCAAATACAAAAGCCAGAATGTGGGACACATACCCCTGGTAATACAGCATGGACGTGCAGAGGCCACTGGTCGTAGCAGGGGAGGCAAGGTGGGAGAGTTATGAATACTGGAGTATCCCCTGGAAGAAACAAGATTACCATGGTAAGTATTTTTTTCTTCTCACCACAGGAATACTCCAATATTCCTAACTTTTATGCAGACTAAGAAGCAGTACCTTTGGAGGTGGGCACAGAACCTACTTTGGGAATAGACTCTGCAGGACAGCTGTGCCAAACCTGGCACCACCCCCAAACTTGTGTGTCCAGGCTGTAATGCTTAGTAAAGGTGTGCATTGTTCTCCAGGTAACTGCTTTATAGATGTCCATGAGTGGAATATCCCTGAAAGCTGCTACAGTAGCAGTTGTACCCCTTATGGAATGGGCTCTCAGCACTGCTAGTGCCTCCTTCCCAGCTTTTGAATAGCAAAACTGAATATACTGAACTATCCAGCAAGAACTGGATCTCTGAGATGCTAGATTTCCTTTTCCCACATCCCCATAAGTCAGGAACAGTTGTTTCCTGTCCTGTCTATTGGCCTTGGTGACTGTCATGTTGTAGCTAAGAGCTCTCCTGACATCAAGACTGTGCAGTCTGCACTTCCCAGAGCTTGAATGCTCAGTAAAGAAGACAGGTAAAGTGATGGACTGGTTCAAATGAATTTTCCGAAACCACCTTTGGAAGAAATTTTCTGTTTGTTCACGGGACCACTTTGTCCCTGTGGAATAAAATGTAGTCATGCTCAATGCAGAGAGCCTGGAGCTCACTGATCCTTCTTGCAGAAGTGACTGCCACTAGGAAAACCGTTTTCCATGTGATATATTTCAAAGGAGCTGAAGACATGGGTTCAAAAGGGGGACCCATGAACTTGGTGATAGACATTCAGATCCCAAGCTGTGAGGGGGTGCAGGTGAGCCAGACCTTTAAAGAACCTTTTGAAGATAGAATTCGATGCCATAGAGGCATTCTTCCCAGCTGAAGTGTAAGCAGCCACTGAAGCTAAATTAACTTTTAAAGCAGTCGGCTGCAGGCCCAGTGAATGCAAATGAGTAAGGTAGTCCAGCACAGCTGAACCCCTGCCTGAGCAGGCACCATATCCCTGGTGGAGCACCAAATAGAAAACCTTTTCCATTTAGAGGCATATGTTTTCTTGGTGGAAGGTTTCCTGTACCCCCCTTAACATATCCAGAACACTTTCAGAAAGATGCAGGCCTGCATACTCTAGGTCCTCAAAAGCCATGCTTTAAGTCTGAGTGACTTGAGGGTCAGGTACAGGAGCCTCCCCTGATTGGAGGTTAGCAGGTTGTGCCTCCGAGGAAGGTGTATTGGTTGGGTCACAGGCATGGAGAACAGCAGAGAGTACCATGGCTGTCTGGCCCAATCTGGGGCTATCAAGATCATTGAGGCTGGCTGGGACCTGAGCTTGAGTAGTACCCTGTAAGCCAGAGGGAATGGAGGGATCACATACAGGTACTTCCCTGATCAGTCCAGAATCAGAGCATCCAGGGGTACCGTTCCCTGAGCTGGGGGTCTGCAACAATACTGTGGCAGGTGGTGACTTTCGTGGGATGCAACGAGATCCATCTCTGGGGTGCCCCACCTCTTGAAAATCACTTCCACCACCTGTCTGTTCACGGTCCATTTGTGACGGGCCTGGTTTATTCGACTCAGGGCATCTGCTAGGATGTTGTCCTTGCCTGGCAGATGAATGGCCTGAAGAGAAACTCCCTGAGAGTAGGCCAGAGTCCAAATTTCTCATAGCTTCTGTGCAGAGAGGATCTGACCTTGTTCCTCCCTGCTTGTTTATGTAGTACACGGTGGTGGTATTGTCAGTTCTGATCTGTACCACCTTTCCCCAAACTAGTGGTGTGAATACTTGGAATGCCAGGAGCACTGCCCTTAGCTGTACCTGGTTTATGTGCTGGAGCGACTCTGCACTGGACCAAGTGCCATAAGTAGTGTGATCTCCTAGGTGGGCACCCCAGTAGTGATGCATCTGCTGTGAGAATCACTGACATTGGATCCTTTTGAAAGGGAACCCCTTATCTGAGGTTGGCTTCCTCTTTCCACCACTGAAGGGCCAGGAGTAACATTTTTGTTACCGGGACCAACTTTGAGAGAGAATCCTTTCTTTGACACTGTCCCAGTTGTTATGGAGAGTTTGAATGTAGGAATCTGTTCTATTCTTTCCTTTCCTGTCTCTTGTCTGTCTGGTTGCACAATCAAATTTTCCTGTGAGACCTAGCATTTGATCACCAGACAGTCTCGCAATTCTTTGCATCTCACTGTTTCAGCCTTCCCTTGCTGTTCTGTCTTTTTTTCCTCCCTTGCATATCTGCCAGTATAAAAATATATGCAAATCATTTTGTGGAAATGGAACTGATATTGGGATCCCTTTGTTTAGCAATTATACAGTGTTACTGTTGAAATGTATATAATTATAGTTTAAGATGACTGCAAAAAACTATTGGAAACTCAAAGGGTTAACCTGAAATGCAATTTTTAAGCCTTTTGCAGAAGCTGTGGAAAAGGGGCCTCAGTTCTGGGACATTGTGTCCTAGCTGCTCCTGCCTGAAACAGACAAGAACATTTTAGAAAAAAAACAAAACAGGATGCTTGTTAAGAAGGGGGGTTGCAAAGACTTTTAAGACAGAGTTGCAATTGCTTGCAAGAGACACAGAGACTGAAAGAAAACTCAAATGCATCTTCTCTCCTTACTCTGCCTTTGTAAATAGTTATTCTGTACAATTTTATATTTTTTATGTTACTGCTAGTGTTAAACACTTTTTGTGAAATTTTCAACTGCTCCTGTTTTTCCTGTGCTTCCTGACCTCCGCCTCGATGACTGATGGTGTGAGAAATGGGATTTATGCCATGCATACTCTAAGCCAGGAATTTTGTGCATGGGGTATTGGACCTAGTACCAGAGAAGCATAGAGAAAGGTATAGATTCTGCAGCAGCAAGTCCAGGAGTGGTTACCAGGAGAATGGCAGCCAAACTAGCAGAGACAGAAGTCCAAGCTGAGATTGTACAGCCTGCACAAGTTATGGAAAAAGAACAGGCAGTGACAGAACCTGAAAGCCTGATGGACTTGTTCAAATGGTGGGCTATACAACAAAAAGAGAGACAGAGAAACAGAGGAGAGGAGAGAAGAGAAGCAGCAGATGAGAGAAGAGATGCAGCAATGGTTGGATGCCTAGCAAGCTATCAAAGGCAGAGGGTCAGGCACAGATCCAGATGAACAACAAAACACAAGCAACTTACAAGCCATTAAACTTACAATGTTGTGTCCCTCGGATGATATTGAGGCATACCTGACAACTTTTGAAAGAGTTGCCACAGCCTGCCAACGGCCAAAGCAGCAATGGACAATCAGACTGGTACCCTACCTGACAGGGAAAGCCCAACTTGCCTACAGCAACATGGACACTACACAGTCAGAAAACTATGACCTGCTGAAAAGCAAAATCCTAAAAAACTATGACATCTCAGGAGAGACCTACAGGCAGAGATTTCGATCTCTGAAGTACAACTCAGTCGACAATCCTCGAGAAGTCTTCACCCGACTCAGAGAACAAGACAGCTACACAGATCATCGACAGATTTGCAATGGAGCAATTCATCAACATCCGGCCTACAGATGTGCAGCTTTGGGTGAAAGAACACCAACCAGAAAGTGGGGAAAAGATTGTTTCTTTGACTGGAGACTACCAAATGGCCAGACAGACACAACAGCAGCGAAGTAATAGCTAAGCACTGGTAAGACACTCTTTTTTCCATTTAAACTCCAAGTCGGATAAGAACTCTGGTGAGGGTAACAAATCTGTGCCCAAAGACTTATCTGCTATAACTGTAATAAGCCAGGTCATATTGCAAGAAATTGCCGTAAGAAGAGTGACACTGGAGCAGATTTGTCCTTGGCAAAGATATTTATTATTTATTTATTAAATTTTGGTGACCGGGTAGGCCCACTGGGCCCCGAAGGTCCCTTTTTCAGGGGCGACCCAGGATAACAATACGTTTAAAATACAGTGGTTAGTCAGTTGGTTACAGGATCATACAGGCTTACTTATGCAGTTTGCATACATGGTTATCATCATGACACAGTCTTAACTAGAATGCTGCTAGGCCCAGTATTAAGCATGGCAAATTGTTGTGAACATACAGATACAAATTGGGGCAAATATTTACCAGATGTGAAGGTGGGGGATAAAACTGTAAAGGGACTTATTGATTTGGGAAGCAGACAGACCCTAGTGCATGCTGAAGTGATGGGAAAACACTGTGCAAAAGGACCTGGTACTGGTGTCACCTGCATCCACAGGGATACTCGATACTATCCCACCACCCAAGGGACTCTGATCATTAAGGGTGTGTCGTACCAAATGAAAGTGGGGGGTAGTACCATTATGGATAGTTTGCCTCTACTGTTATGAATCAATGTTCAAAAACTGTAACAATTGAACCTGTATGTCAGTTAATACCTGTTTACTGTATCACCATGAATGCCATGTAATGTCTTTCCGGGTCGCCCCTGAAAAAGGGACCTTCGGGGACCAGTGGGTCTACCCGGTCATCAAAATTCAATAAATAAATAGTACCTAAGCTACCTGTACCCATGATTATTGGAAATGATAGTCCAGAATTTACTGAGTTAATCTCTGAGGAACTGAACCCTGCAGTTTCAGCAGCTGTGGAGAAAAGAGCTCAGGCAAAGAAAATTTCAGATGGTGGGGACTCTTCCTTTCGCCGATTTTGATTCGGACTTGTCTGCGTACAGCTCCAAGATCCAGAAAGCCAGGAAGGAAAGAAAGACGATGCCTGAAGAAACTGTGGCAACAAATGACTGATGGACATAAGGGGTTAACATATGAAAATGCTAAAACTAAACTGATCACTGACTGTGATTGTCTTTCAGAACAAGCTAACGATGTTTCTCTCCTGGGTCATTTGAAGCAGCTGGGGGTGAAACCAAAACAGGGTGGACCAATGTTTAAAAAATGTCATGGGTTACTGTACAGAGTTTGAGTTAAACCTTAGACACAGGAACAGACAGAACAACTGGTTATACCACAGAAGTATAGAACAGAGTTGTTACAGATACAAATGGATAGTCCTATGGCTAGTCACTCAGGGAGGTATCGCACCCTTGCCAGATTGCTGTATGCTGGAAGTCATGAAGATGTTGCTACCTACTGTAATTCCTGTACGGAATGTCAGAAAGTAGCCCCAGTCACTAGAAAAGACAAGGTGCCCCTACCCTTGATAGATGTGCCCATACCTCTCAACTGTCCCTGATTTTCAGGGACGTCCCTGATTTTGCCTCAGAATTTTCCTCTGTCCCTCATAAAATTAGCATTTTTGTGGCAGAATATTGGGGATTAAAATCACAAAACAATGTCAAACATTAAAGTTATAGACTTGTTCCTCTTCAGAAAATGCATCTTAACACACATCCCTTTATTCTATCAGCCTTCTGAGTGAATAGTATCAATTTTTAAGATGTGTCCCTGATTTTTGGGTCTTTGTCCCTGATTTTTTTAAGCCTTGTACCCGATTCATGGGGCAAGAGGTTGAGAGGTATGGATGTGCCTTTTGAGAGAACTGCAATGGATGTGGTTGGTCCTTTAGACAAACGTAAAAAGGGTAATAGATTTATCCTGGTAGTATGCAACTATGGTGCTCAATAGCCAAAAGCAGTTCCAATGCATACTGTCATAGCTTCAAAAGTGGCAGCAAAGCTTGCAAAAATTTTCAGCAAGGAGTGGGCATACCTAAAGAAATTATTACTCGTCAGGGTAGTAATTTTGGTGCTGCAATACTAAAGGAGTGTTACAGACTACTAGGTATCACTGCCATAAGAACCTCCCCCATCACCCTCAGACAGACAGTCTTATTGAGCGTTTTAACCAAACCCTAAAACGCATGTTAAAAAGGTTTATAAAAGGGGAAGGGAAAGATTGGGACCAATACTTGCCTTACTTACTTACTTTTTGCTTACAGAGAAATGCCACAGGTAACAACAGGGTTTTCACCATTTGAAATGCTGTATGGTAGGTAGGCAGCCAAGAGGGCCACTAGATGTGATAAAAGAAACGTGGGACGATAACCCCACTCAGAAACAGTCTATAACGTCTTATATCTGTGCCATAAGAAAGAAGCTGGCAAAATATGTTGAAATTGCCCATAGTAATCAGGAAGAGGCCCAAAACCAGCAGAAGGTATATTATGACCATGGGGTAAAAGAAAAGGTTTTTGAGCCAGGTGAAACGGTTTTGCTACTGTTACCCACAACAGAAAATAAACTGTTAGTGAAGTGGCAAAGGGCCTTATAGAGTGCTTAGACATACTGGCACCATTAACTACAAGATTGAGACCCCTGACAGGAAAAATCCTACTATGATATATCATGCTAACCTCCTCAAGAAATGGGTTGAAAAAACCCCAAAAGCTGCTTTGCTAGTTTTACCAGAAACTGATTAAGAATATACTGATGTAGCTTATGACAGACTGGAACAAATTGTAACTGCTGATGCTATAAATGTGAATGTTTCCTTAACCTCAGAACAAACTGCAAGAAATTCATAATGTGCTAAAGACATTTAACAGTACTTTTACCACAGTACCAGGTCGAGCACGTAATAGTGCCAAGGAATGCTCGCCCTATTAGGCAAAAGACATACAGGTTACCAGAGCGGTTAAAAGACGACGTGGTTAAGGAAGTACAAAAAATGAAAGAATTGGGTATCATAGAAGAGTCGAGGAGTGCTTGGTCATCTCCAATGGTAATTGTAAATCAAAAAGAAGGGGTGTTAGAATCTGCCTTGATTTTAGGAAACTTAATCATTGACAGAATTTGACAAGTTATCCTATGCCCAGAATAGATGATTTGGTGGATAGACTGGGGGAGTATAAAGTATATCAGTACCCTCGATCTCACCAAGGGCTACTGGCAAATTCCTTTAGCTAAATAATCCAGAGACAAAACTGCATTTGCCACTTCAGTTGGATTCTATCAGTTCACCACCATGCCATTTGGTTTACATGGAGCGCCAGCTACATTCCAGCAGTACATAGGTGTAATTTACCTGGCAGATGTTGTGGTATACAGTCCAGACTGGAAAAGCCACCTGGAACACCTATGAGCAGTTATCTATCCGATCAAAAAGGCAGGTCTGACTATTAATCCTACCAAATGTGCACTGGGCTTGCAGGAAGCCAGATATTTGGGCTATGTGTTGGAAAATGGAGAAATTAAGCCAGAAATTTCTAAAATAGAAGCTGTTGCTAACAGTTCTGTCCCTAAAACAAACAAACAAACAAACATGTCAGATCATTTTTAGGGCTAGTTGGTTATAATCTCCCCTCACCGAACTCATGAAAAAACAGTACCCAAATAATGTGAAATGGACCCCAGAGCAGTGTTCTCATTAAGGCTGCAGATCTGAGGGTGCACTGCACCCTCTCCAAACATTTTCAGGGGTTACAAATTAAATTATAAAGAGCTCATTCTACCATTTGTGCAACAGTTTTGGGGGTACATATACTTCAAACAGAATTATAAGGGTACAGTGTACCCCTTCACACAAAAAATTTACTTGAATTACATCATTTACACGTGAATCACGTACAGTTGGTGGTAAATGGGAACACTGCCCCAGAGTGTGATGAAGCTTTTCAAGCCATTAAGGCTACATTATGTTCAGCTCCTGTTTTAAGAAGCCCAGATTCTGAAAAAAACATTTTTGTTACAAACAGATGCATCAGAGGTAGGCCTAGGTGCAGTCCTGAGTCAGCATATTGATGGGAAAGAACATCCTATTCTGTACATAAGTAGGAAGCTGCATAAAAGAGAGAAAAGGTACTCCACCACTGAAAAGGAATGTTTAGCAGCAAAGTGGGCCATGGAGTCCCTTAAGTTTTATTTGCTAAGAACTGACTTTGTGCTTATAACAGATCACAGTCCTCTCTGTTGGCTTAACCAAATGAAAGATAATAATTCCAGAATCACAAGGTGGTACCTGGCATTACAGCCATTTAAATTCAAGGTGATACACAAATCTGGTAAAGAGAATAGCAATGCTGATTTTCTGTCAAGATATGGATCAGGAATTGAGGGTTCTGAAGGTTGAAAAACAAATGGAAGAGTTTAAACTTTACTGTTTGCTGTACCGTTAGAGAAAAAAGGATACTGCACATGTGCTTAATTTCTGAAGGTTAGAAGCTAATGCTAGTACAGAATGAATAGAAAGTTTTGGAAACCTTTTTGATAAAACAGGTTCCCTCTTAAGGAGTATATGTGATAGGGTTGAATAGGACCCTGTCACAATTGTTATGGAGAGTTTGAATGCACAGATCTGTTCTGTTCTTTCCTTTCCTGTCTCTTGTCTGTCTGGTTGCGCAACCACATTTTCCTGTGAGACCTACTGTAGGATTTGATTACCCGACAGTCTTGCAGTTCTTAGCCTCTCACTGTCTCTCAACCTTCCCTTGCTGTTCTGTCTTTTTTCCTCCCTTGCATATCTGCTGGTATAAAATATATGCAAATCATTGAGTGGAAATGGAACTGATATTGGGATCCCTTTGTTTTGAAATAATATAGTGTTATTGTTGAAATGTATATACTTATAGTATAAGATGACTGCAGAAAGCTATTGGACACTCAAGGGGTTAACTTGAAATGCAATTTTTAAGCCTTCTGCAGAAGCTGTGGAAAAGGGGCCTCAGTCCTGGGACACTGTATTCTAGCTGCTCCTGCCTAAAACATATAAGAACATTAAAAAAAAAAAACAGGATGCTTGTTAAGAAGGGGGGTTGTAAGGACTTATAAGACAGAGCTGCAATTGCTTGCAAGGGACACAGAGATTGAAGGAACACTCAAATGCATCTTCTCTGCTTATTCTGCCTTTATAAATAGTTATTGTGAACAATTTTATTTTTTGTTACTGCTCGTGCTAATAAACACTTTTTGTGAATTTTACAGCTGCGCCTGGTTTTTCCTATGCTTCCTGACCTGTGCCTCAGCGACAGACACCAATGAGCTCTTAGGTGGAACTGGACGTCTCATCTGGAACCTGGAACCTAGAACTCTGCCAGTGGCAGCTGCCTTGTGGCCCAGTAATTGTAGAAACTATCTTGCAGTTTTTGGTTTGTTTAAGTTGAAGGACCCTGCTATCTACAGGATACATTTTACCCTGTTCAGAGGTAAGTAAGCCTTGCCCTCCTGGGTATTTAGTTCTGCTCCTATGAACTGCAGTATTTGCGCAGGGAGAAAGACTGATGTTTTGAGATTTACCAGGAATCCCAGGGACTCCAAGAGTCCTCGGGTTAGCTGCAGATGTTCCTCTACCTGTTGAGGGGATTTTCCCCACTATCAACCAGTTGTCTAGATAGGGGAACACTATGACACCTTGCCTTCGCAGGTGTGCTACAACCACTGCCAGGCACTTTGTGAACA
Organism: Neoceratodus forsteri; assembly: GCA_016271365.2. Classification (NCBI taxonomy): domain Eukaryota; kingdom Metazoa; phylum Chordata; order Ceratodontiformes; family Ceratodontidae; genus Neoceratodus; species Neoceratodus forsteri. The sequence goes on from CM028130.1 coordinate 366,459,375, forward strand.
CTCTTGGAGCTGAAGTGAGACCAAAAGGCAGGGTTGAAAACTGGTAATGACCTGAAGAGAGTCTGAACCTGTAGTACTTTCTGTGAGACTCCCTTATGGGGATGTGGAAATAAACATCTTTTAGGTCCAGGGATGCCAACCAATCTCCTTTTTGGAGAGCTGGCAGGATCAGAGACAAGGTTACCATTTTGAACCTTGGCTTTGGTAAGTGCCTGTTTAGCACCCTTAGGTCTAGGATACGCCGCCACTCCCCATTCTTCTTTGTTGTGAAGAAGTATCTTGAGTAGAAGCCTTTTCCCTTTTGCTGTGGAAGCACAGGTTCCACTGCTTTTGCCAACAACAGGTTTTGAGCCTCCTTTTCCGACAGCTTTCTTTTTGCATTGGAAGCTGGTTTGAACACTCTGGTTCTTAGAGATGGAAGGGATTTGAAGTTTAGGGACAAGCCCCGACTCACTACTTCCAGGACCTACTTGACTGTGGTGATCAGTTTCCAAAGCTGGAAATAGTGAGTCAATCTGCCCCCTACTAGGAGTGGAGAGGTGGCCTGGGAGGACAAGTCAGGGGTCCTGCTTTGCCTGGGCCTGAGAGTGGGAACCACGCCTGGAAACCCTTCTGCCCCTGCCCCTGAAGTACCCTTGCTGAAGGTACTGTTGCACTTGAGATACAGCCATGGCCTAATAAAAAGGCCTGGAATGAAACTGTCTGCCTCTGCCTCCCCTTCCATAAGGTCTGGTGGATGGAGAAGCCTTTTCCTTGGCCAAGTTACTTCTATAAGTGGCCTTGTACTCATCCACTTTCTTCATATAGGCTTTTACTCAAGTTCCAAAGAGAGAATTACCCTCAACTGGGAAATCAAGAGCCTTATTCTGAGTGTCTTGAGTAAGGTTTGTGGCTCTAAACCAGGCAAACCTTCTCTGGGCAACTGTATTGGCCATCCGACTGGCAGCAGTGTAGGTGTCTGCTGCCATTTGAAATTGATATTTGGCACCTTCTAAGCCAAATCTAGCTGTCTCAGTAAGGCCTGCTGAAAGATTGGAAGGAGCCTTATCTGCCATAGCCATGACAGATTACCTGAGGGATTTTTGGTACTGGGCTGCATAAGCTTAGAAATTAGCCTGTCTTATGGCCAAAGAAGCTGATAAGTAGCCCTTTTTGGCCATACTGTCTTTTTCCAGAATCCTTCTCTGGTGGATGAGAAACAAAAGAGGTACTTTTGCCTCATCACAGGCTGCAGCTTGTACCACCCCCTGGTGGTCAGGGTGGGAGAACAACAATTCAGTCCCTTCCCTGTCTAGCTGGTACTTCTTGTCCAACCTTTTATCCAAAGGAGGGACAGACCCAGGTGTCTGGAAGAGTTTAATCACATCCCTTTTAAAAAACGTATTCATGGGAAGCAGTAGCTTTTTGGTGGGTGTTAACCCCATCATTTCCAAGTACTCTGCTTCCTCCTCATCTTCTATCACCTCAGTTGTAGAGATATCCAGAGCATCCATCATTTTTCAAACAAAGGAAAAATGGGATGAATAGTCCTCTGATGACCTGGGAGGTGAGCCAAACTCTTGCTCAGGAAAGACTTCAGGCTCTATAGGCTCCTTCTCTTCCTCCTCTTCATTTTCTCCATAATCTTCCCTGGCATCATGCAGGGAGGACTGGGTTGACTCAGCAGGGGTCTCAACTGTAGACTGCTGTCCAGCAGGCAGCAGATTCTGCAAGGCCTGCAAGACTTTAAATGCCTGTGCAATCTCCAGTGGAGTAGGCATCTTTACAGCCACACCAGAAGTCCCCAGTGAACGATCAGCAGGGGGTTCTGTGTGCTTTGTTTTCTTTGTGTTTTTCACAGGAACCAGAGAGCTAGCTGGTTCAGCAGGCCTTTTTGTGATGGCCTTTGCACCCGTATCAAGGGTAGAAATTGTGGTTTCACCCACAACCACTGAGGGTGTTGGCTGGTCAGAGCCTGACAGACCCTCAGGTAAGGCAATTTCTTTTTAAGCCTTTCCAAACATTCTTCATGCGTTTTTTTCTGGAAAGGTCTTACAGATTTCACAATCAGTTTTCAAATGATCAGTGTCAATGCAGACAACACAAAAAGTGTGTTTATCTGCCTTGGCAAAAACTTCTCCACACTCTGTACAATTTTTGAAAACGGGTTCACCAGTCTTTTTTTAAGGTTTTTCAGACATTTTGCAAAGGGAAACCCAAAAACCGCAACTGCAAATAAATTTAAACTTTTTAAATTAAAATTATCGCTTATGGTCGTGGTTCAGGAACCGTCGCAGTACCGGATTAGAACTGGAACCTAAGGAAAGAACTGGATTAGCGTTCAGTAACCGATATATTAGCAGTTACAGAAACACAATTTTAAAGAGATGATTTACTTAAAATAAGAGAGTTTCAGAAACTCCACTAAGTACTAAAAAATCCTCGGTTCCCCTCCGGTTATCCCTAACCAGAAGAAACTGAGAAAAATAAGCAAATAAACTAAAATAAAGCTAAAAGTTAACTACAAACAAGAGAGAGAAGGGCAGCAAATGAAAATAAAATAATACTTATATGTAATTTTATAAGTTTCACGGCGAGATGATGAGGCGAGGATCTCTGAACTTCTAGTCTTGACAGGTGGAGAGAGAAATCTGAAGGTTAGAATTTAGGCAGTTGATAGGTGGCAGCATTAGAAAAAGTGCCATGGGCCAATGATTCCATCATTAGCATAACGTTTCATCTCCATGCAGAACTGGCTTAAAGGCATACTGCATAAGAGTTAGGAATATTGGAGTATTCTTGGGGTAATAATTTATTTTCTTTTTACTTTTTCAACAAACCAATGCGAATAACTTTACAACGCAAAATGATAGCATGGTACTGCGAGCACAAAATTTGTTCAGCACAAAAAGATTTACAAAATGAGTGGTGTTTCATGTACAGATACTTTTTCTTTTTTTATATAATTAGCAAAAAACAGCACAAAATCCAATTTTTTCACTTTTTGCAACAAACAAATGCAAATAACTTTAAAACTGAAAAAAGAGAGACCCACAATTATTGTATAAATCGAATATGACATGGGTGGCAGTGAGATAGTTGAAATATCTCCACTCACTGTCACTGCACTCTAGATATCCCACTTGTGGCTTCACCACTCATGGAATAGCAAGAGTTCAGTGGCACGCAGCTTGTGGAGATATTTCTGCTATCTCACTCTCACCCATGTCATATTCCATATTTATCTGGAGGTAAGACTGTGAGATAAACACAGGTTACTCACCTGTAACAGTAGTTCTGGGAATGGTATATGTTGTTCATCTACACTTCTTGGCATGTCCTTTCCCTTTAAGAATCTTGCCAGAAAGTCTAAAAGCTGCTCCTCTCACCGACCCGAGTGGTAGAACCCTCAGCTCCGCCCCTTGACACCAGATCTTGCCCGCTGGAAGCAGAAGCTGTGCGTCGAAGCTTGGGAGGTCAGGTGGGTCAGTGTGGATGAGCAACATACACCACTCCTAGAAAGTACAGTTACGTAAGAACTTACCATAACAGTAGATCTTTGAGGGCTAGATCTTGCAGCAGGTAATACACTTGGGTAGTCACAAGAGCAGTATTTTTCCAGGGACTGTCCACACATGACACCATCTTCCTGTTTCCTACATAAGAGTGGGCGGTCCCTGGTATCCTCAGTTCCCCCGCCAGATTCAGCTTGCTAAGTGAAGACAGAGGGAGACCCGAGGTACCATAGGTATCCCATCTCATAAATAACTGGATCAGAAGTTGTTCTCCTAGAGAAGGAGCGGGATGGAGGGAGGGATCGTGCCTGCTGCAAGAGATACCCCTCAAAGAGCAACTGTTATGGTAAGTTCTTATGTAATTGTACTATCTTCCACGGGGTAATCTCTTGCAGCAGGTAATACACTTGGGATGATTCCCAAGCAGTGAACCCAAGAAGGGTGGAATGACAGAAGGCCTTGTAGGACAGCTCGGCCAAAGGCTGTCCTATGGCGTAAAGCAACGTCTAAGTCGTAGTGCTTCGTGAAGGTATGTATTGTGGACCATGTGTCTGCATTGCAGATATCTGTGACATAAGCCCCTTTGAAGCAGGCCGCTGTGGTGGCCATAGCTCTGGTAGAATGGGCTTGGACAGATCCTGGTAATGGTTTGTTATATTTCTTATAACAAAAGACGATGCGGTGTGCGGTGACTGATGGGGGAGGCAAATAGGTCCAGATGGGGGTCCCCCACAAGTGAAAAATTTTCTGAAGACCTTCTTGATGAAATGCCCATTCGTGCTCGGAAGACTGGCGACTGAGAACACTGTCCAGGGTATTGTGGCATCCCGGTAGATGGGCAGCTGTTAACAACGGGTGTTGCTGTACTGCTTTCTGCCAAACCGTCATTGCCTCTCTGCACAGAGTGTAGGACTTCGTGCCCCCTTGTTTGCTGAGGTAATATACCACTGAGGTGTTGTCTGACTGGATCAGCAGAGGTCCCAGGGAAAGGTGGGGCTGAACAGTCTGAAGGGCTAGGCAGACCACCCCCTCATTTCCAGGAGATTTATATGAGGGAGAGTGGAGGATCGGGATCACCTGCCCTGCGTCCTGTAGGGACCCAGGTGCGCACCCCACCCTTCGAGAGAAGAATCCACGGTCAACGTCTGCTGGGGTGGGGGGAGATTGGAATGGCATGCCTTGAGAGAGGTTTGCATGTTGGGTCTACCAGGACAGGGCCGACATCAGAGTGGAAGTGACTCTGAGTTTGTCTTCGAAGTCTCCGGTTCTTTGACACCACTGGTTTTGGAGAGTCCACTGGACTGGTCTCATATGTAGGCAGGCAAATGCTACCGTAGGGTTGGTAGCAGCCACGTGCCCTAGAAGGCATAAATGTCATCCGGCTGTGGTAACTTTTTGAGTTTGTAACTGGGAAGCCAAAGATAGAAGCTTGTCCTGCTGGATGGCAGGGAGGTAAGCCCTGGCGGAGGCGGTGTCTAGGACCGCTCTTATATATTGGGGTGACTGAGTAGGGCTCAGGTTAGACTTTGGCCAGTTGACCGCAATCCCTAGGAAGTGAAACAGAGTAAGGGTTGCTTGAAGGGAGGAAAGCAGGGCAGTTCTGGACTCCGCTTTTATGAGACAATTGTCCAGATATGGGAAGACAAATTGTCCTTCCCGTTGTAGGGCTGCCACCACTACTGCTAGGCACTTGGTAAACACTCTCAGGGCAGACGAGAGACTGAACGGGAGTGCCCAGAATTGGTAATGTTGTCCTAGCAGGTAAAAGCGAAGGAGCCGGAGGTGGGAGGGGTGGATAGGAATATGTAGGTAAGCATCCTTCATTTCTAATGCACATAGCCAAGCCCCTCGTTTTAACATCAGCATTACAGATGTTAAGGTGACCATCCAGAACCTTTTGTACTGACTGTGTAGATTCAGTTGTCTGAGGTCTAATATAGGTTTGAGATCCCCAGTTCGTTTAGGTATCAGGAAAAAGTGGGAATAAAATCCCTGCTGGTGCTCTGATGAAGGGGAATGGATAAGACTGCCTTCTTGAGCAGAAGAGCCTAGAATTCCTCCTGGAGAATAGGAATGTGTTCAGGTGAGTACCGGACAGAGCGAGGGGATGAGGGGGAGGCATGGAGATAAGTTCCAGTGTATGACCCCTCTGAATGATCTGAAGTACCCACTCGTCCAAGGTGATCATTTGCCACGCCTCTAAATGGAGGGCAAAATGACTGCCTACAGCTTCCGAGGCCTGGTCAAGGAAGCCTGGGTAATGTCCCAGTTGGTCACTGGGAAGTGGGCTGGCCGGCTCCACCTGGAGGGTGAGAGCAGGAGCCCTTGGTGGCGGACCTGGAAGAGGGCTAGGAACGACCAAGGGATCTGCCTCTGTATGAACCTCTCTATTTACTACCACTCTTTGTATGAAAAGAGGACTAGGGACGGAAAGATGGTTGTGAGGTATGGTACATGCCATGTACTGTATGTAGGGTCTGTCCTGAAGACTGGAGATCATCTAAAAGTGTTTGGGTACCTGGACCAAAAAGCTTGGACCCATTAAAGGGGGCATTAACAACTTTATGTTGCACATCTGTAGTGAACCCCAAGACGCGAAGCCAAGCATGGCGTCGAGGGTAATCCCCGTAGTTGACATACGGGCTAAAGTATCGACCGCCTCATAACCAGAATGAAGTAGGTGTCGGGAGATGGAACTGCTAGTAGATATAGCAGCCAGCAACTGATCCTTCTCCTGAGAAGGAGGAAGTTTATTGATTAGCTCTATAGCAGAGGACCAGAGAGTACGTTGGTACTTGACCATGTGTCCCATATAGTTTAGAATCCTAAGATTCATGGTACCTCCCTGGAACACCTTTTTCCCCTATGCAATCAATCCTACTGGAGTCCTTATCAGGAGGTAAGGAGCTCATGTGCTTCATTTGCTTAGTACGATCATAAGCCGCAGTGATCACTACCGAATCTGCTTCAGGGGTAGTTGAAAAAAAAGGATGATCAAGAAGTGCCTGATAAAGGCAATCCACTTTCCTAGGAATGGCCGGACAACCGGAGGCTGATTCCAGACTGCTAGCATAGCGTTTTGGAAGGTTTGTATAATTGGGGGTACCACTTATTACGGGCTCCTCTGGCAGTTCTAGATAGTCTGCCATGTCCTTTGTTTATCACGTTCGGTAGTTGAAAACCCCATGACCTTGTGGATTTGAACCATCTCGTGAAAAGATGGGTCATCTGGAGGAGAGGCAGCCGTCTGTCAGGAGAGGTCCTCGATTAATGAGGAAAGAGGGGACTGTGGACGGGAATCTAAGTCCGGTAAGTCTGCATCGTCAAAATCTCCAGTGAAATCTACTGGAAATTCAGCCTCATCTGAGAGGTAATCATCTTCATAGGAGGGGGAAGACCAGGTTGGGGAGGGGTCCCTGTCACCTGGAAGCGTTTAGGCGGAGGGGTAGGAGAACGGCAAAGACGACTTAGCTCCCCTGGAGCAGGGGACTGAGATTGCCTAACGACTTGCAGAACCTGCTGTACCACTGTGGCCACGTCCACTGAGGGAGGGGGTTAGGGAGAGGAGGTTTCTGCAAAAACAGTGGAATCGTGGAGGAAATAGGATATGAGGTATATGCAGGTCTAGCATCCGGATGGTAAAGCCCAGAGTCCCGATCTCTATCCACCTGGCCCCTGTGAGAGAAAGACTGTGAGGAGGAGGTGGGGCAGTATGCACTGCAAAAGCAGTAGGCTTCCCCATAGTCGCGTGACCCACCATTGATGGGGCAGCAAGGGAAGAAGCATTAGAATGCTTAAATGAAGACGTCGAAGGAAAACGATCCCTCATCGACGGAGCATCAATGGAACCTTCATAGGGATCATCAGGAACGGCCGAAAGAGCACTGGAGAGCGCTGTCGATGAGAGGGTGAAAACCCCCATCAATGAAGAAGCAGTTTTGGAAGGCATCATTGACGGTGGAGCACCTGTGATGGTGGCCATCGATTAACGTGCCCCAAGGCAGAGGAGGAGGGCTTCTCCTTCTCATGTTTATGCTTCTTTTGTGAAGCCGTGGAGGGGGGTCCTTGGGACAGGCCCCCTGGTTCTCTAGTAGAGACAATTTCTGCTCCATAAGGTAGGATTCTATCTCCTGTAGCCGTCGTTGATGGGTTGCCTGGTTGAATTCCTGGCAATGAATGCAGGAGATGGTGTCGTGTGTGGATCCCAGACACCAAACACAAACAGTGTGGTTGTCAAAGTGGTAGATCTTCCTGCAGCAACCACGGGAGTGAAATAGCACTGACTTGTTTGTAGCTTCTTTTAGACATTCGTTGATGTAGTTAGTGAAATAAAAAATCTCCACTTCTAGCTCAAGTTCTCGACTGCTGCTCTCTGCACTTGCTGCTGTGTGCCAGCTGAAGACGACGGGAAAATGAACTAAGGATACCAGGGACCGCCCACGCTTATACAGGAAACAGGAAGATGATGTCATGTGTGGGCGGCACCTGGAAAAAGACTGCTAGAAGAGCTGCCATGTACCACAGTGCCCTCTGGCGATGACCCTAGTGTATTGCCTCCTGCAAGAGATCACCCCGTGGAAGATCTACTGTTACGGGTGAGTAAACTGTGCTTCTAGGGATGTGAATATGTTGTTCTATCCACACTTCTTGGCAGACTGCAAGCAGTTCTCTGGGAGGAGGGAGGCAAGATGCACACCCTCTACATAGGGAACACAGATTGGAGAACTGAAGCCCCAAAACCAGCATCCCAGCGTGACTCTAGGTCAATGTGGTAATGGGAAATGAAGGTGTTTGCTGACCTCCAGGTAGCAGCCCTGCAGATGTTCTGGATAGGGATGTCCCTAGAAGCAGCCACTGATGCAGCAGTATGGTGGGTGGAATGCACCCTAAGCCCTTTGGGAGGCTCCTTACCCAGCAACCTATAGCAGAGATCAATGCATGATGTAATCCATCTGACAATCATCCGCTTGGCTGCAGGTCTGCCAGATGCACCTTCAGCATAGGTGACAAACAGCTGGCGAACCTCTCCCTGAACTCCGGCCATGCACTCTTTATAACAAGAGAGCGCTCGCCTCAGCTCCCAAGAATGGAGCCTGTACTCGGCCTCTGAGGTGCGACTGGGGTAATACACCAGCAGTCATCACCTGGTTCAGGTGAAACTCCAACACTATCTTCGGAAGGAACTTCGGGTTGAGGCGTAAGACAACTTTGTCCCTGAGGAAGACAAGATAGGGAGACTCAACACAGAGCCCCTGAAGTTCCCCAATCCTTCTGGCTGACGCGACAGCCACCACGAAGGCAGTCTTCATGACAGGTGTGACATCTCACTCCTGTGCATTGGTTCCAATGGCTTGCCCACGAGCTTTGCCAGTACCAGCAGTAGATCCCACGGTGGTGGTGGTGGTTCACGCACAGGAGGGGAAATATTGTCGAGGCCTTTGAAGAAACGCCAGACCACCTTCTCCTGTGCCACCGTCTGCTGACCGGCCTGCGCCCGGTAAGCAAAGATGGCTGCTAGGTGCACCTTAAGGGTCGTAGACCGTAGATCCCTTTTGGAGAGAGACCAAAGCTAGTCGAGAATGCTAGCCTCCGGACAGGACAAAAGGTCCAGGCCCTTGCCCTGACACCAAATGGAGAAACTCTTTCACTTGAAGGCATAGCACTTCCTGGTTGATTACATATTCAGAGAGACCCAAAGCCTGGAACTCTAGCCGCTCAGGAACCAGGCTGTCAGGTGCATGGATTGAAGGTCCGGGTGGAGGACCTTCCCCGACTGACTGAGAGCAGGTCTGGGAGTACTGGGAGATGCCTCAGGAGCCTGATGCTGAGATCATCAGGGTACCAAAACTGGTGGGGCCAGTCCAGAGTCACCAGGATCACATGTGCCTTGTCCCTCCTCACCTTGATAAGCACCTTGTGGATCAAGGAAAGTGGAGGGAAGGCATAAGAGAGGCCTAGGGTTCACGACTTCGAGAACGCATCCCCCTACAGCGAGCCCTGCTGAGGGGGGCGGGCACAAAACAGCCTCATCTTTACGTTCTCCCTGGAGGCGAACAAATCCACCTTAGGGGTGCCCCACTGGGAGAACAGGCTGTGTACTACCTCTGGATGGAGAGACCACTCGTGGGACGCCTCGCCCACATAGCTGAGGGCGTCCGCCAGCTGATTTGAGGCTCCTGTCACATGAATGGCTAGGTGATCCACCTCCAGTCAGCTCACAAGGGTCCAGATGCGGAGAGCTTCCCTGTACATAGGCCGGGAGTGCGTGCCGCCTTGTTTGTTGAGATAGTACATGGTCGTGGTGTTGTCCATCTGGACTTGAACCACCTGACCCTGAAAGAATGGAGCTAATACAGACAGCCCCAGCTGAACTGCTCAGAGCTCCAGCAGGTTGATGTGGCATCAGGATTCCTCGGGGATCCAGAGCCCATGGACTCTATGGTCCCACATGTGGGCACCCCAGCCCGTGAGAGAGGCGTCAGTCATCAAGATGACCGTTGACTTGGGACAGACAATCAGGATCCCTTCCTGCAGATGCTCCAGGACAGTCCACTATTGGAGTGTCTCCCACACCTTCTGGGTTACAGTGACCAGCTGGTCGAAATGACCTAGTCATTGAGTCCACTGGCTGGCCTGCTCCCATTAAAGGGGGCGCATATGCCACCAGACCCATCGGACAATGCAGGCGCAGGCCGCCGTGTAACCCAGAAGTCGTAGCAAGTCCCGGGCATGGCGCAAGTGCCCAACCAGAAATGATCAGGCAAAGGAGGAGAGAACCTCCACCTTGTCCATTGGGAGCCTGGCTCTGGCTCGGCAAGAGTCAAGCTCTGCTCAGATGAAGCAAATCACCAGATCCCTGGACCTCTCCAACTACTGTCTGGAGGGACCCGCTATGAGCCAGTCATCCAGACAGGGGTACAACCCTGACCCCTCGACACTGAAGATGGGCCGCCACCACTGCAATGCATTTGGTGAAGACCATGGGAGCCGATGACAGGACGAACGGCATGGCCTGGAACTTTCAGAGGGTTCCCTCTGCTCATAAGCAGAGGAACTTTCAGTGTGATGGATGCACCGGGACGTGAAAGAACACATCCTGCAGAACCAGAGGGCAAAACCACATGTTCTGCTCGAGAGGTGGTATGATCTGAGACAGAGTTACCATCTAGAACGTGCAAGACCTGAGAAACTTTTTCAGGTCATGCAGATCTAGTATGGGGTACCAGCCCCCGTCCGTTTCAGGACCAGGAAGTACCTGGAAATCAACCCTGGGTTGACAGGGGAATCTGCGACTTTGACCACTACCTCCTTGCGGAGGAGTTGGGTGATGTCGTCTCGGGAGAGCCGACTGAGTGTCCACGGACACCTTCTCCTCCCATGGTAGTGTGGGATCAGCTAGGTGGGTACTGCTCGAATTCCAGAGGCAGACCCTTGCTGACCACTTCCAATACCCACCTGTCCGTTGTAACAGCAGACCAAGTGTAAAGGAAGTGGCAGAGCCGGCCCCCCCACAGGAGGACCCAGAGCAAGCGTGACGAGCATGGGGGTGGTTATTCCCATCCCGTCACTAAGCAGGCTTGGAGGAGGAGGATCCGGTCACAGGACCCATCCCTCTGTGCTAACGGACCATCAAAGCCCCTGACTTGGGCCGAGGGCACCAAGTTTGAGTCTGCTGCTGCCCCGATTGGTACAGGGGCTGTTTGGCCGCAAGGGCAGAAGAAACACAGAAACATAGACTTTGACGGCAGATAAGGACCACTTGGCCCACCTAGTCTGCCCATTTCCCTACCTACTGGATAAGCTGTAGATCCTAGTTAACCAACAGCCTATTTCTTCCTACCCCCCCCACAAGAACTGCCTTATGTCTGTCCCATGCATTCTTGAATTCCTCCACTGTTTTTGACCCCACGACCTCCACAGGAAGGCCATTCCATGCGTCCACCACCCTCTCTGTGAAAAAATACTTCCTCATATCACCCTTGAGCCGTCCCCCCGATCTTGAATTGTGACCCCTTGTTCTTGCACATCTCTTTTTCTGAAAGATGCTACCCTCTTGGACTTTGTTGATTCCCTTGAGGTACTTAAAAGTTTCTATCATGTCCCCCCTCTCCCTCCTTTTCTCAAGGGTATACATATTAAGTTCCTTTAGTCTCTCCTCATATGGCTTCTGTTGCAGACCCAGCACCATTTTAGTTGCCCTCCTCTGGACTGCCTCTGTTCTGTCTATGTCCTTGTGGAGATGGGGTCTTCAGAACTGCACATAGTACTCCAGATGGGGTGTCAGCAACTGTCTGTACAGAGGGATAACAACTTCCTGTTTTCTACTGGTGATGCCTCTCCTATACATCACATTATCCCCAGCCATCCTTACTGCCCTCACATTGCTTGCTAACCTTTAGGTCATCTAATATGATTACCCGAGGTCCTTTCCTTTTTGTTGTTATTACTACCCCCAATTGTGTACTCTTCCCTGGGTTTTGTTTCCCAGGTGCATTACTTTGCACTTCTTTGCACTGAATCTAAGCTGCCATACTTCTGACCATTCCTCCAACCTTGCCAAGTTCCTTCTCATACTTTCCATCCCCTTCCCCCGTGTATCAACCCTGTTGCAGATCTTTGTGTCATCTGCAAAGAGGCATACTTTTCCTTCCAGTCCCTCTGCAATGTCACTTATAAAGACATTAAAAAGGACCGCACCCAGTACTGAACCCTGCAGTACCCCACTAGTAACCCCCCTTTCTTCAGAGTGGACTCCGTTTACTATTACTTTCTGTGTCCTGTTGTCTAGCCAATGTTTTAACCAGGCTACCACCCTGGGACCCACGCCTAGGCTGGCTAATTTGTTCATTAATCTTTTGTGTGGGACTGTGTCAAACGCCTTGCTAAAGTCTAGGAAGGCCATGTCCACAGCCCCTCCCTGGTCTACTACTTTGCCCTCCTGGCCGAAGGGTCTTACACTTCTGCTTCTTGGAACCCTGAGATTCCTTCTGGGTGAAGGCAATGGAGTCCAAGGTGGCATTGGACTTCTCGATGTGCTGGAGGTATCTGTCAACTCCTGGACCAAACAAGTCTGTGCAGAGGAAGGGAACATCTGCCAGTTTATGCTAAGTGTCTGCCATAAAGGTCAAGACCCTCAGCCAGGCCCTGCAGTGCATGGCGACTGCGGCAGCCACCAAACGGGCACAGGAATTCTCAATGTTCAGATCCATCTGGAGTTGCTGTTTTTCAACAGCCCGACCCTGATCCCGAACCTGCTTGACTGTAGTCTGAAAGTCCACAGGGAGATGAGGAAGCACCTCATCCAGAGAGCCCAGGAGGGCATGGGAGAAGCATGCCACGATGACAGCCAAGCTCACCTGATGGAGACAGAGCGAAGAGGCAGCATAGACTTTTTGGGCAGAATGGTCCAGTTGTTTGTCATGGTGGAGCCACAATTGGGAGAGGCCAGTTTTGGCTGAGCTGGGAGGGCCTTCACTGGCTCCGCGGACGGAGGGACAGTGTTGGCAGGCTCTGGAGGAGTCGGCCTCAGCCTAGGGCGACAGCCATGTGATGGCCGGTGTGGAAGCCTGGGTCGACTTCAGACCAGCCAACACCAAATGTTGCCACATGAGATCCTCATTGCGTCAACACAACTTGCGCCAAAGCCTCTCCTCTTCCGAGGAGGAGGATGGGGATAAATAGCAGCGGCGCCACTTCTTAGAATGCCCAGAATGACATCTGTGAGTTCTCCTCAACCAACTGAGACATCAACTGTCGGGGGGACCAATGGGGGTGCTCAGAAGGAGCCTGGGGAAACCCAAGGCTCCTCCAGACCAGGGTCAGGGACCATGAGGAGGTTCCCTGCAAGCTGGGTTTCTTCCTCGGTACGTCGTCAGGAACGGAGTCCTGAAAGAAGGAATTGTCAGCCTTATCCAGTGGCAATGGGTCGACGGGGTCGATAATTTTCACCGGATCGTCGTCCCACGTCTTAGCCAGCTGGCCTGACGGGGGCACTGCGAAGCCAGCGCCGAGGCCGCAACTTCGACCAAAGTCGAAATAGGAGATTCCTGAGACAGAGATCTCTCTCGATCCCAAGAACGTCGTCGACGAGACTTATCTCTCGACTCCTTGGATTACTTTTTACGGAAACGGGAGCTATTCAAAGCAGACGGGCCCTCCCCCTTAGTTGGGAGAGACTAGCACAACTCCTTGAAAGAGCCTGTAAAGGTAGAGCCCAGTTTGAGCGGCACGAAGACCAATGCTGAAGAGGACAGATCGGCAGCCCGAGCTGCCTCCTCCTCGAAGGCCTTCATTAGTTCAAGCTGCTCAGCGGAACCCACAGCTACGGAGACTGCCCAATGGGCCTCTTTAGATTTGACTGGCGGGTTCCATTTTTCTGGTCATCCGAGCTCTAAGCATGTGAGCTGATCGTCCAACACGTTCGGCTGGAGCGAGCAACAAAAGTCGCAGGCCTGGGTATCATGATCATGGCCTAGGCAGTAGACGCACATGGCAAGCGGGTCGGTGCAAGCCATCTTCTGCCCGCAGGGGCACCGGCGGAACCTGGGCAAGGATTTGTCCTCCATCGCGGTCGCAATCGTGACACGATGTGGAGAAACTCTTTATGAGTTTTAGCTTTAGAAAATAATCCGAAGATTTAAGCGCCAGGGCCTACTCAACATGGGAGCGTTAAGGAGGAAACCTGAATCTTCCAGCGGAAAGGAAGATCTGGCGTCAAGGGGTGGAGCCGAAGGTTATACCACCCAGTGGGCGGAAGAAGCCAGCTTTTAAACCTTCCGGCAAGATTCTTAAAGGGAAAGGACATGCCAAGAAGTGTGGATAGAACAACATATCCACATCCCTAGAAACAGATTTATCAGGGAAAATTTATCACATAAAAAAGTGTAAAACAAATACATTTGATCAAGTTAATATGGGGTTCTTTGCTGGCTCCTCAGAAAGGCACATTACCAGAGTAGGACAAGCTCTCATGGTTAATCAGTTTAAAGCTAATTTGGGGGTTGAAACTGTTTTGCACCCAAAGCCAGCAGGGCTAATGACTGGGAAAAGCTGTTACTTTCCGCTGCCAAGACTAACCAATGTTACATTCTTCAATAAAAAAAAATTGAGTGGCCAGCCAGGTGGCGTAGAGAGATAAAGCCCTGGTGCCTCACCTCGACCCACACCAATGACCCGGGTTCGGAAATGAGCCCGGGGCACTGAAGTCGGCATGGGGGGGGGGGCTCGAGCTGGATTGAGCTGCTGACAGGCAAGGTCTCCTCTCTGGGGAGGAAGCGTGGGGTCCCTAGACTGATGGGCGACCTCCAGTGGAGGTTGGAGGAAGCTCGGGCCAGAGAGGATCTAGGCAGTAGGCCAAGGGGTGGGGGAAGGAGGCTGTGACCAGGGCTGTCCGGCGCATAAAAATTAGTGGAAAAATGTCGGTTGGCAGGGTAAAGACCGATCCCCCGCAGGCGCCGCTCCTGGGCCTGGCAGGGAAGAGCTGGTAATTCCGGGGGATGGGGCTGGGGAGGTCAGTCGGATGGGGGCCAACTGGCTGGGAAGCACAAATCGTGACATGATAAAAAAACAAACGAACAAAAAAATAAATGAAGGGCTATTTAATGGACAATTTTTTCAGCCTAGTTTGTATTTGCCTCAGTCATTATCTATTAAAAATAAGATAAACCCAGAAGAAAAAATTACTCACCATAGTAATGTTGTTTCTTCTAATGGAGTCTTGCTGTATTCTGGCAATATGTAGTTAGCCTCAGCACTTGAACTGCCCCGGAGAGGAAACAGTTAACTATATGCGGAAGCATAGAACGTTGAGCTCAAGCTCGGTTTTCAAACCTCTGTCTCTGGTACTTACCAGTGTAACAGTCAGATTCCTACGAGCAAACTAACTAAGAAGTAAACTATGGAAATTGTTTATTGTATGGCCAAAAGGCAATAATTTGGGTCCCACAAAGACTCAAGTCGAGAACCCAAGAAAAAAAGGTAGTGACAATATAATATATATGCTAAACATAATAATGGTAACAATAAAACAAACTACACCACCCTTAAGAGGAAGGGTACAAGGTACACCCCGAGGTGCAACACTGTACCTGCCAGCCCACTTCCCAAAAAATAGGTTCTGAGAGGGGAGGCAGGGAGGGAGGTCAGAATACAGCAGGACTCCATTAGAGGAAACAACATTACTATGGTGAGTAATTTTTTCTTCAAACAACATGAAGTCTTGCAGTATTCTGACAATATGCAGACTACCAAGCAGTTCCCCAGGAGGAGGGAATGCAGTACCTACTTTGGGAGCAGGCTCTGCAGTACTGCTGTGCCAAACCTAGCATCACTCCTAGCCTGGATGTCCAGGGAGTAATGCTTGGTGAATGTATGAACTGTTTTCCAAGTGGCTGCTTTACAGATTTCTAGCAAGGGTATATCTCTGGCCACAGCCAGAGTAGCAGCTGTACCCCTAGTCGAGTGAGCCCACAGGCCTGAAGGGGGTGTTTTGCCCAATTTGTCATAGCAGAATTGTATACAAGAGACAATCCACCTGGCAATAGCTCTTTTAGTAGCAGGCTTACCTTTCCCCACTTCGCCATAAGTGAGAAACAATTGAAGACAGTCATTTATGTGTACCTTAGTATGCTCTATGTAGTAGCTAAGAGCCCTTTTAACATCCAAACTGTGTAATCATCTCTCTTTCCCCTGAACAAGAATGTTCAGTGAAAAACACAAGAGATATAGACTAGTTCAGATGAAAATCTGATACCACTTTGGGTAAGAACCTCCTATTGGTTCTTAGGACCACCTTATCCCTATGGAAGGAGATTAAGTCAGGTTCGACTGACAGGGCCTGTAATTCATTAATCCGTCTGACAGAAGTAATAGCTACCAGGAACACAGTTTTCCAGGTTTAGCACTTCAGCTCAGCTGAAGCCAGAGGTTCAAAGGGTGGCTGCATAAGCTGGGCAATGCAGACATTGAGATCCCAAGCCGGAGTAGGCTCTTGAAAGGAAGGGTTAATATGAACCACACCTTTGAAAAATGTACTGAAAACAGGATGAGATGCCAGGGAAGAGACCTTCCCTGCTGAAAGGAATGCAGAGACAGCTGCTAGGTGAACCTTCAGAGTTTCAGGCCAAAGGCCTAGACCATTAAGATGAACCAGATAATCTAAGGCTGTAGCAATGCCTGCAGAATCTGGCACAATGCTTTTCTGAGAACACCAAATGCTGAATCTTTTCCATTTGGAATTATAAGTTTTTCTAGTGAAAGGTTTCCTGGACTCCCTGAGAAAGATGCAGGCCAGCATATTCTAACTCTTCAACAGCCAGGCCTTGAGGTTGAGAGACTGGAGACTGGGGTACCAGATCCTCCCCTGGGAGGAGGTTAGGAGATTGTATCTCTTGGGAAGAGACAGGGGACGTGACACTGCCAGAGACAGTAGCAGAGGATACCAAGGCTGTCTGGCCCAATCTGGAGCCACCAGTATCACTGTGTAGGTTTGAGATCTGATTTTGATCAGGACTCTAAACAACAGAGGGAAGGGAAGGAAGGCATAGAGAAACCTGCCCTTCCAATCCAGAATGAGAGCATCCAGAGGAACAGTCCCTAGGACTTGAGGTCTGCAACAAAACAGAGGAAGTTGGTGATTGTCTGGGTCTGCAAAGAGATCTGTCTCTGGAGTGCTCCATCTGGAGAAGATGACCTATAGTAAGAGAGGGTCCAGGGACCATTCGTGATGCCCCAGGGAGATTCTGCTCAGAGCATCTGCTAGTACATTGTCCCTTCCTGGAAGGTGAACTGCTACCAGGGAAGTCTGAAGAGAATAGGCTAGAGACCACAGTTTCATGGCTTCTGTGCACAAGGCCATGGACAGAGTGCCCCCCCCGCTTGTTGATGTACCACATTGTGGTAGTGTTGTCTGTCCTTACTTGGACCACTTTGCCCCTGACTGAGTCCGAGAACACCTGAAGGGCTAGAAAAACTGCCCTGAGTTCTAGGAAATTGATATGAAGGAGAGACTCTTGTGGAGACCAGATCCCTTGAGCCGTAAGGGCTCCCAAACGGGCTCCCCAACCTAGGAGAGAAGCATCTGTAGTTAGGACTGCTGAGGGGACCTGAGAGAGAAATGGAACTCCTTGTCTGAGGTTGTCCTGGTCCAGCCACCACTGTAGAGCTTGGACTAGAGTCTGAGTCACTGGAATCAATTTGGTGAGAGAGTCTCATTTCTAGACCAAAAGGAACTTAGGTGGAACTGAATGTCCCTCATCTGAAATCTGGCTCCTTGCACCACTGCAGTGGAAGCTGCCATGTGGCCCAGGAGTTGAAGAAACTGCCTTGCTGGATGAGAGAGACCAGAAGCCGAAAAGAGGAAGCAAGATCTGTTAGGGCCTTTACCCTTGTCAGAGGAAGGAAGACCTTTGCTTGGATAGTATCCAATTCTATTCCTATGAAAGTAAGAAGTTGTACTGGTTCGAGAACAGACTTTGGGAGATTGAGAAGAAACCCCAGAGAAGTGAGCAAGTCTTGAGAGATTTGTAGAGCTGACTTGACCTGGTCGGATGACTGACCTACAGTTGTCCAGATATGGTAAAATGGAAATACCCTGCCTTCTGAGGAAGGCAACTACTACTGCAAGGCACTTTGTGAACACCCTTGGAGCTGATGTTAGGTCGAATGGCATGGCTCTGAACTGATAGTGGCCTGAAGGCAACTCGAACCTGATGTACTTTCTGTGGGAGCACCTGATAGGAATATGGAAACAGGCATTCTTGAGGTCCAGGGATGCAAGCCAATCTCCGGGCCTTAGAGAGGGAAGAATTATTCCCATAGTCACCATTCTGAATTTTGGTTCTGAGATGTGTTTGTTCAAATACCTTAGGTCTAGGATGGGTCACCACTCCCGTGTCTTTTTTGGGGTAAGGAAGTACCTGAAGTACAGGCCTTTGCCCCTGTGCTGAGTAGGAACTTTCTCTATGGCTCTGAGAGCCAGAAGACACAAAACCTCTGCCTCTAGGGCAAGGGTCTCTGAGATGGAAGCAGGTAGGAAAGACCAGGCCCTCAGTTTTGGAAACCTTTTGAAGCTGAGGGCCAGTCTCTGGATTACAACCTCCAGGACCCACTTGTCTAAGGTAACAGACTTCCAGGCTTGGAAGTAGTAAGCCAGCCTGCCACCTACTGGAATGGGGGAGTCGACCAGGGCTGACACATGAGGGTGCATACTTGGCAGGAGCTTTGGACTGGGAAGAGAATGCAGCCCTGCTCATCCCCCTCCTACCCCTCCCTCGAAAGAACCCCCTCTGTGGTAAGGAAGAGGAAGTCTGAGCTTGGTAGAAAGGCCTTCCCCCTGACCCTAGACTGCTGCTTCTGAGGAGTGGCTTGCCTCTCTTTGGCCTGTGCACTCCTGTAGGTGGTCCTCTACTCATCCATTTTCTTCATGTAAGCCTCTGCCTGCTCCCCAAACAGAGAGTTACCCACTACAGGGAAATCCACAGCCTTGGCCTGGGTATCCTGTGAAAGGCTAGTACATCTGAGCCAAGCATGTCTCCTGAGACAGACAGATGTAGCCATGACTCTTGATACCACATCATTGGAGTCCACAACAGCATGAAATTGCACTTTGGATGCCTCAATTCCATCAGCAGCCACCTCCTCTAGCTCTTTGGTTAGCTGGGGGAAGGCCTGTTTATACCCGCCTTCCAGTTCATTCCTGCCAAAGGCCCAAAAAAGGCAAGACAAGAGGGAAGCAGATATTTCCCCTCCTGGAAAAGGAGCTGAAAAGCTAAGGGGGATGGAGGGCGGGAAGGAAGAAAAAAATTACTCACCTTAGTAATTGTGTTTCTTCTAAGTAGGAGTCTTGCTGTATTCTGACAATCGCAGTTAGCTCCAGCACTTGAACTGCCACGGAGAGTGAAGGGTTAAAATTCTATGCCAGGCATAGAACGTTGGGCTCGAGCTCAGTTGAAAACTCTGTCTATGACATTTTGAAACCAAACAGTGAGATTCTTACAAGCTAAAACTCACTGACTATATAATGTGGAAATTGTAAAATTCCTACTAGCCAACTGGCAACAAAGACTTTAGATTCCTAAAAGACTCAAGTCAGGAAACCTAAAGACCTAAGTACTAAGGAATAAAAAAAAACTTAACTAATCAAACACAAGGCACCCAACACAACACAAAGTGGGCTGCAGCCACCCCTGGGGTGCAACACTGCACCTGTCCACCCACTTCCCAAAACAGGTTCTGACAGGGAAGGCAGGGAGGGAGGTCAGAATACAGCAAGACTCTATTAGAAGAAACACAATTACTAAGGTAATTTTTTCTTCAAACAACATGAAGTCTTGCTGTATTCTGACAATTGCAGATTACCAAGCAGTACCTCCAAGGAGGAGGGACAAAACCTACTTTGGGAATAGGCTCTGAAGTACTGCTGTGCCAAACCTAGCATCACTCCTAGCCTGGATATCCAGAGAGTAATGCTTGGTGAAGGTATGAACTGTTTTCCAGGTGGCTGCTTGGCAAATTTCTAACAAAGGAATATTCCTGGCCGCAGCCAGACATGCAGCTGTACCTCTAGTGGAATAAGCCCACAGGCCTGAGGGTGAAGCTTTTCCCAATTTCTCATAGCAGAATTGGATACAGGACACAATCCACCTGGCAATGGTTCTCTTGGTGGCAGGTTTGCCCTTACCTACTTCCCCATAAGTGAGGAACAACTGGAGGGAGTCAAACCTGTGACCCTTTGTACGTTATATGTAGTAACTAAGGGCCATTTTAACATCTAAACTGTGTAGCCTCCGCTCCCCTGAGGAGGTGTGATCAGTGAAGAACACAGGAAGAGACACAGATTGGTTTAAGTGGAAATCAGAAACCACTTTCGGTAAGAACCTTCTATTGGTTCTAAGGACCACCTTATCTCTATGAAAATGAAATGAAGTCAGGCTCAACTGACAGGGCTTGCAATTCACTGATACGTCTGGCAGAAGTAACAGCAACCAAAAACACAGTTTTCCAAGTCAAGTACTTGAGCTCTGCTGAGGACATAAGCTCAAAGGGGGTTGCATAAGTTGAGCAATGCAAATATTCAAATCCCAGGCAGGAGCAGGATCCATAAAAGGGGGATTGGTATGAAGCAATCCTCGGAAAAATTTACAGAATACAGGGTGCGATGACAGAGAGGAAGACTTCCCCACTGACAGGAAAGCAGAAACAGCTGACAAATGAACTTTGAGAGTAGCTGGCTTGAGGCCTAGGCCATTAAGGTGAACCATATAATCCAGAACTGTAGACAACTCAGCAGTGTCTGGGGATATACGCTTCTTGGAACACCAAATGCTGAACCTTTTCCATTTTGAGTTGTAAGTTTTTCTGGTGGCAGGCTTTCCAGAAGCTTTGAGAAGATCCAGAACCCCTTGGGACAGATGCAAGTCTGCATACTCTAACTCGTCAAGAGCCATGCCTTGAGATTGAGTGACCGGAGACTGGGGTACCAAATCCTCCCCTGAGAGGAGTGTAACAGATTGTGATTCCTGGGAAGAGAAAGCGGAAGATGGACTGCTATGGACAGCAACAGGGGGTACCAAGGCTGCCTGGCCCAGTCTGGAGCAATCAGAATCACTTTGCAAGGTTATGACTTTACCTTGACTAGAACCTTGAATTGCAGACGGAAGGGAGGGAAGGCATAAAGAAATTTCCCTTCCCAGTTCAAAATCAGAGCATCCAGAGGGACTGAGCCCAAGACTGGTGATCTGCAACAAAACAGAGGAAGTTGGTAATTATCTGGGGCTGCAAAGAGATGCATCTCTGGAGTGCTCCACCTTGAGAAAATCACTTTCAACACCAAAGGATCCAGAGA
Source organism: Neoceratodus forsteri (assembly GCA_016271365.2). Classification (NCBI taxonomy): domain Eukaryota; kingdom Metazoa; phylum Chordata; order Ceratodontiformes; family Ceratodontidae; genus Neoceratodus; species Neoceratodus forsteri. Next base: position 366,480,711 of record CM028130.1, read on the forward strand.
CCATTCGTGATGGCCCTGGGAAATCCTGGTCAATGCATCTGCTATCACATTGTCCTTTCCTGGGAGGTGGACTGCTACTGGAGAGGTCTATAGGGAATAAGCCAGGGACCATATTTTCATGGCCTCCGTGCACAAGGCCGTGGACCGCGTGCCTCCCTGCTTGTTGATGTACCACATGGTGGTAGTGCTGTCCAACCTAACCTGAACCACCTTGTATGTACTGACTGAGAGAAAGCTTGTAGGGGAAGAAGTACTGCCCTGAGCTCCAGGAGGTTGATATGAAGAAGGGATTCCTGAGGGGACCACAGTCCCTGGGCCGTGAGAACCCCCAGATGGGCTCCCCACCCCAAAAGGGAAGCATCTGTGGTAAGAACCACAGAGTGAATCTGAGTGACAAATGGAACACCTTGCCTAAGATTGTCCAGGTCCTGCCACCATTGAAGGGCCTGAATTAAGGTCTGAGTAACAGGAACCAGCTTGGTAAGAGGATCTTTCCTTTGGGACCAAAAGGTCCTCAGATGGAACTGAATGTCCCTCATCTGAAACCAGGCCCCTTGGACCACTGTAGTGGAAGCTGCCATGTGGCCCAAAAGCTGAAGAAAATGCCTTGCTGGTCGAGAAACCAGAGGGAGGGAGGAAGGAAGAGGCCAGCTGAGAGATGGCTTTTGCCCTTTCCAAAGGAAGGAAAGCTCTTGCCTTGAGCGTGTCCAGCTCTGCTCCTATAAAAGTGAGGAGCTATACTGGCTCGAGAACTAACTTGGGAAGATTGAGAAGGAACCCCAGGGAAGTGAGAATTTGCTGGGTAACCTGCAGATCTGACTTGACTTGGTCTGGGGACTGGCCCACAAGGGGCCAATCGTCCAGGTATGGAAAGATAGAAATCCTTTTCCTTCTTAAAAAGGCCACCACTACTGCTAGGCACTTTGTAAACACCCTTGGAGCTGAAGTTAGGCCAAAGGGCATTGCTCTGAACTGGTAATGGCCTGTGGGCAATTCGAACCTGAGGTACTTTCTGTGGGAGCACCTGATGGGAATGTGAAAATAGGCATCCTTGAGGTCCAGGGAGGCTAGCCAGCCTCCTGGCCTCAAAGAGGGAAGACTTGTTCCCAGAGTCACCATTCTGAATTTTGGCTTTAGAAGATGCTTGTTTAGGTATCTTAGATCTAGGATGGTTCGCCACTCCCCTGTCTTTTTGGGGGTAAGGAAGTACCTGGAGTACAGACCTTTGCCCCGTATGGGGTAGGAACTCTCTATGGCTCTTAAGGCCAGTAGAGGCAACCTCTGCCTCTAGAGCAAGGGTTTCTGAAGTATTTGCAGGTGGAAAGGATCTGGGTCTCAGTTTGGGAAAATTTTGAGCTGAGAACCAGCCCTACAACAACCTCCAGGACCCACTTGTCTGAGGTAGCAGGCGCTGATCCTGGACAAAGTAAGCCAGCCTGCCTCCGAATGAGAGTCGACCGGGCTGACACATCAGGGTGTCTGCTTGGCAGGAGCAATAGGCTGAAGGGTGGATGCAGCCTGCTCATCCCCCTTCTGCCTCTCCCTCTGAAGAACCCTCTCTGCGAAAAGGAAGAAGAGGCCTGTGCTTGGTAGAAAGGCCTGTGAAAAGGCCTGCCCCTAGCTTGCTGCCTTTGAGGAGTTGCCTGCCTCTCACTGGCCTGGGCACTCCTTTAAGTGGTCCTGTACGCATCCATTTTCTTCATGTAATTATCTGTCTGCTCCCCAAACAGAGAATTACCCATCACAGGGAAATCCATGGCCTTAGCCTGGGTATCCTGCGAAAGGCTAGTACATCTGAGCCAAGCCATTCTCCGAAGAGCCACAGATGTAGCCATGACTCTTGATGACACAGCACTGGAGTCCACAGCAGCATGAAATTGCACCTTTGATGCTTCGATCCCATCCGCTGCCACCCCCTCCAGCTCCTTGGCTAGCTGGGGGGAAACCTGTTTAGCCAGTGCCAGTACAGTGTCCCACCTGGACTTTTGGTACCTGACTGTATAGGCCATATAGTTAGCCTGCCTGAGTCCCTAAGATGATGCCATGTACTGCTTCTTTGCCATGGCATCTATCTTCCTGGAGTCTTTGTCTGGGGGGTGTGAAGCCAAGGGAATGTTTGCCTTGTCACAGGCTGCAGCCTGCATTACTCCAACATGGCTGCACTGCTGGTAAAGAAACTCCATATCTGAGCCTGACAAGGTGTACCTCTTGTTCATTCTCTTGTCAACAGGAGGTACAGAGTTGGGAGTCCTTAGAATTTGTTGTGTCTGTTTCCCAAAGGACTTATGGAGGGGAACACACAGTCTCTTAGACTCTGGGATGTCCATCATCTCAACAATATCAGGCTCCTCCTGATCCTCCACAGCCTCCTCAATAGGAAGCTGGAGGGTTTGAGCCACTTTTCTGTAAAACAGAAAGTGGGAAGGGGACTCAGAAAGCCTCGGAGGGGAAACACCAGAAGGTCTGTCTGGGGAGATGTCCGGTTCCACAGGCACATCCAGACTTTCACCGTCATAATCATCCTCTTCAAAATCCCCCTCATCATCAAACTCCAATTTGTAAAAATCTTCAGGGGAATAATCCTGAACTGGGGGAACCGACCAAATCGAACCCCTGCCAGAAGGCGCCAGATTGGTCGGAACCGGAAGAAGCGATACAACAATCCGAATCGCTCTGGCTATCTCTTCGGTGGTCAGAACATGAAGTTCTGGATCCGAACCAGCTGATTTATCCTTGCACTTCTCTTTGTAGGAACCGATGCCTCAGGATCGGCTCCCCTCTTGCCCGAAGTAGGAACTGAATCATCGGATTTCTCGGCCTCCTTATCCCTAAGTCTACCTAACCTTTTATCCAACGTAGACTTAGGGAAATGCTTGCAAATTTGGCAGTCTGAATCGAGGTGGTCAAACCCCAGACAGTAAATACAAGTGGTGTGGGGATCGGCCTTAGCAAAGACCTCCCCACACACACTGTAGTGTTGAAATCCAGTGGGCCCGGTTTTTTTCTTGGGTTTCTCAGACACGGCCAACCTAACAAAACTTACCCTTTATTAGGCAAACACCAAGCAAGACTACCCTATCAGTTTCTCACCATGTTACAGGTGTTGGAAAAAAACGTTCAATTCACGTTTTTTTAAAACCGATACGGACCGGTAACCACACACTAAACTTTTTCATAAGATTTTTGTCTAAAGGATTGGTTCAGCTGAACCGATCGAAAAACCTTTACAATTTCCACACAATAACTATCCTACGTACTTATGGTACCACAGACAGAGACTCGAACCGATAAACGGAACTTAATGCGGACTAAAACTGACAACTTTAACGACTTTGAACCGAGCAGAAGGAAAATCTCTGGAGCGACTGTTCAGTGAGGCGGAGTAAAGAATCTGATGGTTTGGTTTCAAAGTGTCACAGACAGAGTTTTCAACCAAGCTCAAGCCCAACGTTCTATGCCTGGCATCGAATTTTAACCCTTCACTCTCCAGGGCAGTTCAAGTGCTGGAGCTAACTGCAAGTGTCAGAATACAGCAAGACTTCATGTTGTTTGAATTACCTACTGCAAGAGCCTCTCTTGAAGATCTACTGTTAACGGTAAGTTCTTACATAACTGTACTATCTTACTTTGAGAGGGCTCTTGCAATAGGTAATTACATATAGGACCGAGTCCCAAGCAGTCTGGAACAAGGAGAAGCACACAGGAGGAGGAAAACTACACAACCATAGAACCTCCTGCTGTAAGGATCTCAAGAAAGGAGACCTTGCAGAACAGCAAGCCCGAAGCCTGCTCTACGGCGAGAGGCAATGTCCAAACTGTAGTATTTCGTAAAGGTATGGACAGAAGTCCACGTGGCAGCTGCACAAATGTCAGCCGCTGACACATTCTTGAAACAAGCCGCAGAGGCAGTGACACCCCTGGTGGAGTGGCCTCTGACTTGACCCGGCAGGGTTTTTGTGATACTTGTCGTAACAGAGAGTGATACAATGAGCCAGCCATTTAGACAGGCATTGCTTAGTAACAGCACTGCCTTCCCTTTTGTGAGCAAAAGAGACAAAAAGCTGATCAGATTTCCTGAGATCCTTAGACCGAGCGGTGTAGTATCTCAGTAATCTATGAACATCTAAAATATGCAAGAGATACTCCTCTTGATTGGAGTGTTGCGTAAAGAAAGCAGGTAGCTCAATGAATTCATTCAGCGTAGATTCCGCTACCACCTTAGGGAGAAACTTAGGGTTGATGAGCAGAGCCACACATTCCTTGTGAAAAATCAAATACGGGATTTTGCACATCAAGGCCTGAAGATCAGAAATACATCGAGCTGAAGTAATGGCCACTAGGAAGAGAGTCTTCCAGGATAGGAACTTCAAGTCTGCTGAGGCTGCCGGTTCAAAAGGAGGCAGGGTAAGCTTCTCAAGAATAAAATTCAGATCCCAAGGAGGGGCAGGAACGCAAACAAGGGGTCTCAAATGGAGGACCCCTCTAAGAAAAGTCTTCGAGACTTCCAGCTGCGCGAAGGTTCTGTCCCCAAGAGGAACATGGTAAGTGGAAATAGCCGCCATGTGAACCTTCAAGGAGGGATGGCTGAGACCCAGGTAAAAGAGATGACATATATATTCCCAGAATTCTCCCAACAGGGCATAAGAATGGCTCAAAATTCTTGGAAGAGGCCCAAATCGAGAACCGTTTCCATTTCATGGAATAGGTAGATCTAGTGGAAGGCTTTCTGGCCTCCACCAGAATCTCAGCCACAAGCGGGGAGACCCCAAATCAGGCTTGAGCTACGTCTGCAGGAGTCACGCATGCAAGTGAAGGGACTTGAGACCTGGATGAATCAGGGTCTCCTAATCCTGGGTCAACAAAAGTTGCGACAGAGGAAGAGGGAGTGGAGGTTCCTCTGAATACTGTTGCAGAAGAGAGAACCAAACTTGCCTGGGCCAGAAAGGAGTGATTAGGATCATGCGAGCTCCTTCTGAGCTGAGTTTGTGTAAGACCCTCGGAATCAAGAGAATCGGGAGGAAAGCATAGATGAATATGTCTTTCCAGTCTAGAGACAGAGCGTCCCTCCAAAAAATGCCTCGCCCTGGAGTGAGCAAGCAGAAGGCGGGAAGTTTTGCATTGTGAGGAAACGCGAACAGGTATACCTGAGGTGTTCCCCAGCGCAGGAAGAGATCATCTACTACCCCCGATCCAGTTCCCATTCGTGAGCCTTTGCTGATGACTGACTGAGGCGGTCTGCCAGCGTATTTTTAACCCCTGGAACATGAACCACCATCAGGTGAAGGTTGTGTTGCAGAGCCCAATCCCAAACTCTCACTGCCTCCCTGCATAGAGGGTAGAAACGTGTTCCTCCCTGCTTGTTGATGTACCAGACTACGAACATGTTGTCCATCTGGACAGTCAGATGACTGGGAAGGACATACAAATTTAGAGCTTGGAGAGCATACAGAACAGCCCTGAGCTCGAGCACGTTTATATGATGAGTCTGCTCGAGCCTGGACCAGGAGCCCTGCGTTCTGTGAAACCCTAGATGGGCTCCCCAACCCTCTCCCAAGCATCTGTTGTCAGAGTTTGAAAAGGCGGTTTGAGGCAGAAGAGAACTCCCCAGCAAAGGTTCTCTTGCACCATCCACCACTGCAAGTCCCGAATCATGGGGTTGGAAACCAGGATGTCTTGGTCTAGGTTGTCCAACATCTGGTCCCACTGAGACCGAAGCGTCCACTGAGAGATCCTCATATGGAGACGAACGCGAGGGACTGTCAGAATAGCAGCCGCCATGAGCCCGAGGAGGGGAAGGACTGACCTGGCACTGACCCGCCTGCAACTGGACAGCAGGCTTGCATGAGCCTGCAGGGTTTCCACCCTGTCCTGTGGCAGAAAGGCCACACCAGTGGTCATGTCCAGGATCGCCCCGATGAACTGAAGCCTCTGAGAGGGGACCAGATGGGACTTGGCCTGATTGATGGTGATACCCAGGCTGGTAAAAACCTGCAAGGTAAGGAAAGAGCGCAGGAGATCCTCCTGGAGGAACATGAGAACCAATCGTCCAGGTACAGAAGAACCTGCACTCCCTGGGTTGACAGGTGGGCCTACTACAGAGTGGCATTTGGTGAACACTCGGGGCACCGAGGAAAGACCAAACGGGAGGGCCTTGAACTGTTAGTGGTCCCCCTGGAACGAAAACCGAAGGAATTTGAGGTGGGAAGGGCGTATAGGGATATGCAGGTAGGCACACTGCACGTCCAGTGCGCACAACCACTGTCCCTGCCGAAGTAAGGGCAGAAGGCTCTGCAGGGAGAGCATTCTGAACCGTTTGTACTCCATGAACATATTCAGGGAGCCGAGGTCTAAAATAGGCCTCACATCTCCTGATTCCTTTGGAACCAGGAAGAAATGGTGGTAGTAGTCTGTCCCCCGAAGGTGGGTCGGGACAGGCTCTATCGCTGCCTTCAGAAAAAGGGAGGATATTTCTTCCCGAACCAGAGGAAGATGTTCCGGGGAGTAGGGCGGCCGGGGGGTTCTGTAGAAACTCGATTGAGTGTCCTGCTGCTATCAGTTGGAGCACCCGAGCATCTGAAGTTATCCTCACCCAGCCGGGTAGATGGAAGGAGAACTTCCCTCCTACAGGTTCCTTTGTAGGGAGAGGAGAGGAGAGGAGTCAGGAGGTGTGGGGCAACGCCGTGGCTGAAGCTACCAATGCTTTTTTGGGTGGGGGGGCTTGGCAACCAGAGGGGCCCGACGTCTGTTGGCCCGCTTGCCCTGAGGTTTTGCTTTGGGCCGAGAACGTCTGCGAAAAGGGCAGCGCTGTCCCTGAGGGGGCCTGTACATAGAGTCAACAGACAAGCGCAGTGCCCTTCTCTTGCAGGTCGGTGATGATGTCCTTTACATCCCCACCGAACCTCACAGAACCCCTGAAGGGCACATCCTGAATAGCAGACTGCACTTCAGGGACCAAACCTGACACCTGGAGCCAGGCATGATGCCGAAGACCTAGGGCCAAAGCCGAGCTCCAACCAGCAGCGTCCACTGCGTCGTACGTGGCACGGAGCATGTGCCGACTGGCTGAACGAGCAGATCAGACTAGATCAGCCGCTTCCTGCTTTGTCTAAGACTCAGGAAGGGAGTCCAACTTGGTTTCCACCTCACTCAGGATAGCCTTCTGCAGTCCCCCATATGTGCAACATAATTCAGGGCCCTTATCCCCAGAGTGAAAGAAGCATACACCTTCTTCCGGTACTGGTCCAGAAGGCAGGATTCCTTGTCCAGTGGAGACGAGCTGAGATTCTTTGGGTTCACCGACCTGCCATGAGCAGTACTAATCACGACAGAGTCAGTCTTGGGGTGTGTATTCAAAGAATCCACACCCTGAGGAGTCTGGTATAGCCTATCCGCCTTCCTCAGAAGTGGGCTAACACCGACGGCTGTTTCCAAATAGTGGAAACAAGGTCTGCGTGAGGCTCGATCCAGGGTGGAATCAATGTCAGAGCAGTTTCGAGCAGATCCAAATGGGCAGCGAGTTTCTTCCGCTGTGGATCTGGCTCTAGAGATTGCCACTGGTGGACCTCCTGGATCTTTTTCAGCAGCTCCAGAAAAGAAGGATCTTCCGGAGGTGACTTCGGAGGAGTCCTTGGCCTGGGTCGGTCGGGAGTGTGTGGCTCGTCAGGATCGGAGCACCCATCGGAATTGGATTCTGAGGTCTCCAAAGAGGAAGATGAAGACCCCTCCTGGTGCAGGAGAAGAATGGACCCCTTGGGCAACCCTCAGGGAAGCGTGTCCTCCCTGGCCCTGGCACCAGAGGGCTCACCCCTGGTATCAGGTAGGGGGGAGGGAGTCTCTCATCTCTGGAGACGGGCATCCGGAATTGGGTCCGGCGCCGGCAGGCGGCTCTCCAACTCCCTAGTAAGTTGAGCCTTGGCCTCAGCCCACCAGGAAGCCAGAGTCTCCTTCAGATCCACCAGCGGCTGGGGGGGGGGGTGGTGGAGGAGGGGGATATGAATATTGAGTATCTCCATAATGCAGTATCCGTAGCCCGATGGCGGGAAGCCGGCTTGGTGCTAGCTTACCGGGTACTGAGCGTCCAGGTGTCTGGCGCAGGATATTGCGGTCAGGAGTAGGGCGGCGTCGGATAAGGCAGGTCGGATACCCAGGAACCAGAGGCTCTGATGGAGCAGAAGGCCCTAGGAGAGGCCAACAGGTGGGCCAGGAACAGGTGCCAGCGGGCATCGGGTACTGCATTGGGACGGCATCCGGCAAGGGGATGTCGCCCGGCATCGAATAGGCTGGCGTCCAAGGGTCCGACATCAGGTCATCCGGCCAAGCGGGAAGAAGACCTGACGGGAGCGTAGTGGTGTCCTCTGCGTCGCCCGGGGAAGTAGGACTAAAATCACTGTGGTCCAACAGGGTAGACACTGGGACCTCGGTCAGCAGCGGAGAGCCGGGGACGGCAGACTGGTTGATCGGATCTGATGTCAGCTCTAATGCCATTCATCCGTCAGAGGGGCCAACGTCCGCTTTACTGGCAGGGTCAAGGCAGGCATCGGAGAAGCCGGCGTCCAACTTATCGGAACCGCCGCCCGATGAAGGCCACGATGGAGGAGCGGTCTTGGCGGGCATTTTCAAGGCCATACACTGCCCCAGAAGGCAGGCGTCTTAAGACCTTGTCCATGCGGGCATCGGTGGCACCGGCGTTATTACCGGCCCGCCGGCCGGAAGGCCTGCGGTGGCGGTCTTCCAAGGAGCAGCTGCCTCCTTGTCCCGGAGGTTCCCGATGGGCCTGGCCTTGAGCCCGGCGGGAGGATAGCGCCGCCTTGGAAACCTCCAAGGCGGCCGTCGAGGCAGTACCCAGGGGGGATGTTACCTTCAACACAGCGACTCCGGCCAAAGTCGCAGTGGCCATGGAAGTGGAGTCCCGGTCCTTCTCCTTCTTCTTACGGTGACCCACAGGGGAAGCTGAGGCCTGTCAAAGCTTCTTCAGCTCCTTCTCCACGGAGGACATCTTCTTCTTCAAGATATGGGCCTCCAAAGACTGCTGCCTCCATTTGCGGGTGGCGGCGTTAAACTGTTGGCAGTGCTGGCACTTCTCCACGGGGTGATCCGGGCCTAGACAGAAGATGCACAGGGACTGTCCGTCCTTATCACAGAAGCTAGGCGCCCTGGATACTTGTTCTTATCACGAATCAGATGCAGTAGAGGACGACATACACAGCAGATATTAAAGTTTTTTGCAAGACGTCGAGAAAAAAAGGCGGTAATCAAACCCACGACAGACTGATGAAGCAGTGAACTTAACCGCAAGGCGCTTTCATAAGCTAACAGCGGGAAAGAACTGGAAGGCAGGCATGGGGGACCGCCCCTTTATACTGATGTCGCCTGACGCCGGTCACCTGACATGAGGGCGGTCCCCCGCCAGAGACTGCTAGCTAGAAATTTTTCCGTGGGGTCCTGATGCCTGCCAGCTTCAGTCCTATATGTAATTACCTACTGCAAGAGCCCTCTCGAAGTAAGATCATCTTTTTTTCTTGGGTTTCTAAGACATGGCCAACCTAAACAATTGCCCTTAAAAGCTTTTTAAGCCAGGTAATAACCAACCAATCGGTTACAAACCATGTTACGGGTTCTGTAAAAGAACCAGAAAAAGTCCGGTTCTTTTGAAACCGGCGCCAGAACACCACACTAAATCCCAGAGAAAATAAAAACAAGCAAAAAGGTCGGTTCCTAACCGGACCAACTGATGAGAAACTGAGACAAAACAATTTCCACAGAATTTTTAAATATAAGACAAGTCACCACCTATCTACCACACTACCTGTATCGTAGACAGAGGCTGGAGATCCGAAAATAATAAGTGGCAGAAAACCGAACGCTTTTTTAAACTTTACCGCACTGGGCAGAGGAGAAATCTCCGGAGCGACTTCACTGTTAGGCGGAGTAAAGAATCTGACAGTTACACTGGTAAGTACCAGAGACAGAGGTCTGAAAACCGAGCTTGAGCTCAATGTTCTATGCTTCTGTACAGAGTTAACTCTTTCCTCTCCAGGGCAGTTCAAGTGCTGGGGCTAACTGCATATTGTCATAATACAGCAAGACTTCATGTGGTTTGAATGAGCTTTTCCAATTTGTTACATGTTTATCTGGGGAAAAAAATTATTTAAAGGTGTTATATAAATGTATAACCTAATTACTCAACAGAAGTTGGGGTAACAATGACAAGATAAAAGTGATAGCTTGGCCGATGGCATCAGTAAGACATCAAAAATATATTGCTACTGTTGTAACAATTTTTTTTAGGTGATTATCATCCCAATGAAATACTGAACCAATCAGAGAGCAACTGTCACAATGCTGATGATATCACAGTTGCCTAGTGCAGTGCTAAAGCAGAGAAACAGTAAAATATAAACTGAAGACAGATTTTTTTTCATTGTTGTGTTTAGAATAAAACTGCTTTTTGCACCTTGTACCTTTCTCGGATCTGTCTGAACTTCCTGACTTACTCCTCTACCACAGTTATGGTGCCAGCATCAGCTGAGAGGACACAGCACAGCAGCTCCTTAGAGAGCTAAGTGAAAAGTGTGGGGTAGCATGTTTGAAGAGCTACTGATGCCTCAAAGAAAACTTTGAAAAACATAATAATTAGGTACAATTCAGCGTAAACCTCATGGAATATTCATCGGGCAATCCCGCCTCTGATTGGTCTACATCCCCCAATTCTCATTCTCGACGCTGGACCCATCCACGTCACCACCCCACCACCCCTGTCTCTCCCTATCAGACTCTAGTCTTATTCCTTGCTTGCTTATCTCAGCATTAACTTCCTCTCATCTCCAGGTCATTTGGGGGAGCACTTGCTAGGTCTCTCCTCCCTGCCTGCCTACTTAAGGTTTCCCTAGCCCTAGCCCCCCCCCCCTTTGGTTTATATGTCTAGCAATGTAAATATCAAACTTCTGGCTTAGTACATTTGCCTCCTCTTCCGGAGATGAACAGCATCTTGCTTGAAGAGCCTTTTTTCCCCATAAGTTCCCAGTCCCCCCATCCCGCTGGTCCCCCATCCCCTACTGCTCCCTTATCCTTGGCTCTCCTGATATATTATTGTGTGGGAGGAGCCTGACTGATGTTCTTGGGGCTGGCATTATGTAGCTTAGTAATTACATCCATCACGTCCACATCACCCTCCCTCCCAACACTTCAAAAGCAGGGATGGAAAAATTACGCTGCACGAACATCTTTGAATTGAAGACAATTCCCTACCCACTCTACAAGCCTAGGTACTCTGTGATGACCCTGGAAAGCAGATATTTATGCAAGCTTCCCCTGAAGGCCAGTACTGTCTTAAAATTCACGGTCTCCACTGCTAGGCTGCTCTGTAGGGTCTTCACATTCTGGAAGAGGAAGTGCCTCCTAATATATCAGTTCCTCTAGCTTCAGTTGTGTGCCGCTGTCCTACTAAATTACACCAGATCAAACGTATTTTTATTCAATCTTGTCGATACCCTTGAGTATGCAGAGACAGACAGCGTGTTCCTTCTCAGCTTCCTGTTCTCTAACTTCAACATGTTAAGGGACATCAGCTTCTCCTCATAGCTTTTTCTCAAACACCTTGATAATTCTAGGAGCCCCTGTGTTACACCCTCTTTCCTGCCTCAAATGTTCTTTTTGCATCGCTGAGCCCTGAACTGCATGCAAGGTGAGACCTGACCAGGGCACTGCAATATGGCAGAGTGCAATTCCCCTCCTGTGTTGGTCACCCCACTCCCTTTAATGCACCCCAGCATTCTGTCAGATCTCTTGGCACCAGTCACACACTACTGGTCATTTAGACCTCCGTCTATTATAATAATCCTTGGATCCTTTCCCTCCTCACTCTAGCACAGGGGTTCTCAAATGGTGAAGCCAGCCTCCTTGGGGAGGCCCCAACCTGTTCAAGGGGAGGCCCAAGCAAGTCTGAAAAAGTAATGTATTTAAATTTTGAGTTTTATATATTTTGTTTGAAAGGATGAAGCAAACTGAAAGAGGGTAATAGTAGGTGAAATTTATGTATTTATTTACAAATCAGTGACAAGGGAAGGTGAATGAGTCAATGCTCATTTCAGGTGTATCCAGAGGAGAAGGGTAGAGAGTGAATACAATTCAAAAGGTAACTGCAAAGCAGTCAAGCAATACAAAATGAACAATAGTGCAAACAAATATGACAAATAAACTGAGTGGTGGTAATTGCTCAATTTGTAGACTGATGGCAGAACAGCCCAAATACAAGGGTTGAGCCTAGAAGTGCTAAGAGCAATAGTAGGAAAGAACAAAGTAATCCCTGAGAAGTTGCTTAAGAGCAGGGAAAGAGGGGAGGAGAGGTATGTGGAAGGTTATTCCAGATAGAGAGAAACAGAGAAGTAGTCGATCCCATGAAGGTACTGCAACAAGGGTAACAATGGTTTAAGGATCAAAATAGTGGAGCAAGTAGGCTGGCCTGTGTGTGTGCTGGGGGGTTACAGTAAGCTGAATAACATTTGTTTTTATTTATTTGTTATTCATATATTCATATTCATATGAGTACGGGTGCTCTTTTTCAAAGATTTCACATCAGTAAAAGACAAAGAACTGAATGAGAGCCAAGTACTCAAAGGGGTTTCAATTTATTCATGGTGTACTGTGCAAAGTACAGTATGTTATTTTTCTTTGGGGAGGCCCAAGATTATTTCAGTTTTTGGAGAGGCTCAAAATCTTTTCCATGGATTTGGAGAGGCTCACTGTGACAAAGTCTGAGCACTGTTGCTCTAGCAAGACGAGCCTGACAGTGTGTGTGTTGGTGCTACCTCTACGTTTCCTCCCCAAGTGCAGCATCCTGCATTTAGTAACACTGAACCTGTGAATCCAAGAGTCAGAACAATCACCTTGCCTTTTCAGATGCTGCTGAAGTTTATCCCCATCCTCAAGGGAATCAACCATGTTGACCAGCTTAGTGTCACCAGGCTTGAACTTCCACATCATTGATGAAAATGTTGAAAAGCAATGGCACCAGTACAGATCCCTATAGGACCTTACTTACTGACCCTTTCCAGTAACAGTTCCAGTCCATCGATACTACATAAATAACACACTGGTATACAGAAATTTGTCATGTGCCACAGTGTCCAAGGCATTGCTGAAGTCTGTCCTAGTCAACCTTCCTGGTCACTCTCTCAAAGAAGAAGAGTTAGTTTGACATGATCTGAACCTCATAAATCTATGTTGAGAGGGGGCAAGAAACCAAGTGCTTCATTACCGAGTTCATGATAAAAGCTTCAGGACAGTTTCCAGCACCAATATTTTTTATTTATTTATTGGAACATCAGTTTAACAACCTTTGAACCAGAGGCTCATTTACAAAGGTACCTCGTCACAGTGAGGACAAATCAGTGCAGGAAAACAAACAACCAAGCAGACAAAAGCATCTGAGAACAATTAGGAAGCAGCCAGAAAATGCAGGCATTTGTCAAACACAGTATACAAACAGGCGTACATGTGCACTTTACAGAGTAGACAATATATAGTAGTTACATGGAGATTAATTCAGTGGGAAGAATAAAGGTAAGGCTGGGTGGGAGGTATCAGAAGACGAGTGTGGGGGAGATAGTAGCAAGTAAAAGCAGAGCTGGACAGAAGGTCAGAGAGTGGCTCAGTGAGCCTTGTCTGGGAGGATAGGAGTAGGCTTAGAGACAGGTACAGCTGCGTATTGAGAGCAGGTAATTTCTAAGACTAGTTTTGAAGTACGATAACAAGGCGGCATCAGTGACTCCGGCAGGAAGGGCGTTATACCAACAGGGGGCTCTGTAGGGGTAAGCCCTTTGACCTTGTGAGGTTCTCGCCCTCGGTATAACCAGTGCAGTTTTGCGGGATATACGGGCATGCACTGTAGGGTTAGCACGGTGGATAGTGGTTGACAGACCCGGTGGGGATAGCCCAAGAAGAGATTTTTTTGTTAGGAGGCAGGTTTGGTATTTGAGGCGCTCATCTAGGTTGAGTTGATTAGCCATGGTGTAAAGATGGCAAGTGTGGGTTAGACTAGGAGCCCCAGTTATAAGCCTGCAGGCCTTGTTTAAGGTGAGGCAGATCTTGTTCAGGGCAGTCTGGTCTGCTGCACCATGCACAGGTAGGCCATAGTCTACCAGAGATAGAACAGAGGATGTGACTGCAAGTCGGAGGGCATCCGTGGGGAGGCAGTTTTTGTGACGATAGAGGATACCCAGCCGAGAGTTAGAGGCTGAGGCAAGGGCAGAGATGTGGGCATGAAAAGAGAGGGCAGGGTCAAGGTTATACCTAGGTATTTATAAGAGTGAACTAGCTCAATAGGGAGTTTAGAGGTGGAGTGGTGCGAGAGGATAGTTACTGGATTTATTTTGGGGGTGGGCAAAGAGCATGGTTTTGGTTTTCTTTAGATTAATTACGAGCCTGTGCTCAGTAAACCAGGCTTCTGCGTCATTGCAGGATTCCTGCAGAGAATCCTGAAGTGAGATGGGATTACGGTCGGAGGCAGAGTACAGCATCATCTGCGTAAAGAAGGATTTTTCCAGTGCATACACTGGGCAGGGAGTTGAGAAAAAGGGAAAAGAGCAAGGGCCCGAGAACAGAGCCCTGAGGGACTCTGGAGCGGATAGGGCAGGTGCTGGAAAGTTTCCCGTTGATTTTCACACATTGTGAGCGGGCCGACAAGTAGCTGGAACACCAGGAAACAGGCCCAGTGTCAAAGCCTAAGTGACTAAGGGTAGCTAGCAGGAGGGGGCGGGAGACAGTATCAAAGGCTTTTGATATGTCAGTGAACACTGCACTTGCTAGGGAGCCAGAGTCCAGTGAGGTGTAAAGAAAGTTAGAGAACTCCAGGAGGGCAGTATTGGTGCTGTGGCCTGCTCTGAAACCATGTTGTTCTGGGCAGAGGATGCTATATTTATTGAGGTATTCAGAGATTTGGGTGTCCACAATTTTTTCTAAGGCCTTAGAGAGAGGAGAGAGGAGAGAGGATTGAGATAGGTCGGTAATTGCTAGGGAGGGTCCTATCACCACCCTTGTGTATTGGGGTGACAGTAGCTATCTTCCAGTCAGAGGGGAATTGCCCTAGGCAGAGGGATTTGTTAAAGAGGCTGGTGATTGGTGAGAGAACCAGATCCAGAACCTGACAGAGAAGACTGGGATCAAGGGAGTCATTGCCAATTGTGTTACTCTTTAAGGCTTTGAGTAAGTAAGGTCTGACTTCCTGGGCAGTGACTCGGCACAAGTAGAACAAGGGGTGTGGGAGAATAGGGACAGACCTGGAGGGTGGGGGAGCGAAGAAATTATCAGGGAGCACCGGGCTAAGGTCTGTGAAAGAATTGTTGAGGTGGTTGAATAAGGACAGGGTCTGAGGAGACCAACCATTAATGTTGATAAGCCGAAGGTGGGGACGCATGCCACCATTCAGCTGCTTAATGTTGTCCAGAAAGTCCTAGCATTCCCCATGAGAAGTGAGGGAGGCTTGATAGTGCTCAGCCTTAAACGCAGTGGCCCATACATTTGTTCGGGCAGCAGCATAGGCCAGCCTGTCAGCTGAGCGGCCCGTTTCCATGTGTGTATGGGATATTGTCCCTGAAGCTTAAGAAGTTGGCGAGGTGTGGGGTACTCCATGGGGCATGCCTACTTTGGACCGGCGTGCAGTAATGGGTGCAAAATATGCAAGCAGAGTTGAAGAGTGTGAGTAAAGAAGGTAAGGGCCGTGTCAATAACCGGGCGGTTAGTATAGGGGACCAGCTATGAGGGCTAGGAGCTGCTTAAGGCCTTTCAGCCCACCAGGTCTAAGACGTCGCCGAAGGGTAGTTTGTGCTGTGGGTTTGGGCAGGGAGGTTGACCAATAGAAGAGAACTGGGGAGTGGTCACTAAGGCAGTCCGGGAGGATTTGGATATTGCGGATGCGGTTAGGGCGGTTTGTGAGGACCACATCCAGGAGTGTGCTGACTGGCCTGTAGTGTCCGGGTCTGATCTTTCCCCGTACTTTAAAATGAGGCCACATTGGTCACTTTCCAGCCTTCCGCACTACACATATCCAGGCAGACTCATGAAAGATCAGTGCAAACAGCCCCACATTTGCTGGATCTGAACCAGTGACCTAGAGGCAATGACAGCAGTGGGGTGTTTAGAACATGGGTCAAACTGGACCCACTGGTGTAACAAATGTGGGTCTAAAGAGGAACCTACAGGGCCAAAACATGATCAGTTGCACATTTTGAACAGTTCAAGTTCCCTTCCTACAGATATTGTTATAGAGTAGGTACATCAATTTGGATCCACTGGCAAAGGAAAGAGGGGTCATTTCTGGGCAGGATGCAGCTTTTGCACTTTTGGTGCATTTTAGTGCTGTCTCTGCCTAGAGGTGAAAGGCTCCTTAACATGCTTACCAATCCACTGAGCCATCCAATTCCCCTTCCATTTATGCTCTGTAAAAAGGCTCAGATGATGTCTGTGGCTCCTACTGCTATCCCGTCTTCCAGCTGCTAGTCTAGCAGTCCTATAGGGCCGCTCAGTACTAATCATGGAGACAACTCATCACTTTTCAGAAGTCAAGGACATTTCTTGTTCAGAATCAGCTGCTTTAGGTACTTGTTGAGCCATGGAGGCCACCTCTTGGCCCTCTTCCCCCTTACTGCTTACAGGGATTGCAGAACGCTGCAGCCAATTCCATTACCCTCTCTAACATATCACACATGTGCTTGCTTGATGAATAATATATTAATACCTCTGTAAAGACCGTTCTTATAGTTCTAAGAGTGATCTTAGTTACATTCTTAGAGTATCAGAGCCACTCACCTTCAGTTCGCAGTTATCATACCCTAAGAATGCACAGGAGATCACTCTTACAGCTTTAAGGGTGCCCTTTTTTTTTTCCAAACTCTTTCTGCTCTGAGTACCGAAGGCATCTCTTAGAGGTGTCTACTCCACACTATCCCTGCTACTCCCCACCGAGACACCTCTCGGCAATCCTCCCCAATGGAGAGACTTCCCAGCCCCCTGATCACCCCCACCCCCAGGGGAGGGCCCACCACTCCTACCTTGGCAGCGTCTTTCTGTAATTAGCAGGTCCATCTTCTCTGCTGGTGGCGCCTGTGGATCACTGTAGTGGTAGTCCAGTACTGGGGATGTGAGGGTAGGTTCCTGAGGCCCTCATCGCCGCCTCAGTACATCGGGGTTTTTCTTCGCTACGCCCCCTGGTGCAGCGTGCAACGGCATCAGCGTGGGCTCTTCCCAAAGACAGCCTGCCATCACCAGTCTCCCCTGCTGCTGTTCCTCACTGCTGGGCAATGCCCCTAGCCTCTGCTAGGTGCTGCTGCTGAGCTCAGAGTCCCCTTGAGCCCTCCCCAGGAGAAGAGAGCAGTCCTACAGATGCTCAATCTTCTCCTTCCGATCCCCAGCGGCCCTGGCTCATTCCTGAACCCGGCTCGCCGGCGTGGCACGAGGTATGGCATCCAGCGCCTCAACCCTCAGCGCCACCGGGCCGACTAGCTTTAAGAGTGATCTTGGCAGCAGTAAAGTACAACATTGTAACTAATATGTGGCCCAACCCTGTCATCATCTGTGAACAATCTATTCATTCCTGCAGAAACTCTGACTATCCAGTTGGCTAAATAGCTCATGACAACTAGCAGAGCACTTGGGACAGTATTCAGGGGCCAGGTAATTCCCAGTCAGAAGTCATTATTTCTTTCTCACTGC
This sequence comes from Neoceratodus forsteri, assembly GCA_016271365.2. Taxonomy (NCBI): domain Eukaryota; kingdom Metazoa; phylum Chordata; order Ceratodontiformes; family Ceratodontidae; genus Neoceratodus; species Neoceratodus forsteri. The sequence goes on from CM028130.1 coordinate 366,498,417, forward strand.
AAATTGTTTCCAGTTCCCAACAGTGACTAATACTTAAGCAGCTCCTCCCCGTGAAAACATATTCATACAAAGTGGCCATGGAAGTCAGGCAAACCAGTTAGTCAGACAGCGAAGCTTACAGAACACCCCAGTGGTCATCAGGATGCTGGGTTGGGTTAAATTTCAAGTTAGTTCACTTTATTCACCTTTTGTAAGGTTTCTGTTTTTTTGTTTTTTTTTCGCTTCAGGCCAATCTAGTGTAAAATCAAATATCAAAGGATGTCTAGCAAATACAAATTCACTGCCAGACTTGCTCAGCTTTCAACAGACCAACTGGGAAAAACACAAAAGTGAAAGCAGAGATTTCTTTCAACATCAGACATTACTCAAAGCAAAAGGTCACAGACACAGTAACAGTTCCTCTGAACCAAAACAAAATGGGGCTAACTAACCACATTTCTCCCATTCCCATCTCCCCTTACTAAATATTTCTCTTCCCTGGAAATCAGACGGAGGGTTTGAGGGATCCACACCCTTAATATAGGGTACCTGAGCGATATACTGTGAGTTAAGACCAAGCCTAGGCAAGAAACTTTTTCATTCTCAGCCATATGAGGTTTCTACCCTATACGTGCTAAGGGAGAAAACAGATGAGGAGAAGGACCGACAGCCAGAGGTACCACAAAGTACACAGAGCAGAGAACAGAAAAACCAAAAACAAACAGCTGCTGCAGATGTGCTCCTCCTTAGTTCCTGGGCGTGGCTACTGATGTTACCAGTAGGAAAATTCCAAAGCATCTTCCTTTTTAATACATTCACATTAGAGGGACATCACAAGCAGTCCTAGTACCAGAGCCACAGATATGGATATGGTTAACACCAACTCTTGTTTCTGACCAAATTATTCTGTATTCTTGGTCCAGATTCAGTCCTCCAGTTTTAACTCCTGCAATTTCAGCTTGAATGGCGGGCCAAGCTGCATCTGTGAAATCATCCATTAACTTTTTTGTTTCAGTTACCTTTCTTTGGGCTGTGAGCAAGTGTCCGACATAAAGAGAATACTGGCTGGGCAACATGGGTAGCGTTAAGGTGTGCTCCACGCTCAGAGCAAGGTCAGTGATCACAGGAGCACATTTCCGTTGTAAAATATTCAGTTATCAGTGCTCCTCTAGCCTTTCTGGAGCACAGTTAGGGGCAACAGTTCCTGGCAGTGGGACAGTGGTAGGGGGAACCCAGAAGAAAAAAATTACTCACCATAGTAATGTTGTTTCTTCTAATGGAGTCTTGCTGTATTCTTACTATATGCAGTTAGCCCCAGCACTTGAACTGCTCTAGAGAGTAAAGGGTTAACTCTATGCAAAGGCATAGAACGTTGAGCTCAAGCTCGGTTTTCAAACTTCTGTCTGTGGTACTCTACAGCAATATACCCCAACAGGGTGTGGGTATACTGGAGGATTTACCATGGCTGGTGTGGTGCGGTCACGAGGCACAGCCGAGGAACTTAACCACACCAGTAATGGTAAATCCTCCATTATACCCACTCCCTAGTAGAGGGGTATATTGCGATTATACAAAAGCCCTGTTTGTTTCTGTACAAATAAAAAAAAAATATATATTTAAAACATCCATTCGTTTTCAAAATTGCTGCTCATTTGTTTTTTACTACGGACGCACTGCTTGGATTTTTTTGCGAGTTCTGCGCATGTGCCGGAGGATTGCTGATTGCCACCGCTACTGTTATGATTTTTATCAGCTTATTTGCTGTCGACAGACTGCAATGCATTTTCTTTTCTCTTTTACTTTCAGGTGCGTCGCTTTTCTGGAATGGTGGAATGGTGCAGCACTGGTGCAAGTTTTGAGGGTAGTGATGGAGTATCGGATGTCGGGTTAACGATTAGGTAATCTCGCCGTCCGTCCGTGTGCTTCGCAGTGGTGTGTTTGCGATGAACGGAGGGATCTGCCAGGGAGTTCCTGATGTAGCTGAGTGGTGGCTGGCACCTTTTCAAGTGGGTACTCTGGAGGATTTACAATGCTGAAAAGGTGCCAGCTAGCCAATCAAAATACAGGATTCTGTCCATTTTTTTTGTGCCCGTTGTATAATGAAGTGTAACCGTCAGATTCTTACGAGCACTAAACTAACTCAAAGAAGAAATCGTTTCAAAAAATGTTGTGCCAAATGGTAAAACAAGGTTTAGGGTCAAAAGACTCAAGTGGAGAAAGCCAAAAAAGAACCCAACAGGTAGTGATTTACCAAAATTACTTAATAAACAAACTAAAAGAAACCCCCTAAGAGATGGAGGCATGTCTGGGGTGCAGTACTGTGCCTGCCCCTCCACATCCCAAAACGACTAGGTTCCAGGAGGGGAGGCAGGGAGGGAGGTCAGAATACAGCAAGACTCCATTAGAAGAAACAACATTACAATGGTGAGTAATTTTTTCTTCAAACAACATGAAGCCTTGCTGTATTCTGACTATATGCAGACTACCAAGCACTACCCCCTTGGAGGAGGGAGTTACAGAACCTATTTTGGGAACAAGCTCTGCAGCACAGCCATGCCAAACCTAGCATCACTTCATGACTGGATGTCCAAAGAGTAATACTTGGTAAAAGTGTGAACAGATTTCCAGGTAGCTGCTTTGCATATGTCAACTAAAGGTATATCACTAGCTGCTGTGACGGAAGCAGCTGTACCTCTGGTAGAATGAGCCCTCAGGCTTGAGGGAGGTTCTTTCCCAAGTTTAGAATAGCAGAATTGAATACAAGAGACAATCCACCTGGCAATAGACCTCTTGGTAGCAGGTTTGCCCTTTCCCACTTCAACATAAGTGAGAAACACTGAGAACAGTCCTTCCTATGGGCCTTAGTATGCTCAATATAGTAACTAAGAGCCCTTTTCACATCAAGACAGTGTAACCTCTCCCCAGAGGAGGAATGATCAGTGAAAAACATGGGCAACGACATAGACTGGTTCAGATGAAAGTCTGACACCACCTTGGGAAGAAACTTTCTATCGGTACGGAGGACAACCTTATCCCTGTGAAAGGAAATTAAATTAGGTTCCACTGATAAGGCCTGTAATTCACCGATTCTCCTGGCAGAGGTAATGGCCACCAGGAACACAGTTTTCCAAGTCAAGTATTTCAGCTCAGCTGAAGATAAAGGTTCAAAAGTGGTCTGCATAAGCTGAGCAATACAGATGTTCAGATCCCAAGAAGGGGTAGGCTCCCTAAAGGGAGGATTGACATGAAACAAACCTTTGAAGAATTGCTTGAAAACTGGATGGGAAGCTAGGGAGGAGCCCTTACCAGCAGAAAGGAAGACAGACACAGCTGCCAAATGTACCGTGAGAGCAGTAGGCCGTAAGCCTAACCTGTTAAGATGCACAAAATAGTCCAACACAGTGGCAATATCAGCCAGTTCTGACTTAGTATACCTCCTGGAATACCAAAATCCAAACCTTTTCCATTTGGAGTTGTAAGTCTTCCTAGTAGCAGGTGTCCTGCTGACTTTTAAAATATCCAGGACTGATTGGGAGAGATGCAAACTTGCATATTCTAGCTCTTCAAGAGCCAGGCTTTGAGCCTGAGAGTCTGAAGGTTGGGATATAGAATTCTCCCCTGAGAGGAGGTGAGGAGATTGTGTTGTCTGGGAAGACATAAGGGCAGTGTTACTGACAGTGACAACAGTAGAGGATACCAAGATTGTCTGACCCAATCTGGAGCCACCAGGATCACCTTGCAAGGTTGAGACCTGATTTATATCAGGACCCTGAATATTGGAGGAAAAGGAAGAAATGCATACAGAAAACTGCTAGTCCAATTCAGTAGAAGAGCATCCTGAGGGACAGGACCCAGAAGGAGTGGTCTGCAACAATAAAGAGGAAGTTGATGATTGTCCGGGGCTGCAAAGAGATCCATCTCTGGAGTGCCCCATCTCTTGAAAATGACTTGAAGAACTACAGGGTTCAGGGTCCATTTGTGATGACCCTGAGAAATCCTGCTGAGAGCATCTGCAAGAATGTTGTGCTTCCCTGGGAGTTGCACAGCTATCAGGGAAGCCTGAAGGGGAATAAGCTACAGACCATACTTTCATGGCCTCTGTGCACAAGGCCGAGCACAGAGTGCCTCCCTGCTGGTTGATGTACCACATGGTTGTGGTACTGTCTGTCCTGATCTGCACTACTTTCCCCTGAACCACAGCTGAGAATGTCTGAAGTGCTAGAAAGACAGCTCTCAATTCGAGAAGATTTATGTGTAGAAGGGACTCCTATTGTGACCAGGTTCTCTGAGGTGTAAGATGATCTAGGTGGGCTCCCCAGCCCAGCAGGGAGGCATCTGTGGTGAGAGTCACAGAGGGGGACCAGACTGATAAAGGGAACCCCTTGTTAAAGACTGTCTTCCTCCAGCCTCCACTGGAGAGCCTGGAATAAGGTTTGAGAGACTGGAACCAGTTTGGAGAAAGCGTCCTTTTTCTGAGACCAGTAAGATCTGAGATGAAACTGAATATCTCTCATCTGGAATCTTGCTCCCCTGAACTACTGCTGTGGAAGCTGCCATGTGGCCCAGCAGTTGCAGAAAATGTCTGGCTGGGCAAGACACTAGAGAATGAAAAGAGGAGGCCAGAGTGACCAATGACTGAACCCTTGAGAGAGGGAGAATCGCCCTTGCCTGAATAGTATCTATTTCCACCCCTATGAAGGTGAGAAGTTGGGCTGGCTCCAGAACAGAATTCTCTAGATTTAGAATGACACTCAAGGATTCTAGAAGTTTCTGGGTGACCTCTAAGGCTTACTTGACTTGGTCTGAGGAGTGGCCCACTAAGAGCCAGTCGTCCAGGTATGGGAACAGAAGGATGCCCTGCCTCCTAAGGAATGCCACCACTACTGCAAGACACTTGTGGAACACCCTTGGAGCAGAAGTTAGGCCAAAGGGCATGGCCCTGAATTGATAATGACCTGAGGGCAACTCAAATCTGAGGTACTTTCTGTGGGAATGTCCGATAGGTATGTGGAAGTATGCATCCTTGAGAGCTAGGGAGGCTAGCCAGTCTCCTGGTCTCTGAGAGGGAAGAATTACTCCCTGAATCACCATTTTGAACTTTGGTTTTGTCAAATGTTTGTTCAGGTAGCTCAAATCTAAGATGGGTTGCCACTCCCCTGTCTTTTTTGGGGTTAGGAAGTATCTGGAATACAGTCCTTTTCCCCTGTGACAAAGAGGTACTTTCTCTATTGCTTGCAAAAGCAGAAGAAAGGAGACTTCTGCCCCTAAGGCCTTTGTCTCCAAGGGAGAGGGAGGACTGAAGGACCTTGCTCTCATTCTTGGGAACCTTTTGAAACTGAGAGCAAGTCCCTGGCTCACTACTTCCAGGACCCATCTGTCTGAAGTAACAGACTCCCAGGCCTGGGAGTAGTTAGCCAGCCTGCCCCCTCCTGGGATTGGGGAGGTGACCCTGACTGACACCTCAGGGTGTCTGCTTGGCAGGGGGCTTAAAATGAGTAGCTGATGGGGTCCTAGTCACTCCACGTCTACTTCTTCCCTTAAAGAACCCCCTCTGCTGTAAAGAAGCGGAGGAGGCCTGAGTTTGGTAAAAAGGCCTGTGAAAAGGCCTGCACTGCCCCTAAACTGCTGCCTCTGAGGAGTAGTCTGCTTTTCTTTGGCTACAGCACTCCTATAGGTGGTCCTGTATTCGTCCATTTTTTTTCATATAATTCTCTGTTTGATCCCCAAAGACAGAATTACCAGTTACAGAAAAATCCATGGCCTTAGCCTGGGTATCCTGTGAAAGGTTGGTACACCTAAGCCAAGCAAATCTCCTCATGGAGATAGAGGTAGCCATGAACGTGGAATGATCATCATTAGAATCAACAGCAGCGTGGAACTGCACTTTAGATGCCTCTACACCATTTGCAGCCACCTGCTCCAGCTCCTAGGCTAGCTGGGGGGGGGGGGCATTCTTAGTTAGCTCCAGAACCGTATCCCACATAGATTTCTGGTACCTAGCTGCATATGCCATGTAGCTAGATTGTCTGAGTCCCAAAGAGGATGCCAAGTATTGTTTTTTTGCCATGGCATCCACTTTCCTGGAATCCTTGTCTTGGGGGGTGAGATGCCAGGGGAATATTAGCCTTGTCACAGGCTGCAGCTTGTACTACCTCAACATGGCTGCTATGATTGGTAAGGAATTCTATCCCAGTACCTGACAAAGTATACCTCCTGTCCATTCTCTTTTCCACAGGGGGTATGGATGTAGGAAATTGTAAAAAATGTTTGTGTCTGCTTCGTCAAGGATTTGTGTAAGGGGATAAACACCCTTTTTGACTCTGGTACATCCATCATTTCTAAGTAGTCAGGTTCTTCCTGATCCTGTTCAGCCTCTTCCAGAGGAAGCTGAAGAGTCTCAGACACTTTCTTGCAAAACAAGAAATGGGAAGGGGACTCAGAAAGCCTGGGAGGAGAAACCTGAGTGGGCCTGTCTGGGGAGATGTCAGGCTCTACCGGCCCATCAAGGCCCGCATCCTCTTCATCACAGTCTTCCTCCTCCTCCAAATCGCCCTCATAGTAAGCTTCAGGGTCTATGTCTGAAGCAGACATTTCCGACCAAACTGGTCTGCTTTGAACCGAGACCAGTTCATTCGGAACCGGGCAAAGCGATTGAACTATGAAAATCGCTTTTGCTATCTCCTCAGTGGTCGGACCATGGGAAGCCGGATCCAAACCGGCTGATCTTCTTTTACTTGGAACCAATTCCACAGAATCGGCTCTTCGTTTGCCTGAAGCGGTATCGCCCAGGTCAGTGGGCACCTCTTCAGGTTCTGTCGCAACCGAACCGGGTTGGCCATCCAGGTCAGTGAACTTCTCGGCTTCCCTCTCCCTTAGCCTACTCAAACATTTTTCCCCAGAGTGGCTTTGGGAAAGTTTTTGCATATTTGGCAGTCTTCTTTGAGGTGGTAAAACCCCAGACAGTACACACATATGAGGTGAGGGTCGGCCTTGGCAAAAGTCTCCTTACACCACGTACAGTGCTGAAACCCAGTGGGTCCGGTTTTCTTTTTGTGTTTCTCAGACTTGCCTTCAACTTAAAGTCACCCAAAACAGCGGTTAAGCCAGGCGACTCCAAACTTATCGGTTCCAACTGTGTCACAGGTTGGTTAAAAGAATCCTAAAAGTCGGATTTTTTTAAGGAACCGATAAGTACCGGAAAAAAAAAAAAACACAATCAACAAATTATGCAGAAACAGAATAGATTTCGGTTCCACACCGGACCAACCGGTAAGAAACCGAAAATAAAACGATTTCTTGAGGAAAAACACCACTACCTACAACTACCACTTACAGGTACCGAAACAGAGGAAAGAATACCAAAATTCTTGAAGAAACAGCTTGAAAAACCGACTGATTCGTACTGTAACTGAACCGAAGCGCAGGAGGGATCTCCGGAGCAACTTCACAGTTAGACGGAGTAAAGAATCGGATGGTTACACTTCAGAGTACCACAGACAGAGGTTTGAAAACTGAGCTCAAACTCAACGTTCTATGCCTCTGCATAGAGTTAACCCTTTACTCTCCGGAGCAGTTCAAGTGCTGGGGCTAACTGCATATAGTCAGAATACAGCAAGACTTCATGTTGTTTGAAGGGGCATTTGGATACAAATCAGGATGTTTTATTAATTGGGTGGAGTTCAAAGTTATATCAAGAAGTGACTGGGCGAGCGGGCAGCTGCTACATTAATAGGTGGGCTGACAAGGATCAAGTGTGTGGGCAGCCAACAAGTTAGTGTGTACAAGGAACACGCGTTAGTGGGCAGCACAGGTTAGTGGGTGAGTTGGCAGGCAGACAGGGAAAGAGCATGGCAACGGGCAGACTAATGTGCACATGGGCAGGCAGGGAGGGCTTGAACATGCATGGTTTAGAGCGAGTTTACGGCCGGGTGGCAAACAAAAGTGTGAAAGAATGACAGGGAGGCAAAGAGTGTATCAACCACAGGCGAATTAAAAGTAGGTGAACAAGTCAAGAAGGAAAAATAACATATTTTAAAGTCCATAGAACAAAGAAAGGAAAAAAAAAAAAGTTGAAACAGGGACAGAAGAAACTGTGGCCAGAGGATGATGAAAGAAGGAAAGGAAAGATGTGGCAGAAAGACCAGAGTAAGAAGCAAACAGGAAGAAATGAACAAAGATCACAGAGGAATAAAAATGAAAATGAAAGCCAAATCACTGAGACAGGTAAGCCAAAAGAAGTATCAAGATAGCAAGACCAACAGTCATGGTGTCCTGCAAGTATCAAGGGAAGCGAAATGGGTGATTCCATTTTTTTTTTTCAAGAAGGTCGCCAATTTTCAACAGGCTGTCTTTGGAATATATAAAAAAAATAAAACTACTGTATTTTGTTTTGTAGTTTGAACTGTAGGTCACTGAAAGTTTGAATGATCTGTAATTGATGTATGCTTTTGCTGGAAATTATTATATGGTGAAACTGAAAAGACTACTCCAGGATATAGAAGGTGAATTGCCCCGTTTACCTCCGTGTACACAGCACAAGTCTATGGACACGATTTTCCTGCAGACTACTACTCAATTTACCTTAAAAATACAAAAATACTTCTAGATCTGGGAGCCTTGCTGGAGTCACTAACTGAACGCAGTTGGTCAGCACAAGGGATGAAGTGGTGCAGGGCACCAAGATCTAACTGGATCCCTATATTTTACAGGTAAATATACAGTAGCAGTCTACAGGAAATTGTTCTAGATCTAGACTTGTATTGGTTACATGGGAAAACACAGCAACCCAAGAAAAATCATCCCATAGCTATAGGGAGGGAAATATTAAACTGATATGGGAGCCCAGGTGGTGGTGTCTGGACAGGTAGCTGTGGACTATGCGTGAAGAATGCAGTGGTGTGTGTGTCGGTCTCTGGGGGACCACAGTTCTTGGAGATTCGATGTGCAGCAGTAAATGGGTAGGTGACTTTTCAACACTGATGGCATCAGTAACACACACTAAGGAATTACAATATCATGTGCTCAGAGCTTAATAATACCTAAGAAACATGCAACAAAATTGTTATTGCACATAAATTACTCTGAACCATTAGTACAAGCAAGAAACTGTTAATGATCTAGTAAATTTAAAAGAAGCTAGGTAGGAGCACAGCCAAGATCTAAAGGAGCACATGTTTTAGGGTACAATTTAGAGCTTCTATGCTCCTTTCTTTTGGAGGAGCACACCATGCTAAATCCTTAACACAACCCCTGTGGCTATGCACAGCAAGCCTATGCTGCCACAGAGGGGTCCTAATAGCTCGAGAGATCCAACATAATGAGAAGCCTGAGGTTGCAGCACAGGCTGGCTGAGCATGCAGTTGCCCAACCAGTATTTATTATTTTTTATACTATAGTGAACAGTTTTCTGTGTGTGTGTGTGTGTGTGTGTGTGTGTGTGTGTTTGTAAATTAAGAGTTAAGGGAGTCACAACTGAACGGTAAAAGTGAGAAAGTGAAACTGGTAGCCATCTCAAGTCTTGCGCTGAAATACTTTAACAACAGTTATGTTATAAAAGCAGCAAGACTGAAACAAAACAAAACAAAAGTTTACACAGGACTTGCCTGTGTTTGTTCTGTTGGGTCCGGTTTTCTTTTCCGTACTCAGCAGCTCAAAAGCTTTGTTTAACAAAAAAACCCATAAAAAAAAACAGTGTACACGGCAGGTCTCGGCACAGGTGTCCCATGGATTTCCAATCAGCTGATATGTTTTTGTACCACAGTGTGACAGGGAGATCCTGCCACTCTTGAGGTAACACAGAAACATAGAATTTGACGGCAGATAAGGACCGCTTGGCCCACCCAGTCGGCCCATTTCCCTACCAAATGGATAAGCTGCAGATCCTAGTTAACCAGCAGCCTACTTCTTCCTACCCCCACCCCCTAGAATTGCCCTATGACTGTCCCATGCATGCTTGAATTCCACCACTGTTTTTGACTCCAAAACTCCTCCTGGAGGCCGCTCCACGCATCCACAACCTCTCTGTGAAAAAATACTCAAATTACCTCTGAGCCGCCCCATCTTCAAATTGTGCCCCCTGTTTGCACACCCCTTTTTTTGAAAGATGCTACCCTCTTGGACTTTGTTGATTCCCTTGAGGTACTTGAAAGTTTCTATCATGTCCCCCCTCTCCCACCTTTCCTCGAGGCTATACATATTAAGCTCCTAAAGCCTCTCTTCATATGACTTCCGGTGCAGACCCTGCACCATTTTAGTTGCCCTCCTCTGGACAGCTTCCATCCTGTCTATGTCTTTGCGGATATTGGGTCTCCAGAACTGCACGCAGTACTCCAGATGGGGTCTCACCAGCTGTCTGTACAGAGGGATAATAACTTCCTGTTTTCTACTGGTGATGCCTCTCCCTATGCATCCCAGTATCCCCCCAGCCCTCCTTGCTGCCCTCTCACATTGCTTGCCCACCTTTAGGTCATCTGATATGGCTACCCCCAGGTCCCATTCCATTTCTGTTGTTGTTAGTATCTTAACCCCCATTGTGTAATCTTCCCCTGGGTTTTTGTTTCCCAGGTGCATTACCCTGCACTTCTTAGCATTGAATCCTAGCTGCCATACATTTGACCATTCCTCTAACCTTGCCAAGTCCCTTCTCATCCTTTCCACCCCACCTTGTGCATCAACTCTGTTGCAGATCTTTGTGTCATCTGCAAAGAGACACACTTTCCTTCCAGTCCTCTGCAATGTCGCTTATAAAGACATTGAAGAGGACCAGTCCTAATACTGAACTCTAACGTTTCCCACTAGTAACCCCTTTCTTCAGAGTGGACTCCATTTACTATTATTCTCTGTGTCCTATTCTCCAGCCAATTCTTTACCCAGGCTGTCATCTTGGGACCCACTCCAAGGCTGGCTAACTTGTACATTAATCTTTGTGTGGACTGTGTCAAATGCCTTGCTAAAGTCTAGGTAGGCCATGTCCACAGCCCCTCCCTGATCTACTACTTTGGTCACCCAGTCAAAGAAATCTATCAGATTAGTCTGACATGACCTTCCCGCTGTGAATCCATGCTGCCTTGGGTCCTGTGCCCCTCTGGCCTCTAGATACTCGACAATTCTTTCCTTCAGAAGTGATTCCATCATTTTCCCTATCACTGAGGTTAAACTAACAGGTCTGTAGTTTCCTGCTTCTGCCTTGCTCCCACTTTTGTGAAGGGGAATCACATCTGCCCTCGTCCAGTCCTCGGGTACCACCCCATCCTCCCATGATTTGTTAAAGAGGGTAGTCAGTGGTGTCACTAGTTCTACCCTTAGTTCTTTTAGAATTCTGGGATGAATCCCATCAGGCCCCATTGCTTTGTCCACCTTCAGTTTTAAGAGTTCTTTCAGAACCCTTTCTTCTGTAAATGGGCTGGTATCAACTTCTGTATCCAGAGTGTTTCTGCTGTTTGTTTTAGGTACCTCCCTCTTCATTTGTAAATACTGAGCAAAAATATTTGTTTAGTATCTCTGCTTTTCACAGTCACTCTCTGCCCACCCTCCCTCCCCTTTATTAAGCCTCCAGGTGGCAGAAGACACCAGGAGGAAGGACTGCTGTGTGACTGGACTTTTCTGCTGGGCCTAAAGAAGAACTTTTGTACTTGGACCTTTAATTTAGGGTAAAAAAAACTAACATACAAAACAAAAAAAAAAGTGTGCGCTTGTCTGAGTTAACTGAACTGAATGGGTATCTGAACAGTTATCTAGGTGTAAATCTCAGGTGACTGAAAGGACTAAATAGCTGTGAGGTTTAAATTACTTGTAGAAAGATCTAGTAAGTAGGGGGAGTGGCTTAGCTAGAAGGAAGCTACATTTAAAGACTGCCTTAGAAAGATTCTGCTAATACCTTGGCAGAAGACACCAGGAGAAAGGACTGCTGTGTGACTGGACTTCTCTGCTGGGACCATATTGCTCTCCTTCCCTCCACCCAAAGCTAGTTTTATTTTTATAGGCACAGGATTTGACTGACAACAGGAACTTCCTGTTTGGGAGCAGGAAGTGAGTGATCACAGAACCACCAAAGACCCACCATCCTAGAAGGGCAAGAGTAGCTCTCCAGCCCCCTCTAGCTGCTGGAGGTCTGCCTCTTAGCAAGTAAGTGGTCTACTGAGAAATATAGGAAATTCTTGTCTCAGAACAGGACAATCAGGAGCTTAAATGGCACACAGGCAGAAAGTAAGAAGAGGGAGAAAAAAAAAAAACAGAGGAAAGAGTAAGGATTGCAAAAAGTTAAGGGGCCAGAAATAAGACATGATTGGAGTGGTGCAGTGCAGTGGCTGTGGAGCAGCAGTCTTCCGGGAGACGTTCTGGAGGATGCGGTGTTGTCCCATCAGCAGGCACCTCTCTGGGCTGAGGGGGGAGGTTGCTCATCTCCAGGCTGAGTTGGCCAGGATTTGTGGGACCTCCTCTTCCATCCAGGGACCACCAGTGCCACTGTCGTTGCCTCAGAAGCTGCCAAGAAAGAGGAGCGGTTGGACCACAGTGGGCTCAGGGAAGGTGAGGGTGGTGGAACAGAGGTGCATCCCTCCAGTTGTACCTCTCCACAATTCCTATGCCATTCTGGCAAAGTGTGGTTCCTCTATGGAGGCACCTGCAGTGGAGACCAAGGAGGATGCTGGGAACTTCCAAGAGAGACCCACAGGAGGGTGGCAGGGGACCCTGCAGGAAGGAAACAACTCCTCGTGGGGACTCCATTGTTAGGAAGGTAGAACTGGGGAGGAAGGGAGAGGGAGGTAAGGTGCCTGCCTGGTGCCATGGCTTGAGGACAGGGCGAATCCTCGGGATTGCCGGGCAGCTGCACAGGGAGGAGCTGGATGTCACTGTCCACCTAAGGACAAATGACCTGGCTAAGAAAGGGATTAGAGAAGTGCAGGAAGAGTTTGTGGAATTGGGGAGGGGCCTTAGTCAAGTAGCACGCACGGTAACCTTCTCGGAGGTGCTGCCCATCTATGGCATAGGAGAGGCTAGGGTGTTCCGCACCATAGGATTCAATCAGTGGTTGAAAAACTGGTGTGGAGCTCTGGGATTTGGCTTCATTGGGGACTGGGGGTCCACCTGGAGTGATGCAAGCCTATACTGGCATGATGGGCTGCATCTGTCTGGGAAGGGAACCAGGATCCTAGGTGATAGGTTTAAATGCTTCATTGGCAAGCATTTAAACTAGCCAAGGGGGGAGGCACTGGAAAGGAGCAGAGAAATCCTAGCCCCCACAAATAATCACGGTAGTAAGTGCAGCAAACACCAACATAGAGGTGTTGATAGGGAGAAGGGCAGGGGTAAATGGAGAAAGTGACAAAGGCAAGAAGGACAGGGATGGGGCAAAGGGAGGCCATCAGGAAATGGAGGGTAATGAGTACCAATGCCCGTAGTCTGGGCAACAAGCTCCCTAAACTGGTGGCCTTGATGGAAGAGGGATGCCTGGATATCGTAGCAGTCACAGAAACATGGTACACAGAGAACCATGACTGGGATGTTAACATACCAGGGTACATAACCTACAGGAGAGACAGGGAGGGGAGAAGAGGGGAGGAGTAGCTCTCTATGTAAAGGAAGGGATAAAAGCAACTGAACAAAAGAGTAAACAGGGAGGAGAGGAGGCACTGTGGGTCACCTTGGAGACTGGAAAGGGCACCACAATCCGCACAAGGGTTGTGTACAGACCCCCATGTCAGGGGAGGGAATGGACAAGGATATGATAGAAGGCATTCTTAGAATGGCAGAGAAAGGGGAGATACTGTTGATGGGAGACCTGAATATGCCAGATGTTAACTGGAGCACATTTGCTACAGCCACATCCAAGAGCAGGGCCATTCTTGATGCCCTACAGGTGGCAGGTCTCAGACAGCTAGTTTCGGAACCCACTCGTGAGGGAGCAATCTTAGACCTCGTGCTCTCAAACGGGGCAGTAAGAGGATCTCAGATCTAGAAGTGGGTTGCCATCTGGGGACAAGTGACCATCAAACAGTGTGGTTCACGTTAAACTCAGCTACAGAGTCAAGCCATACAAAAGTGAGGGTACTGGACTTTAGGAGGGCTGACTTTGGTAAGATGGGAGAGTGCCTCAGAAAAGCACTAGCAAACAGGCTAGAAGGAGGTGTGGAGCAACAATGGGGAATCATCAAAACTGCCATCACAGAGGCAACAAGCCTTTGTGTGAAGCAAATAAACAAATCTAAACGAAAGAAAAAGCCACTATGGTTCTCAAAAGAGGTGGCTGTGAAAGTCAGGAAGAAAAAGATAGCATTCCGAAGTATAAGGAAACACAGAAGGAGCAGGACAGAGAGCTGTACCAGTTAAGGCAGAAGGAAGCAGGGAGGGAAGTCAGAATAGCAAAGGCCCAAACTGAGGAAAAGATAGCCAACTCAGTTAAGAAGGGGGATAAAACCTTTTATAGGTACATCAGCGAGCGTAGAAAGACAAAGGGAGGGATAGTGAGGCTGAATAGAATGAACGGTGGGTGGGCAGAGGAGGACAGTGAAAAAGCAGGGATACTGAACAAATATTTCTGCTCAGTATTCACAAGAGAGGAGGGGGAAGTGCCTAATCCAATTAACAGAAGCACTCTTGATAGAGGGGTCGATCCCAGTCCTTTCACAGAAGAAAGGGTTCTGCAAGAACTCCTGAAACTGAAGGTGGACAAACCAATGGGTCCTGATGGAATTCACCCCAGAATTCTAAAAGAATTAAGGAGGAACTAGTGAAACCACTGGCTACTCTTTTAATAAATCATGGGAGGATGGTGTGGTACCCAAGGACTGGAGGAAGGCGGATGTGATTCCCCTTCACAAAAGTGGGACCAAGACAGAGGCAGGAAACTACAGACCTGTCAGTCTGACCTCTGTGGTAAGGAAAGTGATGGAGTCACTTCTGAAGGAAAGAATAGTTGAGTACCTAGAAGCCAGTGAAGCACAGGACCCAAGGCAGCATGGGTTCACAGCGGGAAGGTCATGTCAGATGAATCTAATAGATTTCTTTGACTGGGTGACCAAAGTAGTAGACCAGGGAGGGTCTGTGGACATGGCCTACCTAGACTTTAGCAAGGCATTTGACACAGTCCACACAAAAGATTAATAGTCAAATTAACCAGCCTGGGAGTGGGTCCCAGGGTGGTAGCCTAAGTAAAACATTGGCTGCACAACAGGACACAGAAGGTAATTGTAAATGGAGTCCACTCTGAAGAAAGAGGGGTTACTAGTGGGATACCGCAGGGTTCAGTATTGGGTCCAGTCCTTTTTAATGTCTTCATCAGTGACACTGCAGAGGGACTGGAAGGAAAAGTATGCCTTTTTGCAGATGACACAAACATCTGCAACAGGGTTGATACACAAGGAGGCGTAGAAAGGATGAAAAGGGACTTGGCAAGGTTGAAGGAATGGTTAGAAGTATAGCAGCTAGGATTCAATGCAAAGAAGTGCAAAATAATGCACCTGGGAAACAAGAACCCAGGGGAAGAATACACAATAGGTGGGGAGGTAGTAACAACAACAAAAAAGGAAAGGGACCTGGGGGTAATCATATCAGATGACCTTAAGGTTAGCAAGCAATGTGAGAAGGCAGTAGGGAGGGCTGGGGGTATACTGGGATGTATAGGGAGAGGCATCAACAGCAGAAAACAGGAAGTTGTTATCCCTCTGTACAGACAGTTGGTGAGACCCCATCTGGAGTACTGTGTCCAGTTCTGGAGACCCCATCTCCGCAAGAACATAGACAGGATAGAGGTAGTCCAGAGGAGGGCAACTAAAATGGTGCAGGGTCTGCAGGAGAAGCCGTATGAGGAGAGACTAAAGGAGCTTAATATGTATACCCTTGAGGAAAGAAGGAAGAGGGGGGACATGACAGAAACTTTTAAGTACCTCAGTGGAATCAACAAAGTCCAAGAGGGTAGCATCTTTCAGAAAAAGAGACATGCAAGAACAAGGGGACACAATTTAAAGATGGGGAGCGGTTCAGGGGCAATGTGAGGAAGTATTATTTCACAGAGAGGGTAGTGGATGCATGGAACAGCCTTCCTGAGGAGGTTGTGGGGTCTAAAACTGTGGGAGAATTCAAGAATGCATGCGACAGACATAAGGCAATTCTTGTGGGGGGTAGGAAGAAATAGGCTGTTGGTTAACTTGGATCTGCGGCCTATCCTGTAGGTAGGGAAATGGGCAGACTAGATGGGCCAAGCGGTCCTTATCTGCCGTCAAAGTCTATGTTTCTATGTTTCACTATCCCTCCCTTGGTCTTCCTTCGCTCCCTGATGTACCTATAAAAGGTTTTATCCCCCTTCTTAACTGACTTGGCTATCTTTTCCTCGGTTTGGGCCTTTGCTGTTCTGACTGCCTTCCCAGCTTCCTTTTGCTTTAACTGATACAGTTCTCTGTCCTGCTCCTTCTGTGATTCCTTGTACTTCCTGAATGCTTTTTCTCTTGAACCTTCACTGCCACTTCCTTTGAGAACCATAGTGGTTTCTTACATCATTTTGTTTTGTTTATTTGTTTCACACAAAGGCTTGCTACCTCTGTGATGGCAGTTTTTATTATTCCCCATTGTTCTTCCACCCCTCCTTTCTGCCCATTTGCTAGTGCATTTCTTAGGCACTCACCCATTTTGGCAAAGTCAGCCCTCCTAAAGTCCAGTACTTTTGCCTTTGTATGGCTTGACTCTATTGCTGTGTTTTGTTTATTGTGAACCATACTGTTCGATGGTTGCTAGTTCCCAGATGGCTACCCACTTCTACATCTGTGATCCTCTCTCCATCTCCATTTGAGAGAACCAGGTCTAAGATTGCTCCCTCTCGAGTGGGCTCCAATACTAGTTGTTTAAGGCATGCCCCCTGTAGGGCATCTAGAATAACCCCACTCTTCGAAGTGGCTGCTGCAACTGCACTCCAGTTAACATCTGGCATATTCATATCACCCATCAGCAATATCTCCCCTTTTTCTGCCATTCTAAGTATACTTTCTATCATTTCCTTGTCCATTTCCTCCCCCTGAGAAGGGAGTCTGTATACAACCCCTGTGCGGATTGTGGTGCCATTGCCTGTCTCCAAATTTACCCACAGTGCTTCTTCTCCTCCCTGTTTACCCTTTTGTTCTGTTGCTTTGATTCCTTCCCTTATGTAAAGAGCTACTCCTCCCTCCTCTTTTACCCTCCCTGTCCCTCCTGTAGATAGTGTATCCTGGTATGTTTACATCCCAGGTCATGGTTTTGTGTGTACCATGTTTCTGTGACTGCCACGATATCCAGATGTTCCTCCTCCATCAAGGCCACTAATTCAGGAAGCTTGTTACTCAGACTACGGGCATTGGTACTCATTGCTCTCCATTTTTTGATGGCTTTACCTTCTGCTGCAGCATCCCCCACTGACCTTTCTACCTCGGTCTTTTTCTCATTTAGTACCCTGTTTTGTAGGGACAGGCTGGGATTTTCCTGCTGCTTATCAGTGCTTCCCCCCTTGACTAGTTTAAAAGCTTGCCAATGAAGCATTTAAACCGATTGCTCAAAAGACTTGTTCCCTTCCTGGACAGATGCAGACCATCCTGCCAATATAGGCTGGTGTTCCTCCAGGTGGAACCCCGTCCCCAATGAAGCCAAACCCCGACCTTTTCTTACATCTGTTGCAACAGTTCTTCTGTTTCTTAGCCTAAATCTATCCTTTACAATTTCTAGTCCACAAGGTTGTCCACCTATGGGCACCCCTCCTCTTTCTTGACTATGCTATAGTGTCCTCTTTAATTTTCCTTTTCTCTCTCAGGTCCTCATACAAGGAAGTTATTGTGATGACCTCCGAGCTGATGTAAAACAACAGGCTATGTTCCTCGTTACTGGATTTAGTATGCAATAGCACTATGTCATAAAATACCTCCTTGATGTATATGCCTTATGTGTATGAAACCTGTACAAATGTTGAAAATACCACGACACTAGGTATTTTTGATAAAGGTAAAAAGTTACTAGGGAACTGTATTATAAAAACTAAGTTACTGGGCTAGAGATATTAGAACCCCCCGTTTGTGTTATTTAAAATGCGTGTAAATTACAGATTGTTTGAGAGACCCTTTGGCACCATGCATTCCTGCTTTAAGCTGAACCAGCCTAAAATTGCATGGTGATTTGCATATACATTCCATGAAGCTTTGCATCATGGGGGTATGTGTGATGTTCTGTTTCTTTGAAACTTGGCTTTATTGGCAATGTCCTTTGGGGTAACCCTTGCTTCAGTGCTTTTGCATTGAGGTTCTTTGTTTGGTTTTCCTTTTTTTGAGCTCCCCATCACCCAAACACACAAGACCAACATAGGGAATGAAATAATTTTCACTAAAGAGATCAGCAGGTGCTGTCAAGTGCAGAGGAAGGACGTGCATAGTCTGTTGCTGCAAACTGATGTACTAAAGTAGGAGTATGCCACCGCTTAAGGTTATTCCCCGTGTTTTAAATAAACATCACACAGAGATTGTGTATTGAACCTGAAGATCTGCGTCAGGTCCATCAGTTATCCCACAACCGCTCCACACACAGAAGGGTACAACCGCATTCCATGACCTCCAAACTGTGGTACAACAACATTTCAGCATGGACGGATATCAATGCTGAACAAGGTCCCACCATACACTAAGGCATAGAATTCTATACAGAACAATGCTCTACTATACATTATTATAGTGTGCTTGTTGCAGCATAGGCTAATAAGGAGCTGTTGTTAAGTGATGGAGAGAGCTAACAGGGTCACTGTCTGTTCAACAGTAAACTCCAACTTCACACCAGAAAACTGAAAGAGTACTGCTGGGACAGGGCCAATTATAGCCCCCATATATTTTTGAAACCCTCCTGTGATGTTGAGAGTAGAGAAGGAGTGTGTCTGAAGAGAAAGGGGTGAGGCTTGGTTTATTCAGTTTTGAACCAAACCAAAAGGTGGAAACCCTATGTCCAGAAAATTTTCGGGTCTGCGTAGTATTTATTGCAAGCTTGTTACTAGTTTGATCTAAATGACAGTAATGCCAACCGCAGACCAGTCCTGGATCACGAACCCAGGCCTCTAAACTAGGTCTCAAACCCACTGGGCACCTGCAGCCACTAGCCCTTGTTAACTGACAGTGTGACAGTGTCTAAACTACTACTTCACTTGCACTGCACACAGGCAGCATTGATGCGCTTTTCTCCACCAACCCCTACTGCTTCCAATCAGTTAGAGTATGGTCCCAGGATTGCCAGCAGCAACACACTGTGCTGTCAGTTTTGTGCATGTGTGCACTAAAAGTAAAGGGTGGAAAGTATAGGTTATTGACCTGTAAACCATTGTTCTACTAGTGGTATACAGTTCATATCCACACTCTTGACAGTTCTGCTGGAGACAGTGGAGTTATCAGATGTCTTCTAGCTAAGCTCCTCCCACCACTCAGGTGGTATGCACTCTGACTCTGCCCCATGACATCATGCAGAAATCTGGGTACTACCTGCTAGAGGAGGTCAGGTGGGTTGTGTGGATGTAAACTATATCCCGATTCCCACTAGTATAATTATGCTTACAGGTGAATAACTTATATTTCTAACAACATGGATACAGTACACTAGCCACACTCTGGCAGATTCGTAGATGTCCTCCAGGAGGAGGGGGTAAAATGCACACCCCTATCTGGCAAACGGAGACTGGAGGACCGAGGACCTAAAAGCAGCATCCAGAAGACTCATTATGTCAAGGCTGTAATGGTAGATGAAGGCGTGTGCTTTACTCCAAGCTGCAGCCCTGCATATCTCCGCAATGGGGATATCCATGGAAGCAGTCACTGAGGCAGCAGTTTGTCTTGTGGAATGAGACAAAAGCCCATCAGGCAACTTCCTACCAGCCAGTCTATAGCAGAAGTCGATGCAGAATGTAATCCACCTGGCAACCGTCTGAATTGCTGCTGGTCTGCCAGGCATAACTTCAGCCTATGTTACAAACAGCTGGTAAGTCCTACCCCAAACTCCAGCTGTGCATGCCTTATAATAAGAGACTGCCTTGCAGGTCCATGGTATGAAGCCTGCAATTGGCCTTTGAGATCGCGTTAGTAAAGTATACCAGCAAGTTAATCCCCTGGTTGAGGTGAAACTCCATTACGACCTCTGGGAAGAACTTCACGTGGGGCCGAAGGACAAACCTTGTCCTTGTGAATGACCAGAAAAGGAGACTCCACCAATACTGCCTGGAGCTTACTGATCCTTCTGGCTGATGTGATGGTCACCAGGAAGATGGTCTTCCATGACATCAAACATTTGTGCACAGATGCAAACGGCTTGCCCATGAGCACTGCCAACACCAGCAGTAGGTCCAACAGAAGTGGAGGTTTGTACAATGGAACGGACAAGTGGCCTTTGAAAAAGCACCCGGCCACCTTCTCTTGGGCTGTCAGCATACCAGCCCATGCCAGGTATGCAGAGTTGGCTGCAAGGTGCACCTTAAGGGTATCACTCACAGTCCTGACTGAGACCAGGACGACAGGTAGTCTAGGATGCTAACCATGGGGCAGGTGAGGGGATCAAGCTCCTTACCCTGGCACCAGATTGAGAACCTCTTCCACGTAAATGCATAGCATTTACAAGTCAGCTCCTTACGGGCCTCCACAATGTGGAGTAAGTCTTCCAAAAGGCCAAGAGCCTGGAACTCTAGCCACTCAGAAACCAGGCTAAGTAGTGCAGGGATTAAAGGTCTGGGTGTAGGACCTTTCCCTGTTGTCTGGTCAGCAGGTCGGGGTAGAAAGGCAACCTCTACGGAGGCCTGCTGCCGAGGCGGAGGCAATTGAAATACCAGAACTGTCTGGGTCACTCTGAAGCTATCAGGATCATCCATCCCTTGTCCTTCTGGGCCTTGCTCACAACCTCAGGAACCAAGGAGAAGGGAGAGAAGGTGCACAGAAGGCCTGTGGTACAGGGCCTTAGGAAGGCATCCCCCAGCAGTGTCCTGGAACGTGGGGAACAGGCATAAAACAGCCTCAGCTTTCTGTTCTCCCATGAGGCAAAAATATTCATCACAGGGGTGCCTTACCGAGAGAACATGTGGTCTACCACCTCCTGATATAGGGACTATTTGTATGATGTCTCGCTGACCTAGCCGAGATTGTACAACAGCTGACTGTTTTCTCCAACAACATAAATCACCAGGAGATCTCCCAGGCTGCACACAAGCATCCAGGTAAGAAGAGACTCCTGAAACAATGGAAAGGACTGCCTCCCACTCTGCTTGTTCATGTGGAACATAGTGATTGTGTTGTCCATCCAGACTTTTTTTTTTTTATTTATAGTTTATTAGATGTAATCAATAATACTGAAATCAGGTTACATGCATAATGTCCGCACTATCTTAAACACATGATAATAAAGAAAAACATTCAAACAGAATGTACATAATAAACCTAATAAATACAATAGTACAGGCTAAGTCCGTAAGAAAGGGTGGCAAGTCTAAAAAGATTATACACAAAAACAAAACAAAAAAAACAAAAAAAAAAACTGTTAATTATACTTCAGGGGCTGTCAATTTCAAGTTACATCTTCTAGCAAGTACAATAGTAAACCTTAGCAAGGTACTATTGAACTTAAGTAATCATCACAAACCATAAGTATAATAATAAATTAAATAAAAGCCCGTTGCCCTCAATTAAATATAAGCCCCCGTAGCCCTCACTGCTTAACTAAAATATATTAAAGATTTACAAAAACTAGAAGTGAAAAAGAGGCAGCACTCAAAACCGATGCTCCTTCCCCTAACAGCAACACAAATCAGATCTAGAATTTAATTATGTAAATCGCAATGCTAAATGCAAGTTGAATATAAGTTAATTAACCCAGTACATGATTTAGTAGGATTTGAATTAACTATTTTTTAAGCCATCTGCAAAACTAAAAAAGCCATTTTAACAGTATGTTCCCACAATCAGAAAAAGATTATATAATACCCGTGTTAATCTGGTTCAAAACAGAGAGAAAAATAATAGATAACTGCAGGTCAAAGACAATATTCCAAGTACATTCTTAACTAAGAGAAATACTTCACTTTGTCAAAAAAGCTATTACACTGTATAGCCATAAGTCAAATAAACACTGCAATGCATTAGAATAAACCCCCAATATAGGAGTAGCTATAAAGCCATACTATTAGGCTCAGAGAACATGGAGCAGTATACATAACATTTAAAATGTCCATTCAGCAATGGGAAACAAAATATAACTAGGCACAGTCATCTTAAATCCAATGTTGGGACTTGCGGTGTGAATCAAATTGCTGTTATACCACCAAGCTAAGCCAAACTTATTTGTATCTTCATGGATCAGTGTCGGGACATCAGTGTCCGAGTTAGAATCCCCCTCCTTCTCCAAAGAGGACTCAGAGTAGCAGTCTATTTTATTTGCTGACTGACAAGATTGAATAAAACAGTTAAGTTAATCCAGGTCATAAAACATATATTTAATGGTGTCCAAAATAACCCTTGCTTTGCAGGGGTAAAGCACTGAAAACTTACCCCCTAGTTTGGATAGCTCTGATCGAAACTGAAGAAAAGAAAGCTGCGCCTTCTGGTCTTCATTTGGGAACAAACATCAGGATATAGGTAAAGCTGATTCTGTCGAAAGCTCAAAGCCCCATTCAGGTGTGCTTTTTTAATAACATAGTCCTGATCAATTTCAAGTGCAAATTGGATCAATATTGTAGAGGGTTTAATGAGGGGTAGAGTGAGATGTTTGCCTTGAATACCAATTATATTGCAGAGGGTTTAATTAAATTAGGGGTAGAGTGAGATGTTTGCCTTGAATACCAATTTGTGTTGACTTAATTTTTGAAAGAATTGGGAGTCTAAACACCCTCAGCATTGGTGGAATATTGTCCTCCTTAAAACCCAAGTCTTCAACAAGGAGCTCCCTTACCAGATCCCAGGTAATTACCAGATACGTTTTTAAGTTAGGCATACCAATCAGCCACAAATTGTTACATCTAGCGGCGTTCTCCAACCCCTCGATTTTGCGAGCTTGGTTAATATTATCCTGAAGAATGGATGAAGTTAACGCTACACTCGATTTCACACTGATTAAGGTAGCTGCTTGGTCTTTCTGAATATCCACCATTACTTTTTCTAACTCCTGTATTTTTTACTGACTGGCATCACATTTGGCAGCAACTGCCTCCCAGTTTTAATCCAGCTTGGATATATGTGAAAGGAGCATGGAATGCGATTTATTAATTGCTGCCAGCAGTTGAGTCTCTCGTGGGGGGACCTCACCCCTTATTGGCTTCAGCAACTTGAGCTTTAGTTTGTTTGGGAATCTTTTCACACATATCTACTTTGTGAACGGGTCCAGGGATAACAAGTTCCACTGCAGCTGTAAGACCCATACCCCCGGAGCTACCCGAGTGTAAAGATCCTCAGAACCGATCCACAGGTCCTGTTCACTCACATTTCTCAGGATGCTGTTCTGAAGATGAAACGCTGGCCTCTTCCTTTTCTTCTCTCCATTCTCTCTCTCCAAAAGTTTTTTCCTTTCCCTTTTTTGAAAGGTTTGAGAATTCGAGAGATGAGAGATCATTTATGCTTAAAAGTTTACTGAGTTTAAATGTCAAAAGCAAGGTAATTTCAGTTTGAGTGAGCAAACAGCACAGCACTGTTCAATGCAGCCTCCCTCCATCAGCCATCTTGCCTCCCCTCCATCTGGACTTGAATGACCTGATCCCAAATGAACAAAGTAAATTCTATCAGTGTGAGACACACTACACAGAGCTCCAGAAGGTTGATGTGGTGTCAGGACTCCCAGGATGACCAGAACCCATGGGCTCTGTGGTCTCCCACATGTGCCCCCCCACCCTACCAGAAATGCGTCCATCGTAAGTGTGGCGGATGGTTCTTGGCAGACAAATGGGATTCCCTCCTCCAGATTTGGTGGTGTCAACCACACTGGATGGCACACCACATTAGCTGGGTCACCATGACTGGCTGGTCCAGGAGAACCAGGTGATGGGATTACTGCTGGCCGAACTCCCACAGTATGGTGCGCATCTTCCAGCGAGCCCAGTGGATCACGCTGGGGGAACACACCATAAACTCAGACAGCAGCAGAAAGTCCCAGGCAGGGCACAAACGCCCAACCTGAAATGATCAAGCAAAAGAGGTAAGGTCTGATTCCCAGTCCACCACAAGACAGGCCTAGGCCCACAGGGAGTTTAATTCTGCTCCAATGAACTTAATTACCTCCGAGAGTTTCAAGTTCAAGTTTCAAGTTTATTGCAGGAAAGCTCCATTGAGCAAGCTCATTCACAAGGAGGTCCTGTAAGAGGGAGAGGACCAGATGCGACTTGGCTGGGTTGACCAGAAGGCCCAAGTCCCAACAGGTCTGGAGGGCCAGGTCCCTGGAGCTTTCCACGGCCTCCTTGTACAGCCCAGCTAACAGCCAGTTGTCCAGGAAGAGATATACCCTGATGCCCTTGAGCTGCAGGAAAGCTGCCACCACTGCCGTGCACTTGGTGAACACCCCGAGTGCAGTTGAGAGGCCAAAGGACATGACCTGGAACTGACAAAGGGTCTCCTCTGCATGGAACTAAAGGTACTGACAATGGGATGGACAGACCGGGACTTGGAATAATATGTCCTGGAGGCCCAGGAACAGAACCCAAATTTCCCGCTCCAAGGATAGTATTACCTGATTCAGAGTGACCATCCGGAACTTGCACTTCCACATGACATGGATCAGATCGTGTAAGTCCAGTATGAAAAAATTACTCACCTTAGTAATGTTGTTTCTTCTAATGGAGTCTTGCTATATTATGACTATTGCAGTTTGCCCCAGCCTTAGAACTGCTCCGAAGGTGAAAGAGCCAACCTCCATGCAGAGCATGGAGTTTAGAGCGCGAGCTCGGTTCAGAAGCTCTGTCTGGCTGGTTTCAAACCGAAACCGTCAGATCTTCTGACAAAACTCACTAAGGTTCTGTGTGGAAGCTGTAACCTACACTAGCCAACTGGCTACTAATATATTAACACATTTTGCTGGTCCCAACACAAAGACTCAAGTCAGTGGACCAGAAAATTAGATAAAATAACTAAATAAACACAACACCAAACATGAAGAGGCATCAATAAATGCCAACAGAGGACTACCCACCCCATACCCCAAAGTAGGAGTTCTGAGAGGGGCAGGCTGGGGGAGGTCATAATATAGCAAGACTCCATTAGAAGAAACAACATTACTAAGGTGAGTAATTTTTCTTCAAACAACATGAAGTCTTGCTATATTATGACTATTACAGACTACAGCAGTACCTCCATGGAGGAGGGACAGAACCTACTTAGGAATAGGCTCTGAAAGCACGGCTGTGCCAAACCGAGCATCCCTCCTAGACTGAATATCCAGGAGTAATGCTTGGTGAAAGTGTGTACTGTCTTCCAAGTAGCTGCCTGACATATCTCCAAGATAGGGATGTCTCTAGCAGCAGCTAGAGATGCAGCTGTACCTCTGGTAGAGTGAGCCCTCAGGCCTGAGGGGAACCTTACCCAGCTTTTGATAGCAAAATTGGATACAAGAAACGATCCACCTGGCAATGGATCTTTTAGTGGCAGGTCTCCTTTCCCAACCTCACCATAAGTGAGAAACAGTTGGAGGAGTCAAACCTGTGACCCTTGGTACGCTCTATGTAGTAACTTAGGGCCTCTTAACATCTAAGCTGTGCAGCCTCCTCTCACCAGAGGACGAATGGTCAGTGAAGAACACTGGAAGTGAAATAGATTGGTTAAGGTGGAAATCTGAAACCACCTTAGGCAAAAACTTCCTGTTAGTCCTGAGGACCACTTTATCCCTGTGAAAGGAAATAAAGTCAGTTTTACTGATAAAGCCTGTAACTCACTTATACGCCTGGCAGAAGTGATGGCTACCAGAAATACAGTTTTCCAAGTCAAATATTTAAGCTCTGCCGAAGACAGAGGCTCAAAGGGGGGTTGCATTAGCTGAGCAATGCATACATTAAGATCCCAAGCCGGGGCAGGGTCCCTGAATGGAGGATTGGTGTGAAGCAATCCTTTAAAAACTTGGAAAATACAGGATGAGCAGAAAGAGAAGGGCTTCCCTGCTGAAATGAAGGCAGAGACAGCAGCCAAGTGAACTTTCAGGGTGGCTGGTCTCAGTCCCAAAGAATTAAGATGGACCATGTAGTCCAATACAGTGGGTAGATGAGCAGATTCTGGGGGAAACATGCTTCCCAGAACACCATATGGAAAACCTTTTCCACTTGGAGTTATAGGTAGCCGTGGTGGAAGGCTTCCTAGCAGCCTTCAGGATTTCGAGAACACTTTGAGAAAGTTGCAAATCAGCAAACTCTAACCGCTCAAGAGCCAAGCCTTGAGGTTGAGGGATTTGAAATTCGGATACCAAACTCTCCCCTGAGCACAGGTTAACAGATTGTGGTTCCTGGGGAGACACAGGGGAAGATGGACTGCTAAGGACAGAAGGAGTGGGTACCAGGGCTGTCTGGCCCAGTCTGGAGCAATCAGGATCATTTTGCAGGGCTGAGACCTGATTTTGACTAGTACTTTGAACAGGAGAGGGAAGGGGGGAAAGGCGTAAAGAAACTTCCCTTCCCAATCGAGGAGAAAGGCATCCAGGGGGACTGAGCCCAACACTGGGGGCATGCAACAAAACAGTGGAAGCTGATAATTGTCTGGGGCTGCGAAAAGATCTATCTGAGGAGTGCCCCATCTGGCAAACACTATCCCCAGTACTAGGGGATCCAGTGACCATTCGTGATGGCCCTGGGAAATCCTGCTGAGGGCATCTGCCAGGACATTGTCCTTGCCTGGGAGGTGAACTGCTATGAGGGAAGTGTTCAGGAAGTAAGCCAGAGACCACAACTTCATCGCCTCGGTGCACAAGGCCGAAGACCGAGTGCCCCCCTGTTTGTTGATGTACCACATTGTAGTGGTGGTGTCTGTTCTGACCTGTACCACCTTGTTCTGAACAGATGCAGAGAAAACCTGAAGTAATAGAAAACAGCTCTGAGTTCCAACAGATTGCTGTGGAGCAGAGATTCCTGCGGGGACCATAATCCCTGGGTGGAGAGGTCGCCCATGTGAGCTCCCCATCCCAAGAGGGATGCATCTGTAGTAAGGGTCAAGGAATGGGACAGAGGGATGAAAGGCACCCCTGTCTCAGATTGCTCTGATCCTGCCACCACTGAAGGGCCTGGATCAGGGTTCAAGTCACTGGGATTAACTTGGATAGAGGATCTCTTCTTTGAGACCAGAAAGCTCTCAAATGGAACTGAATGTCCCTCATCTGAAATCTTGCTCCTTGCACCACAGCTGTGGAGGCAGCCATGTGCCCTAGGAGCTGCAGGAAATGCCTTGCTGGTCGAGACCTGCAGAGTGAAGGAGGCGGCAGGGCCACTAAGGTCCTTACCCTTTCCAAGGGAAGGAAGGCTCTGGCCTGCTTGGTATCCAGTTCTGTGCCTATAAGGTGAGTACCTGGACAGGTTCCAAAACTGACTTTGGAAGATTGAGAAGAAATCCCAGAGAGGTAAGCAGCTGCTGGGTAACTAGCAGGTGTGACTTGACCTGGTCTGGAGACTGACCCACAATGAGCCAGTCGTCAGGTAGGGAAAAATAGCAATCCTTTGCCTTCTTAGGTGAGCGACTCACTGCCAGACACTTTGTGAACACCCTTGGGGCAGAAGTGAGGCTGAAGGGCATTGCTCTGAACTGATAATGGCCTGAGGGCAGTTCGAATCTGAGGTACTTTCGATGGGAGCTTCTGATAAGAACATGGAAGTAGGCATCTTTGAGGTCCAGAGAGGCTAGCCAGTCCCCTGGCCTTAGGGAGGGTAAAATCATTCCCAATGTCACCATTTTGAACTTTGGCTTTAAAAGGTGCTTGTTTAGATATCTTAGATCCAGGATAGGCTGCCACTATCCTGTCTTTTTTGGAGTAAGGAAGTACCTGGAGTACAGACCCTTGCCCTGGTGAAGGGAGAAACCTTTTCTACAGCTCTGAGAGCCAGGAGGTTGAGACTTCTGTTTCCAAAGCAAGAGTCTCTAAAGGGTTTGCAGGTGGAAAGATCTGGCTCTCATCTTTGGAAATTTCTTGAAGCTGAGAACAGACCCTGGCTCACTACTTCCAGGACCCACCTGTCTGAAGTTAAAGACTGCCAGTCCTGGACGAAGTGAGCCAACCTGCCCCCCTAAGTAGTGGAGAGCCAACCCTGGGCATCCCATCAGGGTGCCTGTTTGGCAGGGGCTTTAGGCTGAGAGGTGGGAGCAGGCCTGCTCAAACCCTGCCTGCCTCTCCCTCAGAAGAACCCCCTCTGTACATAGGCTGAAGAGGAGGGGGCCTGAGTCTGGTAAAAAGGCCTGTGAAAAGGCCTACCCCTACCCTTGGGGGGCTGCCTCTGAGGAGTGGCTTGCCGTTCCTTGGCTTGTGCACTCCTGTAAGTGGTTCTATATTCATCCATTTTCTTCATATAATTCTCTGTCTGCTCCCCAAACAGAGAATTTCCCACCACAGGAAAATCCATAGCCTTAGACTGGGTATCGTGTGACAAAGTAGTACACCTGAGCCAGGCCAATCTGCGAAAAGCCACAGATGTAGCCATGACTCTAGAGGATACATCGTTAGACTCCACTGCAGCATGGAATTGCACCTTAGATGCCTCAATACCAGCAAGAGCCACCTGCTCCAGCTCCCTTTGAGCTGGCCAGGGACCTGTTTGGCTAAGGCCATGACAGTATCCCATCTAGATTTCTGGTATCTTGCAACATAAGCCATATAGTTAGCTTGTCTGAGTCCCAAGGATGCTGCCATGTATTGTTTTTGGCCATGGCATCAATCTTCCTGGAATTCTTGTCAGGAGGATGTGAAGCCAGTGGAATATTAGCTTTATCACAGGCTGCAGCCTGAACTACTCCAACATGACTGCATTGCTGTGAAAGAAAGTCTGTATCAGGACCTGACAAAGTGTACCTCTTGTCCATCTTTTTATCCACAGGAGGCACAGAACTAGGAGCTTTTAAAATTTTTATTGTTTTCTAAAAGATTTATGTAAAGGGATGGACAACCTCCTGGACTCTGGGATATCCATCATCTCCACATAGTCAGGCTCCTCTTGCTCATCCAAAGCCTCCTCTAAGGGAAGCTGGAGGGTCTCAGCAACTTTTTTATAAAACAAAAAATGAGAAGGGGACTCAGAAAGCCAAGGGGGAGACTCACCTGAAGGTCTGTCTGGAGAGATGTCCGGTTCAATGGGCACATCCAGACTTTCAAAGTCACATTCACACTGATCATAATCCTCATCCCCCTCCTCTGGTTCATAGAACTCTTCTATATCATAATCCTGAACCACTGGAACCGACCGAACCGACCTTTTGCCAGACAGTGGCGGTTCGGAGGGAACCGGGGACAGGGACTGGACAATCTGTATTGCCCTGGCTATCTCAGCAGCAGTTGGAGAAGGAATTTTGGACTCCAAACCTGCTGATTTTTTAGATTTCTTTGCTGGAACTGGCTCCTCAGAGCCAGCTTTTCGTTTGCCCGAGGAAGTCTCGCCCTGGTCAGAGGGCACTCCCTCCGGTTCGGTTGGCACCGAACCGGGCTGGCCATCCGGGTCAGCGGACTTTTTGGCCTCTCGTTCCCTGAGCCTGCCCACTCTCTTGTCCAGGGTGGCTGCAGGGAAATTTTTACAAATCTGGCAGTCTGAATAGGGTGGTCAAACTCAGACAATAGACACATGTAGTGTGTGGGTCAGCCTTGGCAAAGGCTTCCCCACGAACACTACAGTGTTGAAACCCAGTGGGCCCGGTTTTTCTTTTGGGTTTCTCAGACATGATGCCAGCCTAACCAACCAACTTGCCTTTTGATGGCAGTGCCAGGCAAGACACCCTTATCGGTTCCAAACCGTGTCACGGGTCGTGGAAAAAGCCGTAATGAAATCCGTTTTTTTTAGAACCGATAAGAACCGGGAACCGCACTCTAAAAAGCCTTAAAAGGCTTTAAACTTATATTTAAATACAACTCGATCAGTTCAACCGAACCAATAATACTTTACAAGTTCCACACAGAAAAAACCCTATCTATTACTTACAATTACCAAGACAGAGCCTGAACCGATCGGTTTTGCGGTTAAAATAATGAAATCGCGGTTAAATTAAACCGAGATATAGCGCTTTAAACCGAAGAAATGAACCGAGCAACAGGAGGAATCTCCGGAGCGACTGTTCAGTGAGGCGGAGTAAAGAATCTGACGGTTTCGGTTTGAAACCAGCCAGGCAGAGTTTCTGAACCGAGCTCGCGCTCTAAACTCCATGCTCTGCATGGAGGTTGGCTCTTTCACCTCCGGAGCAGTTCTAAGGCTAGGGCAAACTGCAATAGTCATAATATAGCAAGACTTCATGTTGTTTGAAGAGGTGCCATCCCCCCCCCAATCTGTTTCATAACCAGGAAGTACCTGGATACACATCCCTAAATGGCCACGGCATCTGGAACACAGGCTATCACCCCATGCTCTAGGAGCTGAGCAATGTCGACTCTTAGGGCGGACATATCCTGCAAAACCCTGGACTACGTAGTAGCTCAGAGATGGTAAGACGGGACAGCCATGAAATCCAGAGGCAACCCTCTACCTACCATTTCCAGAACCCGTATGTCCAATGTAATGGCAGACCACTGTGGCAAGAACTGGTGCAACCTATCCCAGAACAGGAGACGGGACAGGAACTGGATGGGAAGGGGAATGACACCCCACATTATGTTACTGCGCAGTACTGGAGGGAATTATGACTGCTAGGTCCATGAAAGTCCCACCACTTCTGGCACCACCACCCCCTTTGCCAGTCTGCCAAACTTGGATTTCACATGCCAGTGCTGAAACTGCCCCTGCTGGGCTGCTGCTGAGG
This sequence comes from Neoceratodus forsteri, assembly GCA_016271365.2. Taxonomy (NCBI): domain Eukaryota; kingdom Metazoa; phylum Chordata; order Ceratodontiformes; family Ceratodontidae; genus Neoceratodus; species Neoceratodus forsteri. Next base: position 366,529,298 of record CM028130.1, read on the forward strand.
TTGTGGCTAAAAGGACCAAAACTGAAAGGCCTTCTTTTTGAGCTTTAGGCCTTCTGGTCCATCAGGAGGCAGTATAACGTAGTGGTTTAGGGCCCTGAGCTGCAAACCTGGAGACCTGGGTTTGAATCCCACAGCCCTCACTTGCATACTGTGTGACCCTGAGCAAATCACTTAACTTCCTTGTGCTCCCAGGTCACAACTGGAAAAAACTTTGGCTTAGTGTGCCTTTCCTGGTTAAACAGTTTCCCCTTTCCCCTGGGACAAAGCCACAGAATCTAGGGTGGCACTGGACTTCTCAATGTCTTTGAGATGTGCCTTTATTCCGAGGCCCAAGAGGTCAGTACCCAAGAAGGGGACACTGGACAGATTAGGCTGAGTATCGGCCAGAAAGGTGGACAGCCTCAGCCAGGCCCTACGATACGTGGCAACAGTCGTAGCCATGGCAGGGGCACAGGAGTTGCCCATGGCCAAGGCCATCTGGAGCTGGTGTTTACAGAGATTGACTCTAGTCTCTGGTGCACTTCACCGAGAGCTGTTTATCAGCTGGAAGTAGGGGGAGAAGTTCCCCTAGCACCCTTAGAAAGGAATGGCCAAAGTTCACAACCACGACCAAATAACTGACTTGACTGAGACCCAGTGACGCAGCAGCATACACCTTTTTAGCCACATGGCTAGTCTTGTACTCCTTGTCTATATGTTTGTCCACGTCCCCTTGGCCTCCCAATTTACGGAAGACAGAATCCGTAACCAAACCCTCCACAGTGGGTGGTCAGAAAACCCAGAAATGGGGTGGGGGTTGCAAAGCTAGCATCCAACAGCAATAGAAGTCTCTTTTGGGAGCTCTCAACTGCTGCAATAAATTCTCTTCTATTCTGGACTGTTTAAGTGTTCTTTTCATAGAATTACAAAATTTTGACGGCAGAAAAAGACCTTCAGGCCCACCTAGTCTGCCCTTTCCACCGGCCCCCTTCCCGTTCCCACACAGCCCCTTATGTCTGTCCCATGCAATCCTGAACTCCAACACTGTTCCAGCCCCCACCACAGCCTCCAGAAGCCTGTTCCAAGACTCCACCATCCTCTCTATGAAGAACTGTCCCCTCATGTTGCCTCTGAATCTCCCCCAGTAGTCTCAAACTATGCCCCCTAGTTACTGCACCATCCTTCTTACAGAATAGACTCCCTGCCTTAACCTTGCTGATCCTCTTGACATATTTGAACGTTTCAATCATATCCCCTCTTTCCCTTCTAGTTTCCAAGGAGTACAGCCCCAATTCCCTGCATTTCTGCTCGTATGGTTTACCCTGCATACCCTGCACTGTTTTAATCGCCCTCCTCTGAACCTCCTTCAACTTATGTCCTTACGCAGATGTGGCCTCCAGAACTGGACTCCGTACTCCAGCTGTGGCCTCACCATGGCTTTCTAGAGGGGCATCAATGCCTCACTTCATCTGCTAGTAATGCCCTGCCAAGACACAAGAGCATCCCACTTGCTTTTCCCACTGCCCTGCTGCATTGGTTGCCCACCTTGAGGTTTCTAGATACTAGTACTCCTAAATCCTTCTCCTGCTTTGTAACCCTAATATCCCCCCCCCCCGCATGTATCTTGCTTTCGGGTTCTTGTGCCCCAGGTGCATCACGGCACACTTCTGACACTGAATTTTAGCTGCCAAGTCTCTGCCCATCCTTCTAAAGTCCTCAAGTCTTGTCTCATGTCCTCCACCTCCCCTGCGGTGTCCACCGGACTGCAGATCTTTGTATCATCTGCAAAAGGCCCACCCGTCCTCTCAGTCCTTCCGCTATGTCACTAATGTAGATGTTGAAAAGGAGGGGACCCAGTACTGACCTCTGGGGTACCCCTCTCGTCACCTACCCTGTCCCCAAGTAAACCCCATTAACCACTACTCTCTGGCTTCTCTCTGCCAACCAGTTTTCTACCGACCTGGTTATTTTCTCACCCACCCCTACACTTTCCAGCTTGTTCACTAGCCTCCTGTGGGGAACGGTGTCGAAGGCCTTGCTGAAATCCAGATAGGCCACGTCCACCACCCCCAGTCGATTACCTGTGTCACCCAGTCAAAGAATTCAATTAGGTTTGTCTGGCATGACCTCCCCTTTGTAAATCCATACTGTCTATCATCTAGGAGCCCATTATCCTCAAGGTAGTCGATCACCCTCTCCTTAATGAGTGCCTCCATGACCTTCCCCACCACTGAGGTGAGGCTGACTGGGCGGTAGTTCTTTGTCATCTCCGTGCTGCCCCCTTTATGCAATGGCACCACGTTCTCCCTCCTCCAGTCTTCCGGAACCCTTCCCGAATCCAGAGACAGGTTGAACAGCCTCATCAACGGGGCTGCCAGCTCTTCCCCCAGCTCCAGGATCATCCTTGGATGCAGTCCGCCCAGCCCCATGACCTTATCCGCCTGCAATCTGCCTAATTCCTCCCTAACCCTCTCGACACCAAAAGGACTTGGGTCTATCCTTCTGTCCCACCTCCCCCTCAGCTCTGGCCCCCTGCCCTCCCCCTCCACCGTGAAAACTGAGCAGAAGTACTTGTTTAGCTCTTCTGCTTTTTCACTGTCATCTTCAATTTATGTCCCACCCTCTCCCTCTCAGCCTTGCAATCCCCTGCTTAGCCTTCCTCCTGCCTTCCACATATCTAAAAAAAATGTTGTCTCCTCTTTTGATGCGTTTTGCTGTTCTCTTCTCTGCCTTCGCCTTGGCCCTCCTTATTTCCTTCCCTACTAGCCTCCTCTTCTCCCTATAGGCTTCTCTGTCCTCTTCTTTCTGCGTTCGCTTACATTTCCTGAAAGCCCTCCTCCTGTCCCCTACTACCCTCGTCACCTCCCTTGTGAACCAGAGTGGTCTCCACCTTCTTGTGCCCTTCCTTACTCGCCTTATGCACATCTCTGCTGCTTTCTGCACCCAGTTCTTTATAAAGCCCCATAGTTCCTCCACGTCGTCTATCCTCTCCTTACCTACCATTTCCTCTCTCGCTAGCCATCTCATCCTGTCAAAGTCCACGCTCTTGAAGTCCAACACGGTTGTCATTGTGCGTCTTACCTCCCTCCCTGCTCTAACCCTGAACCTAACCATCTTGTGGTCGCTGTTGCCCAGTGCCTCTCCCATCTCCACCTCCTCCACACTCTCCCCATTTGTTAAGACCACATCCAGCCGGTTGTTGCCCCTCGTTGGATCCTTGACCAACTGCTGCAGGAATGCTCCCTGTAGCATCTCCAGAAATCCCCTGCTCCTTGCCGAGGTGGCCTCCGGGATGGACCAATCCACATCTGGGAGGTTTAGGTCCTCCACCAGAAGTGTTTCTCCTTTAAGAGCTATCCTTTTGATTGCTTGCACCATTTGCCTGTCCTCTTCTTCCCCCTGTGAAAGTGGTCTGTATACCACCCCTAGCCTTAGGGATTCCTCTGTCCCTATGTTCAGCAAGACTCACAGGAGTTCAGTCGCCCCTACCCCCTCTTGCCCCTCCATAGCCCTATCGTCTCTAATGTATAGAGCCACCTCCCCTTCCTGTCTCCCCCCGTCCTTTCTAAATATTCTGTACCCTGGGATTGTCTTCTCCCATACGTGATATTCCGTCCACCACGTCTCAGTGATTGCAACCAAGTCCAGTCCCTCATCCTGTATGATGGCTTCTAAGTCCACCATCTTGTTCGCTAGGCTCCTAGCGTTCGCTACCAGACACCTCCAGCAAAGTACCCCCTACCCAGAGGTGTGTCAGAACCCAATATGTTACTCTTATGCCAGGGGGAGGCTTAAAGCCTCCCATCTCTTCTGTTATCCGGAGTGGCTTTAATCCTACCCCCCCCCATTTAGTTTAAATTATATGTTTTTTTCTATGTACTCCCCCAATCTGCACTTCAGTACACTTGCACCTCCCCTGTTTAGGTGCAGTCTGTCTGGGGCAGGCTCTCGTCCTCATATGCGGCTCCCCAGGTCCCCTACTAGCCCAAACTCCATCTGTCCACACCATCTGGCTAACCATTCATTAAACTCTTTGTTCCTTAGCTTCTTTTCTGTGCTAGCTCTCGACACTGGTAATACCTCTGAAAAGGCTATGGATTGGAAGCACAGGCTGTAGCAAAACCTTGCTAATGCCTTAAATCTTGTCTGTACTTCCATCAGACTGTTCCCTGCCAAGTCGTTTGTCCCCAGGTGGAAAAGAAAGAGTGATTTCCAGTCCTGTTACTGACCCCATGAGGGAATATGGTGTATCACCTCCAATGCTGTCATACTTGGCAAGCATTCCACCCAGACTGCACTATCTCTCCCCCCCCACTTGATACCTTTGATAGAGTCCTCTCTAATGACGGCTCTACCCCTGTCTCCCCACTGACTGGTCTGCATTACAGACCCTCTTCTCAGAGTTACTGGTTTCATTTTTACTTCCCGACCCCCCCCCATCCACCCTTCCTGACTCCTCTTCATGTCCCCATACCCCATTTTTCTCGGCTGCTTCTCCCTCTCTCATCCTCTCGGCTCGTGTTTTCCCTGCTCTCATGCCTGCACCCCCATGTATTGTTTCCTCCCCTTTATTCCCTTTTTCAATCACCTCCCTGTTATCAGATACCCTCATTGAACATGTAGTCTCATTTGTCTCTTGTCATGGTATGTTCCCCAAGGCCAGTGCTACCATGAGTCTCCAGCATTCCTCCGAGCTCCCTCTCCTTCCTCCTCCTTCCTCAGCTCCCCCTCCCTATCCTTCAGCTCTTCCTCGGTCACCTGATCCTTCATCCCAAGCTTCTCCTCCCCCATCCTGTCTTCCTCGCTGGATTAACATCTTTATCTATCACCCTTCCTCTATACTCCCCCGCCTTTGCCAGTCTTGGTACTCTTACACCTTTCCCCCTCCTCTCTGCCATCCAAGATCTCCTTCAAGCCTGAAGGCTCGCATGGTTTCTAACAATTCTAAGTGTGACTGTGGCCTTCCCTTCCCCTTTCCACTTTGTTCCACTCCTACTCCCTAGGCCCTCTGTTACTGTCCAGCAATATTACTTCACTCCTCTTCCCCCCCTGTCATCTATTTCCTTCTCCCCCTTCCCTCATCCCTAACAATGCTACTCTCAAGCTGCTCCTTTGCCCCCCCTTACCTTGACAAAGTACAGTTATATAAGAATTCACCGTAACAGTAGATCTTCAAGAGGAACTTTTGCACCACGCTACCCCACAAGGACTATGCTATCAGACAGTAGGACCCCATGGAAAAAACTTAGCTAGCAGTACCCAGCGGGGACCGCCCTTGTCGCGGGACCGCCTCTGACATCCGCCAATGGAATAAAGGAGGCGGTTCCCAGTCGCACCTCAGTTCTCCAGCCGGAGACCCAGCTAAATCAGGAAATGGAGAACCGAGGCAAAGTGGATAACCCCGCCGAAGGGAAGGAAGAAAGAAAGAAGACCAGGGGGAAAGGAGGGTGGGGAAAAAAGCGCCTGCTGCAAGAGCTCCTCTTGATGATCTACTGTTACGGTAAGTTCTTTTGTAACTGTACTATCTTACTTTGAGTTGGAGCTCTTGCAGCAGGCTACACCATAAGGATTGAATACCAAGAAGTACTAACTGGACCCAGGTCAGAAAGGGAGGCAGTAAAGGGAAGGTAGCGGGATCCTTCAGGAAACAAGACCCTGAAGTACCGCCAAACCAAACTCATCTCTCAGACGGTAAGCAATGTCCAGGTTATAGTGCTTCACAAAGGTATGCACTGAGCCCCAGGTAGCTGCCGCGCAAAATGTCTGCTGCAAAAACATTGCAAAGTGACGCAGAGGAAGTGGAGACATTCCTGGTGGCATGACCCTTGACCGAGCCCGGTAAGGGTTTGTGGTATTTGTTGTGGCAGAAGGTAATGCAGTTTACCAGCCATCTGAACATAGTCCACTTTGCTACAGGAGCCCCCAAAGTTCTCGAGGCAAAGGAAACAAAAAGCTGGTCAGACTTACGGAAATTTCGGGTGCGGTCTATATAGTACTGAAGCACCTTATGTACATCCAGAGTATGAAAAAGGGCCTCCCTGTGAACAAAATACTCCATATAATAAACAGGCAGATTGATGTCCTGATTAAAAGTAAACTGGGACACTACTTTAGGCAGAAATGTAGGATTAGTCCTCAAGGACACCCTGTCCTTGTGGAAAACTAAATACGTCTCCTTAGACATAAGGGCCTGAAGCTTGGAAATCCTCTGGGCAGAAGTAACAGCAACTAAAAATGCTTTCCACGACAGAAAGCACAGTTCACAATCCATGGCTGGCTCGAAGGGAGGCAACATAAGCTTTTCTAACAGAAATAAAAGATCCCATGGAGGGACAGGATCCTGAATGGGAGGCTTGAGATGCAGCATACCCCTTACGAACATTTGGGCCAGATCCAACTGGGCAATATATTTGCCATCTACTGGTGCATGGTAGGCTGAAATCGCAGAGAGGTGCACCTTAATAGAAGAATAATGGAGGCCCACATCTGAAAGAGAGAGGAGGTACTCAAGGACAGTATTCACAGGACACAGGAATGGGTCCAGTCCCCGGTTAGTGGCCCACAGGCTAAACCACTTCCACTTCATGGCGTAAGTGGCCCGAGTGAATGGTTTTCTGGCTGCCACTAGGACCTCGACCACTCTTGGAGAGACTCCAAAGCGGGACATGGATACGTCTGCGGGAGCCACGCATGCAGATGTAGGGACCGGAGGTCTGGATGAAAAAATTACTTACCTTAGTAATTGTACTTCTTCTAATGGAGTCTTCGGCCAAGGTGTTTTGGACTCCTGGAACATGGACTGCGGTGAGCACCCTCATGGCCTCCCGACAGAGAGGACAACAGTGAGTCCACCCCCTTGTTTGATGATATAAAAAATGACTGACATATTGTCTGTCAATCAACAGGGGGCCCGGACAGAGGTCCAGTTTAAACACTTGCAGAGTATATAGAACAGCCTTCATTTCTAGGACACCAATGTGGAGGGATAGTTCTAGCAGCGACCACATCCCATGTGTCTGCCGATCTTGAAAATGTGCCCCCCATCCCAGGCCCAAGGCATCAGCTGTCAGAACCTGAGAAAGCAGATCTCTTCGAAAGGGGGTTCCAAGCTCCAGATTCTGGGGTGAGAGCCACCACAAGAGAGTTTGGACCACAGCTCTGGAGCTCAGGACCAGCTGGTCGAGATTATCTTCACTTTGAACCCATTGCACTCTGAGGGTCCACCATGCAACCCTCAAAAAAAGGCATGGCGAGGGAACTGTCACTATGGCAGCCGCCATGTGACCTAACAGCTGAAGCACCATCCGAGCTGGGACCTGGTTAGAGACCGATACCTTGTGGGCCAATGACTGAAGGCGCGCTGCCCTGTCTGGCAGGGGGAAAGCCTTCCCTTGCCTCGTGTCCAGAATTGCCCCCATGTAATGTAGACATTGACATGGCCATGGGGAGACTTGGGCATGTTCAGAATAATCCCTAGGGAGCTGAACAAGCGGAAGGTATCCTCCATAGTGTCCAGAAGCCGATCCTTTGTGGCTGCTGACAGGAGCCAATCGTTCAGGTAGGGGTAAACGAAGTGCCCCTGCCTCCTGAGACATGCTGCCAGCACCGCTGGGCACTTCATGAACACTCGTGGCACAGAGGAAAGGCCGAATGGCAAGGCCCGAAGGAAAAAATTACTCACCTTAGTTATTGCGTTTCTTCTAATGGAGTTTTGCTGTATTCTGACATATACAGTTAGCCCCAGCACTTGAACTGCTCCGGAGAGGATAGAGTTAAATTCTATGCAGGGCATAGAACATTGAGCTCGAGCTCAGTTCAAACCTCTGTCTGCTGCACTCTGAAGTGTAACCGTCAGATTCTTATGAGCTAATACTAACTAACTAACACCACTATGTGGAAATTGTAAAAGTTTTACTAGCCAAATGGCAAACAAATATTTTGGAATCCCCAAAAGACTGAATTCGAGAAATCCCAAACAAAAACTAGGTAGTGAACAACTAATGACTAACAAAACAAAAGACAAAACCCACTCCCCCTCTCTAAAAAGAGGAGTGCCCAAATGCACCCCTGGGGTGCAACACTGCTCCTGCCAGCCCACTTTCCAAAAGCCAGGTTCTGACAGGGGAGGCAGAGAGGGAGGTCAGAATACAGCAAGACTCCATTAGAAGAAACACAATTACTAAGGTGAGTAATTTTTTCTTCAAACAACATGAAATCTTGCTGTATTCTGACATATGCAGACTACCAAGCAGTACCTACAAGGAGGAGGGTATCAAACCTATTTTGGGAATAGGCTCTGCAGTACTGCTGTGGCAAACCTAGCATCACTCCTAGCCTGGATATCCAGAGAGTAATGCTTGGTGAATGTATGGACTGTTTTCCAGGTGGCTGCTTTGCATATCTCTAGTAAGGGAATATGCCTGGCAGCAGCCAGGGAAGCTGCTGTACCTCTAGTCGAATGAGCTCTCAGGCCTGAGGGTGGTATACAAGAGATGATCCACCTGGCAACAGTCCTCTTAGTGGCAGGCTTGCCCTTCCCCACTTCCCCATAAGTGAGTAACAAATGGAGGGAGTCAAACCTGAGTGCCTTAGTACGCTCAATGTAGTAGCTAAGGGCCCTTTTAACATCTAAACTCTGTAATCTTCTCTCTCCTAAAGAAGACTGATCAGTGAAGAAAACAGGGAGAGACATGGATTGGTTCAAATGAAAATCTGAAACTACTGTAGGTAAGAACCTCCTACTGGTTCTAAGGACCACCTTAGCTCTATGGAATGAGACAAAAATCAGGCTCCACTGACAAAGCTTACAATTCACTGATACGTCTGGCAGAGGTAATAGCTACCAGGAACATAGTTTTCCAAGTCAAGTACCTAAGGTCTGCTGAAGACAGAGGCTCAAAAGGGGTTTGCATAAAATGAGCAATGCAAATATTAAGGTCCCAAACAGGAGTAGGATCCCTAAAGCGGGGACTGGTATGAAGCAATCCCTTGAAAAACTTACAAAAAAACAGGATGAGATCTATTGCACTTAGAGAGACCAGTTATCTCAGTTCCAGCTGTGCTAGAGGAAATAGAGAAATTTTCCAGAGTGTCCTATTATAAGATAAATAGAATAAAAACAAAGGTAATGCCACTGAACTATAGGGTGAATAAGGAGGAGTTATCCAAGTTGGGCCTGGTCTGGGAAACAAAATCTGTTGATTATTTAGGAATTAAGATCTTCAGGGATCTGAGGTCCATTATGCGAAATAATATTGATAAAATAATTAAAACAATAGTTTTAGACCTGGAAAGATGGCGACTACTCCCTTTTTCCCTTTGGGGTAGGCTAGGTATAATTAAAATGAATCTGTTCCTGAGGATCTTATATCCGTTAGGAATGTTGGGTGTATACCTGCCAAAAAGGTGGTTTTCCAGGCTGCAAAGTACTTTAAACTCCTTTTTGTGGAAAAAAAAAAAGAGTGTCCGAAGGTCTTATCTTAATCTGACCACACCGAAACTAAGGGGAGGACTGGCGGCCCCTTCCTTTTTCTGTATTACCTGGCGCAGCACATTAACAAACTTTCCTTCTGGCACAGGGAGTTAGACCAGGCTGCATATTACCTGCTATGGCTTACTATAGAAAGATATTTGGCAACCCAAGTAAAGTGCTCATTATCGGCCCTTTTATTCGTTTCCCCAACTTACACTCCTAAATTACTCAGAAATAATCCGATGGGCTGGTCTTTGAAGGCTTTGCACCAGGCTCAAAAGCACTTTGTTTTGAATTGGTCACAGTCAGTTGAACAGCCAATCTTTAATAACCCACATTTTAAGATTGGTGGTGCTCCAATACCATCCATTTTTTGGCCTCGGCTGAGTGACTGTAAAGTCTCGGATGTATGGAGGAGCGGGACACCGGTGGCCTTCGGGCAGCTGCAACTGACTATGGGTGCCGAGATAAGGAAACCTTAAAATACCTCCAAGTTTGTAAGACCCTTGCTTTGCTCTTTGGTGACCCCACTAGCGGTAATGGAGGACAGAAATTTTAACACGCTACACAGGCTGCCTCTCAACACCATGCAGTGTCCAACATATATAAAATTTTGCAGGACTGGGACCACAATTTGCCGTCAGGGATCTGCCCTTATTGGGTGAGAGAGCTTGATATCCCTGAAGATGCTAGTGTCTGGAAAAAACTCTGGTTATCAACATATAAATTTACTAAACAAGACAGACTTAGGTCAGTACATTTCAACATAATGCATAACATATATCTGACACCAGATAAGCTCTTTAGATATGGGACACTTTCTGCTGCAACATGTAGCAAATGTAAAAGTGATACTGGTTCGTTGTTTCACATGCTGTGGCAGTGTCCTCGTATAAAGACATTCTGGCAGTCCATCAGCATGAATATGGACCCTATCCTTGGCTTAAGTGAATTATTTACACCGCAAGTATGTATAATAAATTACTTTCCAATTGACACCCCTAAAAACAGGAGAGCGTACATGACACTCATCGCTGCAACAGCTAAACTTGTAATCATGAGACACTGGGTAGAGGAGAAACCTCCTACGCTGTTGGAATGGTACAGGGAATGTGTCTTGGCACTGCAACTGGAAAGGCATATTGCATTTATGAGAAATGGGGTGCAGGCTTTACCGTTATGGGGTGGACTAGAGGCTATTCTGACATCTTGAAACCTAAGTAATATGGGTATGTGCTTATTTTACTTTAATTTTATTTGATGGGTGATTGTGTGTAGTCTGGGGAGTGGGTGGGGAGAGGGGTTGTATTGGTTTTATGGAATTGTCAATGTTATTCCCTGTTGATGAACCTGTGTATCCCTTTTTTTTTCATTGTGTGCCTAGATTTAAGAAAGTTCGCTTTAAATTAAAAAAATAAATAAATAAATAAATAAACAGGATGAGATGCCAGTGAGGAGGACTTTCCCACTGACAGAAAAACAGAAACAGCTGACAAGTGTACCTTGAGGGTAGCTGGTCTGAGGCCTAGGACATTAAGATAAACCATGTAGTCCAGAACTGTAGACAAGTCAGCAGTATATGGGGTTATATGCTTCTTGGAACACCAAATGCTGAATCTTTTCCATTTGGAATTATAGGTTTTTCTGGTGGAGGGTTTTCTAGAGGCTTTGAGAATGTCCAGAACCCCTTGAGAGAGAGAGAGAGAGAGAGATGCAGACCTGCATATTCTAACTCTTCAAGAGCCATGCCTTGAGATTGAGAGACCGCAGGTTGGGATACCAGATTCTCCCCTGAGAGGAGGCTATCAGGTTGTGACTCCTGGGAAGAGATAGGTGAAGATGGACTGCTAGGGACAGCAACAGGGGATACCAAGGCTGCCTGACCCAATCTGGAGCAATCAGGATCACCTTGCAAGATTGTGCTCTTATCTTGACCAGAACCTTGAACAGAAGAGGAAAAGGAGGGAAGGCATACAGAAATTTCCCTTCCCAATCCAGAATCAGAGCATCCAGGGGGACTGAGCCCAAGACTGGGGGTCTGCAACAAAACAGAGGAAGTTGGTGATTGTCTGGGGCTGCAAAGAGATCTATCTCTGGAGTGCCCCACCTTGAAAAAATCACTTTTAACACTAGGGGATCCAGGGACCATTCGTGATGGCCCTGGGAGATCCTGCTCAAAGCATCTGCTAGCAACTGTCCTTTCCTGGGAGGTGAACTGCCACCAGAGAGGTCTGTAGAGAATAAGCCAGGGACCATAATTTCATGGCTTCTCTGCACAGGGCCATAGACCGAGTGCCTCACTGCTTGTTGATATACCACATGGTGGTGGTGTTGTCTGTCCTGACCTGAACCACCCTGTTCTGTACTGATTGTGAGAAGGCTTGCAGGGCCAGGTAAACTGCCCTGAGCTCCAGAAGACTGATGTGGAGAAGGGACTCCTGAGTGGACCACACTCCCTGGGCTATGAGAGTCCCCAGGTGAGCTCCCCACCCCAGGAGAGATGCATCTGTGGTTAGAACCACAGAGTGAGACTGAGTGATGAATGGGACCCCTTGCCTGAGACTGTCCTGATCCTGCCACCACTGAAGAGCCTGGATCAGGGTCTGAGTCACTGGAATAAGTTTGGTTAGAGGATCTTTTTTCTGAGACCAAAAGGCCCTCAGGTGAAACTGAATGTCCCTCATCTGAAATCTGACCCCTTGGACCACTGCAGTGGAAGCTACCATGTTGCCCAGAAGCTGGAGGAAGTGCCTTGCTGGTCGAGAAACCAGAAGGTGGAAGGAAGAAGCCAACTCTATTATGGCCCTTACCCTTACCAAGGAGAAATGCTCTTGCTTTGACAGTGTCCAGTTCTACCCCATGAAGGTCAAAAGTTGCACTGGCTCGAGAACTGAATTGGGGAGATTGAGAAGGAAACCTAGAGAAGTGAGCACTTGCTGAGTCACTTTCAAATCTGACTTGACTTGATCTGAAGACTGACCCACTGTGAGCCAGTCGTCCAGGTATGGGAATACGGAGATATTTTTTCTCCTTAGGAATGCCACTACTACTGCTAGCCATTTTGTGAACACCCTTGGAGCTGATGTTAGGCCGAAGGGCATTGCTCTGAACTGGTAATGGCCTGAAGGCAGTTCGAACCCGAGGTACTTTCTGGGGGAGCACCTGTTGGGAATGTGAAAGTAGGCATCCTTTAGGTCCAGGTAGGCTAGCCAGTTCCCTGGCCTTAGAGAGGGAAGAATTATTCCGAGAGTCACCATTTTGAACTTTGGCTTTAACAGATGTTTGTTCAGGTATCTTAAGTCTAGGATGGGCCGCCACTCCCCTATTTTTTTTCGGGGTAAGAAGTACCTGGAGTACAGACCTTTGCCCCTGTGGATTGTAGGAACTCACTCTATTGCCCTTAAGGCCAGTAGGGATGAAACCTCTGCCTCTAGGGCAACGGTTTCGGAGATGTTTGCAGGTGGAAAAGATCTGGCTCTCAGCTTTGGGAATTTTTTGAAGCCGAGAGCCAGTCCCTGGCTTACTACCTCCAAGATCCACTTGTCTGAGGTAACAGACTTCCAGCCCTGGAAGTAGTAAGCCAGCCTGCCTCCTACAGGAATGGGGGAGTCGACCCAGGCTGACACATCAGGGTATCTGCTTGGCAGAAGCCTTAGGCTGAGAGATGGATGCAGCCCTGCTCATCCCCCTTCTGCCTCTCCCTCTGAGGAACACCCTCTGGAAAAAAGGAGAGGAGGCCTGTGCTTGGTAGAAAGGCCTATGAAAAGGCCTGCCCCTGCCCCTAGCTTGCTGCCTTTGAGGAGTTGCCTGCCTTTCCTTGGCCTGTGCACTCCTGTAGGTGGTCCTGTACTCATCCATCTTCTTCATATAATTCTCCGTCTGCTCCCCAAACAGAGAATTATTAACTACAGGAAAATCCATAGCCTTAGCCTGGGTATCCTGAGATAGACTAGTACACCTGAGCCAAGCTAGTCTCCAAAGAGCCACAGGTGTAGCCATGACTCTAGATGATACATCATTGGAGTCTACAGCAGCATGAAATTGTATCTTCGATGCCTCAATCCCATCAGCAGCCACCTCCTCTAGCTCCTTGGCAAGCTGGGGGGTGGCCTGCTTAGCCAGTTCCAGTACAGTGTCCCACCTGGACTTCTGGTGCCTGGCTGTATAGGCCATGTAATTAGCCTGCCAGAGTCCCAAGGAAGATGCCATGTACTGGTTCTTTGCCATGGCATCCAACTTCCTGGAGTCTTTATCTGGGGGTTGTGAAGCCAAGGGAATGTTAGCCTTATCACAGGCTGTAGCCTGCATGACCCCAACATGGCTGCACTGCTGGTACAAGTACTCCGTACTTGAGCCTGACAGCATGTACCTCTTGTCCATCCATCTGTCCACAGGAGGTACTGAATTTGGAGTTTCTAACAACTTTTGTGTCTGTTTCCCAAAAGACTTTTGAAGGGGAATAGACAACCTTTTGGACTCTGGGATGTCCATCATCTCCACATAGTCAGGCTCCTCTTGTTCCTCAACAGCTTCCTCCATAGGGAGCTGGAGGGTTTCTGCCACTTTCCTGCAGAACATAAAGTAGAAAGGGGACTCAGAAAGCCTAGGAGTGGAAACACCAGAAGGACTGTCTGGGTAGATGTCCGGTTCTATGGGCTCATCCAGACCTTCTATTCCATCATCATCATCATCCCCCTCCAGGTCCGGTTCATAAAAATCTTCAGGGGTATAATCTTGAACCGAAGGAACCGACCAAACCGAACGCCTGCCAGAAGGCGCTGGATTGGTTGGAACTGAACGAAGCGATTCCACTACGCAAATCGCTCTGGTAATTTCCTCGGCGGACAGATGATGCAGTTCTGGATCCGATCTGGATGATTTTTCTTTTCTTTTTCTTTTTGACGGACCCGATCCCTCGGAATCGGTTCTCCTTTTGCCCGAAGTAGTCTCGCCCTGGTTAGAGGGCACTCCTTCTGGTTCAGTAGGAACCGAAATGGGCTGGCTATCCGGGTCAGTGGACTTCTCAGCCTCCTTTTCCCTAAGCCTGCCCAATCTTTTTTCCAGGGTGGCTTTAGGGAAGTTCTTGCAAATTTGGCAGTCTGACTCGAGGTGGTAAAACCCCAGACAATAAACACAAGTGGTGTGGGGATCAGCCTTAGCAAAGGCCTCCCCACACACACACACTGCACTGTTGAAACCCAATGGGCCCGGTTTTTCTTTTGGGTTTCTCAGACGTAGCCATCCTTAAATCAGAAAACTTACTCTTTACTCGGCTTCAGCCTGGCAAGACCCCCTTATCGGTTTCTAACCATGTCATGAGTATTTGAAAAAAACATAAAAACACGTTTTTTTGTTTTTTTTTTAAACTGACAAGGACCGGTACCACACACAAAATTCAAGGAAAAAAAACAATAACACATGTTCTACACAGCAACCGGTTCAGCTGAACCGGCTGAAATATCAAGTTTACAATTTCCACAAGTTTTTCCAAATCTAGTCCACTACCTACGTACTTACTGTACCACAGAAAGGGATCTGAACCGAAGAAATAAAGAATTTATAGGTAAAACCGCCGACTTGAACTGACCGAGAACCGTGAGCAGAGGAGAAATCTCCAGAGCGAATGTTCAGTTAGGCGGAGTAAAGAATCTGACGGTTACACTTCAAAGTGCAGCAGACAGAGGTCTGAACCAAGCTCAAGCTCAACGTTCTATGCCCTGTATAGAATTTTTTTTTTTTTTGAAATTACTATTTTTTCTCCTTCCTGCCTGCCATCCGCGACCCTTCAGGAGCCTCAAGGCAGACATCCCTCTGCCTTCCACCCTGCCCGTATGACCCCACAGGAACCCCATAGAGCTTCGGTTTACCCCCCGAACGGGGATGGGGCAGAGCCCCCTTACCCCAACAATCAGATTTCGTCGGTCCGGGGGCCATCGGGCGGGCGGAGGCACATCGAGGGCACGTCTCCGGAGGCTCCATCTTCCCGGCGATGGCAGGCGTTTTTCCACTTTCTCCCACCCCCCTACAGCGTAGAGGACTCCCTGACGTCAAGGCGCAGAGTGCTGACGTCACGCTGTATGTCGGCAGCCCTTCCCCTTAACATTGGGGGCTTGCAGTACTCCGAGCCTCCGCTCACAGTCAGACAAGTGTTCGGACTATAGCCTGACCCTCCCCGGAGTAGGCGAGCTGTCGTGGGACGCTCAAGCCTAACTCCCCCCGGCCAGCCCACCAGGCCCTGTATAGAATTTAACTCTATCCTCTCCGGAGCAGTTCAAGTGCTGGGGCTAACTGCATATGTCAGAATACAGCAAGACTTTATGTTGTTTGAACTGGAAATGCCTTCCCTGAAAGGTAAACCTCAGGATCCTCCAGTGGGCTGGGAGCACCAGGATGTGGAAGCAGGCATCCTGCATGTCTAGGGAATAAAGCCAGTCCCCTTGATGCACCATTGGGAGGATGCCTGGCAGAGTAACCATCCTGAACCTCCTATACTCTATATAATTGTTCAGGAGGCTCAGATCCAGGATCGTGCGCAGATCCCCTGTCTTCTTGGGAACCAAGAAGAAGCGGGAGTAAAAGCCCTTCCCCATTGCGGTGCTGGAACAGGTTCTATGGCCTTCTTGGTCTAGGACTGGACCTCCTCCCCAATGAGCGTAGCACGGGAGGAGGAGTAAGTGGATAGGATAGGGGGATTGTCCGGGGAATCTGGAGGAATTCCAACGCATGACCTCGCTCTATCAATTGGAGCACCCACGCATCTGTTGTGATGGTGGACCACCCTTCGAGGCAGAACGAGAACCACCCCCCTACTACCTCCCCCAGGGATACTGGTGGTGGTGGGGGTCGGGCAATGAGTCAGGAATTGGATCCTGAGGTGGGCAAGGAGACCTGGGAGGGCTTGGTGTTCCGAGGTCCCAGTGCGCTTCCAGGTTGAAAGGCAGCTTTACGATGAAAGTTGCCTCTTTGCTGCTGTCCCTTGGGCTTCTGTGCCCCCTGGTGAAGAAAATGCCTTCATCTCCCTAGGGTTTGGTCAGATCTGTGCATCTGGTGTACAGACTGAACGGCTTTGCCCAAATCTTGAAGGTTCAGGATCATTTTCTCAATATCTGGACCAAAAAGAACAGACATCCAGGATAGCATCCTGGAGGTCCTGCTGGAAACCTGATACTCAAAGCCAAGCGTACGTCCTCATGCAGACTCCGGTGGCGGCCACCCTGGCTGCCATATTGGCTGAGTCATAAGAAGATCTCAGTACATTCTTACCCATGTCAAGACGGGACTGTGGAATATCCAACAGTTCCGACTTGTAGGCTGAGTCAGGCTGTTTCTGCACCATCTCAACAGCCTTGTTCAAGAGGGACTTCTGGTATTGCACCATGTGTGCCACAAACTTCAGTGAACATATAGTGTAGGTGGCTGGTGAGTACACTTTACGTCCAAATTGATCCAGGCGCTTGGATTCTTTATCCCTTGGTTGGGAGCTCATATGACGAGGTTGTTTCGTCCTGCCATGGGCAGCCGAAAGAACCACAGAGTCTGCCTTAGGCTATTCCCCCCAAGAATGGTTCACTGGTGGGGGTACGATACATCCTCTCCGCTTTCTTGGGAATAGCTGAGTCTGTTGAAAGGTGTCTCCAAGCCGAACTGGTGACATCTTGAAAGGGTGCCACCAAGGGGGTACCACTAAGAGCTTGGGTTCGTGCATCCCTAAAAAATGAGCAAGCCTTTTCCTCTCCGGATCCAAATTCTGTGTCCCCCACTGATTCAAGAATTGAATATGACGCATAACGTCTAGAAAAGTGGGGATGTCTGGAGGAGACCGGGGCAAATCCCCACAAAGATCTGGGTGCGGGGTAGGAGAGGAGAAACCCCGAGGACCTGGATGAGCCCAAAGAGCCTGTGTCAGAGGATCCTGAGTTGGAGGCCCTCAAAAGCGAGCGTCGGTACCGACTCCCACAGTACCTGGAGGACGATCTAGACGAATATCTGTGTCTGTGTCATCTAGGGACCCGCCGTCTGGCGAGAGCGAGGGGTTCGTCGGGTCTGGCGATGGTTCCCTGGGAGAAGAAGGTGGAGTCCGTGGCAGCCTGCCGGGGCGGGTTTCGGTGTGGTACCAAGGAGTTCCTTCGGGCTAATATCCCCTTTGACTGTATCCCACAACACAAGGAACTGAATAAATCTTTGATGTTAGCTACAGACACCATGGCTGGTGCCGAGGTGCCTGGCATCTGAGGAGGTTCGACAGGCACCTTGGTCGTCGGACCTGATGGTTGGTCAGGGGCTGACGGATGCTTGGGCGACTTGGGCTTATCTAGTGCTTGTCCCACCGGCATTGGAGGGGCAGACGTCATCTACTGGTTGGTCTGGCGCCTGGTTACCTGAAGCCTGAGAGTCTGGCGTAGGAGGCGGCAACTCCTTGGCCGGCAGCTGCCCCCTTCGCAGGAGCTTGGAGGAGCAGGCAGCTGGGGTGTAGACTTCTGGGACACTGAGGGTGAGGACGCCGAGGACGAAGGGGTCGAGTGCCAGGAGTCTGGCATCCGGTGCTTGGGGAAGCAGAGATCCGAATGACAGTCCTGCTCCTGGCACCTCTTCCTGTCGTTGGTCCCTGTAGGACAGTCCGATGAAGATGAGGACGCCTTAGCCTTGTGAGCGGCAGTGCCATGTTTGTCGACTGCTGCCTGACTGGCTAGATCCCCTGGCTTAGACCTGGAGGAATGGATGTATGGCTTAAGACTCAGGAAGGGGGCCAAAGGCCCTTGCCCCAATGATCCTCTGCCTGACGTCCTCACCAGGGCCGGAGATTTCAAAGCCAATAACCCGGAGGGAGCTTGGGTTACCGGGAAGGGGGGCTGAGTCCAACCTCCCACAGAAGTGGGGACTCGCGCTGGCCGTCTTCCAGTGTGGAGACCTGGAGCAGGAATCCGATCAGGTCCTGTCCTTATCATGTTGTTTCCCATTGGACTTATTCTCTTTCTCCTTGTGAGAAGTCCCCGACTCGTGAGAAGAGGAGGAACCTAGGCCTGACTGGGTCCTTTGCATGGCGGCCAACTGTTGCTCCAGAACATAACTCTTCAGTGTTTTCAGACGGTGGATGCGGGTGCAGCAGTTGAAGCCGCGCCACTGCGGTCAAGACTCAAGAGTCGTGGGTAGGCCCCAGACAGAAGAGGCAGGCCAAACGACCATCCCTGGCCAGCATTTGCTTTCCACATGCACACTTGGACTTCCATCACTGAGAGGTGGAGGACGGCGAAGACATGCAACGATGAGATACTGAATGAATACTTTTGCTCAGTGTTCACAAAAGAAGAAGAGGAGGAGTTACCTAAACCAAACAATAGAAGCACTTTGGGTAGTGGGGTTGATGCCAGTCCATTTACAGAAGAAAGAGTCCTGAAAGAACTCCTAAAACTCAAGGTGGACAAAGCAATGGGGCCTGACAGGATTCACCCTAGAATCCTAAAAGAACTAAGGGAGGACCTAGTGACACCAATGACCACACTTTTTAACAAATCATGGGAGGATGGGGTGGTACCTGAGGACTGGAGGAGGGCAGATGTGATTCCCCTTCACAAAAGTGGGAGCAAGGCAGAAGCAGGAAACTACAGACCTGTTAGTTTGACCTCAGTGGTGGGGAAAATGGTAGAATCACTTCTGAAAAAAAGAATTGTTCAGTACCTAGAGGCCAGTGGGGCACAGGACCCAAAGCAGCATGGATTCACAACAGGAAAGTGATGTCAGACGAATCTACTCAATTTCTTTGACTGGGTGACCAAAGTAATAGACCAGGGAGGGGCTGTGGATATGGCCTACCAAGACTTTAGCAAGGCATTTTGACACAGTCCCGCACAACAGAGTAATAATCATGGTAGCCTGGGTAGCAAACTGGCTGCACAACAGGACACAGAAGGTAATAGTGAATGGAACACATTCTGAAGAAAGGGGGGGTTACTAGTGGAGTACCTCAGGGCTCAGTACTGGGTCCAGTCCTCTTTAACGTCTTTATAGGTGACATTGCAGAGGGTCTGGAAGGAAAGGTATGCCTCTTTGCAGATGACACAAAGATCTGTAACAGAGTTGATACATAAGGGGGGGTAGAAAGGATGAGAAGGGACTTGGCAAGGTTGGAGGAATGGTCAGACATATGTTAACTTAGATTCAATGCAAAGAAGTGCAAAGTAATGCACCTGGGAAATAAAAATCCAGGAGATGAGTACACAATAGCAGGGGAGGTACTAACAATAATAATGGAAAGGGGATCTGGGTGTAGTCATATCAGATGACCTAAAGGTGGGAAGTCAGTAAGGAGAGCCAGGGGGATACTGGGATGCATAGGGAGGGGCATCACAAGTAGAAAAAGGGAAGGGGTTATCCCTCTGTACAGATAGTTGGCGAGACCCCATCTGAAGTACTGCGTTCAGTTTTGGAGACCTCATCTATGCAAGGACATAGACAGGATGGAAGCAGCCCAGAGGAGGGCAACTAAACTGGTGCAAGGTCTACATCAGAAACCATATGAAGAGAGACTGACAGAGCTTAATATGTATACCCTTGATGAAAGGAGGGCCAGGGAGGACATGATAGAAACTTTTAAGTACCTCAAGGGAATCAACAAAGTCCAGGAGGGTAGCATCTTTCAGAAAAAGAGATGTGTAAGAACAAGGGGGCACAATTTAAAGTTAGAGGGGGGACGGCTCAGGGGTAATGTGAGGAAATTTCTTTTTAACGGAGAGAGTGGTGGACGCATGGAACCGCCTTCCTGGAGAGGTTGTGGGGTCTAAAACAGTGGGGGAATTCAAACATGCACGGAACAGACATAAGGCAATTATAGTGGGGGGTTGCAGGAAGTAGGCTGTTGGTTAACTAGAATCTGCAGCTTATCCAACAGGTAGGGAAATGGGCAGACTGGGTGGGCCAAGTGGTCCTTATCTGCTGTCAAAGTCTATGTTTTCTATGAGCGGTTGAAAATCACTTTGAAAAGAAAACAAATCTACGATAAACATGGCAGTTGACTGGCAGAAGGAGGCGTCTGTGGAGCTAAAGTGCACAGGTCGAGGGCGGGAAAAGAACTGAGGTGTGGCTGGGGACCGCCCCTTTTATACCACTGGCAGACATCAGAGGCAGTCCAACGTCAGAGGGCGTTCCCCACTGGGTACTGCTAGCTAAGTTTTTTCCATGGGGACCTAGTGCTGGCGGCATAGTCCTTATGGTGTAGCCTGCAGCAAGAGCTCCAACTCGAAGTAAGACCACTTTATATGGTGCCCCAGTCACTTCTGCCTGTCCCTGTACTACCTCCTTATAATATAGTATTCTTATCCAGATAATGCATGGTGAATATATTAAATGTACTGGGCTTGGAAATTTGGGGGTTGCCCTGTGTGCCACCAGCTGGGAAGAGCTCCAACTCGAAGTAAGATCACTTTATCTGGTGCCCCAGTTACTTCTGCCTGTCCCTGTACTACCTCCTTATAGTACAGTATTCTTATCCAGATAATGCATAGTGAATATATTGAATGTACTGGGCTTGGAAATTTAGGGGTTGCCCAGTGTGCCACCAGCTGGCAAAGCTCCGAGAGGAAGTGGAAGGAGTTCGAAGACAGCTAGGAGAGTGGAAAAGGAGGGGGCACGGGGTTGCCTACAAAAATACACCGGATGCTGAAACCTCGGGCACAAGGGGAGGAAATGAAGGTACTCTAGGGGAGCAGGGGCATCCTGGCAGGAGGAGCCCAGAATGCAGGAATGCCCATAAAACCAGGCAAGGAGAGGGGGATGTCAAGGAGGACCCGAGGGATAGAACTAGAAGGGGCCCAAGGATAGCAGGGGGGAGTGGGGACCCCAGATCAGGACTCTGCAAGAAGGCACAGACTGGGGCTGCAAGGGTGGGACCTGGAACTCCTGTGCAGGAACAGCAAAGACAGGGCGATGAGGAAAATGTGCGGGAACAAGCTAGGCAGGAAGCAGGACCGCTGGGGACGGGGTCTTCGACGGGTAGGGAAATGGAGCAGGGCCCAGAAATGAAGCTCAGAGTACAAGGAACATAGAAACATAGACTTTGACAGCAGATAAGGACCGCTTGGCCCATCTAGTCTGCCCATTTCCCTACCTACAGGATAGGCCGCAGATCCTAGTTAACCAACAGCCTATTTCTTCCTACCCCCCACAAGAATTGCCTTATGTCTGTCCCATGCATTCTTGAAATCTCTGCCAGTTTTAGACCCCACAACCTCCTCAGGAAGGCTGTTCCATGCATCCCTACCTCTCTGTGAAATAATACTTCCTCACATTGCCCTGAACCGCCCCATCTTTAAATTGTGTCCCTTGTTCTTGCATGTCTCTTTTTCTGAAAGATGCTACCCTCTTGGACTTTGTTGATTCCACTGAGGTACTTAAAAGTTTCTATCATGTCCCCCTCTCCTTCTTTCCTCAGGGGTATACATATTAAGCTCCTTTAGTCTCTCCTCATACGGCTTTCTTGCAGACCCTGCACCATTTTAGTTGCCCTCCTCTGGACTGCCTCTATCCTGTCTATGTCTCATGGAGATGGGGTCTCCAGAATTGGACGAGTACTCCAGATGGGGTCTCACCAACTGTCTGTACAGAGAGATAATAACTTCCTGTTTTCTGCTGCTGATGCCTCTCCCTATGCATCCCAGTATACCCCAGCCCTCCCTACTGCCGTCTCACATTGCTTGCTAACCTTGAGGTCATCTGATCACGATTACCCCCAGGTCCCTTTCCTTTTTGTTGTTGTTACTACCTCCCCCATTGTGTATTCTTCCCTGGGTTCTTGTTTCCAGTGCATTATTTTGCACTTCTTTGCATTGAGTCCAAGCTGCCATACTTCTGACCATTCCTCCAACCTTGCCAAGTCCCTTCTCATCCTTTCCACGCCTCCTTGTGTATCAACCCTGTTGCAGATCTTTGTGTCATCTGCAAAGAGGCATACTTTTCCTTCCAGTCCCTCTGCAATGTCACTTATGAAGACATTAAAAAGGACTGGACCCAATACTGAACCCTTTGGTACCCCACTAGTAACCCCTCTTTCTTCAGAGTGGACTCCATTTACAATTACCTTCTGTGTCCTGTTGTCCAGCCAGTGTTTTACCCAGGCTACCATCCTGGGACCCACTCCCAGGCTGGTTAATTTGACTATTAATCTTTGTGGGACTGTGTCAAATGCCTTATAAAGTCTAGGTAGGCCATGTCCACAGCCCTCCCTGGTCTACTACTTTGGTCACCCAGTCAAAGAAATCTATTAGATTCTGCCTGACATGACCTTCCTGCTGTGAACCCATGCTGCCTTGGGTCCTGTGCCCCACTGGCCTCTAGGTACTCAACTATTCTTTCCTTCAGAAGTGACTCCATCACTTTCCCTACCACATAGGTCAAACTCACAGGTCTGTAGTTTCCTGCCTCTGTCTTGGTCCCACTTTTGTGAAGGGGAATCACATCCACCTTCCTCCAGTCCTTGGGTACCACACCATCCTCCCATGATTTATTAAAACGAGTAGCCAGTGGTTTCACTAGTTCCCCCCTTAATTTTTTAGGAATTCTGGGGTGAATTCCATCAGGCCCCATTGCTTTGTCCACCTTCAGTTTTAGGAGTTCTTGCAAGAACCTTTCTTCTGTGAAAGGACTGGGATCGACTTCCTATCAAGAGTGCTTCTGTTAATGGATTAGGCACTTCTCCTCCTCTTTTGTGAATACTGAGCAGAAATATTCGCTCACCATCCCTGCTTTTTCACTGTCCCCTCTGCCCACCCACGTTCATTCTATTCAGCCTCACTATCCCTCCCTTTGTCTTTCTACGCTTGCTGATGTACCTATAAAAGGTTTTATCCCCTTTCTTAACCGAGTTGGCTATCTTTTCCTCAGTTTGGGCCTTTGCTATTCTGACTTCCCTCCCTGCTTCCTTCTGCCTTAACTGGTAAAGCTCTCTATCCTGCTCCTTCTGTGTTTTGGGGGGAGTGATCAAATGGAGCAAGGCACAAGGGTGGATGGCACCATAGAAGAGCCAGAAAACCGGGATTTGGGACAGGGAGATGAGCAGGATGAGGAAAGGAAGTATCGTGAAGATTCAGCAGAAGAGGAAAAGAGAGGCACAAAGGAACCAGGAAACCCAGAAAGGGGCACAGGGAAGTGAGCAGGGGCCGGATGGGGCTCAGGCAGTTTCGGGCGGGGGGGGGAGATAGCAAGGGAAAGGATGGGGAAAAATTGGGAAAGAGGAGGAGAACAGCAGCAGTGAGGGGTGCCCAGGAGGAAAAAGGGGATAGAGTTTTAATAGTGGGGGACTCTATTATAAAAGGAGTTACATGGGGAAAAAGGGAAGAGAGAGGGGAGAAAATATGGGTTGAGTGTCTGCCAGGTATGATGGCAGCCAAACTCATGCATTAGATCCCCACGAGAGGGAGGGATAGAGATGAGAAAACTCATCTGATCTTCCACCTAGGCACAAACGACCTTGCAAGGAGCAGCGTGATGGAGGTGCAGGCTAGGTTTATGGCACTAGCTAGGTTCTGCAGCAGCTTGGACTTTAAATCCCTGTCCTTCTCTGTGGTCCTGCCAGTACCTAGGGCCAGCACGGAGGTGAGGCAAAGTATAGAGGAGTTCAACAGATGGCTTCCAGGTTGGTGTGCCCAGAAGGGGTATGGTGATATAGGAGATTGGGGTTCAACATGGAGCGACAACAGTCTCTATGCCCCGGATAGGCTGCACCTAAACAGGGAGGGGAAAGCAGTGCTTAAATGGAAACTGGACGATGATGCTGACAGAAGCTGCCATTTAAACTAAACGGGGGGGGCAGAGGAAGCCCTGTTGATGAGGCAAGAGGCGGGGGGGGGCAAAAAGTCCTACCCAAACAGCCAGAGGGTAAGGGGGCAAATATATTGGACAGGAAGAAAGAGGGGGGCAGAGGGTCATGTGTGCAAACGCTGGAAGTCTGGGGAGAAAGATCCCATATCTAACAACAAAAATGGCTGAGGAGGGCCTTGACATTGTGCGGGTAATGGAAACATGGTGCCACCAGGAACAGGGATGGGAAATGGAGATACCAGGGTACAAATTGTTCAGGAGGGACAGGGTGGAAAAGAAAAAATTACTCACCTTAGTAATTATATTTTTTCTAATGGAGTCTTGCTGTATTCTGACAAGTGCAGTGATTCCCAACCTTTGAACTGCCCCCGA
Source organism: Neoceratodus forsteri (assembly GCA_016271365.2). Classification (NCBI taxonomy): domain Eukaryota; kingdom Metazoa; phylum Chordata; order Ceratodontiformes; family Ceratodontidae; genus Neoceratodus; species Neoceratodus forsteri. The sequence goes on from CM028130.1 coordinate 366,553,929, forward strand.
GAACTAAGAGCTAACTTTCCATGCAGGGCATGGAACGCTGAGCTTGAGCTCAGTCTCTGTCTGGAGTGTTTTGAACTTAAACCGTCAGATTCTTACGAGCCCAACTAAACTAAAAATTCTATGTGGAAACTGTAAAAATTCTACTAGCCAACTGGCTGAAAAAAGTATTGTGTGTATAGAAATATATTATAGTGGTATGGTAGTGCCACAATAGTTAGGGTTGAGTACCCCATTTAAGGTTAAAGTTTGAAATTTTGTAGCTTAATAACTTTGCCACTCTGTGACGGATGTGCCTGAAATTTGGCATGCATGGAGCGGTACCATAGATCTCTAGATCTGTCAAGTTTTGTAACTGTCGGATATACAGTTGTGGAGCTATAAAGCACAATAGAAAGTCATACTTATGCATTCTTTGCTCACACCTACAGGTCGCACGGTTTATGCGACCAGTTCGAAAACTTCAGGGAACATGCGGCCAGGGTCCCCGATGTGCCTTTCAAAGATTTCGTGAAAAAATATTAAAAGGTTCAAAAGTTATTAAAAAAACAAGTTTCCAATTATAGTCAATGGGAAAAGTTAACAAAAATCTTGACAGCGTCCAAATGCAATTTTTAGTGTCTAAATGACCCTGTAGTGTCAGGAAAGAAGCCAAGATTTAAGTATACTTTCATGATTTTATTTTATAAAGCTGATTTCCGCAACACTACTTTGCTACACTATGCCCAAACGAATAGGAAATCTTTGCCACCCTGCTGCAAAAGAACAGTTTGGTCTTTTTGGCTGACATTTGGAGAGAAGACAGCCAAGATCCCACAGATGTGCCTTTTGGTGGTTTAGTGACAAAATATTACAGGGCTGCAAAGTTTCGGTACTCCACAGTTGACAATTTTTCCCATAGGATAACATTACGGCATTCGCCACGCCTTTCAGGGCCCGTATCTTGGAAGCGCTTCGAGATACAGATTTTTTGTTGAAAAATTGCTTACCCCCTGCAAAACTAGCCAGCAAAGTCAAAAATTATATGAAATTTTAATTTTTTTTTCTACGTCGTACTGTTTCTGAGATATAAGCAATTTGGTATTCCAAGTGTTCATTTTCTGCTCTGAGGCCCATTATTATCCATACATTCTTTGTATTCACTGTGTTTCTCTATGTAGTTTTTGGGGGAAAAAGGCTGAAATATAGAAGCTGACGGCAGAAAAGGACCGCAAAGCCCATCCAGTCTGCTCATTTCTTTTTCCACCTTATAAATGTGCCATCGGCCTTTACTCTGTCAATGGCCTATCTATTCATACTCATCAGTATTGCTCCCTTATGCCTATCCCATGACTGTTTGAAGCCCTGCACTGTATTCGTATCCACCACTTCCTGAGGTAGGCTGTTCCATGCATCCACCACCCTTTCTGTGAAAAAAGAACTTCCTCACATTACCCCTTAATCAGCCTCCCTCTAATCTCATGCTGTGTCCTCTAGTCCTGCTATTTTTCTTATATTGAAACATGTTAGACTCGTTGACCTTGTTAATGCCCTTAAGGTGTTTATGTTGAGCTCCGTTAATCTGTCCTCATATGTTTTCTGATGCAGACTGCACCATTTTGGTTGCCCTTCTCTGGACTGCCTCAATTTGGTTAATGTCCTTGTGAAGGTGTGGCCTCCAGTATTGCACGCAGTACTCCAGATGGGGCCTAACCAGTGTCTTGTAAAGAAGGATTATTACCTCCCTCTTCTGACTTGTGATACCCCTACTAATACACCGCAACATCCCTCTAGACTTACCTACTGCTTTAGTGGTCTGCTTGGATGATTTCAGGTCATCGGTGATGATGATGCCCAAGTCTCTCGCTTCTCTTGTGAATGCCAACAACTCCCTTCCCTGCCTATAGGTGGCTTCAGGGTTTCTCTTCTCTATGTGCATGATCTTGCACTTTGCATTAAACCCCAGTTGCCACTTTTCCGTCCATTTTGACAGTTTATCCAGATCTCTTCTTATTCTGCCCACCCCATCTGGATCATCAACTTTGTTGCAGATCTTTGTGTCATTTGCAAACAGACAAACCTTACCCTCCAGTCCATCTGCAATGTCACTGATGAAGATATTGAAGAGGACTGGCCCCAGGACTGATCCCTGAGGTACCCCACTTGTGGCTTGCATCTCTTCTGACTGTATACCGTTTACCACCACTCTCTGTTTCAAACAACATGAAGTCTTACGGTATTCTGACAGATGCAGTGATCCCCAACCTTTAAACTGCCCTGGAGAACAAAGAGTTAACTTTCTATGCAGAGCATAGAATGCTGAGCTTGAGCTCGGTTGGAGTCTCTGTCTGGTGTGTCTCAAACTCAAACCGTCAGATTCTTTACTCCGCCTCACTGAACAGTCGCTCCGGAGATTTCTCCTTCAGCTCGGTTCGAAAGTCAGTTAAAGTTTCAGTTTTCGTCAGTTTTTAAACCGAAAAAGTTATCCGCATAGTCGGTTCAGTCTCTTCCTGTGATGCCGTGAGTACTAGATAGGAATTGTCCTGTTTTTCTGTGTGGAACTTGTAAAAGTGCGGGTCGGTTCGGCTGAACCGGCCATTTGATAGTGAAATCTTGTGTTTTGTGTTTCTACTTAGTGTGTGGTTACCGGTCCTTAGTGGTTCTAAAAAAGACGTGTTTTATTACGTTTTTTTCCAAAACCCGTGACACGGTTAGGAACCGATAAGGGAGTCTTGCCTGGCGGTTGCCATAAAAAGGGTAAGTTGGTTAGGTTGGCCATGTCTGAGAAACCCAAGAAAAAAAACCAGGCCACTGGGTTTCAACACTGCAGTGAGTGTGGGGAGGTCTTTGCCAAGGCTGATCCCCACACCACCTGTGTTTACTGTCTGGGGTTTGACCACCTCAATTCAGACTGCCAAACATGTAAAAATTTTCCCAAATCTACCCTTGAGAAGAGATTAGATAGACTCAGGGAAAAGGAGGCCATGAAGTCTGCTGACCCGAATGGCCAGCCCGGTTCGGTTCCGACTGAACCAGAAGGAGTGCCCTCTGACCAGGGCGATACTTCTTCAGGCAAAAAGGAAATCCCAAACTGCCTGACAATTATCAACCGATTGCCATTCTCCCAACCCTTAGCAAGCTCCTTGAAAAGGTAGTGGCTGAGCAGCTTTCGGAATATATCCACTCTCGTGAACTTCTGTCCCCAGCCCAGCACGGCTTTCGTAAGGGACACAGCACCACCACAGCCTTAATCTCGGTTACATCAAGTATCCGGACAGCCATGGACCAGGGCAAACTCTCTGGTGCAATATTTATCGACCTGTCCAAAGCCTTTGACCTCGTTGACCACAAACTGCTTGGTGCACAGTTGTGGTCACTTGGCCTTTCCCCCCATGCCATGAAATGGATAATGGGTTATCTACATGGCAGAAAGCAGCGTACCTGCTTCAACAAAGTCCTCTCCGAGCCCCTACCGGTGACCTCTGGAGTGCCTCAAGGCTCGGTACTGGGTCCCCTCCTCTTCATCAATCAACTACCCATGGTTACTACCAGCTGTAGCACCACCATGTATGCAGATGATCTGGTAATCCTGGCTCACTCCCAGAATGCCACTACCCTAAACCAGAACCTGACCGATGACTTTAACAGGGTATTGTCAGGGTTATTAGTCACAGCTGGTCCTGAACCTGAAAAAAGACACAAGCTATGCTCTTTGGCTCAATGGCTAAAATCAAAGCTTCATCGGCCTGCTTACCGTCACCAGCGCAGATGGATCCTCACTACCCATAGTGAGCTCCATCAAATACCTGGGGTAACACTTGACCCCCAACTTGACATGGGTAATCATATCCTTAACATCTGCGGGTGACAAACTGCAAACTGGGTCTGGCCTATAGGGCCAAGTATAACCTTACACCGGCAGCCAGGCTTGCCCTAGCGAAGGGTGTGCTCCTTCCCTCCCTCAGCTATGGGCTGCACCTATTTGCCTCTCTCCAAAGACACATCTCACCCGGTGGTACACTGCTTACAATAACATTTGTTGTTTTGCCTTGGCTGCCCCCGACTCACCCACCGTTGTGAGCTATATGAGAAACTCTGCTGGCTCTCACCAGCTAGATACCTTGATTTTGGTTTGGGATGCCTCTCTGGGAAAGTGATCAGAACTAGCACCCCCCAGGGACTGGCCCGGCTTCTGCCTAAACTGAATCCCACCCCTTACCAACTTAGGTCTCTCACATCAGGGATGCTCAAAGTCCCTCCTACCCGGACCCTCATGGGGGATCAGGACTTTGCCATAAGTGCGCCCAGACTCTAGAATTCGCTGCCTGTGGATATCCGAGCTGCCCCCTCCTATCTGAGTTTTCGAAATTCCCTGTGAGGTTTCCTAAAACTAACATCAGAGTGTGACTGCCCCAAACCTCCCTAGAGTAAAGTGTCAAATTGTTTTGTCTGAACCTCCCCAGGGTGTCTCCATTGAATTCCTGGAGATATTTTCCCCACTGTATCAATGACTTCTGACTACTCCTGCCTAAAAAGCCTTGGGCATTTTTACACTCATTATTGCTCCACGGTCATAGACTAACCATGACATATTGCACCTTGGTCACTTGGTAGAAACTTGTACTACCAAGTGTTTCTGTTTCTGTCTAACATGTGCATATTTAGAAAAATGTGATGAGCTGTATATACCTGTCCGCGATCCAACTAGCCTAGGGGGTGTACATGACAATGTTATAAGTTATATTATGACCAATCCAGTCCTTGAGCTATGCTTCACTTCTATGTATGATGACCTGTATATATCTGTCAGTTGAACTAGCTAGTCTAGAGTGTATAATCTGAAATGTGCTTACTACTGTATGTTTCCCCAGCGTTAAATGATGTATTTCCCACGTTTGTTTACTGTGACAAAAAACTGTACTCTCTTTGCCATGTCTCCTTGACTTTTGTTCCTCATGTTGCATTCTCCTGGGTCGTTCCTGAAAATAGGCATAATACCTGTCTAGTGTACTTACCCGGTAAACAAAAGCTAAATAAATAAATAAAAGGAAAGACGATTCCGAGGGATTGGTTCCGACAAAAAGAAAATGCAAAGATAAATCATCCTGTTCGGATGCAGAGGTTCATGTTCCGACTGCCGAGGAGATAGCTAGAGCAATTCAGATTGTGGAATTGCTCCGCCCGGTTCCTACCGATCTGGCACCTTCTGGCAGGGGTTCGGTTCAGTTGGTTCCCCCAGTTCAAGATTATACCCTCGGACGATTTTTATGAACCAGAGTGTGAAGAGGAAGGGGAATTTGAGGATGATGATGGTGAAAGTGAGGGTCTGGCTGTGCCTGTGGAACCAGACATCTCCCCAGACAGACCTTCAGGTGTTTCCCCTCCTAGGCTTTCTGAGTCCCCTTCTCATTTTATGTTCTACAGAAAGGTGGCTGAAACCCTCCAGCTTCCTATGGAGGAGGCTGTGGAGGATCAAGAGGAGCCTGATTACGTAGAAATGATGGACATCCCAGAATCCAGGAGACTGTCTATTCCCCTCCACAAATCCTTTGGGAAACAGACACAAAAAATCCTAAAGTCTCCTAACACTATACCTCCTGTGGATAGAAGAATGGACAAGAGGTATACAATTTCAGGCTCAGACACGGAGTTCTTATACCAGCAATGCAGCCATGTTGGGGTAGTGCAGGCTGCCGCCTGTGACAAGGCAAATATTCCCTTGGTTTCACACACCCCAGACAAGGACTCCAGGAAGACTGATGCCATGGCAAAGAAACAGTACATGGCATCTTCCTTGGGACTCAAGCAGGCGAATTATATGGCCTATACAGCCAAGTACCAGAAGTCCAGGTGGGACACTGTACTGGCTAAACAGGCCTCCCCCAGCTAGCCAAGGAGCTGGAGGTGGTGGCTGCAGATGGGATTGAGGCATCAAAAGTTCAGTTTCATGCTGCTGTGGACTCTAATGATGTGTCATCAAGAGTCACGGCTACATCTGTGGCTCTTCGGAGAATGGCTTGGCTCAGATGTACTAGCCTCTTGCAGGATACCCAGGCTAAGGCCATGGATTTTCCTGTAGTGGGTAATTCTCTGTTTGGGAAGCAGACAGAGAACTACATGAAGGAAATGGATGAGTACAGGACCACTTACAGGAGTGCAGCAGTCTAGGGGCAGAGGCAGGCCTTTTCAAAAGCCTTTTCACCAAGCACAGGCCTCTTCTTCCTTTTCGCAGAGGGGGTTCTTCAGAGGGAGAGGCAGAAGGGGGATGAGCAGTGCTGCATCCACTCCTTAGCCTAAAGCTCCTGCCAAGCAGACACCCTGATGGGCCTGCCTGGGTCGACTCTCCTATTCCAGCAGGGGGCAGGCTGGCTTACTTTGTCCAGGACTGGATGTCTATTACATCAGACAAGTGGGTCCTGGAAGTAGTAAGCCAGGGACTGGTTCTCAGCTTCAGAAAATTCCCAAAGATGAGAGCCAGATCTTTTCCACCTGCAAATCTCTCGGAAACCCTTGCCCTAGAGGCAGAGGTTTCTTCTCTTTTAGCCTTAAGAGCCACAGAGAGAGTACCTACTCTACACTGGGGCAAAGGACTGTACTCCAGGTACTTCCTGACCCCAAAAAAGACAGGGGCATGGTGACCCATCCTAGACCTAAGATATCTAAACAAACATCTTTTAAAACCAAAGTTCAAGATGGTAAGTCTGGGAATAATCCTTCCCTCTCTAAGGCCAGAGGACTGGTTAGCCTCCCTGGACCTCAAAGATGCCTACTTTCACATTCCCATCAGGTGCTCCCACAGAAAGTACCTCAGATTCGAGTTGCCCTCAGGCCACTATCAGTTCAGAGCAATGCCCTTTGGCCTAACCTCAGCCCCAAGGGTTTTCACAAAGTGCCTGGCAGTAGTAGTTGCCTTTCTAATAAGTCAAACGATTCCATTTTTTCATATCTGGACGATTGGCTAACAGTGGGCCAGTCTCCAGACCAAGTCAAGTCTCACCTGCAAGTGACCCAGCAAGTGCTCACTTCTCTAGGATTTCTTCTCAATCTTCCCAAGTCAGTTCTCGAACCAGTCCAGCTTCGTACCTTTATAGGGACAGAACTGGACACACTCAGAGCAAGAGCCTTTCTTCCTCTAGAAAGGGCAAGGGCTCTGATGGAACTAGCCTCTTCCTTTAGCCTTCGGGTATCTCGACCAGCAAGGCATTTCCTCCAGCTCTTAAGCCACATGGCAGCTTCAACAGCAGTGGTCCAAAGGGCAAGATTCCAGATGAGGGATATTCAGTTCCACCCGAGAGCTTTTTGGTCTCAGAGGAAGGATTCCCTTATCAAACTGATCCCAGTAACTCTGACCTTGATCCAAGCCCTCCAATGGTGGCAGGATCAGGACAATTTAAGACAAGGTGTTCCTTTTGCTACTCAGCCTTGTTCAGTGGTCCTTACCATGGATGCTTCTCTTCTGGGCTGGGGAGCCCATCTGGGGTCCCTCACTGCACAGGGACTGTGGTCCCCCAAGAATCCCTTCTCCATACCTATCTCCTAGAGCTCAGGGCAGTTTTTCTGTCCCTAAAAGCTTTCTCTCAGTCAGTACAGAACAAGGTGGTTCAGGTCAGAACAGACAACACCACCACCATGTGGAACATCAACAAGCAGGGAGGCACTCAGTTCACGGCCTTGTGCATGGAAGCCATGAAGTTGTGGTCCCTGGCTTATTCCCTGCAAACCTCTCTGGTAGCAGTTCACCTTCCAGGGAAGGACAATGTGCTTGCAGATGCACTGAGCAGGATCTCTCAGGGCCATCACGAATGGTCCCTGAACCCTCAGGTGTTGAAAGTGATTTTTTCAAGGTGGGGCACTCCAGAGATAGATCTCTTTGCAGCCCCAGACAATCACCAACTCCCTTTCTTTTGTTGCAGACCTCTAGTCTTGGGCTCAGTCCCCCTGGATGCCCTGATTCTGAATTGGGAAGGGAAGTTTCTGTATGCCTCCCCCCCTTCCCACTCCTGTTCAAAGTTTTAGTCAAAATAAGGTCTCAACCTTGCAAAGTGATTCTGAATGCTCCAGATTGGGCCAGACAGCCCTGGTATCCCCTGTTGCTGTCCACAGCAGTCCATCTTGCCCTGTATCTACCCAGGAATTACAACCTGTTAACATCCTCTCAGGGGAGGATTTGGTACCCCAATCTTCGTCTCTCAATCTCAAGGCATGGCTCTTGAAGAGTTAAGAGTTTGCAGATCTGCATCTTTCTCAGGGGGTTCTGGATATTATTTATTTGTATTTTATTATTTAGTTTTTGTTGACCGGGTAAGTGCACTAGACAAATCCTGCCTATTTTCAGGCACGACCCGGGGGAGGGGGATACAGATGAATACCAACTGACCTTGAACCAGATTAAGCTGTTGGTGGTATTTTTAGTGAATGAGGAAAATTTGGCTAGGACACCAGGGAAATTCCCCTACTCTGTGGAGGCAGAGGGCGCTGTGTGGCTGGTGGACGCCTGCTCAGTGGCGTCCTGGAGCTTTGCAATACAGGACGTATGGAAGGCCAAGGAGCGGGTCTCCTTGGCTCCTGCAACCGGAGGAATGAGAATTTTGGAAGAGGAGGCAAAGGAAGTGGAACAGTTGTGGCTCTAAATGTGGCAACAGGAGCACATCTCTTACGGAGGACTAGGTTCCTCAGTAGTTGTGCAGCATCCCAGTTTGGATATGGAAACAGCTGAACCACTAGAGGTTTTGCATCGGCAGGCTGAGGAAGCGGAACGCAGCTATCGGGCTGCGAGGTTGCGTCTTTTGGTGGCACAAGGTGGTCGGGAGGAATTAGCGGTTATACAGGAAGAAGATCACCGGATGGCAGACGGAGCAATGTAGGCGCAAGTGGTCATGAAAGAGCGGAGGGAGAGGGAGAGTCAGCAGGTCCCTGTCGGTGGTGTGGGCTTCACCAACGCTCAAGACGACGCTTTGGTACCGAGCACAGGGCTTGAACAGGAACAAAAGGCAATTTCTGGGGAGACGACATGGTTCCACGACGGACAGTTCAAGGTAAAGACTCTATTACCTTTCAGCAGCTTGGATTACTGACTGAGACTTTTAGGTTTGGGTCCTCATTAGGAGACCCAAATAACTCTTTCACTGAAGGGGAGAATAGTAGTGGTAAACTGGATCTCTCACTAGATAAGTCTTCAGATGGTCAAGACTGTTTAACTATGGGGAAAGATCCAGAAGACTGGGTGGCAACGCCTTGCAAGCTGCAGGTTGGGTCAAGAGCCTCCAGGGAAGGGGTGGGATGTGCGAATTTTAGTGAGGATCTTGTTCCAGAGAATCCTGATAAGTTGCTGTATTCCCCTGCCCCGTCAGTCCCCTCTTTGAATAGTATGGCTACTCCTTTTATACCCCAGGACGCCCTCCCTGTAGCCACCATAGAGTTACCACAGCATGAAGACCCTCATCCATTGTTGCAGGTATTATGACCAAGAAACAGATGGTGCATTGGAACAGGATTTACTGCAGGATAAAGTATGGCATGGAAAAGTAACGAACATTTATTTCGGTATTACTGGGCCATTGATGGAGCCTGCAGCAAGAAGGAATGCAGTTAGGTTAAAATTTAGGGGTAATGATGATGAAATTCGGACAAGGAAATTTGTGGGTCGTGTGTTACTGAAAATAGCAGAAGTTCTTTGCATATGAGATTTATGCTTTAATACATGTTCTGGGATGTGATTTTTGATGTTAGTTTTACACATCCATGGGTTTGGAAAAGGTTTGGAAGCAATACGTATGATGAAACTTTCCCTTGTGGAAACCTTTTTACGTATACCTCTACTAAACCATTGACTAAGAAGATTACAGTTCTTTTCAGAATGAGGGGGTAAATGTTGCAGATATTACGTACTGGTTACGGCAACATTGTACTGTTAAAGGCTTTCCTGAACCCATTTTGGACGAAGAACAGTTATGGACAGGGGGATGGACTTATCTGCTGGTATTACACTTGGTTAATGGTCAGACTAGCCATCTACCAAACTGTTTTTTTTTTAGGTAGAGATAGAGGGGTGGTTTTTTACCTTGGTCAGCCACGAGCATGTTTTAAATGTGGTGATGTGGGGCATTTGAGTAATGTGTGTGATAAACAGAAATGTGGTTTATGTGGGGACTTGGGGCATGTGGGGGCTCATTGTCGGCAATCCTTAAAATGTAATTTATGTGAGGAACAGGGACACTCTTTTCGGACCTGCTCATGGGCCTCACATAACAATGTGGATTGTAATGTTAGAGCAGAACAGGATCAGTTTGTAGCTGCAGCACAAAAAGAGAAGCTACAGATGGTGGAATTGTTGTCAAAGGGGCCAGTTAAAACTCATTCGCCACACAGGGTTTTGGGGCTGCCTGGAGTGGCTAACAGTGAGATAACAGTGAGAGATCAGCCGGTAGTGAGTGATGGCCTGCCTGTGGTAAGGGTCGATGATGGAGCATTGGTCGTTGAGGAAGAGGGTGCAATAGTTACGGCAGTGGAAGAGACAGTGGGTTCAGGTGGTGAGGTCGTTTCTATGCCCCCCCCCCTACACATTCTGATTTGGGCTCAAAGGGTGACTAGATCTAAGGCAGGAAACTACTACAGCTGCCTTTGCCAAACAGAAATGTTTGAGGATGTGGAGTTCAGAACTCATATGCCCTTTTGCTTGGGAGGATATGGAGGAGTATGGGTGTAGTCGACCTTTCTCTGTGGCCCCTCTCAGGCGGAGGATACTGAGTCTGGCCTTTGAAAATCAGAAACCGAGGAAGAGGAAAAGAAGAGATGAATGTAGGTGGTTCTTTGTTATTTTGGTAATGGCTATTTCCTTTGTACTGTTAATGTTAATAGTATAAAAGCGTATGTGAAGAGGCATGATACCTTCTTGAGCCTAAGTCTTGGGGGTGGGAGGTGATTTTACTGCAAGATACCCGTTTCACTTTGGCTGAGGTGAATACTGCACAGAAAGATTGGAGGTGGTGTTTCATATTGGTCGGTGGGTGAAGAGCAATGCTCTGGAGTAGGAATTCTTTTAAGGGACAGGTACAGGTATTACATGTTTATGATTTAGTGCCCGGGAGGTTTTGATTCTGGATGTACTGTTACAGAAAGAGGTTTTTCGTTGATTAATATACGCTCCTCAACTGAAAGCAGATAGATCTTCGTTGTTTAGGGTGTTGGAACCTTATTTACATCACGAAAAGATGGTTTTATGGGGGGGAGATTTTAATTGTGGTCTTTCTCATAGGGATTGGGGAAGGGCTACAAATAAAGTCTTCTGTGATACCAATACCCTTTTGGCAATTATGAGACGTAATGGTATACAGGACGTTTATAATATTTTACAGCAGGACCCTGTTCATACCTTTTTCAAAGGATAACTATCTACTAGGATTGATTTCTGGCTGGTGTCAGAAAGAATTACATGTCAAAAGGTGGAAGTGTTACCTTTAGAAACTTCGGACCACCTGGTGGTAGTTTTACATTTAGGAATTAGGCAGAAATTGCTGGTTGGAAGGGGTTGTTGGAAAATGAATACTTCAAAGTTACAGGATACTGTGGTAGAACAAGCTATAAGGAAGTTGTTTCATGTGTGACGAGAGCTTTGTTATTTGTACGAGAGTCCGATAGAAAGGTGGGAAGATATAAAAAGGGATGTGCAGGAATGGTATAAAATTTATATCGAAGAGATTGGCTAGAGATAAATATATTGCTTATTCAGGCCTACGGGCAAAGTATTTGCAGACTTTGACACTACGTGGGATGGGGGAGTTTAGGGCATGCAGGTTGCAGGAGATAAAACTTCAAATGAAGAAATACAGGATTCTGTGCGAGTACTGGCTACTCAACAAAAATATAGGACTCGCAGTACGAAAGAAGAGGTAAACCCTTATGAGAGGGGGGACATGGGTGTCAAAGGGTGATTATGACGGACCTTAGAGATAAGCAGGGTATTATACAAGAGAATAACCAGGATATAATGTTTTTAGTTCAGCAGCACATGGTAGATAAGTTTCAGGCGGTACACAATGTAAATGGGTTTCCTTTCACCGTCTAGACATTCCAGGGTTGACCAGGAGGAGAGGGACAGGCTGTTACCCCTATATCAGAATGGAAATTGCATGCGCCATTTTACAATTATCCACTAAATCCACACCAGGTAGGGATGGCTGTCAATGATTTTACAAGCAATGTGTTGAGCTTCTAGTTCCTTGTTTAGAACTATTGTACAATGCCATTTGGGAAGAAAGACGGCTTGCCCCTTCGATGCAAATGGGTTTAATGTTTTTTCTTTATAAAAAAGGAGATCAGTATGATATTACAAATTGGAGACCTTTAACGTTGCTGAATTCTGATTATAAAATACTTGCTAAAATTTTGAATCAAAGATTGGCGGTTATAGCGAACAAATTGATTATTCGGGAGTAGACTTGTGCAGTTCCAGGCAGGAAGGTTATACAAAATCTGATTTTCCTTAGAGAAATTATAGAGCAAGGATTAGGGAAGAATGTAAGTGGCTATTTAATGTCGATAGATCAGGAAACTGCTTTTGATTCCATTCAACAGAATTATCTTTGGAGTGTACTGCATCACTATGGGATTCCTCAGGATTTTATAGAATTAGTGAAAGTGCTGTACACAGAAGCACAAGCTGTGCCTTTGATGAATGTTTTTTTAGGGACTCCAATTTTTCTGAAATGTGTGGTCAAGCAGGGTTGCCCGATGAGCCCCTTGTTGTATGTCTTTGGTTTGGACCCTTTGTTACGGAATATTGTCCAAGCCGGAGACATTAGGGCGATAAAGTCTGTTGCTGGATTTGAGTTTCAGAAGGTTACAGCTTATGCGGATGATTGTGTTTTTACAGTGGCAGATGATAGATCAGGGGTTAGAATTTTGTCTCTTTTACATGAGGCTTATAATACTGCTGGTATTAGAATTAATATGGGTAAAAGTGTGGTTTTGCCTTTAGTGGATAGTAAAATTATTGAAGATTTTCCAATTCTGATGACGACAGGCCAAGTAAAGATTTTAGGCCTTTTTTTTGGTAGCAAAGAAGCTAAAATCCGGAATTGGACTGATGTTTATGATATAGCAAAGGTAAAATACAGACGTGGTTGGCTTGGAAGATGTCTAGGAAAAAGAAGGTATATCTTATAAAAGCATATATAGCTCCTATTTTTTTATATGTGTCTCATGTTTTTCCTTTACCTTATAGTATGCATACCAAAGTTTTGGGGTTATTTTTTCAGTTTTTATGGGGCGTAGGTTGAACCCAGTTAAGAGGAATCATACATAAGAGAGAGAGGAAAGACGGGGTTTGAACATAGTTACAACCTATAGTTTATTTATTTGGTAATTTCTTTTTAGCTCTATAGTTCCTTTATTTTCACAGACTCAGGGATAGGACAACTCTGTATGCGGCTTTGGGAACTCCTTTTGGAGGCATGGGGGAGAGGGAGATGGCACCCTAGAGAAAGATTGCTTCCGTGTTATGTACAAACCACTATTCGATATATTAGAACTTGGAAAATTGAACTAGCGTGGTGTAGGGAGAGAGGGAAGCAAGTGTTTTATAAAACCATACTGGATAAATGGTTTCGAGAGGACCCAGTGTTCATGGTGCCTTTCTTTATTAAGACTTCGTCGTTGTTGGAGGGCAAGATTAATCCATGGATCCCTTTAAAAATGCAAGATTTTGCTTGGCTCTGTGGTCATCAGAAATTGCAAGTAAAGAGCAATCAGAAGCATAAGCAGCTGAACGAAAGAGGGTGTGGAGAGCCTTTGTGTGCTGGGATTGTGGAAACGATGCAGCATCTTTTCTTTGATTGTTCCCATATGCATGGTTTTCAGAAACTGTTATCGGTATTAGGGGGGATCAGTTATTGTTATTGATGAATTATGATGTTTTGGTTTTAGGGCAAATCCCGGCCACCTGGGTAAAATGGACACACAGTACAATCCAGATTGTTTTGGTATGTATAAAATGGTCCATTTGGCAGGCAAGATGTCTTAGATTTCTGAAAGGTAAGATAGTTCAACAACAAGATTTTTTTTTCAAATACAGAAGGAACTGGATGATATTTATGAATATGAGAAGGGTACTTTGGGTTCTGACTTGCTAGTCAAACTCTGGAGGAATGTTACTTGGTTGGGATAGAGGGATGTCTGAAACGACTGTACGTACTTTTTTGGAAATGTGACACTTTCTGTTTACCTTGCTTTTTTCTTATGTGTTCGACTGAGTTATTTTTCTGTGATTTTCTGTACTGTGTGTTGGTTCTGATTTCTTATTTCTGGATTTTGTTTTTGAATGTTGAATAAAAATTTCCCCTACTCTTTTCGATAAGTGCCATGGGATCTTTAACATCCACCTGAACTACCACCAATCCAGGCAGATGGGACCTCGGTTTAACGTCTCATCTGAAAGACGGCACCTCAGAAGTGCAGCACCCCTCTCATGCTGCACTACAGTGTCAGTACTGGGCTAGTAACCCAAGTGCCAGATGTGGGAACTGAACCCACAGTCTTCTGATCTCCCGGCCTCAAAGGCGAGTGTGCTACCTAATGAGCCACTGACACTGACAATATTCTCAAAGCGTCTCGAAAGCCCTCCACCAGAAAGACTTATAACTCCAAATGGAAGAGATTCAGCATTTGGTGTTCTAAAAAACATATTTCCCCAGATACTGCTGAATTGCCTATGGTTCTGGATTCTATGATCCATCTCAATGGCCTAGGCCTCAGACCAGCTACTCTCAAGGTACACTTGTCAGCTGTTTCTGTGTTTCTGTCTGTGGGGAAGTCTTCCTCACTATCTTCTCATCCTGTGTTCTGTAAATTTTTTAAAGGATTGCTTCACACCAATCCTCCTTTTAGAGACCCTGCCCCTAGTACTGGACTTTAGGAGGGCTGACTTTGCCAACATGGGTGAGTGCCTAAGGAATGCACTAGCAAATGGGCAGGAAGGAGGGGTGGAAGAACAATGGGGAATAATAAAAACCGCCATCACAGAGGTAACAAGCCTTTGTGTGAAGCAAATAAACAAAACAAACGATGTAAGAAACCACTATGGTTCTCAAAGGAAGTGGCAGTGAAGGTTCAAGAGAAAAAGAAAGCATTCAGGAAGTACACGGAATCACAGAAGGAGCAGGATAGAGAACTGTATCAGTTAAAGCAAAAGGAAGCTGGGAAAGCAGTCAGAACAGCAAAGGTCCAAACCGAGGAAAAGACAGCCAACTCAGTTAAGAAGGGGGATAAAACCTTTTATAGGTACATCAGGGAGCGAAGGAAGACCAAGGGAGGGATAGTGAGGCTTAATAAAGGGGAGGAGTGGGGTTGGGCAGAGGGTGACTGTGAAAAGGCAGAGATACTAAACAAATATATCTTTGCTCAGTATTTACAAATGAAGAGGAGGAGGTACCTAAAACAAACAATAGACACACTCTGGATACAGAAGTTGATATCAGCCCATTTACAGAAGAAAGGGTTCTGAAAGAACTCTTCAAACTGAAGGTGGACAAAGCAATGGGGCCTGATGGGATTCATCCCAGAATTCTATAGTGACACCACTGACTACCCTCTTTAACAAATCATGGGAGGATGGGGTGGTACCTGAGGACTGGAGGAGGGCAGATGTGATTCCCCTTCACAAAAATGGGAGCAAGGCAGAAGCAGGAAACTACAGACCTGTTAGTTTAACCTCAGTGATAGGGAAAATGATGGAATCACTTCTGAAAGAAAGAATTCTCGAGTATCTAGAGGCCAGAGGGGCACAGGACCCAAGGCAGCATGGATTCACAGCAGGAAGGTCATGCCAGACAAATCTGATAGATTTCTTTGACTGGGTGACCAAAGTAGTAGATCAGGGAGGGGCTGTGGACATGGCCTACCTAGACTTTAGCAAGGCATTTGACACAGTCCCACACAAAAGATTAATATACAAGTTAGCCAGCCTGGGAGTGAGTCCCAAGATGACAGCCTGGGCAAAGAATTGGCTGGAGAATAGGACACAGAGAGTAATAGTAAATGGAGTCCACTCTGAAGAAAGGGGGGTTACTAGTGGGGTGCCGCAGGTTCAGTATTAGGACCGGTCCTCTTCAATGTCTTTATAAGCGACACTGCAGAGGGACTGGAAGGAAAAGTATGTCTCTTTGCAGATGACACAAAGATCTGCAACAGAGTTGATGCACAAGGTGGGGTGGAAAGGATGAGAAGGGACTTGGCAAGGTTAGAGGAATGGTCAAATGTATGGCAGCTTAGATTCAATGCTAAGAAGTGCAAGGTAATGCACCTGGGAAACAAAACCCAGGGAAGAGTACACAATGGGGGTGAGATACTAACAACAACAAAATGGAAAGGGACCTGGGGTAGTCATATCAGATGACCTAAAGGTGGGCAAGCAATGTGAGAGGGCAGCAAGGAGGGCTGGGGGGATACTGGGATGCATAGGGAGAGGCATCACCAGTAGAAAACAGGAAGTTATTATCCCTCTGTACAGACAGCTGGTGAGACCCCATCTGGAGTACTGCGTGCAGTTCTGGGGACCCAATCTCCGCAAGACATAGACAGGATGGAAGCTGTCCAGAGGAGGGCAACTAAAATGGTGCAGGGTCTGCACCAGAAGACATATGAAGAGAGACTTAAGGAGCTTAATATGTATAGCCTCGAGGAAAGGAGGGAGAGGGGGGACATGATAGAAACTTTCAAGTACCTCAGGGAATCAACAAAGTCCAAGAGGGTAGCATCTCTCAAAAGAGAGTGTGCAAGAACAAGGGTCACAATTTGAAGATGGGGGGAGTTCAGAGGTAATTTAAGGAAGTATTTTTTCACAGAGAGGGTTGTGGATGCTTGGAACGGCCTTCCGGAGGAGGTTGTGGAGTCAAAAACAGTGGTGGAATTCAAGCATGCATGGGACAGTCATAAGGCAATTCTAGGGGGTGGGGTAGGAAGAAGTATGCTGCTGGTTAACTAGGATCTGCAGCTTATCCATTAGGTAGGGAAATGGGCAGACTGGGTGGGCCAAGCGGTCCTTATCTGCCGTCAAATTCTATGTTCTATGTCTATGCCTGGGATTTGAATGTTTGCATTGCTCAACTTATGCAACCTCCTTTTAAGCCTTTGTCGTCAGCAGAGCTTAAGTACTTGACTTGGAAAACTGTGTTCTTGGTAGCCATTACCTCTGCCAGGCATATCAGTGAATTGCAAGCCCTGTCAGTGGAACCTCATTTTATCTCCTTTCACAGGGATAAAGTGGTCCTCAGAACCAACAGAAAGTTCTTGTCCAAAGTGGTTTCAGACTTCCATTTAACCCAGTCTATGTCTCTTCCTGTTTTCTTCACTGATCATTCTTCCTCAGGAGAGAGGAGGCTACACAGTTTAGGTGTTAAAAGAGCCCTTAGTTACTACATAGAGCGTACCAAGGGTCACAGGTTTGACTCCCTCCAGTTGTTCCTCACTTATGGAGAAGTGGGAAAGGGCAAACCTGCCACCAAGAGAACTATTGCCAGGTGGATTGTGTCTTGCATACAATTCTGCTATGAAAAATTGGGAAAGATTCCACCCTCAGCCCTGAGGGCTCACTCTACAAGAGGTACAGCTACTTCCCTGGCTGCTGCCAGGGATATCTCTCTCTTAGAAATTTGTCAAGCAGCCACCTGGAAAACAGTCCATACCTTTACCAAGCATTACTCTCTGGATATCCAGGCTAGGAGTGATCCTCGGTTTGGCACAGCAGTAGAGCCTATTCCCAAAGTAGGATCTGTCCCTCCTCCATGGAGGTACTGCTTGGTAGTCTGCACTTGTCAGAATACAGCAAGACTTCAGGTTGTTTGAAGAAAAAATTACTCACCTTAGTAATTATGTTTCTTCTATTGGAGTCTTGCTGTATTCTGACCTCCCTCCCTTCCCCCCCTCTCAGAACCTGGTTTTGGGAAGTGGGTGGGCAGGTGCAGTGTTGCACCTCAGGTGTGCCCCTTTTACACCCTCTTCTTTTGTTTGGGTGTTTATTTTATTATATTTCTGTTTGGTTTGGGTTTTGAGTTTTGGGTTTCCTGACTTGAGTCTTCTTTTGGTAATCCAAATCTTTTTGTGCCAGTTGCTATTAAAAGTTTTTTTACAATTTCCACATAGAATAGCTATTAGAGTGTTGCTCGTAAGAATCTGACGGTTAGCTTTCAAAGGGAAACAGACAGAGACATCAACCGAGCTCAAGCTCAGTAGTCTATGCTCTGCATAGAAAGTTTAACCCTTTGTTCTCCGGGGCAGTTTAAAGGCTGGGGCTAACTGCACTTGTCAGAATACAGCAAGACTCCAATAGAAGAAACAATTACTAAGGTGAGTAATTTTTCCTTCTCTGTTGTCCCCTTTATCACTTGCCACTGCTTTCACGAGCCACACTTCTGAACATCCAGTGGTGCTTTGTAATTGACAAAATCCATGTAGTGGACGAAACACTGTACCTCTCAGCGCTTACTGTGATACCATAGTGACGAGACAATCAACCGTTAGGAACAGTGGTCTGTATGTGTTGGTTTAAGAAAACCTGCACCAGAATATTGTTACAGTTTTATCTCTTCACATCCTTCTGTTACAAAGTCAGCAGTTGTCTGCATTGAAAACACGAAAAATATTGCTTCAGAAATGCTGTTCATAGCCGGTAGTAGCTCTGTATAGTAAGCCTTTGTTCTCATTTTGTGCCCTTGGCCATTCCTTGAACAGCATATCTTCACGCACTGTCCTGTACGTAGTGGTACTGCCTGCTGCGGCAAGTATTAGGTCTTTAGTTAATTTTACAGCACTGCCCACAGTTGAGCTTCTGAGACTCATTCAGGAGTTTGACTGGCAGAAGGCATGATGATGTGAATCAGAGTATTTTGAGCTCCAAGCAGCATGTCTCACACTTCGTTTCAGCAGTTATGTTAGCATATTCAGTTCAGTAGCGCTAAACCCCATTGAAGTCACCGTACGGAGAACATTTGTTAACCCCATAGTAAGGGCCTCCAGACACCTGCATTTTGCTTAAGACTCATCAGAGGCGCCAAAGGCCCAGTGGTGCACTGTTTTTTTCACCACAACTTTCCAAATTGACTTTCCTGTTTACTATTTGCATACAGATAACATATTTAGCCAGAATGGGACTTTGTGGGATTTTTTTTGTAACTAAGTAGGGGATTTTATACTTTTCAGGGCTAAAAATATAGAAAATAACTGGTATAAGAGGCAGAATATAAAAAAAAAAAATGTGGCATTCTGTCTCAAAAGTCTGGTATTCTGCCTGTCCAAAAGAACATGAAAGAGTGGTATTCCATTCAGAATACCAGCATGATGAAAGTGGTATTCCACCTTGGAAAAAAACTGGTTTGCAAAACAGGGTGGAATATCATTGAATTCTAGCCCTGCTTTTCACTGGACCAACAACAAATTTTTTTTCTTAAACGAGCTTTCAGGCCCAGGCCCACACAGTGCCCTGTTTCAGTTGACGGCGGTTTCTACAAAAAGCACTGCTGATATTTAGTATGCTTTTTTTTGGGGGGGGGGCAGCTTACAGCACAGGCTCCGCCCCTGCTCCTCTCTGGACCCCCACCTCGCCTCTGGGGCCTAACCTCCTCGATGATTCTCCTGGCTTGCCCCCAGGATGGGGCCGCTGTACAGATGTGGTCACTCACAACGCTGGTACAAGGTCACTGGTGGGGGTCACCGACCAGCACTGCTTTTTATTTAATAAAAGTTGTGTTTTTTGTAGGCCTTAAAGCTTGTGTACTGAAAATTTCTTGTTGGTCCAGTAAAAGGTATCAAATCACCTGCTTTGTTCAACTGTTTGTACAAGGACCAGTATGACTACAAACAATTCTCTAGGATCGGTTGAGGAGTTTTTTAAAATCTACAAAAACCGTATAGTTCTAGACTCCTCATAGACCTTTTTAAGAAGCGGTGTTACTTTTATGTAACTTCCACAGGCAGTGTCCTTTTGAGGAGAGTGACAGGTTTTGAAATAACTCTCGTCGTCTGTCTGTTTTGGACAGTCCATTTAGTGCATTTAATTGTCCCAGTTATAAATGACTTGAAAATTAGTTCACTGTTTGATGTGCAGTTGATTCAAAACTGTCTCCCAATATTTATTTTGTTTCCATGTATTTGTGGGGATTAGATGGAAGATAAATGCTACATGTACTATATGTAGTGGTGCCATATTACTGATTTAAGCATCTATGATCAGGCTCTCAGGCTTTATACTGCCAACACTTCTCTGCTGTTCTGACTCAGTTGGTCCCACATCTTTCAGACACCATGTTTGAGAAATAGATGCTGATATCAAGTGGAGGGAGTGTCTTGAAGAATTCCTCTTTTTTATCAGCACATCTTGCTGTTTTGGATTATGGCGTGGTTACATACCTCCCATCTCACACCTTTAATTTTTCCTACTGCAGTACCTCCAGGCTGAATGATGGTACTCCAGAGGGAAGTGTCGGCAGTGAAAACTTCTGGCCACATTATTTGCCCACTTTATTTGTATTCTTGTCCACTGGTGCTTCTGTGACAAACAACATTGTTGAACCTGGACATGCTAAAATAGCAGGAGTAGTGAGGAAAGACTCTACAAAGACAGAGAGAGAAAGATAAGGAAGAAGAAGAGACAGACACAGAAAGATTCCAAAGGAAAAAGGATTCAAGTGAGAGAATGGGTTTACCCCGGTTGCATTGCCGAGCCTCCTTGTGGATCAAATGCAAGTCATGTATGAGGTGGCTGGCTAAATTATGCGGCTGCAGCCCTACAGGACAGCCAGATTGACACTCGACTCCAGTTCCTTCTCTAGGACTGAAAGGGGTGGGGTGTATCATTGAGGTGATGGGTTTGAGAGCACCAGGGGCTGTATGATGGAGCGCTTCCTACTGGCTGAGCAAGAAGTGGCAGTGACTGTGAAGGCAGCTGCTCATCTACCACCTTTCCTGTGAACTGAAGGTAACGCAGAGACCACTGTGGCCCTGATGATCTGGGAGAGCACCAGGGTGTTGGGAGGGCAGGGAAAAGGTATGTCTGGTCCACAGGCAGTGTGGAATAGGGTTTAATATAATGTGGGGGTCCTTGTTTGATCCAGTTAGGAAATTGGGTAAGTGTATGGACAGGTACATATGTTATGGGGCAGCGTCAACCTCCCTTAGGCCTCTGATTGTCCCTAGTTTTAAAATACATTTTAAGATTGCTTAAATTCTGTAAAGATCACTGATGATGTAGCGTGTTGTTAGATTCTGACTCCTTTTTTTCTTTCCAAAAGTAAAAAACAGACTGCACATCATACTGGTGTTAAAACACAAAAATGTGTTTGTTTACATTCTTTGATCAACTTCCACTGTATCTTTCCTGGACTTGAAAACAATCCCCACATAGTCTAACCACTCTTATAACATGGGCAGAAAGAAGTCTGTGATCTCATTGGTAGACAGCCACCACCTGACCATTCATTAATTTCTGTTACCCACACAGCAAGTGGTGAAGGGGCCTGGTGGAACAGATCAGTAAGTGCCCTGATCTTGTTATTGTCCCCTAAACTACACTTTGGAAGGCAGCCATTAACCCTCCCACTTAGCGAGACAGCCCTCCTCAGACTGTCTCGGTGTTTCAGACTACAGATTTCTTGCTGCCCATGTTATAAGCTCACAATACATCAATGTGTTCAGTAGCATGCAGCTCAGCATATTACTGTCAGCAGTGATGAGCAGCCCTCGCAATGTGTACAGCAGCAGCACCGAGCAGTACCCCTTGGCGATCTTTCAAACAACATGAAGTCTTGCTGTATTCCGACAACTGCAGTTAGCTCCAGCACTTGAACTGCCTCAGAGAGTGAAGGGTTAAAATTCTATGCCAGGCATAGAATGTTGGGCTCGAGCTCGGTTGAAAACTCTGTCTGTGACACTTTGAAACCAAACCGTCAGATTCTTTACTCCGCCTCACTGAACAGTCGCTCGAGATATTTTCTCCTTTTGCTCGGTTCAAACATGGTTAAAGTGTCTGTTTTAGTCCCCATTACGTTCCGTTTGTCAGTTCAAGACTGTCTGTGGTACCGTAAGTACGTAGGATAGTTATTGTGTAGAAATTGCAAAGCTTTTCAATTGGTTTGTCTGAACCGATCCTTTAGACAAAAATCTTTCTGAAAAAGCTTAGTGTGTGGTTACCGGTCCGTATCAGTTTAAAAAAAAACAAGATTTGAATGTTTTTTTCCAACACCCGTAACACGGTGAGAAACCGATAGGGGAGTCTTGCCTGGCAGTTGCCTTATAAAGGGCAAGTTTTGTTAGGTTGGCCATGTCTGAGAAACCCAAGAAAAAAACTGGGCCCACTGGGTTTCAACACTGCAGTGTGTGTGGGGAGGTCTTTGCTAAGGCCGATCCCCACACCACTTGTGTTTACTGTCTGGGGTTTGACCACCTCGATTCAGACTGCCAAATTTGCAAGAATTTCCCTAAGTCTACGTTGGATAAATCGTTAGGTAGACTTGGGGATAAGGAGGCCGAGAAATCCGCTGACCCGGAAGGTCACCCTGGTTTGGTTCCTACCGAACCAGAAGGAGTGCCCTCTGACCAGGGCGATACTTCTTCGGGCAAGAGGAGAGCCAATCCTGAGGGCTCGGTTCCAACAAAGAGAAAATGCAAGGATAAATCGGTCAATTCGGATCCAGAACTTCATGTTCCGATCGCCGAAGAGATAGCCAGAGCGATTCGGATTGTGGAATCGCTTCGTCCGGTTCCGACCGACCCGGCACCTTCTGGCAGGGGTTCGGTTCGGTCGGTTCCCCCGGTTCAGGATTATTCCCCTGAAGATTTTTACGAACCGGAGTTTGATGAGGAGGGGGATTTTGAAGAGTATGATTACGACGGTGAAAGTCTGGATGTGCCTGCGGAACCGGATATCTCCCCAGACAGATCTTCTGGTGTTTCCCCTCTTAGGCTTTCTGAGTCCCCTCCCCACTTTCTGTTTTCTGTTTTACAGAAAAGTGGCTCAAACCCCTCCAGCTTCCTATTGAGGAGGCTGTGGAGGATCAAGAGGAACCTGACTCTGTAGAGATGATGGACATCCGAGAGTCTAAGAGACTGTCTATTCCCCTTCATAAGTCCTTTGGGAAACACACAAAAAAATTCTTAGGTCTCCCAACTCTGTACCTCCTGTTGACAACAGAATGGACAAGAGGTACACCCTGTCAGGCTCAGATACAGAGTTTCTTTATCAGTAGTGCAGCCATGTTGGGGTAGTGCAGGCTGCTGCCTGTGACAAGGCAAATATCCCCTTGGCTTCACACCCCCTAGACAAAGACTCCATGAAGATAGATGCCATGGCAAAGAAGCAGTACATGGCATCATCTTTGGGACTCAGGCAGGCTAACTATATGGCCTGTACAGCCAGGTACCAGAAGTCCAGGTGGGACACTGTACTGGCACTGGCTAAACAGGCTTCCCCCCAGCTAGCCAAGGAGCTGGAGGGGGTGGCTGCTGATGGGATCGAGGCATCAAAGGTGCAATTTCATGCTGCTGTGGACTCCAATGATGTGTCATCAAGAGTCATGGCTACATCTGTGGCTTTTCAGAGAATGGCTTGGCTCAGATGTACTAGCCTTTCGCAGGATACCCAGGCTAAGGCCATGGATTTCCCTGTGGTGGATAATTCTCTGTTTGGGGAGCAGACAGAGAATTACATGAAGAAAATGGACGAGTACAGGATCACTTACAGGAGTGCCCAGGCCAAAGAGAGGCAGGCAATTCCTCAAAGGCAGCAAGCTAGGGGCAGGGGCAGGCCTTTTCACAGGCCTTTCTACCAAGCACAGGCCTTCTCTTCCTTTTGTCAGAAGGGGTTCTTCAGAGGGAGAGGCAGAAGGGAGATGAGCAGGGCTGCATCCACCCCTCAGCCAAAGGCTCCTGTCAAGCAGACACCCTGATGTGTCAGCCGGGTCAACTCCCCTATCCGGTAGGAGGCAGGCTGGCTTACTTTGTCCAGGACTGGATGTCTGTTACCTCAGACAAGTGGGTCCTGGAGGTTGTAAGCCAGGGGCTGGTTCTCAGTTTCAAAAAATTTCCGAAACTGAGACCCAGATCCTTTCCACCTGCAAATACATCAGAAACCCTTGCTCTGGAGGCAGAGGTTTCCTCTCTACTGGCCTTAAGAGCCATATAGAGAGTTCCTACCCTATACAGGGGCAAAGGTCTGTACTCCAGGTACTTCCTGACCCCCAAAATGGTAGGGGAGTGGCGACCCATCCTAGATTTAAGATACCTAAACAAGCACCTGCTAAAGCCAAAATTCTAAATGGTGACTCTGGGAACAATTCTTTCCTCTCTGAGGCCAGGAGACTGGCTAGCCTCCCTGGACCTCAAGGATGCCTATTTTCACATTCTCATCAGGTGCTCCCACAGAAAGTACCTTAGGTTCGAATTACCCTCAGGCCATTAACAGTTCAGAGCAATGCCCTTTGGCCTAACTTCAGCACCAAGGGTGTTTACAAAGTGCCTAATAGTAGTGGTGACCTTTTTAAGAAGGAAAAGGATTTCTATTTTTCCATACCTGGACGACTGGCTCCTTGTGGGCCAGTCTCCAGACCAAGTCAAGTCAGATCTGCAGGTCACCCAGCAAGTTCTCACTTCCCTGGGGTTCCTTCTCAACCTTCCCAAGTCAGTTCTCGAGCCAGTACAGCTCCTCACTTTTATAGGAGCAGAGCTGGACACGCTCAAGGCAAGAGCTTTCCTTCCTTTGGGAAAGGGCAAAAGCCATCTCTCAGCTGGCCTCTTCCTTCCTCCCTCTGGTTTCTCGACCAGCAAGGCATTTTCTTCAGCTTCTGGGCCACATGGCAGCTTCCACGGCAGTGGTCCAAGGGGCCAGGTTTCAGATGAGGGACATTCAGTTCCATTTGAGGACTTTTTGGTCCCAAAGGAAAGATCCTCTTACCAAGCTAGTTCCTGTTACTCAGACCTTAATTCAGGCCCTTCAGTGGTGGCAGAACCTGGACAATCTGAGGCAAGGTGTTCCATTTGTCACTCAGACTCACTCTGTGGTTCTTACCACAGATGCTTCCCTTTTGGGGTGGGAAGCCCATCTGGGGGATCTCACGGCCCAAGGACTGTGGTCCCCTGAGGAATCCCTTCTTCATATCAACCTCCTGGAGCTCAGGGCAGTATTTCTTGCCCTCCAAGCTTTCTCTCAGTCAGTACAGAACAAGGTGGTTCAGGTCAGGATGGACAACACTACCACCATGTGGTACATCAACAAGCAGGGAGGCACTCGGTCCACGGCCTTGTGTATGGAGGCCATGAAAATATGGTCCCTGGCTTATTCCCTACAGACCTCTCTAGTAGCAGTCCACCTCTCAGGAAAGGACAATGTGATAGCAAATACACTGAGCAGGATTTCCCAAAGCCATCACGAATGGTCTCTGGATCCTTCGGTGTTGAAAGTGATTTTCTCAAGGTGGGGCACTCCAGAGATAGATCTCTTTGCAGCCCCAGACAATCACCAACTTCCTCTGTTTTGTTGCAGACCCCCAGTCTTGGGCTCAGTACCTCTGGATGCTCCGATTTTGAACTGGGAAGGGAAATTTCTTTATGCTTTCCCTCCTTTTCCTCTACTGTTCAAGGTTCTAGTCAAGGTAAGCTTACAACATTGCAAAATGATTCTGATTGCTCCAAACTGGGCCAGGCAGCCTTGGTATCCCCTGCCGCTGTCCCTAGCAGTCCATCTTTCCCTGTCTCTTCCCAGGAATCACAACCTGTTAACCTCCTCTCAGGAGAGGATTTGGTACCCCAGTCTCCGGTCACTCAATCTCAAGGCATGGCTCTTGAACAGTTAGAGTATGCAGACTTACATCTGTCCCAAGGGGTTCTGGATATTCTCAAAGCTTCTCGAAAGCCTGCCACCAGAAAAACTTACAACTCCAAATGGAAAAGGTTCAGTATTTGGTGTTCCAAGAAGCATATATCCCCAGATACTGCTGAGTTGTCTACAGCTCTGGATTATATGGTTCACCTTAATGGCCTAGGCCTCAAACCAGCTACACTCAAAGTTCATTTGTCCGCTGTTTCTGCTTTCCTGTCAGTGGGGAAGTCTTCCTCTCTGTCATCTCACCCTGTATTCTGTACATTTTTCAAAGGATTGCTTTATACCAATCCCCCTTTTAGGGATCCTGCTCCTGCCTGGGATTTGAATATTTGCATTGCTCAGCTTATGCAACCCCCCCTTTGAGCCTACGTCCTCAGCAGAGCTCAAGTACTTGACTTGGAAAACTGTGTTTTTGGTTGCTGTTACTTCTGCCAGACGTATCAGTGAATTGCAAGTCCTGTCAGTGGAGCCTGACTTCATTTCATTCCATAGAGATAAGGTGGTCCTTACAACCAATAGAAGGTTCTTACCTAAAGTGGTTTCTGATTTCCACTTAAACCAATCTGTGTCTCTTCCTGTGTTCTTCACTGATCACACCTCCTCAGGGGAGCGGAGGCTACACAGTTTAGATGTTAAAATGGCCCTTAGTTACTACATATAACGTACAAAGGGTCACAGGTTTGACTCCCTCCAGTTGTTCCTCACTTATGGGGAAGTAGGTAAGGGAAAACCTGCCACCAAAAGAACCACTGCCAGGTGGATTGTGTCCTGTGTCCAATTCTGCTATGAAAAACTGGGAAAACTTCACCCTCAGGCCTGAGGGCTCATTCCACTAGAGGTACAGCTGCATCTCTGGCTGCAGCCAGGGATATTCCTTTGTTAGAAATTTGCCAAGCAGCCACCTGGAAAACAGTTCATACCTTCACCAAGCATTACTCTCTGGATATCCAGGCTAGGAGTGATGCTCGGTTTGGCACAGCAGTACTTCAGAGCCTATTCCCAAAGTAGGTTCTGTCCCTCCTCCTTGGAGGTACTGCTTGGTAGTCTGCAACTGTCAGAACACAGCAAAGACTTCATGTTGTTTGAAGGAAAAATTACTCACATTAGTAATTGTGTTTCTTCTAATGGAGTTGTGCTGTATTCTGACCTCCCTCCCTGCCTTCCCTCTCAGAACCTGTTTTGGGAACTTGGTGGGCAGGTGCAGAGTTGCACCCCACTGGTGTCTTTAGCCCACTTCTGTTGTGTTGGGTGCTTTGTGTTTGATTAGTTAAGGGGATCCTTCTGCCAAACTCTCTTTTTCCCCAGTCATGTTCGGGTGACAAAACAGCGGGTGTGTGTCAGCGAAGCCAAGCCACAGGACACTGCAGCAGCTGTGGGACACTGAGTGTCTGTGTGTCCCGGTGCCACTCGCTCGCTCTCTTTCTGGACGGACCGCATAGTGCAACAGTGACTAACCCAGACACAGTAGATCGCAGCAGCTGTGCTTCACAGTGACTCTCAATTCCTGTGATACATTTACTTTTTTTAAATGTGTCTGCTGTGCTTCTGTTGTCTGCTTCGTGTTCCCATATTCAGCAGTGCCAGTGCATACATAGTGCAATTCAGCACTGTCAGCACCACAGTAGTTGTGGTGGCAGAACACATAAAAAAGTTTCTATCTTTTCATGACTTAATCATGCTTTCCTCTTGTTTTTTTCCACTCTGGTGACTGCCCATGTTATAAGTGCAATAATCCGCTCCAGGGTGTGCGGGTATTGGGGATTAATCAATACCCCGGGTGCTGTGAGGGCATTCGGCCTGTGGCTTTGTGCCTCGCAACGCACCCGGGATGTCGATTAATCCCCATTACACAAGAGAGTCTAATAATTCTTTAATCTGATTAGATGACTGGCACCTTTTACCAGTGGTAAATCCTGCGATATACCAATGGGAAAGGGTGCCAGCCGCCAGTCAGCCGCAGCAACCCCCCACCCTGAAATCACTCCACCATGGACTGGCAAAGACGGCCATGGACAGCGAGAT
Organism: Neoceratodus forsteri; assembly: GCA_016271365.2. NCBI lineage: Eukaryota > Metazoa > Chordata > Ceratodontiformes > Ceratodontidae > Neoceratodus > Neoceratodus forsteri. The sequence continues at coordinate 366,581,788 of CM028130.1, forward strand.
CCTCACTCACTGAACTGCAGAGTTTACAGGAACAGCTGTTCTCACTCTGAACCATTCAAACGGACTGAATTTTTACTTCCCACACCCCAACAGTCACACTTCGTGGACCACAAAACCAAATTTTTTTTTTTTAATATAGCCTCAGTACAAAACGGAACGGAACATTGCTCCTTCTTGCCTCTGGCTCCGGTCACACTCACTCCCTCTCTTCAACCTCCATAGCAGCCACTCCCCCGGGTCACTCCACACTTCTCCGTCCTGCCTCTGTAGCGCTACCGTGAATTGCAGGATTGTTCACAATAAATTGCCTCATGCCCCGCCATTAAAAAAAATAATAAACACTGCTTTCCAGTACAAAGAACTAAAAAAAACCGGAACACTTCGCCAGGCAACCTTACCCCTGGAAGCAGACTGTTAAGTATGGCAATTTCAAGTACCCCTCAGAACTCCCACCACGCAGCCATTCAAAAAACAGTCTCTTTACACTGACTCCCTCCTGTCCCGCCTCAGTTGAAACTCAGTTCGCAGTCCAGCTCTAGGAATACCGCACCTCCCTCACCGTGTACTGTCAGCTATGAGTCTGCCATCTCCTCGTCATATTTGTCACAGACGTTGCAGTGCTCACAGACAGAATTGTCATTTTACCTGTAATTCCATGGGAAATGTTATCCTGTAATTTCATATGAGAGCTTAACTGCAGTGTTTTTGCTCTCTGTGTGTGAATGCTTAAATATCTCACATATTGGGGATTACTGTTGTACCTACCAACATGGGACTATTTTCTGTAGCGCAACAATAGATTAAAGACAACTGGTTTAAAGTGCAAAAAACTGTATTTTTCTTTAATCTTTTTTACAGAAGTGAAGGGGACATTGTATAATCGCAAAAAAAATAATCCTGGGTGTGGGTTGTTCTGGGATTTACCACGGCTGGCCAGGATTTGACCACTCGGCATGGTAAATCTGAGCATAACCTACACCCTGTTGTGGTTTATTGCTTAGATAACCACACACCCTATTGTGGGTATTGCTTACACAATGCAGTGGGAGGAGAGGAGACTGTAGCAACATGAGTGGCTGCACTGTTTGGGGGTGTTCACAATGCTCAGGAAGTATACAATCAGCAGGAGCAGGTAGCACAAATTTTGTCCTGCCGCCCACCCCACCCGGCCTGACCTCAACCTCTGTTAACTCGGGGAAAGGCAGAGCCATCTTGAAGGAGGTAACAGAGTAAAGCCCAGGGAGAGCTAGAAGGTGCTGCCCTCCGGAGGGAAGAAGAACTTACTGCAGAGAAGGGCTGATCACTGCTACAGGACAGGGAACTGATTTGAGGGCAAATTAATGTGGAAGGACTTATGACAGTAAGGGGTTGTTATAATGCAAGCAAATCTTGAACTTGGACTGTTTGGTGACATTATTTAATGTGGAATATCAAGGGAATTTTGATTTATTGGTATTAACTAAGTAGTCATCTTAAAGGTTGTACAAGGAATTTTGATTTATACTTATTAACAAAGGAGTCACTCTAAAGGTTGTGCAAATTTTGTAGGTGTAGGTGGTACAAATTTTGATTTATAGGTATTAAGCGAGTGTGCATCTGGCCCTTCTGGGGGATGGCTGCCCTCCCCTGATGGCAAGGCAATTTTATTTATAAGGCACCCAATCCTGGAGGCTCTGGGCACCGAACATAAATAAGAACATACAGTGGTAAATTAAAACATATGGTAAAACATCATTAAAACTATAACAAAATTAATATTCAGCAGTATTAAAAGGTTTCCAGAGGTCAATCGTCAAGGGACTGTCGAAACTAAAGATGGCATCAGCAGTCAAAGGCAAGGCTGAAGAAATGGGCCTTTAGCCTCCCCTTAATCATGGACTGCAGGTGGCAGCGAGTTCCACAGGGTTGGCCTAGAGACACTAAAAGCACAATCTCCCAAGATCCTGAGCCATCCCAGGGAACGTCCAGGAGGCCCCTCGAGGAGGAGCGGAGGGAGCGAGCAGAGGATACTGGTGCCATTAGCTCAGACAGGTAACCAGGGCCCAGCCTGTATAGGGCCTTAAAGGTGAGAAGACCCACCTTGAAAAGGACCCTCCACCTGACTGGCTGCCAGTGCAGGGCATGCAGGACCACAGTCACATGACTGGACCTCGAAAGGCCCATCAGCAACCGGGCCGCTGCGTTCTGCACTAGTGACAGTCTGTGGAGGGTCCCTCCCATTACCCCGAAGTACAGAGCGTTACAGTAGTTAAGCCTAAAAGTCACAAAGGCATGCACTAGTGTCGGCAGGTCCTTGGGCGGAATAAGAGTCTTAATCCGGGCAATGTTCCGCAAGTGGTAAAAACCACTGCTGACTACAGATGAGACCTGATCTTCAAAGGTCAATCTGCTGTCAAGGATCACGCCCACATTTCGCACCCTCAGAGAAACCACCAACGGCGCAGACCCCAGAACAAGTCCAGAGTCAGCCCCGGTGGCAACCCATTACGCCCGTGACCAGATTCGATCACCAGCACCTCAGTGTTAGCCGGGTTGAGTCTCAGCCAGCTGGAAACCATCCAGTCATTGATTTTAGCCAGACAGCTGTTAAGCATGTTGACAGCTCCTGATGTTCTGGATGCAAAAGGTAAATACATTTGGGTGTCATCTGCATAGCAGTGAAACTCCACACTGTATTGTCAAATGATCTTGCCCAGGGGCAGCATGTACACTGCGAACAGCATCGGCGACAAGATCGAGCCGTGAGGCACTCCACAGGACAGAGGTATTGGGGAGGAGGAGGAGGAGGAGAAATTCCCCATCACCACCCATTGCACTCTGTCCGAGACATAGGACTCAAATAATTTGATGACGGCACGGCAAGTCTACAAAACTCACAGAGCCGATCGAGAAGCACGACGTGATCCACAGTGTCAAAAGCTGAGAAGCGATCAAGAAGCACAAGAACTGACCTGTCTCCTCCATCTCTAGCCCTGAGCAGATCATTATGCGCACTCACTAGAGCAGTTTCAGTGCTATGTCTGGCCCAAAAACCTGACTGGAAAGGCTCATAGATATCCGAGGACACCTGGTGATCCTCAAGGTGTTGTGCCTCCAATTTCTTGACAACCTTGCTCAGAAAAGGCAGGTTAGAGCTAGGATGGTAATTTGCCAGGACATCTGGGTCATGGGAAGATTTCTTTACGAGGGGCTTCACCAGTGCCTTTTTTAAAGCAACTGGGAAGACCCCCTCTGCCATCGAGCACCTGGCAATCCCAGTGAACACCGGGCCAATGACATGGACATATCCCATTAAGAAACGTGTCAGTGCCAGGTCCAGTTCACAAAAGGTGTGTTGCAGCTCTAAGATCACCTTAGTCGCTTTCAGACACCTCCACTGGCCTAAACTTCTCCCAGGCAGATGCTGAGTGCCTCTAAAACTCCCAACTCGATCACTGCGAGGCGAAAGCCTCCCTGGCAGAATCCCTGACTGGATGGCCAACACTCTGTTGAAGGAAAACCAAGCAAACTCTTCACATAAAATTGTTGAAAAAGCATTTTTCAGCTGAAGACAGGCAGGGTGTAAAATCCTGACCACAGTCCGAAATAGCTGAGATGGTCTGTTTTTCCCCACAGCAGTTTCCCTGGACAGAAATTCTGCCTTCTTACGGGAAATTTCCCCCTGGTACTCAACATAGTGAGAACGCAGGGCCAGCCTGTCAGCCTCCAGCCGGGTCTTCCTCCAGCAACGCTCCAACTTCTGACACCTGATCTTCATCGCCTTGAGATCTCCATCAAACCAGGGGGATCTCAAGTGAGAGGATTCTGGGTCATATACAGACTGGTGCGATGGTATCTAGAGCTTTGGCAACCCCCCCATTATGGGAGGCCACTGCCTCTCCAGTGCCAGTCACACATGCTGCATCAACCCTAGATAGGTCAACTAACGCCAACAGTCCCTCTGGGTCAATACCCCTTAAGGGGTGATAGCTGACAATCTCCACAGGGGAGGGACTTTCGCGAGGGGGCCCCAAAGCTGAACTCCATAGTGCAGTGATCAGACCAAATGACATGATCAATCTTGATGCATAGCAGATTACCTGGGGTGAAGGGTTTGGAAACAGCTTGTTCTGAGGTCGTTAGTTCAGATTTGGAGCATGGAGAAAGAGGGGCACAAGGATGAGAGGAGGGCATGGATCAGGAGGAGGGACGGTGGAGGTTGGTGGAGTGGGCAGGGTAGAGGGAGGGACAGGGACAGCAGAAGGGAGGGGGAGGAGGGGATAGGAGACACAGTGGAGGGAGGATCGTGGGGTGTAACAGCTGTGGAGCAGCCATATTCATGAGCACTCTGTGGTGGCCTGGGGAGTGCCCAATTTGTCAAAGGCTAAGGAGGATGGAGGCTGAACTATTATGGCTGAAGATGAAAATGTCATGGTCAAAAAGAGAAAGGAGAAACACAGAGGATAAATGGGTAGAGGACAGGAGACAGGATGAAAGAGAGGTTAGGAGGTGGAGCAAGCAGGACACACTGGGGACTGGGGGGGAGGTGCCAGGGCAGGATTTAGGGGCAATAAGGGCACGTATGACAAAGTAAATGAGCATAGATACAAAACGTGCTCAAACAGGTATTGGTCCTTGCGGATGAGACGTTAAACCGAGGTCCCATCTGCCTGGATTGGTGGTAGTTCAGGTGGATGTTAAAGATCCCATGGCACTTATTGAAAAGAGCAGGGGAATTTCACCGGTGTCCTGGCCAAATTTCCCTCATTCACTAAAAATACCACCAACAGCTTAATCTGGTTCAAGGTCAGTTGGCATTCATCTGTATCCCCCTCAACCGGGTCATGCCTGAAATTAGGCAGGATTTGTCTAGTGCACTTACCCGGTCAACAAAAATTAAATAAAAAAAAAAAAAAAAAAAAAGTAGCCGGAAGGGAAGTTAAGGGTAACAGGGAGCTGGGAGCTGGGCCACGAAAGGCACACAAAGCCAGAGGTATGAGTGGATCTCACAAAGGGGTTACAAGACAAGAGCAATGGGGGGGGGGGCACACTGAAGGAAATGAATAACAAGTCAGAGGTAAGGGCAGATCTCACAAAGCGGTTACGAGACACGAGCTGCAGGGGTGGCACACTGAAGGAAGTGAGTAACACTTTGGAGGGACAAGGAGGTAAGGATGAGGGCAGAAATAGGGATGGGAGAGGAGCAGGAGGCAGTCAACAGAAAAGGAGTCAGTGCGCAGGCAACCAGGTAAATGATAGGACACAGAGAGGAAGGGATATGTGTAATGGCAAAAAGGATGGGAGGAAGCAGAGGGAAGGGGGTGAGATAGGCAACCATCAGGGAGGGCAGGGGGATGGAGGGATAGGGGATGCAGAAGTTGAGACAGGGGGTGGCCGGGAGGACGTATGTAGCACCGGGAGAAGCCAGGTAAGGGATGCGGAGGCTCCCTTGGGGTTAAGGCAGGAAAAATCTGTGATAGTGTATGGGACTCTATTATAAAAGGGATCTGCTGGTTAAGGCAGGGAGTGGCTTTTAAAGGAAGGTCAGTTTTTTGTGAGCCAGGAATGGAGGCGAGCAGAGCACAACCAAAAATTAGGGAGTACATTAGGCTAATCGGGGGGGGGGACCTCACATGGTGTTACACCTTTGAACAAATGACATATTTATTTATTTGCTTTTGTTTACCAGGTGAGCACACTAAACAGCCAAGTGCCTATTTTCAGGTGTGACCTGGGAGGTTACAAGGTACATACAAGAACATCAGGCAGAGTCAAGGTAACATACAAGAACATCAAGCATAAACAATTAAATAATAGGTAAATAACATCATAATACAGGCATGGGCAACAGTAGCAAACAAAGGGGTCATACATACCCTCAGGTGGGGAAGGAATAGAGAGTTACAAGAGGAGTGCGAAATTCGAGATAGAGACCTGGGGGGAAAAGGGATGGAATACTCTAAGTAATACCTCAAGAACAGTTTGGGCATAGCCAGGGAGGAGGTGCAGAAGAGATTCATGGAGCTAGCAGGAGGGTGCAAGGGAATGGTGAAGTTCATAGCTTTTTTGGAAATCCTGCCAGTACACTGCACCAGTATGGCTAAGCAATTGAGAATCAAGGACTTTAACCACTGGCTGAGGCAGTGGTGTAGAAAGGAAGGCTATGAATGTATGGGTGAGTGGGGGGACATGTGGGTAGACCAGCATCTATATGCAAGGGACAGACTGCATATCAATGATGAAGGGGCTAGACTGCTGAGGGGGAAACTCCAGGGATACATAGATAAAATACTGGGGAGAGATTTAAATAAGGGAAGGGGGAGTGCGCAGCTAGGGGTGGTCCAGGGAAAATGTCTGGTGGGACTTAGTAACTCACACTCCCCCCACAGCTGGGGGTGGGAGGTGCTGGGGGGATGGAAGTGGAGGAAGGCGGGGCTGGTGGAAAGGGTTGCTAACAAACGCCAGGAGTGTTGGTAATAAAATGGTGGACCTGCAGGCGGTGGTGGTGGCAGACGACCTGGACATAATTGCAGTCACTGAGACCTGGTGGACTGATAACCACAGTTGGGAGGTGGAAATACCAGGGTATGGACTCTACAGAGGGACAGGACAGGAGGAAGGGAAGGGGGGTTGCCCCGTATGTAAAGGACGGAGTTCGAGCAATGGCAAGTGGGGAAAGGGATGGATCAGCGAAGACACTGTGGGTCATTTTAAGCAGAACAGGAAGGGGGAGGCAGTGAGGGTAGGGTGGTCTACAGATCACTAAATCAAGGAGAAGAAGTGGATAGGAAGTTCATTAGTGAAACACAGGAGATGGCCAGGAAAGGGGAAATGGTGGTGTTGGGCAATCTGAATCTACCAGATGTGAACTGGGAAATCCCGGCAGCATCCATAGAAAGGAGTAGGGAGCTGCTGGAAGCCATGCAGAAATTGTTCATGCACCAGCTGGTCACAGAACCTACAGGGGAGGCATACTAGATCTGGTAATAACAAATAGAGATGGGGTCGAGGAGGTGGAAGTTGGGGAAAATTTGGGGGACAGTCACCACAGGACGGTAAGCTTTAAAATTTGGAAAGGGCTGGTTAAGAGCATTTCCATCATTTAGGTGCTAAACTTTAGGAAGACAGATTTTAGGAGGATGATAGAAGTTGTGTGGGAGGAGCTAGAAGGAAAGGAGAAACTTGGGATGACGTAGAGGAGCTGTGGGAGGGAATTAAGGGAGGAATATTGAAGGTGACAGAACTATGTGATAGGATGGTGAGCAAAAAAAAGAGGGGGAGGAAACCACTTTGGTTCAAAAAGGAAGTGGGGGAAGCAGTTAGGGAGAAAAGGAGGACATTCAAGGCATATAAAGCCTCTCGGAAGGAGACAGACAGGGAGGTATATAAGGCAAAACTGAGAGAAACAGGGAAAATAATCAGAATGGCGAAGGTGGATACGGAGGAGAATATAGCAAGGGAGGCAAAAAGGAGGAATAAGAAGTTTTTCAGAAATGTGGGTGGTGGAAGGGGAAGATGGGGATTATTAGACTCGAGGGGGAAGGGGTTACTGGCAGAAGGAGATATAGAAAAGACAAATGTTCAGAGTGGTTACGTCACGTCAGTCTTCACAGTGGAGGAGGGGGAAGGGCTGGAGTTGAAAATCGGGAGAAGAGCGGGCAGGGAAATAGACTCTGGTCCATTCACGGTGGATAGGATATTGGAAGAACTGGAGAAACTGCGGGTGGATAAAGCAATGGGCCTGGATAGGGTTCACCTGAGGGTGCTCAGAGAGCTGAAGCAGGTAGTTTGCAGCACCGCTCACGAGGTTACTAAATCTGTCACTGGACAGGGAAAGGGTTCCTTGGGACTGGAAAGTGGCTGAGGTGTGTGCATTGCGTAAGAGGGGAGGAACTGGGAAACTACCGCCCAGTTAACCTTACCTCCATTGTGGGTAAGTGGGTAAGACCCTTATTAAAGAAAGGCTGATTAAATACCTGAAGGCAGAGGGCCTCCTGGATGTCAACCAGCAAGGATTCACAGGTGGTAGGTCCTGCCAGGCCAACCTGATTTAATTCCTCGACAGAGTTACGGAGATATGGGACCAGGAAGGGGCGGTGGACATGGCCTACCAGGACTTCAGGAAGGCCTTTGACACTGTCCCCCAAAGGAGACTGGAAGGCAAAGTAGGCAGCTTGGGAGTGGGGAGCAAACTCACAAAATGGGTTGAGCATTGGTTAGAGAAGAGGACGCAGAGGGTTGTGGTAAATGGGGTGCACTCAAAAGAGGAAAGGGTAATGAGTGGGGTTCCCCAGGGTTCAGTGCTGGGACCCATACTCTTCAACATTTACATTGGGGAGATTACAGAGGGTCTACTTGGGAAGGTGTGTCTGTTTGCTGACAACATGAAGATCTGTAATAGGGCGGATACATCAGGGGGGTGGAAAATATGAGAGGATCTGGATAAGTTGGAGGAGTGGCCAGAAAGGTGGCAGCTACAATTTAATGCAAAAAAATGCAGAATTGTGCATATAGGGCATAAAAACACGAAGGCAAAATACTGGCTTGTGGTGGCCGGGGATGGAGATAACAGATCAGGAACGGGACCTGGTGATCACTATTTCAGACAGCCTAAAAGTTCGGAGTCAGTGCAACAAGGCAGCGGGGAAGGCACTCAGAATGTTGCAGGGTTTTATTTAACTCTAAAAATTGATTAGTGTTTTGTTCATAAAAGTGCTCAATCTTTGTGAAAATGCATAGCTCTTGCCTCAGTGTGTTTAACAAACACAGCACTTCTAGAAAATCTATATAAATACTTTCGTATAGTTAGTATCATCCCAAGGAAAAAAAAATGCTAATCAATTATTTAAAACTCTGATGTTGGCATGCATAGGGAGGGGCTTTACACGCAGGAGAAAGTAGGTGATCATGCCACTGTACAAGACCGTGGTCAGACCACACCTGGAATATGGGGTACAGTTCTGGAGGCCATACTTGCAAGGGGACAAGGACATGCTAGAGAGGGCCCAGAGAACGGCTACCAGAATGGTGAGCGGGCTGCAGGAGAAGTCATATGAGGAAAGACTGGGTGAGCTGGGCCTGTACAGACTGGAGGAGAGGAGGGATAGGGGGATATGGTTAAAACATTCAAGTACTTGAAAGGCATAAACAGGGTGAGGGTTGACAACATCTTCAGATTAAATGAGAACAAATCCACTAGGGGGCATGCCTTAAAACTGGAGGGGGCCAGATTTAAAGGTGACATCAGGGGGAAATTCCTTACTGAGAGGGTGGTGGGGTCATGGAACAGACTGCTGGAATGGGTGGTGGGGGTTGATTCTGTGGACAAATTTAAAAAAAAAGCATGGGATACATACATGGGTCTAACCAACAGGGGGTAGACAGAAAATGGAGGGAGGACGTCTTCCTAGAAGGGGAACTCAGGCAGACTAGATAGACCATGGGGTCTTTTTCTGCTGACAGATTTCTATGTTTCTATAAGCAGGGCTCCAGGTAAGATTTTTTGGGATGAGTGCCTGTACCCCTTCTTTTTGAAAGTGAGGTGAGCAAAACGAAATTCAGATGTGTACAAATGTCTTGCTACAGTGGACTGAGGAGTACATTTATTAAAAAAAATTAGTTTTTTTTCTAGATAAGAATTTCAGGTGCCAACAATGCTCCAAATAATGTTGGCAGGTAGGAATTTACTCACCAGTTTTAAAACATAGTGAGTAAAACAAAAGTGGGATGCATACAAGTGCTGTAAATCTGGCAAAAAACTGTTTCTTTTGAATCACCAGTTATGTTATGAAGCACTATTCTTTGGCGTGTGGGGTATTTACAAATGTTGGGTGAGTACGGATACTCATTAAAAAAAATTCTGAAGCGTATTTCCTAAAATGAGGTGAGTAAAACAGGCCGGTACACACCTTATCTGGAGCCCTGTCTATAAGAGTTAATCAAGGATTTGAAACAAAACAAGTTTGGATATAATTACACCATTGCCATACATTTCAAACTACTAATAAAATAAACAAATAAAATAACTAACAACTTCAGAGAGTTTTACCCAAGGTAAGCAGTCATAAAATGTGGGTTTTCAACTAGAAATAATATGATGCAAAAAGGGTCGACAGTATCTCTTTAAGCGGGGCACTTTATTCAGGCAAGCAAAAGATTTCATTTCTCATCCTGAAGATGATGACATTTTATTGGGAGCGGTTTTACAAGACACCCTAAATGATGACCATATCTCTTTGCGTAACAGGGCTTCATTTCACTGCATTATTCCTCCCCATTTTACTCCTGGCATCCATAAACAGCACAAGAAATTCAACGCATAAGTTGGTGTTGTCTAGCAAATCTTGACCAAACAAATCTTTGCAGGGTAACCCACATAAGGGATTGTGTATAGGCAACCATACACAGCAAGCCTGTGTGTGTGTGTGAATTGAGACGTATCCATGGCAACCAGGAATGTCAAGAGCGAAGTTCGAAGACTTGGGCTTGTCTGTGTATGGTTGCCCATACACAGTCTTTTATAGTGCATGAGAACTGCACACAGGCAAAACTGACAATGCTGTCATTTATTTTAAAGAACAAGGTAAAACTTATCTCTGCTTACTGTGCTCTTTTTCAATCAATGAATAAATTCTTTATTTATATAGCGCCTTTCGACATCAAGGCGCTGTACAGAACAATAGCCACAGTATTAAAACAGAAAGCAGTGTAAATTATTTAAAATCATTCTGCAAAAGTCAATTGAAATAAATAAGTTTTTGACATAGTTTTAAAATTACTGATGGTCAGGCATTCTCTTAACCGACGAGGTAGAGAATTCCACAGGGTTGGTGCTGCAAATGAATATGCTCGCGCTCCAAGGGTTTTTAAGCAAACCCGGTGAATCTCTAGCAATCCCTCGTCGGCGGATCAGAGAGGACGATTGGGGGAGTAGGGAGTCAGGAGATCTTTCAGGTGGTCAGGTCTGCCCTGTTTGTGTAAGGCCTTAAACGTAAGCAAGACTACCTTATAGGTGATCTGCCACTGAACTGGCAGCCAGTGCAGTTCGTACAGCACAGGTGTAATGTGACTGGTCCTAGAAGTACCAGTCAACAGCCTGGCTGCAGTGATCTGCACTAGCTGCAAGCGGCGGATATCAGCACCAGACAGCCCTAGATAGAGGGCACTGTACTAGTCAAGACAGGTAGTAGTGAAGGCATGGACCAGTGTTGGAAGGTCACCCGGTGGAACCAGGTGTTTCACCCGGGCGATATTCCTCAGATGATAAAATGAGGATCTGACCACAGCTGACACTTAAGATTTCAGGGTCAAGCTGCTTTACCCCACCTTGCCAGCATCGCTGTGGTTCTCAACTTTCTCACAAGGACACTTCTCGCAGGCTGCATCATGCTTCTGATGGTGCGATCTGGACGGCTGGTGGCAGGTGATAGGCTCTTACTGCAGTCTTGGTATTGAAAATTTAAAAAACAGCAGCAGCTCTGATGATTGCCGATGCTGTTTAGTTTGTGTCAGCATTGGCGATTGGAGCCGCGGCTTCAGTGAGGTGGTCACATGCAGATGTTCGAAGTTGTTGTGCTGCAGTAGTGACATACCTAGTGCAGCACAACAACATTTTGATGTCACTACTGCAGCACAACAGCACTGTTCCAGGCATGGATTTCCATGCCGAACGGCATTTCACTGTACACTATGTTCATGCTAACTTAACGTTCACAACAGAATTAGTGAACCTGTTAAAGTAGTTTACCTGAACAGGATGTTGCTATCATTCGTTTAGCATGTCACAGACTGTTATAAGTACATGCAGTATTTCAAGAATGTAGACAAAAATGTATACTGCAGTACATGCTTTAGCAATATCAGTTAATCTGTCAGAAACCTAATAATGTTTTTTTTGCCCTGATACAAGAAGTGACTGTAAGGAAAAAAAAAATGTCATGAACTGGATGGCCTTGTAACTAGAATTTTTTGCCCGTGGGCTTTGGTAAATGTCAGTCAGTATCCAGATATCCATAATGCCTCTCTCACATGACACAGTGACTGAGCTGCTAAGTTTTTAAAGCCTAGAACTGTTGGGTCACATGTTCCTTTATTTTTCTTTGTCAATCAATCAATCAAAATCTTTATTTATCCAGGCGAAACATCGTTGAGCAAAGCTCATTTGCAAGATGGACCTGGTTAGGTTAAGCTGTTACAAACATACATACAACCAGACAAGGTAATACATAAGTTTTAAAGATTACAAAAATAAATAACAGGCATGGATAAGTGTAAAGCCTTTGTGATTGTTATTTTCAGTTTCCTGCCCCCCCCCAAAAAAAATTACAGATGATGTCAGTAGGACTCCAATCTTAGAACCTTTTAAAACCACTTCCATTCTTTATTAAAAGTGACCTTTGCATGAAAATAGGATCTTTGCTCTGTAAATTTCCTCTGGTAATACTGCTTTTTCAGTCTTAAAGTGCTAATCCTCCACTTGTGACATCAGAATAATTTCCATGGCAACAGGTTGTGATGTCATAAGTAGAGGAATATAACTTAATGGCATGTATAAACATTTTTTTTAATAAAATGCTATCCGTAATGAAAGTGAAAAGTCCAGTCATTCAGATTTGGGGGGAATTTTGAGTGAATGAGTTTTGCTGATCCCAGCTGAAATTTTTTGCCAGAAACTGAAAACTGTCATAAACGGAATCTGTACCCAGAACATCAGCTGGTCAAATGTGGGGATGTGTTTTCTCTACAGCCGCTGACCACTGGAGTGCCACAAGGCTTCATCGTGAGCCCCTTCTGTTCAGCTTGTTTGTAAACAACATTCCAGAAGTTTGCGACCACTCCAAAACTATGTTGTATGCTGATGACAGGGTCATCCTCACCTCACACCATGAACTGAGATCCCTCTAGTGCAACCTCCAATCAGATTTCAACAAAGTACGCTGCTGGTTTTCCAACAGCAAGCTACTCTTCAGCTCAAAACAGACAACATCCTTACTGTTTGGGAGTAATCGCACTCTAAAGGACAGACCAGGATTGAGTATCACCACTCTGAATGAAGATCCTGTCGATCACGTACAGATCTTCATGTACCTGGGCATCTTTCTTGACTTCATCCTGTTTTTCTCCCACCATGTTGACTGTGGTCAAAAACATCCACCAATGGCTAGGTGTATAACTCACTCCTGAGGCAAAAAAACTACTAATCTTCAGCGTTGTCATTTCCATCATGGACTACCGGTCAGAAGTCTACTCAGCTGCTAACAGCACTGTCCTAGACAAAATGTGTGCCCTTCAACCCAACCTGAAGATCTGAGCTTAACAGGAAACAAGGCTGTCACCAATGTGATCTGTACACCTCCACCAAATGGCTCCCTTTCCACCTCTGCATCACCTGCAGCTCTGCTCTACTTGTTAAAAGGGCCCTGCTAGGTCAAATGCCTCTAGGGGTCTGCAGCCTACTAACCAAGACTGACAACTGCTATAATACAAGATTCATGAACTATGGTAAACTGGCTGTGTCCTGCATGAGAACTACTATGGGCCAGCACTCTTTTGCCTAGAGAGCGGCCAAAGCCTGGCACTCGCTGCCACCAGCAGTGACCATGCCCTCAACTTTCTGTTCTTTCAGATCACAGGTGGCAAACCTTTTCTCCCAGTATCTTAAATGCAGCTGCCTATAGCGGTAGTCCTAGACTTCGGTTACTCTGGAAATCCAGTCCCTCCTACAGCACCACCCTTAGTATGTTATTACACAGCTGGACTCCTTCTCATTCTGTAGTGACAGACCTAATTCTTCTACCTGTACCTAATTATGTAACTCTCATATCTGGTATTAGGTATTTTGACTCTGGTTTTACGTATTTGTCTTTTCTATGATTAATGTTGCATATCCTGTTTTGTGATGTATATACTGACTTGGACACCTTTGAAAAAGGGCTCTTCAACTTAAAGGAGAACAGCTAGCAAAAGCCATGCAGTGATCGCTGCAAAGTTAGGGGCTTCAGTACCCTGATTACCCCTGTACTCAACATTACACATTGCAAGATTTTCATACCTTAATACTCGTAACTTTTGAGACTCCGAGGAGTGTAGCCGACATTTTGTAACAGGCGGGCATGGAGCATCTGAGATTACGCTGCTAATAATGCAAGATGATGACACTCCACTGCCCCTTCCTATATTGTGCACACATGTATGGAGATAGAAACATAGAAGTTGATGGCAGATAAGGACTGCAAGGCCCATCCAGTCTGTCCATTTTTTTTCTACCTTATGAATGTGCCATAGGCCTTTACTCTGTTAATAGCCTATCTATTCATACTCATCTGTATTGCTCCGTTATGCCTATCCCATGTCTGTTTGAAGCCCTGCACTGTATTCATGGCCACCACTTTCTGAGGTAGGCCGTTCCATGCATTCACCACCCTTTCTGTGAAAAAGAACTTCCTCACATTACGCCTTAATTGGCCTCCCTCTAATCTCATGCTGTGTCCTCTTGTCCTGCTATTTTTCTTATTTTGAAACATGTTAGACCCTTTCACCTTGTTAATGCCCTTAAGGTGTTTTGAATGTTTTGATCACATCACCTCTTTCTCTCCTTTGCTCTAGGGTATACATATTGAGCTCCATTAATCTGTCTTCATATGTTTTCTGATGCAGTCCTTGCACCATTTAGGTTGCCCTTCTCTGGACTGCCTCCCTTTTGTTAATGTCCTTGTGAAGGTGCAGCCTCCAGTACTGCACGCAGTACTTCAGATGGGGCCTAACCATTGTCTTGTAAAGAGGGATTATTACCTCCTTCTTACGACTTGTGACACCCCTGCTAATACACCCCAACATTCCCCTAGCCTTACCTGGTGCTTTAGTGGTCTGCTTGGATGATTTCAGGTCATCTGTGATGATGATGCCCAAGTCTCTTTCTTCCCTTGTGATTGCCAGCAACTCTCCTCCCAACCTATAGGTGGCTTCAGAGGTCTTGCACTTCTTTGCATTAAACCCCAGTTGCCAGTCTTCCGACCATTTTGACAGTTTATCCAGATCTCTTCTCCTTCTGTCCACCCCATCTGGATCATCTACTCTGTTGCAGACCTTGGTGTCATCTTCAAACAGACAAACCTTATCCTCAAGTCCATCTGCAATGTCACTGATGAAGATATTGAAGTGCACTGGCCCCAGGACTGATCCCTGAGGTACCCCACTTGTGACATGCATCTCTTCTGACTGTATACCATTTACCACCACTCTCTATTTTCTGCCCGCCAACCAGTTTGCCACTCAGCTGACCAACTTCTGACCCACCCCAAGCCTACCCATCTTATTAATCAATCTTCTATGTGGAACTGTATTAAAAGCTTTGCTGGAGTCAAGGTAGGCGACATCAACTGCACCTCCTTGGTCCACCACTCCGATTACTCAGTCAAATAAATCTATAAGATTAGTTTGACAGGACCTTCTGTTTGTAAACCCATGCTGTTTTGGATCCTGTGCTGTTATGGATTCCAGGTGTTACACTCTCCTCTCCTTAAGGAGTGTCTCCATAATTTGCTAACTACCAAGGTAAGACTGGCTTGGTCTGTAGTTCCCTGCCTCCTCCTGCTACCACTGTTGTGGAGTGGGATCTCATGAGCCCTTCTCCAGTCTTCTGGGACCTCTCCTATGCTCAGAGACTCAATAAACAGTTCTGATAATGGCTCTGCTAGTTCCACCCTTAGCTCCTTTAGTACCCTGGCATGTATGCCATCTAGTTCCATTGCCTTGTCCACCCTGAGCTTAGCGAGCTCTTGTAGGACCCTTTCTTTTGTGAAGTGACTTGTGCATACATCCCTCCCTGTGTCCATTATGCTGAGCTGCGGGCCCTGCCCTACCTTCTCCTCAGTAAATACTGAACAGAAGTACCTATTTAGAATATATGCTTTTCCTTGGTCCTCCACCACACACTCCCCCTTATCCCCTTTGATCTTAGCAGTACCCCTCTGGACTTTCTCCTTTCACTAATGTATCTATAGAAAGTCTTGTTCCCTTCTTTTACTGTTCGTGCTAGTGTTTCCTAGGTTTGGGCCTTTGCCTACCTTACTGCCTTCCCTGCTTCCCTATCTTCATCCCGCTGCATTCCCTTATATTTCCTGAAGGCCAGTCTTTTGGCTCTGACCTTTCCTGCTACTGTTTTTGAGAACCAACGTGGTTTCCTCCTTGGTTTGCTGTTGCCTTTCTCCCCAACACAATGGGATGTTGCTTCAAGTATTGCATCCTTAATGCTTGCCCACTTTGCCTGTACCCCCTCACCTGTATTTCTTCTTGCCAGGGCTAGCTTAACTCTGTTGGCCATCTTATCAAAGTTAGCTCTTCTGAAGTCCTGTATTTTTGCATTGGAATGGGATGATTTAGTTCTAGTGGCCAGACTGAACCATACCATGTGATGGTCACTGGCCCCCAGGTGACCTTCTACCTGGAGTTCTGCGATCCTTTCCCTATTAGTCATTACTAGATCTAGGATAGCCATGTTTCTTGTGGGTTGTTGTACCAGTTGTTTGAGGCCCTCCCCCAGCAGGGAATCCACTATGTGTCTAGTTCTGGTGGATGTTCCTGCTGGTATTGATCAGTCTGTATCTAGCATGTTGAAGTCTCCCATTATCAGAACCTCCCCTTTAGCTGTCATGTTTTGTATCTCTTCTAACAGTAATGTGTCTGTGTTCTCTCACTGGTCTGGAGGCCTCTAGACAACCCCAGTTCGTATGGCTGTCCCATTTCCTGCTTCCAGGGTGACCCACAGTTCTTCTGGCTCCTTATGTGTATTCTAAATTTCTGTAGCTTTGATATTTTCATTGACATAAAGTGATTTAATAATCTCCGTAGTTCCCATGCCCAGTGCTGTTTTTACAGAATCTGCCTAAATGCCATGTGTATGCAGACATACACATGGCATTTAGGCAAATTCTGTAACCCGGTATACACATGGCATCTTGGTAAAACAGGCAAATTCCGTAAAAATAGTGCTGGGCATGGCAAATACAAAGATTATTATATCTCCGTACATATGGGCACAATACAGAAAGGGGCAGTGGGGCATCATCATCTCGCATTATCAGCAGTGTAAGCTCGGACGCTCCAAGCCTACCTACCTGTTACAGAACACTGGCTACACCCCTCGGATTCTCAAAAGTTATGAATATTAAGGTATGAAAATCCTGCAACGTATGATGTGAGTACAGGGGTAATCGAAGTACTGAAGTTCCAAACTTTGCAGTGATCGCTGCATGACTTTTTCCAGTTATTCTCCTTTAAAGGTCTCCCAAAAACAAATCAATAAAAAATGAAAAATAAAAACTGTACATAAAAAAAGACCCTTACTTCTCACTCACCCCCTAGATGAACACATACAAACCTTTACAACCCCCCGAAGCACTGAACCATCTTGCTGCAGTACTGTGGCACAGAGGAAACTATGGGCCATCTTGATGATGTCCATGCCTCACCACCTGGTGAGACCATACCACGTATATACACAGACTACAGCCATAATGTTCTCACTGTGTGCTGCTGTGGCACAATCTGGGCTCCAAAACAACTACCGGTATAACAGGCACTACTCCTCATTTGTCAGCACTGGTGGACACAATTTGAAAATGCTTGCTATATTTTACAACTCCATGAGTAAGCTGTACTGTGATGCCATAATGCATCCGTTGTCGGCTGTGAGTGGGTTCTAAGGTGAGCATGCACACCCCTTCCTAAGGCAGCCTGGGTTACTATGAAGGTAAAAGGGGGAAAAATAAAAAAAAAAAACTATTGAAAAAGTGCAGCTGTTGGTAAAGGACACCTAGGTAAACTGCTAGAGTGGTTTCTGCCCCTAAAACAAGTAATGGTCCTCACCCTCCTCACTCCTGTGCTCTCACCCATGCTTTCCATCCTTCCCGCTCTTTCTGTACTTCACCCTTGTTACCCCTCTAATTCCAACCTGACTCTTATTCTTAACCTGTCTGCCCCACGCTCCATCCCTGTGAGACTTCCTATTGCTGAAATGCTTCCACTACCCTTAAGTAGACAATTTATTCTGTAAATATCATGCACTCTGATCTCCGCACTTGTGCCTGAATTTAATGGCATCGTATACATCATACAACTGCTGCAAAGTTTTTTGTACTTATTGTACTTTTTGCCCTGTTGCCCCTCAACCACTGTATCATATGCACCATCTATGCCTCTTGATTGTTTGCAGTTCTTATCCATCTTTACACTGTATTGTTCATCCTGTTTATTGTTGTACCATTGTACCAATGTATACCTAATGCTGTATGTACCTCCAGTGTCCCTCTCAGGACCTTCTTGTAAATGAGCTTGCTCAATGGAGTTTTTCCTGCTTAATAAACTTGAATTTGAACAAACATTGGTTTTAGCTACTTTCTATCTTTGTAACTCGCTACTGTGAGTGTGCATTTCTATGCTCGGGACTGATATGTGCTTACAGTAGCGAGTTACAAAATTGGTAAGTTGCTTAACCAATGCTCGTTTTTGGTGTAGACACTACTTTAGCGGTAGGTGTCTTTTACCAACCAATGAGAGTATTATGGCTGGAGTTTCTGTATATGCGTTCATGCTGTCACCATATGTGAGGTATAGATGTCATGAACATGGCCCATAGTTTCCTCTGTGCCACAATTTTGGGGTAAGATTGAGGGTCACAGTGGGAAGTGCATGTAGGAGTCCTAGTTGCTTCAGTATGTATTCATCTAGGGCTACATCAGATGGTAAGGGGCTTATTTCTGTACAGTTGATGTTCTGGGTACAGATTCCCTTTAAGTTTATCAGCATGAACTGTGGCACTGGACAGCTAGATGAAGCAACGAAGGGTTAAGTTCCACTACATAACAGGGAGAACCTTTCTGAATTATTCATCGAAAGAGCTGAGATTCGCAGCCAATAGGTTTTAAGGTAGAAGCTTTACTCAAGTCTTTGTGCACTGTTACTGATGCGAAGAATCTGGAGCAGGCTTTATAGAATTAAGTGTGGAGCGTGAAATGGAAAATATTTGTGAGTAAATTATTAGCAACAACTGATAATGGCTTGCCTTTTATTCACGATAATACGGTTTGGCTTTATGGATGCTGCTGCTGTGTGGAGTGATTATTATGAAAAATGATTCTGTTGGAATGATGGACCATCACTGTTTGGGAGTGTTTGAAGGGACTGACAGGTGATTTAAAACAGTTACTTCATACCCCCCCCAAGCTCTGCATATTAAATATTGCAGCTTACAATAACCTCCTACTGAAGTCCCCAAATCAGATTTTTAAGGATTTTAAAGCTGTATTTAATCTTAATCACTGACGCTGTATACTGAAAGGCTTGCAGCAGTAAAAGTGTCGGGTAATTAAGATGGAGACAATCCAGCAGCACTCAGGCCCTCAGATTTTTCGAACTGACCCCAACTTTGCTACCTGCACTAACACAAGTTCTGCTATTTCTGTGATGTTTCAGCAAAAATGCGTGCGGGTTTGCTGAGCCATATTTCTAAGTTCTGTGCATTCTTTTCTTTTTTTGATTGTTTAAGCCCTTTTACCTGTGGTGCAGCCCCCGTCCAGCAGTTACCCCAGCCCTATACTCAGTCTTTCTCTAGCACTTTCAACCCCTGGCTTAACCCTAAGGTGGGTCTGCTTAGATGACTGGCCAAGGCAGGGTGTTGGCCCTCCTGTGAGCACCTCCAGGGTGGGTGGCAAGTTGGCTGGTTCAGGGCCTAAGAGCGCTTTACCATGAGTTGTACAGCCCAGTCAATCCCCCGTGTGCTGTTTTGTCCAACCCCTGAGGCTGCCAGCATGCAGGGGATTCACGTGCATGCCAAGGCATAGCCAGTGGATCCCTGCCAATCCCCCATGTACATTCTCAGCACCACCACCCAGGTGGCAATATTGTGGCAGAGGAAGTAACCATTCCCCCACAAGTGGGCAGACTGTTCTCTGGGACACTTAATCCTCATTACAGCCAGCCCCTGGTGACCCGGCCTAATTCCAGAATACAGTTCGACCACGTCCCATGCAGTCGGGTTACCATTGCACAAACTGGCTGCCTTAAATTCTTGCATTGTGTTCAAAAGTACTGGGCAGTATATTCTAAAATTTGGCAACTTTATTTTTTCATTATTTTTATTTTTAGTTTATCTCCTTTTTGACTACTGACCTGTCCCCACTGAGGACCGGTACCCCCAGCACCGTCACCAGGCTCCCTGAGTCTTCCCTTGCTGTTGTCCCAGTGTCCTCAGTCAGAGGACCTTGGGAGAGCACAGCTGCCGGTGTGGGGCCTGCAAGGGACCAGGCCGTCATCCTGCCAGGTTGGGGATTTTCTGCCTTGGTTTTCTCCCACATCAAGTTCAATGATGCGTTGTCCGCACTCCGCCTCCACAGATGTGGCCCCTGGCATTGATGGGCAGGTCTCCTTCCCTGATGCTGCAGTGTGCTGCCACCCAGAAGTATTAGGTGTCAGCTGGCGAGTGAAATGTCCTGTCGAGGAAAGAGAACTATTCTTGGAATGCCTAATTCTCCTTCCCGGGCTTGCCTCTGAGTAACCCATGTCCCCTTCCGAGCCCGGGTTGCCAGCATGGCAAGAGGTGCGGCGCCAGTGCCTCAGCCCTCCACATCGCTGGGCTGACCATCGGCAGCATTTTTATTCAGTATTTACAGCTTAATTTTTTTTGTACAGGCCGTTTTATTTTTAGGTTAGTAACTGAACTGATGATGTGAAACTGTGTAAAAGTCTCTAAACAGCATGAGAGTGCTTTAGATAATTTTGGCAGGCAAGAATAATTTACTCTCAAATTTTTTTTTTAAATAAGATGAGTAAAATGAAATTTTGGTGAGTAGAAGAGCTTCAAATCTTGAAGAACAAATGCTCCTTTTGAAGCAGTAATAATGTTATAGTGTATGGTAGAATGTTGTTATGGACAGAAATCCATTGCTAGAAGGGAGTTGTTATGCTGCAGTAGCTATGTCATCACAGCTGTTATGCTGCACTAGCTATGTCACTACTGCAGCATAACAACTTAGAATGCTGCCACATAGTTGCTTTCCTCTATCCAGTTAAGACAGAAGTTGCATTTTTTTAACCTGAACTTGCAGAAACATCTGCAGCACACTGTGTCAGTTAAAAAAAAGAAAATGTTAACATTTCTATTTTCTGTTGTCTTCTCCAGCTGGTTTTGTGGGATTTTCTATGCTGTGACTGCCCATACACTATAAAAGAATATGTATGAGCAGTCATACACAAACAAGGAAATTCTTGTATCTTGAGGTTCCCTTGGTAACAGAGTACCTCTCGAGCTGCGCTCTCGAGGTCATCTGTTACCAAGGAAACCTCTCGATACAAGAATATCCTTGTTATGTATGACTGCTCATACATAATCCTCTATATGAAGTGCTCTTTGGCTGGATATGGGCATTTTTAGGTGTGGGGATAAATATCTTTACTCCTTTAAAGATTTTTAGAAAAGTATTTCCTTCAAAATGGTGAGTAAAATAGACTGGCACTCTCACCTTACATTGAGCACTGATTGTGTTTCTGTGCATTTTCTGCACTGCATCTGATTTACCTGCCACTTTTCACCCTCAAAACTTACTTATTATTAACTTTGCAGTATTTGGCACCATTGAAAAAAATATGTAATTTCTGTTCTAGAGGCATTTACATCATGAAGAGGAAGCTCAGCTGGGAAGACTGTATTGCTAAATGCTTTGCTCGGACTCCGAACTGTGGAGTTTGTCACTTCTGAACTACCAGCTTAGGCCAGTAAGGGCCCAAAAACATTATGTTTTCGAACAGTCCAGGTCCTACAAGAAGGCTTGTCCACATTAGCAAACAAAACAAAATCCAAGTTGGCAGTGACTGGCATCTGTGTGGCAGTCTCATGTGAGCGACCAGATTTAATGTGTAAGGGAGTACAATATTTTCCTTTAATTTCTACATGATTTACTCCCGCTTTCTCATTTTAAAATGTATTTCTAACAATGTGGATACAGTTCAAGATCCACACTTTGACAACTGATGTGAAACTGGGACAGTGTCAGTGGCTCAGAAGGTAGGCGCTCGCCTCTGAGGCCGGGAGATCAGAGGGTTGCGGGTTCACTTCCCACATCTGGCACTTGGGTTAATATCCCAGTACTGACACTGTAGTGCAACATGAGAGGGGTGCTGCACTTCTGAAGTGCCGTCTTTCGGATGAGACGTTAAACCAAGGTCCCATCTGCCTGGATTGGTGGTAGTTCAGGTGGATGTTAAAGATCCCATGGCACTTATCGAAAAGAGTAGGGGAATTTCCCCGGTGTCCTGGCCAAATTTCCCTCGTTCACTAAAAATACCATCAACAGTTTAACAGCTTAATCTGGTTCAAGGTCAATTGGCATTCATCTGTATCCCCTTCCCCCGGGTCGTGGCCTGAAAATAGGCAGGATTTGTCTAGTGCACTTACACGGTCAACAAAAACTAAATAAATAAAATAAAAAATCCTGCTGGAGATAGCTGAGTTGTTGAAAGTCTTCTAACTAAGCTGCTCCTGCCATCCGAGTAGTAAATCTTCTGGTTACGCCTCATGATGTCAGATCTTTCTTTCTGTTGGAAGGCACGAGTCTCCCCCTTTGCAGCTCTGCAACGTTGAAGGACTTTGAGTATTATAGCGCTTTCTTTAGGAGAATCCTCAACTTTTTAAGTCCGCATTCAGCATTAAAGTTGCACCTGTGTCTTCTATTACAGTTGACGATGGAAAGCAAGAAATTGAGGTTTAAATTCTGCACTCTGTATAGGCAGAAAAGGCAGGCTACGGACAATCAACATGATGCTGCAGGCTGCAGTAAGTGCTGGGTTATGCCACCAGTGTCCACTGAACACCGGAAAGCCAGACTGGCCTTCCGATGTCCCAAAGACTGTAAAATGGCCTTGGGGGCTGCCAGGTGAGCTGCTCAGCTTGGGGTCAGGGAAGAAGAGGCGATGGTGGCTATGCTGAGTTCCTCATCAGTCTTGGCACTGTTCCCAGCTGGTGCCAGCTTCGGAGGGTTATTCTCTGCTGATTTCAGGGAAATGTGTATGGCCCTTCACACTTTCGAGGAGAGCCCTTCTCACTGCAGCAAAAAAACACAGAAAGCAGTGCCGTCACAGGCAGTGGGACCAGGAAAGATACTGCTCTTCCTGGTTCTTCGACACCCCTGACCGCTCGACCTTGGTCGAGCTTCCTTCGGTTGAGGCTTCACGGTAACCTTTTTGGGCCTGTCAGCCTCGACTCCGGTTGAACAGGAGGTTGAGATTTTCTTCAGCCTGTCGACTGGTTATCGATAAAGAGTAGATCTCTCAGACCCCACTGCTGTCTGTCCTCACCCAGGAGGATGAGTTCCAGTCGGCACCACTGGATGAGTTACCTCGAGAGCATCTTCCACTGGTGGTTATTCCTCCAAAATCAGTTGTGTTTACCCTACCGAAGCATGTGGTTCACACCAACCATCTAGAAGACCCCTGCTGGCATCTACCTTCAGGTCAACGGGAATGGTTGAGGCACTGTTTGCACTCTTGTTCCCACTCGACTGGGAGGTGATGCTGTCAACGCTCCTTGACGTCTTCATCCTTGGGTGAGAAGAGGCATTGACGCAAGATGCATAGCTGCTGTGAGGAGCTCATTTGGCAGCAATGGGTCATTCCTGGAAGCGGTTAGGCTCTGCTTCCTGGTTCTTTGGTTCCTTGGCCTTCACCAGTCATTCCCACACTGGTTCATTTGATTCGGCAGTCCCACGTGTCTGCTTTCCCTCCACTTGGAGTGAAGCCCCCTCTACCTCAGCCACAGTTCGGAGCTCCAACCAAGGACTCTTGCTCTGCTGCCAGCTTGCCAGGTCGGCTGTCAGTGGTGGCAAACAGTCGAGGTCTGTCTTTGAAGAATCCTCTGACTCAGAATGCGAGTTTGTTGATGGCCTCGACCAGGACCCACACCTTTGACCCGGAATTGATCGAAGAGTTGTCTACAGCCTTTGGACAAGTGTCTTTTGGCACTGTAGTCCAACTTATGTCCAAGTCCATAAAGGTTCCCTTAGAGCTAGTCCAAAAATGGGCTAAATACCCATTTATGGATGTTCAAGATTAGGACGAATCCTCGGGGGTTGCCTTTCCCTTGGCTGATGCCATCTTAGAACTGGCCCTGGAGTTTTACCAGCATCTTGCCGGACACCCTCTACCCGAACTGCCCACCAGTATGTGGTCCTCACTGGCACCCTTTCTGGGTTTTTCTTTCTTTTTTTTAAACTTTATTTTTATTGAATATGTTATAGATAAACATTTAATATGTAAATTATAGGTTCCAAGGCATAGAAAGTAGGTAATCGGAAGCCTCATACACAGGATCTGAAAACGTATCACCCTCTGTTACTACATAGGGAGGTATCCCCAACAGAAGAACAATGCATAACAGGCATTTGTAGCCAATAATGGCGCGAAATGGCCGCCTGCGCCACAACCATAGACTATAAGCAGTAAAAGTGTAAAATCAGAAAGTTCCTGAGTACAGTACTCTTGAAATGGTCAAAAAGATCATTCATAAGTTGATATATATGATAATAGGTTCCAAAAATTAAGTTTAAACATCTCCTGTTACCGCCCCCCCCACTGCAATGCAAATAAAGATCACTATAAGGAAAATCGACAGTTGAAGCGTATATAATCTAAGTCCTGCTGTAGAAAAGAAAAATAAAGTTGCAAACTCTAAGAAACTTACAACATCATAACAAATGCTGAATAGTGGAAAATACAGTTGGGTAAATACCTGCAAACTATAACTGCTGGCATCAGAACAGAATACTGCAGACTAGCGAGTGGACTGGAGTAAACTCGGGCTTTGTGTAGGGTTGAGCTGGAGGGGCGAATACTATGTCTCGTAGATACAGCTAAAGCAGGGCAGCCATCATTGTGTCATTGATCTTCCTCAACCACTCTCTGAGACTGCCAAATAACATTTTAACAAGAACCGCTCAACCTGACATCTCTGCATATGGAAAAACTACCCTAAAAGAGTTCCCTACCAACTGGCTAATAATGGTACAATAAAACATTTGTGACAGCATAAAAAGTTTGCAAAC
This sequence comes from Neoceratodus forsteri, assembly GCA_016271365.2. NCBI lineage: Eukaryota > Metazoa > Chordata > Ceratodontiformes > Ceratodontidae > Neoceratodus > Neoceratodus forsteri. The sequence goes on from CM028130.1 coordinate 366,606,855, forward strand.
CAGTTCAAATCACAGCTTTTAGTGGCAGCTACAAATAACCCCATTATCAGTCCCCCTCAGCTCCAGGGTTCACCAGGGCAGTGTGGCTCTCGAAATCAGCTTTAATTTTAAGAAGTTTCTTCCCGGCCTCTGTCAGATCGTTGGAAAGATAGGTTTAACCGGCATATGATAGTCAGAACTTTGTGGGATAGAGTAATGAATGAGAGATTCCCAATTGGCATAATTCAGAGCAGACAGTATTGGACATCCTTCATTGGCGGGTGGCAAAGGGGAGGTCAGGAAAGTTAAAAATTCTGGTGCCATCTATAAACTGTACTTGACCCCTCTCCTTTGCAGCCGGTAAGATCTGTTCTTTAACTGTAGGGCCGGCCCTCTCCTTTGCAGCTGGCATGATCTGTTCTTTAATTGCAGGGCCGATAGTGACTAAGAGAATAGTCAGAGGTGTCCCCTCCTGAGCTGGGAGATGCCATGGATTTATTCTATAGGCTTGAAGTAAGGCTTCCTCTCATTGAAATCAGAGGGTGGAATGCAGAAGGGAAGAAACAAAGTCCAACAAATACAATCCCTCCCGCTCCTCCAGGACACCGAGGATGCGAGCATTAGCGAGATGAGCTCCATTTCCTAGGTACTCCAAATGAAGACGCAACAGGTGATTTTCAGTCACGAAGCCCACAGTGGCTGTAACAGCTTTCTCTGCTAAGGATTTTGATTGTTGGGATTCCGTAGCCAGAGAGTCCAACTTCATTTCCATAGTTGTCACCTGTGAAGGGAAGCCATCTTCCTTTTTGTCAAGTTCTTTCATAAAGGACTCCAAGTCCTTTACTGCCTTGAGAACAGCTGTGCTGGAAGGTTCTCCCTCTGCACCATATGGCTGGCCTTGCTGTTGTGCAGTTTTGGGTCTCCCCATTTGTATAGTCCAAAATGACCAGTAAAATTAGAAAAGGCAGTACCTTAGATAAATTGGAGGCGAGGAGAATGATTCCAGTGACTAACTTCACCAAAAGAAAAGACCCTGGAGGAGCTGTTCTCACTTGCCGCATCGGCGGCCAGGGGTCCATTGGAGAGCCACAACCAGTGGCAATGGGATAGGAGAGCCGCATCGGCGGCGGCATCGGGGGGGGGGCCGCAGTCAGTGACAGCCGCATCGGTGGCAGTACTGGGACTGTCCTGGTTCTCCCCTTTCAGTCAATAAGAGAGCCAGGGAATGAAGGCACCAAGATTCGAACTGCAGCTGGCCCTTTAATAGCCAGCTGCAATGCAGGAGACAAAGACCCCAGAGGAGCTATTCTCACTTGTTTTTCTAACCCACCCAGCTCCACCTCCTGTATTAAATGCACTGGCTAGCCACACCCAGAGGTGATTAGCCAGTTAGGAGCAGGAAGAGGAGAAGCACATCTAGGAGGTAGCAGGTACAGAGGAGGCTTCATCAGCTGGAGGAAGATCCCCCAGGCTTGAGGAACACTGGCACAAAAGGTACTGTGAGTGCGGTCAGACTAAATGGCACAGAAGGTATTATGGGTGTACTTAGACTAAATGAAGATACTGGGAAGGTACTGTAACTATCCTAGTTTCCATGACTGCTGAGAGGCAGAGCTGACAAGGGAGCCATTGAGCCGCCGTCAGGCTTTATCATTGTTACTGGAAATTTTTGGTGTTAAGTGGCAACTCTAACTGGAGCAGTATAGCGTAATTACAAAGATCAGCATGAATGCATTAAGATGGGATGAGGGAAGGGGACATGTGTCTGTGTGGAATGAGAGGGGAATGCCAAGAAAAGACTGGACTTGGGCAGAACAGGTGGTATAAGTACTTCAGGATAGGAGAGAGGCTACAGCATGGGTGGGGGCGAGAATAGTTGAATGCAACGGATGTGGGGCTGCCATGTTCTTGAACTCACTGTGGAGGTTGGGATGCTGTCTGATATGTGCCAGACTACAGAAATTAGAAGCTGAGATGAGCATTCTAAGGAGTGAAGTGGCATGGTGGCGAAAGGACATGGGTTCAAGGAGGGGAGACACACCTACAATGGCGGCAGGGTGAGGGGGGGAATTTGCTAGGGGCTGTGGGAGGGAAAACCAGGACCGGGGGTCAAAGGGCTAAGGGTCCTAGTTGGGAAGGAGAGTAGAAAACTGGCTGGCAGACGCTGGGAGTTACTAGTAAAGGGACTCCACAGACCACAGACTGGAAGGGCACCTCGCCAGCTAAGGGAAGTGGAGTGCATATTTCTGGGGGCCTTACGATTTCCAATAGGTACTCACCATTATTGGACATCATGGAGGAAAGGGTCACGGAGGAAACAAGGGGCGCAGGAGGTAGCAGCTTATTTTATTTATTTATTGATACTAGAATTATAACCTTTGAGCTGAAAGCTCATTTACAGAGGTTCCGTGTCACAGAATTGACAAAAAGACAATAGACAAAGTGATTACAATGCAACAGGACAGAAATAAGTTATAAAAGACATAATGGTAGCACAGCATCTGCAATATGGAAAGGTTACATTCAGTACATACAATTTGCATTATCTGAATGAAGTAATATATTATAAGGTGGTTGTAGAGTCATAGATTTATAGAAGTGTGACGGCAGAAAAGGACTGACCAAGCCCACCGAGTCTGCCCATTTGTCCAGCTATTTTCTTGGACCTGCGCTCCCACTCTTAACACTACTCTGTGGTTGTCTCATGCCCTTTTGAATCCATCCACTGTTTCTTCTCCAATGACCGCCTCTGGAAGTCTGTTCCACCTTTCCACCACTCTCTGTGTGAATAGTATTTCCTAATGTTACCCCTGAACTGCCCCCCTCCACCTGCAGGCCATGCCCTCTCGTCCTCTGATTACCCTTCATCTGGAAGATGCTTTCCACTGGCACCCTGTTAATACCCTCAAGGTAATTGAAGGTTTCGATCACGTCCCCCCTGATGCCTAGGTCCCTTTCCTGTTCCGTTAGCTCCAGATCTCTGCCCCCCATACAGTACCCTGCCCTCCAATTCCTGTAGCCAAGATGCATGATTCTACACTTTTCTGTATTGAAGGCAAGCTGCCACCTCTTTGACCATGCCTCAAGCCTCCCCAAATCCCTCTGCTTTTTTTTTTTTTTTACTCCTTCCTGCGTGTCCACCGTATTGCAGATTTTGATATCGTCCACAAACAAACTGACACTTCCCTCAAGGCCCTCCACAAATATCTCCTACAAATATATTAAATAGTAGGGGCTCCAGCAGTGATCCCTGATGGACCCCACTTGTGCCCTTTCCCTCTCCGGATGCCACCCCATTTAACATCTAAACTGTGTAGTCTCCTCCCTCCTGAAGAGGAATGATCAGTGAAGAAAACAGGAAGAGACAGACTGGTTCAGGTGAAAATCTGAAACCACTTTGGGCAAGAACCTTCTATTGGTTCTAAGGGCCACTTTATCCCTAAGAAAGTAGATAAAATCAGGTTCCACTGACAGGGCTTGCAGTTCACTGATACATCTGGCAGAGGTAATGGCTACTAAAAACACAGTTTCCCAAGTCAAGTACTTAAGCTCTATTGAGGACATAGGCTCAAAGGGAGGTTGCATCAATTGAGCAATACAAACATTTAAATCCCAGGCAGGGGCAGGGTCTCTGAATGGAGGACTGGTATGAAGCAATCCTTTGAAATATTTACAGAACACAGGATGAGATGACAGTGAGGAAGACTTCCCCACTGACAAGTGTACTTTTTCAAGAGTAGCTGGTCTGAGGCCTAGGCCATTAAGATGGACCATATAATCCAGAACTGTAGGCAATTCAGCAGTGTCTGAGGAAATATGCTGCTTAGAACACCAAATGCTGAATCTCTTCCACTTGGAGTTATAGGTCTTTCTAGTGGCGGGCTTTCGAGAGACTTTGAGGATGTCCAGAACCCCCTGAGACAGATGCAAATCTGCATATTCTAACTCTTCAAGAGCCATGCCTTGAGATTGAGAGACTGAAGATTGGGTATCAAATCCTCCCGAGAGATTACCAGGTTGTAATTCCTGGGAAGAGACGGGAAGATGGACTGCTAGGGACAGTAACAGGGGGTACCAACGCTGTCTGACCCAATCTGGAGCAATCAGAATCACTTTGCAAGGTTGTGACTTTATCTTGACTAAAACTTTGAACAGTAGAGGAAAGGGAGGGACAGCATACAGAAATCGTCCTTCCCAATTCAGAATCAGAGCATCCAGAGGGACTGTGCCCAAGACTGGGGGTCTGCAACAAAAGAGAGGAAGTTGGTTATTGTCTGGGGCTACAAAGAGATCTCTGGAGTGCCCCACCTTGAAAAAAAATCACCTTCAAGACCAGAGGGTCCAGGGACCACTCGTGATGGCCCTGTGAAATCCTGCTCAGTGCATCTGCTAGCACACTGTCCTTCCCCGGAAGGTGGACTGCTATCAGAGAGGTTTGCAGGGAATACGCGAGGGACCACAACTTCATGGCTTCTGTACACGACGCCGTAGATCGCGTGCCTCCCTGCTTGTTGATATACCACATGGTGGTGGTGTTGTCTGTTCTGACCACCTTGTTCTGCACTGACTGAGAGAAAGCTTGCAGGGCCAGAAAAACTGCCCTGAGTTCCAGGAGATTGGTATGGAGAAGAGATTCCTGAGGAGACCACAGTCCCTGGGCAGTGAGGGCCCCCAGATGGGCTCCCCAGCCCAGAGGGGAAGCATCCGTGGTAAGGACCACTGAATGAGACTGAGTGGCAAATGGGACCCCTTGCCTTAGATTGTCCTGATCCTGCCACCACTGAAGGGCTTGGATCAGGGTCCGGGTCACTGGGATCAGTTTGGTAAGGGAGTCCTTTTAGGACCAAAAGGCCCTCAGATGGAACTGAATGTCCCTCATCTGGAATCTTGCCCCATGGACCACTGCGGTAGAGGCCTCCATGTGGCCCAAGAGCTGGAGGAAATGCCTTGCTGGTCGAAACACCTGAAGGCTGAAGGAAGAAGCCAGTTCTATAAGAACTCTTGCCCTTTCCAGGGGAAGAAAGGCTCTTGCTTTGACAGTATCCAGTTCTGCCCCTATAAAGGTAAGGAGCAGCACTGGCTCGAGAACTGACTTGGGAAGGCTGAGAAGAAATCCTAGAGAAGTAAGCACTTGCTGGGTCACTTCCAGGTCTGACTTGACTTGGTCCGGGGACTGGCCCACTATGAGCTAGTCGTCCAGATATGGAAAAATGGAAATCTTTTGCCTCCTTAGAAAGGCAACTACTACTGCCAGGTACTTTGTGAAAACCCTTGGGGCTGAAGTTAGGACGAAGGGCATTGCTCTGAACTGACAGTGGCCTGAGGGCAACTCGACCCTGAGGTACTTTCTGTGGGAGCACCTGATGGGAATGTGAAAATGGGCATCTCTGAGGTCCAGGGAGGCTAGCCAGTCCCCTGGCCTTAGAGAGGGAAGGATTATTCCCAGAGTTACCATCTTGAACTTTGGTTTTAAAAGATGTTTGTTTAGGTATCTTAGGTCTAGGATGGGTCGCCACTCCCCTGTCTTTTTTGGGGTAAGGAAGTACCTGGAGTACAGACCTTTGCCCCAGTGTAGGGTAGGTACTCTCTCTATGGCTCTTAAAGCCAGCAGAGATGAAACCTCTGCCTCTAGGGCAAGGGTTTCTGAGAGACCTGCAGGTGGAAAAGATCTGGCTCTCATCTTCGGAAATTTTTTGAAGCTGAGAACCAGTCCCTGGCCTACCACTTCCAGGACCCACTTGTCTGATGTAATAGACATCCAGTCTTGGATGAAGTAAGTCAGCCTGCCCCCTACTGGAATAGGAGAGTCGACCCAGGCAGGCCCATCAGGGTGTCTGCTTGGCAGGGGCCTTAGGCTGAGGAGTGGATGCAGCCCTGCTCATCCCCCTTTTGCCTCTCCCTCTGAAGAACCCCCTCTGTGAAAAGGAAGAGGAGGCCTGTGGCTGGTAGGAAAGGCCTATGAAAAGGCCTGCCGCTGCCCCTAGACTGCTGCCTTTGAGGAGTTGCCTGCCTCTCATTGGCCTGAGCACTCCTGTAAGTGGTCCTGTACTTATCCATTTTCTTCATGTAATTCTCTGTCTGCTCCCCAAACAAAGAATTACCCACTACAGGAAAATCCATGGCCTTAGCCTGGGTATCCTGCGAAAGGCTAGTACATCTGAGCCAAGCCATTCTCTGAAGAGCCACAGATGTAGCCATGACTCTTGATGACACATCACTGGAGTCCACAGCAGCATGAACCTGAACTTTTGATGCCTCAATCCCATCTGCAGCCACCACCTCCAGCTCCTTGGCTAGCTGGGGGGAGGCCTGTTTAGCCAGTGCCAGTACAGTGTCCCACCTGGACTTCTGGTACCTGGCTGTACAGGCCATATAATTCGCCTTCCTGAGTCCCAAGGAAGATGCCATGTACTGCTTTTTTGCCATGGCATCAATCTTCCTGGAGTCTTTATCTGGGGGGTGTGAAGCCAAGGGAATGTTTGACTTGTCGCAGGCAGCAGTCTGCACTACCCCAACATGGCTGCTGGTATAAAAACTCCGTATCTGAGCTTGATAGTGTGTACCTCTTGTCCATCCTTCTGTCAACAGGAGATACAGAATTGGGAGACTCCAGGATTTTTTGTGTCTGTTTCCCAAACGATTTGCGAAGGGGAACAGACAGCCTCCTGGACTCTGGGATGTCCATCATTTCCATATAATCAGGCTCCTCCTGATCCTCCATTGCCTCTTCCATAGGAAGCTGGAGGGTTTCAGCCACTTTACTGTAAAACAAAAAATGGGAAGGGGACTCAGAAAGCCTAGGAGAGGGTACACCAGAAGGTCTGTCTGGGGAGATGTCCGGTTCCACAGGCACATCCAGACTTTCATCATCATCATCACCATCATCTTCAAACTCCCCCTCCTCCACAAACTCCAGTTCATAAAAATCTTCAGGGGTATAATCTTGAACCAGGGGAACTGACCGAACCGAACCCCTGTGAAAAGGTGCCGGATCGTCAGAACCGGGCGAAGCGATTCCACAATTTGAATAGCTCTGGCTATTTCTTCGGCGGTCGGAACATGAACCTCTAGATCCGAACCGGTCGATTTTTCTTTGCGTTTCCTTTTTGTAGGAACCGACCCCTCAGGATCGGGTCTCCTCTTGCCCAAAGATGTATCGCCCCGGTCAGAGGGCACTCCTTCTGGTTCAGTTGGAACCAAACCGGGCTGGCCATCCGGGTCAGCGGACTTCTCGGCCTCCTTTTCCCTCAGTCTACCTAGTCTCTTTTCAAGGGTAGATTTAGGAACACTTTTACAAATTTAGTAGTCTGAATCGAGGTGCTCAAACCCCAGACAATAAACGCAGGTGGTGTGGGGGTTGGCCTTAGCAAAGACCTCCCCACACTCACTGCAGTGTTGAAACTCAGTGGGCCCGGTTTTTTTCTTGGGTTTCTCAGACATGGCCAACCTAACCAAACTTACCCTTTTTATGGCAACCGCCAGGCAAGACTCCCTTATCGGTTCCTAACCGTGTCACAGGTGTTGGGAAAAAACATTCAAAACACATTTTTTTTTAGAACCGATAAGAACCGGTAACCACACTCTAAAGTAAAACACAAGGATTCAATACAAATGATCGGTTCAGCCGAACCAATCTAACACTTTACAATTTCCACACAGAAAAACAGAACAAAACCTATCTAGTACTCACGGTACCACAGACAGAGACTGAACTGACTATGCGGAAATAAATTCGTTAAAAACCGACAACTTAAACGAGACTTTAACCGATTTTTGAACCGAGCTGAAGGAGAACTCTCCGGAGCGACTGTTCAGTGAGGCGGAGTAAAGAATCTGACAGTTGGCTTTCAAAGGGCTCCAGACAGAGACCTCAACCGAGCTCGAGCTCAGCATTCTATGCTCTGCATAGAAAGTTAACCCTTTGTTCTCCGGGGCAGTTTAAAGGCTGGGGCTAACTGCAATAATCAGAATACAGCAAGATTTCATGTTGTTTGAATAGTTACGTTTACAAGACAGTAATGCCTGGATATGAACTCAATAATTCAGTCATGAGAAGAAGAAGAAATAAAAAAACAAACAAAAAAAACACCAAAACTCTAGGGTCTTGTCCTTGTACCAAGGGGAAAAATAACCGCTTCCACTACGAAACTGAGGTTTCCATGGTACTAATTTGTTTCCTTTTTTTTTCTCTCTCTATCTTCTTCATAGGCTTTCCAGGCTTTGTGTGGATACAGGACTCTAAGGAGTTCTAGACTCTCAAGAACCAGGATTTGAGGAGAAAGACTGGAAGTTTAAAAACACTACATCACAACTCCGCACAGGGGTTGTATACAGACCCCCCCTCTCAGGGGGAGGAAATGGACAAGAAAATGATAGAAAGTATACTTAGAATGGCAGATAAAGGGGAGATATTGCTGATGGGTGATCTGAATATGCCAGATGTTAACTGGAGTGCAGTTGCAGCAGCCACTTCTAAGAGTGGGGTTATTCTAGATGCCCCACGGGGCATGCCTTAGACAACTAGTATTGGAACCCACTCAGAGAGGAGCAATCTTAGACCTGGTCCTCTCAAATGGAGATGGAGAGAGGATCACAGATATAGAAGTGGGTAGCCATCTGGGAACTAGCGACCATCGAACAGTATGGTTCACAATAAACACAGCAATAGAGTCAAGCCATACAAAAAGAAAAGTACTGGACTTCAGGAGGGCTGACTTTGCCAAAATGGGTAAGTGCCTAAGGAATGCACTAGCAAATGGGCAGGAAGGAGGGGTGGAAGAACAATGGGGAATAATAAAAACTGCCATCACAGAGGTAACAAGCCTTTGTGTGAAGCAAATAAACAAAACAAAACACTGTAAGAAACCACTACGGTTCTCCAAGGAGGTGGCAGTGAAGGTTCAAGAGAAAAAGAAAGCATTCAGAAAGTACAAGGAATCAAAGAAGGAGCAGGACAGAGAATTGTATCAGCTAAAGCAAAAGGAAGCTGGGAAGGCAGTCAGAACAGCAAAGGCCCAAACTGAGGTAAAGACAGCCAACTCAGTTAAGAAGGGGGATAAAACCTTTTTTAGGTACATCAGGGAGCGAAGGAAGACTAAGGGAGGGATAGTGAGGCTTAATAAAGGGAAGGGGGTGGGCAGAGGGTGACGGTGAAAAGGCAGAGATACTAAACAAATATTTTTGCTCAATATTTACAAGTGAAGAGGGGGAGGTACCTAAAACAAACAATAGAAACACTCTGAATACAGAAGTTGATACCAGCCCATTTACAGAAGAAAGGGTTCTGAAAGAACTCTTAAAACTGAAGGTGGACAAAGCAATGGGGCTTGATGGGATTCATCCCAGAATTCTAAAAGTACTAAGGGTAGAACTAGTGACACCACTGACTACCCTCTTTAACAAATCATGGGAGGATGGGGTGGTACCTGAGAACTGGAGGAGGGCCGATGTGATTCCCCTTCACAAAAGTGGGAGCAGGGCAGAAGCGGGAAACTACAGACCAGTTAGTTTAACCTCAGTGATAGGGAAAATGATGGAATCACTCTGAAGGAAAGAACTGTCCAGTACCTAGAGGCCAGAGGGGCACAGGACCCAAGGCAGCATGGATTCACAGCAGGAAGGTCATGCCAGACGAATCTAATAGATTTCTTTGACTGGGTGACCAAAGTAGTAGATCAGGGAGGGGCTGTGGACATGGCCTACCTAGACTTTAGCAAGGCATTTGACTCGGTCCCACACAAAAGATTAATATTCAAGTTAGCCAGCCTGGGTAAAGAATTAGCTGGAGAATAGGACACAGAGGGTAATAGTAAATGGAGTCCACTCTGAAGAAAGGGGGGTTACTAGTGGAGTGCCGCAGGGTTCAGTATTAGGACCGGTCCTCTTCAATGTCGTTGTAAGCAACATTGCAGAGGGACTGGAAGGAAAAGTATGTCTCTTTGCAGATGACACAAAGATCTGCAACAGAGTTGATGCACAAGGTGGGGTGGAAAGGATGAGAAGGGACTTGGCAAGGTCAGAGGAATGGTCAAATGTATGGCAGCTTAGATTTAATGCTAAGAGTGCAAGGTAATGCACCTGGGAAACAAAAACCCAGCGGAAGAGTACACAATGGGGGGTGAGATACTAACAACAACAAAATGGAAAGGGACCTGGGGATAGTCATATCAGATGACTTAAAGGTGGGCAAGCAATGTGAGAGGGCTGGGGGATACTGGGATGCATAGGAGAGGCATCACCAGTAGAAAAAAGAAGTTGTTATCCTCTGTACAGACAGCTGGTGAGACCCCATCTGGAGTACTGTGTGCAGTTCTGGAGACCCAATCTCCCAATGACATAGACAAGATGGAAGCTGTCCAGGAGGGCAACTAAAATGGTGCAGGGTCTGCACCAGAAGACATATGAAGGAGACTAAAGGAGCTTATATGTATAGCCTCGAGGAAAGGAGGAGAGGGGGACATGATAAAAACTTTCAAGTACCTCAAGGACTCAACAAAGTCCAAGAGGGTAGCACCTTTCAAAAAGAGGTGTGCAAGAACAAGGGGGCACAATTTGAAGATGGAGGGGGGCGCTCAGAGGTAATGTAAGGAAGTATTTTTTCACAGAGAGGGTTGTGGATGCATGGAACGGCCTTCCAGAGGAGGTTGTGAAGTCAAAAACAGTGATTGAATTCAAGCATGCATGGGACAGCCATAAGGCAATTCTAGGGGGGTGGGGGTAGAAAGAAGTAGGCTGCTGGTTAACTAGGATATGCAGCTTATCCATTAGGTAGGGAAATGGGCAGACTGGGTGGGCCAAGCAGTCCTTATCTGCCATCAAATTCTATGTTTCTATGTTTCTACAGAAGGGAAGTAGCTTGAGGCAACAAGGGCAGCTTGAAGGCTGTTTAACTGAAAACATTTTGAACAAAAAAGTACCAAAGCTGTTCCATCCCATCCAGACCCACCAGGTTCATCATGGCTGGAGAGTTCCTTAACTAGAGAAGTACTTTGAAAATAAGAGAAGCAAACAATGGAAGGAAGAAAACTTCCCCGACCAGTCTAAGATGAGAAAATCTATTGGAAGGACCCCAGAGCTGGGGCCTGCCACCGGAAAAAGGAAAAACTGGTGGCTCAGACTGGAGGCCAAAAAAATTCAGATCTGGACCTGGCCTTACCTCCTGAACGGTGTGGCTAGGACTTATGTGCCGAGGGTCCGCTTGCGGTGGCCCTGACCAATGCAACTTAGGGAATCTACCAAAGTCTTGTCCTTGCCCGAAAGATGGGTGAGCAACTAAAACACCTTCAAAGAAGTAGGCTAGAGATAAAACTTGTAGCTACTATGGACAGATTGGAGGCCTTGTGTCCCACTGCTTGTTGGTGCGATACAGGGCAGGTATATCATCCGTTCTTATCCAAACTAACTGACTTCTGGACTGAAAAGTGAAGGCCTGACGGAGATGCTCCGAGATTCCAGGGACTGATGGAAGGACGCTCTCAGTATCCAACACCCAATGATGGAGACCCCCCGCAGGGAGGTGCCCGCCAAAACAAAACCTCTGTACCAAAGATTTGAAAGAAAGAGGTGAGAAATTCAGTGTTTCCTTACACCAGTCCAGAACTTGTAACAGAGTTCAAGCTTCACGAAAAAATCTCTTATTTGGGACCGGTCCAAGAGGACTGGCCCTTGGAACTCCAGAGACAAAAATATGCACTACATACAGGGAAAGAAAAACTTCCCCTAAAAGGAAAAGCATTGTCCCCAAAGACTTGCTGAATTTTGGGATGGCTTGGGGACTCTTCCTAGTAGGTACAAAAAAAGAACAAGACTGAAGACATAAAATGTCAGACTTAGGGCTTGAGAGCCAAAGTAAAAGAGAACTGGTTGAAAACAACCAAGCTTCTAGGGAAAACCAGAGATTCCCTGTCTTCTGTGGTGAACAGCCAACCAAACCAGATACCTGGTGAACAGCCTGTTTTTTACCCAGTATCTGAGAGCACTCTGGAGGCAGTCTAAATGGCATGGATATAAGCTGGTAGTAGCCCGAGAAAACCACAAGGCTAAGGAACTGAGAACATAGATTGTATCGAGGGAAACTGAAAAAAAACCCTGCATTTGCGAAAGAAAGACCTGCAGTAAGGAAAATCCTGAACCCAGGTTGTAAAAGTCAATAATGATTCACCATTCCCAATTTTCCTTTAAAATTAAAGTAATAGCAGGGAAAAAAAGTTCCAACTCCCCAAACAGAAGGGGACCCTTTCAAGTCTTTGACCCTCACCAAAGTCCAGTGCTCTAATTCCCACTGCTGACAATCTACTGGAGAGAGAGAGAGAGACTGCAGCAATTGGAGGTAAATTTTAGTTATTTATCTACTTATCATGCATATATATACATACATATATATACACACATATATATATATATATATATATATATACACACATATATACATATATATACACACACATATATACATATACATATATATATATATATACACACATATATACATATATATACACACACATATATACATATATATATACACACATATACATATACATATATATATATATACACACATATATATATATATATATATATATACACATATATATATATATATATATATACATATATATATATATATATATATATATATATATATATATATATATATATATATATATATATATATATATATATATATATATACACACACATACATACATATCAAGACACATACACACATATATATTTTTTTTTTTTTTTTTTTTTAACACAACCAAAAAGAGGTAAAATGAAATCAAGAAAAAAGGTAATTGGAGAAGAGATACCACGAGTGGAAAACAGCCCTCAGGGACAAAACCTCCCATTTGGAGAATTCCGAATGTACTGGCATAGGGAAACAAGGTTAAAGGGAAAATAATCCAGACCCGTAGCCCCCTTTACCCTGAGACTTCTGGGAAAAGGAAAGCTCATCTTTAACTGAATTACTTCTAGGAGAGTTAAACTCATCAATTCGTGCCTGTCAGTTTTAGTTTGAACTCCAAACCAGGAGATGTTACCATAAAGACAAACCAAAATTTACACCGAAGCATAGCCCAAAAAGGCTAGGATTTCTCAGACAGGCAAGGCCTGAGCCTACGCCAAGACTCTAGAGAGTGCATCCTTAAGGCTATGAAAGCATAGTGCTTCCACATGCCACTTCGGTATTTCAGAAAAAATTCCCTGTGTATAGTGCTCCACAGCTGTAGCACTATGGCAAGGATAGAATAGTTCAAAAACTCTTAAAATCTAAGATTGTATGCTATGAAGGTAGCCAAATACAACAGTAAAAAACTTACCATAAAATTTCTTACTCATAGTATCTGACTGTCTAGAGTTTATCCCTGAAGGGAGAGCAGACAGTGCCACCAAGGCGGAGAAACAGGCCGCTGCTTGCTCTAACTCTCCTTAATCTGCAAGTGACAGAGAAAAACAGCAGAACACTTACCAAGCTGGTATTTCCTCTGAATGCTACTGTCAACCCCGGAAGTCAAGGAGGGGTTTCGAGAACCAACCTGTAGGTCTCTTCAGAGAGATGTCAATTTCTTTGGAGGAAAGCAACACACCAGATCTATGAAGTCTTTGTCCTCCACTGCTTGATCGGTGTCGTCCTGGAGGAAGAGTTCAGGGAGTCCACCAGTTGAATGTAGATGTGAGACAGAAAGAGACCTTATCAATACCATAGCCTGAACCAACCCCAGGGTGACCGACTGGAATTAGTGGGTCCCAAGAGGAGCTCATAATAGAAAATCCTCTCCTCAAATTAATAATAATGACCTTGGGCGTAAGGATTAACATGGAGATGATTACTCGGACCTGAAGAAGCCGAGAACACACCCAGAAATGTGAAGTCTGGAATAAATGCCAAACTCTAAAAAAAAAAAAAAATATAGTTGCAGAGGGCACCATTTTATCAACCACTGATGTCTCCCTAAGTCCTTCAGAAGGGAGGGTCAGAGGAGAATAATCTCTATCTTTGTGCAGGAGTGGAAAACACCCTGCTAATCTTAATTTAACGGTCTGGACAGAATAAATATTACTACAGTACCAGACTTAATAATAATAAACGTCCCAAGGGGACTTGTCATTTCTTTTGTGTTAACTTGAGGTACCCTCCTCAGCGCTTTTAGAGGAGGAGGAGGTAGACTGAAGGCCAAGATTATAATAGATAGGCCAAAGATTAAACAAATCAAAACTTTAAGAGATTTTTCTTTCTCCACAAAGAGGAAAAAACAGAACCACCTCCAATACCTCTTGTCAACAAAGCCCACTGCACAGCAAACAAGAGAGTCTCACCCCAAAAGAGAGGAGATTACCCTTCAAATATCAACAGTTTTGAATTTAAACAGAGAAAAAAGGGTTCCAAGAATTCACGCTGGTGTGCAATGGAAAAATTGCGCACGCGTGCGAAAAACACAAATCAATGATTTTAGTGCAAAAGCAATAAAAACACACCAATAAATACTAAAAACGAGCACATTAAATATAAACAACGCAATTTATCACGCACGTGGGCGACTTTTACTTCAGAAAAAAACGCCGAAGTGGGAAAAACACGAAAAAAAAAAAACAGTGACTGTGCAGAACCCAGGGCAGATGCGGTAAAATAGATAAAATGAAGAAAATATACAAAATACCTTAAAAGCAGCACTCAAAAAGAAAGAAAATGGCAGAGGAAGATCTCTGAAGAGGAGAGCTCTGGGGCAGTGTTGCCAGTTTAGCATAGAAAAAGTTCTAAGGTCCCTCAGGCTGACTGCTGGCAGCACTAACTGTATTCTGATTGGCCAATACCTTCCTCATTTGCATTGACTCCGCCTCTCTGGGGCAGCTGAACTCAGCTGGCATACTGCAGCTGTCAATAGATGCTAATGAATTCCTGGGGTGAGAATGTTCTGTTTTCTTGTTCTCTGGTTGATTAACTAATTTTTGACTGTTACCATCCCTACCTGTGGGACATATTAAAGCAGACTGCAGCATTTCAGTGGTTTAGGGGCAACTAGTTAAGTTTTGGCTTCAGCCTCATGTTTATTTTAAAGGACTGGGGGAAGGGTACAGATGGGGATGGGGCCAATACACCTAATTTCATTTACTTAGAGGTCGCTCACGAGGACTTCTCTGTCTGGATCATTATTTGCTTTGAAGGGATGATGACCCCCTTTTTTTCTTTTCTCAAACTCAGGTAATAATACCACCAGGACCACTTTTTTTTTTTTAGTTAGTTTAAGATGGTGAGTTGTAAGTGGGGGAATACCAACAGGAATATGGGGGCAGTATTTGTTATGGAAATGATGATTATATGCCTTACCATCAGACTGAGGCCTGGCTCGTTCCGGGCCCGGAAGGACCGGACCCAAACTGAGCCCTATTTCCTCCCACCCGAGGGGGCGACCCCTATACTGTAGTCCCTCGGGCTTTAAGGGAACATCATGGAATGTTCCCCTAACTTGGGGGTCGCACTGTACATAGTTACACTCCTCTGAGGGACCCAAAGTTTGTTGGGCCCTTCCGGGAGGTAAGAGTTCTTTCTATTGTTATGTGTTCGTTGTTTTGCATGAATACTGCCACAATAGTTATGTTGAAATGTGCTGAATTACCTTGTTGTTATCATGAGAGCAAAGCACTGGGAGGCTAGGGCTCTGTAGGTGCTGAGCTGAGAGAAGCACAAACAGGAGATACTAATAAAGAACCAGGCACTTCCCTCTCCATAGGATATACACTCCCGGTGGGGCTGGGAGGAAGTGAAATGGAGAACCTGACCATCAAGCCTAACACCCCTTTGATTTTGAAAGATGAATTCCAAACGAACAATTAAGATACTCTCCCAGAACACTAATGGGCTAAACAATCCCATTAAAAAGGCACAGAGTGCTTTCCTCACTTAAGAAACAAAAAACAACCATTATTCTCCTCCAGGAGACCCATCTTTCTAGGCCTGATCACACCCACGTGATAACATCATCGTATGGAAGGGGTAAGAGAAAGGGAACAGTGATCCTGATCCCACGGAATACCAACTTTCAGGTTGCAGTTTCTTACTCGAACCCAGAGGGCAGACTGGCTCTGGTTTGGCGGCAGCTAACACACTAACATACTAAAAAGCCATTAGAATAGGCCAAATGGTCTGTCTTGTCTGCTCAAAAGCCAGAAAGCTAATCGCTGCCCGCCTCACCACCCCCCCAGCCCCCAAGAGTGTCTTCTCTAGATTCAGTTTTCCCTTGAACCTGTCCCACCCCTTCTTGAAGCCCTCCACTGTGTCCTCCTCCACCAGCCTCCCGGGAAGCGCATTCCACGGCTCCACCGCCCTCTCAGTGAAATAATGCCTCACGCCTCTGTAATTTCCTCCAACTTCCACCCATGGCCTCTGGTCACTCCCCTTCTTCAGCCTAAGCAACTCCCTGGTTCCACTCCTAATTATTCCCTTTACATACTTGAAAACCTCTATAATGCCTCCCCTGTCCCTCCTCTCCTCCAGTGAGTAGAGCCCAAGCTCTTCCAGTCTCTCCTCATAAGGCCTCCCCTCCATGCCCTGAATCATCCTGGTCACTCTCCTCTAGACCCTTTCCAGTAGCGCTATGTCCTTCTTCAGATGAGATCTCCAGAACTGTACACAGTACTCAAGCTGCAGCCTGACCAAGGCATTATATAGAGGGAGGATCACTTCCCTGCTTCTGGACGTAATTCCTCTGGCTAGGCAACCCAATATCCTGTTTACCTTGGCTGCAATTCTTCTACAATTTAAAGAGTTATTCATTTCAACGTCTACCACCACCCCTAAATCCCTTTCTCCCAATGTTGCTTGCAGTGTGACCCCCCCCCCCCGGGTGTATACATGGCTCAGGTTTTTGACCCCCAAATGAAGTACCTTACATTTCCCAGCATTAAATTTCAGTCCCCACCTCCTTGACCACCCCTCCAGGGTATCCAGATCCCCCTGGACTGTCTCCTTCGCTTACTCACTATCCACCAGTGCTCCCAATTTTGAATCATCCACAAAGAGACTCAACCTATTCCTAACCCCCCTCCCTATAACCAAGACGTAGGCATTGAGCAAGACTGGCCCCAATACTGAACCTTGAGGGACTCCACTGATTACCTTCCTGGGGGAGGATATTATCCTACTCACCATTACCCTCTGTAAACCCCTCGAAAGCCAATTTTCAACCCAATTTAGCTCCTGTCCTTCCACCCCCATCTCCCCCATTTTTGCTATCAGTCCATTATGAGGTACTGAATTAAACACCTTGCTGAAATCTAGGTACAGGACATCCACCGGCCTATGTCTGTCCAAGACCCCAAAGCTAGAGGGGTTTACCTATTACAGTAGCTTCTCTTTACATACCCCCTGGATCCTCAGCCTCAGAAACCTGTTCCCTATACAACAAAAATCACCGAATGCCAGATAGGTGCACTCATAGTGGGAGGGGACCCTTATCAGACATTAGAACATATCTAGATACAACCAACACCAAGCCCAAGAAAAGCAACACCACCCAAAAAAATGACCGGAACTACCTCAGGGATGCATACTGGATAGATTCCTGGCAATGTTTGCACCAAGGAGGAAGGAATACACATGCTATTTGGCTCCACACAGGCCATATGCCTGCATTGTCTATTTTTTCATTTCTAAAGAGCATCAATACCAGATAGAGGACTGTTGCCATGTCCCTTTGGTCCTCTCGGACCACTCCCAGTTGGTCCTCAGGCTGAGCTGGAGGAAGGAGAGAGGCCTCTCACTCTGAAAACTCAATTATTTGTTGAACTGCGAGGACTTTAGGGAAATGGTGGAATCTAAGATTTCCCCAGATACTTCAGGAGAACGACCTCCCAGAGGTGTCCAAGGCAACACTTCGAGATACCCTGAAGTTGGTGCTTCGGGGGAAATCATCAAATATGCAACTAACCACAAAAGACAACAAAATGCCCAAATGGAGAAATTACAGCAACAATTAAAAGACCTCCAAAATCAGCATGCGGAGGGGGATCTGGCAGTTTATCCACTCATACTGGTGACCAAGCAACAAATCCAAAAACTCCTTGACATTCGCACTGGGCGGGCCTTATAATACCTACACCACAAATACCATGAAAGTGGTCCTAGAGCCTCATGGCTGCTAGCACAGAGCTAAGGCAAAAGGTCTCACAGTCTACATCACCCAAATTACAGACCCGGCAATGGGACAGCTGGAATACTCCGCAGGGTGGATCCTAAAAATCTTTCAAGACTTTTATGGTAAATTATATACCCTGGAGCAGGACCCACAGGAATCTCGAATAGTGTCCTTCCTGTCTGAGTTGAGACTACCATCACTCAAACAGGAACAGCAGCAGGCGGTGAACCATCCCATCTCCAGTGAGGAACTGGCCTTAGCCATCTCACACTTGAAAACCAACAAAGGCCCGGGCCCTGGTGCTTACACAGCAGCCTTTTTTAAATCTTTTAAGCAGACAATTAGCAATATTCTAGTGGAGATCTGCTAGGCAGTTCAGGAGAAGCCATTGCCTCTCACATGGAACTATGCAGTTATTTCTAGTATCCCGAAGCCAAATAAAGATACAACTCAATGTTCTGCTTACTGACCAATATCGATGTTCAACACTGACTATAAGTTATTTGCATCGATTATGGCCAAATGACTATAGTTGGTGCTCCCTCAGCTGATAAATTATGACCAAACAGGCTCTGTCTCGGGGAGACAAACGCAGGACAATATCAAGAGAACTTTGCACCTGATGCACCAAGCCGCCCGGTTGGGGTCTCCCTTCCTGCTTTTAAGTTTGGATGCAGAGAAGAACTTCGACCGGGTGACGTGGCAGTTCCTGGATTGTACGCTGGTTAAGTTTGGCTTTTCGGAGTCATTTACAAGGACCATAAATCAAATCTACACCCACCCCAGGGCCTGCATCAAACTAAATGGAAGGATATCATCTCCTACACCATTGTTAAAAGTACGAGACAAGGGATGACCCCTATCTCCCCTTCTATTCACCCTTTACCTGGAACCTCTTGCCCAGGCCTTGCAACAGTGGAAGATATATGTGGTCTACATTTGGGGGGAGGGAGACTCACCAGCTCTCCTTATATGTGGACGACCTGATAATATACTTAAGAAATCCAGAGCAGTCTCTAGACCCCTTATGGAAAACCCTGGGGGAATTCGGATCCCTGGTGGGATACAAAATAAATATTTCTAAGACTGAGGTCTTACAATTCCACTACGATCCATCTGTAAGAATAAGAGACAAATACCCATTCAGATGGAACATAAGACATCTAAAATAACTAGGGGTGATCCTGAGTCCAGACAGTAAACAACTGTTTACACTTAATTATACTCCACTTTTAGAAAGGGAATAAGTGAAGTTGGAACGATGGGCTGGAATTCCATTCCCACTTATACAAAGAGTGGAGGCAGTAAGAATGGTGCAGCTCTCCAGATTTTTATACCTCTCCCAAACCCTCCCAATTAATGTACCTGAGGCTTACTTTGATGGACTAAACAGGAAAATAGTTAGATTCCTGTGGGGCTCACAAAGGCCTAGAATCCGACTATCTATTCTCCAAATCCCCAAGAAGGGAGGAGGACTAACGCTTCCCAATTTAAGGCTCTACCACATGGCAGCCCAACTAAGGACAGCCTGTTACTGGTTACAAAGGGATTATATAGCAAAATGGAAAACACTCGAAGTTATAGAAGAGGACCTCCCAAACAGCAATAAACTGTTGTTGACGAGTCCCAATAATTACCATACCACAGGGGAAGAAAATCCTTACACCCAAGCCACAATAAATAGTTGTTATTCGATTCTGGAGGACAAGAGGCTTATGGCCTGGCGTCATCTCCTATACTCAGTTCCCCACCTGAGCTCTTTTGCCCTGGCCAGACTGGACTCTGGATTCCAAAGATGGGAAAGGAGAGGTCTTCATTTAATATCACTTTATGGGCAAAGAGGATCTTTACTCCTTCACAGATCTAGTGAACCAATACAGGATCCCTTGACAGGACAGAGTCAGATATGTTCAGGTTCGAAACTACATCCAAACACTCACACGGGCACAGAAGCTGAGTGCCCCCACCGCGGCTCATTGAGCTGATACGGGCAGCATTTGAAGGAAAGGCCCAGTCAGCACATATAATTTCACATTTATATAAAGCCTTACTCTTGAGCTGGGGAGACACGGTCCAGTCTATTAGACTATCCTGGACAAGAGATTTAGGACAACAGATACCAGACAAGGTATGAACAAAGGCCTTGGATAGAGTCCAGTGGGGGACCTCAGCACTAAGCTGGAAAGAATACTCATAGAAGATGATAACCAGGTATTTCAGGACCCTAGCGATTCAGTCTAAATTTCAACAGGGGAGAAAGCCGGAATGCTGGAGGACGGGGATACTCACCTGCAGCATTAGTACATATAATGTGGGAATGCCTAGGCCTGACCTTATTCTTCCAGAGTCTGCAATCAGTGTTACAAGGGCTATTTGATCCCAACCTCACTTTGACCCCATCACTGTATTTTTTCTTGGATTTTCCCAGAGGGTACAGAGACCCAAAACCAGTAAACTGTTGAGAATATCCATTTTGGCTGCGCAGAAAGCAATCACTAAAAACTGGCTATCTCCACATTCAGTAAGGATAGAGCAATGGCATGAGGTCATGATATCAATATATCCATGCTTAACAGCAGTCTTAAATAAAAGGCAGCCTAAGTTTGGACTGCAATGGTGGAGGTGGGTACTATATATTCCTGCGGTGCGACCTGACTTTGTACCATTATCAGTAGGATTCTGGAAGGGGGAGTCAGACCAATTTAAACAACATATCTCTCCTAGCTTACAATGGTCTTCTCAATATTTTAGCTCTGAAAATATTTATGTGACAATTTTCAATGCTCCATTTTATAAAACCCTCCATAAGTTCTTTGTGTATTGCACTCAGCTAATTAAATCCAGCCTAACCATATATCATGCTGATTTTCTGACAGAAATTTATTGTACCAATGGCAATGTTTGTAAATATGTTCTGTTTATGTCTGTGACTGTATGATAACATGTTATCTAAATAAAGAAAGTTAAAAAAAAAAAAAAAAAGGAAATTCTGGTCTATCACAGGTGGTATGTCATGTCTTTGTTAACGCACGCTAGTTTAATTATTTATTTTACTTATTTAGCACAATAAGAATCTAATTAGAAACCTTCTGTAAAGTAAGAATTCCCCTTGATATATGATGTTAATGGTGGCATTCTGGGAGGGGGAACTACTCCTTTCTGTCTTGTCTGTTATTTTTAATTTTGGTCTTGACTGTACTAACATGTGTAATTCAGTTGTGATGTTTGTCTGCCATTTGTAGTGTGACAAATATTATTAAAAAGATGAGACAAAAAAAAGGCATTCAACAGGCAACGTTCAATTCTCGCTCCCTTACTTGTATTTTAAAAGCACGTTGCTGGTTTATGATAGAGCACTGACAAGAAAAAATTACTCACCTTAGTAACTGTGTTTCTTCTAATAGAATCTTGCTGTATTCTGACATATGCAGTTAGCCCCAGAGAGGAAAGAGTTAACTCTATGCAGAAGCATAGAACGTCGAGCTCGAGCTCGGTTTTCAAACCTCTGTCTGTGGTGCTTCAGAATGTAACCGTCAGATTCTTAAGAGCAACTAACTACACTTACAGTGTGGAAATTGTAAAAATATATATCAACAGGCAACTACTTGGGTCCCAAAGCGGTCACCCTATGTGGTACCCTTGTATGTATATCCAGCCTGTATCATGTAACGTGCATTTCATGTACTGTATATACTGTTATTACCTATCTATATTTGTACTTTAAGTGTTTATGTCACAGGACCCCCTTGTGAATGAGCTTGCTCAATGGAGTTTTCCTGCAATAAACTTGAACTTGAACAAAAGACTCCAGTCGAGAACCCAAGATAAAAAAAACAGGTAGTGAACAAAAGATCTTATAAATCTAAAACATAACAACAACCCCACCCTGAAGAGGAGGGGTGCAAGGTACACCCCTGAGATGCAACACTGTACCTGCCAGCCCACTTCCCAAAAACCTAGGTTCTGAGAGGAGAGGCGGGGGGCGAGGTCAGTATACAGACTCCATTAGAAGAAACACAATTACTAAGGTGAGTAATTTTTTCTTCAAACAACATGAAATCTTTCAGTATTCTGACATATGCAGACTACCAGGCAGTACCTCCATGGAGGAGGGTACTGAATCTATTTTGGGACTAGGTTCTGCAGCACTGCTGTACCAAACCCAGCATCACTCCTAGCCTGGCTATCCAGAGAGTAATGCTTGGTGAATGTATGGACTGTTTTCCAGGTGGCTGCTCTGCAGATCTCTAGCAAAGGTACATCTCTGGCAGCAGCCAGAGAAGCAGCTGTACCCCTAGTCGAGTGGGCCCTCAGGCCTGTAGGAGGTGTTTTACCTAGCTTGGTATAGCAGAACTGTATACAAGCTACAATCCACCTGGCAATAGTTCTTTTAGTAGCAGGCCTCCCTTTTCCCACTTCGCCATAAGTGAGAAACAATTGAAGACAGTCATTCCTATGTGCCTTAGTATGCTCTATGTAATAGCTAA
This sequence comes from Neoceratodus forsteri, assembly GCA_016271365.2. NCBI lineage: Eukaryota > Metazoa > Chordata > Ceratodontiformes > Ceratodontidae > Neoceratodus > Neoceratodus forsteri. Next base: position 366,629,458 of record CM028130.1, read on the forward strand.
GTGCCCTTTTAACATCAAAACTGTGTAATCTTCTTTCTCCTGAAGAAGAATGATCAGTGAAAAACAGAGGAAGAGACATGGACTGCTTTAGATAGAAGTCAAGTGCTGGGGCTATCTGCATATGTCAGAATACAGCAAGACTTCATGTTTGAATAACAATGCATTTTCAAACCGCAGGATTGGATATTGCCTATTAAACATGTTTTCAAAGTAAAAATAATATATATATATATATATTATTTAATACATTTAGGGAATACCACTTTGGGGAAATGGGTGCTTGGCAGCTCAGAGTTGGGGGGGGAGGGGTTCTCTCAACCATTTTTTGGTGAAAAATTAAATGGGTGCTTGGCAGTTGAAAGTAAGGGATGGGTTCTCTCAACTGTTTTTTGGTGAAAAATACAGGCAGAGTACTGTATGTGTGTGTGTGTCGTAGGGGCAGAGTTGTGAAATGCACTTCCAAATACAGGTAGCACATGATTTTAAAATCAATCAAGTCTTTATTCAACCAGGCGTTCATCGTTGAGCAGAAGCTCATTTGCAAGATGGACCTGGGTGGAGCATGAACAATTGTATACACAGGTCAACACAGGTATTTACAAGGCAATACAGATAATACTATTTACAGAGAAGAAAAAAAATAAGTTCATATGTAGATAAAATTATACAGATATTGTACAGATTACAGAGTATTTACATACATAGAAGCGTCTATAGGAAGATAAAGCAGGTTGCTGGAGGAAGTAACAAAAGAAAAAAATATACACCAGGTAGGCGAAGGTGGGGGAGGAAGGGAGGTTTCTGTAGCATAGTAGTAATGTTATAACTGTGATACAACAGGATTTTTGAGAGTATGGATTTTTCATGCACAGCAGAATATAACCAATTACAGTTGCTCATTACTGTTTTTTGAAAAGCAGTAAGTAGCTTTAATTTGCAGTCTGTAATAGTGATGCATATCACCTTATCACGCTATTTTCCTATTAATGCGATTTTACTTATGAAAAATTCCATGGGAGACAAGCTGGAATATCAGATGAATGTAAGCCTTGGGTTTGTTGTACTTCTACCAGATGCTATTAAAATGTGGGAGAATGAGGCCATGGAAGGAAAACTGATCAACCTTAACAAAAACTAAAACTTTATAATTACAGTAACTAGTTATTTTTTTAAAAAAAAGTAATACTGTTACTGAATACTTTCTCTTGAAAGTAATCTATTACCAGTTGCTAAAAAAGGAGAAATAGAAATTTAAATACCTGTATATTTTCTTTCTCCAACTGCTGGTCTCCGGGCTCATAACCAGTGGGAGGTACTTCCTGGTACCACGCAGGCAGGAAAAAGATCTCTGCAGGGGAACCAGATCCTCCCCTCTGCAACCTGTAGCCATCAGTTTTTTCCAAAGCACGTGTCCCTTGAAGTAATACATCATTGGGAAATAAAAAGAAAAAATGTTAATCTGCACTTGAGGCCTGGAAGGGCTGACTTCAAACACTCTGGCGAAATGGCCAACATTCAACATTCTGGGAGTGGAGGAGCCCAGAGACCAGCAGTCAGAGAAAGAACATTTTCAAGCTATTTAAATTTCTATTTCTCTCTCCTAAAGCTGGTCTCCGGGCTTATAACCAGTGGAATATACTAAAGCAGTACCTCCCCTTGCGTCCCAGGTGGGAAGAATGTTATTAGACCTTTATGGGTCCACCACCGATTGAGGGACCTGTCAACCAAAGGATGCCTCAGCAGAGGGGGACACATCCAATCTGTAGAACTTTGCCAAGGAATGGATAGATACCCAAGTGGCCGCTCCGTGTAAGACTGCTGGAAGCCACTGCTCGAGCTGAATGTGCCCCCAATGGGCCCGGAAGGGAAACCCCTGCCTTCTGGAAGGTGTTGGATATGGGAACAAATCCATCTAGTCAAAGAGACTTTTGATGCTTTTTTGCTCATATTCTGCCCCTAAGTAAGCATGAATAGACTTGAAGACTCGTATATGGACTTCCGATCTCCTGATGTAAAGCTTGAGTGCTCTCCTCTAGGCAAGGAGGAGAAATTCTGTCTCCTTCTCACTCTTAGGGTGAGGAGATAGGGCAGGGAGATTCAATTCCTGGTTGTAGTGGAAAGGAGATCACACCTTCAGCAGAAAAGATGGGTATTTTCATAGAATCACTGAGTTTTGGAGGAACACGGTGTATGGTTCTTTGGAAGACAGAGCTCCTATCTTGCTGATGCAGCGGGCCGAAGTGATTGCTGCAAGAAAGACAACCTTCATCATGAGAAGGAGGACAGATGTTTCCTTGATAAGCTCCAATGGGGCCTTGGTGAGGGCTCTGAGGACCCGGTTGAGTTTCCAATGTGAGACGATGGGCTTTACTGGAGGACACTTCAGCGTTCTACTCTCAGGAACTGACTGACATGAGGGTGAGCACCCAAGGGCCCTACTTAGTCCACCATCAGGAGAGTACCCAGAGCTAAGATGATGTAGGGACCTCTGGACCAATCACGAGAACCATGGCCGGCGTGGTCAACGAGGGCATATTAGGAATAGCTCCACCTGATCTAGGGCGATCCTGTGCAGGATTCTTGGAATTAGTAGAATTGGATTCTTGAGATTAGTAGAATTGGAGGAAAATCATACAGGAGATTGCAGGGACCCTGGTCTAAGGAGAAGGCATCCTGTGTTATGGTCAGCTCGACCCTGATTAGAGAGCAGGACTGGGGAGCTTGCAGCTCCACCAGCCGGTGAAGAACTACCTGCGGTAGGCCCTACCATGCAGCAAGGAGGTGGAAGGCGCAGACCTTTAGATCCCATTCTCCTAGGAGGACATCCTGACTTAGCCAATCCTCCGTGATGTTCTCCTGACCTGGTATGTCTACGGCCATCATGCTCACCAGGCGATGCTCTGCCCACTGGAAGAGCAACAGGGTTTCTTGTACCATCCGAGAGCTCATGTACATCCCTGGTGACAGATGCAGGCCATTGTGGTTCGACAGTCTGTGAGGATGAGAACATCCTGGTTGGAGATCTGTGCTTCTAATCTTTGAAGTGTCAGGAGGTATCTCCAGCATGTTGAAATTGTAGTGGGTCTCGACCCTTGACCACTTGCCCTGTGTCAAGAGCTGATCCTGATGAGCTTTCCAGCCCCAAAGGCTGGTATTATTAGTAGTAATTCTCCCCTGGTGAGGATGCCCCAGTTTAAGACCCTTCATGATGTCGGAACACCGAGTCCCCCAGTGCAGGGATGCTTCCACCTAGCAATAGCCTTGACTCTGTTGGCCCAGACTGACCCTTGGCTGGGACACCCATGAAGTAGGTTTGACTGGCCATATACTTGAATCTGCTGGCCCAGGCTGACCTTTGACTGGGACCCTTGATGTAGTAGGTTCGACTGCAGGGGACGCATGAGAACCAGAGCCCAGGGAACTGAGACTGCCAGAGAGACCATCCTCCCTGTGAGCTGTGTGAAAAATGTAGGCTGAAAGGCATTGGGGTCCACTTGGTATTTGCTGAAAAGAACCCTGAGGTCCCTGAACTTAGAATCCGTAGGGAAAATCTTTCATTTGGGATGTTCTGAAGATCACTCCTCAATGATTCAGACTCTAGGATGGCTGAAGAGATCTCTTTTGTAGTGATCAGGAATCCTATACAGGAGAGGCACTAGATGACCTCCGTCACTGCCCAACTTGTTTGCTCGCACTGGGGCTTTGATCAGAATGATACCCAGATAGGATATGCAAAAATGCACCTGTGAATTTACCGAGACCAACTAATTTCCCCAATGGAATTCCCTGAAGATGAATGCAAGGGTTTCCACCTTGAATGTCCTGCGGCGGACAAAGTCGATCAGACATTTTAGGACCCATACGGGCCTGAAAACTCCAGAGCGATTTGGGACTATGAAGAATAGTCAGTAAATGTCCATGTTCCTTTCTGTACTGGGTACTCCCTTGCTTGCTCGTACCTGTAGAAGGTCTGTGATTGCCTGAAGCGTCGACATACTCTTTGAGGATAAGGGTGAGGGTACCACATGTGGTGGGAGTGCCCTGCTTCAAACTGTAGGGGGTAACCCTTGTGCCCTATGTCTTGCACCCCATTGATCATAGTGGTGTGAATCCATTCCTCGAGAAAACTGGAAAGCTTGCCCCCTACTCGAGGATGAGTCCGGAGCCTTCATTGTGATCTTTCTGGCATCTCAGACGCTGCTTCGTCCTCCACTGAATCCACATTGGATGCAGGAGATGACCCAGATTCATCTGCCTGAGGCTGATTTAATATGTCCTCTGAGTAGTTATGGGCTCGAACATTGTGTCTGGATCCAGACGACCAGGGTCTGTACCTGCCCCTGGATTGTGGTATTTAAGCTTTCTCATTTCCCTGGATTCTTTTACAGCCTCCTTTAGAGCCAATCTGAACAGGAGATCTCCCTCGTAGGGGGCATTCACCAAGTGTGCCTGGAGGACCTGTCCGCCTGCCATGCCCACAGCCCTAGGTGTGTAGAGTCTAGGAGAGTTAAAACATGGCTCTTACTCCACATCTGGCAGCCTCCTTCGAGATGTAGGCTGAGAAGGTGGAGACTAGTCCCATGAGCTATAGTTGCTGCAGGGTGGACTTGTTTATATCTGGCTCGTCAGCAAGCTGGAATGCCAGGTCAGTGGCCCATGGTAGTGCGGCTCATGCTGAGAACAGGTTGGCTGTAGCTGCCTTGAGGGAGATTGTGGTGGACTGAAGCACCTTTTTGAGGGAATGCTTCCACCTTCCTATCCCCTAGGTCCAGCACAGAGTCGTCCTCCTCCTCCTCTCTTCAGGAGATCCTCTACGGCTGGAGGAGGAAAAAAGTCGTCGCTGGCTTGGCTGGCAATGCAAGTCTGAGTGCTGGCTTTGGTGGTTTAGGAGCCAACAAGGGTGACCCCTAGTGAAACTCCTCAGTCACCTGCTTAATGAAGAAACTGAGGTCATCCAAGACTAAGTTTCTGGATGGAGAGCCATCTGAGATAGAATCGCCATCCGGTAGTGCCCCTTCTTCTGGGGGTGACTAATGACCTCTCACGGACTTGGGGACCTGTCCCGTTGGACGTTTTCCACTGTGGACATCCTTGAATCTGCTCCTAGTTCATGACCTCTTTCTTCCCCTATGGTGCAGAGAGGAGTGATGCCCCTCCAGTCCAAAGAGGGGGAGAGGGAGCACATTGGGGTGGCCTTCCTGTGGGCCCCATGATCCAGGTAGGAAATTAAGGCATGATGGGCTGAGGGCGAAGGCCCTGTTAGGCTTTCCTATTATGTCTGGGGCTAAGTCTGATGGCAAAACAATGCTGCCCCTTGGAGGAGGAGGAGGCAGCCTGATCAGGCTCCGCTGCCCGGGATTGTTGCTCCTGCAAGACCACAGTGGATGTCTCCATGGCCTCCTCAGACCTAGTTGGTGCGGCACTTTAGGCATAGCGAGCAGGAGAAGGTGATCAGTGGGGGAAACTACATCTGTGGCACTTTCTGCCCCTTGAGTGTTTGTGCTATGCTCCTGAAAGGCCCTTGCAGACCCTTTGCCCAGGATTGTGGCATGAGTCCCTAATGGTGGAGTCCTGCTAGCACTGCCACCTGGAGCCAGGGTCTTTTGGTCCAAATGCGCTTAAAGAGTCGAAATTAGCAGGAGCCCGTCGATGTGTTGTGAGAATCGCCCTTCCCCCTCTCTCGATAGCCCTTAACGGGACTTGCTAGGGGCAGCAGCCAACAATGAGCTGGATCGTTAGAGGAGCGCGATCACTCCAACTGGCTTCCCCCGTTGTTCATCGATGAGCCTGTGGACCAGGGGGCTCGTCAATAGACTGCAGTGTCGACTCCCTGTGCACCAATGGCCATTGAAGAGAGGATGAAGGGCAGCTCTTCCAAAGCTGAAATAAACTCCTGCTGCTGCGGAGCATGATCGCTCCTAGAGGCTTCCTCCATCGGTTGTTGAGGAGCCTGAGAATCATTGACGATAAGCAGCGCGATGGCATCAATGAGGAGGATGAAGCACGGCTCTTTTGGAGCTGAAGTAGACTCCTGCTGCTGTGGGGTGTGATCGCTCCCAGAAGCTTTCCCCATTGTTCGTCAGTCGACGAGGAGGATGAAGCGTAGCTCTTCCGGAGCCGAAATAAACTTTTGCAGCTAGTGGGTCCCCTATTCCTGCATCCTGCTAGTCTAAGGAAGCTGACTACTGCTGCGGGGGGGGGGCAGCATAAAACATGGCTCATGCTGCACTGTGTGATCTGCTCAAGGCGCGGGGAAGGGCTGTGATTGCTGAGTCAGGAGGAGAGAGAGGAGCCAGTCTGTACAGCATGCATGGCTGAGACTGAGATCCCTGTGTTAGGTCTGTGATTTCCTTGGAAGGAGGAATCCTGCCTCCTGAAGTCCTGTTGTGCCTCATGTGCTTCCCTCCTGATGAGAACATGACCGTTGCGGGGGGGGGGGGCCTCAAAGCATGGGAAGGTGGAGGAGGACAGATAGGGAGCCAGTCTGTTCAGTCAGCATGCACGGCTGAGACTGGGGTCCCTATAGAATCAGAGAGCCAATGCTGATCAAGCTTCCCCCATTGAAAATCCTCTTCTTTAAGAAAAAGTAAACTGCACTTACAATTTGGATGGCTTCAGCTGTGTCACCTCAGTGACAGAGAACCTGCCTCTTGTCAGACAGGAAGTAAACTGAGGACTACAGGATGCAGAGGGGAGGATCTGGTTCCCCTGCAGAGATCTTTTTCCTGCCTGTTACGTGGTACCAGAAAGGTCCTCCCACTGGTTATGAGCCCAGAGGCCAGCTTTAGGAGAGAGAGAGAAATTCTTTCATTCTTACCGTGATTTCCTTTTCATACGAACATACGAATGTGCCAAGAGAAACAGACCACCCGGTCCATCTAAGTCTGCTCGCGTGTGCAGCCAACACCCCTAGTTTGCAGCTGCCCCAACCCCCCTCCCTTTTGTCATCCCACTGCCACCCCCCCACCCTCACTCTCCCGCTTCCTGTCCCATTCCCTTTTGAAGCTGTTCACAGGTTTACATGATACCACCCATTCTGGTAGTGCATTCCATTTTGCTACCACCCTCTCTGTGAAATAGTGTCTCCTCATTTCCTTCCTAAATCTTCCCGCCTCCATTCTTAGCCTGTGCCCTCTGGTGACCCTCCCCCTCGCTAACTTAAAGACCCCATCTTCCCCATCCTTATTGATTGCCCTCAGATACTTGAATATCTCTATCATATCCCCCCTGTCTCTTCTATCCTCCAGGGTGTACATATTGAGGTCTCCCAGCCTGCTGTTATAGTCTTTCCCCTCCATTCCACATATCATCTTTGTTGCCCTCCTCTGCACCCCCTCCAGCAGCCTGATATCACGCTTTAGGTATGGCCTCCAAATCTGCACACAATACTCTAAATGCGGCCTTACCAGCGATCTGTAGAGGGGCAAGATCACCTCACTTCGCCTGGACGAAAACCCCCTCGCTATGCATCCCAGCATTTGTTCACTTTGCAGCCGCTCTCCTGCACTGGGCAGTGTTGTTCATGGTCCCGTTATCATTACCCCAAGGTCTTTCTCCTCCTCAGTGATCTCCAGCTTAACCCCCACCCCAGCCAGTATTTTCTCCTTGGGTTCTTCACCCCAGAGTACATAACCTTACACTTCTTTGCATTGAACCCCAGCTGCCACCTCTCGGACCACTCCTCTAGCTTGATTAGGTCCCCTGCAGCAACTTCCACCCTTCCTCTCCATCCACCACTGCTCCGATTTTGGTGTCGTCAGCAAACAGACTTACCTTGCTCACCACCCCATGTCCAATGTCTGATATGAAGAGCCCAAACAATACTGGCCCCAACACAGAGTCCTGTGGCACCCTACTCATCACCAGCCTTGGAGCTGAGAGCTCCCCTCTCACCACCACCCGCTGCAGCCTCCCACTCAGCCAGCTTGTAATCCAGTTCATCACTTTTGCCCCTACTCCTACACCAGTTAGTTTCCCCCCAAGCCGCCCATGAGGCACCAAATCGAAGGCCTTGCCGAAGTCCAAGTAAAGAACAACCACCGCATGACCCTCATCCAGTTCACCTGTCATCCAGTCATAATATTGTATCAGGCTGGTTTGACAAGACTTCCCTGAAACAAACCCATGCTGCCTCACATCCTGGAGGCCACTGCCTTCCAGGTATGACACCAGTCTTTCCTTTAGCATCGTTTCCATGAGTTTGCACACTATGAATGTGAGACTTACCGGATGATAATTACCTGGTTCATCCCTTGACCCTTTCTTGTGTAATGGCACTACATGTGCCATCCTCCAGTCCGGTGGCACACATCCTGACTCCAGTGAGGTGTTGTACAGATCCGCCAGTGGCTCCGTCAACACCTCCGCCATCTCCATCAGCAACCTGAGGTGGATACCATCTGGCCCTGGTGCCTTGTCTACCTTCAGTGCCCTCAGTCCCTCTAGGAATCTACTTGCCTCAATTCTTCCATCTGTCGCCTCCTCTCCTCCTGTCCCCACCCTCCCAGCCCATGCTGGCAGCGGCCCCTTTTTCTTCCGTGAACACGGAACAAAAGTATTAATTCAATGATTCTGCCTGCTCCTCCCCCTTTTCCGTCCACTCCCCACTGCGTTTTATCCTCACTATTGTCTCCTTGCACTTTCTTTTCTCCCTGATGTATCTGAAGAAGTCTTTCCCCATTACTTCCTGTGCTAATCTCAGCTCCTCTGGGCCTTGGCTTCTCTCACTTTTCTGGTCACCTCCCTGGACCATCTTGCATATTCCTCCCTGTCCACTTCCTTCCCTGTCGTCCTAAACCTCTGGTGAGCCACTTGTTTTGCCCTCACCACCTCCACAACCTTGCTGTTCAACCAGCATGGTTTTCTTGCTCTGCTTCTCTTACTCTGTGCATTGGTGCTGGCTTCTGTTGCCTCTGTAACCCCCCATTTAATAATATCCCATTTCAGCTCCACCTCCATCTCACGCTTATGCCCTCCAGTTTCTCTTTCAGTACTTCCTGCATCCTCCCAAAGTCCACCCCCCTGAAGTTTACCACCCGAGTAACTGATTTCTCTGGCTCCCCACACATCGTGATACTAAACCACACCATTTGGTGATCGCTGTCGGATAGTGGGTCCTTTACCTTTATTTCCCTCACTGCCTCCCCATTCGACAATACCAAATCTAAAGTGTTCTTTAGCCTAGTACGTACAGTAACCAACTGTGTCAGGAGACCCTCCTAGATCGCATCCAGGAGCACTTGCTCCCTAGCACTGGAGGTGACTGGAATGCTCCAGTCAACCCCCAGCAAGTTGAAATCCCCCAAGATGACCACCTTCCCTTTTCTACATACCTTTTTGATTTGTCCCACTAGAGCTCCTCAGACTGGTAACTCCATTGTCAGTGGGGAGTTAAAACATAGTCTTTGGTGTGACACTATACCAGTAGGGATGTTCATTACCCATATGTATTAACTCCCTATTGAGAACGTGGAACGATACAGAAAGCAATAATTACAGTGACTGGCTACAACTGAAGTTACCAGTTACTCATCAACACTGCTCTCAACCAGAGATCTTAGCAGAGATGCATACCTGCATTTTGAACTGCCCCCAACACTCCAGTTCCTTTCCTGCTCACCTCCTACCACACCTTTACACAGACAGAAACCAAGGAGAACATGGACAGGAAAAAAATTCATGTGATCTGAATGGTCAATATGGGTATTCAACCGTGAGCATACCGTGCAATGACCCACAGCAAAAGGACCAGTAAGCCTCATTACCTGTATTAAAATCCTTACGCCTACCTCTCGGAACTTGTCTCTTTATAACACAAAAAATACCATAATTCTGTATATTATGCGGCATGCACCCTCACTGCTTATTTAGATGTTATCTCCTTATGATTTATACTTGATTTACGTACCGTATGTTAGTTGTGTAAACTAATAAAAATAAGTTCAAGAAAATCTAACATTGCAGACATTTTTCCCCTCACTACAAACCTTCAACTAGGCATTAAAAAATTAAAGTCCCTTAAATTAAAACAAGACAACACATTAACTAGATGTTGTTTTCCTTTATTTTCCCCTCAATGTACCCATACACAAATAAAAAAATGAGTAACACTTTTCAGTTTTATTTCTTGAAATTTCTTTGCTTACCATGAAAAATTCTCCTCCTTTTCTTACCTGCTTACCAGAGAAATCTTGGATGCTCACCCTGCCCTAGATAAAGCAGAGGCCCTGGATGGCTCCACCCTGTGGCTTGAACATTATGCCAAAAACATTACAGGTGGGTGTATGATAGGTAGGGGCAGTCTGTGAGTAAAATTATGCAGATTTTAATGCTTGTGTACTACAGAAAACTATCATTCTATCTATTGAATGCAAGGAAAGACAAGAAAAAGAAACAGGATGGGAAAGAGAAACTGTCTCTAATTGCATTACAAAAGTAATACCTGTGGTTCTTAGAAGCACATGTAAGCAGAACCAGGGAGGGACAAACCTGTTCAAGAAAAATCAACTACTAGGTGCCACACTACTTCCAGCTGCACAAAGCTACTGAATTTGATTCTATTTAATTAACTGGCAGATGCATCACTTCACTATATATTGCATTTTTAACAAAATATTTAATTAAAACCATTCATTTTGAGTTTTAGTGTTTTTCACAGATTGATCCATTTTATAATCACAATAAGGCATGCCACGGTTTTCTTTTTTGTTGTTGTTGCAGTTATTGATTTTCCTCCCATTGGTCCAAGTCGCACTCCAGACGACAGCCATCCCAGCCCTGCTCCCCCAACTTTCCTCCAGGACTGACCTTCTCGCCAGTGCTGTGTGGCCTGGGAAGCTTCGTCGAGGGTGCAGGGTTTACGGTGGTCAGTCAGCAGCAGCTCGGGAAACTGTTTTCTTCCTGAGAGGTGGCATACAATGCCACCCAACGTCTCCACACACGCTTCTGTGCATGGAGCATCAACAGCTGTTATCCCCCTCTACCCTACTCCAACAGGCCCAGACTGTCCTGCCCCCAGTCAATGATGGGGGCCAGGTGAATGCTGAGCACTGAAACGCTCCCTCCCCGGGAGAGGAGAGCAATCCTCTGGATGCTGTATCTTCCCCCCTCCCCAGCCAACTGACAACTCGAGTCGGCTTCCAAACATGGGTCGCCAGCGTGGCGCAAGGTGTGGTGTCCAGCGCCTCAATCCTCAGTGCCACTGGACCAGCCCACTCCAGAGTATTGATCATTGTGTGATTTACCCACTTCTCATGTAGTTTAAGGCAGTCTGCTATGCCTCATGCCACACCACACAAGGCGTGGATAAATCCCACAATGTCAACGACCAATGGCCCGCCATGCCCTATTGCTTAACTGGCCAGTAGGGTTATGACGGTAACTGCACTACCCTAGGTAATTAGCACCATGGCCCAGACTAGAAATGTCATGTTTAAATAGACCCTTGGATACATTAGGCAGCCAGTTTGCATTGGATTATTCCTTGTGAAAAGATAAAAATCTCTTTAATTTGGGTGTCTTATGTGAATTGAACAGTGTCAGAGATTCTTCTTCCCCGAAGTGGAGTAATGATTGGCTATTAGCCCAATGGTGAATGAGAAAGGCAATGTGCCAGTACACATTCCAAAGCCACAGCTATCACATAGAGGACCAACTAACAAACGAAAAAAAAAAGAAATAACACTACTGCTTTGGAAATAAAAGGGTTAATTTGCTGTGCCCCATCCCTGGTACAGGTGTGCCCATTCAATGCATTTCACCAGGAGGGGAAATTCCAAAAGGGATTTCAGCTGCCGACATGCAAATATTTGCTTCAAGAAAGAACTCAGACATGTGCAGCAGTCAAGTCTTAACGTGTTGATGAACTAGCCTTGCAGTAAGCTTCCAACAACTCTTCCTACCTTCTAACACCTGCGGGCCATATTAAAAGTGGGAGCACCACTTGCCTAGTTAGACAATGGAATAGGGAGAAAGGAATTTTAGGACTCATCTGAAACTCAACAGTTAAAAGACGGAGGTTGAATTTACTGTTTATGAAAAGTCAGGGACTGAATCTCAACAAATAACCAAGATAACAGAATCTTCTCCAAAAGGCCATATACTGTATGATAAGGAGGAAGGGCATAAGGCACACCTCCCCAAATGACTCTGTCCTGACTTCCTCCCCAAATAAATGTGCCCCGGAGGGGCAAATGATGTACTTAAGCAAGTCAACAGATGTATCCTGCACCACTTTTATTCAATAAGCATGATTACCACATACTAGCATCATGCAACTTTTATACTCATCACTAATCTGTGAGAGTCTGAACAGGTTAGATCTGACAGAAAGAAGAAAATATCAAAGGCACACTTTCCTGCTCAAATCTGCAGGTGTTAAAGCTGCCACCACCTACAAATCTGCCTGTGGACAGCCACTGCTATCTGCACTTTCAGGTCATTTAACATATTGACCTTTTAGGTTCCCAAAGTAAAACACAAGCAAACAAGTATTTGCACACTTTGCACCATGTTAATGTTACAAACTACCAACGTGATCAAGCACCTCGCGTATCTTCTCTGTTACGTGTGTTTTTTCTTTGTCTGACAGTACCACGTAAAAGTAATTGACAAGCAATTCGTATTCTTGTTTGCTCACTGAAAGTGTTGAATGTTTAAGTGCTGCTTTCCCCCAGGATCTTCATAATAATGAGATATGGCATCTCATGATGCCATCCTGGTGAGCAAAATTCAAAATAAACAAGCAATCCAGTTTAGTTATATAAGCAAAGCCACAATGTGGCGTGCATTAAAGGATCACTGCAGCAGCGTAGTAAAACAAGAGGCTGAAGGCAGAGTGTCCTTAGATACATGGAAAATGCTTTAATCCTTTACTGTACACCCTGGAGCGGCATACTGTGTTTATAAAAATGGCTCGTTGTAGGCAATGAAGATTTCCAGCCGTCATAATAAGATCCAGTTTCTGGCCATGCATTGTTACTATTTTAGTGCACAGTAAAATGACAGTTGTCATCCATTAAGGTCTCTGGATTTATCCTTGCCATTTTATAAATTTGATTAATATACCTCAATAGGTCATTACAAACAACGTTTCAAACACACATAAAAATACAGAAAGAAAGGACAAAAAGCCTGTACATCACGTTATTCAAAAACAGCCACACCTACCTCTCTTCTGAACCCTCACTTTCCATTCTAGCCCTTCCACAGCTAGCCTTGAACCCCACAATGGACTCCACACTGACCACACTGCAGGGCAGACTTGTTCCTTCATTCTGTGAAAAAAATGTTTACTAAGGTGTATCCTGAACGTTCCCCTACCAGCTTGAGATTGTGCCCCCCTGGTGGTGAAACTGTCCTACAACTTCACAACTCTGTGTGATCCACCCTGGTGCACCACTGTAAGTATTTATATGTTTCAACCATATCCCCCCCCCCTTTCCTTACCAGGGAATACATACTGTGGTTTCCGAAACTCTCTTCTTAGGACCTTCCCTGTTGACCCTTAAATTCCTTAACTGTTTTTGCTACCCTCCTCTGTACTGTTTCTAATCTACGCTGATCTTTCTTCATAGGCCAACTCCATACATAGTTCAGTACACATACATAAAGGTTCTGCATTAAAATTTTACAGCAGGCAAAAAACAGACATCACACTAAAACACTGGTTTAACTTATGTATGCAGAGTGTTAGCAATCAAACACAGCAGGCTGCTGGTTATACTAGGTTTACAGCACACTCAGGGGAAAAGTCTGAAGGCCGAAAGCCTTTTCATTTCTAGAAGTTGAGTAAACCTCCTATAACCAACACCCTGGAGTGCCTTACTGCACTTACAAGATGGGTTTTTGTGGAAATTTAAAACATGCATAAAACTACTGAAAAGTTATAAAAATTTCAATTCTTCGTAAGACAGTCGTTGAAGATTGTCACTAGAGGTCTTTTTAATGTTGGCACGGGTGGGGGGGGGTACAAGAGTGAACTTACACCTAAACGAAGCAGGATTCAGCAGAGAAGCTGTGTGAAACTAAAAAAATTAACAGATCTATCAGCAAAACTGTCTTCCATGGATGCCTACTTTGGGTTGATAAGTACTGCTGTTTGCAGTGTGCCAGACAATTTTGGCAAGCAGTACTTTACTCCCCAGTTTTTTTGTTTTGTTTTTTAATTAAATGAGTAAAATGAAAATTTTGGTGAGTAAAAGTGCTTCAATTTCAAATCTTTAACAAAAATGCTCCTTTTGAAGCAATAATAGCATTTTCAGGTATAAAGATGAGTATCTGCACTCATTAAAAATGTTCAAGGGTAGTTCTTAAAAATGGTGAGTAAAATAGGCTGGTACTCACCTTATCCCTCATCTAGCGCACTGGCAGTTTGTGTATTTTTACTTCTGCAGAAAAAACATTAGTGACTGTTTCAGTTAAAAAATGTACACACTAGCCAAAGGTTTTTTTCCGGTTATATGTTTTGGTTGGCAGGAACTTGTTTTTAGCCATAGGCTGCAGTCTCCAAAGGCCATGGCTAGAAAAAGGTCTGTGCCAATAAAGATCAAGAATTTCTCTACCCATTTTATCAAAATAAATATTCTCTAGTCTACCTTCATTGCGGCAAAATAGCAGCTCAGATACAAATCCTGGGGCCTGGTTGAAAAACACACAGTCCAAGGCAAATGAACCCAGAACAGAACAGAATGCAGTACATCACAGGATACTGACTCATTTTCATTTTTTATATTTGTAAGCAAGATGAGCATTACTGCCCGTTTTCACAAGCGACTCATGCACCTGAGAAGTGGAAATACTGCATGCTATACCATACCCTGGAGTGCATTATTACTATTACTCAAGGTGGTTTTCTTTTGCCTTCGGCCATACATTGAATGACCTGTGCTGTTGCCCTGGATGAGGACGGCATTGCCCAGGATACTCCAGTGTCTAGAGGTATAGGTACAGTCAATGATTTTTCATTTCAAGAACAACCAATTCTGTTTGGTAAAATCTTAAAATCCATTTTTTCCCCCATAATTTGAGGGCAAATCAGCATGTTTTATACAAAAGTTTGGCTGAAAATGGAGGGGTTTACCCAAAAGCTTGTGAAAAGTGGGGGTTTTCAGGAAAAATTGACTCCCAAGCGCTGGTTTAAAAATAACAAATGCCAATTTTATTTTATTTTAATTTTTTTTTACAACAGAGTCAATGATTTTCCATTTTCAAAAATGACCAACTCCGTTTGATAAAATCTTAAAATCTGGGGGTTTCTTTTACAAATTTTCCCCCTCCCCAAAATTGAGGGCAAATCAGCATGTGTTTAACATAAATTTGTCTCAAAATGAAGGAGTCTGCCCAAAAACTGAGGTTGTCTGCATAATTAAGTAGAAGGAAAAGAAAAGGCCAACTCTATTTTTTTACCTATGTTCTTGATTGAAAAAGGAAAATTATTGTCTATAAATACAGATGTTATGCTTGCCGGGAGAACGGTTCGCTCAGCAACTAAGGGTTTGCTATTCCTCCTGCAGGAGATGCTGGAAATGTGGGCACCTTTACTGGCTGCACAAAGGACACTGGCAACAGGGTTCAGGTACTTGACTCTTCACTAGGGAAGGGCATTTATCAAATCAATTGGTATAATACACAACTCACTGGCGAGAAAGTAATCGCTCATCTGCTATTCAATTAATTGTAGTAAATCCAAAACCCTGTCCTGACCAACACCGCACTGGCAGACAGTATTGCAATTCCACTTCCTGTGGTGTAACCTTCGACTGTTATTTCTGGACTTTCCCTGTCCCTGAATGTGGCAGGCATCACCGTGTCCAGGGAATCCCTAGCCCCACTTTAGCTATCCCTTTTGCCTTTTCAATCACCAGTGGGTTTGACCACTGCCATTTCCTATGAACCGTTCCCTGGGCATACATTAACTGCTGCCCTTTCTGTAAAATTTTCAAGAGGGTTAACGGGTGCACTACGATGGTGTCCGACAATTCAGGGTGCATGTGTAACTATGTTGGTCCTCCAGGCTGGCACTTCCACACCATGCCCTGTAGTTCCTGAGGCTGCAGCCATGTGGCTAGACTTGCCTCAGTCAGTTCCACTACACTGTAGTGACCTGTGACCCACCTAAGAGGGAAGCATTCCAACAGGCCTGCCACAGGTACCATCTTTAGGAACTACCCTTCTCACCTGCATGGAGCTTGCTCTTCTACCTTGCTCCCGAATCCACTGGTGGCATCTGTGTCCCCATCCTCTAGGTGCTAGATGGTCTTCTTGGTGTCCCATGGCCATGGGTCATCACACCATACAGATGCACTTGATCTCTTTGGAGGATCCTGCCTCAGGCTGGAAGGCCATCTGGGGATATCCCCCCAGGATTACTGCACCCTCCTGGTGGTCCTCCTGAACTTTCCCAGCTATAGGCAAAGCCTGAACTCCTTATCCTTTTGTCATTGGTGGGTCAGGAACTGTCCCGAGTTCCAAAGGTCCTCCCTGGCAGCTGCAAGCTTTTCCTGGCGTCTACTGTGACAACCATGGTGCAGCAAGTTGTCCCCAACCTCGTGCCACCCTCAAGCACTGAGGGTAATGTGGCACCTGTGTCTCCAGATGGACGCCAGCAAAAAATACTGTGCACCTCTGGCTCGAAGCCAGCCACATGGCGGTCAGTACATCCCAGCAGGCTGTTATTTTTATGGTGCAGGAGTACATTTAAAAAAATAGTTCCCTTACTTTGTTACATGGTCAGTAGGTGGCACTGTTTTAGTAGGTTCTATAGGAGGAGAGCAGGACACAGCATGGTAATAGTAGGAAGAGGAGCGACGGCTCTGAGTTTGTATGGTAGTTGGCCAATGTCTTCTTGTTTCTTTTTTTTTTTTTTTTTTTTTTTTTTTGTCGCCTCCCACACACACCCCGACCGGCCACTCCTTGGGAGCGCCAGCGCCTTCCTGCCACCTTCCGACCTCCTGCCACCTTCTCCCAGCCCCAACTGCAGCCTACCTTGGGTAGCCCGGCGTATCCCTATGCCGGGAGGGTCCCTCTGGCCTTAATGGCCGACATCGTATCCCAGGTGCTGCGAGGCTGGATACGGGCTGGCTCCGGGGCTTTGGGTGACAGGGGCCAAGGCGCTCGTCATCTAGTCGGAACGGGGCATAATTTCCATTTTCTGTGCCCCAGCTACCGCAGTTCTCGGCCTTTTGTAAGCACGCAGAGTATTCCTGGAGCGGGGTATGCCGTGGGCGATGTCGAGGCAGCACGTCCCAAGCTCACCACCAATCCGCCCACGGTCCCACAGGCAAATCCACCCCGGAGGCGTCAATGGGCGCTTATAGAACCCTCCTTGCCGGTCTCGGCTCCTGGTACCTGGGCTCGGGGCGTAAACCCGGGTCACCAATGTGCCGAGCGAACCCCTTCGCTTGGCGCCACGGAGCCAGCGTGTTCTTGTTTCTGACTGGAGCCCAGAGCCTGAGTGTGCAGCAGCAGAAGGTAAGGTGTGTTGGAAACCGAGATTAGGAGAGATGTGCAGCAGTGAATATACTGGCCGAATCATGGCCTTTAACACTGGTGAGGAATGTATGCCATGGCTGCCATTTTATCTGTGGGCAAAGGAGGGCAGGGTACTATAAAGGCAAGACCAAAGGCTGTTGGCTGGCACTTACTGTGGATATGTGCAATGATTTTTTAATACTGTGGCTATTATGTGCAATGAATCCCCCACGGCTTTCAGCCAATCAAATTTGAGTATGTATTTTAGCGACTGAATAATTGAGGAATAATACACAACAGGGTGTGACAGATCATAGGATATTGCCATTCCTCCCTGCACTGTGAGTCAGGAGGCCGCTTGCCGAGTGATTCATGCACCACATGAGAAATAATTCCCTATGATATTCCACACCTTGGAATGCATCATTACTATTATCCAAGGGATTTTTTGTGCATAAAACAACTGTAAGAATATAATAATGACCACAGTGCATGTGTATATTTAGAAAACTAGCTCCCTTACTTTGTTATGGTTAACGTGGTGCTGCTGAATGTAGTAGGTTCCACAGGAAAGCAGAAAGCAGTGTGGTAATAGCAGGAGGTAGGATGGCTCGGAGTTTGGATGGTAGTTGGCCAGCCTATTCTTCTTATGTGGTAGGAGCCCTCGGCCTTAGTGCAACAACAGCAGCAGGTAAGGTGTGTTGGAAAACTGGGAGTGGAAGACTTGTGCAGCTGTGGCTATACTGGCCAAATGGGGGCCTTTTTTAAAAACACACACTTCGGTGAGAAATAAATGCCAGAGCAGCCATATTCCATATGGTCAAAGAAGGGCGGCATACAACAGAGGCAAGTGAAAAGGCTGTTGGCTGGCATTTGGGGAAGACTGTGGGCATGTGCAGGGATGCCCCAAAACTGTTCGCCAATCAAGTTTGAATATTTTTTTAGCCACTGGATAATACAATTGAAAAATCAGCTCCTTCTTTCTCTTCTCCTTATTGCTAAATTTCTGCTTCTGATTTGAATGCACCCTTTGAAATATTTTGCTACATTTAATAGTGTACCCTTAAATTCAGAATTTAATATATATAGTTCACCATTTCTTTTAAGTTCATGAATATTATGGACAAAATTTCAGCCAACCAGCATTTCCTCCCTCTGTAATACCATTTACATAACAACACTGCATGCTTTACAGTATATACTCACTATCCCCAGAGCCACTGGGACAGTCTGAAGTTGCTTCTAAACCTCTGATACACCTGGCAAGTAGTAGATCACACCAATATGTTTGGAATCTCATAGATGTCATAAGTTTTTTTTTTTTTTTGCTGAACTTCTATTAATCTGAGATATTTTTCAAAGGTATGGTTAATTTTTATTTCTAAAAATCCACAACAATACTTCAAGTCTTTTACCATCGATTCACTTCAGTAGGTATACTACATGGATTGGCAGATTTTGGCCAAGACAGCATTCTTCAATGTCTCTTTTTATAAAAGAGCTGGTGACACGTTCAGGTGAACTTTAATAAAACATAATATTTAGACACAGTCCAGCTTATATTTCCCATTAGTTCTGTATTTCTCCTCCCCATTATTCATTACTGAGGTCATCTGTATGAAAACAGGATTTCTACTCCTGAAAAGTTCATCTATTCCTGCTGCTTTCTCCCAACCCGAAGTCATAGAGCACTGCTTGTGACCTCACAGTTATTCCCATGTCAACAGACTGTGATGTCACAACAGATGATTAAGACTTGGAGAAGGGAGTAAGCTATAGAGGCAAATTAACTCAAAATAAACTCTAAATAACTATCATATATTCATACACATTTCCTTAGTAATAAATTATGAAGAGAAAAAATATATCAAATATAAATGGAATGCAAGCAGAACTGTATCTAATTATTGCGTTTTTAAAAGTTTCCTTTGAGACGTCAGTAGCTCTTTAAAAATGAAACTCATTTGCATTTTAATCTTTGCGTTAGCTAGGTTTTCTTCTATAGAAGGCATAAACATGACAATCTGTTTCAGCGCAAGTTGTTCGGTTTGAACCAATAATTTATCAGGTTGCATTTACTCTTGCTTTTTACGGACAACTGCCCAAAACATATTATAGGTTGGGGGAGTGCTCCTGACCAATCGGAGTGCTGCTTTCCTCTGCACATAAGACTTATTCTGTGAAAAAAGTGACTCGTACGCAGCTGCCCTGGAAACAGGTATGTTGGATGAGATGATTTTAAAAAGTAATATTACTGATCGAGCTCAAGTAATAATACTAATACCGCCACCGAGATCACTCTTCCGGTTGTAAGAGTGGTCCCACTTATATTCTTGAGATATCAGAACCACTTACCTTTGGTTCATGGTTCTCAAACCCCAACATTGCGTGTGAGACCACTCTTAACCTAAGAGTGATCTCGGCAGCAGTATTATTAACATATAATGAAATAATATCCAGTGCCTCTTCAGAACAGAGATGGGCATCGTTGTTCTGTCAGGCCAGATGATGGCAGGTGGTGGTTGTACAGTATAATGTGCCCCCTTGCTCATTAAGGCCTTGACTGCAAATGCCAAGACATTTCACCTCTTGCCAGAGTAGAGAATCGAACCCAGCATCTCTCATGACATAAGTGGAAGTGCTTTAGCCACTAAGAAACAAGTTCCCAAAGTTAAATCTCACTCTTTTAATGGTGATATTGCCTACTTACATAATGAACAGGACTGGACTCCCCTATATAAATAAATATTATTATTATTATTCTCCTCAAGGCAGGTACAGTGTCTGCTGCAGACAAAGGATTAGGCTACTGTACATGCAGGGCTTGCTGGGATTAAAAAAAAAAAAAAACATTGTATAAGGCTACCTAAGTATTGTTTAGATTATCAAAATACAAACAAACAGAAGTCCTAATGTCTGCATTCAGTCTTCCCTGGTGGCCAAAGCTATTGCAGATGCTACCATAGTAACAGTAGTGCATTAACCAGGACACCCAAGTGAATTCCTGAAATCCCAAAGTGTACCATGGAAATAAACTGCTTGCTGAATTAGTTACATCAGATACCTTGCATTCAAATCCCATTTGTTGTTGTGTTTAAAAAAGACTTCCTATTAAATCAGTTACATCCGCCACGTTGTATTTAAATCCCCAGTGCTGTCATGGAAAAGACTCTCTGTTGAATTAGTTACTTCCTAAACCTTGCTTCCAAATTACACATGTTGCCAAAGGAAGAGAAGAAATTAACTTCATACTTACCATAATTTCCTTTTCTGTTAGCTCCCAGGAGGAGATGTTGCTGTCGAAGATACGGTGACTCAGGATTCAGTCCTCAGCGTAGGCCCACACTCTGCTGCTGATTCTGGGCCTCATGGCAGCAGCAACAGACTTAGTTTCCTGGGCCCATTTCTACATGCGGCCTCTTCAGATGGGGCTGCTGATGGCCTGGGACCTGTCAGAGGACTATCACGCAAGGATCCTCCTCAGCTTCGTCACTCTGAGTTGGTGGCTCAATGTGCAGAATCTCAACAAGGGGGTTCCACTGGAACTCCCACCGGAGGGGATTCTCACAATGAATACAATCAATCAATCAATCTTTATTTTACCAGGCGAAACATCGTTGAGAAGAACTCATTTCCAAGATGGAGCTGGGTACAGTACAATTGATTCAGTAAAAACATAGGATAAAATAGTACAAAGTGCAATAATAGATGTACAAATATACAGTAGTAATATAAACGTGTAGACAATAGTATGCTTACAGTTATACGTTTAGCATACAATACAAATAGACACATTCAACTAAAGAATGGTGTACATGCTGATAGAAATCGAGATGAGACGAGGAAAGGGAAAAATCGGAATTTAAATACCTGTAAATTTTCTTTCACCGATGGCTGGTCTCCAGGCTTCCTTACGCCTGGGCTGTACCTCCTGATGCTGGCTGTAGGCAGGATTAAAGCTGGGCAGCGGGGGTGGATAAGAAGCCCTCCACATCCGGTCGTCTCCAGTCGTTCCTAACGCAGTCCCCCTGAGGTAATACTACAAGAACTTGGAAATAAAAATACAAAAAACAGTTATGGCATAATTGGCCCAGATGCCAGCCAACTATATACGTTCTGGGAGGGAATCAAAAGCCCGGAGACCAGCCGTCGGAGAAAGAAAATGTATAGGTATTTAAATTTTGATTTCTCTCTCCTAAGCTGGTCTCCGGGCTTCCTTACGCCTGGGATATCCAAAAGCAGTGCATCCCTAGATGTCCCGGGTGGGAAGAATGTCAAGTGCTCTTATGAATCCACCACCGTCTGAAGCACTCGGCGGTCAAAGGATGCTTCCGCCAAGGATATCACATCCAGTTTGTAAAATTCTATAAACGTATGAATGGATGACAAAAAAGTGTCCGCTCTGCATAAGTCTGCTGAGGATGCTTCTCTGAAGTTCGCCCATAGCTCTGGTGGAATGGGCTCTGACTGGACCTGGCAGAGGTACTCCAGCCTGGTCATACGACGTAGTGATTACTGAGCTAATCCATCTGGCTAGAGTCTTTTGAAGCTTTTTTACCCATATTTTGGCCTGCAGTTAAAATGAATACGCTTGAAGTTTTGTGAATAGCTTCCATTCTCTTAATATATATTCTAATTGCTCTCCTCAGATCAAGTGTATGAAACTCTCTTTCCTCTTCATTTTTCGGTGCGGACAGAAGGAAAGAAGGATTAGCTCTTGGTTACAATGGAAAAGAGACATAACCTTAGGTAAAAAACCCTGAATCCCTCCGGAGCACCACGGAGTCCTGATGAAAAACCATGTACGGCTCTTTGGTTGACAGTGCCCCCAGTTCGCGGATTCTCCTGGCTAAAGTACTAGCTACCAGAAAAACCACCTTCATTGTAAGATGCATGATTGAAGCCTCCTTCAGAGGCTCGATGGAGGCTTTTGTTAGGGCCTTGAGAACGAGAGTAAGTCTCCAGGGTGGTACGGTTGGCTTAACTGGGAGGAGCTTTAACGTTGCTGCTCTTAGAAACCTCTTGACATGAGGATGAGATCCCAGCGAGTCCCCCGAGTCTACCAACAAGAGCGCCCACAGTGCAAAAACATGAACTCCTAAGGTGGTTGGCTGCAGACCTTTATCAAATCCCTCGTAAGAAACTGTAAAAGCACCAGCAGGGATATTGGGTGATCCTGTATATCTTTAGATTGGAGCCAGAACAAGAATTTTCTCCATATTCTATAGTACACCTTAGAGGAGGAGGAGCGCCGAGAGTTTACCATCATTTCAATAACTGGAGCCATGTAGCCTAACTCTTTGAATGTTTCCCGCTCAATCTCCAAGCCAAGAAGGACAGATTGCTCAGATTGTGGTGTAGAACTGGGCCCTGATGAAGAAGGTCTGAGCTGACTTGGAAAATAAAAGGTGCTGCCTTTGACAGCTGAATGTGGAGCAGGAACCAGGGGCAGCGAAGCCACCTGGAGCAGACTAGAATCATCTCTGTTCTGTCCCAGGCTACCTTGTGTAGGACCCTGGATAGTAGCGGAATTGGGGGAAAGGCATACAGGAGGCTGAAGTGACCCCAGTTTAGGGAAGAGGCATCTTGAGCTAGTGCTAGTTTGTCTCTGGCTAGTGAGCAAAACTGCTATGCCTTGGAGTTTTGTCTGGATGCAAACAGATCTACCTGTGGATTGCCCCAAGGCTCTATCAAGAGTTGGAAGGCGCTGTCCTTCAGCTCCCATTCTCCCGGGAGGACATCTTGGCGGCTTAACCAGTCTATTGTGACATTTTCCTGTCCTGGTATGTATACGGCTCTTATGCTTGGCAGGTGTTTTTCTGCCAATTGGAAGAGGAGAAGAGATTTGTGAAGCATTTTTGAGCTTTTTGTGCCACCCTGATGGTTGATGTAGGCCATGGCTGTTCGACTGTCTGTCAGAATCAACACGTCCCTGTTGTGTACTTGCTGGCGGAAGTGTATCAGGGCTAGCCGAACTGCCCTTATCTCTAGGATATTTATGCTGTACTTTGATTCTGCCAGGGACCACTTGCCTTGGGCCATCTGGTCACTTGGTGGGGCTGCGGAGCTTTGATGAGGATATCATCAAGATAAGGGAACAGCTGAATCCCTCGGTTCTGAAGGTGAGCTACCACTGTTACCAGTACCCTCGAGAAGGTTCTTGGGGCTGATGAAAAGCTGAAAGGAAGAGTCCTGAATTGGAAGTGTTGCCTCCCTACCTTGAATCTGAGATACTGCCTGTGCAGGCTGTGAATAGGAATATGGAGGTAGGCATCTTGCAAGTCGATGAATGCCTGAAAATCTCCTTGTAGCACTTCCTTGATGGCCTTGACTTCCTGTGCATTTGGGCACAGTGAAAAATAAGAAGTAGACCCCTCGATTGACCTCTTGGGGAGGAACCCGTTCGATAGCCCCCACTTGCAGAAGATCTGTCATAGCCTGCAACATCGCTTGTCTTTTGAATGAGTTGTTTGAGATGGGAGAGGATACCACATGAGGTAATGGGGGCTTGGACTCAAACTCTATCAGGTACCCCTTGCTGATAATGTCTAGGACCCATCTGTCTGATGTGATCCAGGCCCATTCCTCGAGGATTTCTGAAAGTCTTCCTCCTACTCAAGGATGGGCCTGCATGACCTCATTGTGATTTTTTGTTGCTATTTCCCGTGTCCCTGGTGCTTCCACCTCTGCCAGATCCACCCCCTCAGAAATGTTGCTGGTTTTGGGAGAACCATGTTCTTTTCCCTGAAAAGCTGGAGTCCCGCCCCTTGTTGTAACCTCTGTCGTACAAACTGCGCCTTGCGCCCGAAGACCACGCTTTGCCCCGGCCCCTGGACTGGGGCATATGTACTTTCACTGTTTCACCAGATTCCTTCACCACCTCCTTCAGTGCCGACCCAAACATGAGGTTGCCTTCGTAGGGTGCATTCACCAAATGGTTCTTTGAGGATGCATCTGCTTGCCATGCCCGAAGCCATAGGTTGCAGCGAGCCGAGGTTTGGTAAAACATGGTCCGTGCAGCAAACCTGACCACCTCTTTTGACACATCCGCTGCATAGACCGAGGCCCACCCCATTAACTGTAACTAATGGATAATGAGGGAGTTCTTTTCTGGATCCTCCACGAATTGAAAAGCTAAACCCGATGCCCAGGATAGGGCACCTCTGGCAGAGAATAGGTTTGCAGTGGCTGCCTTGAGGGAAGTTACTGAGGCTTGAAAGGCTTTTTTGAGTGAGGAGTCCACCTTTCTGTCTACTGGGTCCCTTAGAGAAGCCCCTCCTTCAGCTGGTATGACCATTTTCTTGGTTAGGTTAGAAATTGAGGGGTCAATTCTGGGCAGTCTAAGCACTTTTCGGATTGCTTTTTGTCAAACTTCAGAAGTTTGGAGATCCGTCGGGGAACTGGATATGCACGTTCTGGACCTTGCCATTCTTCTTTTAGCAGGTCCTCGATGGCGGGTGGTATAGGGAAGGCTGTAGCAGGTCTAGAGGCAGTTGCCAAGCGAAAAGTCTGTTTCGGTTGTGAGGAGACCGGTGAAGAAGAGCCGAGGTGAATCTCGGATATGAACTTTTTGATAAATAAGTCTAGGTCCTCTAGGTCAAAATTTCTGACCGGGGAGTCGTCCGAGTCTGATGATGAATCTACTATCTCCCCCTCCTCGGTGGAAGAGCTAGTGACTGAGGATTCCGAGGAATATCCCCTGTGACGTTTGCCCTTGTGCATGCCCCTAGGTCTACTCCGGGAATATCGAAATTTAAATACCTGTAAATTTTCTTTCTCCGACAGCTGGTCTCCGGGCTTCCTTACTCCTGGGCTGTACCTCCTGATGCTGATCCACAGGCAGGAATCAGACCTCTGCAGCAGGGGACATCCAGCCCTCCACTTCCTGTTCTCCTCAGTTCTTCCAAAAGCAGTCCCATGTGGTAATACTACAAGAACTTGGGAACAAAAAACAAGAATTTTAAGGCATATATGGCCGTGAGGCCAGGCAACTATATACATTCTGGGAGGGAATCTGAAGCCCGGAGACAGAAAATTTACAGGTATTTAAATTTCAATTTCTCTCTCCTAAGCTGGTCTCCGGGCTTCCTTACTCCTGGGATATACAAAAGCAGTACGTCCCCAGATGTCCCGAGTGGGAAGAATGTCAAGAGCCCTTAAGGGTTCACCACCACTTGAAACGCTCTGCGCCCAAAGGATGCCTCTGCTGAGGACATCACCTCCAGTGAGAACTTTTTTTTTTTTGCGCTAGAGTGTGTGAATGGATGATCACAAACCCCCTCAGTGTGAGTGTGCTGTCGATGCTTCTCTGAATTACGCCCCCGTAGGGGGCCATGGACTCTCACTGGGCCAGGCAAGTTACTGTGGCCTGATCATAAGCCGGAGAGGAGACAGATAGAATCCGTTTGGCTATAGAGCCTATTGAATCCTTGCTGCCCCAAATTTTTTCCTTTTAGCTGACATGAACACAGTTGAAGCTTTGTGAACAGCTTCCTCTCTCAATGTACATTTTTCTCCCTCTTTCCAGGCCTAGTGTATGAAATTTTCCATCCTTGTTGCTTTTAGAGTGGACAGAAGGAAAGAAAAATGAACCCTCGATTATAATAGAGGGGAGACATAACTTGGCAAACAAAAATTGGAACTGTTCTATCCTGATGAACGAGTGTACAGCTCTTGGGCAAGCCATGCTTTTAGTTTGCTGAAACTCCTGGCTGGAGTAATAGCTCTCAGAAAAAAAAAAGGCAACCTTTATTTTGAGATGCATGCTGGATGGCTTGAGGCGCTCTAAAGGGGGCCTTGGTTACGGCCTTAAGAACCATATTAAGACTCCAAGGAGATAGCTTTGGTGGATTGAAGATGTTTTAATGCTGCTGCCTGAAGAACTACCAGACATGGGGAGATATGAGCCCAACAATTCCCCAGGGTCCGTCAGGAGAGCCCCCAGTGCATAAACTCTAATTTGTAAGGTGGCTGGCTGTAGTCCTTGACCATCTCTCTTAAAGAAACTGCAGTAGTACAGGTGATTATATTGTGTCGTTCTTAATGTGTCTGGAATGAAGCCAGAACCAAAATTTCCTCCAGATTTTATAATGCACTTTGGAGGAAGAAGAGATACACGAGTTCCCCATCATGTCAATAACAGGAGCTGTGCCGCATTGCTCCTTGAAAATTTTTCCACTCACTTTCCAGGTCTAGAGAGAGACCAGTTGTTAAAATGGGGTGCAGAACTGGACCTTGAGGGAGAATGCCCTGGCTGAACCTGAATGTTCCAGGTGGTTGCCCTGACCAATGAATGAGAAACAGCAAAGTGCGGAAAAACCATAAGGGACAGGCTAGAATCATGACTGTCCTGTCCAAGGCCACTTTGTGGAGGACTCATGATAGAGGCGGTATTGGAGGAAGGCATACAGGAGACCAAACAGATCTCAGTTTATGGGGAAAAGGTGTCCTGAGCCACCGCTGGTTCATCCTTGGCAAGGGAACAGAACTGCTTTACCTTGGAGTTCTGCCCGCAGGCGAAAAGATCTGTTTGCTATTCTATCTGAATGTGGGAGGCACTGTCCTTCAGCTGCGATCCCTTGGTCGACCCACCTTGCGACTCAGTCATTCTGCTATGACATTTTCCTGTCCCAATACAAACATCGCTCAGTGGTGCTCAACCCACTGAAGGAGAAGGGATTCTGTTAGCCTCTTTGAGCTTCTCTTTTCGCCCTGATGGAAGGTGTATGTCAGTATTGCCAGATAGTCAGTTGGAATTGGGCTAGTCTGAGTGAGGAATTGCTGTGCAGCGTGTCTCCGGGCAAGGCCTACTGTTCCCCCCCCTCAGAAACGCTTACAATGTACCTTGTGTCCAACAGCGATCCCCTGCCCGGTGCAAACAGCTGATGCAGGTGAGTCTTTCCCAGCTCCTGAGGCTTGCATTGGTCGCGATTCTGACTTAACGCGGATGGCCTCACTTGTGGCATTTCATGACCTCTGGGACCGTCCCTGGTGGAAGGGCTTAATCGATCTTAATGAGCATTGTGAAAAAAAAAAGAGCAAGTAGCTGAGGAGCTTGCAAGACTCCTTGATGAGCAATTACAGATCCCAAAATCTAGTTTTTTGGGGGAGAAACCTTGTGTCATGATATGAGCCCCCCCGGAGGATCAAGATCTGGTTTGGAATTAGGGAGCTCTTTCTCCAGTTGATGGGAAAACCATGTGCCATAGAGGACCCAACTACGTCTGCCACTGCCTGTAATGCTTGGTTGGGTGTGGGGCCTTTAAGTGGACGATAACCACTACTAGCACCTTAAATACTGTCCATGGGTCTGCCATGCCTCCTAGGATTATGAAAATTAGGGCGGAAAAGTCCCTACTCCAGTCTGAGGGGGAACCTGCTCGTTAGCCCCTGCTAGAAAGAGACTAGTAATTGCTTGAGCATGCCAAGACTGTAATTGCTTGGGACATTGCTAATCTACTGGTAGAAAATGGGCCAGTGAACCACGTGAGGTCATAGGTGGCTTTGAGTTTAATTTGTTTGGGAATCGGTGATGTACTATGCTCCAAATCTCCTTGTGTTTTGGTAAGGACCCTTTTCCCCTTCCCTCGAGGATGGGTCAGGGATCTTCAGTGCGGCCTTGTGTTGCCGCCCCCTCAGGTGCCACCACATCCTGGTTATGGGAGAAGAACCATGTGAGTTTTCCTGAAGGAGTCTCATTCTACCCTTGCTGTAGCCAGGGGCACGAAAATGCTTTCAGGAGCCAGGAGACCAGGAGTTGTTTCTTTCCCTTGAAGCAGCATGTGTACCTTCCCGGTTTCCTCGAATTCCGTTATCACCTCTTTGAGGGTGATTCCCCGCTACAGCGGCATGTCCACCTGCCATGCCTGCAGCCTTAAGTATGTCGAGGCGAGGCGAGTTAAAGCATGGCCCTGGTTGCACAACTGGCAGCCTCCTTTGAGATATCTGCTGAAAATGCCAAGAATAGTCCTGCTCTGAGGCTGTTGCGGGGTGGGCTTATCTACATCTGGCTCGTCAGCAGGCTGGAATGCCAGGATAGTGGCCCAAGGTATTGCGACTCCTGCAGAAAAAACAGGTTGGCTGGACTTGCTTATATGTGGCTCAATCAGCACGATGGAATGCCACGTCAGTGGTGCTGAGAACAGGTTGTTCGCAGCCGCTTTAAGGGAGGAGTGGAGAACTAAAAGTGTCTCTTCGAGGGAGGGCCTCTTCATTCCCATCCAATGACCATCTCAGAGGGTAGCCTTTATGATAGTTTAACCATTTTTCCAGTTGCTTCTGTCTAAGCCTGAAACTACTAGTATGCTGTCGGGCCACTGCATAGGTGTGTTCTGGCCCTTGTCATTCCTCCATTAGTGAGTCCCCTATGGCTGGAGAAACAGGGAAGGATGTGGCCAAACTGGCGATAGCTGGTAGGCGGAAACCTGTCTGACTGGGTGGAAGTCTCCGGGGAAGATCAGAGGGAAATCTCGGCTATGTTTTTTTTTTTTTTTTTAAATGAGGACAACCACTCCTCTTCAGATGAGGACAGAGATGGGGGCCTCTTCCTTTAGCTTTCTTGGGAGGTCTCCCACCAGGAAACCCCAGAGGTTGCCCATGGAACATGCAAGGTCCAAGGCAAAGACCTCATTTTACCTGCGATACGGCCAGGGCAAAAGGCCCCCTTTTACCTGCGATAAGGCCTGGGGCCAGAGGGGGGGCGTGAAGCATGTGGGGTCCAAGGCAAAGGCCCCGTTTCACCTGTGGGTGATGCCTGGGGTCCAAGAGGGGACTACGGACTACCGGGTCCCCTGCTGGCCGCTGCTCTGTTCGCCGTGGTTATCCATCTGAGCCGAGGGAGAGGTTGCATCCTTCAAGATCTCGGCCTTCACAGATGCAGCCTTTGATATTCGGCGTAGCCCCTCCCCTTGGAGGTTTTCTGGTCTATGCTGCAGCTAGCCCTTTAAGGGCAAGATACTGAGTGCTGCCTTTTAGGTTTTCTGCCCCAGGGATATCTGTCACTGAAAAGTTCTGTCACCAAAAATGGTTTTCCCTGGAAGAATCTTAGTCTGCCTTGGAAGTTCTAGCTGACTCTTTAAGAGCCACTTATGAGTGGCTGATCCTTTCTCAGGCCCTGAATAAATATGAGTGACTGATCCTTTCTCAGGCCCTGATCAAATAAGTCCCTGCATTTGAAGAGGAAGATTGGCTTGGGGGGGCGCAGGCGCTGAACTCATTTTCCCTGTCAGGGCGCTACCACCGTGTTAGGCTCCTCAGCGCTCGACGATGGGAGATCAAAGAGCAGCTTGGCGTGCTTTTTTGAATGAACACAGACTAGTGCTACCGACACCGAATGGCTGCAGCTATCCGGAAAAAAGCCGTTCGTCGAATGGAAACCAATAAAATGTTTGCCTAACCCCTTGGAGCACTTCGGTGCTTAACTACATTTATTAAGCAGCCCAGCACGCTTTCCAGATGAGCACTGTGTAGTTATACAGACGACGAACGGCTGAAGCTTTCCCAAATGGCCGTTCGATCGGAAGCCATGCAGTGCATGCCTAGCTCTTTGGAAGCACTCCGGTGCTTAGAGAAACGTTTTGCTGGGGTCAGAAACATTTTGCTGGGGTCCAAACTCTGGAGAATCCCCTGGTATGAGAGGGCTAATCAGCCCAACGAGATGCCTCTTTGACGAGTGTCTGCAGCTTTCCAAAAAGCCGCGCGTCACTGGTAAGGTATTGTGTGGCTGTCTGACTCATGGGAAAATCCCAAATACTTCTCCCCTCTTGAGCCACTCTGTTGGCGCCTGCTTCTGGGACACACTCCGGCATCATTTCCCCCCTTGAATAAATCACCAACCCCAGGAAAAAAGTGAGCCAGTAAGAGGTGGGGCCAGCCTGTGCAGCTTGCAAGGCTGAGACTGGAATTCATCTTGGAGCATTTGAATGCAGCTCCCATTGCTCGAGCATTTCTTGTAATCCAAAAAAGAGAATACACTTGCTTCTGTAGAATAAAGATTTTGTAACTCACAGTCTCTTCAGCCCTGCCTCCTGTGGCAGGGCTCTGCTGCAGAGTACCTGCTTCACTGCAGGCAGGAAGTAAACTGAGGAGAACTGGAAGCGGAGGGCTGGATGTCCCCTGCTGCAGAGGTCTGATTTCTGCCTGTGGATCAGCATCAGGAGGTACAGCCCAGGAGTAAGGAAGCCCAGGAGACCAGCTCAGGAGAGAGAGAAGAGACCTTTTCTTCCTCTTGTGGCTAAAATAATGGTGACCATACTCCTCAGATGATCTGCCCCGTCTCTGGATTTCTTCTTCTTGTCGGAGTGATGCAAGGATAGCCCTCCTTGTCAGAAGAGGATGGGGAGGGCGTCCTTCTTCTTTTAGCCTTTTTGTGGGGTCTCATGTCAGGTGACCCATTCGAAGGAAGAAGGATCCATAGCAAAAGCCCTATTCAACC
Source organism: Neoceratodus forsteri (assembly GCA_016271365.2). Taxonomy (NCBI): domain Eukaryota; kingdom Metazoa; phylum Chordata; order Ceratodontiformes; family Ceratodontidae; genus Neoceratodus; species Neoceratodus forsteri. Next base: position 366,660,359 of record CM028130.1, read on the forward strand.
TGTCTATAAGTTAGGGGTCCAGGAAGGGGGTATCCCTGGACGTTGCCCCTCGCTCCGACCTGGAGGTAGCCCGTCGTTCTGACCTTTCTGGAACATTTGCCTGCGCTCACTCTGACCTGGAAGTCGCCGGTCGGTCAGACCTCTCTTGGACATTTGCCTGTGATGAGAGGGAAGTGGCATCTGCTGAGCCCTCCCCAGTAGCCGCCGCTGCCTTTTCACTTGTGAGGCAGAGTGAGCCAGCAAAAGTGATCAGGAGTGGGGACTTGCAGCGTTGACATTTTTTGCCACCATTTGATTTTTCTGAGGCCATTTTTCAATATCCTCCCCTTGCAGAATCAAAGACATTGCAATGTCTCTTTGAGCACTGCTTCACTGCAGAATGCTGAAATCCTGGCCCGTGAGCCCTGCTTGTGTCTGGGGGGGGGGGCGGATCCTGGCCAGCGCTGCAGCTCTGCCTAGCCCCACACGAAGTCTCTAGGAGCAGCCTGGCACGTGGCAGCGCTACCTCTGCGAGGTCCCTTCAGAGCTCGACAATGGGAGATATCTCCGTCGAGGGTTTCTGGAGCTATAAACGCACTGACCTGACAAGCTGCGACGAGCGGTTGAATAAATTCTTCTTAGAACCGCTTGGTCGGCAGAACAGGCACTGTAGTGCTCTGAAGAAATTCAGTCCTGTAGTCGAATTCGCCCCCTTGGACAGCCGCATCTGCCAGTAATCCCTTTTGCCCTGATAGTTGGGCCTGCTGCACAGGAAAATGGCTGCGGAGGTGGGACCAGTCTGTGCAGCTTGCAAGGCTGAGACCGGATCCCATCAAGGCTGAGAACTGACGTCTAAGAATTAGACCCAAAAATTAAAAAATGAAAATCCTTGTCCAAAACTTATGGTTTCTTCAGCCCTGCCACATGTGACAGGGCTCTGCTGCACAGTACCTGCTTCACTGAAGCAGGAAGTAAACTGGAGACGACCGGATGTGGACAGCTTCTTATCCCCCCTTGCTGCATAGCTTTAGTCCTGCCTACAGCAAGCACCAAGAGGTACAGCCCAGGCATAAGGAAGCCCAGAGACCAGCTTAGGAGAGAGAAAGGGGTAAGGAGAGGAGGGGACAGATGGCAGTACTGAGAAGAGGTAAGTAGGTTCTTAAGTCCTACAGCTACAAGTTTCGATAAGTGTTTGTTTGAACAGGGTTTTGAAGGTGGACAGTTTTGGCAGGACGACAGTTTTTAAGGTTTTCCGCAATTTGTTCCACAGGGAAGGGAGGGGAATGGCTTAGAGCCGATTTGCCAAAACGGGTTCAGACTTTGGGAATAACTAGAGATATGGAGGAAAGGCTTCACAATGCATAACTTCCAGAAGAACAAACTATATTGGGGTAATTTGTTTGTGATGGCTCTGAAGGTCCAGTTGGCTGCATTTCTGTGATGTCTGTAACTGAGTGAGGTCCAACCAACAAGTGCATATAGAGAGCAGTGATGCGTAGTATAGGGAGCGCCTGTAATAAATCTTAGGGCCCAGTGGTACAGGGAATCATGTTTTTATAAGGCGACAGCAGGGCCATGACCATAAAGAATATTTGTGTAGTCCAGTAAGGAGAGAAAGGCTGACTGGACAAGTCTGGTTTTGGCTTCCACTGTTAGTCAGTGCTTTATACAAAAAAATATACCCCACTCTGCTTGAATTTTTCTGAGAGTTCCTCAATATGATCCGAGAAAGACAGTTTGTGGTCTAACCATACTCCCAAATGTTTAAATTTGACCACAAATTCTAGTGGTTCGCCAAGGATGGTGAAGATCTGGGGAACAGCACCCAGGGAGGTCGTGTAGGATGAATTGGAAGAGGGAGAGAAAAGCATAGCCTTTGTTTGTTTTTTTTTTGGCATTTAGAAGCAACTTTAATTGTAGCAAGTTTTCTGCAATTGGCTGAACTCGAGTTGAAGATCTAGGCAGATTTTTTCGACGGATGGCCTGGAGATGTACAGAACTGTGTCATCCGCAAATAGGTGAATACTGACTGATTATATTAATAATATACACTCTGGAATTCAAATTGTGAAGAGAAGAGGGCCCAAAATAGAACCCTGTGGTACGTCTCTTGGATTAGTTTTTAGCGGGGAGAGGTCACCTTCAGCTTTTACCTGTGAATAGCGGTCAGTAAGGTAGCAAGTAAACTACTTTAATGCCGTTTTACCCATTCCAGTGTTGCAGAGGGTGTCCAGGAGCAGTGCATGGTCTACCATATTGAATGCCTTGCTCAAATCCAAGAACAAGGCACAAACATAGAGAGTTTGCTATCCAGGGCATTCAACCAGTCATTGGTTACTTTGGCAAGTGCTGTGACCGTACTATGACTCGATCTGAACCTTGACTGAAAAGGTGTAAGAAGTTTACAAGAGTCAAGGTAGTCCCTAATCTGCTGATTCACCAATTTTTCTAACAGTTTGGAAAGAATAAGAGAAGCAGAGAGGATACAAGCCTGCATGGGTGGGGGGCAGTCCTCGACCAGTTTCCCACTCAAGGTATTTGGTCACTACATTTTTATTTTATTTATTTAGTTTCTGTTGACCAGGTAAGTGCACCAGACAAATCCTGCCTATTTTCAGGCATGGCCCGGGGGAGGGGATACAGATGAATGCCAACTGACCTTGAACCAGATTAAGCTGTTGGTGGTGTTTTGAGTGAATGAGGGAAATTTGGCCAGGACACCGGGGAAATTCCCCATCTCTTTTCAATAAGTGCCATGGGATCTTTAACATCCCCCTGAACTACCACCAATCCAGGCATATGGGACCTTGGTTTGACGTCTCATCTGAAAGACGGCACCTCAGAAGTGCAGCACCCCTCTCATGCTGCGCTACAGTGTCAGTTCTGGGATATTAACCCAAGTGCCAGATGTGGGAACTGAACCCACAACCCTCTGATCTCCCGGCCTCAGAGGCGAGTGTGCTACCTACTGAGCCACTGACATGAACAGCGTCTTCACATACATGTCCTGGAGATACGGGTGGTTCACCTAGCTCTGCTTCATTTTCAGTCCAGACTGAGGAACACCGCAGTAAAGGTGCAGTCAGACAATGCCGTTACAATGGCATACATAATCAACCAAGGAGGCACAAAAAGCAGGATAATGCTTCGGGGGGCCTCCAACCTACTGAGCTCGGCAGAGGAGAATCTTTTCTCTCGGTCAGCAGTACATCTGGCAGGGGAATCTAACGTTCAGGTGGACTAGCTAAGTCGTGAAGATGTTCACCCCAGAGAGTGGCAGTTGAACCCGGAGGTGTTCGTACTACTAAGCAATCGGTTTGGGCAACCACAGATAGATCTGTTTGTTTCAAGCCACAATACTCAGATCCAAAGGTCCTTAAGTCGGTATCTGTGTCCTCACACAGAGGCAGTGGACACCTTGACTTAGGTGTGGTCCTTCAGTAAAGCATATGCTTTTCCTCCACTGCCTCTCCTCCAGAAAGACTTAAGAATAAGAAGACACTCAAGCAGAAACTTTCTTCTGAAAGCCCCATAGAGGCCAAGAAAACCATAGTTCTCAGATCTAGTGAACCTAGCCCAGCAAGCTCCCTTCCGCCTTCTAATATGAAGGGACCTACTGCTGCAAGGCCCCATTCTCCACTTGAACCCAGGCACAATGTAACTCGCAGCCCGGCTCCTGAAAGGAGGAGACTCTTGAAATTATGCACCCCCACCCCCCCGAGAGTAGTTAAAACCTTGATGGCGGCAAGAAAAACCTTTACCTCAGTTCCTTACACTCAAGTTTGGACTATATTTTCTTCTTAGGCTAGAGAGAAAGGAATTAAACCTTCAATGGTCTCCATTGCTCAGATCCTGGATTTCCTTCAGGATGGCATAGATAAAGGGCTGGCATTCAGTACACTGAGAGGGCAGGGCTCTCACAGCTTCCTTGCGTTAAGAGGGCAGGTTTCCACTCTCAGTGCTTCCTTGGGGTTCTCCCTAGGAACAAATGGAGAGGTTGTTTGATTTTTGGTTGTGGTTGGCAGGAGCTGACCACTGTTTTGATCCCCAGTTCCCTGCTGGGATCTTAGCATGGTTCTGAATGCTCTCTGTGTTGAGCCTTTTGAACCGTTGTCATCCGTGTCACTGGTGTTTTGTCCTACAAGGTCTGTTTTTTTAGTGGCCATGTGTACTGCCAGGAGAGTGGGCGAACTCCAGGCCTTGTCTCATAAGCAGCCTTACCTTATCATGCATAAGGACAAGGTGGTGCTTAGGACGATTCCGTCCTTCATCCCTAAACTGCCGACGGCTTTTCATGTGAACCAAGAGATTTGCCTTCCATCCTTCTCTCCGCATCCTTCTCACCCCAAGGAGAAGGAGTTGCATAAACTGGACCTGAGGCGGGCATTAGGATCTGCCTTAAACGTAAGTCTGAATTTCGTGAGTTAGACAGTCTTTTTTTGCTTTTTGGGGCAGCCAAGAGAGAACAAAAGGCCTCTAACCCACCCTAGCTAGGTGGGTATGGGTCTGTGTTGCTAAGGCCTACGTGGCAAAAAAGAAGAGCCCTCCAGCTCTTATCAAGACTCACTCCACCAGGGCACTGGCGACTTCCTGGGCAGAGAGGGGCGAGGCCACAGTTTCAGAACTATGCAAGGCAACTACATGGACCTCAGTCCACACATTCATGAAACATTATAAACTGGATGTTCAGAGTTCTGCTGACGCAGCTTTTGGTCACAGAGTGTTGCAGGCAGTAGTTCACATCTGGCGTATGGGATAATCTCCCCCCCCCTCCTGTTTTTTTTTGTCTGGGTATTGCTACTTTGAACCCATCTGTAATGATTAGCCATTAGCAATGTGGAGCATTACAGAAACAAGAAATTAACTTAATATTTACCATAATTTCCTTTTCTGTTAGTTCCAACATTGCCAATGGGAATCTTATCTTGCATGCTACGAGAGAGGTCTATTTTTTACTAAAATCCCCTACATGGATCTCTCTTTTTTTCTGCTGCACTGTACTCTGATATACATAATTATATGAAAATTTCTCAATTACGCTGATTTATATGTTGATTTATCAATTATCTGCAACCACATGTTAACAGGTTTTGTTAGTCAAAGTGATTTTCTGAGGTTTCGCTGATGCCTTTTTCACACAGTATGTCACTGCTGCCCATGCTTCAGATGTTGAAGCTGCAATTTGTTTTGTAAAAAAAATCTGTCAGTCATTTTTCTTTTTATGTTTTAGCAGCACTTTGTTTCTGCCAACCCTCCAGTTTTCTGTGCGTGGCCACACCCCCAGAATGATGTCCTGCAAGGGAACTGAATGTTTTACATACAGCAACAAGGAATTCTGGGTAGATTATAAAGTTGACAAATGTTCGTTACTCAGAGGTGCAGTCCCTTATTTTGGTAATGGTGACTGCAGTATAGCATGTAATATGTACATATTTATTTATTTAAAAGTTTCACCAGGAAAGTCATACTGAGCAGACAGGCTTGTTTCCAGATGCATCCTGGGGGAGAGGGGAAAGGGGTACACAGTAGGTACATATGTGACAAGGTATTGTAGGTACAATAAGAAGTTGTTTTCCAATTTCCTTATTGGTGCAGTCTCATATTTCTGTAGCGGCTTCTACAATAAAAGCTCTCATATGTTTATTTTCAAAACAAGGCCTTGTGCATATAGTATTTAGCTGACAAGATATCTTTACTGAGAGATATAGTGTCCCATTTCTGTAGTAACCACAGAAATAGCTGATTTTTCTGTCTCCCTAATCAACGTGCCGTCTCCTATTTCGGTAGTGTTTATAGCAGTATAGTCTGTAGAAAGTTTCTGGAAAAGTGTTTTTGTGATGCAGGGTCACTATCCCACAACTGGAACCGCACGGCAATAACTGCACAAGGTAGACCGCATGTGTATTCAGAGCAACAGGGGTACAATAGTAGAAGGGAATTACCGTTACCCCTGTCATTCTATGCAACACTGAGGAAATGCCAAGTAGCCGTGTGCTGGGGGCCTGGTCGAGCCGCTCTCACAGTGGAATGGCTAGGGCACCAGCACACGGCATAATCGGGAGACCTGGGACCATGGTTCAGTTCCCCCCATGCTACAACTCTGAGTTTTCTTTTTGTTTTATGTTTTTAAACAAAAAAAAACTTCCCCTCAGTTTCTCCTTCACGAAGCCCCCACTCCCCACCCTGGAGTTAGTTTTTAAGTTCGGGGGAGATCACGAGGGCAAGCACCCTGCAAAAACATAAAGTCCCATTGTTTTTAATGGGCATACTGTTTGGAGTCGAGTCGATGTTTTGTCGACTCTGTTTGTGGTTGGTGCTGTGTTGCATGCAGCGTTTGAGCCGCATCATTTTTGTTTGCAGCAGAATGACCCCACGCCATGATGCAGGTAGGCCAAAAAGATCATTTGCCATTCCATGTAGATGTTTCCCTTTAACCTCCTGCTGGTGAAGTGACAAGTCTGAAGTGACAGCTCCTGTCAGAATGTGGGAGCATGATGATACTTTTCTATGTTTATGTTGGCCTGAACGATTGTAAGTAGTTCAAGAGTGTAATTATGGGTCACAATACTTTGATTTTTTGTTGGTGTCACGCTTATGTCAGGAGTTCAAAATTGTGAAAGAAAAAGGATGTCTGCAATTCCAAGCCTGACCAACAGAGGTATCTGTTTTAAACAACTCTGTTTCCCTTTTATGATGCCACAGTTGGGGGTTGCAGCACTGAGAGAAAAAAAGGGGCAGGGTTATGCAAATGAGGCAGAGCACAGAAATAAAAGCATTTTTTTCATGGAAAACAGCACTTTTTGGCAGTTTGAATGGTAGGAGATTGATTCACAACTCCTACAGGTTACTACTCCCATTTGTTATGACAGACCTCAGAAAATCACTTTAACTAAGGTGTGTTTCCTGTTGTAGTTTAGTTACGAACATACGAACATACGAAATTTGCCAGCAGATAAAGGCCTAGAGGTCTATCAAGTCTGCTCGAATGTGCAGCTAGCACCCCTTATTCTGCCTTCACTGCCTTCTTTAAAAAAACAAAAAAAAAAAAAAAAAAAAAAAAAAGAAGCATATGTCTCATTGTATACTAGCTTCAGTTCACAAATGGGTGACTCCTGTGAGACGTGTTGCACCTGTGAAGCACCTTACAGGGACTGCATGTTTTTCACTACAACAAGATCCAAATACTTCAGGCATCCTTTTGGGTCTATGAAATGCATCCCTTCTCCGAATATCGGACAGGATGGTAAGAGCATTTTTAATTATTGTAAACATGTGATTGGTTTTGATTGTTTATGTGTGTAGCTCTCATGGTACTTCCAAGTAGTAACTGGGGAGCTGCCATTAGGGCATGGAATCCTCAGGTGCCCAACATTCTAAATCTTGGACTGTGTGATTCCCCTGGTAGGGGTGCATTATACCCATTTGTAATGATTATCCATTGACAGTGTGCTGCGCTACAGAAAAACTCCCCATCGAACAAGTCACACTCCACATCTTGATTTTAAAGCAGCAGTGCTAAACTGGGCATAAAAGTTGACCCCACCTCCCCCACTATAAAATATCCCAGACATCTTCCAGTTTTATTTGGTGGTAACATTTTCTAGTTCCGTCAAAATCTTAGTATTTTATAAATGTTTTTAATTTTTTCCTCAAGAAAAAAAGATGGCCATCACATTTGGCTTAGAAACAGCACTGCAGACTTGGCAAGACTTAGAATCAAGAAAGAAAAGTCATGACATGCAGCACAGGAGGTACCTTTAAAGGTAGATTTGATAGGTAGAGTGTGCAAATATTTTTTGTTAACTGTAGATGAAACCAGTATTTTGGGAAAAACATTTTTCATTGCACTGCTGCTTTAAATTCAAGCCAAAAGCAAAATTCTTAAAGGGAAACACTGGAAAAGGCTCAACTTTACCCAGGGTGCTACAAAAATGCTTGATTAGCACTTTTAGAGAACAACTTTTTTTTATTTATAAATACCTCAAATTGCTTTTTTTGTGATTTAACCAGTGGCCTTCTACTTTCACTTTCTGTTGCTGGCAGCCACCATTTCATGAGTAGCAGTGAGCTTCCTGAGCTCACTTTATGCTAATATGTCCTGCCAACCAATAGCAGATGTCAAACAGACATATTAGCATACAGTGAGCTCAGGAATCTCACTGCTGCTCATGAGATGGTGGCTGCCAGCAACAGAAAGTGGAAGTTGTGGGTAGCCGTTTTAAATCATTAAAAAAAGTTGTTACTGTCTGACAGCACTAATTGAGGTTTCTGTAGTGTCTGAAGAAAGCTGTGTCTTTTCCAGTGTTTTCCCTTTAATGGTCAGGCATTCTCCCCTCTGTTGTCATTTGGTCACTTACAAAAATGCTCATTTCCAACAATGTGACACCTCCCTGGATACAGGGGTGCTAACTCCTGGAGTTTGCATGAGTAAGTACAATATGTACACATTATTATAAATCATGACATCATTGGCTATTATAAATCATGACATCACTGTTAGCCAATCATGATTATTACTTTGTAAACATTCCAGACACTCATACAACCATAAGTGGGTCTTTCATCCAAGCAGTTCAAAAACTTTGAAGTTCTAATTTCAGGTGGCATAGTCCATTTCCTATAGAAGTGGTTTATTTAGTTTTCCACAAAGTAAAACATACAGTTCTGGCGTCTCTTATGGTTCTAAGAGGGTCTTCTCAATTCCTTTGTCTGCCAAAACTGCTCAGCTTCGCATTGCAGTTCTCTCACCTAAAGAACTCGAGAAGGCACTCTTAAAACTATAAGACGCCAGACCTACATGTAACCCCTAGATGGCGCTATCCCAGGGGCTACTACCCCTGCCTGATTTGCCACTAACAGGTTGAGGGGCCTGGATCCAATGGCGGGTGCCTCCACCCAGAGGTCAGGGTTTGCAATAGTTAAACTAACTTGGTCACAGCCCTCTGGGACACTGCAACCCCCCTTTCTTCCCACTAGTGGCCCACACAATATATCAGAATTACCTTCACAGTATACACTTACCCCAGGTCTGGTTCGGCACTGGGACCTCCTGTGAAATGAGATACAGTGCAACAATCACAGTACAGTACTTTAACATAGAACAAATACCTCAGGCAGTATAACTTTGCTGAAACAAGCAGCTCTGATTTATTTAGGGGATATAACAAGGACGGGGAAATCAGGTTAATTAGCTTATCACTCTAATAATCTACCTATGGCTCTGTGCACAGGCCTATCCCTATCAGTTACTGTCCCTGGGTACCCAAGCCCTAGTGGCTAGTCCAAACCGTGGCAGCTGGTAGGGGCCCTTTCACACAGAGAAAAGGAGAATTAAACAGTCAGCAGTACAGTAATTCCATTTGGATTTAATGTGGCAATTCAACAGAGCAACCCTGAATTAGTACTCACGACCTCCAAATAAGATAGGGTCCTTCAATGTCAGTAGGGCTCACTTGAGGTACACAAACCTCTTCACACATCCATATAAAAGTAATACTATACCAGGCAGGCTGCATCTGTATCCCGATCGCAATTACTGCACAATACCGGAGAACACACAGCAATTCAGTTCCTGACAGACCGGTGCAATTTTCAGCAATTCTTCCAGTCTTCTACAGGGTGAGCCTGGTTTCTACTCTTCAGAGATCCTTTGATTCTTTTCACAGGGACAGGATTCAGTCCTAACAAGCTGTTACACAAGTTGCAGACCGAACTCTGGGCCTTACACACGTTTTTGACTAAAACTGCACACTGAAAAAGCACAGGGCTCCTTCCTTCTTCACTGCCAAAGCTCAACTGAAGCTCAACCGACAAAACTGGGCACTTCCTTTGAGTTCCTCCCAGTTCTTGACTGGATTGGCTGTCACTCACAATAGACTGCTGCTGTTGGTCCAAAAGGCACTGAAGTCTAAACTACATCTCCCAGAGTCACTGCCCATACAATCCTCTTGTGGCTGGCTCGATTAGAGTCAAGTTCTGATTCGTCCAAGGCACCATTTAGAGCTAGCTTACCCCACACTGATTGGTCCAGTTCAGCAGTTCAAAACTAGAATGGGGAACTAGCAGACACAGTTCTGACTGCAAAGAAAGCAGGTTAGACAAACTGTAATTTCATTATTACTCTAAATAATTTCTGGCAAACAGTTACATCTTTCAGATAGGTTCCTTTGCACTCCTAGTGACTGCAAAAATGAAGTGAATATGGCAGCAGCTCAAGTGGTATTCAGAGAAGCACACAGTCCCCCATACAAACTAATTATGTCTGCAAGCAGACAGCTCTTAAAGAGACAGTACCAGAGGCTCTAAAACACACACTGATAAATGGCTTAATGCCAAACACCATTCAGGCTTGGAGCATTCAAGCAAGCTCCTGGAAGTCTTTGGGAACCCCATTTGCGGGGGTTACACCCTTCCTGGCCTGGGAAAGCTTGGCGTCCGGCGTCAAGCAAGTACCCCAAAGTTTCAACTGCAACCATATACATTTGCATTAGGCTCGCACATGTAATCATCAGTCAATATATCATTTTACCAAGAACACATTTCTGAAACATTGCAGTACGTCACTCTTTACACAGTATTACATACACATTGTACCATAACTCAAGTTATTACCTCTTGTACATGAAACCTGAAGAGGGGGCCCTTCCCTATCAGTTACCTTGGGGCTGGGCCGGGGCAGGCACCATATGAAGGGCAACACAAGTAACTTAGAGTTAGCACTGGCTCAGTTTGGGCAATGAGCTCGGGACACATACACTCCTTTATGGACAACATTGAGAGGCAAATCCACAGGCCTCCCAAGGAATCATAACCGAGGTGCACCACAGGCTTTACAGCTCGACCAGTCTTTCTAGGGGAACTGTTACAGTCTCTGCACTCTGAGCCTCATTTCAGCATTGTCCACACTTGTCAGGGGAGTCTCCATGGGGTAGAGAGGCTAGAACTTGGGGCACTTTCAGCTCCAGGAGTTACAGTTTCTGAGTCCACAACATTTGGCTCGCATGGAGCTTTCGGACACTGGCAGTGGACTGTCAGGGCACTCAAAATACTCTTCTTGTTCGGGTGTATCACCAGTCTGCCCCAATCTATCATTTTCCTCCCTGAAAGCTCAAACAGTTCAACCATGCACAATGATTCCATTTCATCTGATCTGATGCTTTGCACTTCACTTTCTGGGAGCATTGGCTCCAGGGATGAAGCTGGGGCTTAAACAGTCCAGAAGGCCCAGCTTTGTCTCAGTATTGACTAGGGATTGCCCAGAACAATTGACTCAGTTCGTAAGAAGGATAGTATTCAAAGTCACTCTCACTTTCTTCGATATGGACTGACAGTCATGCTCAACTGGGACTTGTGGAGGGAACACTTTAACTTTGCTTCTGTAGGTGCAGACTTTCTTGATCTTTTCTTAGCAGCAGCTCTAGTCACTGGTCCAGAGGGGCATCTTCTAGGGGCTCAGACTCAATTAAGATTTGTCCAATGGGCAGTAAATGATTTCTATGCATTGTTTTACATCTTTTGAATTATTCTCAGGCCTTACTTTGTACACTGGCAGATCATCTAGTTTGCCCACTACAATGTGAGGAGATGGTGCCATCTGTCAGCAATCTTGTGCTTGCCATGCAATCCCAGATTTCTTAGCAATACCGATCTCCCTCCTGGAGTTCCTGTGCTTTCACCTTTTATCATACCTTTCTTTGTTGGCCAGATTTCTTTTGGCAGCCATGGTTTGAGCCAGTTGAGTACGCATGAGTTAGCTGGGCCTTTAACTTTTGCACATACTGTAAATAGTTGTCAGCCTGAACCCCATCAGGAGAGACCCCAAAACACACATCTACTGGTAGTCGAGCTTCTCTTTCCAAACATCAGGCGTAGGGGAGAATCCAGTGGCATCACTTTTGGTGCAGTTATAAGCATGTACCAGGGTGCTAATTTGTTGGCTCCATCTAGGCTTGTCCTTTGGGTGCAGGGTGCCTAGCATATCTAGCAAAGTGCGGTTGAAACGTTCAGGCTGTGGGTCCCCCTGGGGGTGGTAAGGAGTGGTTCTGGACTTGCCTCCCCCACAGAGAAAGCATCTCTTTGATCAGGCGACTCAAAGTCTCTCCCTTGATCAGAATGGATTCTGTGGAGCCCCATAGTGAACAAAAAGTTTTCTACAAGTACTTTGGCCACAGTGGATGCTTTCTGGTCTTTGGTGGGGAAAGCTTGGGCATATCTCGTGAAATGGTCAGTGACCACCAGCACATTACTGATATTTCTTTGATCTGACTCCAAACTCAGAAAATCAATACAGACCAGCTCCATGGGTGCACTGGTGGTGATGTTAACAAGGGGGGCAGCCCTCTGGGGCAAAGCTTTCCTCTGTAAGCAGCGTCTACAAGTTCGAATGTGTTGCTCCACATCAGCCCCCATCTTAGGCCAATAGAATCTGGATCTCACCAAGTCAAGTGTTCTGTCTATACCAAGGTGCCCCATGTGGTTGTGCAAGGACCTCAGTACTGAGTCTCGAAAGGCAGTGGGCAGCACTAGTTGTTGTTTGTCTACTTGTCCCCCTCTGTCTACTGTTTCTCTGTATAACAGTTTATTGATCAGTTTCAACTTAGGACCTTCTTTGTATAACAGTGCAGTTCTCAAATCAGTGGGCGTAATTTGGACACATCTTTTCCGCATAGAGGGCTTCTAAAGCTGCTTTGATCATGGGATGCGAGATTGAGCCCCGAATACTGTCATTGTCCAGCTGAGGCAGTGCACCAATGTCTATTGCAGAAAAGTGGCAATAAGCAACAGGTATGCAATTCTCAGAGGCTCCCAAGCAATCCACCATGCAGTCCACTCGTCCGTGACATTGTTCCTCCCTGTCAAACCTCCGGCAGAGTGCCGAATGTCAGGTTCTGCCAATCGGACCCAATCATTCTGGGGAACAGGCCTCCGGGAGAGAGCATCAGCATCTATGTGGTTCAGACCTGCTCGGTATAGGAGCATAGTCATATGTAGATAATGCAGAAAGCCACCTATGGCCAGTGGCATCCAACTTAGCTGAGGTCTGCACATAGGTCAAAGGATTATTGTCAGTTTTACTAGTATTTTAGCCCCATACAAGTACTCATGGAATTGGTCAACAATAGCCCACTTCAAAGCTAGGAACTCTAACTTATGTACAGGATAGTTCTTTCGGATGGGGTCAGGCTTCTACTGGCAAAGGCCACTGGTCTCAGGCCATTCTCGTGCTCTTGGTACAAACAGCCCCAACCCTTGCAAGCTAGCATCAGTGTGCAGGACGTAAGGTTTTCTTGGATCGGCATAGGCCAGCACTGGAGCATGGGTAAGTTGATATATGATCTCATGAAAAGCAGTCTCACAATCAGGAGTCCAGCAGGGCCCCAAATACTTCACTCGGATGAAAATACACTCTTTCAGTCTTGAGGATGCTGACTTTGGTATTTTTGTGGGTTGGGGATACCCTTGAGTAAGGTTAAGTAAAGGCGGATCACTCTTGAATAGTCCTTGATGAAGCGCCGATAATAACCACAGAATCCCAGGAATCTTTGCAGTTCTTTTAGATTTTTGGGCTGTGGCCAGGTGGTCAAGGCCTCAACTTTACTTGGGTGGTCTCTATTCCTCGGTGGATACTATGTGTCCCACATACTTTACTGATGTTTGAAAATTGACACTTATCAATGGACAGTTTAAGGCCAAAGTCCTCAGTCGGTCCAGTACCTTAAATAATCTGCTCTCATGTTCCTCCAGTGAGCTGCCAAACACAATAACATCATCTAGGTATACCAGGCACTCTAGTAAGTTCATGTCCCCACTGCACGCTCCATCAATCGTTGAAAAGTGGCTGGGGCACCTGAAATCCCTTGAGGCATCCTCATGAATTCATAGAAGCCAGCGGACAGATAAAGGCTGTCTTTTCACGGTCCTCTGGGGCCATCGGGATCTGATAGTACCCACTACGGAGATCTCAGCACGAGAACCACTTGCTCCCGTTTAGGCAGTCAAAGCATCCTGAATGCGGGGCATTGTGTACTGATCAGGATAGTCCGCCGGTTTAAGTGCGATAATCCACACACATCCTTACTGTTCCATTCTTTTCCTCACTACCACAATGGGGGAAGCATAAGGGCTTCTGGATTCTTGTATTACACCAGCAGCTAACATCTCTTGCAGATGCCGTCTCACATCATCTATGTCAGCAGGTGCCAGGCGTCGAGACCTCTCACGAAATGGTCTTTACGTCATGCAGCGGATATTGTGCTCAGCTCCTTGCACGCATCCTACATCCCATTCCTTTAAAAAAAACACCTGGTCTCTCTGGGCAAGCTTCTCACTGATCTTCACTTTCCATTCAGCTGGCAGCGAGAGTCGCGAAATCAAACAAGTCAGGCGTTACTCTGTCATTCTTCCTTGAACTCTTGCTGCTGGGTAGCACTGCAGTGTCTGCACAATGCACATTAGCCAGGATGCAACCTCTGTTTACTCGAATGTCTCTTTCAGACACATTATGAACTTGGACCATTACCCTTCTGGCATAAGCATGGGCTCTAGCGGGCAAAATACTAGACTTGACCAGCAGTCCTCTGGCAATTTTCCATCGCCTGGTGCATCCAACATTAATATTTTATTCTTAACATCCTTTCTGATCGGACCTCTCCTGTAAGGTACACTGGGCATTTGGCGCCAGGATCAGAGACTCAGGATCCTTCTTCCATACAATTCGACCCGGTTCCTCTGGTTCTGTTTTTCAGCATCTCTCTGTGCCTCATAGGCCTTCTTAATTAAAGCCGGAACTCTTAAGCCTACTAGTCTTTGACCCCTGTTTTCATAACACAACTGTGCCAGCCTTCCGAACATATGAGCATTTGTTCCAATCAACAAAGGGACACCATCATACAGTCCAGTGGGGGACACACTAAGGCTAGGGTCTCACTTGTCAGCCACTCCAGCCACGGAGGTGGGAAAGACAGCCAAATTCGGATATACCGGAATAGGTGTAGCCTTCTCACTTAACCCCATACATGCAGTCCTTCTAATGGTTGTAAGTGCGTCTGACAAATGCTTCTGATACCAATCTTGGAACATAATTGTCACTTGGGAGCCACTGTCTAATATAGCTCTTGTAGACACTCCGTTCACCTTTACAGTGGTCTCCATGGAGGACCCACTATTCTGGACCAGTCTGGAGAGGCGGTAGTGGGGGCCTGGGCAACTGACCTTGCCACAAAGGGACGTGAATTAGCATTTTGGTGCCCTCACTGGGATCATCGTAATGCACCTCTTAACCACTGATTTCTTCTCGAAGCTCTCCTTGTAGCCTATATGCAACTTTGTCAGTGTCTTTTGGGGACTGGCATTCCCTTTCATGTGCCCATCTTTCCCACAATTATAGCAAAACATACTTTCTGGAGTTTGAGCTGGCAGGCGCCACACTGGGAGCCAGGCGGGGGTATTACTAACTGGAAACCTTGGTGCCATCTCTGTCTCGGCGTGATAAGCATTTGGAGACATCTCGTCAGTTTCTCCACTTCCATGGTCAAGGAATCGAGTTCGGAGCTGTTATCAGCAGGAGATACATGGGTGGGTACCCCACCCCCATAGATGACAGTCGGATATAGGTCAGGGCCCGTACTTGCAGGCGTGGCCTTCATAAAGGACTGTTTTGAATTCCGGATCTCTCTCAACAGTTCGCCCCATTGTGACATATCTTTTTCCTTGTCAGAGCACTCATTGACTGCCAACCTCTGCCCCTGAACTTAACTTGATGGGTCACCCTCAGTCACTCGGGTCGTAGCCGCAGCTATTGGTGCAGGTCCCTCCCGAGGTCGTCTTTTCTCAACTCCTCAATTTCTCATTAACTCATCATAGGAGGTGGGATTCAGTCGATCTGCCAGGTGTAACTGAAGCAACAGCAGTTCTGAGAAGGGGGCAGACTTAAGGATCCTGTCCAGCCTGGTTCGGTCCAGTTCAATCGCTGGCAAACTACCTTTTCTGAGGCATTCTTGCAACAATTTTTCCAGCCGAGATACATACACAGACAACAACTCCCCTTGGTACTGTTGTGCATCTCTTACTCTCCACCATAGGTCCTCATCAGAATCTGGGCTCCCATACACATTCTCCAAGGCCTCAAGATAGGCCTGTGCAGTCGCTTCAGGGTTGCTGGCCCGTTTAGCACGGATGGTAGCCAGGGCAGGACCTCGGAGGCTCTCACTAACCCTCTTTCGCTTTTCACCTTCCGGGCATTGCCATTCTAGCACTTGGGGGCAACTAGTCTATCCAGGTCTCCCAGTCATCCTCCTTGGGGGTGGGGAGGGTGCCAGAAGATCCTCAACCTGGTAGAGTCGTGACTAATGGCAGGTGCAGAAATAGGAGTCTGCATTGGTTCCAGACACCATTACGGGCACTGGAGCAGGAGAGGGTGTTGGGGAGAACACCCCAGGTGGCAAGAATAGTTTCTTCAAGTCCTCCACAGTTTCCCCTCTCCCAGCAACCATTCAGCAAATTTCTCCTCAAAGTTTCAGATAGTGGTGGGGCTGATTCCCCCAGGTCTTTACTGTCCTTAGTTATCACTCTCAAGCAGTGAGGCTCCCTCTGGGATAATGGTCTGTGGCACTTTGGAGCTATCTATGGGATCCTTAAACTCTACTAGGCCAGGAAAGTGTGGGTGAGCAGATTAGCATGCCGACCCACCACCACAGGGTTTTGTAAACCTTCCACCTTGGAAAGTACTCCCTGCACAGTGTCCGTGTGATACCAGGGGATGTCCAGGATAAGCATAGCATTTTGGGGGTCGATCTCCCCCAGTACACCACTCCACCAGCCGTGCACAGCCACTTCTGTCGGGGTACCCATTTTTTCTTAACAGTGGTTCAGTAAATATGGCCACTAGGGACACACAATCCCAGCGGTGCCTCCAAGATGTAACCCTAGATGGCGCTATCCCAGGGGCTACTACCCCTGCCTGATTTGCCACTAACAGGTTGAGGGGCCTGGATCCAATGGCGGGTGCCTCCACCCAGAGGTCAGGGTTTGCAATAGTTAAACTAACTTGGTCACAGCCCTCTGGGACACTGCAACCCCTTTCTTCCCACTAGTGGCCCACACAATATATCAAATTACCTTCACAGTATACACTTACCCCCAGGTCTGGTTCGGCACTGGGACCTCCTGTGAAATGAGATACAGTGCAACAATCACAGTACAGTACTTAACAAGACAAATACCTCAGGCAGTATAACTTTGCTGAAACAAGCAGCTCTGATTTATTTAGGGGATATAACAAGGACAGGGAAATCAGGTTAATTAGCTTATCACTCTAATAATCTACCTATGGCTCTGTGCACAGGCCTATCCCTATCAGTTACTGTCCCTAGGTACCCAAGCCCTAGTGGCTAGTCCAAACCGTGGCAGCTGGTAGGGCCCTTCACACAGAGAAAAGGAGAATTAAACAGTCAGCAGTACAGTAATTCCATTTGGATTTAATGTGGCAATTCAACAGGAGAACCCTGAATTAGTACTCCGACCTCCAAATAAGATAGGGTCCTTCAATGTCAGCAGGGCTCACTTGAGGTACACAAACCTCTTCACACATCCATATAAAAGAAAGTACTATACCAGGCAGGCTGCATCTGTATCCCGATTCATTACTGCACAATACCGGGAGAACACACAGCAGATTCAGTTCCTGACAGACCGGTGCAATTTTTCAGCAATTCTTCCAGTCTTCTACAGGGTGAGCCTGGTTTCTACTCTTCAGAGATCCTTTGATTCTTTTCACAGGGCCAGTTCAGTCTAACAAGCTGTTACACAAGCTGCAGACCGGAACTCTGGGCCTTACACACGTTTTGACTAAAACTGCACACTGAAAAAGCACAGGGCTCCTTCCTTCTTCACTGCCAAGCTCAACTGAAGCTCCAACCGACAAAACTGGGCACTTCCTTTGAGTTCCTCCCAGTTCTTGACTGGATTGGCTGTCACTCACAATAGACTGCTGCTGTTGGTCCAAAAGGCACTGAAGTCTAAACTACATCTCCCAGAGTCACTGCCCATACAATCCTCTTGTGGCTGGCTCAGATTATGAGTCAAGTTCTGATTCGTCCAAGGCACCATTTTAGAGCTAGCTTACCCCACACTGATTGGTCCAGTTCAGCAGTTCAAAACTAGAATGGGGAACTAGCAGACACAGTTCTGACTGCAAAGAAAGCAGGTTAGACAAACTGTAATTTCATTATTACTCTAAATAATTTCTGGCAAACAGTTACATCTTTCAGATAGGTTCCCTTTGCACTCCTAGTGACTGCAAAAATGAAGTGAATTGGCAGCAGCAGCTCAAGTGGTATTCAGAGAAGCACACAGTCCCCCCATACAAACTAATTATGTCTGCAAGCAGACAGCTCTTAAAGAGACAGTACCAGAGGCTCTAAAAACACTCACTGATAAATGGCTTAAATGCCAAACACCATTCAGGCTTGGAGCATTCAAGCAAGCTCCTGGAAGTCTTTTGGGAACCCCCATTTGCAGGGGGGTTACATACATATAAACTTACATTACAAAATTCCGACAAATACAGTCTCAAAAAGTAGACAGGTCTCTGCAGGTCTCTCTCTCCACTTTATACAGTGCAGTTGAGCCAATGAAATTACAGCCACCTCACCTGATACTTTGTACAGAACATGAACAGAGGCTGTGGGAGGAACATAGAGATGTCCTGGTCCACAGAATTCAAAACCAACTGGATCCTACTTTGCTGGAATGGCATGCAAGATTCTCTCCAGTTTCTAGTAAGGAATGCCGTTCATACTTTACTGCTAAACTATCTTGGAGAAATGACATGAAACGAACTGCCCGAGAGCCTGTGAATTTAAACCGAGTTAAAGGCACTGCTACCTTTTTGTGCAATTATTCTTGCTCAGCTCTCACAGATCACCTTACGTATAAATCATGCATATTAACCCATTATGACAGCAACTGGTATGTGGCTGGAATGCAAACGTCCTCAAATAGCAGACCATCCTATGCAGCATGTGCTGGCAGAATGACTGCTTTGAAAGGGGTATGGGCGAAAACCAGAGTTGATTCAGATAAGGAATGCATCTAGAACCATAACTAATTGATTTGGGCTTTCCAGTACTTGGCAAAATAATTCCAGAATGTAGGGAACAACCAGAATGCAGCAAGCTGGTTCCAGACCCTGAATGCAATTGGAAACACCTGGAATGCAGCATTCCGAGTCCGGAATCAGCTTGCTGCATTCTAGCTGGTTTCAGTATTCCAGTTCCAGAACTCCATTTTCCAGGTTAATTCTGGTTCAGGGTGCAGTATGATTTTGGAACCATTCTGCATTCTACCATGTCCCCTTTACATGCCAGTAAAAGCTATGTTTTCATTTCTGCCTATTGCACAAACTGATCCCACGTCTCAACTTGTCAGCATTCAGATGTGTAACACTGGTCTTTAAGATGCCATATGGCTAGAATGTGTAGCACATTTCATTAATTTAATATTATGAATGTATATTAATACATACTGCTGACGTCTCACACGCATTCTTAGGGTATAAGAACAACAAACCAAAGGTGATCGGTTCTGATACAAAAGTGGTCTCACATCCTTAGGGTGTGAGTGGTTTCAGCGGTAGTATTAACATATTACTGATCAAAACTGTTAAATAATATATTAAATTTTTAAAACACCTCCCACGATCGTGTCTGTTTCCAGGGCAGCTGCATGTGAGACACACTTCACATTCACAGAATAAAAGTGTCTTACTCACAGAGGAAAGGAGCGCTCTGACTGGACAGGAGAGCTCCCTCCAGTGTTCCCATTAAGGCTGCAGATCTCGGGGTGCACTGTACCCTCTCCAAAAATGTTTAGGGGTACAAAATAAATTATAAGGGTTCATTCTACCATTTGTACAACATTTTTGTGGGGGTATATATACGTCAAACAGAATTATGGAGGTACAGTGTACCCCTTCACACAAACATGTACTTGAATTTCATAATTTGTACTTGAATCAAGTACAGATGGGGGTAAATGGGAACACTGGCTCCCTCTAACTATAATAAAAATAATAGGCATCAAATGTTTATTGTCAAAGAATATTTCTATTGTTAGTTTAATGTTTTAAAGGTCTGTATGTTCAGAAATAGCTCCAACACCAATTTATGTTTGTGGAATAAGGTTAAAAAAGAAAAAGTCAAATGTGTAACACTACATGTAATGTATAATGTTAGAGAGGTCAGACTGGTCCTTATGGGAAAGTACGTACCTATGCCATTTTTCAGTACAAGAGTTGTACAAGGACGAGGGGGCACGATATGAAACTGGAGGGGCAGGATAAGGGGGAATGTAAGGATGTTTTTCTTCATGTAGAGGGTGGTAGAGGCTTGGAATAGCCTACTCCAGGTGGTGGTGTATGCTAACACAGTGGGGGGATTCAAACATGCATGGGATAGACATAAGGGAACCCTAGATTGGGGGGGGGAGAGGCAATAGCCAATGACCAAGTAGGGTCAGTGGCCGCTGATGCAGGCAGGGAATATGGGCAGACTGGGTGGGCCTAGCGGTTCTTATCTGCCATCAACTACTATGTTACTATTTGTGTACTGTTGGGGGAGATGAGCACAACACTAGACAACATGCACCCTCATTTGTGAACATTTTATTTATTTATGTTTTTTGGTAACCAGGTAAGTGCACTGATCCAGAGGACCATTTTCGGTCACAACCTGGGCCACAAGGTGGCATTACATACATACAAACAGTAGACATGATATACACTTTGAAATTATACAGTACAAGCAACAATATGCAACAAACAATGTATACTTAAGTTATACAAACATGGCGAGTGAAGTACTGTAGGGATACCGGCAGCAGTACATCGAGGGATAGTTATGAATATTACACAGGTTGACAAGGAGCAGTTTGAAAATAACCAAACTTATCTATATCTAGTCAAGGTAACACGCATGACCTGAGAAGAGATGGTAGGCCGACCTGAGGAGCTTGAGGTAAAATACAGCATGGCTACCAGCCAGTGCACTGAGTCAGACAGTGAGGGAGCATAGGCTGAGAACACTAGAGAGCAGGATATTTAGTGATGTGCCCTACCAAGTCCTGGTTCATCCTTGAGCCATGGCCTGAAACCTGGTACAGTAGAGTGGGAGGAGGTCTCCCAGGAATGATTTACGAGGCAGTACGAGAGACATGTGTGTGGGTTTGTGCTTTAGGGATGTGGTTGGGGGTGGGGGAGGCGCCAGACAGTGGTAGGATTATGGTGGCTTTCAGTCTCCTGCGCTGCCCTGTGTGCATGTACAGGTGGAGCCTTTCAAAAGCCAGGCCTTTAGGTTAGACTTAAAAGATGCATGGGATGTGGTTATACGAACAGACGCAGGAAGACAATTCCAGAGGGAGGGGTCAGAGACAGAGAAGGCATTGCTGCCCATTGTGGGACCAGTAGATTAGGTATGTCATAGTTTAAAGGTATACATATACTTATTAAAGTCATGGTACTAACTCAGCGACTCATGTTCTATACCGTGATAACTCTGTTTTACGGTATACCGTGGTTTTCATGTCTGATGCCCTCAAACTCCCCTCCCCGCAACTTGGTACTGTCAAACATCCTTCCTGCACAAATCCAATCCGGCATTCCCAGTTTTGCAACGCAAACAGCTACTAATGTAATTATACCACAGTACTGATGATAATAGCAGTAGTGCTTCCCACATTATACCATGCAAAATTTCATTCCATGACTTTCCCAAAGCGGATATTGTAGAAAAGTGGTTACAACACCTACTTCTGTGTTCTGCCATACTAAATTCTAGGCGAGCTTCAGAACATCAACATCAGCCTGCTTTCTCATGAAGATGTAGTGTATTCCTGGATTTTATATACAGGGCTAGAAATTAATGGTATTTCGTCCCATTTTACATACCCAGTTTGCAAGGTGGAATACCAGTTTTGTCGTGCTGGTACTCTGACTGGAATACAACTCATCCATGCTATCATTCTACAGTTTAATCTATAGCATGTTCTTTTGGATAGATAGAATATCAAACCTTGAGATGGAATACCAATTTGGGGATTCTGGTATTCCACCTCTCACATCTGATTATTTTCATAATTTCTACCCCTGCTAGGCAAAAACATGGCAGTTAAATTTTAGTCCTCAATAATATCTTGCTAGTCTGAAGTTCAAGTCACAGCAGGTTGGGAGTGGTGTGGGGCTGACTGCCCTCTTAGCCAAAAGGAAAAAATCCTGAAAACAACCGATTTGTGACAGGAAGAGGTAATGACTGCTTGGGACATTTCCCATTATTTGACAGATCTGGGGCATATCAGCTGGGACGCAAGGCCTTTATCAGCAGACAGAATCTATGTTTCTGTGTGTTGGGTTCATGCCAGCAGGTATCGTGAGGGACAGCACCAGTGGACAAAGAACCTGGAAAGTCACTGCTGCCATACCCCTCTACCACATGTCCTCCACATTTCACAGCACAGACTGATGTTAATATAGCAATAATACCATTGTGGTCGGATTTACAAAGTAATAACTGGACTGTGAGGTGTTTATTAACCCCAGTCTGGTTATTACCAAGGAAACCCAGACCACTACTGGTATTATAGCTATTGTGCTGAAAAAATGAAAACAAAATTGAAACTACTAAATCTGTTTGTCGTTCCATGGCACATCTGGGAGAAAGCATAAACTGTTTCTCACAGGCATACTGTAGTGTTACTAGATGTCTCTGATTTGCTGCTGTATGTTCAAGTGGGAGGGCAAACTGAGCTTGCGCTCTGACTGGCTAAGTACACACAGCAACCAATCAGAATGGACAGCCACTGCCCCACGCTTCTTCTTAGTCAATCAGAATACAGAGCCACAGTTCCACTATTCAGCCTACTGTCCGTTATCACTGAATAACCAGACAGTAACTCGGCATGCTGATTGGCTAAGAATAATTTTTTTTTTTTTCAGTATAATACAGAATCATAAATTCAAATCACAGGGTGCAGTGTAAGACAGCACCTTCTCCATATGGGCAGGAGCACAGCTGACTGGTAAAAAGATGGGCATTCATCATGATGTGGGCCGGCTGAAAGGCATAACAACTGAGCAGCCCACCCCACCACAACCACACTATGCTGCCCTGTTCTTCAGCACTGTAATCAAACTGATTTGCCTCTATCCCCCACACCCCCAAGACATTGTTGACAAATGACAGTCCCAGGAACTGAACTTGCAAACCCAACTGATATGTTCTATTAGGCTGCTGGAAGATTCAGAAGGCATAGGTTTTTAGGACAAGATAATATGTCGGCAGCAGCCTAAATCTTCTAATGCAAAACAGATTACAACGTGCTCAGCATGTGTATTTAGTTACAGAAGCCACATCAAAAAAGAAGTACATCTTCCAAATCAGCTACAGAAGCTCACTGTCTTACAGTATAGTTTGTAAAACAGCAAACCAGTTTTTTTCCCCCCAAAAAAAGCCTTTCACTTACTGGCTGCCATACAACACAAGTATTTTTGTTTCTCTGTGTCTGCACAAATACAATACTTTCTGTTTCTCAACTAAGACCTTTGAGTGAGAAAGACAAGTTACTGGATGCTCAGATAACGAAAAAGCAACCCAAGGTTTACAATCTGCTGCCCTGACCCAGCCCCCACCCTGCTAATAACTAATGGTTAACCACTCATATAATATGCTGGGAAAACGCAACTCTTGAAGCATTTGAATGAATTTATGTTTTTATTTTTTAGTATTATATTCTGTTTGCTACCTATCAGTGTTCCACATTTTTTGCTAGCCAGGAACCGATACCTTAGGCAACATCTTTTTCTTCAATAATCTAAAAAGAAGATACTTTTAATTCCTCTGTGTCTCAACTGCAGTATTTATTCTAAGATGCTGCCTCCCCTTCCCCTTTTCATACAGGATTGGACATACTCCCCTCCTCCCAGAGCCCACGTATCCCACCCCGCACATTCTTCGCCTGAGCTAGCCTGGCTGCACCCAGAAAAAGGCACTGCTCTGCTCAGCCAGCCCCTCGACTCCAGCTCCAGGCTTCGCACTATTTCGGCAGGCCGAGTGCCCTATCTCACACATGTACACACAGAGAAACACACACACTATCACACTCTCAGCCTGGCACACGGGAACAGAGAGCTCATTCATTAACCACCCCGCTGCTCGGCCACAGACCCATCCGGCTTACCCGTCCCGACGTCCCCAGATCCACCACAGAGCTGATCAGCCAAGGCGTTGGGAAGATGGATAGCAGAAGCCGACTTCCAAAATGGTTCGTGGGGGTCGGTGTCTTTTTTTTTTTAAATCCTACACGGAATCCCACCCTCTCTGGTCCTACTGCGGGCTGATTGGGAGGCTTAACAGCCTTAGCTTCAGTTGCTGAGACAGAAACAGCGGCGCTGAGGAAAACAAACCCCCGACAGCTTCCAGCCGACGCTAGAGGGCAGCTCGCGCACAGGCCTGCTGTTAACCCCCTCGCTCCTGCACAGCAGCGCGAGCCCTTCGCGGGTAGCTGCAGCCTACCCTGACCCTGAGGCTACCTTAGGTACGGACTTCGGGTAATACAGCACTCTTCCAATATATTCTCTGCATTAGTAGTAGCATAACTATTGAAAACTACAAATGTGTAACACGACATAGAAAAGAAGAATGCGTGGGTCATCATGGTCAGGCACAACAAGGTTGTGCTTTCATCAGGTGTTTCTGATGGCATAATAGAGACCGCGAGAGGTCCCTGGTGTCGTGAGAGAACCGCTAGGTAAAAACACAACCGAGTTGTGCATGGTTGCCTATGTCATATATTGTATAGTATATGGTTTGAAACAGAGTAAAGGAAATGCTGCTTTTTTTCCTAAGAAAACTGTGGTGTAATTTGTTATTACCTTAAAAGGCACAAACCCATCCTCACCAGTGGTGCAAGTGGTAGACAAGAAGTACAGGAACTCAGGTGCTGGCAAATATGAAATGCAGAATGAAGATCTTCAATCTGAAGGATAGCTGTGTGAAGACACGTCTATCGGTTTCGACATTAGTAGATTCAGTTAATGATGTTGAAGTATTTCTAGCAAAATAGCACTGCAGTGCAAGTCAAATGTTGTTATAGAAACCCTTATTTTGGGTCCTAGGGCCAGAAACTGTAATTATGTTGCTGGTTTAAGAATTTAATTTCCAGTGTCCGTGGGAAGAAGTACAGGAACTCTGTTCCTGCTGCAAAAAAGGTACAGGAACTGAGTTCCTGTGCGTTCCTGTTCACTTTCATCACTGATCCTCACCCAGTTGCTGAAACCCACCGGGGTGAGGGAGTAGGTTTCGTTTTTTTACTGATGAAACAACAGAAGGTGTTAGATTAGGTGAGGGTCTGGGTTCAGTGTGTCTGGAAAGAAATAAAAGTAAAACAGCAGATGGCAAGAGTTTCCCTTATAATTAAAAAAAAGTTGTAGTGCCACAGAAGGGTACAGCAGCATTCTATAACATTTGAACTGTGGTACACCATACATAATAGTGCATAAGTGACCATATGCGACAAGGCTGTGTTTCCACAGACCTCAAGAGTGAAGCATGAGAGGTCTTTATGAAGGTATCACATCCCCACAATGGAAACATAGCCTTGCCCTGAATTCTTTATGCAGAGCACATTTTCATCTAATTAGGTTGCACGTCAACATCAGAACAATACAACAATTTTCTGTGACCTTTGAACCGTCCCATGATAACTTTTTGAGAGCAGTTGGATTCTAGACACAATAAGCCCTAACCATATACTAAAAGGAATGTATGGGTGACCATACTGTACACAGTAAGACTGTGTTTCCATTGAGGGGTAGTGATAACAGCATATGGACCTCGAGAACAAAGTTGTTATCTCAGCTACGAGCTATGGCTGAGAACAGCAAGAGGAAGGAGCTGCTGTTAGAACTTTATTACTCTACTGGACTAAAGAACTAGAACTCTATTACTGGGAACTTCAGTTTAGGGTAAAAACAAACAAGAAACAAACAAAAAAAAGAGTGTATTTGTCTGAGTTGGGTGAAGGAATTGTTATCTCTGCAGTTGGCTAGGTGAAAAAAACTGTGAATTACGGTGAGTGGCTTAGAGAGAAGGAAACCAGGTGTTTGAATTTTAAAACTGACCTAGATAACTTGCAGCAGAGAACAACAAGAGGAAGGAACTGCTGTTAGAACTTTACTGGGACTATCTTGCCCTCCATACCTCCCCTCCACCCTGCTATCCTTAGCCGGTTCTACTTTTATAGGCACAGAATTTGACTGACAACAGGAGGAGGTTGCTCATCTCCAGGCTGAGTTGGCCAAGTTTCGGGGAACCTCCTTTCCCACCCAGGGACCACCAGGGCCACCACCACTGCCTCAGAGGTTGCCAAGAAAGAGGAGTGGTTGGACCACAGTGGGCTCAGAGAAGGTGAGGGTGGTGAAACAGAGGGGCATCCCTCCAGTTGTACCACTCCACAATTCATATGCCATTCTGGCTGAGTGTGGTTCCTCTATGGAGGCACCTGCAGTGGAAACCAAGGAGGATGCTGGGGAGCCTCCACAAAGGAGACCCACAGGAGGGTGGCATGGGATCCCACAGGGGAAGGAAACAACTCCTGGTGGGGGACTCCATTGCTAGGAGGGTAGAGCTAGAAGGAGGGAGGGGAGAGGGAGGTAAGGTGCCTGCCTGGCGCTATGGCTTGGAGGACAGGGAACGAATCCTCAGGATCGTGGGAGCAGCTGCATGGGGGAGGGAGCTGGATGTCATTGTCCACCTAGGGACAAATGATCTGGCTGGGAAAGGGATCAGAGCAGTGCAGGAGTTTATGGCATTAGGGAGGGGCCTTAGACAAGTAGCATACTCGGTAACCTTCTCGGAGGTGCTACCTGTCTATGGTATGGGTGAGGCTAGGGTGCTCTGCACCATGGGATTCAATCAGTGGTTGAAAAACTGGTGCAGAGCTCAGGGTTTTGGCATCATTGGGGACTGGGGGGTTCACCTGGAGGGATGCAGGCCTATACTGGTGCAATGGTCTGCATCTGTCCAGGATTGGAACCAGGATCCTAGATGATAGGTTTAAATGCTTCATTGGCAAGCATTTAAACTAGCCAAGGGGGGAGGCACTGAAAAGGAGCAGGGAAATCCTAGCCCCACCCCAAAAAAAATCAGGGTAGTTAGTGAGGTAAACACCAAGATAGAGAAGTCAATAAGGAGAAGGGCAGTGGTAAATGGAGAAAAAGACAAAGGCAGTAAGGACAGGGATGGGGCAAAAAGGGGTAAGGCTGTAAAAAAATGGAGGGTAATGAGTACCAATGCCCGTAGTCTAGGTAACAAGCTCCCTGAACTGGTGGCCTTGATGGAAGATGGATTCCTGGATACCGTCGCAGTCACAGAAACATGGTACACAGAGAACCATGACTGGGATGTCAACATACCAGGGTACGCAATCAACAGGAGGGACAGGGAGAGTAGAAGAGGAGGTGGAGGAGCTCTCTATGTAAGGGAAGGGATCAAAGCAATGGAACTAAAGGGTAAACAGGGAGGAGAGGAGGCACTGTGGGTCACTCTGGAGACTGGAAATGGCACCACAATCTGCACAGGGATTGTATACAGACCCCCAACTCAAGGGAAGGAAATGGACAAGAAAATGATAGAAGGCATCATTAGGATGGCAGAGAAAAGGGAGATATTGCTGATGGGGGACCTGAATATGCCAGATGTTAACTGGAGCACCTTTGCTGCAGGCACACCCAAGAGCAGGGCCATTCTCGATGCCCTACAGGGGGCATGCCTCAGACAGCTAGTGTTGGAACCCACTCGGGAGGGGGCAGTCTTAGACCCAGTACTCTCAAATGGGGATGGAGAGAGGATCTCAGATCTAGAAGTGGGTAGCCATCTGGGAACAAGTGACCACCAAACTGTGGTTCCCGATAAACTCAGCTGTAGAGTCAAGCCATACAAAAATGAAGTTACTGGACTTCAGGAGGGGTAATTTTGTCAAAATTGGAGAGTGCCTCAGAAAAGCACTAGCAAACAGGCAAGAAGGAGGGGTGGAGCAACAATGGGGAAACATAAAAACTGGCATCACAGAGACAACAAGCCTTTGTGTGAATCAAATAAATCAAAACGAAAGAAAAAAACACTATGGTTCTCAAAAGAGGTGGCGGGGAAGGTTAGGGAGAAAAAGATAGCATTCAGGAAGTATAAGGAAATACAGAAGGAGCAGGACAGAGAACTGTACCAGTTAAAGCAGAAGAAAACAGGGAAGGCAGTCAGAATAGCAAAGACTCAAACTGAGGAAAAGATAGCCAACTTGGTTAAGAAGGAGGATAAAACCTTTTATAGATACATTGGGGAGCAAAGAAAGACAAAGGGAGGGATATTGAGGCTGAGTAAAGAGGAGGGTGGGTGGCCAGAGAGGGACAGTGAAAAAGCAGGGATACTGAATGAATACTTCTATTCAGTATTCACAAAGGAAGAGAAGGGGGAGGCACCTAATCCAGTCAATAGAAGCATTCTGGATAGGGGGGTCAATATCGTCCTTTCACAGAAGAAGGGGTTCTAAACTCCTAAAACTGAAGGTGGACAAAGCAATGGGGCTTGGTGGGATTCACCCCAGAATTATATAAGAACTAAGGGGAGAACTAGTAACACAGTTGACTACTCTTTTTAACAAATCATGGGAGGATGGTGTGGTACCTGAGGACTGGAGGAGGGTGGATGTGATTCCCCTTCACAAAAGTGGGAACAAGACAGAGGCAGGGAACTACAGACCTGTCAGTTTGACCTCAGTGGTAGGGAAAATGATGGAATCACTTCTGAAGAAAAAAATTGTTGAGTACCTAGAGGCCAGTGAGGCACAGGACCCAAGGCAGCATGGATTCACAGCAGGAAGATCATGTCAGATGAATCTAATCGATTTCTTTGACTGGGTGACTAAAGTAGTAGACCAGGGAGGGGCTGTGGACATGGGCTACCTAGACTTTAACAAGGCATTTGACACTGTCCCACACAAAAGAATAATAAACAAATTAGCCAGCCTGGGAGTGGGTCCCAGGGTGGTAGCCTGGGTAAAACATTGGCTAGACAACAGGATGCAGAGGGAATTAGTAAATAGAGTCCACAGTGAAGAAGGGGGTTTACTAGCGAGGTACCGCAGGGTTCAGTACTGGGTCCGGTCCTTTTTAATGTCTGTGTAAGTGACATTGCAGAGGGACTGGAAGGAAAAGTATGTCTCTTTGCAGACGACACAAAGATCTGCAACAGGGTTGTTGCACAAGATGGAGTGGATAGGATAAGAAGGGACTTGGCAAGGTTGAAGGAATGGTCAAATGTATGGCAGCTTAGATTCAACGCAAAGAAGTGCAAAGTAATGCACCTGGGAAACAAAAATCCAGGGGAAGAGTACACAATGGGGGGTGAGATACTGACAACAGCAAAAATGGAAAGGGACCTGGGGTAGTTATATCAGATGACCTAAAGGTGGGCAAGCAATGTGAGAAGGTAGTAAGGAGGGATGGGGGGCTACTGGGATGCATAGGGAGAGACATCACCAGTAGAGAACAGGAAGCTGTTTTCGCTCTTTACAGACAGTTGGTGAGACCCCATCTGGAGTACTGCACGCAGTTCTGGAGACCCCATCTCCACAAAGACATAGACAGGGTGGAGGCTGTCCAGAGGAGGGAAACCAAAATGGTGCAGGGTCTGCACCAGAAGACATATGAAGAGAGACTAAAGGAGCTTGATATGTATACCCTTGAGGAAAGGAGGGAGAGAGGGACATGATAGAAATGTTCAAGTACTTCAAGGGAATCAACAAAGTCCAAGAGGGTAGCATCTTTCAGAAAAAGAGATGTGCAAGAACAAGGGGGCACAATTTGAAGATAGAGGGGGGATAGCTCAGAGGTAATGTGAGGAAGTATGTTTTCATGGAGAGGGTTGTGGATGCATGGAACAGCCTTCCTGAGGAGGTTGTGGAGTCAAAAACAGTGAGGGAATTCAAGAATGCATGGGACAGACATAAGGCAATTCTAGTGGGGGGGTAGGAGGAAGTAGGCTGTTGGTTAACTAGGATCTGCAGCTTATCCGTTAGGTTGGGAAATGGGCAGACTAGGTGGGCCAAGTGATCCTCATCTGCAATCAAATTCTATGTTTCCATGTTGAAATGGGAACACAGGGCAAGTTGTGTATGGTCACCAATATTTAATTTTTTATAGTATACGGTTTATTTTCTTGTTCCAGTATGAATTACTCTCTTTCCAACATTTGTTTAGTGAGAACTGCTGCAGACATTTCTTTTGTGTGAGATCATAATGTTGTGTATGCAACTGTGGTGGAGCGAGTGAATTAAAGTGAAAGCAGGAACAGGGGAGCGCCAGCTTTTTGTGCTAGAGGGAAAGTCAGGTACAATGATTATAGAATGTGCACAATGACTTTTCAACTGTGCACAACTAAGTTTTTGAACTGGTTGAATTCCATACACAATAAGCCCTAACCATATACCATGAGGATTTTGAGTGTATGGAAATCCATACACAACAGCACTTAACCATATACTATATAAATTGCAAAAAACTGTGTTAATGCTCTAGTTAGGGTTACAGCCACAAAAGTAGGGAAATGTGGCATTAGGGTTTCCAAACCTAGCACCCCACCCCCACTCTGTGCACACCAACAGGCATCAGAGGTGTACCTTGAGGTTGTCAGCATTAATGTTCACGCCATTCCATAAGTAAATAAGCTGAAATAGGTACAGCATAGAAGAATGGGGTGAGCGTTAGGGCTGACAACCCCTTCTGAGCCCTATTAATGAAATGACAGTGCCAGTGTTCATGAGGTGGGATCCCCAAAAGGCCATGTTGAAAATTTGGTGAAAAAATTCCTAAAAATGGCAAAGTTATGAACATAAATTCAAAACAGCATTGAAATACATTATATGGCACTTACCATGATTCCTCAGTTCACGGTTTGGCTTTGAAGAGTGCAGACATGTCTCGATCCACATAATATGACAGCCTACGACCTCCAGGTGTAAGTATAGGGTAAGGGAGGGCGGTGGTGGGCACTCAGTGGGAGGGTCAGGATTGGGGAAGGGAACAGTAGGGACAACGAGGGACAGTTTTCTTTTTTTCAGGTTTAAAAAAAGATGTCAGGGGACTGTTTTCTTTTTACAGGGTATAAGTAAATAAATATTTCAAGACACTGGGGGTGGGCTCCCCAGTGTCCCACACTGCTGGTGGGGCTTGTATTGCTGACATGGGGATTGGGACCCCTGATGTCGGCATTATCAGTCAATCAACAGGCTGCGGGGGGAAGGGGACTAAAATAAAAATTAGGGAACAGCAATTGGAGGGTGGGGGGGGTGCCACTAGACACCAAGGAATATAGTTATTTTGTTCATGTGAACAGCGATTGGCAGATGGGGGTACCAGTAGACACCAGGGAAAAGGTCGGCTCACAACTAACACTGCAGCCGGCAGCATGACTTCAGTTGTGGCTGCAGAAGTCGAGAAATTCCCAGTGTTCTCATACAGAGAACATGGGGGAAGCATTCCTCTCACTAGGCTGGGCACCTGGGATTTTGGGTTCCCAGAAAACATATTAGTGGGCACAATATTAAGAAACAAATATCAGAATCTAGCTAAACAGGTCCTGTTTAGGTAGGTTCTGATGTTTGTTTTTAAAAATCTCAGCAGTTTTTTTGTATTTTCCACATTTGTCATTTCATGGAAAAAACTAACAAGGTGGCAGTTGGTATGGCACCACAAATGTTTGGAGCCCTGCCATTTCAGTGGCAAAACAAAAAAGCCAGCATTTGCACCATCAAATATTTACTTTTGCCATGGAATGTTATCTGAAAAACCCTACTACGCATGTGCAGGTCGAAAACCACTAACATTTAAAGCTTAATAACTCTGGAACCTTTTTTTTTTTTTTTTTTAGATATTTCTTTATTAGTTTTTTCTTTACAGGAAGGAGGAGCCGAAGACAATTCATAGCATTATACAATTTCATCATAGAGATGTCTCAAATACAATGTATTTTCATCTTTAACAGATACAATAAATTTCCCTAAGTACTCTAGCTGGTATACTACTGTACTTTAAAGTGCCTCCAATATACAGGTTTTGTTATTAGTCCACCCAGGGTGAGTCCACCTGACATAATTTTAATGTCTAAATCTAATTCACATCATGGAATCAAATCTGTTCTATGGTCTATAACCCACATCCACCACCTGGACCAGAAGGTAATACATTTCTGGACTCTAAGGTTAATACCAGCTGTTAACATCTTCATTTTATATATTTGGTATGTTATATCTTCCCATTCCCAGAGCATTGGAGAGACCTTCTGCAAACCACTTTCTTGTGACTGCCTTGTTGGCTACCAGAACAAGAATAGCTAGCAAAAATTTAGAGTTATCTCCCCTAATCTCTTGGAGGGTATTTAATAGAAGTATCTGTTCAGGTTTTAAATTCTGTATTTCTGGCATTCTCTATCTCTTTCCAATATTGGGATAAAACTTCATACTCCAAAAGATGTGTGTATGTGTTGCCAGTGGCTCGCCACAGGCTCTCCAACACTCCGATCCAGATTCCCCACCAAATTTCCCAGTGATCTGCGGGGTTCTAAAAAATCTAATCACACATTTCCAACCAAACTCTCTCCATGACCATGATCTAGTAGCCTTATGTAGTATCAAGTATATTGATTCCCATTCTTTATCTTGTCTTAATAAACACATCGTTTGCTCCCATCTTTTTTGCCAAGTTCTTGTCCCTTTGTCCTTATTATAAATTAAGGCTTGATAAGTATATGATATTATATGTTCTGGGATACCCGTCTCTATTGTTTTAATTAAGATTTTGGATAAAGGATTTATCTTTTCGGGGTCCCAGCTTAGTTCTACCAGTTCTCTACAATGATTTCTTATTTGTAAGACTCTAAAGAAATCACTTCCTTTCAGACCAAAGAGTCTCTCTATATCTGTAAACTGAAGAAAGGTTCCTCCTCTATAGCACTGGAAAAAGGTGACAAGGCCTCAGTCCATCCATCTCTTGAATGTGTTATCTAGACTTGCTGGGATAAATCTAGAGTCCTCTGTAATTTTTTTGAAAAAGCTGCGCAGTTTTGTCCTTTGTATTTAGAATTATTTTCCTCCAGATTATAATTAGTTGTCTCGTATATTGGAATTTAATATCCTTCTCTAATATAGATCTGGATAAGGTCGGGGTAAATAAATATTTCTCAATCCCATCCCTCAAATCCCCCATCTCTGTTTCCTTCCAATAGGGATTCGAATTTCTGTCTACCCACTGTAGGACATGTGCAATCATTGCTGCTTGAGCATATTTTTCGAGGTTTGGGAGTGCAAGTCCTCCATTTCATTTTGGGAGTTAAAGTATTCTAATTTTATTCTAGGTCTTTTTTTTTGCCAAATGAATTCTGAAATCATCTTGTTCCATTGTTTAAAGTATTTTTTGATTGGATAGATTGGTAAGGACTGAAAAAAGATAAAGTAGCCTCGGGAGGACATTCATCCTAATGGTATCTATTCTTTGGATCAAAGAGATAGGTAAAAGAATCCATCTCTGCAGGTCATCTTGTATCGCGTTTATCAGTGGTTTATAATTAATGTCATATAATTTTGATTTTGAAGTGTCTTTGTGTATAAATATACCTAGGTATCTGAGGTCTGTGGTTGTCCATTTTGGAGGGAACCTTTGCTGTAATTCAGTGCTGGGATGGTAATTTATGGTCAGGACCTCGGTCTTGCTGGTGTTTAATTTATATCCCGAAAGGTTTTCAATCTCCTGTAGGACCGTAAATAAATTTGGCAGAGAAGTCTCTGGATTTATAAGACAGATTAACAAAATTATCAGCAAAAAAAGTCAATTTGTGATTATTTTCTTGTAATCTTATTCCTGAGATTGCAGGGTTTTCCCGAATTGCTTGTGCTAGGGGTTCGGCATATAGGGCGAACAGAAGGGGAGATGGGGGCAGCCCTGTCTAGTGCCTCAGGTCAATGAAAAAAATGATGAAAAAGATCCATTTACTTTAATCATAGCTCGAGGTGAAGAATATAGCTGGTTTATAACTGTTAGGAAGGCCTTAGGGAAATGGAATTTTTCTAAGGTGTACTTCAAGAATTTCCAGGAAACTCAATCGAAAGCCTTTTGGGCGTCCATGCTTAGTATTAGTGTAAGGGTATGATCTTTTTGTACTTTTTCTAAGAGATATATTGTACATTTGATATTATCTGTCGTTTCGTGTTTAACTATAAATCTGGATTGATCTTTTCTAATTAACTCAGGGAGAAGGTTTTTCATTTTTTTGCTAAGATTGCAGCAATGTATTTATAGTCCTGATTGAGGACTGAAATAGGGCGATATGATTCACAGTTAGAGGGGTCCTACTTTGGTTTTAAAATTGCTGATATGTTAGTGTAATTCCAACTATCTGGGGGAGGAGAGGACTCCTCTTGTATTACATTAAAAAGTCATGTGAGAGGGTAAAGCAACTCTGTTTTAAAAGTTTTATAAAATTCTACTGTGTATCCATCAGGGCCTGTGCTTTTGCTCAATTTGGAGTTACGTATAACAAGATCAATTTCTTGGGGAGACATTCATCTGATCAACCTATTTTGTTGTTCTTCAGACATTTGGGAGAGGCTAATACGATTAAAAAATGCCTTATATTTTCCTTCATCAGGTTCTCCAGGTTGATTATACAGTGCAGAATAAAAATCCCTAAATCCTTCTAATATATCCTTTGTTTTATATAGAAACTGATGTTGATAGAGGTGTTTGATTTTTGTTATAGTTAACATAGCTTGAAGTTTCCTATGTCTATAAGCTAATATTTTGGCTGTTCTACTTCCACCCTTGTAATATTTTTGCTTGATATACATCAAGGCTTGTTCTGTTTTTTGATTTAATGTATCTTGAAGTTGCTTCTTTATTTTGTTAATCTGTGAAATCAGTGTATTGTCCCCAGCTGACTGCAGTTGCTGTATCCTCCCTAGTTCCCTCTCTAGATCCTGTTGTTTCTGTTTTCTTTGTTTTTACGTGATGCGTAGGAAATAATCTCCCCTCTCATAACTGATTTTAATGTGTCCCATAGAAGTCCCTCTGATATCTCCGGTGATGAATTTTCTTGTATTATGCAGGGTATCCAAGCCTTAATTTTGTCTTTAAATTTTGGATCTTGCAGTAGCATATTATTGAATCTCCATTGTCTCTGTATAAATTCTTGTCCCATGTCTAGCCCTATCAGAATTGTTGCATGATCAGAAATATAGATGGGGTTAATTTCTACTCTGTGGATCTTATCTAAGAATTCACTGGCTAACAGAAAATGATCTATATGAGAATAGGTGTTATGAACACCTGAATAATAGATATACTTTCTTGAAGTCGGATGGCTATGCCTCCAAGTGTCTATCAATGATAAATCCCTAATCAATCTCTTAGCATGCTTTTGTCCTTTAGTAGCTCTAGTACAATAGTTCTCAGACTTTGTCACAGTGAGCCTCCCCAAATCCATGGAAAAGATTTTGAGCCTCCCCCAAAAACTGAAATAATTTTGGGCCCCCCCCCAAAGAAAAATAACATACTGTACTTTGCGCAGTACACCATGAATAAATTGAAACCCCTCTGAGTACTTGGCTCAC
This sequence comes from Neoceratodus forsteri, assembly GCA_016271365.2. Taxonomy (NCBI): domain Eukaryota; kingdom Metazoa; phylum Chordata; order Ceratodontiformes; family Ceratodontidae; genus Neoceratodus; species Neoceratodus forsteri. Next base: position 366,696,038 of record CM028130.1, read on the forward strand.
ATTCAGTTCTTGGTCTTATACTGACATGGAACATTTGAAAAGTGCTCATGTGCTCAAAGGTGTTATCTGAATAACAAATAAATAAAATAAACAAATATTATTATTCGCTTATTGAAACTCCTCCCCAACAGGCCAACTTACTTGCTCTGCTATTTTAATTTTGAACCATTGTTACCCTTGTTTCAGTACCTTCACGGTCAGACTGCTTTCTCTGTTTCCTTTCTATATGAAATAACCTTCCACCATACTTTGCCTCTTCCGCTCCTTCCCTGCTCTAAGCAACTTCTTGAGGATTACTTTGCTCCTTCCTGCTGTTGCTCTCAGCACTTCTATGCTCAACCCTTATACTTGGTCTGTTCTGCCATCAGTCTACAAATTAATCAATTACCACCACTCATTATTAGTTTATTGCTCATATTTGTTTACACTATTATGCGTTGTGTATTTCTTGATTGTTTTGCAGTTACCGTTTGAAATGTATTCACTTCCTACTCTTCCGGGAACACCTGAAATGAGCCTTGACTCATTCAACTTCCCTTGTCATCTATTATTAAATAATTACATAAAATCCACCTACTTTTATCCTCTTTCAGTTTGCTTCATCTCCTCACACAAAATATATAAAACTCAGAATTTAAATACAGTCCTTTCTTTTAGACCTGCTTGAGCCTCCCCTGGAACAGGTTGGGGCCTCCCTAGGGAGGCTGGCCTCACCATTTGAGAACCCCTGCTCTAGTAGGTTTTGGGTTTGATCTGTCCTTTGCAGGGTCAAAAAGCATATTTAAATCCCCCCTATTAGGAGCAAGCCTTGTTTAAAATCTATTATTTTATCTAATAAAAATTGGTATATTTTACTATCAGATCCTGGAGATACATAAAGGTTGGCCACCGTAAGTAGTTGGCCCTTCCATACTCCCCTAATCATTGCCAATCTCCCCTCCCCGTCATGATATGATTCCTGAACCTGGAAAGTGGATGATTTAGGTATTAGTATTGCTACCCTCCTCTTACAGTACGTCCCCTCGCATATGAACTGGAAATCACCTAAAATATCCCTCATCCAAGCAGTTTCTGATGTTCACTAATAGAGAGATGGGTTTTCTGTTATAGAATAAGTTGGGGATGTTCTCTTTGTAAATGTGAAATGACCTCAGTCCTTTTCATTGGGCTGCTCAGGTCATTAACACTTAGAGAGATCACCCTGAGGATTTTTTTATTCTGTGTCATTTACAGTATATTGTATATTCTCTCCTTCCCTCTCTCCCTCTCATCTTTTCTTCCTACCTCTTTTCTGTTATTTGTAACCTACATTTCCCTTGTCGACTCACCAAAGGGGTCCTTTCTATCAAAACATCTCTTAATTCTTCTTTTAATCTGATGTACTTCCAGGCTCCCCTTCCCCTGTCATAACCCCCTTCCCCTTGAAATAACCAGCTCCAACAGGCAACTATGTAAATGACATGGAGTCTTTGCAAATGAGTCATCTACTCAAAAGATTGTAATTCCGATATCTTTCAATAAATAAATAAATGTACATGCGTACTTCCAGACTCAGAGATACCTCTGATTTTGACAAAATAGTTTGTTGAGTTAGGGCTTCTTGTCTATCTATATAGACCTGCCCTTAGGGGGAAAAATAACTCCCCAAATAAAAATTAAATCTACCTCCTTTCTTCCAGGGATCCTCTACTTGAGTCACCCCTAGTTGGGGTTGTAGAAAAAGATAACCAAAAAAATTAAATAAAATATCCATATACAAAAAAAGCAAAGTAAAATGTATAAAGGTGCCTAACATAGGCATTCTCCACCTTTAGGAGCTCCTATACTCTCCCGATATATATTTATATCCATCTGTGTTTTGGCCATTGTATATGGACCTTTAAAAATTATTGTATGGTTTCTTTCCCTCTTCATTATACATATGCAATTTTATACAGTGTCCTTCTCTCCAATGTCATTTCTTCTTTAGTTTGTTTTCTAAGTCCCAAACTTATTTTGATGAAATCTTTCAAATATCTCAGTTCAGTCTCAGCCAAAGTCAGAAAGAACAAGAATAATATAGTGTCATTGTTACATGAGTACACAAGCTCATAACAAAGAAAAACTTATTTGACCCTTGACCTTCTTTGTTGCATGGTATTATTTATTCTCTATGTCTCTCCTCTCTGATCTGTTTCCTCTGTCTTTTGGTCTCTTCTTGGTCTCTCACAGACCGTTCTTTCTAGGAGTGGGACTTTAGTTGGAGAGCACCCATCTCCCCCCCCCCCAGAAGAAAGGAGAGCTCCCCTGATCCACCCCAGAGCGACCCCTCCAAGATCCCTCCCAAATTAAACCTACAGTCTCTTGGGGACTCATATCACCTCTTCTCCCCATTTATTGTGGGAATTCCCAAGCCTTCTCTCCATATTTAAATGCACCTTTTATTTTCTCTTCCTCCATGAGCACACTCTTCGAATGTGTCCGAGCCCATATTAATTATTTTTATAGTGTTCAATATTTAGGATATACAGAGAATAAGCTGACTTCTCAGCTCTTTCCCCATGTCCATAAAGCTCTGCCCAAATTAACATCATCTCGTTAAGTGCCCCATCTAGTGGTGTGATGGAAGATCGACGGCAAAGAGTCCCACATTGATCCAATCCTTCCTTAGCAGGGATATTTTAGGGATAAGAGGTGAGACTCCCATGGTTCCCTATTAGAGGGATCACCCTGGATAGGTCACCCCAGGTAGACCCCAGAACTCCCCTCCACTCCGAGATCAGGGGAAAGGGAAAGGACGCCCCCCTCCCTCCGTCCCCTCTCCTATATCTTTTTATCTGTTCCTCTCTCCCCTCCTCAGCGCAGAAAGAAATAAAAAATTATGTCCCATTTTAGCTTACTCAGACATTTGAAGATGTGTCCCTTTGTTCAGAAGCGAATTGTCCCAAAAGTTTTTTTAATTTCCTCAAGAGTCTCTTGTTGTAAATTCTTCCCTGTTCTCTGGTTCATGCTGGTTTCAGATTCCCCGCCCTGTCTCTAGCCTGGTAATTTTGTTGGTAATTCAAAACCTTGCTTTCTCAGATCTTCCACTGCTGTCTGAATCAACTCGCATACTTTTTGCCCGTTCGAATACTGAATAATTAATTTCACTGGATATGGTGTACGAAATGTTTATTTTAGATGTCAGAGAATTGGAAAAAGAGGGATATATTCTCTTCTTCATTGCATAGTAGCTCGAGCGTAGTCGTTGCCAAAAAAGATCCTATTTTCAAAAAATACCTTTCTCATGGACCAGATTTTCTGCAATATTATCTCTTTTGTATAATAACTCTGAAATCGAATTACTATTGAGCGGGGTCTGATCTCTGCCCTAGATGGCTTGGGGCCAAAGGCTCGATGTGCCCTTTCTATTTCGAGAATAAGTCCTGTGCCCAAGGACAGTGTCGATTTTATAACATTCTCAATAAAACCTCTCATATCTTTTCCCTCACTGTCTTCTGGTATCCCTTAAATTCTTATGTTTTTCCATCTTTGGTGATTCTTAGCGTCCTCCTGCCTCTCCCCCAGGGCTTTAGTGTACTGAAGGATCTGGGATAGAGTGGACTGAGTCTGAGATATTTCTAATGCTTGATCGGTACTTTTTTGTTCGAGTTAGGAGACTTGCGTCTGAAAGGTTGAGACATCTGCTCTAAGGAGATCATGATCTGCAGGAAACTCTTGGAAGTCCCTTTATATCTCCTGGAGGTCTGTAATAATCCTGTCTAGTTTATCATTTAGGACTGATTCTTTAGCCAGTTGTTTTTTGCTTGATGCTTTCTTCTTTTTAACCGTCGAGGTCACCGGTTGGGGTAGGGTTGAGGCCTCTGATTCAGAGCGTTTGGGATCTGAAGGGATCTCTTCCATTGTCAAAGCAGTAAAATGGTTTGGGGAAGTCCTTATCTTGCGTGAAGCCATCTGTAAGTATTTCTCCATATAATTTACCTGCTTTATGGCCAATTGTTGGAGTTAAATAAGGGAGTTGAGATGGAGCTCTGGTCTCACGCTGCCATTAGATGGAGAACTGCACCGGAAGTCAACTCTGGAACCCTTTGATATTTTTTTCACCAGACCTGGCAAAGGCACTACCTTGGGACATGACACATGTTCTCTGCAAGTTTGGGGCAAAAAATCCTTTCTTGTAAGCTGTAGGTGAGAGCAAAAAATACCAATGTTAAGTATAGGAAAAAAGTTGGGCTTTAAAAAAAATGACTCATACGGATCTCAAAAACTGCACAAGCTGCCATCACAAAAATTTCAACACATCAGGACCTTGCCTCCTAAACAACACATACAAAATACCAGCTCATTTTGTCAAAGAGAGCCAAGGATATTAACGTGCAAAATGTGAGGTTTAACATTAAACAGGCTACTCAACTCTAACTATAGGGGCGCTACCATGGCCCTATAATTAGTACAGTACATAGTTATCCCTTGTTATGTATGGATTTCTATCCTAACTAAAAAGTTACAGTATGTGGTTAGGGCTTATTGTGTATGGAATGCTGGCCTTTCCAAAACGTTCTTCTACACGTCTGAAGTTGCTATGCATGTTCTATGGATGTTGTTGTGCACATCCTGTCATTAACTCAACTGTGTTTCCCCTCGTGCTCACTCTCACCGCCTTCAGTTTCTCCACTCTGTTCACTCACACAGACACACACACACACAATGTTGTTCACTCCTTTCCAGCATACTCCTGCCATCACTGTTTTTAGTTTTGCAGCAGCGATGTGCTCTACCACACAAGAGTAACAAACTAATAAGAAAAGTCTGACACAATATACTATAACAAATAAAATATGGGCGGTCATATAAAACTCATCCTGTGTTTCCATCTCAGGGTGAGACAACAGCCTAGCCTTCTCAAGCTTCACTCTCAAGGTCTATGTGCTCTTATCTCAACCCCTCACCTCGTTGTAAACACAGACTCGTGTATGGTCACCCATACATTATTCCTTATATAATACATGGTTCAAGCATTTCACAATGTAAAAGTCTGCCACATCAAAACTCGTAATACTACCATCTTAAAACTCCTAATACTGCCATCTTTTAAGGTTCTAAACTATAATAACATCAATCTAACATTAGCTCAATGCTGTTATGACTTAAAACCGTCTCAGCAGCAGTGCATGCTTAAGGAGCAGCTGACAACTTCAGGAGAACTTTAACAAAACATAAAATTTAGACACAGTCCAGCTTGTATTTCACATTAGTTCTGTATTCCTCCTCCCCATTATTTATTACTGAGGTCATTTGCATGAAACAAGATCCTTGCTCCTGTATAGTTCATCTATTCCTGTTGCTTTCTCCTTGCCTGAGGTCATAATGCACTGTTTGTGACATAACAGTTACTCCCATGGCAACAGATTGTGACATCACAACAGAGGATTATTGATTTGAAGTAGGGAGCAGGCTATAGAGGCAGATGAACTCTAAGGGAACTCTAACAGATAAAGATCATGTATTCGTGCAAATTTCCTTCACAATAAATAGCAGGGAGATATTATATAGAATATATATGGAATGCAAGCAGAATTGTACCTAATTATTATGGTTTTCAATGTTTTCTTTGAGGTGTCAATAGCTTTTTAAGAAGTTTCAGTGGCTCCCAGAAAATTCCAACCGCAGCCATAGTTCTATCCATTTCCTACCCATCACCCAAATCCTTAGAGATCTTCCCACTACCCCATCCCTATATGACAAAAGTACAGGCTAATGCATCATGCCTCCAACCCATGTAGTGGTGGGTGGCATGTAGTAATTGCCCAGTATCCACATGCCCTGTTGTGTGTACCTGCTTACTTATTCTCTGATGTTTCAGACTGCACATCATTGCTAGAGACTGGGCCATGTTGGTTGGCATAGCAACCATAGCATGAGGAGGGCGGGTGCCTGTTTCTTGCGATTGGTCATCACCTTGACGACTGGAAGTATCCTTAGCAACGGAGTGACACTTCTTAGAATTGTTGCTATAGAGATGGGCTGTCGTCATCATGGTGAGTGCAATGAATGTGAGTCAGACAGTGCTCAATGTGTGCCACAGTGGTGAGTAAAACAAAATCACTGTAATAATCTGAACAAGATTCCTATGTATTAGAAAAAATAACATATGGGAATCTATCTGCTATGGTGCTGGTATAGTGCTTTACTCTCGAGGTGTATGACATCATGGAACTCCATGATGGTGTTATAGCACCGTAACAGATAGATTCCCATACGCTATTTGTTGCTGGCTGCAGATGGTACAGGTTTGACTGTTCCTTATCCTCTAAATATAGGCGGGTGGGGGAAGAGTAGACCTCCAAGATCTTCACATCCTTTGGCTTCTTAGCATAGCCAGCAGACTTCTTCTGGAATTCTTGTAAGTAAAAGTTTTATTTCCATAAAAGCACATTTTGGATATCTTTATTTTGGATGGAGTGTAACAAGAAATTCATTTCTCACTAATACTATAACAATGTAATTTCAACAGTTAGTAGCAACAAAGATGAAAAGACCATAAGAATATTTTACAAGAATGTTTCCTTTTGATCAATGTATATTATGTAATGCAGGGTTGATGTTATTGTCATTGGGCCAAGGGTGAATTCTAGAGTGCCAGAATTTCCAGAATCACCGGAATGGAAAAAATCCATGACCGCCGAAAAGTGCAATTTTATACATTCCTGCATTTCTAAATTTCACCATATGCAAGGTGGGAGTAGTATCTGTAGAGCCAGAAGAGCTCTTCTATATGAAGCCAGTAGGTTCATCTAGTCTGCCCTATTTCCCTGTTTCTATTCCCTGGACCTATTTGGTCTCAGGTGTCCCTCCCTCCTCCCGTTTCTCTGCCTGTTATGCCTGTGTGCCTATCCCACACATGCTTGAAGCTCCCCCACTGTCTTCACCCCCAGTACCTCCTCTGGCAGGCTGTTCCAGGCATCCACCACCCTTTCTGTGAAGAAGTATTTAGTCACATCCCTCTTAACCCCCCCGCAAGCTTCATTGCATTCCTCCATGTAGAAGCACCAGAACACCAGGAATGCAATGAGCGGGCGAGAAATAAGAGGTTTGTGAGGAAATAGAGTGGAGTTGTGGATACCTGATCACAGCCTGCTAGAAAAAGGTAGTGAAGTGAAGACAGTGAAAGCAACCTAGGAATAGGTCAGTGGGCATAATAAATAGAGGAAAGGGAGGATGGAGTGACTTCTGAGACTGAATAGGGTCCGTGGAGTAGAAACAGGGTAGACTAGATGGGACTGTGGGCCCTTTTCTGCTGATAAATTCTATGTTTCTATGAGCACAACCAAGGAGACATGGGGGAGTATTCCAGTCTCCATCAACTGAGGCGCTGCAAAATGGCCAGTTAACATTGGCATCAGAGTGAAAGGCTCGGTAGATCCATATCCCACTGTCACAGCATGTGGGAATAAACTTCAGACAGGGCAAATTTACAGGTTGAACACACCATGGTGTGATATTTATTTTTCAAAGGTTAGAAACATAATAAATGAAAACAACAAAATTTGCAAAGAAAATCACTACTTAACATCAGTAGTTTCTCACAAAATACAGTCCTGGATCTTAGAGCTCGTAAAACCCTTCTCATCTGCATTCAACAGCTTGTCTGCCTCTCTTATCCCTCTCCTAGGGCTGAGCCCCTCTGGGCTGAACTGAAGTAAACTGTGTGAAGAGGTATTTATATATTTTGATGAGGGGTCACCTGACTAAGCCCTTTCTATTTAGAAGTCTGGACATGTTGTTTCATGTCTGAACATGTTGTTTCAAAACTCAGGAGGGAGGCCTGATGGTACTGAGGGTTGAGGCGCTGGACACCACACCTCGCACCATGCCGGCGACCTGGGTTTGGGAACGAGCACGGGTCACAGAGGGTCGGCTGGGGCGGAGAAGGATGGAGCACCTGACGACAGCTCTCCTTCTCCGAGCGGGGGGTGACTATAGGCTCCCGCTGCAATGCTTCCACCTAGGGGAGCCCGGGTGGATAGCGCAGCAGGTGGAGAAGCAGTAAGGGGATTGGGTGACGTCGGCAGAGGGGCGGAGCAGGAGGTATGTCTCAGTGTGCCTCTCAGCTCACAGCCCCTCATTGCACGCCAACGTCGGTGGAAGAAACAGGGAAAAACACATCATCCCTCCTAGGTGACGACACCTTCCTAGGACTTCTCCGACCACTCGTCAAGGCAGACTCCGCTGGGTCGGATCTACACACACACACACGCATAGAGTTCTGGTATGGAGAGGTAAGCATAGGGCATCCCCTCTCCACCTCTAGCCGGGAAGGGGGTATACCAGTGGATCTTCAAGGTAGTGTGTGTGTGTGATCGAGACACTCTAGGGGCAGACCACGGCGGGGGTTTGGGGTCCACTGAGGATGTCCGAGTGAGTGGAGGGAAGAGGTAGATCAGGCGGATAAATACAAGGTTAAAAAAAAAACAGGAGGGATGGGTTATATCAGGGGACTTCCTGGTTCAGTTAAAGGTACAGTGAATTTATATATATATATATACACAGATATTGACTTTCTATATTTCTGATTCACAGTGACTAAGCTCTTTTATACATAGAACTTTGTACAGTAACAAGTTTATAATGTGAATTTGTGAAAATACCTTTAGGATTTCTTATAACTGTACTAATCATGACATTATTATTGTTTTATATAACTTCTGACTCCTTTTTTAAAAAAAGGCTTTACTAACTGTATTCATTCTTATTTAAAATAGCCTTCATGTTTTTGTACACAAACTGCACTTATGCACTTTACCCAACACCTCTCTGGGTGTTTGGTATCATTCCAGGGACTGGATGGATGGAAACGGAAAAAGAATGAAAAAAGAGAACTAGTAGGAAGTTTAGTAGGGAAAGTAAAGCACTAAGCTAGGTGGCCAACCTAGGGTAGGCAGGAAAAAGAAGAAAAGCAAAGAGAAAAGTGGTAGCTGTTGCTAGGAAATAAGGAGATAGGAAAGTGGTCCATCAGTCACAGCCAAGGGTGTAGTCTAACTCCACCACACACCTCCCTCCTTAAGAAAAAAACAGTTCTCAAAACTATACTGTTTTTTCAAGAACCCCCTGTCAGTCATAAATATTCTACCAAAACAGTAGAATGGGGGTTGTCTGAAACTTTCTCTCACTCACTATGAAAGCTTCACCCCAGGGTCCCTTAATTCAGCTATTTTTACTATTGTCCACCATACCAAGTTACTGCAATATGACAATACTTTCACAACTTTACCTTGGGGCTGTCATATAGTTCAGCACAGTATCCATCTATGCTCTCAGAGGACTTCAATCTGTAGTGACTTTCTATCCCCTATTTCACTCTGGTTACTACAAATCAGACACTTCATATGTAATATCAGGCACCCATCAATAGGCATTATTTCAGCACCCATCACTTGGCATCTTTTCAGAATCCATCACTTGGCATTGTTTCAAAATCCTGTGCAACAACTATTGTACCTTCATCAGTACATTAAAAAAAGGAAGTAATACACAGCAGTTTAATGTTAACTTTTAGTTTCTTCCATACCCAACATTTGGCATTGTTTCAGCACTGTGCACCCACTATCGTACCTTCATCATTACATTAAAAAGAGAAAGTACTACACAGCAGTTTTATACTGATTTCGAGCTTCCTCCATACCCATCACTTGGCATCGTTTCCACACAGGGGCACAATTGTAGGTTCCACCCCATACCTAGATCTTTCATGACCCTAGGTTCATCATTTTCGATCATACAGTATAAACATTTATTTTATGTTATACATGTCTTGTAATCATTTCATACATCTCATTTATCCATTTCCCTTTCATATATTTTCTGGCAGACAAGGAACCTTCTTATGCTGAACAACAACCAGACATTTCCTAACTCCAAAACCTTTGGGGTTTCCTTTCAACCCTTATGTTTAACGTATCAGGGGTTTCCTTTCAACCCTTACTCCATTCTGGTACCCTCAACTGACTGTACTCAGCACCAGCCTTAATGCTATATTCATTTTAAACATTACATGTTTCATACATTTCATACCATATTACTGGGGGTTCAAAACATAGGAAAGTCCATTCAACCACCATGATGTCTTCCCTGTTGTTTGTAGTCTTCACCCCAGTATGCAAATGTCCTGAAACAGTCTTAACTGGGGCCTTCCTCTTGTTGTCCTCCAAGTAGCAGCAGCCCAGAAAAATGGGCAACAAAGGGATTTCAAAAGTGACTGGCAACACAGGTTCCATCAGGGGGTCCTTCTGCTCCTCTAAAACCCATGGATCCTGGTTCTCTGCCTCGGCTATGAAATCTTCCAGTTGGGAACCCTCCATCAGTACCAGGCAGTGGTGCACCGCCTCTCTCTGGTGCTTGTCTGTCTCTGTGTTCCATCGAGCTCCAATCTAGGCAATAGCTCCTCTCCAGTACTCCTCACCTGGGCTCTGGTATGCACACCAGTAAGCCCCTCTTTCTTCAACAGATCCTTGGCATTCACGAGATCCTGGAAGTACGCCATCCTGCTCTTTGCCCCCATGTCTGGATACCAGGGCTGGTATCTGGGTACTGGTCTCCCCCTTGTTTCTCTGAATGACCAGTACTGTCCCACTTCTCACACCAAGTTTGTCACAGCGTGTGGGGATAAACTTCAGACGAGGCAACTTTACAGGTTTAGCACACCATGGTGTGGTATTTATTTTTCAAAGGTTAGATAGAAAAATAATAAATGAAAACAACAAAAATTGCAAAGAAAATCACTACTTAACATCAGTAGTTTCTCACAAAATACAGTCCTGAATCTTAGAGCTCCTAAGACCCTTCTCATCTGCATTCAACAGCTTGTCTGCCTCTCTTCTCTCTCTGACCTAGGGCTGAGCCCTCCTTGGCTGAACTGAAGTAAACTCTGTGAAGAGGTATTTATATATTTTGGTGGGGGGGTCACCTGACTAAGCCCTTTCCATTTAGAAGTCTGGACATGTTGTTTCATGTCTGAACATGTTGTTTCAAAGCCAAAGGGGGAGGGGTTATTTCAGGGGGCTTCCTGGTTCAGTTAAAGGTACAGTGTATATATATATATCTACAGATACTGACTTTTTATATCTCTGATTCACAGTGACTAAGCTCTTTTATACATAGAACTTTATACAGTAATAAGTTTATAATGTGAATTTATGAAAATACATTTAGGATTTCTTATAACTGCACTAATCATGACATTATTATTGTTTTATACGACTTCTGAGTCCTTTTTCTTTAAAAAGGCATTACTAACTATATTCATTCCTATTTAAAATAGCCATCATGTTTTAGTACACAAAATGCACTTATGCACTTTACACAACACCTCTCCAGGAGTTTGACATCATTCCAGGGACTGGATGGATGGAAATGATAGAAGAATGAAAAGAGAGAACTAGTAGCAAGTTTAGTAGGGAAAGTAAAGAGCTATGCTAGGTGGCCAACCTAGGGTAGGTGGGAAAAGAAGAAAAGCAAAGAGAAAAGTGGTAGCTGTTGCTAGGAAATAAGGAGACAGAAAAGTGGCCCATCATTCACAGCTGAGGGTATAGCCTAACTCTGCTACACTCCCCTCAACTTTTTAGCCGTGGTTGAACCCATACCACTCTATCTCATAGATCACCCCACCCACCCACCAGAACAGAAGCTCTAACCCAGCCAAAGACCCTTCTTTCCTACAGGTACAGAAGTGAGTCACCATGGTGCAAGGGAGGACCCAGCAATTACAGGCTAGCCAGTCTTACCTCCATTGTAGGTAAGCTTATGGAGACTATCATTAAGCAAAGTAGTCCATTGGCATGCTTAGATGACAAGGGCTGCAGAACCACAAGCAGCATGGGATTGTGTCGGAGAAGTCGTGCCAGACCAACCTGATATTGTTTTTTGACTGGGTCATTAGGGCAGTAGATAAAGGGCAGATGTTAGATTTGCTCTACTGTGATTTCAGCAAAGCCTTTGATTTGGGGCTGGCCTGGTGGCACTGAGGGTTAAGGTGCTGCACCTCAGCCACACCTTGCACCATGTCGACAAGCCGAGTTCGGGAGCAAGCTCGGGTGCCAGTGGTTGACAGGAGAGGGAAGAGATCGAGCATCCAGAGAGCTGCTCTCTCTCTTCCTGGGGTGGGCTTGGGGAAGCACTCACTCACTGAGTGACCTCTGGCAGTGGCTGGGGGTTGCCAAAAGTAGCGATGCAGTGTACGCTTGTGGGCAGAGCCACGGTACTATGTTGCCTTGCCGGCCAGGCTCCGCTGAGGACAGACTAAGAAAAAATACCCCGGCACACTGAGGAGGTGATGAGGGCCTCAGGGACCTCCCTCATATCCCCAATACCGGACACGCACCTCGAGGACCCATGGCTGACCTCCGGGAGAGATGGACCCTCTAATCCTAGAAAGACACCGCCAAGGTAGGAGTGGCAGGCCCTGCCCCGGGGGGGTGATCCAGGGCACTGGGAAGTCTCTCTCCAGAGGGGGAAATTGTGGTGGTGTGTCACAGTGGGGGTTAGAAGGGGCTGACAGTCGAGTGGGCACCTCCGAGAGATGCCTCAGTGGGTCGGTGCCACAGATAGAGTTCGAAAAAAAAAGCCTTTGCTTTGGTGCCACACAGGAGGCTGCTGAAAAAACTGGAGGAATTAGGAGCAAGATAGGATAGGAACTTTATTCCGGTGATACTTCATCTAGTTTTCTCCTGTCCTACTCCTCTCCACCCGTTCCAAGCTAGTCTGCATGCCTCACTCTCTGTCCTCTGTGTAATTCTTCTGCTCCCTGTGATATTTCATCTATTTCTCTTTTTTACCCTATTCCTTTCTCCTCATCGTACTTATCCCTTGCTTCCTGCCCCTATTCCTTGCATGCTGTCCTTATTCTGCTTGAACTTCCTGCTTATCACCTGACCCCTATTCCTTGCCTTGTGTCCTTATTCTACTTGAACTACCTGTTTATCTCCTGACCCTCTTCCCCTTCCCCTATCCCTCTTAACAGTGCCCCTTTTCCCCGCCCTCAATAATTTTAGCTTTTGGTTCTTCAGTCTGTAATTTGAAGTGTCTAATGCCTTGTATTTGTTTGATTCTTTTGAAGTATATATTCTTTATCATGCTTTGCCTTGCCTATATATTTGTAGCTTTTACCTTCCATCATGTTTGTTAATTTTTTATGCTTTTCCTGATTTGTATCACTGATTTGGTTGCACTGTATTGCATTGCTTGTTATAACCCCGGGTCGACCCTGAAAAAGGGACTGTAATTGTCTCAGTGAACTTACCCGGCCACCAAAATTCAAATAAATAAATATTTATATAGCGCCATTCCAGAGCTCAAAGTGCTTAACCAGACAAAACGATTAATTCAAGCTGTAGATAGTACATAATCACAGTTCATAATCAAAATTAGGTACACGCATATTTCATACAGTTAGAGGAGCTTATCAGTCTCCTGAGAAAGCCACTCTAAACAATCATGTTTTTAGTTGTAATTTAAAACTTTCCACTGAGGCAGCAGAGCAGATGGATTTAGGGACAATATTCCAGGGTCTCCATGCAGCTACAGAAAATGCTCAGTCCCCAGCAGATTCTAATCTTGCAACTGGGACTACTGAAAGCCACTGGGTATCCAAGTAGAGAAGACTGGTGCCCCAATAATCCTCCTGATGGGTTGCCAGTAATTCACGAATGTAGAGGGGGTGGCTGTCCATTAATGGCCTTATACGTCAACAACAGAATTTGTACACCTTGCTGTGGGGCTGGGCATTCTCTCAGTAATATTACCCAGACTCAACTGAGGGCTCCTTATTTGACGACTGCCTGCCTATCCTACTTACCTGATCTTGGGGGAGACTGCGCACTCAGGTGGCACCCAATCATCTCAGCCCTGGGGTGGGGTGCCCTCTCCTACCTGCAGCCTGGCATTGAGTGCTGAACTAGCATTATGGGACTTTGCTTGGTTCCCCCTTCATTCTGGTCTAATGTAGTAACTTCTACCCTTCAAGCTGACATGCTGCTGGACCCTATTTAGAACATTTCTTTATTGTTGCTTCCTGCACAGCCTGCTATTTTTTTCTTCTTCTTCTTTGTTAACCAGGTAAGGCCCACTAGGCACAACTGCCTGTTTTCAGGAGCGATCCTGGAGCTTTAGACTGGTTAAGTGACTTGCTCAGAGTCACACAGTATGCAAATGGAGGTTGGGGGAATCAAACCCAGGTCTGCTGAACCAAGCTCATTCACAGCTCGTTACTCTAATCTCTAGGCTATACTGCCACATTATTTAATGCTGTCTACATGGACTGGTCTCCTTGCCACTTTGTGTCCTGCCTCTATCTCATGGCAGTATGGAGCCCATTCTGTGCTAACCTATGGGCGTCTGGACAATGCAGGGACAGTTTTCTGCTGAACCCTGGGGGTCCAGGCTCTGCCTGACGAACCCCCATGTGACTCCATTTCACCATATGGTATCACAAGGAAGTGGGCTATTTAGCTTGGCTCACTACCTTGGAAGTTTATACTTGGCAGTTTATGTACTCTGGTGCTGTTTTTTCCCTCCCTGCCCAGTTGGCGGGTCTTGTTGGCTGGTTCTTACATCATCATAGGTATCATCATCATCATAGGTATAACTGAGCATAATAAAGTCTTTCGTCTGTGAAGCTCGCTAATTTATATCTTTTGGATTGTTATTTACTAATGTACATCCTGTCTCTAGTGTCTGTTTAGGTTTACCTTAAATAGATGCATTGAACCACTCCCTACCACTTCTAGTGGCAATGCATTCCAAACTGAAACAATTCTCTGCTTAAACCATTTAGCTCTAATCTTAGATCTATAATTATTGCTATCTAACTGAAGGGGATGTGATCTAGTCTCGTGACACTTATTTTTGGTTTCATTCTCAGGAGATCCCATAGATCATGGTTTTCCCATGCCCTATATTTTAAACACATATCTCTGCTGTGTATTCTGAATTCCAGTGTGTACATATCCAGTTCCTGGAGTCTTTCCTGATAAGACATATGCCTCAATCCCTCAATAGCTTTTGTAGCCTGTTTTTGCACCCTCTCTATCATCTGAACCTCTCCTTTCTTAAATGGGGACCTCACCTGTGCTCCATACTCAAGTACAGGTCTTACCAGGGAAGAATACAAGGGAACTATAACCTTTCGTTTTCTACTTTGACTATATCTTAGTGTACAATTTAAAATTGTATTACTTTTCCGTGTGATATTAATACAGTGAGTTTTGAAAGAGAGATCCTGTGCCACTGTACTTCCTAGATCCCTTTCTTCTCTGGTTACAGATAAGGCTACCTCATTTAACATATACTTATGTTGTTTATTGTTCTTCCCCATATGCATAACCTTACATTTTTCTTGGTTTAAAGATAGTTTGTGATCTATAGTCCAATCCTGTATATAATTTAATGCTTGTTGAAATGCTACAGTATCATCTTGATTTTCTATTATTGCCCCTATCCTGCAGTCATCTGCAAATTTTGATAACCAGATTTTTGCATGAGAATACTGGATCGAGACAATGTTTAAATTAAAAAGGCAAGGGCCCAACACCGAGCCCCGAGGCACCCCACTTATCACATCCTTCCATTTGGAGAGTGCCCTCTTTACATATACTCTCTGTTTTCTTTCAGATAGCCATGAAGCCACGCATGAGATCAAATTTTTATGGAAACCATGATTTTGGAGTGAAGTTATCAGTTCTGCATGAGGCAGTTTATCGAAAGCTTTTGAGTAGTCCAAAAAGATCGCATCCACTGCCTTTCCCGCATCCAGTGCAATGTTTACCGTATCATAGAACTGTAAAATATTTGTCTGGCAAGATCTTCCCTCTGTAAATCCGGGCTGAGTTGTATCCGACAAATTATTTACTGTTAAATGATTTATAGTATAGTCTTTTATAATACCCTCCAGTATTTTTCATATTACAGAAGTCAAACTAACTGGACGATAATTAGCTGGCTCAGCCCTTGATCCTTTCTTGTGCAATGGAATGACTGTGGCTAATCTCCATGCCCCCACCACAGCCCATTTTTCCACTGATTCTTGGAATAAATTTGTTAAAGGTGGGGCTAACTCACTAAATAGTATTTTTAACATTTGTGGATGTATACTATCAGGGCCTGGTGATTTATTTGGATTTATTTGTTGAAGCCTTTCCTGCACATCTTCTACCTGTATATGATTAGGGAAGGATGATATAGCGATACTATCTTCTACACAGATAGGATCCTTGGGACCAAACATAGAGATGACATATTCATTTTGTAAGTCGGACAGTTGATGTATGTCCCTTATTGTTTCATCTTCCATATTTTTAAGGGGGCCGACCATGTTATTTATATTTCTTGTTTTATCAATATGTGTGTAAAAAGCTTTATAATTGTCTTTAGTTTTTGCAGCTAGTTTAAATTCATAGGCTGATTTAGCTATTTTTATTTCCATTTTATTTTTCTATTCAAGTTCCTATAAACCATATATTGATTTAAACCTCAATTTCTCTTTTTTTTAACATCTTGGCTTTTCTTTTAATTAATCTTTAGATAGTTGGTGTCATCCAATATGATGTTTTCCTCTGATTTTGATATTTAGCTTTCATAGGAATGCTTTTATTTATCTCCAAGTCTAGCTCATTACATTATATATCCCATTTTTCCTGCAGTGTTTTATTTTGAACATCCATACTCCAATTCCAGTTTGCCATACTGTACTTTAGTTTTTGAAAATCTGCTTTATTAAAATCCAAGATCTTAGTTATACCTTATTGACTAATAATATTTTCTTTTAGTTCAAACTGAACCACAGCATGATCACCATTACCAAGGGAAGGGGTTGTATGACAATTTATTAGTGTGTCTTCCAGATTAGTAAGTATTAAATCAAGGGTATTTGTCCCTCTTGTTGGGTCATGTACCCTTTGTTCAAGGCCTATGTGGTCAAACACCTCTATATATGTGTTTTCACCACTACTTGACCCATTTGTAACCCCCAGTCAGTGCTAAACTGAGAGGGCTACTACCCCTGCTTGTGTAGCTAGTGAACAGGTTGAGGTGCCTGGTTCCTATGACAAGGTGCCTCCATTTTTATAAGTTGAAACTTGGGGAGAAAGGTGTCACTCGGCATGTTGGCTAGGTTTGGCTACTCTGCACAGGGGCACCCAAAGTAATCCAGAGACTAGAAGCAATAACATAATGTCCAATACCAGGAGATGGGATTCTAAAGTGTGGCTTTTATTCACATCCAACAGAATAACAAAGCATAGATGGACCCCCTCAGGGCTACACTCCTGGTAATGCAGATTTATGGACATCAGAACACATCCTCTTTACACTGAAACCCTCAGGTTTCGAAACATTCTGGGCATTTGACCCTAACTCAACTCTTTTTCGGTTTCCTTGGCTCGGCTCCCTTGCCAGCCCTCTGGACTACCTTTCTTCCATGGCTTGGCTCTCATGCCAGCCCTTGGACACTTTCCATGTAGCATGGAACATTTCTCGGTGGCTCCCTAAACCACCTCTGAGCACTTCTAGCTCCATCAGGGAATCTTCTTCATCAATCGCATGTCTGGGTACTTTCCTCAGGCACTGGCCAAGTACCTGAGAGAAAGCAACAGGTGTCCCAAAGCAAACCCGTAGAGGAGAATTTGGTTACTACTGATGGGGGGTCTCCCACCTCTCACTCCCATAATTCATACCCGGCCATTTCTCTGGACTTTAACACCTCATCCTTGAAAACACTGTACTGTGTAGATTCTCTTTAAATGTATGTCACATTTAATCTACTGTTCTTCCATCCCACTTGTGCTGAACTTGAAACATACTTAAATAGTGGCTATGTCCATTGCTCTAGACCCCCACAGAGTTGAGCAGTCCAATTCCCACAACGTTAAAAACTGTACTTGGCTGTCTTTTCCTGACCCCACAGTAACAGTCACTTAACTTCATCTTGTATCAGGTGAAAACACATTGGCCCTTTATCAGAGCAGACTCACCCCTTGGTTGCAGGTGCCCCACAGGCTTTTTCTTCTTCAAAGAAATCCCATCCAAAACTTCTGGTGCCTCAGCATGAACCTAAACTTAGGCAGCTTCTTCTTCCCCTAGTTGGAGCAGGGGATTGCCCCTGGAAGTAGGCTGAATCCTTACCCCCCATCCCCACAGGAATGGGGCCCTGAACCACTGGAAGCGGTCTCTACCACTTCACTTGGCTCTTCTTGTGTTCCTCTTCAGGTGAGAACACACACCTCTAACAAAAATATAGCTCTTTGTCAGAGCTAAGGGCTATGAGGGCCTGCAGCTGCAGCACACCTTTTCCCTCTTTAACACTCTGTTACAGGCTAATCTGAACTGACTTCAAATTCCCCAACATTCTATCCGATCTTCCCTAGCTGCAACATTCCAGTGTGACTTATGCAGCTGCGACAGTTCTAAAATGATGTCATCCCTCAGTCTCAGCTGAGACTGAAAACAGAGTGAGACAGTGTGAAATCCATTTAACTGGAGTTTCACCAGCTGCCTTCCCTGCCTGCCACTAGGTCTAACTGGGATTCTTGTAACCCCAGGTAACAGGGGGGTTACACATTTATTGTGATCCAGGCTATTCATGTTTTCTAATTGTCGTTGTTTCACTGTTTGCACAGTCTCCCACCCATCCTACACAGGCAGGCTTATTGCAGCTGGGGCCTTGCATATCTGGCTATGTACCCCCTGCAGAATCTGAAATTAGCAGGGGCATCCCTCTGTATTTGGCTTTTGCTTTTTTTCTGTCATAATGGGTACTCATGCAAAAATTCTATCTGATAATGTAAATAGTATACACAGCCCAATTAAGTGAACATGCCTCCTCCAGCCAATTCAGAGGGAGAAAGCAGAAATAATTTTCCTTCAAGAAACCCATTTCTCCCATGAGGAACATCTTAAATTTCTTAAATTGGGCTTTGATCAAATTTTTTACTCCTCCCATAAATCAGGTTGCGGGATGGGGAGTATTGACTTAATTAGGAGGGGGTTACCTTTGATCTTCATAGCTAGGTATCTGATTCTGAAGGGAGATTTGTCATCCAAACAGGCACTTTATATGACCAACAATTGACTCTGTCGGATGACTGTTTCCCTCCAGGGACTGAAAAGGTGATTTTCCAACAATGTTTTGGAAAACTGCTCCATGCCCTCCAGGGCCAGCTGTTTCTGGTAGGTGACTTAAACCTTACTTTCAACCCTGACCATGATGCCTCATCTTCAAAAGCATTTAGACTCATACCAGCCCCAAAATGTGTCTGCAATACAATTCAGCACGTGGGCTTCTTGACACCTGGTGCCATTTGCACCCCTCGCAAGCTGACTACATTGTTTTTTCCCCAGGCATTGTAACTAAACCTGACTGGACTACCTCTTTACCACCATTGAGCATATCAATCAAATACACAAGGCTAAACACAGACCCATCCACCTGTCTGACCATGCTCCTGTTTTGGCATAATTCAGTTCTCCCTGGGAAAATTGAAAAAGAGTACCCACTGGAGACTTCACTCCAGTCTTCTTTGGGATGAAAACCTGCTTAAGAAATTATAAGATCGCATTACACAGTATCTCCAGGAGAACTCCTCCCCTGAGTTCACAACCAGTATCCTCTGGATTGCCTTTAATGCGGTTCTCTGAGGAGAAATTGCAGCCTATGCTTCCACTCTTCAGTGGTGTAGAGAGGTGAAACTATAGGAATTGCAGGACACCCTGCAAACATTACAGCTCTTTAATATGCAAGGGAGGCATCTATCCTTCCTCAACTTCTGGCCACTAAGTCCCAGATACAAGCATTACTGGACCAAAAGGAAGAACGGGCATTGTTCTATCTTAAGCACCGTTACTATGATGGTGGCCCTCAAGGGGCACATCCCTAGCCTGCTTTGGGTGGTGAGGCGACATGCCTGCATTTCAAAGCTCCAAGACCCATGCACTGGGCATATAGTCCATCATGATGTGGAAATCTAGATCTTTGTAGAGTTTTGTTCTACCCCGTACACCCTTGAGGAGCCACCCCCACCCCCCACTAGAGAGCAGATTTGTGCTTTCCTGCACAAAGTTCTCCTCCCTCAGTTAAATGAGGAGCAGCTTGTAGAGCTCCTTAGTTCTATTGCACAAGAGGAACTCATGACATGGATAGCACAGTCCAAAACCAGTAAGTGCCCTGGCCTCAATGGATTCCCATTGGAATTTAAGTCACCACCATTAAGGGACCCATTGACCCCACTCCTGATTAAAGATTTCCTAGAGTTACAAGAAGGGGAACGCCCCTTCATCATGGCAGTATGCCACCATTTCAGCCACCAAAGCTGGATAAGAACCTTCTTGCCACTTACTCTTATAAGCCTATTTCTATTCTAAATTTTAAGTTATTCATGTCCCTATGGTCCACATGATTTGAAAGGCCTTCTCCCACACTTACTGGACATGGACCGGGGGGGGGGGGCTTAGTGCAAAAAAGACTGGCGCGTGACAACATTCAAAGAACACTGCTGCTCTTGGATCATGTTCATGAGTGTTCCATCTCCCTGGCCCTGACCAGTCTGGATGCCAAGAAGGCCTTCGATAAGGGCTCATGGACTTTTCTTTGGTGTACTCTCAAAGCATTCGGGTTTACAGAAGCTAGTGTCACTATGCTTCGCAGTGTCTGTGATTCACCTCGAGCTTAGGTTCTTTTAATGACTCCCTCTCTTCCCCATTTCTCCTGGGGAAGGGTAAGCATCAAGGGTGCTCTCCTCACCTATTGTATTTGCATGATATAGCAACTACTTAACAGCTCTCATTTGGCTATTACCCACAGGTCAGAGGGGATCCACATTATTACTAAAGAAGGGATTGAACAAGAAATAAATAATTTGAAAGAACATAATGCACCTTGCCCAGATAACATAACTCCATTCATCCTAAAATTAATGAAATCCCACATTTGGAAGCCTTTGAAAACATTACATGAACAATCATTAAATGTAGGCCTAATACATAACAACTGGAAAATATCAAGAGTTTTTTAAAAGTAGAAGTAAAACAAACATTTCCAACTATAGGCCAATCAGTCTAATTTCAGTAACATGTAACATTTTAGAAACACTACTGAAAAACAAAAAAATAGAACAGCTTTGTGAAAACCCCCTGTTTGACGAAAACCATCATGGTTTTAGACAGGGAAAAATCATGTTCCACTAATTTGATATGTTTTTATGATAATGTAAGTAGATTATTGGATAACGGTACACCACTGGATGTTGTTTTATTCGACTTCAGCAAGGCAATTGATAGAGTCCCGCACTAAGCAATACATCAGAAATTAAACAAATATAATATCGATAAACATATTACTAGGTGGATAGTGAATTGGCTAAAGGATAGGTCCCAAACAGTTTCAATCCAGGGTCATCTCTCTGCTGAAGGCCCAGTCACCAGTGGAGTACCACAGGGGCCAGTGATAGGGCCAATCATTTTTCAGATTTTCATCACCAACCTAGATGAAAATATAAGTAACACTATAATAAAATACGCTGATGACACCAACATTTGTGGCTCATGTTGTACAACAGAACAAAGAATATTATTACAAGATGATATTGATGCAATAATTGAATGGACGAAAAAATGGGGAATGAAACTGAATAGTGATAAATGCTGTTATACATATGGGTAAGCAAAATCAGGAAAACTCATATACAATAGATGGTAAACAACTTACTTAAAAGACATGTGAAAAGGACTTGGGGATTTTAATCGATAATAGATTAATGTTCAAAGAACAATATAGTTGAGTCATTGGTAAAGCCAACAGAATTATAATGGCAATTAAAAGAAACATAACAAGCACACTCAGAAGTACTTATGCCATTATATCAGTCATATGTTAGACCAATTCTAGACTATGGTAGCCAAATATGGATACCCTACCTTAGAACGTACATCAACAAACTAGAAAATGTTCAACAAAGGTATACAAAGTTGTTTAACTCATTGAAATATTTTACATACTATGAAAAACTAAACATACTTGGACTACATAGTCTAGAAATCAAAGGCATAGAGGAGATATGCTTCTCAGTCATGATATATTAAATAACCCATACTTGATGATAGAATTAAACATACAATATAAAAATGATCAAACTAACACCAGAGGTCATCCTTTACAAATTAAAATCGACAGGTATAAAACAGATAAAAGGAAATACTTTTACACTGCAAGAGCACCAAATCTATGGAATAAACTCCCTCTCATTGTAATATCCAGCACAGGTAAAGCACAATTCAAAGCAAATTTGGATAAATACATAGCTTCAAAAGGGAACATGGGGTATTACTCCCTTTCTTAAAGGAGCTATTTATGGGCCTCTGCCTCTTCTGCTCTGATCCTACCTAGTGATACCTGGGTACTAAAAGGGTTCTAATCTTTTTAGAACTAGCTGTTACAACACTATGAGGAAAATAACATAACAACAAAAACAGCTATCTTGGCAATCTTTGCCTTTGACTCAGGACCAGGACTATAGGCCCGATTCTCAAAGCACTGACTCTGATGCAAGGTGCCTGCATTAAACAGCAGTGGCACAAGGGGCACCTTGCATCAGAGCATGAGGATTTTGCCATGCTCAAAGACCCCCCTGCTCCACACCAGGTCCCAGTGCACCAGACTGGCTCTGCACCACGTCTGCACCATGCAGCTGGGTGTGCCAGGGATGCTGCAGCCCTGCCGTGGTGCAAGCCCCCTTGCGACCAGACACACCCTACTTTATGGCACAAGGCTGGCACAGTGCCACTTTGGCGCAACTCCCCTTTTCGACACAGGCCGCATTCAAAAATTGGGATTGCAGCATCTTTTGACACAAGGTGCCACTTGCATCATTTATGTTTGATGCAGGCTCCTTGTGTCATTCCCTGGGCTTTGAAAATTGAGCCTGCTATGTTAATTAACCCTTGCAGAGCCATGGACTGATGTATCAGTCCAGAATTCCTATACGTTTTAATTCTGTTGGCAGCCTAAGGGTTAATTCTCCTTGTCCAGGGAGCCCTAATGAAGGTTACATTTACACATGGCAAATGCCTGAGGGATAACTGAGTGGACAATTCTGTAAGGAAACAGCTAGAGTCTTCACTAATTATAGCATTTGTGGCCTTGTGTGATTTGTGTGTTTTCTTAATGGTTGTGTGTAGTTTGATAAAATGAAAGGTTTTAAAAACAAAACATTCACTTCTGCTTACTAGACCTAGACACCTACCTAGAAAACAGAAAGTTTGGATTAGACAGAGTTATTTAGCTGAAGCCAGAATATCAGGCCCCTAACAGTAAATGCTGCTGCAGCAGTTATTACTCTCTGAATAAACGGTCCTGGACGCATAACAGTCACATGGGACAGGAGTCATTGTAGGAACAAGAAAGACCATTAGAAATGCTAATCTGGAGATCCCCAGGGGCCATGAAACCAGCAAACCAGCAAGAAAAGTTAGAAAAAACTCCTTTCAGCAAATAAAGGGAAGGCCAACTTATAAATCAAAACACTCTGCACAACATATTTTTTTTTATTTATTTTCAAAGTTTGACTTTAGTTCTCCTTTAACTGGGCTACCCAGGTTACATTTTAAAATTGGTAAAAACAGGACCCTACTAAAAGTAAGATATTGCATGTCAGTTAGGCTATCTTGAGTAAATTCAATGTAACACTAAATAAATTAAAGTAGATCCCCTATTAAAGCGATTTGAGACGTTTCATCTGAACTATCTCATGTAAACACATTTTGGAAATGGGGAATGCTGTATCCTAGTGAAAACGAGATACTGCATTCTACCTGGGTTGAGCAATCCTAAGTAAAGATGACAGCTTGCTCCTGGCTAGTATTTTAAAATATAACACCTAGCTAGGGAGCCATTTTTATAAGGTCACACTAGCAAAATGGTATTATTGCAGAGAATAGGGTACTAGGGTTGGCTGCTCCTTGTTATCACTGGAAAAGTGGCAAGCCTTTAATCATTTCTTGCAGTGCAGAGAAAAGCTGTTACTCAGGGCTGTTACACACATTCCCTTTCATTATGGAAAGCCTTTACAAGTTTCTGGTGGCACAAATGCAGTGCACTGTGCAGCGGAGTAGGATGTCATCACCTAGTGATATGCTTTGTCTCCAATGGGGAAGCCTATGTCGTGCTGAAGGCAGGGTGATCCTGTGGGTGGTTGGAATACATGCCTATAAACTAGGGGATTCAAATTCAGATCCCACCACAGCTATTCAGTAGGTGACCTTGACTACATCACTTGACTTCCTTGTGCTTCAGTCTACCAAACTGTAAAATCGGTAAGAAAGAAGCTGGACCTAACTTACAATAAGATGTTACATCTCAGCCGGGCTGTCGTGGGTAAAGCAATTGTAAACAAGGTTATGTTGTAGGTTCACCACAAAATAAACCAGACAGACCATCTTAGGGTAACTGGTTCATTCCACTGGCGTGTCAAACAGACGAGGCATATTGATGAGTCCTGGTAGGACAAAACACGTGTCTATGTCATCTGTTGGCACCCTTTGCAAACTGTGTGAGAGGCCTTTTGGCACCATGCATTTTTGCTTAAAGTTGGACCAGCATAATATTCTGTGGTGATTTGCATATGTAGTCCATGATGCTCTGCATTATGGGGGCATGTGTGATTTTGTATTTCTAAGGTAAACAAATGGTACCTCTTCTAGCAAATAGTTCATGGGTGGGACCTAGTGTTGTCCTTAGAGGAAGGTGGGTGATATGGAATACGGGGTGATGTGCCCATCTACAGTATGTGGCTAGCATAGCAAGGGTGGGGGGACAGCAGAAATGAGTAAAAAATGAAATGGACTAACAGATGCTTTCCACTTAAAGGAGAACTGCATTGAACCTGGAAGTCATTTTTCCCAGTAAATCTCTTAACAATAAGTTCCAATTCTGTTATTGTTCTACTTATACATGCCTATTAGTAACCTCAGTGTGTGTGTGTCTGATCTACAGTCTGGTGTTAAGTACCATTTTAGAAATGGGTGATGTAGTTTATGTCCTTCCTAAAAACAGAGCTCTGTAGTACAACATGGATGCATTGTACCAACAGTGGAAGAGCTGAGCAAGGACATAAACTACATCACACAGTTCTAAAATGATACTTACTACCTTTGCGCAAATTATAAATTAAGATAACTAAAAGGCCTGTAGAGATAGAACAGTAACAGAAGTTGAACC
This sequence comes from Neoceratodus forsteri, assembly GCA_016271365.2. NCBI lineage: Eukaryota > Metazoa > Chordata > Ceratodontiformes > Ceratodontidae > Neoceratodus > Neoceratodus forsteri. The sequence continues at coordinate 366,721,272 of CM028130.1, forward strand.
AGTATTAAAAAAAATAGGCATCTACAGGAAAAATGAGTTACAAGTTCACATAGTTCTCCTTTAAATGTACAAAACTTCTGGCCCAGTGGTGTTAGCGTTGCATGACCATGAGACCGGGCACTCAGGTTTGCACTGGAGCTCTGGGAATGGTCTGCAACTCTGGGAATGGGAGGGCAGGACAAGATGTGGGCGGGCGGCCACCGCACAGCCGACAAGGGAACCAGGAGGCCGGGAGAGACAGCCAGAAAGCCGGCCCTGCCCTACAGCACCCAGAGACCGTAGGAGCTCCGAGCCGCCAGCAGGCGGGCGGCCATCGCACAGCCGACAAGGGAACCAGGAGGCTGGGAGAGACAGCCAGAAAGCCGGCCCTGCCCTACAGCACCCAGAGACCGTAGGGGCTCCGAGCCGCCAGCGGGCGGGTGGCCACCGCACAGCCGACAAGGGAACCAGGAGGCCGGAAGAGACAGCCAGAAAGGTACGGGAAAGCCGCAGAGCCAATCGGAAGGCGACCGCCGACTCAGCCTTGCCTCTGATTGGTGCGCCTTCCCCATTGACTTTAGCTGTACTTGCACCACCAAAACTGGTCGGGATTACTGCTCTGTTAATGTTAAATGTAAATTCTCTAAAAAGGAGCTGTTTTTACTTTTTATTATTGTGTACTTTTGTGAAATGCCTTCCTGCTTGTTAGCTCAGTGATTACAGCCTTTTGGGAGACTTGTGTTGGGCTAGGCCGCTCAGGCGCCTAACCCCCCACCACCCAGTCTTTGTTGTGCAAATTTTTATTTTTAGCACCTCTTGCAAGCCATTGCTTGCAAGTGCCTTTCTGACTGCCCTCTCCTCTGTCCCCTCCATTCCTAGCCGCCCTGCCCTACAGCACCCAGAGACCGTAGAGGCTCCGAGCCGCCAATGGCGGCCGGCCACCGCACAACCGACAAAGGGAACCAGGAGGCGGAGAGACAGCCAGAAAGGTACGGAAAGTCAGAGAGCTAATCGGAAGGCACGCCAACTCAGCCTTGCCTCTGATTGGTGCGCCTTCCCATTGACTTTAGCTGTACCTGCACCACCAAAACTGGTCGGGATTACTGCTCTGTTAATGTTAAATGTAAATTCTCTAAAAGGAGCTGTTTTACTTTTATTATTGTGTACTTTTGTGCAAATGCCTTCCTGCTTGTTAGCTCAGTGATTACAGCCTTTTGGGAGACTTGTGTTGGGCTAGGCAGCTCAGGCGCCTAACCCCCCACCCAGTCTTTGTTGTGCAAATTTTTATTTTTAGCACCTCTTGCAAGCCATTGCTTGCAAGTGCCTTTTCTGACTGCCCTCTCCTCTGTCCCCTCCATTCTAGCCGGCCCTGCCCTACAGCACCCAGAGACCGTAGGGGCTCCGAGCCGCCAGTGGGCGGGCGGCCACCGCACAGCCGACAAGGGAACCAGGAGGCCGGGAGAGACAGCCAGAAAGGTACGGGAAAGCCGCAGAGCCAATCGGAAGGCGACCGCCGACTCAGTCTTGCCTCTGATTGGTGCGCCTTCCCCATTGACTTTAGCTGTACTTGCACCACCAAAACTGGTCGGGATTACTGCTCTGTTAATGTTAAATGTAAATTCTCTAAAAGGAGCTGTTTTACTTTTATTATTGTGTACTTTGTGAAATGCCTTCCTGCTTGTTAGCTCAGTGATTACAGCCTTTTGGGAGACTTGTGTTGGGCTAGGCAGCTCAGGGCTCTACCCCCAGTCTTTGTTGTGCAAATTTTATTTTTAGCACCTCTTGCAAGCCATTGCTTGCAAGTGCCTTCTGACTGCCCTCTCCTCTGTCCCTCCATTCTGGCCGGCCCTGCCCTACAGCACCCAGAGACCGTAGGAGCTCCGAGCCGCCAATGAGGCGGCGGCCACCCTTGCCGACAAGGGAACCAGGAGGCCGGGAGAGACAGCCAGAAAGGTACGGAAAGTCAGAGCCAATCGGAAGGCGACCGCCAACTCAGCCTTGCCTCTGATTGGTGCGCCTTCCCCATTGACTTTAGCTGTACTTGCACCACCAAAACTGGTCAGGATTACTGCTCTGTTAATGTTAAATGTAAATTCTCTAAAAAGGAGCTGTTTTTACTTTTTATTGTGTACTTTTGTGAAATGCCTTCCTGCTTGTTAGCTCAGTGATTACAGCCTTTTGGGAGACTTGTGTTGGGCTAGACGCCTAATCCCCCCCACCCACCCAGTCTTTGTTGTGCAAATTTTTATTTTTAGCACCTCTTGCAAGCCATTGCTTGCAAGTGCCTTTTCTGACTGCCCTCTCCTCTGTCCCCTCCATTCTAGCCGGCCCTGCCCTACAGCACCCAGAGACCGTAGGGGCTCCGAGCCGCCAGCGGGCGGGCGGCCACCGCACAGCCGACAAGGGAACCAGGAGGCCGGGAGAGACAGCCAGAAAGGTACGGGAAAGCCGCAGAGCCAATCGGAAGGTGACCGCCGACTCAGCCTTGCCTCTGATTGGTGCGCCTTCCCCATTGACTTTAGCTGTACTTGCACCACCAAAACTGGTCGGGATTACTGCTCTGTTAATGTTAAATGTAAATTCTCTAAAAAGGAGCTGTTTTTACTTTTTATCATTGTGTACTTTTGTGAAATGCCTTCCTGCTTGTTAGCTCAGTGATTACAGCCTTTTGGGAGACTTGTGTTGGGCTAGGCAGCTCAGGCCTAACCCCCCACCCAGTCTTTGTTGTGCAAATTTTATTTTAGCACCTCTTGCAAGCCATTGCTTGCAAGTGCCTCTCTGACACCCTCTCCTCTGTCCCTCCATTCTGCTTCGGCCCTGCCCTACAGCACCCAGAGACCGTAGGGGCTCCGAGCCGCCAGCGGGCGGGCAGCCACCGCACAGCCCGACAAAGGGAACCAGGAGGCCGGGAGAGACAGCCAGAAAGTGCGGAAAGCCGCAAAATTTTGCCCGCCCCACCCCTCTCCAGGGTGTTTGTTTATACACACCTTCCGCTTGAATCTCTTATCCCGCCCATAGCTAATCTCCTAGCCAATTCCTGAGCTCATTTCCTCACATCACCTTAGTTTCTTTAACCCCTATCTACCCGCCACCATGCTACTGTTCCTACTATTGCTGCTTTGCCTCTCACCTTCCTCGGATCCAGAAGAGATAACTGTTGTAACTCATGCCATGGTGTTTAGGGCGACCACTCATCACTGTCCCCCTCTACTGTCCCCAGTGGATGCCCCTAAACTCCACATATATATACTACCACTTCTGCAAAATAATCCTTGGGGAATCCCACAAAAAGGCTCACAACCAGTTCGGAACTCCTCAATCCCCCTGCTACCTTACTGGCACTACAATTACTCACTATGCCTGTCCATTAAGCTGGTACTCTATGACAAAATCTATAAACATGCAACAGGATCATCACTCACTATACATTGGATCCCAAGCAAGAAGAAAAAATCGTCTGACTGCTCCCTATTCCTATCACTTGGTGCCCTCATCAAACTAATCTTCTTTCTGCTGATCTGTGCTGGCACTGTTGAAATCAACCCTGGCCCCACAGAAAGCTCTATCTCTCCATCTGACTTAGCCTCCATAAATGGCTTGAGTTTTCTTCACATCAACGCCTGCAGCCTCCTAAAAAAGTTCTCTCTAATACAGGCCTGGGTTGCACACACCTTACCTGACTTTCTGGTTATCTCTGAAACATGGCTCAAATCTGCAACAAAAGACAATGAAATAAACCTTCCCAACTACCAGCTCTTCAGATCTGACACCGTCCATCCAGGGGCGGTGGGGTATCATCTATGTCAAAGCAAACATCTCTGCATCCTGCCTCAATATTACATCACAACCAAAGGAATTCAATGCTTGTCCATTAAAATAACTCTTCCCAACATATCATCCTTTCAACTGATTGGCTGCTACAGGCCCCCCTCTGCAGGCCTCAAACTCCTATCCCACCTAGGATCTATACTTAATCTAGGCCCTGAAGACACCATCATCTTAGGTGACCTGAATTTAAATTGGCTAACCAATGCATCTGCACCCCTAGTAACCTTCTGTGACACTTATGGATTCACTCAATTAATCAAAGAACCAACAAGGATTAACCCAAAGAATAATCTCAACAGCACACTCCTGGACATTATGTTGGTAAATAAGCCTCATCTGTATTCCCATGCTGGAGTACTATTCAGTGACATAAGTGACCACTGTCCCATAGCTGCCATTAGATCAACAATCAAGCCACCCAATCCTGCAAAATTCCTCCCACGAAGGTCAAAAAAGAACTTTAATATTTCAGGATATCTCCATGATCTGTGCCACACCATACGTTGGCAAGAATTCTATCTCACAGCTTCAATAGAGACAGCTCTTCAAATCTTAAATGATATTATCATAAGTGCCCTCAATATACATGCACCCCTCACCAGTGTCAGAACCAAACTCAAATCCTGTCGCTGGTTCTCTGCTGACCTCAAATCCGCACTGCTTGCCAGAGATAAACTCTGGAAAAGGGCAAGAAAGACGAAGGATCCAAATGACTGGCTTCAATTCAGAAAAGCCAGAAACTCCTGCACAAAATAAATAAGAAATGCCAAGGCTGCCTTCTACACAGCTGAATTGGATGCTTCCTATCACAACCCTTCCAGGTTCTGGGTACCATAAAGGGGATCCTAGGTCAAACTTCTACCCCTGTCTTACCACCCAAAGTACACCTAAATAGTATTGAAATCACTGACAAGCAAGAAATCTTGAATGCCTTCAACAATCATTTCACTACAGCTGGCCTGGCTTTCGACTCCTCACCTGCAAACCTATTAAGATCATCACTAAACACAATCTACTGAGGGACAAAAGGTTGCTTCCACATTCTCATTCAAATCAATACTCTTAAAAGAAGTAGAAGACCTTCTATTCCAACTAAATACAACTAAAAGTGCAGGTGCAGACTCCCTGGATCCTACTTTCTAAAAGTAGCACTGCATGCCTTAGCTGCCCCCTCACCCACCTCTTCAATCTGTCACTAGCCACTGGTTCTATCCCTCAATATGGAAGACAGCTCAAGTGTTTCCACTACTTAAGGCAGGTGATCCCATGGACCTCAACAATTATAGGCCCATTTCCATCTTACAGTACTATCCAAGATGCTTGAAAGCTAGTAAACTCCAGTTAAGTGCCTACCTTGATACCAACAATCTCCTTAACCCAGCTCAATCTGGGTTTAGATCTATACACAGCACCACCTCTGCCTTAAAAGTTACAAATGACTGGCAGACTGCCTTAAACAAAAAGAATAACACCTGTGCTGTGTTTCTGGATCTAAGCAAAGCCTTTGACACTGTGGATCATGAACTACTAATTTCCTCTCTGAACTCCATAGGCCTTGACCCACTCTCTTAAATGGTTCAGATGCTATCTCTCCGAAGATTACAACTGGTAAAAATGAAGGTGACCTAACTACCTCTAAACCACTCCTAAGAGGTGTACATAAGGCTCCATCCTGGGCCCCATCCTTTTGCCATTTACATCAACAATATTGACTCCAATCTCTCACAATCTAATATTCACCTTTTGCAGATGACACTGTACTATATGTCAGCAACCCCTCACCATCAAAAGCCTGTGAGCTTTTACAGTCTGAATTCTCCTCCTACAGCACAACTTATTAGAAAAGAAATTACTATTAAATGCCAAGAAAACAAAAGCTATGTTCTTTGCCACCAAGAACTGCTCTTCCACTGTCCCATCATTCACCCTCCACAACTCTCTACCATCCTTGGTGAAAATCTGGAATATGTAGACAAATTCAAATATCTTGGAGTCTGGATTGACAATAAACTTGACTACACTACCCACATTGAAGAAGCTCCTGAAAAGCTAAGACAAAAGACTTGGCCTTTTCTACAGGATAAAACACTACCTGACCAGAGATTCCAAACAAAGACTAATCCTAGCATCATTCCTGTCCCTCATTGACTATGCTGACTTCCTCTATGGCCACTGCTCCTCTCCCATTTAAATAAATTAGACATCTTGTATCATAGAGCTATTAGATTCATTACAGATCTTCCCTCCAGCACCCATCATTGCTCTCTACAATGCAGTCAGTTGGACATCCCTGCAACACAGAAGAAATAAAAATGCGGCTATCTGGATCTACAAAGCTCTGACAAACAAACTCCCTTCCTACATCTCAGACTGTTTCAACGGATCACATCCAGGCCTTACACCCTGAGGATCAATAAACTGATCATGCTGAAGATTCCTATCACCTGCACCGGTATGGAAGAGCTGCAATCAGCTATTCCTAGCACTTATCTAGAATTCTCTTCAAAAGACATTGAAACTGGATACCCTCATTCCTTTAACATCCTTCAAAAAGCTGTATACCAGTCTATTCCCAGAATCATGCAACTGCTTCCACAAGGCCTAGTCCTCCCACACCCCCTCCTTCCCCCACCCCCCCTTTTTAAGCTCCCACGTATTTATCTATCGTTCTTCTAGCTCATTATCTGACAAACTTCATACATATATGCCCACCCAAGTCCAACTATCCAAGCTTTATCCCTACTATACTGTTTGTTTCTCTCCTTTAATATGATTTAGGTTTATTGTCATTTTTGCCTTGTATATATGTAAATATTTGTATATCTGTCTCATTCATAAATGATTGTATTTGTGTTTATTCAGTACCACGGTTTTGTGTAAAATTTGTAACCTTTATTGTTATGACCACTCAGGTCCATCTTGTAAATGAGCTATGCTCAATGATGTTCGCCTGAATAAATAAAGATTTTGATTGATTGATTGATTGATTGAAGATGTGGCACTGGCTCTGATACTGTAGTATCGCATACACCGTCTGCTAGCATGGCCTGCGTGATGCAGGTGAGCTGGTATTGTTGGCCAGAGAATGCTTATAAGGGGGGCATGGAGCAGGGTCAAGCATTATGGTAGGAGAGGGGGTGAATGGAGGGTGGTGGATTGTGGGAAAATAGGTGGAGCCAAACAGATGACATGGCCACATGCCAACCCACCGACATTTGCTTTTCCAGCCTTTTGCTCTACTCTCTGGATTGGCAAAGCTTGCACCAGTAGCCCTCAATGGAGGAGCTTGATGGAGAGTGTGAGTCAGTTCCCTGAGGGTGTTGCCACTGTGGAGCTTACTCTGCCAAGCTGCTGAGTCAGCCACAAAAAGATGTACAAGTATAAGGTGGTGTTGGACCAATGGAGACGGTGGGGGGGGGGGAGTGATTCCATCAGTGATTTGGCATAGGTCAAAAGGCACCTGAACAAAGCATTCAGGGGCATATTTGGAATGTTTATTAGGGGGGAAGAGAATACTAGGGTGTTCAGATGTAAACTGCCCCAGGAAAGTTCAAAACTTTAAAATGATACTTCAGTGAGTTGGCTGGATCAGGACCCCTGTGACCCCCCCCCCCCCGATCTGCCACTGGCATTTACCTCAGCGAGCACAAGGCTCACAGTCCATCAAAGGATATATTGGTCCCAGTTGCAGGGAAAAAAACAGGGAGGAAAAAAGTGCAAACACACAGGCCTTTTTTAGTATGGTGAATGTGATTCTGTTGTTTTCGCTGCCCTTTCTTGTAATTTCAGTTAGCGACTGCAGTCAGAAGCTGAGCCTGTAACAGACAACAATTCAAATGTAACCAAATAAAGTGTGTACAGAGCAAACTGACAAAAGAGAAAATGCAAATACCTGAAAATTAAACACTAGGCACTGACTCTGGGCTAAAGAGAGCCTCTGTTGTGGGCCTGCGTACTATCATTTTTCCATGATTAGTGCAGGTTTCAACATGGCATGGATTATTTTGTTTTTTTTTTGTTAACAAATTTTGACCAGGAAAGACCCACTAAGCTGAGACTTGTTTCCAGGTGCATCCTGGGAGCACAGGGAAGTTAAATGACTTTATCATGGTCACACAGTAAGCAAGTGGTGAATGTAAGATTCAAACCTAGTTCTCAAGGTTTGCTGCTTGTTGATCTTAACTACTCTCCAAAATGGAACACATAATCAGCAGGATTCAGCCTGTGCAGGGAGAACCCAAGGGATTTGCAGTCCATTACCTTAACCACTCAGCCATAGCAACTAACAGATAAACAGGGTTACATGAGAACAAGAATGAACTTTGTCTCATAGGCCCTAGGCTGGCAGCAGGCTGAGTTGGGGGTGGGGGCAAGTACTGCAGTACACACACACATCTTGCTGGACAGTCACAGAGCAGCAGTGCCATCAGCAGTCGAGATGTGCTGGGATATTATCTGCCAGTCACGGGGGGCTAATGCAGATAGTCATCTATTCATTCAGATGCATTTGGGTCATGGTCACTAAAGCCAATTGTCTTAATCCAATGAAAATGTATCTCTGTGGTCTACGTTTTGAATGGCAAGGGAGCTGAATAGGAATGAGTTTGACCTTTTCTACTCATTTTAAGATGTGCCTTGCTTTCTGTATTCAGTATGTCATAACTGTGGATGTAGACATAGATTTAGCTTGGTTACTGACAGAGTCATTTTTCATTCAGAAGCAGTCAAATTTTAACTGAAAATCTTTGGCAGAGCATTGTGACTCCTCATTCGGAGATGCTATTCAGTTACCAAGACCATTTTTGCACATACATTTTGCAGTGTTTTATCCCCTGGCTCTAAGGATGGGACAAGATCAGGAATAGTACTGTCTGCTGTAAAACATGGACTACAGACTGAGACTTGCTCAGAGTCAGAATAGCACACTACTGCTCTCAGACTCTCAGTGCTGGGGTGTAGCTAATTGTGACAGGGTAGGTCACCCTTATGCTATCCCCTTCATGGACCTGGGGTCCTGTCAAGGGCTCTGGTGGGAGCTGGGCCAGGATTTAGCAAGATATGCCATTTGGTGCTTGGCCTTTAAGACAGCAGTTCAGGGAGACCTGCAAACTTGCAGTTGGCCCTTAATTGGATAATTGGGAACAGCAGCAGGCAGAATCTGCAGGTAGGAAGATAGAACCCTTAGAGATCATATATATATATATAAAAAAAAAAACTAGAGGGGTCATCACGTGACCCTCCACTCCAGTGTTAGATCCAGGATCTTAACAAGGCTCCTGCAGCAAAAATTAATGGGTACAGGCTAAGAGAGGACAGGTTGTCAGCAAGCAGTCAGAAAATTTCTATTTATTTTATCTTGTACTGAACATGGTAACTATTGGTAGTAGGCAGTGGTGCAATAAATTTTTGTTGTGTTAGAAATATATCATATTATGTTTGATTGGTTCTGTTCCATGCAAAGGTCTAAGAAGGGTCCTGCCTCTGCAGGATCTTTATTAATGCTGGATCTGCCACTGCACTCATTTACATAATTATCTCTTAGTCCGATAGACATGGTGTAGGCCACTTACATTTGGTGGCACGAAAGCCCCTAGTACTCAACGTGATGTCCACTCTAGTTTTTATATATAGGATCTCTATGAGTTAAACTCTGCAGAACACAGAGCTGAAAAAAAAATCTCTGCAAGGCATTCTAGCTGAAGTCACAGGGCCAGGTTAAAACAAGCCTCCACCTGCCTGTGCTCTTAATTGACCCGTGCTCAATGGCATGCCTAAGCGCCTTCCGGACGGCAAGAGCGCAGATGTCTGTACAGCACCCCTCGACATTGTCCTACTGATACCAGCATACCTCCTTGACCGCCTCCTTCAGCTGGCATGCCTTAACACTGCACTGCCTTTAATTAGTTATCTGATTGTACCTGACTGTAGTCCTCTGCCATCCCTGGCAATACCTTGTGTGATAGCTGTGTACCATATCCTTGAATTTGTTAGTGCCTGTGGTCTACTGCCTGCACCTGAATGTACCCTGTTAATTGCTGTTACCTTGTCTCTGTAATGTTATTGCCTGTACCTGCCTCTGTAATTGTTATTGCCGGTACCTTTTGTAATTCTCCCAGGTCGCACCTGAAAATAGGCACTTGACTGTCTGGCGTGCTTACCCAGTAAACAAAAGCTAAATAATAAATAAATAAATAAAACTCTGTAAGCCAGAGACAGGCAAAATTGGGGAAGTCTGCCTGGAGGCTTGCTTGAAAGTAGGGAGAGTTGATGAAAGCTTTGAAATAAAGAACCAGTTCAGTATAGGCTAAACTGGGGTGCAAGAGTTAGTGGGCAGAAAAGATAAATAGAACCTTGAGATAGTAAACCAATTCACTACAGGCTTATTCTGGGCAGAGACTGCGAATACTGAATTTGTGGAAATTTTGTGAAATTTCACAAGTTTTTTAACATTTTCTGAAATTCCAACTTTGGTGAAATCCAAATGTGTTTGACAAATATTTCACTCCATTCTGCAAAATCTTCTGGCTGAATTGTGGAATAATATACATGAACTGTGGAATGACGGTTCTGAGGAATTTCATTTTGCAGCTTAATATATCAATCCGCAATACATGCAATCATTCTGCAGTTCATTGATCAGTTCTGCAGAATTTCTTTCCACATGTTAATACAGTAATCCACAATTCACACATTCATCCTGCCTCTCTAAATTGGAATTTTGCAAAAGTTGCCAAAGTGCATTCTGAAATTTTGCAGAAGTGAAATTCCACAATCGTGGTAATTCCAACAGTGGAAGTTAATTTTCACTCAGCACTCCTACAGATTAACTTGGGGGCCCTAAAATTAATGGCCTGAAAACATAAAGCACTTTGAGAGAGAAAACCAGTTCCATATGAGCTGGATTGGGGCCCGGGAGTTAGTGTCTAGGGAAGATCGGGAAGGGGCAGTTAACTCATGCTGTACAAAGAAGTGAAACTGCTAAACATATAAATGTTTTACAGCTCACACAGCAAATTCAGAACTGTTAACCTCACTATCCACAATGAGTTACAGCAGCCACTTGAGCAAGTGCAGGAGTTTAAATACCTTGGTATTACCCTTGACAGCACGATGTCCTTCAACTTGCATGCTTGACACGTCTCAAAATCAATTAACTCAAGAATAGAGGTCCTCTACCACCACTATTGCTGTCTGACCAATGAAGTCATGTGTGCAACTATAACTACCTCTGTCTTATCTATCATTGATTATGGACTAGTCTTCTATGGGGCCACCATAAAATGGATCAGAATGGCACTCAACAAGTGCTATATAGACTTGTCACTGGTGCGGGGAAGCGTACGCATACCTGTGATCTCTACAAGCAATCAAATTGGCTCAATCTAAATAGTAGACTTGATTACCAGTCCTGTCTTCTGGCAAAGAAAATCTGCCTTAACCTTACACCCCCTGCAACACACGCCTTAATGATACCTGCAGCCAATGCACGTTTTACACGCAGTTTACTTAAATCCCCGTATATCGTTCCTTTCTGCTGAACCACCCAGGCTCAGTGTACCTTCTATACCAGGGCCCCCTTGCTAATAAATAGCATTCCTCTTGGAATTGCAGCTGAAAACAAGCTTGGACCATTCAAACGTAAACTCCACCAACACCTCACTGATCTTAGCAGATGTGATTGCTCTACCTAGGCATGCAGCTCACCATCACCTCTCCCCCCAATTGCTCAACTCACTTTCCCCGCCACCCTTTTCCCACTTTCTCCTGTCCCACTTACCCCTACCTCTCCTCTGTCTCGTTCCTACCTTCCTCCTACTTGTCCTACCCTATCCCCATCCCTATCCCCTTCTTAGCCTCCCATTCCCCTCATACCATTCTCACTCATCTTCTCTCCTTCCTCCCCATCTCATCTCCTCCCTAGAACCCCTCCATCCTCTACACCCCCTTTTACCTTCTCCTGCTCCCTCCTCCTCCTTATCCCCTGGTCACTAGTTACTCCCCTCTGCCCCGGCCTCATAGCACTTTATCTGTGCACAGCACTTATGACAATGTCAAATCTTTTGGCTGCCTAACCCTCCCCTTTATTCCCAACCCCAGGCTTCTCTCCCCCCTCACCCCTAGGTTGGTTTTTTTTTTTCTGTGTTTGCTGTGTGTATACCTGTCCTTTATTAGTTGCACTTCATTAATTGTCTCTGATGTTTTACTGCTATATTAATTCTCAATCTTGTATTCTCCAGTTTTTTTTTGGTTTGTTTTTTGCACTCTCTGCTGACACAGAAGCTTTGCAAAAGAACCTTTGGTTCAAAGGTATTTGTAATCCTAGTAATAAATAAATAAAAATAAAAGGCTGTTTTTGGGAAACTGGAAATGAAACCAATTAGTTTAGAACTGCTAACACAAGTATAAAATAAAGAGTTTAGGTGTTTTAACTTTGAAACCTGTCTGTCTTATCATTTTGAACATTCCTGAATAGCCTAAGCCATCCAGTTACACGCTATCTGTCACACAAATAAAATGCAATTTGTACTCCAAGGTATATATGGCCTCTGGCCATAGTTTCATATAAAACCCTGTTTGTTGCCCTCATAACTGTATGCCCCATATAAAAAGGGGTGATGGGGTATTCTTACTGATGTGGTGGGGGAATGAACTTTGCAGATGTATGTTTATTACAATCTGGGGGACATATTCTTTAATTGTGAGCTCCTAATTCTGCAGACATTAAAACTCTTGCAGAATGCAGTCCAAATGCTGTTTAAAAGCACTGCATCCTCTCACTGACTTGGGAAGATCAGTTTTGCAGGGAAAAGGCTTTGAAAATGTTAAAGGGATGATTTACCTGCCATCTCTTGCATGTCATGCCAACATCAAAATGAGCCCTCTTATACAGTATTCTCTCTCATCCAGTCCCAAACTCCTGGGTACCCAAGTGATCGATTGTTCTCTTCTACTATAGCAGAATGTTTGGTCACTGAGTGTTTAAACAATGGCAGAAATTATTAGATGCTCTCTAAATAGTTTTGTTCAAGCTTGTCGTTTGGCTTTTGTCATACCAGTTTCACACAGTACAAATATGTTATCCAAACAAAATCCAGTATTTAAAACCCAGTTTGGTCAAACTAGAAACAAACTGAAGAAAATATATTTCCCTGGGGTTGTCTACTGTGTAATGGTTGATTCTATCTAGAAGATAAAGAACACAGATGACTTTGGTGGTGAAACCTTTTGAGAAGAATACTAACCTGGCAAGCCTGTCTTCCTTTCCTTTCAGATTCCTGACTTACTGGTCCTAAAGCCTTGTGTGTCCGTCTGAAATGTCCCCAGCAAAACTTAAAGAATAAAGCTGCTTGCTCCCCCTCTCCCCTAACAGATTGTCTTAGAGGAAGAACAGAACAGGATTTTTCCATTCTCTTACTGATTATAAAAACTCTCCACCAAAGGTTATAAAAACAGCAACAAGATAGCAGCTGGTCTTGTTTTCCATAGATATTTAATTCCCACTTCAGGAATCCCCCTCTGCTGTATGGAACACTAGTTTTTTAAAGCTGCTGCCAATAAGGGTCCCTTTCAGTGCTTTTACTAGTGGGCCCCAAACCCACTGTCTCCCTTTTTTGTATGAATCATCTTTGCTCCATTTATATAAACATTCAGTCGTTCTTGTGTTTTAAAACCTTTGGTGTGAGTAGCTGCTTGGGGGGGGTGGGGTCCTGTCTTAGTAGACTCTGCAATATATGAAATAATGCAGCACTGTAACTCTAATGTTCAGTTACTCTCAAGGCTTCAGACCTTTGGTCAGTAGATGTTCCTGCTTTATATGTGATGATAGGTAAAAACCAAAATAGATGCACAGAGGAAATCATATTTAAACTTTCCTTATCAAGCAGCCACCAACTTCTCCACATACCTGGCATGAATTTGCCTGGAAGATGTCCATCCACTATTTGACCCCCCAATTACAACAAAACTTTATGTTCAAATCACCGCAGCCTGCTGGAGATAGTGGGTCTGACATACGGCTACTCACCTGCACATATTCTGGGGCTGCTAGGAGCTTCAAACATTTTGGCAACAAGTTCACACTGAAATTCAGCAAGTCCTACCTGAATTCATAACTCTAACTCCTCTAGACAGCACTCCCTTTAGTCTACCCAGACAATAACAACGCAAAGGCAGACATATATTACTTTTTTATTTATTACTGCTGCAAATAAAATGACACAAAAACAGTTATAGATGTCCCTCTCTTATTACAACAATGGGAAGACATTCTCATAAGTTTATACAGAATAGAACAAATAAGTCTGAGAAACCAAATGTCAGCATTTATAAACACTTGGACCACATGGTCAAGGCATATTGTCACTGAAAGAAATTACTTCGTTCTCTGAATGGTTCCAAGACAAAGGTTCTATGTGACGGGGTGGGGGGGGAACGGTTCAGTGATGCTCCGGCACAGCTGGGCTGCTGATTGCAGGATCTGCCGAAATATCAACGGTGGAATTGGGGGATGTTCTCCTGGGTTGCCGATGCATGCCCTTTCATGTATAGCTCTTCTGTCAAATGACTTTCACTGCAATGAAAATATATTGCATATCAATATTATTAAATGATCTATGTTTTTTCTTAGACATTATTTACTTCACCATAATGTTTTGTTCTGCTTCATTCTACCATGTACAAAGCAACAAAATGCATGTTTCCTGGATATGTGATTGGATATGTATCTCTATAAAAATTCAATAAAGTAAAAGTTAACAAAAAGTAAACTCCATAAAATGAACTTTCAAATGAGGTATTGGGTTCCTCTGTAGCTTGCAGAAAGAGGTCCAGTGATACTGATGATTAAATGCCGCATACTGATACGACATTGCTACCATTTTTAGAATCTTCTGATGTGACTGACGATCAAGCTCTGCTTGACTACAGTGTGGTTAGCCACCCTCAGCAGTGACTCCACTGCCTGAAAGAACACAACCTCTGATCCCCCAACCTGAACACAGCACTCATGCCTGCCCCATTATTTCAAGCAGGTCATTGATCAGTGCTACCTCACCTATGAAAATACTTTTCATTGTATTTATATTGCTAAACCAGTGCATACTGAACATCACTGGGGGATTTATAGGGTAGTAGTAGAAGATGATGATGCTGTACTCCTGGATAACTGTGAATCTGTGAAGTCTCAGCTGACCACAGTGTTTCACTGAACTTCCAGCCCTTAAATCATTTTAGTTTAAGATAACACAAGGAGAATGCTATAGCATTACTCAAAGATTCTGACCTGAGGTGATTGTTTGGAGGCCCAAACTAGCCAGGAAAATGTAAATGGATCTGAAACATTTACTAAGGGCTACTAGAAGGTTACACTTATTTTGCTTCTGTAGCAGGTACTGTCCATCCGAACCCTGGACTATTTCATAGTCTAGGTGTGGGCCTTAGGAACCAAGGGAACTTAAACATTATCTCTTTAGACATCAGGAGTATACTTACTAAATTCGAACAATGTAAAGCCTGGGTACAGTTAGTACAACCCCAAATAATTTCATTGACAGAATCCTGGCTTACCTGAAAAATACCGGATGCTGCTGTCTCTCTACCTCATTTTAATCTCCATAGACAGGATCACCTGGGAAAGCAAGGTGGGGGTTCTCTATTTTATCTAAGGTCAAATCTAAAGGCCTCACAACTTGAATTTATAGATGTGACAACTTGCAGTGTATTTTTGTGTGTGTGCTGTCTTTATTTTTATTATCATCTCTACCTCTATAAAATATTTCTGCTGAGGTGGGAGATCTGGTGGAAACTGAAAATTACATTCTTCTGTGGCCCAAGCTGCAGAGAACTCAGCTGTGAGCAGCCTTTTGTGTAAAAAGTCCTTTGTACTCACATTATAAATAAGTGGGTGGGGGTAGTGGAAGCTGTCTGATCTAAAGGCTTTTGCTTTGAGCTGACAGAGTACCTTTCATAGCAAAAAGACATGTTTTGAATGTAAACAGTGGACAAAGTAATGCTAGGCTTTACAGCTGGGCAGATGACAATGATAGCAAAAGGATCAAGCTCTAAATAACAAATCTGGTTTGGGTCAGCCTGGGGAAAAAGGTGGTCCCCAGAGATCAAAAGCAGAGACAGGATGTGATGTCAGAGAGGCCAGTCCAGTGGTGCAGGGATAGTGGCATGGCCAGCCAAAGGTATTTCTTTTGTATGTTTGTGATGAGAGTTCAGTTCTGTCTGGGATTTTGTACTTGTAGCATCACATGTTTTAATCTGACATAACTCACCAGTTCCTAGCTGAGGTTAAGCTTTTTCTGCTCTACTTAGGAATTTAGTTAACGTTGAATTCATTTTTTTCTGTATGACCTCTTATTTTTTTCAAATGTGTTTATTTTTATCTCTATAAAAATACTGAATTCCCTTAGTCTTTAATGTGTATTGTTCTGTAACATATGTAAATATCGTGGAGCATTTAATGTTATTTTTATATACTTCCTGCTTTCTATAACTGAGTCATTTCAGGTTTAGATAACCAGGGGTAACTTGGCAAGTCTGCGTTCCATTTCTGAAGAGACAGGCCACAAAGTTACCATATCTAAAGCAAATTGTTCTCAGCTGTGACAAAAGTAGATCTAGTGGGATTTGAACCTAGACATACCCGAAGTGAGAGTCAAACTGAGTAGTGGCAGCATACCAGAGTAACTCTTTCAGGCTTCTGAAGGGTTGTGAAAATTGGTAGAAGTGCAGACTGAGTTCTGGTAAATAACCAATCTGTGACAATAGATAAGACCAGTGACTGTGTATGCTTAGCTATCAAACTGCTTCTGTGTAGTGGTCACATATCCCTAATCCTCAGAAGCATTTATATCCTACCAGGAAAACAGGATAGGGTCTTGAATCATTCACCAGTTATTGTAAACAAATAAATCAGAACTGGGAAATTATAGTTACTGGTGACTTCAATATTAATTGGCACTCCCAAGACCAGGACTGGCTAACGGGATATCATTGCAAGCCTGTTACTGAACTCAAATGGTCACAGACTGTACCAGAACTAATTATAAAACAGGTACAAAAACTTGATTGGAAACTGGCAGCCCACTCAAACAGAGTCAAAGATGTTTAGGTTCTACTGGACACTTTAAGTGATTATTAACCAGTGCAGTGTGAGTGGTCTGTTAAACAGGCAAAGCCCCCTACCCAGTTCATCTTTTGTCACATCATGAACAAAGGTAAGGTGAATTATTTCAAGAATAACGTGGTGCAAATTGACTGTCACTAGCTGGATTATAGTCTTGACATCGAATTGTCATTAGAGTTGCTAATCACAGAATTCAGCAAAGTCTGTGACCAATATGCCCCAGTAAACAAATGCAAGATACGGGGCACATTAACAGCCTAGATCTCCACAGAACTCCTGGACCAAATGAAAGAGAGGGACAAGAGTTGGGCTGTAGCTAGAGAAACAGGGTTATTAGTACACCATCAGAAATTCTGGGAATTCAAAAACAAATGCAAAAGGGAGATAGGAATAGCAAAGTCTAAATTCTGCAAGGCCAAGCAAATCCTTAATTGGAAAGATGGAAAAGGTTTTGGGAAAATGTCTCCGAACTCCCAGGCAAGGAAGAAAAGAAGTCAGCAACTATGTTAAGGATTGATGGGAAAGAGATTGTAGACCTTACTAAGATTGCTAACAGTTTTAATACTGCTTTTATGGACTTGAGTTTATTTATCCCTTCTGTCCCTGTACCTCAACTCTGTAACAGCATTGGGGATGATCCAAATCTAATGAGAGACCAGGGCTCCTGCCAATCAAAATTGTATTTCTGGGAAATCTCAGAAAGAGATATCTTAACATACATCAAAAGGGATGTTAAGCAAGCCCAGGGTGGGAGAGGGCACTATTGATATGAAACTACTAGACGTGTCTTTGAGTGAGCTAGCACACTTTACTACAAATATCTTCAATGTCTCTCTGTAGTTCTCCCAGTTCCTGAAGAAATGGAAGATGGCACTGGTCACAAATGTATTCAAGAGTGGTGATTGAACACATTTAGACCAATCTCTTCTAATATCCCCACTATCCAAGGCCTTTGAGGAGATTGTTAGGGACCAACTCATCTTCTACCTGGAAAAATATGATATCCAATGTGCCCAACAACATGAGTTCAGGGAGCTACATAGCACCAATACAGCTTTGGTAGAGTACACCAACTATCTCCATGAGGCTCTGGACAGTGTTGATAAGGTCAGGACCATCTACATTGACTTGACAAAGGCCTTCAATCTTGTCAACCATAAACTCCTTTTTAACAAATTGCTTAATCTGAGTCTGCCATTGGATGTAGCAACATTGTCCCTTCCCCTGCTGTGTAACCAGGACATATGCATAGAGCTGCACATGTCCTACACTGCTGCAGCTGCACCCAATGCTTTGAAAGCTATCTGATGAATCGAGCGTAGAAAGTAAACATTGATTGCTCTTCCTCTAATGACAGGAATGTATCTATTAGAGTGCCCCCAGGCTCTCTTCTGGGCCCTTTATTATTTGGCCTGGTCATAAATTGCTTGCCAGATGCCTGCCAGTCTGCCAATGTGTGCAGATGATGCAGTAATCTAGACAAGGCAGTCTGATACAGGCAGGCTCTCACAAGATTTGCAGTGTAATTTTGAATCTGTTGAAAAATGGATATCAGACAACAGTTTGGTCCTCAACCACAAGAAAACTAAGACCATGTCCTTCAGTAGCCCTCATCAGAAAAAGAAGGTACCCTCTTTAGATATAATCAATGTCAGTGGATTACAGATAGAACAAGCTGAAGTTGTTAAATACCTGGGGCTACTCTTAGATGATACCCTATCCCTTCTCCCTCATGTGGAGAACCTAGTTCTATTGGTAAATGAGACCAGATGCCAGTTACAGAAACTGTAAAGGTCTCATGCAGGAAGCAAGATGTCTGACTGTGTCTAGCTCAATAATGTCACTCACTGACTAAGGCTTTACTGTCTACTCTGGCAAACAACTCTGTCTTAGGATAAAAGTGACCTGTAACAAAGCCTGCCATTTTGCTTTGGGTGTGGGCAAACAAACACACAGCTGTGAGTTATATTCTCAAACCAAGTGGCTACACCTGGCTAGCAGAATCGGGTACCATACCTGCGTACTAGGGAAAATGGCCCTGCTGGGTCTCACCCACCCCAGTATAAACAATTGCTTCCGCTATTTCAAAATAAGTATAACACCAGGTGCATGACAAGAAATACATTAGTGGTCTGCCCTATTGCAGAACAAATCAGGGTCAGCATCAACGCTCCTTTGCTGTTAGGGTTGCTGAATGGCTGAATGACCTACCAGACACACTGAAAGATCTCTTCAAGAACTGATTTCCCTACAAGATTGTTGCAAATGTTGTTGATTTTATGTAACTGTCATTGCCTGTATTGTGACTTACTGACTGCTACTCTATTTGCTCTGTATTTGTTTTACTGTGATGTAATTGTTTACTGTTCTACATTGTACTGGACATGGAACCTTTGAAAATGAGCATTTGTACTCAAAAGTATTTTGCTAATAAACAATAAATAAATAATAGTATCTACACAAAGTGCAGGATATAAAAGTAACACATGGGGGAATACTTAATACACTAGAAAATTGAAATGAACAGATATTTAAATGATTGTTTGTTTATTAGCTTTACAGGTAAGTATACTGGAAAGAATATCTTTCCCTTTTCAGGTACGACTCAACATAAAAATACAAACATACAATAACATCAAATAACAACAAATACAAAAAATAAGAATTACAAAATTCCGCGTCACATATAATACGTAAAATCAGTTAAAATAATGACAGATAATATCTTAAAGTGCTGCAATAAAGATCTAGATAAAAGACCATAGGTTCCCAATCTTCTAATACCCATTGATACCTTGTTCCATATCTTTGGGGCTACATATTTGTAGGATCATTGCCTACACATTAATCGCTTTAAAGGTAACTTCAGGAGCTCCCTATCTACCCTGGTTCTAGACAAAGAGTTCAATCCATGCCTTTATAATGATCTAAAAAGGTTCACAGGAACACCAGATTGTAATATCCTAAATGTAAACCTGCCAATTTAAAAATTAAAATTAAAATGAACAGGCAACCATCCCATTTCTTGCAAAACAATACAGTGATGTATTCCTCTTGCTGCAGAAAGTGCAAACCTTCTTATAAGTTGTAACAAGACAGACTTTTTATGAACAATATGACTAGACGCATTGTCTGTAATAATAGAAGCATAATTCACTATAGGGAATAAACATTGTTTTATTATGGCCATTCTAGTCTCAGAAGTAAAAAATGACTTCAGTCTATACAATGCACCAACCTGCTATGTATCTTGGAACTATGAAGATAGAAAAAGACTAAACTAAGCTGAATCATGACATCCTTACCCTGCAGGTCTTTTTCATGACCACGTTTGCTACACAGATTGATTTTTCCAACACGTCATACAGCAGCTGGAAAGGCTGTTCTTTGGGCACAGTTGAACAGAGGTCACACAGCTCTGTCACCTCTCTCAAAGCAGACTGACTATAGCCAGCCCACTGTTGAGGCAGTAGTGCTACCACTTGTGACGTTGATAATCTGGGTTCAGGAACACACTTAGATTGTTGGAGGGCCAGCCAGGGGAGGAGGAGTAAGCCTCCACACAGGATGCTCTTCCCCTCCGAAGAGGGAGGGGGAATCACTATCACTATGTGGCTGTCACCCAGGTGACCATGAGTGGCGGTGCAGTCAAAGTGTAGTAGATGAGTCAGGGGACTGATGATTGGCTGGATGGGTGCTCACACCATGTATGACCCTACCCATCTCAGTCAGCATCCCTGGGGCGAGGGAAGGAGAAAATGGGAAAACACAGCTGTGCACTGTGACAGCGTCATGTAGCCTGCAGACCCTGCACTCTGGAGACCTAGGCTCACTCCTTGGGTCCCAACTGAAGCACTTCTGAAGGACCGGGCCCAGCCAGAGGACCTCCACTATGGGGGGGGGGAATACAACATGGCATCACACCAGGTGACAGGTAAGTCCTAGGAGATGGTAGGGTACCAGGGTGGGGCAGTACAGGGCACTGAGAAGATTTAAGGCCAGCTGAGGAGGGAGAAAAAAAGAGGCAGACTGACCCAGTGAGAATAAAGCAATTCTAACCTCTGCCAACAACTTGTACTGGCCCTCAATTTTCCCCAGCAGTTCTAGGTGTTATTTGTACCATTTCCAGTTAAATCCCTTTCTAAACAAGATGCACGTGATATGTCCTAGGATGATAGCATCTCCCTAAGTCTTGGACTTTCAAATTCTAAAGACATGCATGTCATAATGCCAGATACCTTTCAGACTAAAGGCTGCCATGGCAAGTCTGTTGTTTTGGCACTGCCCTGGTGCTGATGAGACTGGCCCTGCTTTTGTCTCAGAGCAGCTTAAAAACTCTCCCATTGTGTACTCTAAAGACCAGTGTGCAGCAGTCCACTGCTGCAGAAATGTGGAGTTTTATACTCGGATTAACAGATGTCCCATTTCTTTAAATTATGTACATTCTACAAGGTTTAACATACTGTACACACAGAAAAACTAACATTCAACATAAGAATAATAATTATATATACATCTGTGGGGGTAACTGTGCCACATTTGGCCTAAGGTTGACGTGGAGGAGCTTGTGAGAGTTATAAGTTTGTCTATATCTGTTGTCTTATGGTATTCTATACAAACCAGGAAAGCAGCATTCTTTCAAACCTGCCGTCTTTTCTGTATTTCTTTTTCCTTTATTCTTTCTAGGCACACTTTCATAAAAATAGTAATTTTGCCCTTGGGACTTTTCATGATTCTGCAGTCAATGTACGTATGAAGTCATGATCCTCTGTTTATCACATCATAATCATTTCCATAGCTTCAGGCTGTAGTGTCATAAACACAAGATTATAGCATCACATGTAGACAAGTAGCAAGGTGAAAGGAACAAGTCAGGGATCATATTTCAGAATTTGAAAAATAATTCACAGCAGGGTATGTTGTGCCATCAGATTTTGTCCTGCTGCTGGCCAGCTGGCCCAAGTGGTAGCATTACTGCTTGCAGTGCCAATGACCCGGGTTCTTGAGTGAGCCCTGAGTATAGGAGGGTCAGCCAGGGAAAAGAGGATAGAGCATCTGATGGATGGCTCTCTTCTTGGGGGGAGGGGGATGAGGACAAACAATTCGGCAATATTTTGGCCAATAGCAGCAATTAGGGGCCAGCGAATGAGACAAGTGTGACTGTAAGCTGGGGTTGATGGTGCAGTGGACATCACCACATCAGGAGAGGGAGCACACCTGTCATCACAAGGACATCACTGCATGCCTGCTCTGCCAGGGGGAAACTCAATAAAAAAAATCTCTTTGGCAATGCAGTATAAAACCAGATTCACTGCCAGCACCACTCCCGATGGCTGTCCGCCCCCAGATTAGCATCTTGGTCCTCCCTCTTTCTAAGGGGTCTTGGGAAGGAGAGCCCCACCTTGGGGGGCAAGTCACAGTGTCCTGGATGGCAGGTAAGTCCCGGTGGGGCCAGGGAGTGAAACTGAACAGAGTCTATAGGGTTCATATGGGGTATATCCCTGCCTCTGTAGGAGCAGAAACAGAATTAACAAACAAAGAAAGATTTTGTTATGCCTCAGGCATGTTATGAAGTACAAGGCTGATGGCTGAGTGTCTCATGCACCCTAGAAGTGGCTATATCCAATGATGTACCATACTTTGGCATGTATTACTGCTATTATGAAATTTGTCCATTTTTTATATTTTAATGTAACCTCTAGGTGGTGCTATCCCAAGGGCTACTACCACTGCCTGATTGGCTAGTAGCAGGTTAAGGGGTCTTAGTTCTGAAATGGGTCAGGGTTGGTAGTGGTCAAGCTAACCTGGGCACAGCCCTCTGGGACACTGTAACCCCCCTCTTTCCTTACTAGTGGCCAGAACAATACACAGTAATCATTTTCACAATACCCCTGATACACCGCACAAGTACCCACATTGTTTGCACCTACCACCAGGGCTTTCCTCTGGCCCGGTCCTGGGGACCCCCTGTAAAACAAGGTTATACACAGCAAATAACCAGCACGTCTAGAAGGGTGCGGTTAAAACGTTCTGGTTGAGGGTCTCCCTGCAGGTGATAGGGGGTGATTCTTGACTTTCACACCCCCATAGAGAAAGCATTTCTTTGATAAGCTGACTCTCAAAGTCTCTGCCTTGTTCAGAATGAATCAGCTGGGGGGCACCAAAGTGGATGAAGAAATTTTCCACTAGCACCTTGGCCATGGTAGATGCCTTTTGATCTTTGGTGGGAAAAGCTTGTGCATACCATGTGAAATGATCTGTAACCACTAACACATTGCCAATGTTCCAATGATCAGGTTCTAAACACAAAAAGTCTATGCAGACTAGTTCCATGGGGGCGCTGGTAGTAATATTAACAAGGGAGGCAGCCCTCTGAGGCAGGACTTTTCTTTGCAGGCAGCGACTACAAGTCTTTACATGGTGCTCAGAATTAGTCCCCATTTTTGGGCCAGTAGAAGCGAGATCATACCAGGCAGTGGTGGCTCTACACCAGGGCCCGCCAGGGCACGTGCCCTGGTAAAAAAATTTTGTGCCCCAGTTGATGCCCCATATGGTGCAGAGCTTCCTCCATATTGGTGCCCCATATGGTGCAGAGCTTCCATTAGTAACAATATATCAGTGCCCTGGCTGCCATCTATTGTGCCCCAGCTGTGCCCTGGTAACCATTTGTGGCTAGAGCCGCAACTGATACCAGGTCAAGGGTTCTGTCAATACCGAGGTGCCCCATGTGATTGTGGAGGGACCTCAGTACCAAATCTTTAAAGGCCATAGGCAGGACCAATTGTTGCTTGTCTACTTTGCCACTATGATCTTCTGTCTCTCTCTATACAACAACTGACTGAGCAACTTCAATCTGGGGCCTTCTTTAAACAATAGAGCAGTTCGCAAGTCAGTGGAACATAACTTAGACACATCTTTCCTCGGACGCAGGGCATCAAGTGCTGGCTGAATCATAGGATCTTGGGATTGAGCCCACTGAATGCTGTCATTGTCAAATTGAGGTAGTGCAATAATATCTAGAGCAGAGAAGTGGTAATAAGCAGCTGGTATGCAGGTGTCAGAAGGGCCCAAGCAATCTACTAAACAGTCCACTGTGTCCGCAGACATCTGTTCATCTCTATCAAACTTTTGGCACAATGCTTGAATGTCAAGTTCAGACAGCCTGACCCAATCACTCTTGGAAGTGGGCCTTCATGATATGGCGTCAGCATCAATATGGTTCAGGCCTGGTCTGTATTCGACAGCATAATCATAGGTTGATAATGCAGAAAGCCACTGGTGCCCAGTGGCGTCTAACTTAGCTGAAGTCTGTACATAGGTCAATGGGTTATTGTCAGTCTTCACCAATATCTTTGCCCCATAGAGGTATTCATGAAACTGGACAATGATGGCCCATTTTAGTACAAGGAATTCCAACTTATGTACAGGGTAGTTTTGTTCGCACAGGGTCATGCTCCTACTGGTGAAAGCTACTGGTCTCAGGCCATCCTCATAGTCTTGATACAGCACCACTCCTATACCCTGCAGACTAGTGTCCGTATGCAGCACATAGGGTTTGGTTGGGTCAGCATAGGCGAGGATGGGGGCGTGAGTGAGCTAGTATATGATCTCATGGAAGGCTGCTTCACAGTCTGGTGCCAAGCGAGGCCCGAAGAGTTCACCTGGGCGGAAGTATACTTTTCTGGTTCTTTAATGGACCCTTTTTATGTTCGCTTGCGCACATGCGCAAGGAACATTTTGGGAGAGTAGCACACTTTGGAGGTGTGCCTGTCCCTTGCAATCCACTGCTCAGTTGAGCAGGCGTGGTGGTCCTGCACCAATGGGTGCGGGAGCTGTGTATGACAGCGGTGGTCTTCGCTTCAAGAAAACCACCGCTGTCATACAAACTGCTACATCATGCCGCCTCCCTCAAAGCTTTGGTGCCATGCTGGGGCCCACCCAGTGGCAAGCGTCCGTTGTATGCGGCGGGTGCCCAATCCCCTCGGCTCCTCGCCAACCATCTTCTGCCATGCTGGGAGCCCACCCCAGCATAGCAAGCGTCCCGCGTTGTCAGCCGACAGGGGTGCCCAATCCCGTGGCGGCTCCACGGCCCCAGCCATCTTTCTGCCATGCTGGGAGCCCATCCCAGCGTGGGCAGATGTCCTGCCACATCAATTGTAAAAAACCTGTAAATTAAAAACCGCCCCACACAGTCCCCCGCCTCTTCCACAACCCACACCCACCCACTGCGCACCCTGCCTCCCCACACCCCCTCACCCCATACTTACTCCGGAGCTTGGCGCAGACGATCTTCGTGGACCGGGGACACGTCTGCACTCTTCAAAGCCGACCGCGAACTGAGGAAATGCCGGTAAGCTGTATAATGGGCTAGATAGGGTTTTCAACTTTATTGCATATCTCAGGCATTTTGGAATTTTGCAAATAACAACATAGGGCTTTAGGACCCTTCTCATAGTGATTCATTGTCATGGCGTTATTAGGACGAAGGTGATTTCTCAGTCAGTCAGTCACTGCTTGTGAAATCTATGGGGCCTGAATATCCAGTCCCAAAGCCATGAAACTGAATAAAGCTATGTTTGTTCTGGCGTGCATTAGCATTTCTCGCGGAAGGCTTCGTAAAGTTAGCAAATTTTCAATATTTTCACTCCAGATTTTCAACATTGCCATTTTACCACACCTCCTTATGAGCAGTATAGCTGTCATTTTTTCACATCCTGACCAAAATGTGTTTCCCATGTAGCGCACAATGGCGACACGGTGATGCAAAATCAATGTATGGGATGCATTAAGAAAATCTTGGTGACACTGTTCATTAAAGAGGTCTTAAAATGGCTATGTTGAAAATTTGGTGAAAAAATTCTAAAATGACTGTTTTACTGAGCATGCGTTTGGCAGTTCCTCATGCCTGCATGACATTTGCAATTTTCAATATTTGCACTCCAGATTTTTCAACATTGCCATTTTACCACACCTCCTTATGAGCAGTGCAGCTGTCATTTTCACATCTTGCCCAAAGCGTGTTTCCGCCCATGTAGCGCTAATGGCACAGTTGGTGTGCGAACTCAGTGTATGGGACACATTAAGAAAATCACAGTGTCACTGTTCATGAGCAGAGATCTTAAAATGGCTATGTTGAAAATTGGTGAAAAAATTCCTACAAATAACTGTTTTACAGTGTCGTTGTACAGTTCTCCTTAGCTAAGTAAGTTTGCAATTTCAATATTTTCACTCCAGATTTTCAACATTGCCATTTTACCACACTTCCTTAAGAGCAGTACAGCTGTCATTTTTCACATCCTGCCCAAAATGTGTTTCTGCCTATGTAGCGCACAATGGGGGTAACAAAAAGGTCATGCTGAAAATTTATTGTGCAAATACCAGCAATCGCACAGGGCATTAGGGTAAAGCACCATACATGCCAAACACCACTGCAAATTCCTGCAAGTGAATGTTCGGCATTGACAAATGCTTGTTGTATTTACAATTGGAAGGAGGGTAACCCTGGGTAAGGTTCAAGAGTGGGCGAATCACCTTGGAATAGTCTTTTATGAACCTGCGGTAGTAGCCACAGAACCCCAGGAAATGTAGTTCTTTCAGATTATGGGGCTGGGGCCAAGTAGTCAGTGCTTCAACCTTACTGGGATCAGTCTCTATCCCTTTCTTAGATACTATGTGCCCCACATACTTCACAGAGGTTGGAAAAACTGATACTTGTCACTTGTCAGCTTGAGGCTGAAGTCTTCCAGTCGGTCTAGGACTTTAAACAGTCAGTTCTCATGTTCCTCTGAGGTGCTCCAAAACACAATGACATCGTCCAAGTACACCAGGCATTCCAGCAAATTCATATCTCCCACCGCACGTTCCATCAGTCGCTGAAAAGTGGCCGGGGTGCCCGATATCCCCTGTGGCATCCTCAGAAACTCATAGAACCCCAATGGACAGATGAAGGCTGTTTTCTCACCGTCTTCCGAGGCCATTGGGATCTGGTAGTATCCACTGCGAAGATCCAACACCGAGAACCATTTGCTCCCATTCAGGCAGTCCAGGGCATCTTGTATACGAGGCATAGTGTATTGGGTTCAGGGTTCGATAATCAACATACATCCTCACAGACCCATTCTTCTTACGTACAACCACAATGGGAGAGGCGTATGGGCTCCTGGATTCTTGTATCATGCCAGCAGTGAGCATTTCCTACAGGTGTCTTCTCACTTCATCTGTGTCTGCTGGGGCTAGGTGTCAGGACCTCTCTCAAAATGGCCATTCATCGTGCAGGCGTATGTGATGCTCTGCACCCAGGACACATCCCACTTCCCATTCCTTCAATGAAAACACTTGGTCCTCTGGGCAAGTGTCTTGCTAATTCTAGCCCTCCATTTAGCTGGCAACGAGGAGTCACCAGAGTCAAACAAGTCTGGGGTCACTCTCTCCTTCTCACCAGGGTGCTTGTTGCTGGGCAATACTGCAATATCTGTGCAGTGTACCATAGCTAGGGTGCACCCTCTGTTCACCCAGATCTCCCAATCTGACAGATTGTGAATCTGGACCCTCATTCATTGTGCATAGGCATGGGCATGAGCAGGCAAGATGCTGGGCTTGACCAATAATCCTTCTGGCAATTTTCCATCGCCTGGTGCATCCAACATCAGTATTTTGTTCTTGACATCTTTCCGAAGGCGGATCTCCCCTTCAATGGTACACCGGGCGTTAGGGGCCAGTACCATTGAATCTGAATCCTTTTTCCACATGATCCACACCGGTTCATCCTGGTCTACTTCCTCAGGTTTCTGTTGCAAATTATAGGCCCTCTTGATCAGAGCTGAAATTCTCAGGGCCCTCCCAGTCCATCGCCCTTGTTTCTCATAACAGAGTTGCGTCAGTCTCCCAAACATATGGGCTTTTGCCCCAATTAGCAGGGGGACCCCATCATACAGTCCGGAGGGGGGACACACTAGGGCCAATGTCTCTACTCGCTCCTCTACACCCATTACAGTTGCAGTAAAAGACAACCAGAGGCAGACATACCCTAGGTAGGGATAAGACTTGTCGCTCAGGCCCCACACATGTAGGCCTTCCAGGGGTTGCAAAGGCACATCAGATAAGTGTTTGTCATACCAGTCCTGGAATACAGTGGTCACTTGCAACCCACTGTCAAGCACAGCCCAAGTATGAATACCATTCACAGTCACTGTAGTCTCCATTGAAGGGTCCACTATGGCCCTGTCCCCATTTATAATTAAAATTTGTTAACGGTTTTTAAACCGATACGGGAATTAACGTGCTGCCACATCTACAATAGTTGGGACCGTGTCTTAACACGGTTCTGTGTCTGTCCACACCTCCCGAAATGAAAGCGTATTTTAACACACAGTCAGCTTGCTTGCCAGTGCAGATGAAATGCTGCATCGTGGATGCCAGGAGGATCACCGCAGGGAACATGGATCAGACTGGTAAGTAAAAACGTTTCTCACTTAAACCATTTTCAAAACCGTACTAAAACCCGGATTGTATCAGAGTTTAAACACGGTTTTGAAACTCGGCTCGGTAACGTTACCAGTGTGGACACCAACTGTGTTCCCCAATTTTAAAACATTACAGGGCGTCTGTAACGTTTTAAGATTCCCAGTGTGGAGAGGGCCCATTTTGGACCAGTCTGGAGAAGCAGTAGCAGAGGCCTGGACAGACGATTTAGCCACAAAGAAATTTGAGTTAGGATTTCTCGAACCCTGACTGCGGTCATTTCGGGCACCCCTTGGCCATTGATTTGCTTTTTGGAGCTCCCTTGGAGTCTGTTTACTACTCTTTCTAAGTCCTTCTGAGACCAGCATTCTCTTTTCATATGGTCATCCTTTCCACAGTTGTGACAAATGATAGACTCCTGGGTTATCCTGGGAGAGAACATCTATGAGAAACTGAAGCAGTAGTAAGAGATTGGGGTCTAGTATCTGCTTGCAGTGGTGAGAGTAGTGCAGTGTGTCTTAACAGTTCCTTTAGAGTGGCAGTCAATCCGGTGATCTCAGCCTTGGAGCCACCCTTGGTAGCGGATGTCTGAGGGTGCAACCCCACCCCCATGGCAGTCACACCCTGAAAGGGACCAGAATCTTGTTCCATGGGGGAAACCCTTGCAGAGGCACCTGTCTTCAACTCTTGGTCTTCCTTTAGTAGCTCATCTTTCCAATGCTGGGCCCAGGGCGGGAAGCCCTTTGCATTCTCAGAGTGCTCGTTAAGTGCCAGCTTTGGCCCCTGAGCCTCACTTGGCTGATCACTTTTGGTCACTTGCGGAGCAGCAGCAGATATGGGTGCAGTTCCCCCACAGGGTCACCTTTGCTGAACCCCCCCAAATTTCTTTCATTAGCTCGTCATAGGAGGGGGGCGATTCCAGTCAGGTGGCAAGGTGCAACTGAAGCAGTAACAATTCTGAAAACAGAGCAGATGTAAGGATCCAGTCCAGCCTAGTCTGATCTAATTCATTTGATGGCAAACTACCCTTTCTGAGGCACTCTTGTAGTAGCTTTTCAAGCTGAGGTACATACACAGAAAATGGCTCCCCTGGGTACTGCTGAATGTTTCTTACTCTCCACCACAGATCCTTATCTGAATCTGGGCTCCCATGCACATTTTCCAGTGCATCAATATAGTCCTGTGCAGTTGCTTTGGGGTTATTGGCCCGCTTGGCATGGATGGTAGCCAGGGCAGGACCTCGGAGGCTCTCACTCAACCTCTTTTGTTTCTCTGCTTCTGAGCATTGCCATTCAAGTACTAGAGGGGCAACATAGTTTATCCAGGTCTCCCAGTCATCCTCCCCTTGGGGGGTGGGGAGGGTGCCTGAGAAGATTCTCAGCCTCCGGTAGGAGTCGTTACTAATGGCAGGTACAGATATAGGGGCCAGTACCATTGGCATGGGCGCAGAAGGCGGGGCAGTAACAGGTGCTGGAGTGGGAAGGGGTGTTGGGGAAGGAACACCTCCAGGTGGCAGGAATAGTTTCTTAAAGTCCTCAATGGTTTTCCCTTCCTCCAGCAACAATTTAGCAAATTTCTTCTTAAAAGTCTCAGATAATGGTGGGAGCTCATCCTCCCTGGGGTCTTTACTGTCTTTTGTTATCACTCTGCAGGCAGCTGGAACCCCTTCTGGGGCAATAGTCTGTAGCACTTTAGAGCTTTCCATGAGGTCACTACACTCTACCAAGGCTATGAAAGTTTGGGCGATCAAATCAGCCTGTCGACCCACCACCACAGGGTTTTTTAAACATTCAACTTTGGAGAGTGCTCCCACTACAGTGTGTTTACTGGTACCCAGGGGAATATCCAGTATAAGTAGAGCATTTTGGGGGTCGATCTCCTGCCCAGTACACTACCCCACCAACTGGTGTACAGCCATTTCTACTGGGGAAGCCATTAATCTTTAACAATAATTCATAATTTATGGCCCCTAGGAGGCACAAAATCCCAGCGGTGAGCTTCCAAGATGCAACCCCTAGGTGGCGCTATCCCAAGGGCTACTACCCCTACCTGATTGGCTAGTAACAGGTTAAGGGCCCTCAGTTCTGAAACGGGTGCCTCCACCCAGAAGTCAGGGTTGATAGTGGTCAAGCTAACCTGGGCACAGCCCTCCGGGGTACTTTCCTTACTAGTGGCTGGCACAATAGACAATAATCACTTTCACAATACCCCTGATATACCACACAAATACCCACACTGTTTGCACTTACCACTAGGGCTTTCCTCTGGCCCGGCCTTGGGAACCCCCTGTAAAACAAGGTTATACACAGCAAATAACAGCAGTACAGTACTCTTGCACAAACTGGAACCACAGTCAGCGTAAATGCAAAAAGGAATTAGATCTGATTTATTTAAGGGGCTTGAACAAGGGAGGGGCGTAATCAGGTGAATTTGCTTAAAGGCTCTATCAATCAAACAGTTATGCATGCACTTCAGGGTCCGTAAACAGTCACACACTCTGGATACCCAGATAGAGAATAGTGGGCTAGCCAGGAACGTTGCAGCTGGTTGGGGCCCTGTAATGGAAGAAAACAACATGCACAACACACAAACTATTTGTAATCTGAAGCCGGAGGGCTCAGTTCGTGAAAAGAAAAAAACAAGACAATCAGATGACACACTTTTAGAATAGGCTGTTGTTGCAGGGAGTTACCCTGATGATTACTCATGATACCCAAGACTGGACACAGGCTGGATGAAAATCAAGACAGCAGGTGGTTAATCTGGAGTGCCAGGAGAAGAAGGGCCCACATAATTTGATGAGGCGTCGTTCTTGTTCAACCATGGAGCAGGGGGCTAATCCCCAGGCAGGTCTCTCATCGGTGGGTTTCACTGTGCAGTGGGGTAGTCTGGCAGGGCCAGCGTGGCATGGCCTAGGCCGAATGGAGATGAATCCGGATTCAGTCCAATTAGGCTGGATAAAGCTTCCAGCAAGCAGAACACAGTTCACACAGTGGGGAACCAAATCACGACCCACTTTCAATACACAGCACATTTACATGTAAGGAAATTCTAGTGTACCAGACAAACTGCTCTCCGGTCACGATCGCAAAGTCTCTGCACAATCCGGGGATTCAAAAGCCGCTGGAAATCCTGACAGGCTGATTGCATTCAGCAAATCTTTGGTCTTCTTCAGGTTAGAGCCTGGTCACAGTCCAGTGGCTTAAATAGTCCTCACAACTCGGATTCAGTCTGAATAAACTCTATTTTCCCTTTCAGGGACAGCAGACAAACAGGCAGGCCAAAATTCATCCCTTTCACAGTTCTCCCATGCAAAACTACACAGAACTGTTGCTCAAAAATCACTTGAGCTGTTACTTCTTCACTGAAACTAGCTGCAGCAGCCTGGGAAATTCCCCAAGATCCAAAAGGTTCGGTTGGCTGATCCTCCTGTCAGTCACAACAAAGGCTCCCCCTTCAGGTGCAAAAAGGCGCAAAAAGCCCCAAACTACAATTTCTACAGATTTTGACTCCAGACAGCTCCTGTAGTCGGCTCCATTTTAGGGCCCACCAGTACTGATTGGTCCAATTCGCAGTCCAGGACCAAGGTAGTGGAGATAAACAAAACAGTTCTTGCTGCAAAGAAGGCAGGTTAGACAAACTACATTATCATTATCACTCTAAATGATTTTCAGCAAATAGTTACATCTTTCAACAAAACTCCCTCTCGGATTACTTATGACTGCAATCCAGGCAGCTCTTAAAGAGACAGTACACAGAGGCTATACAGGCACTCTTTGGCAATCACATTTAAACTGGTAAAAAGCAGGACACCAGCCTGGCAGTGAGCATTTAGGCAAGCTCGAGGAAGACTTTTTGGGAACCTCCATTTGTAGGAGGGTTACATTAAAAAGTATAGTGTTCAAGTAGTGTAGTAACAGAGGCATGTATAATGGTCATCAGGTCCTCATGCACATGATAGAGTCTAATCTGCGAGATACGAACATACGAAGAAGCCAACAGAAGAAGGTCATTTGGTCTGTCAAGTCTGCTCGTGCTGCAGGGTCCACAGCTTGAGCTACTGCATGCATATAGCATGCACCAAGCAGGAAAGGGATCTTGTGGTTATCATCTCTGATGACCTGAATGTAGGGAAACAGTGTGACATGTGACAAGGCAGCAGGTGATGCAAATAGGATGCTGGGATGTATAAGCAGGGGCATCACCAGCAGGAAAAGGGAGGTCATAATTCCACTATACAAGACACTAGTGAGGCCCCACCTGGAGTACAGTGTACAGTTCTGGAGACCATACCTACGTAAGGACATAGACAGGGTAGAGAAGATTCAGAGGAGGGCAACAAAGATGGTGCATGGATTGCATCACAAGTCCTATGAAGATAGGTTGAAGGAACTGAACATATACTCCCTGGAGGAGAGGAGGAGAGAGGGATATGATAGAGACATACAAGTATCTTACAGGGAGGAACAGGGTGCAGAATACACTATTTATGGCGAAAAGGTGTTCCAGGACTAGAGGGCATGGGATGAAGTTGGAGGGAGGGACGATTCAGAGAAAACATGAGGAAGAATTTCTTCACAGAGCGGTGGTGGACAAGTGGAACACCCTGCCAGAGGAAGTGGTGGGGCTGAAACAATCACAGGATTTAAGAATGCATGGGATAGACATAAAGAATTCTGGAGGTCGGGTAAGGGTGAGGGCAACAGACTTCTAGGAAAACATAAGCTGAACTTACAAGCTCAAATGGGCAGACTGGGTGGGCCAAAGGCCCTTATCTGCCCACACTGTCTATGTATCTATGTACTGTCCCTGCCCCCTCTCCCCACTAATCCCATCCTCCCTACCCATGACCCTTACCCTCCCCCATACCTGTTCCAGCATCTCTTAAAGCTGCCCACTGTCTTCAACGAGATTGTCTCTTCTGGCAACGCATTCCAAGTGTCCCCCACCCTCTATGTGAAGAAGTGCTTCCTAACCTCCCTCCTACACCTCCCACCCTCCAGCTTAAGGCTCTGCCCCCTCATGTTATGTTTGCCACTCAGCTTAAAGAGACTCTCCTTATCAACCTTATTTATCCCTTTCAAGTACTTGAAGGTCCCAATCATGTCCCCTCTCTGTTTCCTGTCTTCCAGGGAGTACATGTTCAGTGCCCTCAACCTCTCCTCGTATGCCTTACCCTGCTGACCATCTATCATCTTTGTAGCCCTCCTCTGGACCTTCTCCAGCAGGTTAATGTCCTTTTTGAGGTGTGGGCACCAGTACTGAACTCCATACTCTAGAGGCGGCCTTACCAGTGACCTGTACAAGGGCAGTATAACCTCCTCTCTCCTACTACTGATCCCCCTAGATATGCATCCTAGCATCTTGTTTGCCTTTGCTGCTACTTTCTTGTACTGCATGGAGTGTGTCAGGTCACTAGTGATCATCACTCCCAGGTCCTTCTCCTCCTCTGATGCAGATACTCAGATTCCACCTAGGTAGTACTCTGTCCTAGGATTCATGGCTCCAATATGCATAACTCTGCATTTCTTGGCATTGAAACCAAGCTGCCAGATCCTGGACCACATCTTTAGCTTTTCCAGATCTTCCTGTAGGTCCTGTATCCCTTCAGCTGTGTCCACTCTCCCACAGAGCTTGGTGTCATCCACGAATAGCCACATTTTGCCCTTAATGCTATCTCCAGTGTCACTGATGAAGACATTGAACAACACCGGCCCCAGCACCAAGCCCTGCGAGACCCCACTGGTTACCTCTCTTGTGCCAGATAACTCCCCCCCCCAACCACCCTCTGGGTTCTGTTCTTCAGCCAGTTTTCCACCCATCTGACCATATTTTCCCCAAACCTGAGATCCACCAACTTCCTGATGAGCCTTTTGTGGGGCACAGAGTCAAAGGCCTTGCTGAACTCAAGATAGAGGATATCTACCGTTTGGCCCTTGTCTACTGTCTTAGTGAAACAGTCAAAGAAGTCAATCAGATTTGTTTGACATGATCTCCCCCCCCCCCATGAACCCATGCTGCCTCGCATCCTGGAGACCATGCTCCTCTAGATATTCCACCAACCTTTCCTTTAGTATGGTCTCCATGAGCTTGCCCACAATGGAGGTCAGACTGACTGGTCTGTAATTCCCTGGGTCATCCTTGGGACCTCTTTTGTGGATTGGCACTACATGTGCTGTTCTCCAGTCCTGCAGTACTATGCCTGTCTCTAGCAGACTGTTAAATAGGTCTGCCAGTGGTCCTGTCAGCTCCTTAGCCAGTTCCTTTAGTACCCTTGGATGTACTCCGTCTGAGCCTGGTGATTTGTCCACCTTTAATGCCAGCAGCCCCTCCCTCACTCTATCCTCATCTATCACTACATATGTGTTCCCTTCCCCCTGCTCCTCTTTTCCCTCCTGAAGGCACTGGTCCATCCTTCTATATACCATATACCATAAGTGGAAAGAAAACACTGAGGACTACTGCAGACACATAATATTTTGGTGTCACTTTGCAGTCCACAGTGACCCACACATTTTTTACCCAATCCACAATGGACAGAGTTTACTATTTTTTTTTTATGCTTATTTTACAATTTTTGGCCAGCAAGGACACAGTAAGTTGAGGTTTGTTTTCAGGTGTGTCCTGGGAGCACAGGAAAGTTAACTGACTTGCTCATGGTCACACAGTATGTGAGTGGTGGCTGTGCAATTCAAACCTAGTTGTCCAAATTAGCAGCTCAGTGCTCTTACCCACTACACTGTGCTGCCTACCTATTATTCAGAGATGACAAAAATGGCAACCTCCCAAACTAGCCAACCCCAGAGGACCTAGTTCCACCAGCAATAACTCCATTTTGCCCGTACTGAGAGTCAATCAGCTGGAGGCCATCCAGTCAGAGATTTCTTGTAGGCAGTGAGTCAGCTACATCCTGGCACCAAAAACGTAAACAAGACAGGTACAGCTAAGCATCATCTTATAATTTATGATGCTTTTTTTCTTCAGCTTCAATCCAATTGCATGTGGTTGCAACTGTGACTATATATTCTGAATCATTTTACTTTCTGTTTATTAGAAAAGTATTTTTGTCCTGGGTTCGGGAACGAGCTCAGGTCGTTGGAGGGCCGGCCGGGGGGAGAAGGATTGAGCGTCCCACGACTGCTCTCCTTCTCCGGGGGGAGGGCGCGGGATGTCGCCGATGCATGGGGAAACCTGGTGGAGGCCAGGAGTACCTCAGCATATAGGACAGCAAGGTTTCCAAGGGGCGGGATGGACGCTGGTGTCATTGCACGTTCCCGCCCCTCCAAGGGAAAATCTCAACCCGCCTCTCGCCGCCTAAATGATGCCGCCCTTAGGCTGCTATCAACTCCCCAGGCCCGACTCCGCACTATCCTGTTGTTCATTGGCACTAAAGGGATGGGTGCCACGTCTCCCTCAGGGGGGTAATCCAGGGGTCCTGGGGATCACAGCTCATGTGGGGATGCCGCAGCCGAGGGGTCCGTGACTGGGCGGACGACCAGCGGAGAGAGGAGGGGGGCGCAAAAAGTATAAATAAAAAAAAAAAAAATAAAAGTATTTTTGTCTTTATCAAACAAGACAAAGAAAATAACAACACAGAAACATTAGGGCTTCCAAACTTGTACAGGTAGACAGTAATCCAGTAACAGTGTATACATATAGGATAAAGTATGGGGTGCAGTGTGTTATGAAATTTAACACACCGAGTTGTTGGATAGCACATAAACCCCGGCGAAGCCTGAGGGTTATAACCATCAACAGTATGAAATGTTAATTCGGTCTATACTGCACTCCATATTTTGTTTATATAATTGAAGGCTCCGTTTTTCTATGGTGAGAGTTGACTGTGAAAAAAGACATGGAATCTTACCTTGGAGATGAACGTTTTTATTTGTGTGAGAAAAACAGAACTGTGCTTCAACATTAACATTTAATTAGTTAACTAGTAATCAAAATGAACAAAATAAACACTTGAAAGTCTATAACTGTGGGTATGCTTCCGGTACAGTTTCATGTTGCATCGGCTGTTTTGCGGTGATGTCGTTGTTTGACCTGCAGAGG
Organism: Neoceratodus forsteri; assembly: GCA_016271365.2. NCBI lineage: Eukaryota > Metazoa > Chordata > Ceratodontiformes > Ceratodontidae > Neoceratodus > Neoceratodus forsteri. The sequence continues at coordinate 366,757,729 of CM028130.1, forward strand.
AAAGGTTAGGGTTGAAAGGGACAGCAGTTAGGGATCGTGGCAAAAGTGTGAACTGTAGAAGTGAGGTTTGACAGAATAAAACGTTATATGTGTTAGTCGAGGCTGGTGGAGAATATATCAGATGGAGACAACGCCACCAAGTAAGTGAATTTTTCTAGTCTGTGATGTGTGAAGTGAAACGGACAGTTGAAAGCTCGCGCTCTGTTTCTTTAGTGTGTGTGTCTCGAGCACTTTGCTAGGGGAAGGGTGCACGTGAATGCCGTAACACCTACTCAGGTGTTACGGTATTTAATACGCGTTTTTTCCTATGTGAAAAAAATGGAGCCCATTAATTATAATAGCTTAATTCTTATAACAACTATCTAGTAGTAGAAGAAGAAGAATCAGCATTTATATAGCACTTTTCATACATCCAAAGCGCTATACAAGCAATGCTAGACTGGTAGTGAAGTGAATGAATGTGTGGTGGCGGCCATATCGCACATCATCACCCACACACAGCCTGGATAATTGCATGAACCGGTTTTATGGGAAGGGGAATGTTGGCCAGGACACCGGGAATGTTTCCTACTCTTTACGAAGAGTGCCCTGGATTCTTTTACTTCCACCTGGACACCCACCAGGACAACACCAGGATGGGCAGAAGAGACCTCGGTTTAATGTCTCATCCGAAGGACAGCACACCCCAGCAGTACAGCACCCCCCAATACTGCACTCAGATGCCAGCGATTTTTTAGGTGCAAGTCCAATCCCGATGTGGGACGAGAACCCACGACTTTCTGGTCCAGAGGCGGATGTGCTACCAACTGAGCCACGCTCTGTACTCAGTACTATACTTTCATGGTTCAAAATTTGCATTATGGTGTAACATATATTTAGGGTTGGCAGTTTTCGATTTTAATTCTTTTATAATTTCGATGGAAAATATCGATTTTTATTTTTAAACCTTTTCCCAAGTTTTATCGATTTAAACTTTACCAGTTGCATGAAATTATGGGTTTTTAAGCATTTATTTCAATTTGTATCGATTTAATTTTCACTGTTGCAGTTAATGACAGCAAATGTTGAGGATTTACAAGCTGATGAAAGCACAAATTATCTTCACATGTCAAAATAGCAACAGAACTTACTTTTTCTATCTGTAAATTTATATTATTATCGATGGAAATACTTTTTCATCTTTTTGTATGTGAGCAGTGAAATTGACATTTATCTACATTTACCGATTTAAATTTAATACTGCCAAGCCTACATACATTGAACCCATCTACTCCAAATGGTTTCAAATTTAGATACTAGGTGATTCAGTTTCGAAGTCAATTTTTCCATCTCATATACCTGTAGCATTAAGTCTTGCCATTGTTTAACAGTGGGGATCTGGTTGGTGAGCCAGAATCTTGCAATTGACATTTTTGCTGTTACCATACAAATACACAGCAGTTTGCCAGTATCAGGTCCTCTAAACCCAGTAGGGGAGTGCAAAAATAGTAACATTCTGTCCAATATCTGCAGGTTAGCTCCAAAAATGGAATGCAAGACCGTGAAAAGTTGGGTCCAAAAGGGTTGGAGCAGAGGACACTGCCAGAATATGTGTCCATGCATAGCTGGAATGACCCTGCAGCCTCTCCAGCAGTCTGCACTCTTACAGTAGTTGGGAGAAATGGAGCTACTATATGAGGGGTATGAAAAAAATAGATATTCATCTTTCACAAGAACTCTTTCCAAGTGTGGGAAGAGGTAACTTTATATATATATTTGCAAGGTATTTATCCCATAAATGTGCTGCAGTCTGAGTCTGTAAATCAGCCTCCCTCTAACACGGATAGCATTTACGTTCCAGCCTGGCAACTGAAGCAGAGCTGTATATAATTGAGAGATAAGGGATGTAACTAGTTTCCGATTTAGGACCCTAATGCGTAACTAGTGAAAATGGGGGATATCTTTCTTTTTTGGCAATGCCTGAAGGGAAGCTTTCAAACAGTTAGTTACCTGAAGGTACTGATAATAATCAGTCTGGTATAGAGCAAATTTAGCTAGCATTCCTGCAAAAGGAATAGTTTCTCTGCCTCTGAGGGATTGATAGTGGCATTAATGGACCAGCCCGTTCCCATCTATGGTAGGCATGATCTAGGCTCCAGGAGTAAAGGCTGAATTACAGGTAAAGGGAGTAATTAGAAATTTAATGTTTTATTGTTGTTTCTGTGTACATGCCTTGTACTACTGAGAGTGAGAGAGGTTCCCCTCTATTTGGATTAGAGGCTATCATAGGGATACGGAGTGATGGTTAAGGGAACATGGTCTTTGTGGTATTATGGATATCTTCTTCAAATATTTGTAATGATTTCTAGTGGGCCCTGTAGCCCTAGGCTAACCAGTATGGCACGCAGAGTTGGGCAGTGCTGTGGTATTTGGAAAAGCTTAGCGGTACCAAGCCCCCCCCCCCCAGGCTTTACGAAACTGGAGAGTTGAAAATGCAATTCTTGCAGGGGTGCCATTCCAAATATATTGGGAAATCATTTTGTCCCATTGCTGGAAAGTAATGTCTAGGGGGGTGATCGTGAGGGTCTGGGCCAAGTATAGTAGTCTGGGCAAGAGAGTCATGTAGATACTGTCTATTCTCTGCAAAAGGGAAGAGTAGAATATTCCAGGTATCTAGTTCTTTCATAAATTGCTGTGTCAAGGAGTTATATCTGAGAAGTGATTGGTCAAAATGCATAGAAATCATGACCCCCTAAATATTTCATGGCAGGGAAATCCCACTGACATTTGTAGTTCCGCCATATTTCTATACCTGGAGTGTAGTGAACTTATAATATTTCAGTTTTTGTGGTGCTGAGTTTAAATCCTGCATGCATGCTAAAGTCTGTCAGCATTTACAGGAAGCGAGGGCAGCACTGTTTGGGTTGGACAGCTAAATCAATACGTCGTTTGCATATAATGCCAGATTTTGTCCCCTATTCCCTAAGGTAAGGCCTTGGAAATGTGGGTGTTGTCTGATGGCTGTGGCTAATGGTTCCAAATATAATGCAAATAATAAGGGACATAAGGGGCAACCCTGATATGTGCATCACAGAAGGGGAAGTGGGGAGGGGATTTATCCATTTACCTTAATGTAGGCTCAATGCTGAGTGTACAAGGCTCTGAGGATGTCCACAAACTCAGTTGGAAACTGCACTAAGTAAGAAATTCCATGCCGCCCAGTCAAATGCTTTCTCTGCATCATGACTAAGCAATAAAAAGAAGTCTTTGGCTGGCTTGTTGGTCCATCAGTAGTGTTACCGATCACGATGCTGGTGAGCTGGATTTGGGAATCAGCCTGGTTCCTCAGGGCTGCTTGGGGGGAGGAAGATCAAGCATCCCAGAGGATACTCCCACCCCCGGGGGTGTCACATCCCATTGCAACACTGCCACCTGCAGATGTGCGGGTAGTAGGGTGTGCAGAACACAGGGTGGGAGGGCCATGCCGTACTGCATATTGCAAGAGCGTGCCGACTTATGCTCATGTTGGGGTTGTAGTCCCAACACTGGCATCCCTATGGGGAGGGGCAGAATAGAACAACAAGAGGGGAAACAGGTAAGATGGAAAATACCTTGGGTGACAGGATGATCGCTGACTTCCGTAGGCCCTGCACCCGGTGACGCAGACATCTCCCAGAACTGGGTCTGTCGTTCAATGTGTTGAGGGACTCCCAGCCACACTGCCATGGAGGGCAAGTTGTGGGCGATTCAGGGAGAGGTAAGACCAGGGAGAAGTGAGGTGATGGGGCTGGGAGGATCAGCTGAAAGGAAGACTAGCCAGGGGTGTAGGAGGAAAAAAAGTAAAAATAAAAAAGGAGTCTTTGATTGGGTGGCATGGTGTAGAAAGTGCAAGGTCCTTTTCATACTGTCCTGAGTTTGCCGGGACTTCACAAAATCAATTTGGACTCCACTGATCATGGCAAGAAGGAGCTTATTTAAAGCCTGGCCAAGATGGTGGTAAATATCTTATAATCAGTATTAAGTACTGAGATGGGGCAGTAGGAAGAACAGGAACATTTATTAGACTTCAAATAAGCTGATATGGTAGCATGGCTCCATGATGGAGGGATCGATTTGCCACGATGCATTGCCTGGCAGACCCTTAATGGGGGGAGAAGGCTTTTTTAAAGATTTTGAAGAACTCACTGGTGTAGCCATCTGGACCAGGACTTTTGCTATTTTTAAGATCTCTAATCACCATTTCCAGTTCCTCCCCAGATACTGGTATCATAACTGCTAGGACTAAGTTCAATGGTAATTTGGGGGAGATGTAAGGGATTCTGATACTGTTCAGGACAGTTGGGGATGGGTCATGTTCCAAGGAATAAAGGTCTTGATAACAGGACCTAAAGGTTTCCAGGATCTGGGTTGGATTAGTCACTGCCTTACCACTTTTAGGGTCCTTTATATGTTAAACTGCATATTGAGTAATTTGCCTGCGAAGGTGGAATGCTAGTATGTTTGATGGTCAGGATCCCCCTTCATAGAAGCATTTCTGCAAATAGCTATGTGCTGCTTCATTCTAACATCTAAGATGTCTTTTTGTAACTTGTCTACCTGAGAGCCTAGCACAGAGTCCCCCTGTGCGTGGAGGGTCTGCGCAGTTCCTAGTTAACTTTGCAGGGACATAAATTGTTCTTCTCTTTGCATATTGATTCAAAAAGCATAACATAGAAACATAGAAGTTGATGGCAGATAAGGACTGCAAGACCCATCCAGTCTGGCCATTTCTTTTTCTACCTTATAAATGTGCCATTGGCCTTTGCTCTGTCAGTGGCCTATCTATTCATACTCATCCGTATTGCTCCCTTATGACTATCCCATGCCTGTTTGAAGCCCTGCACTGTATTCATAGCCACCACTTCCTGAGGTAGGCCGTTCCATACATCCACCACCCTTTCAGTGAAAAAGAATTTCCTCACATTCCCCCTTAATTGGCCTTCCTCTAATCTCATGCTATGTCCTCTAGTCCTGCTATTTTTCTTATATTGAAACATGTTAGACTCTTTCACCTTGTTAATGCCCTTAAGGTGTTTGAATGTCTCGATCATATCACCTCTCTCCCGCCTTTGCTCAAGGGTATACATATTGAGCTCCATTAATCCGTCCTCATATGTCTTCTGATGCAGTCCCTGCACCATTTTGGTTGCCCTTCTCTGGACTGCCTCAATTTGGTTAATGTCCTTGTGAAGGTGTGGCCTCCAGTACTGCATGCAGTACTCCAGATGAGAGCCTAACCAGTGTCTTGTAAGAGGATTATTACCTCCCTCTTACGACTTGTGATACCCCTACTAATACACCCTAACATCCCCCTAGCCTTACCTACTGCTTTAGAGGTCTGCTTGGATGATTTCAGGTCATCAGTGATGATGATGATGCCCAAGTCTCTTTCTCCCTTTGTGACTGCCAGCAACTCCCCTCCCAGCCTACAGGTGGCTTCAGGGTTTCTCTTCCCTATGTGCATGATCTTGCACTTCTTTGCATTAAATCCCAGTTGCCACTCTTCTGACCATTTTGCTAGTTTATCCAGATCTCTTCTCATTCTGCCCACCCCATCTGGTTCATCTACTCTGTTGCAGATCTTGGTGTCATCTGCAAACAGACAAACCTACCCTCTAGTCCATCTGCAAGGTCACTAATGAAGATATTGAGTGGACTGGCCCCAGAACAGTCCTAGGGTACTCCACTTGTGACTTGCATCTCTTCTGACTGTATACCATTTACCACCACTCTCTGTTTTCTGCCCGTCAACCAGTTTGCCACCCAGTTGACCAACTTCTGACCCACCGAGCCTACCCAGCTTATTTATCAATCTTCTATGTGGAACAGTGTCAAAAGCTTTGCTGAAGTCAAGGTAGGCAACATCAACTGCTCCCCTTGGTCCACCACTCTGGTTACCCAGTCAAAGAAATCTATGAGATTAGTTTGACAGGGTCTTCCTTTATAAACCCATGCTGTCTTGGATCCTGTGCCCTATGGATTCCAGGTGTTGCACTATCCTTTCCTTAAGGAGTGCCTCCATAATCTTGCCCACTACTGAGGTAAGACTGACTGGTCTGTAGTTCCCTGCCTCCTCCCTGCTACAATTCTTGTGGAGCAGGATCACATGAGCCCTTTTCCAGTCTTCTGGGACCTCTCCTGTGCTCAGAGACTCACTAAACAGTTCTGCTAATGGCTCTGCTAGTTCCACCCTTAGCTCCTTAAGTACCCTGGGATGTATGCCATCAGGTCCCATTGCCTTATCCACCCTGAGCTGATTGAGCTCTTGTAGACCCTTTCTTTTGTGAAGGGAGTAGTGCTCACCTCCCTCCCCCCTGTGTCCATGGTGCTGAGCTGTGGGCCCTGCCCTACATTGTCTTCAGTAAATACTGAGCAAAAGTATCTATTTAGGATAGATGCTTTTACATGGTCCTCCTCCTCACATGCCCCCTTTTCTCCATTGAATTTAGCAATACCCCCTCTGGACTTTCTCCTTTCACTAATGTATCTATAGAAAGTCTTGTCACCTTATTTTACTGTTCGTGCTAGTGTTTCCTCATTTTGGGACTTTGCCTGCCTTACTGCCTTCCCTGCTTCCCTTAGGGCATTTTGGCAAGCCTCCCTACCTTCATCCCACGGTGTTCCCTTATATTTCCTGAAGGCCAGCCTTTTGGCTCTGACCTTTTCTGCTACTGTATTTGAGAACCAAAGTGGTTTCCTTCTTCTTTTGCACTTCCTTTTCTGTCTAACACAATGGGATGTTGCTTCAAGTATTGCATCCTTAATGCTTGCCCACTTTGCCTGTACCCCTCACCTGTGTTTCTTTTTGCCAGGGCTAGCTTAACTCTGTTGGCCATCTTATCAAAGTCAGCTCCTCTGAAGTCCCATATTTTTGCCTTGGAATGGGATGATTTAGATGTAGTGGCCAAATTGAACCATACCATGTGATGGTCACTGGCCCCCAGGTGACCTTCTACCTGGAGATCTGTGATCCCTTCCCTGTTAGTCACAAATTAAATCTCCCCAAAGTACACTTTCTAAAGTGTCTCACAAGATGGTAGCTGAGGTGTCAAGGTAGTACTGGTTTCCAGAAGCTCAGTGATTTTATCTATTATGAATGCTTGACTCTCTGGAGAATTCAGCAGAGAGTTATTAAAATGCCATAATGTGGAGCCCTGGAGAGGTCTCAATTTAATTTCAGCAACAACGGAGTATGATCAGAAAGGCAAACTGACCTAATTTCTCAGTTTTGCACCTAACCAACATTCTCTGAAGAGATATGAAAAAGGTCAGTTCAGGTATAAATTTGGTGGGGGCTAGAAGAATGTGTGTATTGAGTTTGAGTGGGGTAAGGGTTCAAATGTCTCCAGACATCCATCCACCCACTTTCCTTCAGGATGATTCTGCTCCGTTTCTGTATCCTGGTTTCTCCGGCGGGAGGGTTTTGTGGTGTCCCTCCTGTCAAAAATAAGATTATAATCTCCCCCTGGGAGAAGTATACTTCTGTGATGTTGCAAGACTTTATTCAGAATAGGTTGAACTACCAGAGTATCAGCACTAGGAGGTAAACAGATACTGGAGAACGTAATTCATTTTCCAAGATACTGCTCTGAGACAATTGCTAGATGACCCAGGGGGTCTGTGTAGGTATCAATGCAATGGAAGGGAGTCTGCCTTGGTATGAGTATTACAGCTGCCTATCATTTACCCATTTTATAGGAAGAAGCCACCACAAGAGAGATGCCTAGCTTAGCATTTGTTGCTGCTGTGTGGAAAGGTGGGTTTCCTGAAGCAGGACAACAATCAGGTGAAGTTTTTAATAGCTGCCCAGGCAGACCTTGATGCTCCTTACTGGATTAATAAGTCCATTTATGTTTTGTGAGTAAATAGTATGTGCTGAATGAAACACTCAACCCAGTTATGTTCTTTGTAAAAATTCCAAAGTTTATTTTTAGTGAGTCTTCATATCATGTTCATTTGCATATAATCAAAATTTAGTGCATGCTCTCTCTTATTTTTCACTTTTGTTAACATTTCGAAACAATCCTGTTTCTTACTCAGAACCATTATGGGCTGATTGACACAGCAAAAAATATGTATAAATTTCAGAATAAACCAAAATTATTTTCAACAAATCAAAATAAATCTGAATTTTTTTCAATAAACTATTAAATTAAACAAATGGTGGCATTAAAATGTGTAACATCTAATTGGCTCTCACCGACACCCCCCTCAATGGGACACTGGCAGAAAAACTCAGAGAGATTGGACAAATGGAGTCTATAACAAGTACCCTACATTTAACAACGGAGAAATCTGAAGTTATTTGTCAACCGTGGAGGTTGGCAGAGGCTGCCATTAACACATAGCAAACATAGCCCCCGCTCTTATCATTGAGACTACACTTGTTGATTTGGACATAAATATCTCGTCAGCCACGGAGGTGGCTGGGGGACTGCACCACACCAGTTTACGTTGTTCTTTGGATTTTTTCAGATAGAATTTTGCATTTTTTCTGCTGTTTCTAACTATAGTATACATTTAGTGCTCCTCCTGTAATATATTTCATCTAGAGGGCCTATTTTAATCTATAAGCTTCCACTAATCCTGATTTTATATCCCTAAACCTCTTCTTCTGATGATAAGTAGAGAACCTCTGCTGAGCTATAGATGGACTCTATATGGACTTTCTTAACAGAAGAACTTAATACCCAGAAAGCCATACACTGCGATAGACTTATCTCACTCCTTAACTTTGGTTGTATTGTAGAATGTGATGTAAACTTTATGTATTAGTTTGCTCTCTTTCTTTTTACATGTATTGGACAGAAACATGTCCTTCAGTTTATATGTTGTATAACCGTATGTGGTGGATAAGTGATGTACAACATAATGCACCAATAAACTAACTCATGAGTTTAAAAAAAAAAAAGAAGAGGAGGGAACATTAGTGCACCCTTTGAACATGACAATGTCTCTGTTGAAGTTCGTTGACTTCACTGTCAAGTCACATTTTCAGTAATTTGTTCTTTTTACTGAAAAAGATGTTCCCCCTTTTTGCCCCTTCCCCAACCCTAACAATGGGGTGACAATGGCTACACTCCTGCTTCCTTTATGGGATGGTGAGAGAATGGCATCCTTCACAGCCAATGCTCTTTCTTTGTTGGCTGCCAGCAGTGTGCAAAACTCAATTATAAAATGGGTCCTGAAAATCCTGTAACCTCATTGGTCAAAACATGTCACATGACTGTGTGTAAATCCTGCAACAGACAACAGGTAAAGATTCCAGTAATCAAATGTTTACTTTCTTTGAACCAAATTAATTTTTATTTTAATCTTTAATAACAGATTCATTTTATAATCGTAAAAATGCACTTCAGGGCATGTGTAGTAGTGGGATTTACACACTTCTTGTGTGGATAAAGACACTCGGCTGTTCCTTATGACACACTACACAAGGCGTGTGTAAATTCTATAACACATGCCCTGTTGTGCATTATTGCTTAAGTAGTCATTCCAGTTGTATGCAGTTCAGATGTATGCAGTTTTTGGATATGGGCACATTTTTCTTCAGTCTGAAATCTTTTCTATTTACTGTTTATTTTTTGGTTGTATGCATACCAAATATTGGTTGTAGGCAATGTTTTAGCCTCTTTTTCAGCTATTCTGACCTGACTGAGGTGGCAATTGCTCAGATTCAGGGTAAAATCAGGTACTAAATGGTGTAGAAGGTGTAAGTGTATGAGGAGTCTTGCACACTCAGTATGCTGCCTGCTGAACAGTCGAGAAAACCAGGAGAACTGCATTCTCCATGGAGCATGAGGTAAAACTGCTTCCTGAGCCTTCCCTGCCTGGAATAAAATAAGACAGTTTATCGCTGAACTGCAGAACTTGTTTTCCTGCACAGAGTTTTAGAACGAACAGTTAATTTTCTGGATATATGCAGTTTCAGATGTATACACAAATACTGCTATCCCCAAGGGTGTGCATACAGTACAATAGGAATGACTGCACCTCCCTTCTGTGATGCAGCCAGTCAACTCCAGTGCGGTATTCCTAGACCTCTTTTCCTGCTAAATATGTGGACTATTTGAACTTTGTATCCAGTGCAAGCTCAATCTAGTCTAAACTTTATTATTGGCATAGTTATCCCTGAGGCATTGGGAGCTCTTAAGGGAGAGAAAGCACCCTTGTGTAGCGTGAATGAAAACAGGCAACTCTAAACAGTGCATGCCTCTTAACTGTAATGCAGTTTGCACGGTGCTGTCTTTTACATGCAAATTTACCCTTGCTCTTCAAAGATTAACCGATGTTCATAATCTTAGAGCTTTTTCTGTTAACACAAACTATTAAAAATGTTAGCTAACTTGATAGAAACATTCCTTAACATGAAACATATGAGGCCCCACTATTCTTAGACTTATTACATAAAGTGCTACACATTCTAGACATTTGGTCTGCATTTTGAAGGCTGGTGCTGTGCATAATAATGCAGGCTGAGAGGTATCGAAACGGCGATACAACCTTTAGTTGCTCTGTACTTAGGTTATGTAAGTAAGTTAGAGTAGAGAGATGCTTTAGGTGAAAATTTATTATGGGGTCTTATTACCCTTCAGACGATTTGAATATTTTTAATTATCATAACTGTAGTTTACGCTGGCTACACCACTGAATACTTAATGTTATACAGTACTACATGTTGACTCTCTCCTCCAATCAGAAGCTAAGATTACAAACCACTTATTGCATGGCAAACTCACAACAGTCATTTTACTGTCAATAAAATTGCTACATAGTGTTCAAAACAGTGATTTTATTGTCAATAAAATTGCTACATAGTGTTCAGAACAGTCATTTTATTGTCAATAAAATTGCTACACAGTGTTCAGAACAGTGATTTTATTGTCAATAAATTTGCGACAGTGTTCAGAACAGTGATTTTATTGTCAATAAAATTGCTACAGTGTTCAGAACAGTCATTCCATTGTCAATAAAATTACTACACAGTTAATGTCAATAAAAATTACAGTAGTGACATCATCCTTTTTCTTGCATTCTGATTGGTTTATACTCACAGCAGAAAAAACATGAAGCACAATAGTTATAATGTGTTAGCTGGGTCACTATTCTTGGGAATAATGTGATTGACTCGTGAAGATTAAGTACTCACCCTTCTGCCTTGTACTTTATTGACTTGACAATCACATTATTGACGAGGGTAGTGACCCAGCTAGCACATTATCCCTTTAATATATCTGAATGCTGTTTGCACCGCTTACATCTGGATCCTCTGCTACGTGGATTTTAAAATGTATTTTTTAAGCCAGCCTGGTGGCGTAGAGAGCTGTGGCACCTTGTGCCTTACCTTGCCCATGCCAGTGACCTGAGTTCGGGAACTAGCTCAGGCAGCACAGGGCTGGCTGGGGTGGAGGAGGATTAAGCATCCCAGAGGATGCTCTCCTCCACCAGGGAGTGAGGGCAGCCAGCTCCTCTGCTATACTGCCACCTAGGTGACCACAGGTGGCAGTACAGTTGGAGAGCTAGTGGGCAGAAGGGCATTGGCAGATGCCACATGACACATGCTTATGTGGTTCTGTGCTTGGCACACCCTCAATGCCAGTGTTCTAGTTGGACTGGGGAGGAAAGCAGAAAAATACCCGATGTGGCAGGATGATGCTGACCAGCTCACAGGGCCCCCACCTTCTTACCTAGGCACGGTCTCCCACACTGGTCCCTCTGCAGCAAAGGTTAGCGGGCCCAGCTGCCCCTGCCAGAGGCTAAAAGCTTTCAGGGAACATGGGAAGAACTATGGGTAAGCCCTAGGAGATGCCAGGGTGATGGGGCTGAGGCAGAAGTTGAGCAGATGGGGCTGTTGGACAGCAGGAAGCACAAACAGATTCATGAAAATGTTTTTTTTTTCTGTTTGATGTTTCATTGGTGAACCATTTTACAGATGACTCCTACAGGTACGGCCTTTCTTCTATGGCCATCTCTGCATCTGCTAAGCCCCTGACTAGGGAGTCTTTCTCTGACTGGGAAGGGTCAGTGGGGCTGGATGGAGTGACTGCTTTGCTTTGACTTCTTTCTCCTGTTTCTTCAGTGGGCCATGAACCTGGGGAGCACCTGTTGGGGTTTGGGAGTAGAACAAGCCTCACATACTAGCGCAGCTGACATCCAATCAGCATGATGGAAGCCTTAGTCATAACACCTAAGGGTTTGATTTATTTCTTTATTTGAAAATTGGGGGCTGGAAAAGACACATGGAGCCAAAGCTTGTTTCCAGACATGATCTGGGGGGGGGCAAAGGGAGCAGCAGGTACAGTAGGATGGGTTGTAAAGCATAGGCAACATAATGACAAGTTTCATCAAACAGTGCACTAGTGCAAGTATACAACTCATAAGCACAAAGAAGGGCGCATTCCAGCAGTGCAATAAACAATAGATTATTATTATTACTGGGGGGGAGGGAGGGTGGTAACAGTAAATAAATAAAATCAGACTATTTAATAAGTACAAATAAGTGAGAAGCCCAAACTAAGCTGCAATGTGAGGAAAAGAGAAGAGAGGCAAAATTGGAGTTTGCTGAGGTTTAGTCTCTTTTATCTTCAGTTCAGTATCATTCGTGCACACCAGAGGCTCAATGGAACTACAGCAATTTTACTTCTACTTAACAAAGTCCTGCCTGCCTCCCCACAAAATAAAGGATATCTGTCAAGAGTCCCTGGAGGGTTAGTTCATGGGTGAAGCCCGTCACAGGCAAGACCTTATCTCAATGGTCAGCAGAGGTCCACAGGATTGCTTCCTATTTCTGGGAAGGTGATAATGCTGGTTTGGAGTGAGCTGATGGTCCGCTGACTCCTCTGATGCTGCAGCCACAGCCAGTGTTGGTTCCTCAGGGTTGTCGGGGGTCAGTTAGAAGGGTCAGAGCATGATCAGTGGTTCTTGGGAGGGGATGGGCAATCTAGCACTTCTTTCCTCAGTATCTGGTCCACTGTAGCCTTCTCCATCTGCTACAGGCTCTGGTTTTCTTTGGTTGTCACCCTTACTCCCTTTCATGCAGGAGCTCCAGCCGTTCACTGCAGTAAAATGGTAAGCCTAATTAATTATTCATGAGCTAAAGTAGCTCACTGATTGGCTGCCACGTCAGTCTGAAATCTCTTAGAAATGCCTGGCACAGCAGAGATCCTCTACTGAACACTTGTACCACCCTGCTTGAAACCTTAAAAAATGTAAAAAATAAATGGTGAAAAAGAAAATTGTTATTGCGATTAGACTTAGAATCCCAAAGCCGGTCATTTGCTTAGATTAACGATCGGCTGGAAGGGGGTAGCCCTCGGCTGCACCTCGGGCCACCCATCACCCAACCAGTCATTAATCCCTTGGAGATGACCAGCTTCTTGGTCATTATTGCTTAAATGAATCAGGCAGCAGCTGCTCCTCTTCCAGGTGGTTTAAGTACAGTCCTAATCAGCTGTTAAAAATAAACTGCACAATTGCAACTTATTTTTTTTAAAGTTTACTAATACTTCTCAGGCCCTTATCTCAGCCACTTTAAGTCTGGTTTGTACCAAATAAACGTTAAATAGTGCATGAGGTCTTGTAGGTACCCTGGGCACTGTGCCCTAGCTCATTGCATGCCTCAAATCTGCAAGGACGAGTCCCCATGTGTAAGGTCAGGTCCCTCCCAGTGTCTAAGGGCACATGACAGTACTTCTCATCCAGGAAGTGCCTGCTTTCACCAGAAAACTGCACTGCTTAACCCACCACCTTGGCCCTGGGAAATGGGCCCTCCAGACATCAGACACCACAGAGGCGCCATTTAAATAACAGATCACTCACAAACAAAAATGTCCATGCTAGGAGCTGGGATCAAGCAAGTTAATGCTTACTGGCCACAGATCCTACACAGCATTCAGGGTTTATTCCCCTCACCATTTTGTCCCCTTTTAAGTTCATTAAGGAGGGTTCCACATTTCTAGGCCCTCCGTATAGGACAGGCACTACTGCACACATAGCTAGCCTTTATATAGGCCTATCTCCCATTATGAGGGCATATGGCTGCATCTTCCAAAAAGATGGGTGTGCAGTTTTGGCACTCCCCCAGGCTGTGTGAGACACTACTTTTGGGGGCTACACATGCCTACACTAAGCATTTGTGACAGATGGTGGCATTACATTTTCGTTCCCCATATGGGTGCGATAGTCATTTTGTCAATGCCGATATCGGTGAAGGCAATACGCTGCCTGGCATAACAGTACCAGGCATTGTGGCTCCCGGGGTTTGTAGCGTCAAAGCGCTGTCCTGGGAAACAGTCCCTCATACCCTCCATAACTGAATATTTCAACCTCTTGGGCAAGCAAGCCCCGGAGGTGTTAGAAAGAGTGTGCCCACAAAGGGCGGCATCAGTGAGGGGGGATCTAAAAATCAAGATCGCCCCTGTCAATAAAGATACTGTCTTGTAGAAATTTGCTCTGGGGTAATGCTGTTTACTCTGCACTGCGTAGTTAAAATTAGGTGAACTGTATCTTTTTGTGCTACACCTGATGGGTTTAAATATCATTTAGTACTGCAGCCATAGCATCACTAATGTGTGAGTTTAAACTTTTACGGACCTTAATATTTTGAATTTGGCTAGCAAAAGCCTTTGTAGGATGCAACTATTCAGACTCAAATGGGACTTTTTGTATTAACTGGAGGTTTCCCCCATATTCTTACTCCTGACTGTAAAGGCTAACTAATTTCTGTTATATTGGATGTATATGTTGTTTCATTTGATACCTTACAGGAGAATGTACTGTATATAATTTGCATATATTTAAAATGCAGTAAACATAAAGTTTAAAAAAAAAGGAGCGCCCCTGTCAATGTCACCCTTGTTGCGGTGCCCTAATTGTGGCACCAATTTTAAGTCACAGTTCTAATGGTATACATTATATTTAATACTAGAATCAGCTTATGGTCTTAAACATTGGCAAAGTCAGTCCAGCTGCATATGCCTTCCTGCATCATGCTTACTTGGTCCGACTGTCATTTTTTCCACAAGCAACAGGCTCCATTGCCCTGTTCAACCTCAGCGCAACTTTAACTGACAGCAACTCTTGCCAGGCACCTTATCTCTGCTCAGTGAGACACTGGTGCGCATATCAGCAACGTGACGCCTCACAGGCACTGAGCAGAGAAATCCAGGCAGAGGATTCCATATTTTGACCATGAATACTCCACGGGTTTAGGCAATTGAGCCAAGAAGAAATAAAAGCCTGTCTTTGTCGCAGCAGTATATGTTAACCTGATATGCACTTCACTAAAAGGTCTGGGTATTAACTGTACCTGCTGTGACTTTCTGTTGTGAGTGCTAGTAGACTGGTCCTATAGCATTTTTGCTTCTGATGTTGATAGTTACAGTTTATGAGACTCAGGAGGAAAGCAAGGGTTAGTTTGCATATTTAAAATTCTTTAAATTCTTTAAAAACGCTTAACAAAGTGCACGCTCATGCACGAAACATTGGCTGGTTAGCCCCTGGATTGGTGTTTCTTGCTACTCTGCTATTGAAATGCACTTTATAAGGAAGCACGAATAAAAGGTTGCACTCCACAGCGTCTCCTGTCAGCATCTGACTTGTAAACCTGGTAAGGCCGTCCTTTTGGTTTTGCTCAGTTGTTTGTTTCATGAAGTTTTAAGAAAAAATGATTTAATAAAAGCAAAACTGATTTGTTGTGCAACCCTCCCTTAGCCTGATGCCCATTCTGTCCATATTCTCTTATGGGGATGAACATGGCCCAGGGCAACTCCCATGTCTAGGTGTATAGGATGTTACAGTTCGGCAGGAGCTTCCCTGCAAACAGTTCAGGCACTGGCTGTCACAATCCCTCATACATTTCACTGAGACAGGACTCGGGATGGTAACAGTAGAAATAGTCACACAATGCCCAGACCTGCAATTTACCTATGATCATTACTGAGATGTCACTGGTCACGTTCATTTGGGTACACTTCTGCTGAATTCAGTAATGAGTCATGAATGCCTAGTATTTAATCTACAGATACACTTTGTGGTAACACTTTAAGTTTCCTTAACTACACTGTAGTTACAGAGAAGCTACACTGTAATTGCATTGCAACTCCTATGTAATTACATGCAGCAAATGCATAACTACAGTGTAATTACCCCTGTTGCATATGACTGATTACCTACCCCACAGTTACACTGAAACTGACACTTAAAAAAATAAAGTGTGACCCACTTTACATTACTGTAAGTCATTAGGCTTCCCTCTGTATATACCTTGGAGTCTCTGGCACATGACGGTCATCCAGGTCCACTCACAGATACAAATAGACTCTCCCATCCCTGGTTCAAATGTGACTTCTAAGGTAGCCAAGTTAAGGCATTGCCTGCTCCCTAAACTCATACTGGCAGCATTCAGTGCCACAACTTGGGCATGAGCTGTAAAACATTTGTCATATGTTGGGCTGAATGGTACGCAGACAAGGTGCCCTAATGTCCAGAGTCACTATAATTACTCTGTACGAACCACCAGACTGGCTATCCATCACAATGCCTTGTTGCCCTAGGGATCCTGACACCACCATCCTTCTCCAGTGGGGCAACCTCAGCCAAAACCTGTACAGTGCCCTTGATGCCCCCCCCCGCACTCATCATTGTGATCTCTACCAAGCCCTATCCTTCCCTTCCCTGACAAACCAACATCTCTCTCACTGCGCAAAATTCACCTCCAAGCACTGGCTGGGTGAACTTCCTTCCTATCTCTCCCCTGCCTTTACAACCACCCCCCCTCCTTCCCACTCCCTAAGATCTGCCGACTCATGAACCCTGGTAGTCCCACACCGCTCCACCCTTATTGGCCAATCGGGTTATTCTAATCACCTCCCAAAAATCTGGAATTCATGTCCCCCTTAAATTCGCCACTCATACTCATGCTACTCCATTAACTCTGCGCTCAAGAACTTCCTTGCCCCTTCCTGTGCCTGCCATGACCCTCCCTAATCCCCCTGCCATCTCCCCCTAAGCCCATATTACCATATGCCTACTCCCCACCACTTCTATTTCCCTCTGATCATGCTCCTCCTTGTCCCCTACTCTCCCTCCTCCTTAAGTGTTCCTCCCCCTTCTTTCTCTACCCTTAATCTATCTCCTTCCTGTGAGCTCAATCACTGCCTTGTACAGGCAGGATCCATAGCTCACAGTGGGCAACAACTTTACTCCCTTTCCCCTATTTCTCCTTTACTGCACTCCCTCAGTCACTGCTAGGTCACCCAGCACACTGGTGGGGTACTACCCCACCCACCTATAGTTGCCCTCTGCTATCCCCTCCCACAACATCCCTTCCCCAACACCCCCCTCTCTCGCATCACTATATATAAATAACTCTCATTACCTATAACCGGTGTCCTACCAGTAGGGCTGTCCACCGCCCTGCCCAGATAGGGATAACAGGACACTGTTGAATTTCAACTCCCCCTTCCCCCTTGGATATCCCCACCTACAATACCTCTCTCTCATCACCCTGCCACACTCTACCTCTCCTCTCCTTCTACCCCCCTTCTGGTTAACATTACCTAACACTGGCCTACCCCTACACTCAATTAAGCACTTATAACCTACCCCATACCCCTCTTATATGCACTTTAGTCCACCCTGTCATTTCTGTTTGCCTTGTAAATCGTGTTCTGTCTGCATCTCTCCATAAATTTCCTTTCCATTCTTGCATTCTATCCCACAATATTTCATTCCCTCCTCTCATTCTTCCTCTCTTTACTCCAATCACTGTAAATCTTGAATATCTATGTTACACCAATGGCTACCAATTACTGTTGGGTCACTTTACCATCCAGTGCTACATACTGTTGACAAGTTATTATATGTGTTCCAGTGTTACCAACTGTCACCCTCTGTTGCCAATTTGCTATACTGTATGTGTCTTCATATCTACTATACTTAACTGTTGCATTGTAAGCCAATGTTATCCACCTGTAATCCCTCCTACTCTCATTGTATGCAAGTAAGCAAATTGTATTCCAACATTGTAACATTTCTCTGTATTCTGGCCCATTGTTCCCTACCCTCCAGGTCGCATCAGGAGACAAGCAACTTGTTGCTCAGTGTGCCTTCCTGGTGAAACATTTCAATAAATAAATAAAACAAAAAGTGGAGCACCAGACTCCGCAGACCCGACCTTAGGATCTCTCACCAGGCAGGACATCACAGCCAGCTCGAACCTGTATATCGCGAACTTACACTTTTCTCAAATCATGCAATTTACCTGACATTGTACTTTTGCAGGCTCTACCACCTTGTTCTCTACTTCCCTCCAGCCAGATGGAGATGCTCTTTCTCGAAATTGCTCCCCCCTCCCGGCACACTCTCTAACCCCCCCCCCCATCTTCAGGGAATCCCTTTAGGCCAGAAAGTCATTGACGAGTTCTCCATGAAGGGCATCCACCCATGATTCCTACACCCACCCAGGTCCCTACAAACTGTCCTCTAAGGGCCAGTTCCACACAGTGCCTAAATCCGAAGTGCCTTGTACCCTCAGGGAAACCAGAATGACCCAGATGCCCGAGGCCCTGCCACTTGACCTGTGTCACCTCAGATGTTGAGGATGGCACAGCACCTGACTCTTAGGCAAGATTACTGTAGTGGAGAGCCAAGCTACCCTGACCCCAGTTCCAATGCCAGCTACTTAATGGGACACCTTGTGTGCCTGTGTCTCCAGCACACTCAGCTCTGCTGGCACCCAGCAATTATTTATTTATTTATAGAAATGTTTCACCAGGAAGCCACACGGAACAACAAGTTGCTCATCTCACCTGGGGGGTACAAGTGGATTTAAAACATACAATTACAGTTAATATACATGAGGATTAGGTACAGAGATTAAAACCATTAATATCGCCAAACATACTGCTAGATTGGCATTTCAGTTAAGAAACAAGTAAACAGTATGTTATAGAAATAAAGTAGCATTTAATGTCCCAATCAGTTTGTAATTTGTTATTTGTAATCATGTTTTAATGCTGTATGTTTGTCTGTATTTTGTATTTGTCCTGGTCGGACCTGAAAAAGGACCTTGATCCAGTGTCCTTACCTGGTTAACAAAGAATAAAATGAAATGAAAAATGAAATAGTGCTACGAGAAGGAAAGCAAGTGAGACTGGGAAAGCCCAGACATTATCAGTAAAAATGGATACAAAGCTTACTTAAGTGAGACATAACACAGGTCTAGGGCAAGCTGGAGCAGCAGCTCAGTCAGTATAAAAAGTTTTGGTCGAAAGGGGATGAGGTTTAAGCTGCATACAGTGTATAATAGGTACAGGGGCTGCCTATTTAAGTGCAGTGGGGTATGGTGGAGGTACAGAAGATGGGGAAGGGGAGGTCTGAGTAGGGAAGGAAGAGGCATGCCTAGATCTAATCCCTCCAGGATGCTGAGAACCCTGCCAAGGGCAGAACTAGGCGAAGATATAGGAGTTAGTAGATGAGGGGGCAGGTATAAAACAGAGGATTAGTAGGTTGGGTAGATAGATAGATGAGGGGAGAAGGGAAGGATGAGGCAAGCTTAGGATTGACCCTTCCAAGATGCTGAGAACACTGCCAGGGGGCAGAACCAGGCAGAGATGTTGGTAGGAGAAGATGGAGGAGGTGGGAGGCAGGTGTAGGACAGAGGTATAGGCAAGGGTGGGGATAGGGTGGGGTTGGAGATAGGTGGGGTGCTGGGGAAACAGCTCATTTGAAGAAATTAACTAGGATTAAAACAGGAGCAGCTAGAGGAGAGATAGTTATGTAAGGAAGAGGCAAGGGAGTACTAGTAATAGGAGTGCTGTATTTTGGGGGGAGGGAGTTCCAGAGTTTTGGGAAGCAATGGGCAAAACTAGACTGTCTGATGAGTGTGGATTGATGGGGGGAACCACCAAAGTGCGAGTGTCTGAGGATCTGAGGGAGTGAGAGGGAGGAAGAGGGGTAGAGAGGGAGCTTGAGAGGTAGGGCGGAAATTCACCATCCTGTTCCACAGCATGGGCACTGACTTGATTATATTAGAAATGTAGGGGTGCGGGGGGGCATAAAATCCCCCCCCCAATAAACAGTTGCCCCATCACCCATGCCCATGGCACTGGATCAAAGCACTCTGATGTAGACTGTCCTCGGCCCCACATGGGCAGTGAGACACCGGCTAACTGATCCTACCCAGAGGGAATGCATCACTCCCATCTAATTTACTATTACCCCAACCAACAATTATTCTGTCTGTGGTCTAAGATGAACACATTTATAAACTATATTATAAGCCTAATTAATTATTCATGAGCCTAGTGAGGCTTCTGACTGGCTACTAGATCAGTCATTAATGTCTTGGAAATGACTGATCCAGCTGCCAACTGATGCTGCGTGGCACGCACAGCTCACACCACAGCAGCAGTAGTAGTAATAGTAGTCTTTATTTATTTATAGTGCCCTACCCTGGAGGCCATTACAATAACATAGAGCAGTATGATAAAACAACGATCAACATATACAATCAACTTAAACAACACAAAGATAAAACATATCAGTAAATAAATTAATAAATATAACATAGTACATAGCAACCTAGAAGCCAGTAATTTCCTTGGATTAACAACCAGTTGGAGGGAGGTGACTCTCAGCTGGGACTTGTGCCTCGGTTCTATGTGATTACAGTGAGTCCAAAATGGTAATGACAACAGCGAGTGCACATCACCGAAAACCAAAAGAGCCAATGTGCACTACAGTGAAAAGAACACAAACAGTGATAGCTCCGTACTTTCTTTCCAAGGGACGATATTCACTTACTATTTATTGGGGGGTTGATTTTATGCCCCCCACACCCTCCATTTCTAATATAATCAACACCGGGAAGGGGGATGATATTGGGGAGAGGGGAAAACTCAGCAGGGGAGCTACTCAAGGGGACAGAAGTCAGCAAGTGGAGAACACGGGAGGGGGGGCAACCTGCAGGTGGGTGGAAACACAGTCGGGAGATCAGGAGAATAGGAATCCAGTCACCCAACCCAATGTTATTTAAAATTCCAAACAAACATAAAAATTTAAAAAAACACTGCCAGTCCTGAACCCCAATCTGCTGCACATAGTTGCACACGGGGGCGGTGAGTCTACCCTGTAAGCTATGCCGCCAGCTCAGATCTGGCCCTTCAAATTACTGCCTACATACTTATGTAAATGACTACCTATATCACTCATTCCTGTAACAACATTGCTGACATTCGTGCTTGCTATTTAATCCAGGTTGCTCATATGACATTTGTTGTTTGTGAGTCACTCATATTGACTTGCTCATTTCACAGGATACCTTGTGCCACTGATTCCCCCAACCAGTCCGTAATGCTGGAAACCAGCACAATGTTTGTGTTTAATTCTTGCCACTCTGAATTTTTTTGTACTGTTGTAAATTTACTACTTGAATTTTTTGTACCATTATAAATTTATTACTTAACTTTAATGTCTTCTCTTTTAATTCCCTGTAATTATGATATTTATGACTCCTCTCCTGTTTGTAATGCACCATGAATTTATATTGCCTAACTGCCTGTAATACTGTTACTCTTGCAGACCTCTGTCTTTTGAAATGTACCGGTGTTTTCTCTGCCTAATAGCCTGTAATCATATGACGTGGAACCTTTGTAAAGGAGCAGTTATGCTCAATGGTTGTTAATCCGAGATTCAATAAATAAATAAATAAATAAAAGTAAATCCTTCAGAAATTACCAGTTTCTTGGTCATCATTGCCATGTCTTCTTTTCTCTGCACTAAGGGTAGAGTGATGGTGCCACATCACCTGCTACTGGGAACCAGCCTGGGGAGGAGGGATTGAGAGTCCCAGAGGAAACGCTCTGTCTCCAGGTTAGTTGAGTCCGATCCCCACCATTTGAGTGTCACCTGTGGCTTCCCAACTAGTGCAAGCTCCATGGGGATGGCAGAGGAAGGGGAGATACAGGGAGCCTTGCGGCACACATGCCTGTTGCATGCCTAGCTGCACATTCACCGCCCAGCTTCTTGGGGATGAACAATATACAGGAGAAAAGCCCTCCCTGTGAGACAGGATGATGGCAGCACATTATGTCCCTGCACTGCCCGCCCACCCAGTGTGATAGAGCTCCACTGCCACTGGATTCAGACTCCTAGCGGGGGAGGGGGGGCGGACTTATCACCCCTCTGCTGGCCTCACTGTAGTAGGATTACACCATGGGGCAGGTAACTTGCTTCTCTCTGGGGTTTATGAAATGTGACAGGGCTGGCTGGTTGCCAGGCTGAGGCACAGCTACATTAGGGGATGACTAAGAACTACAGTAATTGAAAAAAAAATGAGAAGTACGTGAAAGACCATTTGAGAAAAAAAATTCAAAGATCTCTGCCAGTATCACCTGATATTATGCTGTCTCCTACATTCCTACTACAGTATATTTGACTTAAATGCGACAGTCCTGACAATAAATGTTATTTGTATGTTACTTTATCAGATTTGTCTTAGTCCTAGCAGATCCAACTATTACAGCATCACTGCTACAGGGGGAAAATAAAAAGTGCAGAGTGAAGTAAACCTAGTTTGCAGTGCCCTCTTGTGGCTTCTGGTAGTAAGTGTGCACAAGTTATATGCCATGTGCTGAAGAGACCACAGATGCAGCAAATAAATGACACATTGCCAACTTTTAGATATTTGCAAAACAACTTGCAACCCGTGTCCCAATGGACTACTACTCCTGCCTACTGCCCACAATGCAGGTTGAGGGGTCTGGGTTCTGGTTTGGATGACAAAAGGGGCTCAGTACCAACAGTAGAACTATTTGTGTGGTGCCTCCACCCAGAGTAACTTTTAAGTGGGTCTGATGACAAGCTAGTACAACCCTCTGGGATGCTGTACCTACCCACTGCCCCAACCAGTGGTCCCACACATGGATTTGCATAAAACACTTTACCTAGCATTCAATAGTACAATTATTGGTGAGAGCTAATAAAAAGCTCACAGTAACCACACTTACCCACTGGGTTCTGATTTCTGGGGCATACTCTATGTACCTGCAAGGAATAGTTATCAGCAATAACAGTATACCTTATAGGTATCCACAGTATAAGAATATGCTCATGGACAGTGTTAACATTAACAAATAACCTTGTTCATTAAGGGGAGAACAGTGGGGTAAGGGATGCAAATTAAAAGCTGATTCAGTGGCGTTCGGGTTGGCATAACATTCAAGTAACACATTTAGTCCCCATGGACAGTCCAGTTAAATTCGCTGGTTACCCAGAATTTAGTAGTTGCAGGCCTGGCACATTGCAGCTGGTTGGCCGGTGTTGGGGCCCTTAAACAAATAAATTTGGATTTATTTCTTTTAACCTTTTCTGTGAAACCAGATGCGGAAACTTTTAAACAACTGGCATTTGTAACTCCCAGGCCCAATGGCCTGCACAACAGTTTAAACAGCAAACTCACAATTGGGGCAAACAATTTGAAACAGAAATTACTTTAACTTGGTTGCAGGGACAGGTGCTGAAGTTACTCATGGTACCATGGCATTTTGAGCTGCCAGTGGTAAAAAGGCTGGATTTGTCCTGGCACAAGATTCAATCTACTGACTCTCAGCTGCAGGTACAACTTTCTGTGCTTCTCGAACAAGGCAGCTGCACAGAGGTAAACTACAGTAACCCCACCAGCAGCAGCTGCTTGTGAGGGTTAGCCCATCGACACGCTTTCTCGAAAGTGCCCCGCCCCACCCACCCACGGTCAGCATTTCCTTTATAGGCACTGTCCCTGACATCACTTCCTCCTGTCTGCCTATATTTCTATCTCCCACTTTCTCTTGCCAGGATTAATTGGCTCACCACCAGAGGGACACCACTGCTTATGCACTTCTTCCTGTAGGCCTGCCTACCCAGGACTCCTCCTTCTCCTCTCCTGCACCACCCTGCCATACTCCCTCCTCTGCCCTAATTCCCATCATCACCCTCCCCTTGTCTTCCAAATACCCACCCACCGAGCCACCTCCTCCCTGTACACACACCCAGTGACCACTAGAGTACCATTCCACCCTGTGGAGGCCCATTTCCCAGCCCACATTGTCCCCTAGACTACGGCTCACCACCCTCCCTGGAATCAGTGCTGCCCTAGCTGGGACTTAACCCTGCACCCTCACCATCAACCGTGTCACTGCCACTAATCTAAAGTGGCAGCCACACTCCCCTAGGAGGCAGTACAGCTTTCTAACTCCCTACTCCTCTACCTCACCTGTCTACCATGCTAGCCCACCTACTATTAAGCTCCTCCCATCATCCCTCCTTCTGGTTCCCCTGCAATCCTCCAGCCGCTTATCTCCCTAGGCCACAGGCTATCTTATCCTAATTCCCACCAACTTAGTTCCTACTCACCCCACGATGCCCATGCTCATGGACCAACAACCCCATCTCCTGCCCTCCCCCCCACTCGACAGCTCACTATCCTTGCTCTCCCTGCCATTAATTCCCTACCTATCCCCTGCTCCTCTATGTTCCCACCCCCAACTCCCTCAACCATAGACTTAATTCTACCGCCGCGCCTGGCCAGAACTATTATCCTCCTACTACTCCTATCTGGCAATCCACTCCCAACCCCGACCCTCCAGGCCCGCCTCAGCAGGGAGGCGCCCCGGCTGCTGCTGATTGCCTCCATGAATATATGCAGCGCCCTGAAAAATTTGACTCCCTCCAATGTTGGGTCGCACAGCACAAACCTGACATCATTGCACTGGGTGGAAACATGGCTATCTAATTCTCCCTTGACTCCCCTTTGTTACCTCCCTCGGTTACACCCTATATCGCCAGGATCGGGTAACCAAACATGGGGAGGCTGCGCTATCTACACACCAGGAGCTCCTCACTGGTATCACCCTCCCTGCACCAGTCCTGTAAACGGGCCCAAGCCCTCACCATTGCTTACCCCGACCCCACCAGATCCCCCTTAACCTCACCACTGCCACATTCCGCCCAAGCTCAAAACCGGTGCTATTATCACCCACTGACTACCTTTGCCACCCCTTCCCCACAATGCTGACAAAATCATAGTTGGGGACCTCAATGTGAACTGGCTTTGTCCTCATCCTTCCCCACTTGGGACTCCTCTCACAGCTCTGGATCTAACCCAACTAGTCTCCCAACCCAATACCGCAGAACCCCAAGAGAGTACTAGCACCTCCTTGATGTCACATCATCACAAACCGCCCCATAAAGTCCTGGACATCCAAGTCCTCCCGGACACACTCAGTGACCACTTCCCTGTGCTCTTCCACTGGTTGGCCACACCTACCTCGACCTACTGCTCAGCGCATTCCTCACCGGCTGTCAGACCTTATGGACTAAAAACCTAAAACAATATTCGAACTGCAAGACTGGTCCCCGATTCTCATGTCCCAGATATAGATACCGCTCTTGTCTTCTTTACCTCCACCTTTAATAAAATCTGTGATCTCTTTGCTCCCTCTCGCAGCCCGTCCGCTCCCAAAAAGACCCTAATCCTGCTCCTGATTAATACTTGCACTCTATGTTGCTCAGGCACAGGGACAACCTTGGTATCGTGCCAGCTAAACTAGGCGCCCGGCTGACAGACAGACCTACAATGCTGTGCGGAATAATGTGTACATGGGCCATCAGGAAAGCCAAAGCCGACCACTATCAGGCCACCTCACTGCCTCCTCTGGGAGCGCCCGTACCTTCTGGGATAAGGTCAAACAACTGAATGGGAACACCCGCCTCCCTCCCCATCCCAGATTACCACCAACACCACCACCATCCACAGACCCCGCCCGACATTGCAAACCTCCTCAACACCGCCTTTTACAGACCTTAGCCCCATCCTCCCAATGCTTCTTTGGATCAGCCACCCTCCATCCTACCCCAGCCCCCTCGCCTTTGCTTCCACCTTGAGAGGGTTACTACCAAGGAAGCCAGACTGCACCTGACCCTTGCACTAAAAGCAAGCAGTCCAGTGACGTCTCCCTGGATCCACAAAATTCTCCAGAGTTAGTCCTGGATCAAGTCTCCCCACTCACCTGCCTTCTTAACAAATCACTCTGCCTGGGTCAATTCCCCTCCTCGTGGAAAACTGCAATGGTCACTCCAATCCATAAAGGGGTGACAGGTCCTTAGCTGGGAACTATCGACCGATTCTCCATTCTCCCTCCCCTTTCCAAGGCGCTGGAAAAACTAGTTGCCGCACAAATATCTCGAATACCTGACCAAATACAACATCCTCTGCCCGAACAGCAGCGGCTTCAGCGCGAGACACACAGTACTAGCACTGCCCTTATTGAATTCGCCTCCTTCCTTACTCCTCATTGGATACTGGCTCCTGGCAGGGGCTGTGTCCTTGACCTATCAAAGGCCTTTGACACTGTCTCCCACCCCTACTTCTGGGAGCCCCTCTGTCACGCTGGGTTTGCTCTCTGGACCACCTGGCTTGGTGCTCCAGCTACCTTTCCCGCGCCGCTCCCAACGAGTCAAAATTGGTGGGACTCTTTTCTGACCCTCGCCCAATCCACTCTGGGTTCCACAGGGCTCCATCCTGGGGCCCTTCTCTTCTCCTTTACCTTAACACCCTGCCCAGTGCTTGCCCTGGGAATATTCTGCTGCACGCAGATGATACCGTCCTTCTTTGCCACTGACCGTAACCCTACCTCCTCCAGGTTTCCCACAAAGGGCCTATGACTGCACTGAAGCTTGGCTTAAAGAGCATAGATTGGTCATAAATCTTAAAATCTAAAACCATGCTCTTCGCCCATCCTCAAAATAAATCATCAACACCCTCTCTCAGTATCCTTTCCGCTCTAAACTACAACTGAGCAAGTCCAATCCTATAAGTACTTAGGATCCAATTTGACTCAGCCCTCTCCTACCATACACCCACATCGATGCACCCGCTTCTGCTACCAATATCCGGACTTGGTATCCTGTACCCACAAAAACTGTCTCCCCGACGCATCCGGCTGGCGTGTTACTTCTCCATACTCTCCTGGTGGACTATGGGCTACCTATCTATGGGACTGCCAACATGACAGCCCTCAACAAAATCGCCTCCTCCTAAATAAGGCTTGCAGGCTAATCACTGGGGCTCCTAAGCTCACTCATACCTGCCAACTTCTATGATCTTGCGGCAATGCTTGACCTCACATTCAGCTTCGTTATACCAAACGTGCCTCATTTCAAAAAACCTTTACTAGGACTTTCTCCCCCTGGGCTGACTTCCGCCCTCCTCCAGCACAGCCCCTTGTCAGCACCCGACCTCCAGCAAAGTCACCTTCCTGGTCCCTCGCACAGGACTTCACTTGGACAGAGATCTTTCTGCCACAGAGCTCCCGCTTTGGTACAACTCTCTTCCTCGGGCCATCACTGATACCACCACCATCTCCACCTTCAAAATGCCCTCAAAGCGAGCTATTCAGCAGGCACTGCTGCTCCTGTGCCTAACGGATGCTCTAACCCCCACTCTTCTCTGACAATGCCTCTGGGCTGCTCCGTCCCTCGCTTATTTCCTATTCAACTTCTCTATTCCCATGATTCCATCTACCGACTGTATCATAACTGACTGGAACAAACCACGTTGCACTCCTATGCTCCTCATACTTATCTTAGTTCTGCCCCAGCCCTTTTCGGTTCGTCCCCTGCCTTTTGTACTACTTCTGTTCCAGGCACTACACTTTGTGTAATCGGATATCAAGTCACCTGTGTGACTGCTCTATCGTTACCTGTACTGCACTGTCTCATGCAGTACGCTCCCTGTAATCTGGCACAGTAGACCTGTTTGGCTGTATTCACACCCACATGACATACCGTTATGCTGCTAAACACCTTGTATTCTTCAATTGTCGATTATACCATATTTTGCTCTGTACCACACTACCAATGTTGCTGTTACCTTGTGCCATTAATGCGAGTCTGTTTTTATTAACCATGCGCTGCTCTGTATGTACCCTCTTTCTGTATTACCTGTATTTTTCTGTTTTATCTGTATTATTCTGTATTTCCTACCATTGTTGACGAAGTACCTTTGGAAATGAGCCTCTGGCTCAAAGGTTGTAAACTGATTGCATTATAAATAAATAAATAAATAAAACTCTGCAACCATTTGCTTCAATTCTAAACAACAGTCCCTTAGGCAGAATTTTTACTTTACTGTGGCTCAGTTTGGCTGTCACCACAGAGGTTCTGATGCAGTTCAGTCAGAAATAGCAGTTTTGGGCACAAACCACACTCCCTTTCAGCTTGGGAGCTTGAGAGAATTAGTCTGCAGATTCAGCAGTCCACACAGCTCAAGTTCAAGTGGTTAGGCGGTGGAGAGGTAAACAGGCCTCCCCTCTTTCCTCAGAGACGAAAATGGAGCCCCTTCCCTTCTGGAAGCCCTCTAGCAACTGCCCCAGTTCAACTGTCCTTCCTTAACTGAAGAAAACAGAGTCCTGTCATCCGATTGGACACTGAGGCTGTCAATCACAATTCTAGCGTTCTGATTTGTAAAAATAGGTGCCAAGCACACAGCTCACTATTTCTCTCAGCAGCCATAGCAGAAGGACCCCTTTAGGACCCTTTGAGTTCTGATTGGTTAGAAAGCAGGGTGAAAGTAACAAACATGGCTGCTGGATGGCAGAAAGTAAACAGTTCAATTTTAATGTTAATTTTTATATGCAACAATTTAGTTTTAGGTGTAAACATTTACAGCATTCAAGAAAGCTCCCTCAGCACTTCTAAACAACTGCAGAAAGGAGTCTGAAAGAGCCTTCCCAGGTCGGTCATGAGCTCTGTTTCACTCGGACCCAGCACAGGCTAGGCACACTATATACACGGCTGAGCTTATTAAAGTTACAGTGCAATGGCACCATCTCACACATTCACACACGGACTTTGGATACAATGATGCTTTACATTGGAGTTACACTCCTTACTGGATATTAGCTAGGTTCAAAAGGCAGAACACAGGCTGGGACATGGCCAGGTGGAGGGCAAAAGAAGTGCCCAGAGAGATGACTTAAGGTAAGCACCACCACTTTGGGAGGAGGGTTACAAACTAAAGGAGCTCCTCGAGTCTCCTTACCTGTTTGTATTTTATCCCACTTTCTTTAAGTTTTGGGTCTTGGGCCATCCCAGTGGCATGGCAGTAGTTCTATCACTCACCACACCTATGATGCTGTTGGCGATGTGGGAAATCTAGTGCTTAGTTAACACATATGCTGTGGTCTTGTACCCAAAGATACAGGTGCACTGCGGTGATGTGCTGTTGATCTGCCAGACTCTCAGTGACAACCCCTTCCTGGAAACTCCATATGTTGTACTTCTAGGCATTTTCCTGACAAATGTACAGTTGCAAGTTGGGGGGGGGGGGCGCAGCTGTGGACTAAGCTCTGATTCTTGCTTAGAATATTTTGGCTGGCATTCTAAGCAAGAATCACAGCTCGACAGCCTTAAATCAATACATGGCCAGTCAGCCACAAGCAGCAAGACAAGATGTAAGATTCATTACAAAGAAATATTACTAGGCATGGGCAATGGCAAAGAGATTTAAAGTGATTTTGTGAGGTTTTGCAGATGCCTTTTTCACGTAGTATGCCATTGCCACCTGTGCTTCAGATGCTGTAGCTGCAATTTGTTTTGTAAAAAAATCTGTCATAGTCATTTTATATACGTTTTATCAGCACTGTGTCCTCCAGTTTTCTGTGTGCAGCCACACCCCCAGCATGATGTCATGGAAGGGAATTATCAATGTTTTACATACAACACCAAGGAATTCTGGGTTAATTATAAAGGTGATTTAAATGTTAGTTACTCAGAGGTGCAGTCCCTTATTTTGGTGGTGGTGGTGGTGACTGCAGTATAGCACCTAATATGTAAAAATTTATAGCAAGGCATTGTGGGCACAATAAGTTGTTTTCCAGTTTCCTTACTGTGAAGTGCAGTCTCATATTTCTGTAGTGGCTTTAACAATAAAAACTCTCATATGTTTTTTTTTCAAAACAAGGCATTGTGCATATAGTATCTAGCTGACAAGATTTCTTTACTGAGAGATGTAGTCCCAAACTTCAGTAGTATAGATGTCTGCAATACCAAGACTGATCAACAGCGGTCTCTGTTTCAAACCAGTGCTTAAGAACTTTGTTTCTCTTGCATGATGTCATGGTTATGGGTTGCAGCACTGAGAAAAAGAAGGGGTAGGTTATGTAAATGAAACAGAGCACAGACATAAAAGCATTTTTATCATGGAAAACAGCACTTTCTGACAGTTTGAATGGTAGGAGAGTGGATCACAACTCCTACAGGTTCTTACAGGTTGCTACTCCCATTTGCTATGCAAACCTCACAAAATCACTTTAAAGAAAAACTAAATGTTCCCCTAGAAGTAGCTGAACAGCAAAACATTGAGGCTGTTAAATTAATAAATGATATAAAAGAAATAGTTAGGGTGTAGTGGGCTTTGTTGGTCCAGAGCAGCCCACCCCCAAAACATACTTCAACATTTTTCTATAGGCAAGCTCCACAACAGATAGAGTAGCACTATATATATATATATATATATGTATGTATATATATATTTTTTTAACATAGTTTATTTGCCAGCTTCAGGCCAGGCAGGGACCACCTTCCACTCAGCCAGCTTATGCCCTTATTCCATCCGGCCAAGAACCTGCCACCTATCTGGTCAGGACTGTCAGCCAACCCATGACACACTGCTGTGCTGCTCCCCTGGCTTACCCCCCAGGACTGGATACACTTTCAGCTCCACAGCATTTCTTCCCCACTGTCCATCCATCGCAAAGGTGAAGACCCGCGGTGTCCCCAGCAGAAGGAGGCTCAGTGCCAACACTGGAAGTGATGGGGCTGCCTGCACCTCTGTTTTTCCATTTTCTTCAACCCACCCACCCCTCCAGGAGTGCAACTGGATTAGGGCACTGGCACAGCCAGTCTAGTCAATACATGCACTCGGTCAAAGGGTGCCTCCCTGCAAGTTGCTGAACCCTTGCACTACCACCTGTGGTCACCCAGGTCGCAGTATTGCAGTGGGTCACAACACCCTCCCTCCCCAGAGCAG
Source organism: Neoceratodus forsteri (assembly GCA_016271365.2). NCBI lineage: Eukaryota > Metazoa > Chordata > Ceratodontiformes > Ceratodontidae > Neoceratodus > Neoceratodus forsteri. The sequence goes on from CM028130.1 coordinate 366,788,816, forward strand.
GAGAGCATCCTGTGGGATGCTCAATCCTACCTCCCCCTGACTGACCCTCCAATGGCCCAGTGTCGTTCCCAAAGCTGGGTCATCAGTGCCACAAGTGGTAGCTCTAACACTGCGCCAGGGGGCCGGAGTTCCATTATAAATTTATAAGCATAGGAACAGCAATAAATAAGTAACCAACAGTCAGATGATAGACACTGAATGCAAAGACTAACATTATACCATGGATATAAGTGAACAGCCAATGAAATGGTCAGACTGGCAGTTTACCACTGGTATAAATCCTCTGATAACCACTGGCTGTTGAGCAAATAATAATGATAATAAAAGGTCATCTACATTCTAATCCTCTGCAGCCCAGGAATAAATACGATAAAAATAAACACACACAGCAGCTTCTTTAAAAGTTGTATTTTATTATAGTAAAAAAAATGAACCTTGGTATAATCGCAGTCAGCCACTCGGAGGATATGGGTTATCAGGGGATTTACCATGGCTTGCGAGTTACACACTTGGCTGCGCCTCATGGGCAAACCACTCCAGACATGGTAAATCCCCTGATAACCTACACCCCCTTGTGGCTTATTGCTTAAATAAATTACACTTAGATTTAGTGAGATCAGTTAAAAGAAAAAATAATCTTATTGGGGTAATGAGTGACAGACAAAATTAAAGAACTCAGTCACCAATCTAAAGTTAAGCTTGTTTCATTTTTCAAAGGAAAGGAGATCACGCTGCTTGAAATGTCTTTTCGTTATATAATAAAAAAAGACTTATTCTTTCATTATTAGCAGTCATACTCATATAATCAAACCATTCCGAAATAGAAGGTACTTCGCCGGTTTTCCACTTTTGCATTAGTAGCTGTTTCAGCCCAAGGCAACTTGCCAGCAACCATTGTTTCTAACAAAAGACAGGGTAAATTGTAAGGAACTCAGGATTTGCCCCTGAAGCATCAATACTATTGCTTGTTAAAGCAGCAGTATTTCTTAGTCAGCAAAAAATGTCATTATATAATGTTTTAACAAAAATGCATTTCTGACTTCCTTATATTCGTCCTCGGTGTATTTTTAATCTTCTCAGATATTTTTAAAACAGCTTTTATTGCTAATATTGTAATTAATGACTCACATCATTAAAGATGGCCACCACTCGTAATGTTTAAAACAATCTCCTTCGCTGAGGTTGCCTGTTGAATGTACATATAAGATCCATATTGCAGATGTGTTAGGATGGTGTTACCACTTGTTTCTGATGGTAAACAGCTCAGCACTGTACAAAAACATAGAATGTGTTCATGGCAGGCATGGCAGGGGTGCGGGAACTTTCAAAAACTTCAAAATCACATATCTTAGGTTAGGAATTAAATAAAACAGCTGTACCAGCCAGCCAGGTGCCCTACTTCTGCTGATACCTGCCCCCCTGGCCACACATCTGGCTATAATTGTTGATATTATTTACAGAGGTATACTATTGTTGAACATAGAAACACCGACTCTGACTGCAGATAAAGACTGCTTGGCTCATCCAGTCTGCCCATTTCTCCCTACCTACACTATTATTGTAGACCGTTTCCAATCTACAGCTCTTTCTCCCTCCTGCCCTTCCTTTTCACATGACCTACTGTATCAGACATGTATGGCATTCATGAAGTTCAGAATTTAGCCCCTTGTCCCCCCCATTGTATCAAATGGTGGTGGTGAAGAACAAGTAACTCGTAACGGTGTTCCAATAGTGTAGCTTGCAACTGAAATGCAGAGACCCACAAGAGAATGTACTCTAAATCTTTATTGCAATTGCAATGTACCGTAATGACCTTGAAAATTTAATAAAACCCATATTAACAAAAAAAGGAATGAAACAAAACAAAAATACAAACTAGTGTACTGCTATTTTTGCCAGTAAGGCCCTGTCTAGACTAGACAATCCAAAACCTACTCAGAGGTGTGCTCTTGTAAACCCGGTGCAGAGCGAGGGGTTGCTAGCCCCAAACTACAGAAAAAAATCCAAATGAGCTCTGCACTCGCGTGCAATGAATAACCAACCTCTTTCTGTATTTGTACCACAAAGTTTTTTATTTGAGAGGTACTAGAATTCACAATATGTGTGCTGCTCCTTTACAACAATAGTGCATTCACCATCAAGCACTATTCTCAGTGCTTCGACCATGGGTGTGGTCTTCCTCAGGGGGGTTCGGACTAGGGCTGCTGTAACGTTACAGCAGTCTTTCGACGTTACAGCAAGCCCTTAAAATGCTTTGCATCCACACCTGTAATGGTTTAGGCACTGTTTCAGGAATCACTTTTAAAACCACATCCGAGCAGGTCTTTAGCATGGTAATGGAAACGTTACCTTGCTTTTGTGGATTTTTTTTCCAGTGTGGATGGGTGAATGTATCGTACCTCGCCTGGTGTGTCCTCCCATTAGCCAGAATGCATTGCTTCCCCTTCTCATGATATCTTGTGCTGTGAGGCATGCATACACATTGCCGTCAGCAGGAAGTACATAATCTGCCTGTCAACACACACAAAGTGCGGCAAATTTAAATGCCCTTGGTGATAGTTGCTCATAGCTTTTGCTGTTTACTTCTCGAGTGCTGCAGTAACCTGCTGTTTGCTCACAAATCGAAAGTGCTGCAATCCAAAATTTCAAGTCCTGAGCTTTGTATAGTGACTTGTGAACCCTGAAGCATTGTACCAAAGCACTGATAATTAGTGATCGCAGTGCTAGTTGGTTGGATGAGGCCACCAGACTAATTATTGGTTGCAGGAGTGTGTGCAGGAGGATCTGAACAATTTTAGAAGAAACACTTGTCTATCAAAAAGTGTCTGAATATCTTTTTGAAAACGGGATTGAGCAGTTGGCAAAGCAATGGCAAGACAAAATCAAGCAATTAAAGGTCTGATACCATAAAGTTTAGGACAGCAACCATAGATCCGGTGGAGGACATTTTATCTGTCCTTATTTTGACCAGCTTGACAGAATATTGGATACAAAGCCAACCTATGAGCCACTGCATGTGCTAGTAAGCAGCGAGATTGAAACTGAGGAGGACCACGTGGACTCAGAACTCGATGTGGAAGACTACCCTGTCACTGAGCTCCCTGAATCAGGTCCGTTGAATTAATTTTTTCCATCTCGCCCCCATACCCAAAGCGTTCTGTGCAGATAACATGTCATATTGTCAGTAAACATGCAGAAATTATGACTGTATTTTGTTTGTAGATGTGGACCCAACAGATGAGACATCTGTCAGTGCAGACAGTGAGGCTGGAGGTAAGGGCCCATCAACTCAATGTAGTACCTCTGGGGGAAGTGTTAGTGCATCATTCTCAGATGTGTCGTCAACTGCAAGTGGTTCATGGCAGAAGAGAGCAGCCACATCAGAGCCACTGTGTAACCTCAGGAAAAAGAAAAAAACAACTAGGATGCAGGAACTTGTTAAAGCTGTATTTGAACCGACTCGGAAAATGCTGGTGAAGCAGCACAAGGAGTTGATAGCGATGGAGCAGGTGAAGGAGGCGAGGGAGACGGAAAAAAGATTGTGTAGGCAGGAAGCTAAGTAGAATGCTGAGTTTTTTAGAAACATTCTTTCCATACTTTCTTTTCATTATCTGCATCCTAATGTGCCCCATGTGATGCAACCCTCAAGCTCTGGACACACACAAGATACACCGCCAGTGAACCACAGTCAAACTGCTTCTAACATGCATGCTGTTTCAAATGTTGCTCCCCCTCAGTATTATGCTGGCCATGCATTACCAGCTCCTTTGGCAAACACTGCAGTGGCGCCCCTCTCTGTTCCTGCTCCATCATTCTCACATGTTCCACCAAAACACCATCCAGTGGCACCTATTGCCACTCAGGTGGACAATGGTACAGTGTCCTGCGTTAATGCCACTGCTGTTCTGGAGTCTGGTGAGGGCCAATGTACATTGATCTCAAGTGTTGTCCCACCACCTCCCACTGAGAGTAACATCAACATCCCCTCTTACCATAATTATCAAACTCAGAACACAGAGCAGCCATCTTATTAAGGCTCTTTTTTTCACAAGCCTTGATGAGCGATGATGTCACTTGAACAACATTGTAGATGTGGTGATCAGGATTGTGCCAACATTGTGTGCCACTCTGAAGATGTTACCTGTGCCTGTGCACACAGTCATGTTGGACCAACTGAAATGCTCTGAAACTGAAACAGTTCCACTGTTTATGAACATGTTTGGATACTACTGGAAAGTTTGCACTAGTTTGTTACACTATCACTGAATCACAAGGCCCTGCTAGTTGCAGTGTGTTAATCTTTTGACAATGGTGAGAAGATGAAAATTTATGGTTGATCTCAAGGGACAAGGATGCAAGCTGAATATATAAGCATACATCAGAAAAGGTTGTGGGAGGGTGGTGGTTTACTGGTATGAGCTGTTCAGCATTAATGCATCGAAAACAACCATGAAACATCATTCAAGGCATAAATAATATCCTTTTTTTTGTTGATTCTTTTTATTCACTCCAGTCACCAGAACTCTCTTGGGCTACACAGCGTTCTGCTGCTTCTACCGCCCACCATGATCCCACCCCCTCAAGGGCATTACTTTCTCCTCAGCGAGCCCTCTCCGGACAGGGCTCATGAGGAGATCGAAGGGGCCGGGGTGGAGATCTGGTGTTGGGCATGTGGTGGCAGGTGCTGAAAACCATTGCCTATCTGGGCTGGAGGGCATTTTACATAAGTTATGCCCCAGATGTGGGACATGCAATGCTGCCCAGCCTGTGACGTGGATACTCCCATCCACATCCGGAAGACAGTTGCCTGATGTCTTCCCCTGCTTGCAAGCCCCTGTGCATCACAGTGTCACCAGTCTCCACCGGGGGCCATTGCCATGCTGGGCTGCCCCTAGATCCCTCCTCAAGAGAGGAGAGCAGTCCTCTGGATGCTCAGATCCTCTCTCTCCTACCCGACTCCAGTGGTCCGAACTCAGTTCCCGAACCTGGGTCGCGGCATGGCACAAAGTGTGGCATCCAGCGCTTCAACCCTCAGCACCACCGGGCCAGCCCAGAAATAATATTCTTTTAATTGACCAAAAGTAGAGATAAACAACACTGCAGCACATGCCAAATAATGCACTGCACTGTAAATTTTAAAAATATGCAACACATTAAATGTGTGCCTGTTCCTCAACAGTCTACAATAGTTTTAAACTTCGGTTATTAATTTTCAATTAATTCTATGCTGTTACTGCTAGAAGTTATTAATTTTTAACATTTAATGATAATATATGTCTCAAAGTGTTAACAGTTTTTTTTAAACATTTCTGTGCATTTACGATTCAGTAAACTTAACTGTTTTAAAATAACTTGAACCCATACAATAAAAAATTCTGTAAAACTGCAAATGACTGTACTAGTTTTCAATGTCCTTGACTATATTCATTGCACAATTTGGTGCAGGCTAGGGGTGGTTTTGGGTGTTGGCAGGCTGTTTAGTGTCAGTGAACATAAGATCCAGTTCTTGTCAATAATGTAGGTTAGTAAACCACTGTACAGTGTTGTTTTGCTAATGGTTGCTCAGATACTCCACTAATGCATCACATATCACAGTGGCCTGGCGATTCATGGCTGCCACTTATAATTCAGCAGAAGGGATAAACTCTTGATCTGCTGGTTGAGGGAATTGACTGTCCTCTGTTTCTGAAATCCAACTGTCCAGAAATGCCTCAGATTTCTCCTTGCAAAGGTTGTGCAATGCACAGTAGGCTCTGATGACATACGGCACATCCTGAATAGCAAATTTATTCCTTTTAAGAAGGCATCTACAATGGCCTTTTTGTCACCCAAAGGTGCATTCCACCACCATTCTTGCCTGGCTCAAACAGTAATTAAAATTACACCTCATGGGATTATTGGAGTCAGGGTAGGGCTTCTTGAGCCAAGGAAGACGAGGATAGACAGGATCACCAAGAATGACCACTGGCACATTGACCCCACTGATGTTACATGGCATTGAAGGAAAAAGCTGCTCACTCTGCCCCAGCTTGTACAGTTTACTGTTCCATAGCACACGGTCATCATGGACCTTGCCAGGCCATCCTATGTTAATGTCTAAAAATCTGAATTTATGATCAACCAGTGCCTACATCACTACTGAATAGTAGGATTTATGGTTATAGTATTCACTGGCATTGCCAGAGGATGATAACATGGGAAAATGGGTTCCATTTATGCCCCCCCCCCACAGTTGGGGAAGCCCCAGTCCCTCTCAAAGCCCTGTATGATATCAGAAACATTCTGTATTTGTATAACTTTGGGGAGAATGACATGCACAATAGCTTTGCAGGCATCCATCACTATCTCCCCCACCGTACATCTCCCAACCCCAAATAGGTGTCCAAATGTCCGATATTCAACATTGGTGGCAAGGCACCACAGGGTGATGGCTACCCTTCTCTGCATGTCCACAGCCTTACGCAGTCTGGTGTTAGCACATTTTATGTGTGGATTAAGCTCATGGCACAAAGCAGCAAATGTCTGCCAAGACATTCTGAAATTACTTGGCCACTGGTCATCACTCCCTGAGGAAAGCACAATATGGTCCCACTAGTCGCTTGATCTTGGATGGCTCCACACAGCTCACTGAGCTGTCACAGCAGTTAAAGCACTGACTAGTAGCAAGTTAAGCACACTGACAGCGGCAACACTGCGTTGCTGCATCTGCAGTAATCGCTGTGCTTGCAAATGCCTTACTGCCTGTTGATGCTTACTTTCTCTCAAAAGCTGCTGCCACTTCATAACCCAATGATGCAAACACAACAAAACAGCACACTGTGGTGCTTCAGTGTTTGTGGTTTGTTTACATGGAGACAGCACCAAGCATTTTGGGAGCGTGTGTCGCCACACTGCATGCTGGGATGGGGGAGTGCACAATCAGGAAAAATGGACTGAAAAACATTACCAATCAGTGGGAGCAGGACAACTAGTGTGGATGGACTATACCCAAAAACATCAGGGTAGTAAGTGAGGTAAACATCAAGACAGAGACATCGACAGGGAGAAGGGCAGGGGTAAATGGAGAAAATGACAAAGGCAATAAGGACAGAGATGGGGCAAAAAGGGGTAAGGCCATCAAGAAATGGAAAGTAATGAGTACCAATGTCTGCAGTGTGGGCAGCAAGCTCCCTGAACTGATGGCCTTGATGGAAGAGGGATGCCTGGATATCGTGGCAGTTACAGAAACATGGTACACAGAGAACCATGACTGGGATGTTAACATACCAGAATATACAACCTACAGGAGAGACAGGGAGGGTAGAAGAGGAGGAGGAGTAGCTCTCTATGTAAGGGAAGGGATAAAAGCAATGGAACAAAAAAGTAAACAAGGAGGAGAGGAGGCACTGTGGGTCACCTTAGAGCCTGGAAATGGCACCACAATCCGCACAGGGGTTGTATACAGACTCCCATCTCAGGGGAAGGGAATGGACAAGGAGATAACAGAAGGCATCCTTAGGATGGCAGAGAAAGGGGAGATACTGTTGATGGGGGACCTGAATATGCTAGATGTTAACTTGAACACCTTTGCTGCAGCCACATCCAAGAGCAGGGCCATTCTTGATGCCTACAGAGGACATGCCTCAGACAGCTAGTGTTGGAAACCACTTGGGAGGGAGCAATCTTAGACCTCATACTCTCAAATGGGGACAGTGAGAGGATCTCAGATCTAGAAGTTGGTAGCCATTTGGGAACAAGTGACCACCAAACAGTGTGGTTCACGATAAACTCAGCTGCAGAGTCAAGCCATACAAAAGTGAGGGTACTGGACTTCAGGAGGGCTGACTTTGGCAGGATGGGAGCGTGCCTTAGAAAAGCACTAGCAAACAGGCAATAAGGAGGAGGAGTGGAGCAACAATGGGGACACATCAAAACTGCCATCACAGAGGCAACAAACCTTTGTGTGAAGCAAATAAACAAATCAAAATGAAAGAAAAAGCCACTATGGTTCTCAAAAGAGGTGGCGGGAAGGTTAGGGAGAAAAGATAGCATTTAGGAAGTATAAGGAAACACAGAAGGAGCAGGACAGAGAACTGTACCAGTTAAGGCAGAAGGAAGCAGGGAGGGTAGTCAGAATAGCAAAGGCACAAACTGAGGAAAAGATAGCCAACTCGGTTAAGAAGGGGGATAACACCTTTTATAGGTACATTAGGGAGCGTAGAAAGACAAAGGAAGGGATAGTGAGGCTGAATAGAATGAACAGTAGGTGGGTAGAGAGGGACAGTGAAAAAGCAGGGATACTGAATGAATACTTCTGCTCAGTATTCACAAAAGAAGAGCAGGGGAAGGTACCTTATCCAATTAACAGAAGCACTCTAGATAGGGGGGTCGATCCCAGTCCTTTCACAGAAGAAAGTGTTCTGAAAGCACTCCTAAAACTGAAAGTGGTCAAAGCAATTGGGTCTGACTGGATTCACCCCAGAATTCTAAAAGAATTAAGGGGAGAACTAGTGGCACCACTGACTACCCTTTTTAACAAACCATGGGAGGATGGTGTGGTACCTGAGGACTGGAAGAGGGCGGATGTGATTCCACTTCACCAAAGTGGGAGCAAGACAGAGGCAGGAAACTACAGACCTGTCAATTTGACCTCTGTGGTAGGGGAAAGTGATGGAATCACTTCTGAAGGAAAGAATGGTTGAGTACCTAGAGGCCAGTGGGGCACAGGACCCAAGACTACATGGATTCACAGCGGGAAGGTCATGTCAGACTGTCACAGTGTGTGGGAGTAAACTTCAGCTGAGGCAAATTTACAGGTTTAGAACATACCTTGGTGTGATATTTATTTTTCAAAAGTTTGAAAAATAATAATCGAGAACAAAAAAATTGCAAAGAAAATCGCTACTTAAGATAAGTAGTTTCTCACACAATACAGTCCTGGATTCTAGAGCTCCTAAGACCCTTCTCATCTGCATGCAACAGCTTGTCTACAATAGCAGTAGAACATCTCCTCCTCTTTCAGGCTGAGCCCCTCTGGGCTGAACTGAAGTAAACTCTGTGCAAAGGTTTTTATATCTTTTTGGTAGGGTCACCTGTCTGAGCCCTTACATATCTCGACATGTTTCAGAACCAAGGTGGGGAGGGGATTGTATCAGGGGATTTCCTGGTTCAGTTAAAGGTACAGTGTATATATCCACAGATATTGGCTTTCTATATCTCTGATCCACAGTGACTAAGCTCTTTTATACATAGAACCTTATACAGTAACACGTTTATAATGTGAATTTATGAAAATACCTTTAGGATTTCTTATAACTGTACTAATCATGACATTATTATTGTTTTATATGACTTCTAACTCATTTTTCTTTAAAAAGACTTTACTAACAGTATTCATTCCTATTCAAAATAGCCTTCATGTTTTTTGTACACAAAATGCACTTATGCACTTTACACAACACCTCTCCGGGTGTTTGGCATCATTCCAGGGACTGGATGGATGGAAATGGAAAAAGAATGAAAAGAGAGCACTAGTAGGAAGTTTAGTAGGGATGGTAAAGAGCTACAATAGATGGCCAATCTAGGCTAGGGGGAAAAGAAGAAAAGCAAAGAGAAAAGTGTTAACTGTTGTGCACAGACGTTTTGGTAGCTAGAAAATAAAGAGAAAGAAAAGTGGTCCATCAGTCACAGCTGAGGGTGTAGCATAACTCCGCCACACAGATGAATTTAAACAATTTCTTTGACTGGGTGACCAAAGTAGTAGACCAGGGAGGGGCTGTGGACATGGCCTACCTAGACTTTAGCAAGGAATTTGACACAGTCCCACGCAAAAGATTAATAAACAAATTAGCCAGCCTGGGAGTGGGTCCCAGGGAGGTAGCATGGGTAAAACATTGGCTGGACAACAGGACACAGAAGGTAACATTTAATGGAGTCCACTCTGAAGAAAGGGGGGGGTAACTAGTGGGCTACCGCAAGGTTCAGTACTGAGTCCAGTCATTTTTAATGTCTTTATAAGTGACATTGCAGAGGGACCAGAAGGAAAAGTATGTCTCTTTGCAGATGACACAAAGATCTGCAACGGGGTTGATATACAAGGAGGCATGGAAAGGATGAGAAGGGACTTGGCAAGGTTGGAGAAATGGTCAGAAGTGTGGCAGCTTGGATTCAATGCAAAGAAGTACAAAATAATGCACCTGGGAAACAAAAAACCCAGGGGAACAGTACATGATGTCGGGGAGGAGGTAGTAACAATGACAAAATTGGAAAGGGACCTGGGGGTAATCATATCAGATGACCTTAAGGTTGGCAAACAATGTGAGAAGGCAGTAGGGAGGGCTGGGGGGATACTGGGATGCATAGGAAGAGGCATCACTAGCAGAAAACAGGAAGTTGTTATCCCTCTGTACAGACAGTTGGTGAGACCCAATCTGGATCTCCACAAGGACATAGACAGGATGGAGGCAGTCCAGAGGAGGGCAACTAAAATGGTGCAGGGTCTGCAAGAGAAGCCATACGAGGAGAGACTAAAGGAGCTTAATATGTATACCCTTGAGGAAAGGAGGGAGAGGGGATACATGATAGAAACTTTTAAGTACCTCAGTGGAATAAACAAAGTCCAAGAGGGTAGCATCTTTCAGAAAAAGAGATGTGCAAGAACAAGGGGACACAATTGGAAGATAGAGGGGGGACGGCTCAGGGGTAATGTGAGGAAGTATTTTTTTCACAGAGAGGGTTGGGACGCATGGAATAGCCTACCTGTGGAGGTTGTGGGGTCTAAAACTGTGGGAGAATTCAAGAATGCATGGGACAGACATAAGGCAATTCTTGTGGGGGGTAGGAAGAAATAGGCTGTTGGTTTACTAGGATCTGCAGCTTATCCAGTAGGTAGGGAAATGGGCAGACTAGGTGGGCCAAGTGGTCCTTATCTGCCATCAAAGTCTATGTTTCTGTGTTTTCAAAAATGTTTCAGGCTTAACAGAAGAAAAAATGTGGATGCTCAGTAATGGCAGGGGCAGTAATGTTTAAAAAACTGTTTCAGAAATTATTATAAAGTCTGGACAGAGCCTAAAACATTATTATTGAAAAACACTGCATAGTGACTGACAAATACTGCTGCTTTCATTTGGAAAATCATTCAATCGACTAATCCAGCCAGCCAGGAATATAAACACCCACTTGGGACTGAGTTTTGGGTTTGGGTTTGTCTGCAGCCATGTGCAATGACACACATCCTGCACCGTTTCTATGGCTGGGTACCCAGTAAAGCACCTTCCTCCTCCCCACTCCCTATACCCCCTTCCCACCCCACTTGCCAGACATTCTACAGTACTTATCAAAGGACTCTTCCATCTCAATTTTCTTCGCACTTTGATGCTAGAGGAACTGCCACTCCTGCTTACCATGACTCCTCCAATGATGTTTACTGTATAAACCTTAGCTCATTACCTTACGTCCATATATCTGTATCCATGCAATTGTATTTAAATGGCACTACTTCCTGTTGAACATATTGCTATGTTTTGGTGCAAGTATCTTGTCACATGTTATAGTTATATGTTATTATGTTTTATTATTACTATGTAATTGTCATGTATGTTCACTCAACCTATTATGTCTTAACCCTGTTGGCAATTGTTTTGCCCCAGGTCCATCTTGTAAATGAGCTTGTCTCAATGATATTCTGCCTGGCAAAATAAAGATTTTGATTGACTGATTGATTGATTGACTATAGTTTAAGTAAACAATAAGACATTACTGCTTGTTGGTAGTACTGTGCCACCCACACGCCCAGGAGCACTGTAAGGGCCAAGTGCCTTCAGGTCCTGGAAGTTGTACTACCAGCGCCCTGGAGTGTCTTAATGCACTTATAAAATGGGTTTGTGAGGAATATTTTACAAATTACATAACATTACTTATAAAATGGGTTTGTGAGGAATATTTTACAAATTACATAACATTTTTTTTTTATAAAAAATGGACCCATCATTAGTACTGTCACCATGCAAGGGTCTTGACCAATCAGGATGCAGGGATTTACCTACCCATTTTATAAAGGATAATCACTAGTACCAGTGGGAAGAGGGTAGTGCTGAGCAGTACAGGTGGACAAGCAGCTACTGTGCATGTGTGGTTTGGGGGTGGAGCTACCATATAGTAGGAGGAGTTTGGAAGAGCGCTGGAAGCACAGCCTGGAGTACCACTACGTATACTTCTTATTTGCTTTTTAATACTTGGTTAGTTGCATTTTAATACTTGGTTAAAAGGGGCAACTGGGCTGTCTGAGGTTCGATCGGAGGAGTGGGGGCTGATTGTCTCGAGAGAGAGACGTGGATAGGCCCATCCACCCTCCTCCATCCCTCCCTCCCCAGGCTCAACCTGTTTTATAGGAGGGAGGGCACGCCCTTACCCCTCACACTGTTCAGATTAGGACTTCAGGTCTAAGTCAAACAGGAGCACAGAAGGAGGCATTAGGAGACTACAGACCAAAAAAAAATTAGTTTACATTTGGGGCAAGTCAATGGTGAGGGGGTGACTAGAAAGAGGGGACAAACATGTGGATACCTAGTATAATGGAGGGTCCTGGCAAATGGATCAGGCAGGATCAAAGGGGTGGTAAAGAGAGGGAAGGGGGATTAATAGGGGAAGAGCAGATGGGAATGGTGGAAGGATAACAGGTTGCAATAACTGTGGAGCAGCCATCTTCTTAAGGATTGCATGGAGGGCTGGGTGTGTTTAGTGTGCAAACAGCTTGAACAACTAAGAAGGGTGAGGGTAAGCAGGTGACAGGGTGGGGGTTGGGGAAGAGGGGTGATGAGGTTGATTCAGGCAGGGGAGGGAACAGGATGATGATGGGAGTTGGAGGATGAGGTTGGATCAACTGGGAGGGACAAGGGATCTGGGACGGGGGTGGGAGAGGAGCGATGAAGGGAATGGGCATGGCAGGAGGAATTAGGGGAAAGGGTAACAAGGACATTGAGTGAGATTGTGACCAGGATAAGGGGAAACATACAGGGTGGGAGAAGGAAGGAGAGGGTAGGGCCATAGTTTTGGGGGACTCAGTTCTAAAAGGAGTGAGATGTAGAGGCAAGGGAACCAGGAGGGGCCGCATATGGGTGGAATGCATGCCAGGCATGACAGCAGGGAAGATGGGGTAATATCTTCTTAAGTGTGTCGAGAGGGAACGAGAGAACCCTCACATTGTGGTGCACCTGGGCACAAATGACCTGGCAGGGTGCACAGTGTGGGAGGTGCAAAAGAGGTTTAGGGAGGTGGGTAGACTATGCGAGAAGGCAGGGCACTCAGTTGCATTCTCAGAAATGCTTCCAGTACCCAGGGCTAGCACAGTCAGAAAGCAGTGGATAGAGGAGTTCAACATATGGCTGGGGAAATGGGTCAGTCTAAGGAGTACGGGCTAGTGTGGGTGGGGTGGAATATGGGAAAACAAGAACTTGTATGCCCAAGACAGGCTACACTTGAGTAGAGGACGAAGTAATACTAAAGCAGAGGCTGGGGAATATATTGCTACCAGAATACCATTAAACTAAGTGTGTGTGTATGTGTGTGTGGGGGAGGGGCAGACGGCTGGAACATGAGCTAAGTCTCTAGGCCAGGGAGGCTGGTAGCCCTCCCCCCGAGCCATTAGCAAAAAAAGAAGGGGGATTCAAACTCAATAAGGGGGAGCAGTAAGAGTGGCCTAGAGATGGGCATAGGAGGGGGAGGGACAAACTGGAGGGTGGTCTCATCGAATGCAAGGAGCATGAGGAATAAGACCACCGAGCTGCATGCACTGATGGCAGAAGGGGAGGTGTACATAGCTGCCATCACTGAAACATGAGCCACTCAATACCAGGACTGGGACCTACTGGAAGTACAGGGATAGGGGGAAGGGGGGAGGGGTGGTTACTTATGCAAAGGAAGGAATACCCTGTAGCAGAGACGAGGGAGAGGAGGGCAGGGTGGAAGCCTTATGGGTACAGACACAGGACCCAAAAGGTAAGAGGGTGAGGCTGGGGGTGGTGTACAGGCCACCGGCTCAAAGTGAAGATGTTGATAGAGAGCTAGGTGAGCAGATAAGGAGAGTCTGGGCAAAGAGTCACACCGTGTTAGTAGGAGACTTCAACCTGTCAGGGGTGGAGTACCCCTGCTATTACAAGTGTCAGAGAACAGATCATCCTGGAAGCTTTCCAGGACAGCTTCCTGGTACAGTTGGCTCCCTGGTAAGGGAGCCAACCAAAGAAGGAAACATACTGGACCTAGTGCTGACAAATGGTGAGAGCGTACTGGAGTTGAGGGTGGATGACCCCCTGGCAGGGAGCAACCGCTACACAGTGTGGTTTTCACTTAGTATGAGTAAGGAGACAGCCAGTACCAGAACTAGGGTGATTAACTTCAGGAGGACAGACTTTGGGAGGATGAGGGTCATATTGAAGGGGCACCACACCAGAATCCAACCACACATGAATGCTAATCAGCAATGGGGGATTATCAAGCCTGGGTTCATGGAGGCCACAGACTCATGTTCAAAGCTCCAAAGCAGGAAATCCAGGTCCAAGAGGCCAAGCTGGTTAAGCAGGGAGGTGTTAGGGAGGATTAAGGAAAAAAGGGCCACTTTCAGAAAATGCATGAGATCCAAATGGGAGGAGGATGGGGAGGAGTACAGAAAGAAATCAAGAGAGGTAAGCAGATTGGTCAGGGCAGCCAAGGCAGCCAAAGAGCTTAGGCTGGCACAGGGGATAGGAGAAGTGGAGAAGGATTTTTTCAGGTACATAAGAGAGAGAAGGAGCTGTAAGGCTCAGATTGTTAGGTTTAAGGTGGACAGAGGGTGGGTGGAGAAGGAGGTGGAGCAGGCAGAAACGCTCAAGGAATACTTCTGCTCTGTGTTTACCAGAGAGAAGCTGGGGCTAATGCCACAGGTGAAGAAGCAGTGGGTATAGGTGGGGCAGAGCTTATGGAGGGGGTAATCCCAGACAGCAGAGTGCTTGAAGGTCTTAGAGCCCCGAGGGTAGACGAGGCACCAGGTCCAGATGGAATACACACCAGGGTTCTGAGGGAGATGGCAGAGGTCCTGGCAGGACCACTGATGGACTTATTCAACACATCACTAGGGTCTGGTTGCATGCCTCAGAACTGGAGGATGGCACATGTGGTGCCCATCCATAAAAGTGGGCCCAAGGATGAAACAGGGAACGATAGGCCAGTCAGCCTCACCTTCATCGTGGGGAAGCTCATGGAGTCCATCCTCAAGGAGAGGCTGGTAGCCTTTCTGGAGGAGAATGATCTCCAAGACAACGGACAGCATGGGTTTGTCGCTGGTAGATCCTGCCAGACAAACATGGTTGATTTCTATGACTGGGTAACAAGGGCAATCAACAGGAGAGAGGCAGTGGATGTCCTAAATTTGGATTACAGCAAGGCCTTTGATTCAGTGCCACATGGGAAGTTGCTAAGCAAGCTGGTGTACCTGGGAGTGGGGGAGAGGATGGTGGGGTGGGTCAAAAACTGGCTGAGAGACAGGCAGCAGAGAGTTGTGAGGGGGAACTCTCATCTCTGAGGGCTGTGACAAGCGGGGTCCCACAGGGCTCAATGCTGGGACCAGTGCTGTTTGACGTATTTATTGCTGACATAGCAGATTGGGTTAGTAATAAGATCAGCCTGCTTGCAGACAACATGAAGATAGGAGTAGTGGTGGACCACACAGAGGGGTGGCAAGGACTGCAAGAAGACCTGGATAAACTCGAACACTGGTCGGACACATGGCAGCTGGGTTTCAACACATAAAAAATGCAAGGTCATGCACTTGGGAACAAAGAACCTCAAGTTTTCCTACAGTCTGGGGGATACAATTATCCACTACAGAGAAGGAGAAGGATCTTGGGGTGCTAATCACAGGACAAATGAACGATTCAGCACAGTGCAGAAAGGCAGCAGCCAAGGCCAGCAAAATGCTGGGGTGTACAACCAGGAGAATCACCTCAAGGAGGAGGGTGGTTATCTTGCCACTTTACAGGTCACTAGTCAGACCGAATCTGGAGTACTACGTGCAGTTTTGATGTCCCTACTTAAAGAAGGATGTCAAGCTGCTGGAGGGAGTCCAGCGCAGAGTGACCCAAATGATCACAGGAATGGAGGAAAACCCCTATGAGGAAAGACTGAGGGAGCGCAACATGTACTCCCTGGAGGAAAGGAGGGATAGAGGAGATATGATTGAAACCTTCAAATACATGGGAGCATAAACAGGGTTAGTACAGAGGTGATTTTTAGAATAAAGGGAGGGAGAGACACTAGGGGACACAGACAGAAAATGGAGGGGGGAAGGTTCAAGAGGGAAATGAGAAGACACCACTTCACAGAAAGGGTTGTGGCTAGGTGGAATGCACTGCCAGAGGAGGTGGTATCATTGAAGTCAGTGGGCAGTTTTAAGAGGGGGTGGGACAGTGTCAGGGAGAAGTACACCACTGTAAGGGGGGGCAGCTGCAGAGTAAAAAACTGATAGCTGCACAATCGAGCAGACTCAATAGACCTTAGAGCCTGTATCTGCTGGGATTTTTTCATATGTTTGGAGTTATCTGTGCCTAAGAAGGTGACAGAGGAGCAGCTCCTGTGTTTCATTGTAGATGGGCAGTGAAGAGCCAGTCAGGTCTGTACCTTACTACCTCACATTGCATAGCCCTCTTTTTCCCTTTAGGGCCTGACACCGGACCCTAATAAAGCCCTTGTTGTTTCATTTAACCACTGTCTAATTGCATCTTATTTTACATTAGAAAATGGGCTGGGAAAATACTCAGTGGTGTTTGCCTTATGCCACTAACCATCCAGTCCAGTATCAGGGAACAATGACTGGGAAATAATGAGTTCCGGTCTCTGTAAGTCTATTTTTGTTTAAAATTATTGAGCTGAAAGAAGGCTCAGTTTTGAACAGGCAACATTTTTTGATCACCCTTATGTAACCCCCCTGCAAATGGGGGTTCCCAAAAGACTTCCAGGAGCTTGCTTGAATGCTCCAAGCCTGAATGGTGTTTGGCATTTAAGCCATTTATCAGTGAGTGTTTTTAGAGCCTCTGGTACTGTCTCTTAAGAGCTGTCTGCTTGCAGACATAATTATTTGTATGGGGACTGTGTGCTTCTCTGAGTACCACTCGAGCTGCTGCAATTCATTTCATTTTTGCAGTCACTAGGAGTGCAAGGGAACCTATCTGAAAGATGTAACTGTTTGCCAGAAATTATTTAGAGTAATAATGAAATTACAGTTTGTCTAACTCTGCTTTCTTTGCAGTCAGAACTGTGTCTGCCTAGTTCCCATTCTGGTTTTGAACTGCTGAACTGGACCAATCAGTGTGGGGTAAGCTAGCTCTAAAATGGTGCCTTGACGAATCAGAACTTGGACTCATAATCTGAGCCAGCCACAAGAGGATTGTATTAGACAGTGACTCTGGAGATGTAGTTTAGACTTCAGCGCCTTTTGGACCAACAGCAGCAGTCTATTGTGAGTGACAGCCAATCCAGTCAAGAACTGGGAGGAACTCAAAGTGCCGGTTTTGTCGGTTGGAGTTTCAGTTGAGCTTTGGCAGTGAAGAAGGAAGGAGCCTGTGCTTTTCAGTGTGCAGTTTGATCAAAAAACGTGTAAGGCCCAGAGTTCCGGTCTGCAGCTTGTTAAGCTGAATCCGCCCTGTGAAAAGAATCAAAGGATCTCTGAAGAGTAGAAACCAGGCTCACCCTGTAGAAGACTGGAGGAATTGCTGAAAATTGCACTCGGTCTGTCAGGAACTGAATCTGCTGTGTGTTCTCCCGGTATTGTGCAGTAATTGCGATCAGGATACAGATGCAGCCTGCCTGGTATAGTGCTTTCTTTATATGGATGTGTGAAGAGGTTTGTGTACCTCAATGAGCCCTGCTGACATTGAAGGACCCTATCTTATTTGGAGGTCGTGAGTACTAATTTAGGGTCGCTCCCTGTTGAATTGCCACATTAAATCCAAATGGAATTACTGTACTGCTGACTGTTTAATTCTCCTTTTCTCTGTGTGAAAGGGCCCTACCAGCTGCCACGGTTTGGACTAGCCACTAGGGCTTGGGTACCCAGGGACAGTAACTGATAGAGATAGGCCTGTGCACAGAGCCATAAGTAGATTATTAGAGTGATAAGCTAATTAACCTGATTTCCCCTGTCCTGTTATATCCCCTAAATAAATCAGAGCTGCTTGTTTCAGCAAAGTTATACTGCCTGAGGTATTTGTTCTATGTTAAAGTACTGTACTGTGATTGTTGCACTGTATCTCATTTCACAGGAGGTCCCAGTGCCGGAACCAGACCTGGGGGTAAGTGTATACTGTGAAGGTAATTTGATATATTGTGTGGGCCACTAGTGGGAAGAAAGGGGGGTTGCAGTGTCCCAGAGGGCTGTGACCAAGTTAGTTTAACTATTGCAAACCCTGACCTCTGGGTGGAGGCACCCGCCATTGGATCCAGGCCCCTCAACCTGTTAGTGGCAAATCAGGCAGGGGTAGTAGCCCCTGGGATAGCGCCATCTAGGGGTTACACTTAGTAAGAGCTGCACCTCTGACCCTATGTTTAGTGATGCCGCCTCCTCTCCCCCACCTCTGAAGTAACCTAAATCCATTTGAAAAAATGGGCAACCCTACCAAACACACTGAAATATATTCTGTTCATGGTTTGAAATTCTTTTGTATTTTTTTTATTTACTATTCTTTTTGGCTGCTTCGGACCATCATGTCATCTGCCCTGGTCACGGCACCCCTTCACACTTCCACCTCCTAGATCGCCAGAGCTCTCCCAGTCAGCCCTGGCTTGCTCCCCCAGAGGGTGGGGTCATGGCACCTTCGGGCTACCAGTGCCTCGAAACTGTGGCTGGTCGGGAGAGCCCAGCTAGGAGGCTAATTGAAGCCCAGGGCAGGGCTTCAAGGAAATGGCCAGAGCAGAATTTTCTCCCCTTAAGCTGAGGTGGGGACATGCAATGACAGCCAGTGTCCGCCCGGCCCCAGAGAAAAACTGGTGTTGGTGCAATGCGATGAACCCAGCCTCCGCCAGGTGTCGCTTCTGCACCGAGCATGCACCTCCTTCCCCCCCTGGAGAAGGAGAGCAGTCTAGAGGATGCTCAATCCTTCTCCCACCAGCTGGCCCTCCGACGACCCTGGTCCATTCCCGAACCTGGCTTGCCGGTGTCGCAAGTGGAAATCCAACCGCTGCACCGGCGGGCCAGCAACTCTTTTGTATTTTATTTGCAGCAGTTAGTTTCCTACTGTGGTTACCTGAGTACTCCCAAAGCTGCTGCAGTCCCAGTTTGAAGTTTCTACCCTGCCCCACCGGGCATCAGCTTCTTATGCTTATGGGGGCACCAATAAGCATATAAAAAAAGAGGTCTACTGTACATTAAATCTGCTGCTGTCTTCAGTGCTCCTGAGTCTCAACTGTCTTTCACTTCTCTGACTGGCAATCGTGTTTATGCTGCCATTCCTCATGCCATTGCCTAACTGCCCTCCTAACCACCTGTAAATTCTTCCTGTCAGGTTCGACAGTACTGACTCCTGCCATGACATTGGCTCAAGCTTCACTGACTGTTTCTGCCCTCACTCAAACTACTTTCTTTTTGCGTCTTGCTGTCCCCCCCCCAAAATAGATCTACTGCCAGCACAACTATGACCGGTTATAGTGCTCACGTTCAGGTAATGGTGACAGGGGCACTCGTGCCACATTCCTTTGGCCATTTATCGTTAGCATTTTGCACAGAAAATCAAATAGAAAACTGCTGGGGGGAGGCTTTTGCTACTGGGGGAGGGGGCTTTTGGTACAGGAGGGAGACAACAAGAAGGCTAACAAAAACATCAGTGCCCTCTACTGGCAATTTGATCAGTAGAGGGACTACTTTACAATAAATATGTCAATTTAAATTATTTATTGTATTCTTTTTCGTTTTTTACTTTTTTTTTAATTTCCTACAAAAAATACTCAACATATACCCATTTTCTAAGCTCAATAATACCCTCCAGAGTGGGCAGTGTTGGGCTATAGTGGACCTTCCAGGGGCTATAAGGCCCTCCGCCTGTGGTGTTGGGCCTCATTACACCACTGGGTGGTCCTGTATAGCCCAATATCATCCACTCTGTCAGGTATTATTGCTTACTTAGTAGGTTCCATGCTTTGTGGGGACTGTTATTGCACCGTTGGTTCACAGGCGGGTTGACCCTGTAGAGAGGTGGAGAGGTACTGCATCCTGGGGGGTTGTACTATACTTATACCAGCCCCACTTAAACCTTTCTCTGAGTGGTCACATCATGGAATTTTAACTTAAATATTGGACACAAACACCCCAATCAGGAGTTTATTGACCCAGGCCCCTAAACATTGTTTGAGCCAACAAGGCAGGGATAGTAACAATCAACATCCACGATGATCTGGTTACACACAGACCCCATACATTATTCTACATGTTCTATCTGACTCTTTCCTCAGGGAATCCTGAAACAATCTGGTTGGTAATGTGACCTCTTGCCTATGTAACTCTCATAAAATGGATTGCAGCCTCAATGGGATTTTCCAACCTGGATATAAAGTATTATCAATTTTATTGTTATTTACAGATAATAAGTAAATATGTGTGTGTGTGTGTGTGTGTGGTGTTTACATGTCTTGTGGCGCGTCACAGTGCATACTATTACGGGGGAGGGTGGCCAGCAGCTGAACTGAAAAGATGCACTGAGATTGAGCTCCCGCTCAGCAGAGCAACAATCTTTACATGAATAACTGAAAGTTTTTATTTTTATCTCTCAACTATCACCTAACAATAGATTGTGTTGAGCTGCACTTTTTGAGTTACAAGTTGACAAGATAGGCTGAAACACAAGAGGTGGAAATCAGTGGGAAGAAGCCAAGGTAAGAACAGAGTAGACGGGCCAAAGCAGAGAGCCATTGACCTCAGCTGCCACTTTGGAGGCTGTGCAACCATCCAATGTGGCCTGGCTCAAGGCCATTCAGGACATAGATGAGCTGGATGTTTATATGGCGAAAGTAACAGTTTTGGACACTAGAGTGATGGGTCTGCAGGATGATGGAAAACAGTTGCAGATGCCGCATGGTGAGCCCTCAGTACGGCACCCAGTCTTGCCAAAGAAAACTCATTGCTTAGGATCTGGCCCAAAAATCAAGAGAACGCAGCCAGAGCTAACAATATTCGCATTAGGGGAATGGCAGAGTGTGTGGAGGGGGCAAGCGCTGAAGACACTTTGACTGTAGAGTCTCCTGGACTCACTCAGCATAGATGTGGTATGAGTCAAGAAGGTGTTCTGCATTAGGCTGCCATGCCATGGGTATGGACCCTCAATGAGAACAGTCATGGCAATGCTGGGGGACTCCTCCAAGTGGGTCACAATCCTACAAGCAGCCTGACATGCAGAGGCTCTGGAGTGGTAAGGACAAACAGTACAAATCTTCCCAGATATCAGTTTTGCCATCAGGTCTAAACAAAAAAGTTTTGATAGAGTAAGAGGGCAACTGAGGGAGCTGGGTGTACACCACGCCCTTATGCTCCCTGCTCACCTCAAAGCAGTGTATGGAGGCAAGACACTTCTATTCACTGATTGCCATGAGGCCAGAAAGAGAGTGCAGGTTTTAATTCGACACCTGGAGGGAAGACTCTGAAAATGAAGAGGACTAAAGATATGTCCAAGGGGCCATGTACTGAACTGTGACACTGATTTAACCATGCTGTGGCCAAATGACTTTTAGTGACTCGATGATGTATATGCCCACTATTTTTCCTATGCAGTGCTCAGATGCTTTGTTTAAAATGCATAAATGTTAATTTTACATGCTAGGCCTAGGAAACATGTCTTTGCTCCAAACTGGCCTACCCCATGCTACACCCAATATGGTACCTTCTTCTTCACTACACAACCATCTTGTGACTAGATGGAGATGGTTCCACCCTTTGCAGAGTGATCCTTTTCATTCTCATTTGAGCTGTATCAGACTGCGTCATGGTCGAGAGTGGGCGTGAGGCAGTACTTTTCCATGATCTGACGGTGGGAATTCATGACTGTGATTTAAATATAATTATGGGTATAGTAAGTGGTGTTTTGTACTGCTTTATAAATGTCTGATGCTGGTTGGGCGAGAGGACCATGAAGTGAAGCTGCGCAGGTCTGTTTGCCCAACCAGTGTGAGAGACAGTTGTTAAGCAGTAAGAAACACCACTTACTATAGCCATAATCATATTATATGGCAGCAAATCGCAATTACTGTAGTATGATTATTGGTTGCTGAAACTTGTACTTTTTAAATATTTAAATAAGGTAATTTTTATGCTCACCCACTCTCATCCTGGTGTACTACAGTAGTTGCGCCTACGTCAGACACTCTGTGATGTGCAGCATGAGGAGACGGTTGTACACCAAATAAGAGGGCTAGCAGGATAGACTAGAGACTAGAGTAATGAGATGTGAATGCCCTTGGTACATCCAGCAGACCTGGGCTGATTCCCACAACCTCCCCTTGCATATTGTGTAACTCTGTGCAAGTTACTTAACCATCCCGGTACTGCCGGGTCACCCCAAAAACAAGCACTTGTGCCTATTGTGCCTTACCCAGTTATCAGAAAAGAAGAGGTACAGCTGTTTTCCTTGCTGATTGGCCAGACATTGTCCATTGCCCTATAATATGGATTAAAGTTGTTGTCGTTCAAACACGGAGTCTTCTTCACATTCTGTTTTTCTTTTGTGTGCTTAGGTTATATATGTTACAGGTAACACGATTAAGTACTTTATTTGAAAATTGAATGCATGTTGTTTTGTGGGGGTGGAGAACATTTTTTCAGTGCTTCCTCAAGCTCCAGTTTTAAATGCAGTGTAAAAGAACAGTTAACCCTGCTACTTAGAGGGGTAGGCTTCCTATAAACTCTCTATTTGTATTTTTAGTTCTTGTTCTTGGCTACGTTTGGCTATATTCTGAACTAACTTTGAACTGTTAATTGTTGGAAATCCTCAGTGTTGCAACAATGGTCAGACACTGCAAATGTCCTTGTGTGAAAAGCTTGACCTGTATAGCAGACATTTTTATAATATGCTAAGCAATGTATCTGTAACTGTATGTCTGAATGGAAAGCTTGTATTAGCTTGTTTTAAAAATGCAAGAAAACATAAGTTAAAAAAAATGGCAAATGTGTATGCATGGTCATTCATTCTTCTAGGAAACCAGTCAGCTCCTCCCCCTCTCACCCTGTCTATTATAGTGCATTTGGAAAAAAAGGAGGGGCTGCAGGGTTTATCTTATGTTTTTATTTTAGGAGGCAGAACTGTCAACAGAGACTCTTTGATCACATCACACATATCATTTGCCATTAGTTTTCTTTTCTCAGTGGTAAAGGGGATACTTTATATCCCCTTGCATTAGTACCCCTGCCCTCAACGGTCTGCTGGGGAACAGAGTTCAACTTTGAAGTGTGATTCTTCCCTGAAGAAACTGAGCAGGGAGTCTATATTATTTCCTGATTGTCTGGAGAATGATTTAGCCTTGAACTAGGGGTGAACAGCTTAAGAAATCTGACCCTAGAAGGCCAAGTGAAGGTCAGCTTGGCTTCAAACCTGATCTCCTTCGGTTCATTTGGGGTTTGTTGAAGAAACTAATAAAAATAATCACTTTGCATGCGCCACTTTTTGTCTTTTTGAGTAAAGAATTGTGAATTGCTTAAAAACACCTCCATTCTGAATCTTGCAGTTACATTCTGTTCTTTTGGGTTAGTTAATAGAGAAAGATATTTTTCGTAAGAGAGTACGGTTTTGTTAATTTTATACCATGAGTGTAACTTGAGGCCTTTCGGTATCTGAAGGTCTCCTGCCTTGCCACGTCCCTATATCTCTGTTTAATCTCTATTGTTATAATTTCTCTGGGTTCCAGGTGTATTTCAGTTTGAATGGAAGTGAGCCCAGCAGAATATATTTTCTTTTTTTTTATTCTATCTATGGATAAACAAGTCCTTGATCTGAGTAATAAATCTATTCTTGCATGCATTTGGCTGGGAAATGATACCCCGGGAAATTAAAAAGTGTGAGATAACAAATCATGATGGGTTCATAAATGTGGGTTGCCAGGGGAAACTGACCAAGCTCAGCCCTTACGTAGTGAGCAGTAACATAACGAAGAAGTTTCACTGTATCTTTGTATGATATGTTTAATATCATTTCTAATGAAGAGAAGTTAGAAAAAAACAAAACAACTGATGCATATAGAATTAATATTTAGATTTTTGCATTCAGTAGTTATCATTCCATGAACAGAGTTTCCCCATATCTGTTACTAAAACGGTTAAAGGTGGTATTGTTTTGTTAGCTTTTACTTTAGTCATTGCTATGTGTTTTGACCAAGATGATGATGAGAAAACCTTATTCCCAAACAGTCACAACTTTGTACTGATTCAATTGTTGTTATTTATAAGTAAATATGATTTTTCTTTGTTTGTGGCCAAATACTAACATTTTGGTTTTTTCGTTGTTTATCTGTAAACAATAAGTTTGGCATAGATTTTGACATTTCTGTACTTTCCAATGAAGTCCTAACAAGGACATAGATCAAAGCACTTGTCACTTGTCATCTAGCTTCTTAATTACTACAAAGGGCAGTATACAATCTCTGAGCTACCATAACTGAACTCATGGATTATCAAGTGCTTTGCAACATATTATGCAATGGATACACTAACCTGATTACTTCACAACATTCTTTACCAGTGGCATTGTTAGTCTGTAACGTAGGGTAAAAACTACTCCCTCTACCCAGAGACTATTTACATTCATTAACACACTGTAAATCACTACACCTATGAATGCCGACTGTCAGTACAATATCACCACCTGCTGACCAAAGCATAAATAACAGCATTCTTAAACAAGTACAGATGCAATATTAAAAAAAAAACCTATAAAAAATCTTAAAAAAAATTTGTATTTATTTCAAAAATGTTCCATTCCGTAATCACAATAACACACTGCAGGGTGTGGGATACGGTGGGATATAACCATTTTTCAAGGGTATATGACACTTCAGCTTCATGCCTTATTATGCATCCGTGGCATGGCAATATACCACCATATAACAAAAATAATCCACTAGTCCTTATGAAGTCCTTAATAAGGCATTAAATGCTGGTCCATTGTGGATATAATTCAATGAAAGTAAAAAAGTCAATTGACCCAAGAGAGCTTCTCTCAGTTCAGTGCTTCTTTTTTATTTCTTGCCATTTTTTTTCTTTTTTCACAAACCAAGATTTTGAGAACTTAAATGTCTCTTCTTTAGTGTGAATGGCTAAAGACAAATAGGTACAAACATATTTTATATCATTTGTACAATTTTTGTTGCATTATTTTATAACTTATATTTTATAAAATGGAGAGGACTTAAACACTGTTTTATCTCTGTGTACTGGATTGTGTTTCCTCCCTTCAAGCATTTTTCCTTTCTATATTGCAGATATATTTATAATCAATAAAGTTTCAATACATTTTAATTGCTTTAGTTCTCATTTGAAGTATTATTTCTCTATAAAAAATTATATAATTCTATAAAACTCTGCCTTAAGCTCGACACACTGTACCACACAAAATACTGGCTTCCACTGCTAGTCTGCCATGAGATCGTAGGATCATGCCAGTGTCTGATTACACGGATGTGGCTTACAGTGTGGTCCCAAGTCCACCCTTACTAGACCTGAGGCAGGATTCACGAGGAAGGCCAAAAATCCTGCAGCTGCAGGAAAAAAAGCCTGCAGCACTGCAGAAATGCAGTTGCATGATATTCTGAAAGAAAACTTGCGCAGGTGTGGAATTCCGCAAAAATTACCGCAGTTGCGGAAATTTAGCAGCTGCGAAAATTGAGCAAGTGCTGAAAATCTGCAACTGCGGATCCGCAGCTGCGGAAATGGCTTAGGAGGCACAGCAACAGTGAACCTAATTAGCTGGAGCAGCAGACTTTAACAGCTCAGCCATAGCATGAAGCTGAAAGCACCCACAGAGAGACCAGCAACCAGTCCCTCAACTGGGACCACTACAGCACCACAGGTACCAGCAATACCATGGCACCACAGTGGCTGTCTGTCACTGCTGGTTGTCCCTCCCTGGAGTGTTCCTGTTACCTGCAGGAGTAATACTCACTGCAGGCAGTTCAGGCTCTACTGCCTGTGGGGCTCCTTCATGGGCTGCACTGGGTCTGGTGGTTGTTGTTTGTTGCCATTCAGTGGCTCTGTGTGCTAATGTTGCTGTAACTTCAGCCACTGATATACCCACTGGGATGCTATTACCTGTGCCTGACCTCCACTTTAATTGTGTTTCAATTGTTGGGGCACTACTGCAGTTTGCTGAGGGAGTGTATGCGTCACTCCAATGTGTGTAACATTTTTTCCGCAACTGTGGAAGAAACCTGGCTGAGAATAGCCTTTGAGAGGCTGTGTCATACTTATCAATTACCTTTTTTTCTCAGGAACTTCCACAGCTGCACTTTTTTCCACAGTCCGTAGTGTATTTTTTCCACAGCTGCGGAGGTTTTTGTGAATAGCACTCAAAGCAATTTCCCTTTTTTTCCGTAGCTACAGACGTTTTGGGGACTTGGGGAAGGTTTTGCGCCTTCAGAAAGCTTTGTGAATCCTGCCCCTGGCCTCCTTTTCCGTTCCTTCTGTCACTTTGACCTTAATGCTTCACCTGTTACCCATCACTGCTCTTCATCCTGACCTCTCTCCTCTCCTCTCCTCTCCTTTTAGGCCTATCCCCTCTTGCACTGCTCTTCCTTTCTGACCAAAAACTGGCTTTAATATGAAAACAGGAATTCTAGTCCAACAAGTCTCAGAAAAAGAGAAATGTGGACACATACACAGCTTGGCTGTGTTTCCATCTCAGTGTTCTGACAACACTGGTGATCTCTCAAACTTCCCTCTCTATGATGTCGTCTGAATCCCATGACGGAAACACACAGTTTTTTGGTGCATGGTTGCCCGTGTGTTATTCTCTATGTATTGTAACAGGGCTCCATTTACCAGGTAGGATTCTGTGCACAAGGATGTCTGTGTGTGTGTATGTTTCATGGGTGGGGAGGGATGGACCACCAGAGAGCAACAGCAACGGGGAAGGGGAGGAGAGGTAGACATTAGTCTGTTTTATGACAAAAAAAAATCCTGAAGGGACTTGCAGCTCTGAAAGTGGACAAGGCTATGGGACTGGACGGGATACACCCAAGGGTACCCACTGAAGACCTTATTGAACAGCTCTCTGGAAACAGACATGTTTCCAGAGGATTGGAGGAGAGCAGGCGTGTCCCTCTACTAAACAGTGGCAGCAGGGAAAAGGCTAGCAACTATAGACCAGCTGGTCTCAACTCAGTGGTGGGGAAGTTTATTGGAAACCCTGTTAAAGGAAAGTTTCGTAGAGTGTCCTGAATCCAGTTGGCTGCAAGACCACAGGCAGCATGGATTAATGGGGGGTTATGCCAGAGAATTTCTTTGACTGGGGGACCAGGGTAATAAGATCAGGTGAGGATAATGGATGTAGCCTATCAGGACTCTAGCAAGGCCTTTGACACTGTGCTGCTCAGGAGACTGAGCAGCCTAGGAGTGGGATCCAAAGTGGTGAACTGGGTTAGAAACTGCTTAACAGATAGGAAACAGAGGGTAGTAGTTAATAGCATTCACTGTTATGAAGGGAGAGTGACCAGTGGGGTGCTGCAGGGCTCAGTACTGGGACCGGTCCTCTTCAATTTCTTAATAAGTGACCTTGAAGAAGAACTGGAAGGGAAGGAATGCTTTTATTCAGATGACACCAAAATCTGTAATAGGGTGGAAACTCAGGAGGAGGTGGAGAAAATGTATGGGCTCCTTGGAAGTCCTGGAAAGGAAGGAAACCAGGGAAGGGGAGGAAAAGTGGGCACTCCTAAATGGAGCCATAATGGAGATAACAAACCAGTGCATAAGGCACAGGGAAAAGGGAAAAGGGCAAAGGAAGGAAAAAGCCACTATGTTTCTCAAAGGATGTGGCAGAGAAGGTAAAGGCCAAAACGTTAGTTTTCAGAAAATATAAGAAGTCACAGAAGGAAGTGGATAGCAGAGTGTACCTAAATAGACAGAGGGAAGCAGGGAGGGCAGTTAGGAGTGCAAAGGCACAAACCGAAGAAAGGATAATGCTGTGGGTAAGGGAAGGGGACAAGACATTTTATAGGTACATCAGTGAAAAAAGTACGATCAGGAGTGGGATTGTAAGGCTCAGAAGGGAAGAAGGGGAGTGTGTTGAGGGTGACAAGAAAAAGTAACAATACTGAATAAATACTTCTGTTCTGTATTCACTGAAGAAGGGGAGGGAGAGGGGCCAAAACTAGAAACCAGAATTAAAAGGGGAGCCAGGTGAACACCAGTCCTTTTACAGAAGAGAGAGGCCTAGAGGAACTCACTAAACTGAGGGTGGACAAAGCAATGGGGCCAGATAGCATACACCGTAGGATATTAAAGGAACAAAGGATGGTGCTAGCGGCACCGCTGGAAGACCTGTTTAACGAATCCCTCAATACAGTGGTGGTTCTAGAGGACTGGAGGAGGGTGCGTGTAGTCCCTCTTCAATAAAAGTGGAAGCAGGGAGGAGGCGGTCAGCTATAGGCTGGTCAGCCTCACCTCAGCAGTGGGGAAGATTATGGAGGTGCTTCTTAAGGAAAGGATTGCGGAACACTTGGAATCTAGCAGAGCACAGGATCCGAGGCAGCATGGATTCACAGTAGGGAGATCATGTCAGACAAATCTAATAGATTTCTTTGACTGGGTGACAAAGGAGATGGATCAGGGGGGAGCGGTGGATGTCACCTGCCTCAAGTTTTAACAAGGCCTTTGACACCGTTCCACACAACAGGCTGATAGATAATAATAATAATAATAATCTTTATTTTTAATGCTCCTTTCAAAAAATCAAGGTGCAGAACAATTTATAAAATTAAACAAGCTGGGGAGCTTGGGTGTGGGCCAAAAGGCAGTGAATTGTGTCAGAAATTGGTTGAGGGACAGAAAGCAGAGAGTGGTGGTAAATGGGGTCCATTCTGAGGAATGGGGGGTGGCAAGTGGGGTACCTCATGGATCAGTCCTGGGGCCAGTCCCATTTAATATCTTTATTAGCAATATTGCTGAAGGACTGGAAGGGAAGGTCTGCCTATTTGTGGATGACACCAAAATCTGCAGTAGAGTAGACACTCCAGAAAGGGAGGAGAAAATAAGGAGGGACTTACAGAAGCTGGAAAGATGGTCCAAAGTATGGCAACTGAGATTCAACATGTAGAAGTGTAAAATCAAGCACCTGGGGTACAAAAACCCTGAGGAGAATTACGGGATGGGAGGGGGGTTACTGGTGGTCACAAGGGAAGAAAGGTATTTGGGAATAATCATCTTAGAGGACCTAAAGGTGGCAAAGCAGTGCACAAAGGCAATGGGGAGGGCCAGTGGAATGTTGGGGTGCATAGGAAGAGGTATCACTAGCAGAAAAAGTGAGGTGATGATACCACTGCACAGAGAACACTGAGTGAGGACCGGCCAGAGGTCATTATATGTCTGAGAGACATAATGCGCATGGCACTATCAAGGCACGATTAATGCCATGAGGCGTCGCCGTCTTTGTTCTGTCGGAGTTTCTGCCCCCACACCCTCGCAGGGGTCGCGCCCCTGGATCCCCCACCAAAGATTCTCAACTCCGGGGGGGGGTCCAACTCAGGGAGCGCACGGGTCTGGGTTTCGCCATAATGGCGTACGCTATTAAGCGTGCAACATTATGACCCGGTACATGGTGAGACCTCATCTGGAATACTGTGTTCATTTCTGGAGGCCACATCTCTGGAAGGACATAGTCAGGGTGGAGGTGGTTCAGAGAAGGGCAACTAAGATGGTGCAGGGCTTTCAACAGAAGGCATATGAGGAGAGATTAAAATATCTAAATACGTATACTCTGGAGGAGAAGCGAGAATGGGGGGACATGACTGAAACCTTCAAATACCCTAAGAGCATCAACAAGGTGCAAGTGGGTGACATCTTCCAGTTTAATAGATGTACAAGAACGAGGGGACATGATGTGAGATTGGAGGGGGGGGGCAGGATAAGTGGGAATGTGAGGAAGTTCTTCTTCACGGAAAGGGTGGTGGATGCATGGAAGAGCCTACCCCAGGAGGTGGTGGGAGCGAACACAGTGGGAGGATTCAAAAATGCTTGGGATAGGCACAAGGGAATCCTAGAGGTGGGAAAGAGGGGCTAAAGCCAATGACCAAGTAGAGTCAGCCACCGCTGATACAGGTAGGGAATGCGGGCAGACTGGATGTGCCTAGTGGTCCTTATCTGCCATCAAGCTTATATTTTTATGGATCTTGGGAAACTCGAGTAGTGATCAGGAGCATGGCACTTGGGATTCAGTGCCAAAAAGTGCAAAATCATGCACCTAGTGCATAGGAACGGTGGAACCCAGGAGATGAGTCTAGGATGGGGGTACTGACAGTCACTCAGCAGGAAAGGGACCATGGGGTTATCACATCTGATGACCTCTAAGTTCCATGGCAGTGTGACAAAGCAGAGAGTAGGGCCAGTGGGATGCTGGGATGCATAGGGAGAGATATCCCCAGCAGGAGTGAGGTGGTGTTGCCATTATATTGCTTGCTGGTGTTCTGGGGGCTGCACCTCAGAAAGGACATAGATAGGGTGGAGGCAGTCCAGAGGAGAGCAACTAAAGTAGTGCATGGGTTGCACGAAAATCCCTATGAGGATAGACTGAGGGATCTCAAAATGTACACCCTGGAAGAGAGGAGAGTGAGAAGTGACATGATAGAGACCTACAGGTACCTTGCAATGGTAAACAGGGTGCATGAGGGGGTCGATTTCAAATGAGAAAGAGCACCAGTACCAGAGGGCATGCAATGAAGCTGGGAGTTTAAGAGGGATGTGGGGAAGTACTACTTCACTGAAAGGGTGGTGGATGCCTGGAACAAACTGCCAGTGGATGTAGTGGAGGCAAGAACAGTAGGGGGGCTTCAAGCATGCGTGGGATAGACGTAAGAGATACTAGTAAATAGGTAGGAAGGAAGGAGGGTGACTGGATACCAGTTAGAGTCTGTGGAAGCAGACTATGGGCAGACTGGATGGACCTTGCGGTCCTTATCTGCCGTCAACTTCTATATTTCTATATTTCTATGTTTCTATGTTTCTATTTAGGGATCATCTGGGCAGATTGAGTGGGCCAAGCGGTGCTTTTCTGCAAACAAATTCTATGTTTCAATGGGGGAAAATTGTGCCAGAATTTGTATTACTCTGCAGTACTGTAATGAAGTTCTTCAGTGTAGTTTTCCTGCTCACCCTAGCAGAGTGTTTTCACTAGGGCCCCGACACACACACACACACACACACACACACACACACACTTACTTGTGCTCAAAGGCCTAATATTATACAGAGCTCTACATACGAACATATGTATGTGCCAACAGAAACAGACTACCTGGTCTATCTAAGTCTGCTCGAGTGTACAGCCAATAACCCTAGTTTGCAGCTGCCCTGTTACAATACAGTAAACATGAGAGTGCAAATTAATTTAATCAGGAGTGAATTCCCATTAGATTCTATTTATTATAGCAGACTTCATATTACATAGCAGCACTGTAAGGAAATTCTTCAATACAATGTGCCCAGCTGCCTTATCAGAGTGTTTCCACCAGGGGGCAGCGTGCTCCCACTGTCAGCTCAAGACTGTGAAGTTCTTATACAGGCTGCAAAATACTACCTATTTGAATGGTTGAAGAAGCTGCTTTTAAAGCTAGTGCTGTCAGTTCAGGGACACGTCTTTATAAAATGAAGGGGAAAACTGCCAGGGAAGTGGTACAACAGCTACACTGAGGAGATCTGGGGTTGTGGTGACAATGCTTTGGTTTTCATACACAGTGACTGGAAGGGACCGTGTGTGTGGTTGGGGGTAAGGGGCTCAGTCTCAGAAGGGGCAAGAGTTTGAGCCACGTACTGCGAGAGCGTCTCCTACTGCCTGATCATGGAGTGGCACTTATGCTGGCAGCAGAGGCAGTCGTTTACCTGCCCTCCCAGCCTAAAAAGGGCTTCAGCCATGGTAGGAGGGTGGACAACAAGAGGAACTCCCACCCCTAATATTTATTTATGTAGCTTGTTGCCCTCCTGGGTTTTAACCCTAAATCTGAGGGGGCTGGTCTGGGGTCTTTTCCTTTAAATTCCTAGGAGACTTGAGGGCAACGGAGGTGTGAGGGACCCCCAAACCTTTATATAGAACTTAAAGATTTCACTGTACACACCATAAAAAACAGTCAAGCTATAGGATTTAACACTTCTTCACAAGACTTTTGTTGGTAGCTCCTGGGGGCAGCATAGGCACGTCAGTGGCATCAGATACATTTCCCCTCCTTCTTCCCACCAGAGGCAGATGGTACTTGTATATTCCTGCCATGACCCTTACTGTACTCTACCCTCGGTCTCTGGCTGGCTCCCCCATCAGATGAGCTTGAAGGACATCCTTGGGCACAAAGAATAGTGCTGTATTGCAGTGCTTAGCATCTGTATGCCCCCCGGGAGCATATGGCGTTGATGGAATGCTGGACGTTTTTGCTGCAGTGTCAGACTACCCCATGGGATACTTCCCCTCCTCCTGGACCAGTAGAACTCACAGTCCTTGAGGCATGTCCTTTAAGATTACCTTTGGACGATCCCAAATGGGGTCCTTAAATAACACAGTCACAACTCTTTGCAACTTTTACTCCAGTTCCTTACATTGCACTGCAGTCTCGTTGGAGACAAAGAATCTCTGGTGCAGCAACAGCAATTGTGCTGATGCCTTTCAGGCAAAATCCCAGTTTACTCACAAATTGTATGGCAGACTCTTTAATCTGCTAGCACACCAGTCATGGGATCATTATGGAATGAACATTGCCACTTCAGAGGTGCGGTAGTGTAATTTTGTTTTCCAGGAGAAAAATATGGTGCTGTTCATCTTTGACACCTGACTGGAACTCTGCTGCAACTGACTGGAGTACTCTGGAGACTGTCAGCTTAGCTCCACCCCCTGGCTCCCTTGCCCATGTCACATAACAAACATGCTAGGGAAAACCTCTAAGGTTAACCATTTTCTGCCAGGGCAGCATTTAAACCACATTTGCAGTACTAAGACCTCAGGAAATTAGGGGTTACATTTATTTATAATTTTTTAGCAATATGGAACATTAAGCTAGAGAGCTTGTTTTCAGGTGTGCATGGAGGGACGGAGGTATATGATAAGGAGAAAGTGGCTACAAGGTGAGGATACATAGTATGAATGTCTCTGAAAATGCATCTGGGCTGCCCTCGTCCCTATGTTCTTACGGAACTAAAATATATCCTGTTGTAAAATGGCAAGAAAAAATCTAGGCATTTCATTGTCTGAGAGATGTCACCTGACCTTGCATTAAATCTCTTTACAAAATGAGTAGGGAGTTTCCTGGCCACTGAGTGGCTGTAACCCCTTGCCAGGGGATACATTTATGTGCTGAGAGAGACTGGGAAAAAAACAAGACCCACTGCCAGCCTGTAGTGTTGGGCCTCATTACGCCACTGGAGTGGTCCAGTATAGCCCAATACTGCCCACCTTAATGGGTATTATGGCTAGCATAATGCACACCCTGTTGTGGCTTATTACTTGGAGAATGGAGACTCCTCAACCGACTGTATCCACATAAACAAAGCAACAACTAACACTCTCCTGTAGCTAAGGAGAGACAGCCCAAGTGCATGCCAGTAAGAAGCCTAAAGAGTAGGATATAATGCCCGATTAAGTAACCTAGGATAAGAAAAGCACCAGGCTAGGCAATGCCATAGTTTTACTGAAGCTTGTCATAAACTATACCAGGAATATCTGCCTAAGATAGTGACAAATTGGACCTGGTAAATCAGAGACTGTTTGCAAGTGTTTACAACAGGAGTTTATGAATGGAACTGATGAAGTCAACACAATTTTGGGCCAGAATGTAGAGACAAGTGGAGCCACAAAATTTTGCCCATCTCATTCCGTTGTGGCTAGTTAGTAAAAAAAAAGTGAAGAATGATGATATTAGTGGAGTGAGCCTTCATTTGTTGTATTGTCTATGAGGATTCGTAGGACAAGATAAACTGAGCAATACAATATCACGGGGAACATTCATTGACTTGTGGACACACTTGAAGGTAAGCACTGCAGGAGCATATTCGCTTGTTCAAAACTCTTTACCGTGATGGCATAACAGAAACCTGCAACTGCTTCGCTCGGCACTAGCTAACCATATTCCTCCTACATGGTAGCACCTTCGCTATACTTTTACTCTCTCTTGTGCTTCTACCTCAAGTTATTCGTATGTTCACCAATCTTCCCGCGGTTCCCACTGCCAACCTGTGCTACCCCAACTGGTCGCGTACAGCACACAAAATCCCTGCAGCTCGTACCCCCCCTCTGATGCTTCAATGAGTATTAGTAAGCTGGTATTCTCTCCCCCGACAGTTCTTTGCTGCCCCTCTTTCTTTCTATCCCAACCCTCAGCCTGCCATACTCAATTCACCTTGACTACCTGTCCCTATGATATTATACAGTACATGCCTCTTTTTATCCCGAGTGCCTGCCAATTCCTTAACAAATACTCTCAAAATTGCACAGTTTTGGGCACGGATCTGGCACAAGCACTATGCTGATGTCTGTTTTCTGACTTATGTATGATGTCTATTATCTGTATAACTAAGGGAAGGGAAGACTAAGGGAGGAATAGTGAGGCTTAATAAAGGGGGGGTGGGCAGAGGGTGACTGAAAAGGCAGAGATACTAAACAAATATTTTTGCTCAGTATTTACAAATGAAGGGGAGAGGTACCTAAAACAAACAATAGAAACACTCTAGATACAGAAGTTGATACCAGCCCATTTACAGAAGAAAGGGTTCTGAAAGAACTCTTAAAAACTGAAGGTGGACAAAGCAATGGGCCTGATGGGATTCATCCCAGAATTCTAAAAAGAACTAAGGTAGAACTAGTGACACCACTGGCTACCCTCTTTAACAAATCATGGGAGGATGGGTGGTACCTGAAGACTGGAGGAGGGCAGATGTGCTTCCTTCACAAAAGTGGGAGCAGGGCAGCAGCAGACACTACAGACCTGTTAGTTTAACCTCAGTGATAGGAAAATGATGGAATCACTTCTGAAGGAAAGAATTGTCAATGCATAGAGGCCAGAGGGCACAGGACCCAAGGCAGCATGGATTCACAGCGGGAAGGTCATGCCAGACCGAATCTAAGAGATTTCTTTGACTGGGTGACCAAAGTAGTAGATCAGGGAGGGGCTGTGGACATGGCCTACCTAGACTTTAGCAAGGCATTTGACTCAGTCCCACACAAAAGATTAATATACAGTATAAGTTAGCCAGCCAGGGAGTGAGTCCCAAGATGATAGCATGGGTAAAGAATTGGCTGGAGAATAGGACACAGAGGGTAATAGTAAATGGAGTCCACTCTGAAGAAAGAGGGGTTACTAGTGGGGTGCCGCAGGTTTCAGTATTAGGACGGTCCTCTTCAATGTCTTTGTAGCGACATTGCAGAGGGACTGGAAGAAAAATGTGTCTCTTTGCAGATGACACGAAGATCTACAACAGAGTTGATGCAAGGTAAGGTGGAAAGGATGAGAAGGGACTTGCAAGGTTAGAGGAATGGTCAAATGTATGGCAGCTTAGATTTAATGCTAAGAAGTGCAAGGTAATGCACCTGGGAAACAAAACCCAGGGAAGAGTACACAATGGGGGTGAGATACTAACAACAAAAAAATGGAAAGGGACCTGGGGGTAGTCATATCAGATGACTTAAAGGTGGGCAAGCAATGTGAGAGGGCAGTAAGGAGCTGGGGGATACTGGGATGCATGGAGAGGCATCACCAGTAAAACAAGGAAGTTATTATCCCTCTGTACAGACAGCTGGTGAGACCCCATCTGGAGTACTGTGTGCACTTCTGCAGACCCAATCTCTGCAAGGACATAGACAAGATGGAAGCTGTCAGAGGAGGCCAACTAAATGGTGCAGGGTCTGCACGGAAGACATATGTGGAGAGGCTAAGGAGCTTAATATGTATAGCCTTGAGGAAAGGAGGAGGGGGACATGATAAAAAACTTTCAAGTACCTCAAGGGAATCAACAAAGTCCAAGAGGTAGCATCTTTCAAAAAGAGTGTGCAAGAACAAGGGTGTACAATTTGAAGATGGGGGCGGCTCAGAGGTAATGTAAGGAAGCATTTTTCTCAGAGGGTTGTGGATGCATGGAACAGCCTTCCGAGGAGGTTGTGGAGTCAAAACAGTGGTTGAATTCAAGCATGCATGGGACAGCCATAAGGCAATTCTAGGGGGTGGGGTAGAAAAGAAGTAGGCTGCTGGTTAACTGGGATCTGCAGCTTATCCATTAGGTGAGGAAATGGGCAGACTGGGTGGGCCAAGCGGTCATATCTGCCACGTCCAAATTCTATGTTTATATGAGTATTATTACTGTAAAAGCTAGCGTCTTTACTGCTCCATATGACTGTAACTTGTCCAACTGTATTATTGTTTGTACGCCGCAGGTCCACCTTGTAAATGAGCTTGCTCAGTGGTGTCCGCCTGGATAAATAAAGATATTGATTGACTGATTGATTGAAGAGTGGTATTGCCACTAGTGGGTCCAGCTATGTAGTGTGGAAACACCTGCTACCCCTTTGGGACAGCAAAATGCAACGTTTTAACCTAATCTGAGCTTTAAATAGTAATATTTAACATTTTTCAGAGAGAGAGTACTATCACCTTGACAAAACTGCTGGCCCCTTGAAAAAATTCTAGCTCCACCCTAGGCTATTGCATGTATACTGTACATCAGCATGAGTTGCAGTGAAGAGTGGTCAGTCCATGTACAGTGAGGTGTGGTAAATCCATGTACAGTGAGGAGTGGTAAGTCCACGTGTAGTAAAGAGTGGCAAGTCCACATGCAGTGAGGAGAGGTAAGTCTATGCACAGTGTGGAGCGGTAAGTCCATACGCAGTGAGGAGTGGCAAGCACACATGCAGTGAGGAGTGGTAAGTCCACACGCAGTGAGGAGTGGTAAGTCCACATGCAGTGAGGAGTGGTAAGTCCACATGTAGTGAGGAGTGGTAAATCCATGTACAGTGAGGAGTGGTAAGTCCACGTACAGTGAGGAGTGGTAAGTCCACATGTAGTGAGGAGTGGTAAATCCATGTGCAATGAGGAGTGGCAAGTCCACATGCAGTGAGGAGTGGTAAGTCTTTAAGGAAAGGGTAGTGCAACACCTGGAATCCATAGGAGCACAGGATCAAAGACAGCATGAGTTTACAACAGGAAGGTCCTGTCAAACTAATCTCATAGATTTCTTTGACTGGGTAACCAGAGTGGTGGACCAAGGGGGAGCAGTTGATGTTGCTTACCTTGACTTTAGCAAAGCTTTCAATACTGTTCCACATAGAAGATTGATTAATAAGCTGGGTAGGCTTGGACTGGGTCAGAAGTTGGTCAACTGTGTGTCAAACTGGTTGGCGGGCAGAAAACAGAGAGTGGTGGTAAACGGTATAGAGTAAGAAGAGATGCAAGTCTCAAGTGGGGTACCTCAGGGATCAGTTCTGGGGCCAGTCCTCTTCAATATCTTTATCAGTGACACTGCAGATGGACTGGAGGGTAAGGTTTGCCTCTTTGCGGACAGATTAACAGAGCTCAATATGTATACCCTAGTGGAAAGGAGGGAGAGAGGTGATATGATCGAAACATTCAAACATCTTAAGGGCATTAACAAGGTGAAAGAGTCTAACATGTTTCAATATAAGAAAAATAGCAGGACAAGAGGACACAGCATGAGATTAGAGGGAGGTCGATTAAGGGGTAATGTGAGAAAGTTCTTTTTCACAGAAAGGACGGTAGATGCATGGAACAGCCTGTCTCATGAAGTGGTGGATATGAATACAGTGCAGGGCTTCAAACAGGCATGGGATAGGCATAAGGGAGCAATACAGATGAGTCTGAATAAATAGGCCATTGACAGAGTAAAGGCCTATGGCACTTTCATAAGGTAGAAAAAATGGTCAGACTGGATGGGCCTTGTGGTGCTTATGTGCCGTCAACTGCTATGTTTTTATATTTCTACGTAGCTAGGCCTTCAGACCAGAGCTGGAAGTGGAGTGCACAGACAGGGGAAGATGGTTCCAGAGGTAGGGAATATGGTATTAGAAGGCATGGGTGCACACCCTTTTTATGCCAAGGGGTAGTAAACAAAAGTTTGCCATTCATAATTGATGGCATCAGTGGGGAAAATGGCGCTGGAAGAGAGACACTGGTGGTATCCACTTCATTATCAGTAAGATGTGGAAAATAAAATCTCTATTACCAGAGGAGCCCAGTTGAAACCAGTGGTGGGCTAAAACCATAAGGCAGGCAAGAGGTGTACTGTTCTGCTACATCAGGAGGTTCGGGTCTGTGACCCTTCATCTCCTACCATGGATTTAGGTGATTTTATTACATGAATCTCTGGGGCTCTCCCTCACAAATCAAAGATCAAAGTTTTGAGCAGGCAGGAGGAGCTACGGGGGAGCTCTGCTGTGTGTTCCTTCACAGTCAGTAGTTGCTGTTTTATATGCCAGACCTGGAGAGGCAGAGTCATGTAAAACATTATTTATTGTGCCACTGATGGCTTTTGCAGGATGTGAGGCTGACAGCAACAAGAATTTTTCTTTTAGACAGAATTGTTTGTAGCCATATTGGTCCTTGTAAAGAAAGATGAACAAAGTGGGTGATTTGATACCTTTTGTAAGAGCAACAAGAGATTTATAAAACACAAGCCTTTTTCTTGTGCTTTGTAAATCCTAGTTGTTCCAATAAAAGGTATGAAATCACCCACTTTGTTCATCTTCTTATAGAGCCCCCAGTAACATAATAACGATTCAGGCTACCGTGAGCATCAAAAATAAACTGCTAAATTACAGCAGCCTGCTTCCCAGTGTTGTCAACCACTTATTTATTGGGGGAAGGGGGGGAATTGTTTAACCAAGAAAGGCACACTAAGCCAGAGCTTTTTTCTATATGCGATCTAGGAGCACAAGGAAGTTAAATGACTTGCTCAGAGTCACACAGTATGCAAGTGGGGCTGATGGGATTCAAACCCAGGTCTCCAGGTTTGTAGCTCAGTGCCCTTAACCACCATGCTATACTGCTTCCAGACTCTGACTACCCGGACTCTGACTCTACGCTCAGCTCCTTGAACTGAAAGCATGGGCGTGTCAGGCTCTCGGGTCAAGACGCCTGGCAGGAAATGGCAAGAGAAGGACTGGCACTCTCTGTGGTCAGTTTGAGAGATCCTAGTCCATTCTTAGGTTGAGTGAGGAGCTGGCACAGTGAACTAGTGGCCCAGCTCGGAGGTAATGCAGCAAGAGAGCACGGCTTTAATCTCACTGAGCTTAATGAAGGACTTAATGAAGGACTGTAGCAGTGACTTTCCAGATTTTTGGAGCACTTGTGCTGGGGGGGAGGGATTCCAATTGGAGGTGGACAGCTCTAAGTAACCATTCACTGATGACACATGACACCAATGATTCCCATGGCAGAAATTCTCCATTGATGTTGCAACCCAGTTCACCAGCCATGGGTGCCAGTGGGCATATGTATGACAAGGAGGTAACAACAGACAGGGTGTAGTGAATAAAAGAGGAAAAAAAGTGGAAAAATACTTCTGAAGGGACTGATCCCACCCTTGTTTGTTGAAGGAGAAATAGAGAATTGTGTATGCAGGGGCATCATTTAGGGGTAGCCAGAGGATGCAGTTGAGACTCCTATGATTTCTTTACCACCTCTGTGATGTCCACTGTAACCCTAAACACTCCTACAAGAAGGTTTCCCTAGCATTTATTTATATACATTTGGTGGTTGAAGGACTTTTGCAACCCCTAAGATTCTGCTGAAATGGGATTTCGCAACCCCTATTATTCTGGTGAAATGATGCTACTGAGTGTACTGTATGTTAAACTGTGCAAAATGGCTGTCACGGTAGCGCGGAGGACTGAGGCACTTTCCTGCCACCATGCGGGTAACTCAGGTTGGATCGAGCATCCCACAGGATGCTCCCCTCCTCTGACGAGTGAGTGGGTTCTGTTTTACTGTGTAACTGCCATCTAGAAGATTGTGGTGGCAGTGCAGGCTGGAACCAATTTAAGACAGGGGAGAAACCCAGATGGGCCTGGGTGGCCGCTGACACTCTGTGTCATGCTGCTCTGCTGGTGTCTCTAAGGGGGGGATGAAAATGTGGAAAAATCACAGCCATGGCAGAATGATGGCTGCCTCTCTGCCCACAGACCTTGCATCAGCTGACCCAGGCAGCCTCCTGGTGCCCAAGAGGGACTGAAGTTTGGGGCAGGGACCTGGTCAATCCCTGCTGCTCTCCACCATGGGGAGGGGATACCATGGGTGACTACTGAGAAGGTAAGAAGCCCTGGGAAAAAGTGTGGTAATGGGGTGGGGCAAGAGCAGCAGACATGAGTGGGGGCTGGAGGCCAGCTGGTGAGCCAGGAGAGTAAACTTTAAATAATAAAAAATTTGCAAAGCCTGCCCAGTGGCGGAGAGGGCTGAGGTGCTGTCAAGCACCTTACCTCTCACTGTGCCAGCTACCTGAGCTCGAGATTGGATTGCTGGGGCCAGGGAATAGAGCTGAAAGAGGACTTAGCAGCTGCCTGGCAGCTCTCCTCTCTTGGCTTGGAGTGGTGGGCCTTCCTGGCTCTTGGTTGCCACCAGGTGTAGATCTGGTGGCAGTGCTGACGTATGGGAGGAAGACGTAGA
Organism: Neoceratodus forsteri; assembly: GCA_016271365.2. NCBI lineage: Eukaryota > Metazoa > Chordata > Ceratodontiformes > Ceratodontidae > Neoceratodus > Neoceratodus forsteri. The sequence goes on from CM028130.1 coordinate 366,829,640, forward strand.
TCAGGGGAGGATGGAGGTGGCCGTGATTCCTCTATGTCTTTTCAGGCTCTGTAACTAGTGGGAGAAAATGGAGGAAACTGAGCAGACTGGGCTCAGTGATGCTGCGTGCACCTGGACCCGTCCTTCCACAAGGACTGATAAAGCATTCTGGACTATGTACCCACAGCGGGGCCCTTGTACCAAAGGCCCCACCTCGGGGGAAGGGGGACTCCATGGGTGTACTAGCCCCTAATCTGGAGAAAGGATGGGGCAGTCTGAGGTGCTCAGAGATGTGGCTGAGAAGCTGCCATGTCTGGCTCTGGGGGAAAAAAACCTTTCTAGAATAAAGATAAAAGTATGCATAATAGGGCTATTGAGGGGTTTTGCTGAAAACAGCGGCAGAACCCTGAGATACCACAAGTGACCCATTATTCACCCCTTTTTCCATGATGTACTTATCCTTAGTTCCATGCTGGATTTACCTCAATCTGATCAGTCCCTCCATTCCAGTCACACCTTCCCCCGGTACTTGCCCAGCCTCCGTCCCTCATAGCTTGTCCCCATTAAGGGGTCCTTGGGGATATACCCCTCTGGATGTCCATACCAGTGGAGGGGGTTGTGTGTTCAGAGGTGCAGGGCCAACAAGTGAGAAGCCATCACCCTGTACAGCCAGCTTGTTTTTCCTGTTTGGCAGGGTGGGGTCTGTGAGGGATTGGCCATCACCCTGTATAGCCAGCTTGTTTTTCCTGTTTGGTGGGGCAGGGTCTGAGAGAGACTAGCCATCACGCTGCACAGCCAGCTCATTTTTCCTGTTCAGCAGGGTGGGGTCTGTGAGGGACTGGCCATCACTCTGCACAGCCAGCTTGTTTTTCCTCTGGTTCCTTCCCCAGAACCCCAGGTGGCACACAAGCACATGTCAGTCCCACCTTAAGTGCATGCGTTGTGTTCCTGTTGAGACAGCAAGCTCCCTGACCCACTGGCAAAAGCCACTGCAGCGCTGGAGTGTGCTGCCACCCTCCCCCCAGCTGAGACATGCTGTTATCAGCAGCACAACTTCCCTGGTGGGTCACTCAAACACTGGCTCTTCAATTTGCTCTTGAAACTGGGTCACTGGTGTGGAAACGATGTGTGCTGTGCCCTCAGGCGGACCCTCATTGTGCAACCTTTTGATGAAGATTGTTCTTAATGATATATAGACACAGAAAATAACTGAAGCATTTTAAATGGTTAATGTACTTTAAGAATGTTACACAAGCAGAGCAAAAAAATGCCACAGTGGGATTTTAGTGGCCAATTCAGGGTGCTGCGTAGAAGTGTGTATAATCTCTTTGATGATGTCAGCAAGTTGTTATAATCAAACCTTTGATGACATGAGCAAGTGGGTATAATCCCTTTTGTTGCAATGGTAACTGAGGATTGCCAGGATTCCAAGGAAAGAGGTTTACTGATGTCACTGGTTCAGAGGGATGCTAAGGATTGAGTAACTGGCATAGCTGATTGCTTGGATTGTTGCTTGTGCAGCATGATGTGGTGCTTGTGCAACTGACTGGTTAAAGTTGTTAAGAACTGTGGGTAGCTCAGGGCTATTAGTAATATGATGGACTGAAGCCTGTCTGGCCTTTCATGCTGTCTGTTTCCGAGGAACTACCACCTTTTTGGGGTACTGGAGGCACAGGAACCCTCTTGAATAGAGTTTCACTGCTAGAGGTGGCACAGAAGACTAAGTCAGCTGGCTGAATGTACTGTAAAGAAGGAGCCCAAAAGGTAGATTGCATGGATAAAACTGTTCAAACATTGACTTCCGCTAAAGAGAGGGAAGGCCACAATGCTGGATGACCAGTGAAAGGGGAGAAGGAGCCACCATATGACCCAACCCATACAGTGGAATACAATTTCTCTAAATAATCTAACTACTTTTATAACCATCTGCAAGGAGGAGAGGAACCCCCCCCCACCCCTTTGGAGGAAACCTCTGGGGATCCAAGGCTTTAGGCTGCCATCCCTCAAGCCAATGTGATGCAATTACCAAAGAATGAAGTGAGGCTTGCAACGCACTGCAAAAGCAGACTAAGGAATATATAATCTTCTTCTTCTGAGCTAAGGACTTACAACCATACAGAAGCCAGCGTCAGTCCTCTGGGAGCATAATGACTGTTCTGCTATGGAAAGCTGGAGTCTGCAATGCCCCAAGAAAAAGGAGAAGAATGGAACCAGCTGCTTCAGGCCTGGCAGCCTAAAACTTTTCTCTGTCAGACTCAAGAATAGAAGAAGCTGATTTGTTAGAAGTACATGCCAATTATCCAAACATGCCCACCCCTCCAACATATAACCCCCCGATTTAGGGTTTTGCATAAAAACATTTTTTAGTGCCTGTTGGCTCCTGTATTTCACTTTTGTAAATCCTCCAGTTTGTAAACAAAGGCCATGCTGCACGGTGCCATTTCAAGGATGGAGCGTGCCTCCATGCGGCTTACTTGTACTGAATGCATACAAGTGAGTCATGCTAAACTGTGCTCCATACTCAAAATGACACAAAGCTGCACGGTCATTGTTTATAAACTGGAGGACTTACAAAAGTGGAATACAAGAGCCAACAGGCACTAAAAAATGATTTTTTTCATGCAAACCCCCAAATCAGCAGGTTATCTGTCATATTGTTGGCTTGTTTGTATAACTGGTGTTTTCCTTTAAGTGGACTGGTTAGGTGCAGTACAAAGCAATAGAGATAAAGTATACTGTTTGCTGCGGTATGAAGCCATAGAGGGTGATAGCGTACTGGGTCTTGTTGAATAGTGTGCAGGTTCAAGCTTGGTTGCTGGAGGGGCCTTTGCACATAAGATATTGGGGGCTGTGCCCATTGTGATTGTTGAGGCAATTGCCTGAAAGTAGTAGGCAGAGTACGAATGATAGGTGGTCAGATTGGAAGGGTAAGAGTGAGCCAGGAGGAGAGTCCTGGACAACCGCCTGGACAGGTTGGTGAGTATTAAAGAGCAGGAGATGCAGACCTGATGGAATGCTTGGAGGAAGCTGGCCACACAGAACCATAAGAAACAGTACAAAGCCAGAGGCAAAAGGGTACTGAGCCCTTTGGGGGAGAGGGGGCAGTGCACAGGCGAAAGAAGCAGAGTCCAGTGCACAACCACCACACCCATGGTAAATCTGAGAAGTTAAAATGTTTTTCTGCCTGAACTGGCTGTTTTCTTACTTTTATCTCCATGAAAAGTTGTTCTCTTTACCTTCAGATTGAAATTCCAGTGTGAACAAGCCAAACTGGCAGAGGCCGTGTTGGAAACCACAGCTAGGTCCTAACTATAACATGCCTGCAGTGGCTACTCTTATATAGAGTGCATTGTCTAAACTGGCTCCTTTAAAGTAAAGAGCTTCTACCTAGGTAATTCACATGTGATCAAAGGGAGCACCCCTTATCAGAAATGTGATTAGAACTTTGAGAATAATACAAGGGTACGGCATGCTGGTCTTGGAATGTGCACAGGTGAAAGAAGGCCCACAAGAGCAAGAAGTGGAGTCTGGCCAGAGCCAATGCAGGAAGGGTCCTGTGGACAGGCAGGCAGGTGGTGTGCAGGAGAGCCAGCCCACAATGAGCACAGCAGCAATGGGTGTCAGAACGCCCCCCCACCCTGTCAAACAGCAGGAGTGGGGGGGCCAGGCCAGGAGCTGTGATGAGAGGAAATCCAGAAGGAAAGCAGCAGCTACCCCCCAAACACAAGTTGAAGTGGAGCAAATGGGGGGGGGGGGAATGAGAGCAGAGCAATACAGAGGCCCAATAACCAGGAATCAAAGCACTGAGCAATAGGAGAGGGCGGAAGAGTGCACCACAAAAGGAAATGCAAGAGACAGTGCCCACAGCTGCTGAGCAGTAGGGTTTCCTGCAGGAGTAAGGAAAGCATCAGCGGCAGAGCAAAAATGGGAGACTGGAGAATGGTACACCAGAGAACAGCACCGGTGTGGCAGAAAGGAGCACAACCAGCAATGCAAAGCACTGCAGAAGGGTGGCAGGCAGCCCCCCAAGAATGGAGCAGGAACTGGGGGGGCACAGGAGTGAGTGGTAGGACCCTTAGCCGAAGGCAGGAATGGCTAATGAAGGATGAAAAGACACGATGTGTAACTTCCCAAGCTCTAGCAGTGTGGCAAAAGGTAGCAGACAGATGGGGATGGCAGACAGGAAGCCAGCAGCCACATGGCAGTAATGAACAAAGAATGAGGCATCCAGGGGACGCTTTGGGCATGTGCCGTTTACATAGCACTTGATGGTGGGCATGACATGTGTCCCCTGCTGTCCCACTGGACCTCAGGTTTCACCTGGCAATTAGTATCTTCATACATACCGTGGGCAGGAAAATACATTTGCAGAATAAAATGTGCTATTTTGAAGTTTGAAGTTTATTGTTCTAGGAGTTAATACCTTTGAGACAAGGCTCTTTTACAAAGCTTCCATGTCATTAAGTACAAAAACATAGTAGACTGTGTTACAAACAATCAGTAAGCCGTTTAACAAGGCCACAACTTAAACAGTAACATTTATGTACAGAAAAGAAAAAGGAACTCAGAGGCAGTGTCAAGGGCAAGGAATAAGGATTGGAGAGCTTGAGAGGGAAGAGAGGGAGAAATAAGAAGTTTAGGAGCAGACAGAACCAGGTTAGTGGTACTCAGGTTGTCTTTATCAAAAGGAGACCATGGTGGTTGAGTGAAACAAATGTAAGTGCACTCAGTGGGATGAGACTTTAGTCAAAGCAGTCACAGGAGCTGGAGGCTGTGAGGTGAGCATAAAGTATGGATTTGAAAGCTCCCAATGTCGTGGAGAATAGGGAGGGCAGGTTAAGGGCATTGTACCAGGTAGGGGCACAGTATGTAAAAGATCTTTGTCCCTGAGCAGTCCGGCATCTAGAGACAAGGAAAGGTTGGTGGTCAGATCTTCTGGTGGTACGAGTGCCATTGTTCAGGCAGAGCAGGTCCCGGATACATGGAGGAGTGAGTCCCAAGATTTATTTATTTATTTTGTTTATTTTTTGATGATCGGGTAGGTGCACTAGACACAAAAGTGACTATTTTCAGGCACGACCCAGGAGGTCAACAACACAGAGAGATACAGGTACATGGAATACAGTGTCACGAAATATACAATACATCACATATTGGAAGTGAACAAGATTAAGACAATAGTGGTACCAAGGCACATAAGGTGTATTATACAAATAGAAGGTAAGTGCCCATGAGTAAACAGTTATAGTAATATCACATTTAAAGTGCAGAAAAATGCCACAGGGTATAATTACGGTGTAATATACATCCAGCTGAAACTGAAAAAACAGTTATTGGAAGGAGGTAGGGTGAAAGGTAATGCAGAGATATAGCCTAGCGAGAGAGAGGAAGAGAGAGTAAAAGGGATGGGAAAGAGGGAGGGAGGATAGAATTTGTGGGGAAGCTGAAGGAGCAGGGTGCCAGCTCACACCACAGAAGATAGGAGGGAAACTATGGGGCAGCTGAAGCAGAGGGAGCCAAGATCTATAGTGGGTTGAAGCAGGTGCATCGGGCACGTGTGGCAAAGAGGGAGCGGTGCCTCTTCTTAAGTGTAGCATGACTAGGGGCCAGGCATACATCTAGGGGCAGTGAATTCCAGTAATAGGGAGCTATGTGTGAGAAACCTGATTTCCCTTTGGTAGTTCCACATCTGGGAATGAAAGCAAGGAAAGGTCAGAAGACTGGAGCCCGTAGGAGATGGGCTGAGGGGTCAGCAAGGAGGCGAGGTAGGTAGGCATACTGGACTGCAATATACTGTCCAGAAGGTTCCCAAGAGAGAGGAGCTGGTGTATAATGGGGGAGGGCCAATTTAGGTCTGAATATAGTAGGCAGTGATGTCTTAACCTGGAGGATGCAGAGGCGTATCGGCATATATTGTTATAAGTTATGTCCCACCTACGAAAAGTAGCCTTAGACGTGTTAGTATAGATTATGGATCCATATGAGAGTGACAGTAGTAGGATTCCTCTAGCAATGGCTAACCTTGCAGAAGGGGTTAGAATATGGCTTGTTTTGTAGGCTAAACCCAGTTTGGCATTGACAGTCTTACATAGGGAGGTTATATGGGTGTCATAAGTGAGGGATTCATCAAGCAAGACACCCAGATATTTAAAGGAAGTTACTATCTCCAGTGGGGAACTATCAGCCCAGGAGACCCGGAAAAATTCCTGACTCTGTTTTAGTTTAATAGAGGACCCAAAGAACATAGCCTGGGTCTTGCCAGCATGGAGAACAAGCTTATTTCTGGTGATCCAGGACTGAATATTTAGTAGGTCCATAGAGAGCTTTTGGTTAATAGATTGAACATTATCTGAGCTAGTGTAAAGAACAAGGGCATCGGCATATCGCAACGATGAACAGGAGGATATATTTTGGCTATATTATTAATGAAAATCAAGAAGAGAAGGGGGCCAAGGATAGATCTCTGCGGTACACCAACATTATTGACTACTTTTTCGGAGGTGGCTGAGATTAATTTTACAGTTTGAGTCCTGTTCGATAGGTAGCTACGGAACCAGGTTACAACTCCAGTCAAGAAACCCAGGGTTTGGAGATTAGCAAGCAGAAGAGGGTGGTTAACAAGATCGAAAGCTTTCGTCAGATCAATAAATACTGCACCGGTTTGATGACCCTGATCCATGGCTTGAAGAACATCATTTGTTAGCTGTAATAAAGCAATCTGAGTACTGTGGCCTTTTCTGAAGCCATGTTGGTTTGCATGGAGGAGGTTATACTTAGAGAGGTGTTCTGAGATCTGTGCTGAGATGAGCTTCTCAAGGACTTTATTTAATACTGATAGTATAGCTATTGGTCTGTAATTAGCTATATCTTTTTTGTCGCCTTTTTTAAAAACCGGCATGACTCTGGCCAGTTTCCATATATCAGGCACCATGCCTTCACTCAGGGACAAATTGAGTATTCTGGACAGCAGTCCTACAATGAACGGTGCCGCAAGCTTTAAGAGTTTAGGTTCAAGGCAGTCAGACCCAACAGCAGTACTGTCTGATATGGAATTGAGATGTTTGAGGACATCCTTCTTTGAGATAGCTTTAAAGTAGAAAGAAGGCGTCATTGTAGTGTTCTTCAGGGTGGGGGATCCAGACATTAAGTTATCGGAAGAGAAAGCAGTGGTATAACTGCAGAGGTCAGAGAAGTGAGAATTAAATGCATTTGCAATTGTGCCCAAATAATTACAGTGAACACCTTTCAGTATCATGTCACTGTTTAGGAGAGTGTGCTTTGATCTGAGGAAAGTTTTGATATGAGACCAAAATTTCTTAGGGCCACCAGCCGCATCCATCAGAAGGCCCTTACAGTATTGGCTTTTTGCATGTCTTATTTGTGTTTTGCACTTCGATCGCTGTTCTCTGTAGATGTTAAAGTTGCTGCGAGACCAGAGATTTTAAACTTTCTCTAGCATTTGTCCCTGTTTTTGAGGGATGCAAGGAGGTCTTTATGCAGCCATCTGGTTTGTTTATCACAAACGCGCCGAGTGATGACCGGAGTATGTTTATCTTGAAGGAACACAAACCTACTCAGGAAAGCATGGAGGGTGGCATTTGTATTCGGTGATTGGTAGACAGTGGACTAGTCGGTATGAGACACATCATATAGAAAATGAGCCTGGTTTAAGTTGACATAGTTTCTGAAGCATATACAGTGTTGGGGGGATGTGGAGGTTGTAGATAGACTCCATATACAGAAAACAGGGGAATGATCACTGATAGTGTCCAGTGGCATTCCTGTTTCTACAATTCTGTCCACACGAATCGTTGAGACACAATCAATAAGGGTGCTGGAATCAGCGGTAACAGACACTCTTGTAGGGTCAGTAATGATTTGGTGTAAATTGTGGCTCTGCACCAGGGATTGTAGGGTATCTTGAGATTTGCTAAGCCAGTTTAAATTTAAGTCTCCGAGAATGATGAGTTCATTTTTCCCCGCATATGCAGCCGCATGATCCAGTAACTCCACTAGGCCATTTAGCCCACTTTGGGGGGGGATTATAGGCACAGACAATGTGAAGTTTCTTAGCTCCTAGTCTGAGTATGGCATGAATGTATTCACACAAGGAGTTTTTCTTGTCAGTTGTCATAGTTAGGTTTAGATTGTTTTTGTAATAGATTGCGAAACCCCCACCATGCTTTGGAGGTGGCCTATCACACCTAAGAAGGTTGTAGTTTGGGAGCATGCAGTTGGTATCTGGGATAGAGGGCTTTAGCCATGTCTCAGATAGACAGAGCACATCGGGGGGGTGGTGGTTAGCCACCCAGGCTTCAAGATCTGCATGATTACGGAGAAGACTCCTACCATTTAGATGGATCATGTGTAGACCTTTCATATCATAACCAGTAAAATTTAGAGTTAATTTACTTGGCATTGGTCCAGGGTTCAATTCAATGTCACCAGACAGCAAGAGGATCAACAATATGATCTACCCTAACTTATGCAAGGCAAATTGAGGGCTATTACAGCTATAGATATGCCACCATTTAGCAACAGATGCGGTAGCGTAGTAGATGAGTAGTCTAGGGAGAAGGGCAGGGGTCACATCAAGGCCTCTTTCTGGTAGGATTAGCATGTTAGAGTAAGTGAAATCATTTTGATTCATGTCCCTACTGTGGAGGTGATTATTGGGATCAAGCACTGTAAGGATACTCAGTAATATCAGAAACAGGATAAGAGAGGGCACTAATAGAGATTTCCAGGCCATTCTGTATAATTTAATAGTATGCAGATTGAGTAAGGCTGGAGGTGGGTTAGAGGATGCAGAGGAGGGCAAATGAAACTACCGCTAATGGAGATGCTGTGGTCCGCCTAATTTTAGGAGATCTGTGGTCCGCCTAGTCTTTGGAGATCCCTAAAACACGAGAACCCTAGATTGTCGGAAGGGTATAAGAGTATCAAACTGACAGAGCAACTGATAGCTACAGCATAACGAGGGAACTGCAAGAAAGCTGCGCAAAGTTAACCAGTCAAGAAGACAGTTTAAGCACAATAGATAAGGATAAGAATTTCTGCCTAATTTAGGCTATGGATGTAAAAGATCAGAGCAGTCCTGAGCTAGAAAGATTTCTGCGCTACACATTAGAATAGTCAGTGAAGTGAAGAGAAATGGGGAAACTAGTTATGGGTGCCCTCCAGTGGCTGGTTGGTATAATGAGCCAATGGAAAAATTAGGAGTTGAGTCTTTTTTCTTGATTGGTCACAAGACACCATAAAAGTAAATGCCCAGATAGGGTGGGCAGGTGGGGAGACGCTGAAGGTGTCGGGGGTAACAGCTAGTAGGGGAGAGAGAGAGAGAGAGAGAGAGAGAGAGCCTGGCTGAAGGGGTGTTTCAGTTGCCAGCTTTCCAGAGCAGAAATCAGCCCTGGAGCAAGCGAGTGGAAAAAAAAACAAAAAACTCAGCCCAGCTGACTACCAGCGCACTGAATCCCGAGGTAGGGAGAATCCTCTTTGTCTGCAAAAATGATAGTCACCTTTTAAAATAATTTATTTATTTATACTGCTCCAGCTACTTCGTGACGAGTCAACACTATAGCAGCAAGAACAGCCTGAGCTAGGAGAAACACTGGTGGCCTGAAGCAAAAGAAAAGGCGCCAAGTTTCAAAAATCAGAGAAGAATTCAGGCTAGACAGAGGTGCCACAGGTAGTGACTCATACCTTTAGTATGCAGGCGGTGGCTGGGAGCAGCTCCGATCAGGCAGGAGCCAGGTGCGAGGGTGGGCAGCTAAGGACAGAGAAAAGAGATACAATTAATAGGAGGAAGGGGACAACAGACAAAAGAAAGCTGAGGACAGAGAGGATTAGCGGCTGAGGACAGAGAGGATTAGTGAGAGGACAAAGAAAATAGGCTGGATGACGTGGTGGGGTGCAGAGGTGGGGGTGAGAGATACAGCGGGGGGAGAAAGGATTGAGTAGAGGTATACAGTTAAAGTAGATTGAGTAAGAGAGACAGGAAGAGGCAAGAGAGAAACAGACACTTTGAAGCACAAGTAAATGAATTAAGTTACTTTAGCATTGCAGAAATACAGCCAATATGGTTTAAAACAGTCAGCAAATAGTAGCTATTAATTAACAGGGTTGAAGCAGTCAGCAAATAGCAGGGTACATTTAACTATCGTGCAGTATTTAAAAAATAAACAAAAATGTTGAGATCAATTTAAACAGTACTGCAGATAATGCCTGGAGGCTACTCCTACTAAGCTACTAATCAAATAGCATTGAAAAAGTACGTCATTTTAATAGTAGCTTTGTTATTCAGATTCTGCAGTTTATATAGGTTATTCTATGGGGTTGCTTAAAACACAATTGTTATTCAGCGCAGACTGGTGATGTCATTGTTCTCTTGCATTTGTGGCTTTGCTTCACTCAGCCATTTGCTGCAAGGGGACAACAACAGCAACACTCTGCACTGAATACCAACCATACTTTAAGCAACCTCATAGAATATTCCTTATTTATATAAAGAATTCCCTCTTCCTTTAACAGGTTATAATCAACTCATTAATGAAACTGTTTCCATTTTTATGTTTTGTGACACATACAATGTATAACCCACAGTCCTCCTATATGCCTCTGGTCTTCACTATGCACTAGCTGGGGTGAGCATGGCTCGGGGAAACCCTCTGTGTCTGAGAGTATAACTGAGAAAAAGGCTGCGCACACACCAAACAGGTACTACATCAAAAAATTTTGCTGAGGCATCACTGCCTTACCTCGCAACATGCCAGCGACCCGGGTTTGGGAATGACCTCGGGTCATCAGGGAGCCAGCATGGGGAGGAGGGTGGGAGCGGGATTGAGCTTCCTTGTGGCAGCTCTCCCAGGGAGGGGGAGTCACCCTCTCGCAGTCCCGCCATCACCGGGTGGAAGTCCACTGGTGGCATAGGCAGGCATGGGCGACTGGTAGGATGGGGCATCCTGCAGTGTGCGGCATGCACGTGCCCCCACACATGTGTGCTTGCACCAAGGATGTGAGAGGGGGTGAAACCAGGGGAAAAAATGATAATAGAAATTTTTTTTTAATTAAAAATAAAAAAGCACAATGAAGCCTCCTTGTAGAGGTGATACGTAGGGGTGGTAGCCCAGCTCTCTCATGCTTTTTTATTTTAAATAATATTTTTTTTAATTCAGTACCTGTTTGGTGTGTGGGCAGCCTTTTTCTCAGTTCAACAGTTTGTGTGGTTGGCTGCAGCACCTTTGTGGGTGATGGTGTGCATTCCACCCTAGCTTTTTTCTTGTCTAGGAGTATAGATGGTAATCTTGCCACAGGGTTCTCCGACAACAACTCCCACAGTCAATACACATCCCAGGTCCCTAGCCATGGGGTGAGTTCAGCACAAACCTCCACTCTGTCCGAACAAGACACTAGGGCATGGTGACTTAAGCAGTGGTCATGCTTTATTGAACTTGTCAGCAGATATAGTCTGGAACAACAGTTCCCAGCCATTCTCCTTGTTGGCAGTGTGTAAGCAGGTTCATCCCTGACCCTGGACACAAGTCAGGATCCATGGAACCCCTTATCCAAAAGGTTGTGCCTCACACACAGATCCAGAGCCACAAAACCCCCCCCATTCATTTTTTTATTTCCGATCCATGCACCAGTATGTGAGGTAATAATCTGAGTCACAGCTTGACCTACTCTGTGAATTTCATTGTGGCTCCCACAATTGTAAGGCTTTGCGATCCTCACAGTATCTTCAGATGGCACAATAGTGCCATGTCAGAGAGGGGTGCAGCATGCATCCACTGCTGGGGGAACAATTATTATCAGACTTCAGTTCACTGGTATGGTGTCCCTGGGTCCCTTGGCCTTGATGGTATATGCGCACTGTGCCAGGCAAGTCTCACCTCTGGAGCCAGGAGGTCAACCCTTTAGTGGGTGCCTCTCTTTACAGCTCTGCTCATCAGATAGTATGCTGGACACAGTGCAGCAGTGTTTAATCCAGCTGGCCCACTGGCAGTGGCTGTCCATTGCTCCAGCCCCTCTGCCAGTGACCACAACTCCTATATCTATTCCAGGCTTGGCATCTCCTTACATGTAATGTAGGCATATTGGGCTGACAGTATAGCCTAGAGGTTAGAGTAATGAGCTGTGAATGAGCTTGGTACATCCAGCAGGCCATACCTGGGTTGGATTCTCAGAACCTCCACTTGCATACTGTGTGACTCTGAGCAAGTCACTTAACCACCCAGTGCTCCCAGGTCGCCCCTGAAAACAGGCACTTGTGCCTAGTGGGCCTTACCTGGTTACCAAAGACTAAACTAAAAAAAAAAATAAAAAATATTGCCTACCTTAGCAGTCTTGTGTCTGTCTCATCAGGTCTCCCCAAGCTCTGTTATCATCACTTGGGCACAGGACCGCTAACAACCCCCAGGGGACACGCCCTTTTCTGGGGGACCCATCTTGTGGTGCATGGCTGCCAGGAACTCCCATTGTGGAGAAGCCCATCAGGATTCCTACATCCTCCTGGTGTGCCCCCTCACATAGCCCCTCTAATTACAAGCAATTGACATTAAATGTGCCTCCAGATCCCTTCCCTAGGATCTGCACTGCTGTCATGGGCTTGTCCCTTGAGGCTCCCAGGTGGCAAGGCATTCAGATGCTCTAGTATCAGATGTCTGGATCTGACAGCTGGTAGGTGTGAGGTCCTTGCCACCTTAGCACAAGAGCTCCTTGAAGGCACCCTGGCTCCCTCCATTCTAGTAATAAGCCCCTCCCACTGAGCTATCTGATGTCGGTCACTACCAGAAGGTAGGCTGTTGGTCTGGCAGGCTGGTAATCAACCTCCCACCTCCTTTCTGTAGAGGGGGTTGCTGCAAATAAACATAGCTGAAAGGCCAGTGAAAACCAGTGGAGGCTCAGTGCATAGACTGGGGGTTGCTAAGAATCCAGGGAGCAGCTCCCGTGAATATGGAGGCTGGTGCAGAGGCTTTAGTAAGGAACTGTAATGCATTTTGTAGTGTCATTTTGCTCCCCACATCTGATGTTTTTATATACATTTTTCCCATGGGGTGATGTGGGCAAGCTTTCCACCCTGTCTCTGCCCCCTCTCACCTGGCATCCACTGCACTGAACCACTGAGCTCGATATCTCCCATGGATTCTTCCTGTGGCAGGGCTGAGAATGGGAGGGCCATCCCTCCCCCCCAGTGACTCACATCCAGATGGGGCAGGATGGTCAAGTTGACAGCGTGGGATGGAGGCAGGTGGGCAGGGCTTCATTTAGCCCACACCAACCCTGATTTTCTTTCATTTTCATCCCCTGTTTTGCCACACTGGGGTGTGCATGTAAGCACGTGTGCATGGAGGCCCACGCACGTTATGGAATCCTGCAGCCCTCCCTTCCATTGCCCTCCTTCACTCACACTACCACGTGGCCTTCACCAGATGGCAGTCATTCGGCAAAGCATGCAGGTCCCCCCCCCAGAAAGAAAAGCAACCATCAATTACTCGATCCTTTCCCTCCCCAGTCAAACCCAAGCCACCCATGCTTGTACCCGAACATGGGTTGCCAGCATGACAGGAGGTAAGGCGCTGATGATGCCTCAGCCCTCTACACCACTGGGCCGGCCCCCCACATCTGTTTTATCTGCATTTCTGTTTTTTAAAAATACCGACGGTTGCTGATTCTATTTGTGAGCTGAAATGGGAACCAGCTTCTACAGCGGCACTGAAAGCAGTGTCCCTGTGTACTGCAATTACCACAAAGGCTTCCAAAAGGCTTTCCAGTCTTGGTAGCGGCCTTAAACTCCAGTCCCCTGCTGTATGGGCCCCGAGTCAAGTTGAAAAATATTTTTTTTGTTTGCAGTACAGCTGAATAGAAAGCTCTTGTAAAAATAAATTATTATTGTAGGAATCCACGGTTTCAGCAAAATGTTAATCCAGGGTGAAGGCCTCTCCTGGGGCTGAGGGGGGGGGGCACAAAGGATTGGAGGAAGGAGTGATCTTTAGAGCTGGCTACTGTTAATTTTGTTCTATAAAAAAATCTATGTATTTCACCCCTGACTTTTATGACTTATTCCAATAAATCATCAGACAGCTTTGATTAGGCTGGAATGCAGGTTACAATGGTTTCGTTGCCAGCTATAAAGCTGTAATAATATGAACACTGGACGTGTTTTCACTTAGGAACCACACAGGCTAATAAGTTAAACTGACCTAGTTCTGTAAACTAGAGTTAGATACAAACCAACTCATGCACTGAGTGCTTCTTTTCATTTTAAGGCTGCTTGGCATAGCCAGGGAGACTTCTTGTGAACACTCCAAAGTAGGTTTACAGAAAAAAAGCAGAAAAGAATGTGGATTATTTTTATGTATGCCTCCACCTCACCCTTAAAGCCTTAAACATTTGCTAAAGAAACTATACAGTAAGGCCCAGATATTCAAAAGGGTTGCGCCATGCGCAACAGGGTTGCGCATGCGCAAGTCCTACATTGTGCCATTCTGCGATATTCAGCAGGAGGCAGTTGCGCCACTGAAAACAGGTTGAGCAACAGCGCAATGCAAATGAATGTATGCTCAACAGGAGGGGGAGGAACCATGCATAAACTGCACAGCCCGATATTGAGTCGGGTTGTGCAGAGTTGTGCAGGCGCAACCCCCAACCTGCACCTGCACAACTTTGAGCCAAAAAAAAAAGGATCAAGTTGAGGGGCCACCCACAGGTGAGCTGCTGTATTGCAGGGCGCAACACAGCAGCTGTCACCCGTGGCTGGCCCCCAACTCAGTCCCTGTGCCCCCCACCAGCCCGATTGCAGGCAGAACGTGAAAAGAACCCCCTGCCCAAACATCTCCCTAATGCCCGATCGCGGGCAGAAGGTATACTGACAACCCCCGCCCAAACATCTCCTAATGCCCGATCGCGGGCAGAATATACCCGACAACCCCCAATGCCCGATCACGGGCAGAATGTATAATGACAACCCCCAAACATCTCCCAATGCCCGATGTTTGGGGGTTTATCAACCCATTCTGCCAACGTCGGCGATGTAGATGTTGGGGTTGTCATTATCATGCCGTGTCGGCGTGGGGTACAGAGAGGGATTATTTTCACATTCTGCCCGCGATCGGGCTTCAGGGTGCGTCGGTCCCCGACGGCTGCTGCCTGGCAGGGCGGCCAGGCGCAAGTCCTCGGGGATTAGCGCACCTGCATGCTAATGGCATGCAAATGGGGCCATAATCAGATGCAAGTGGATTGTACTGTCTGTAAGACAGGTAATATGTTCCTGTGACAGTGGTGCAGATTGTATGTGTATGTTCTTGATAGCATATGGGTTGTGGAATGTTGGCTGTTAAGATGTAGTATCGGTATGTTGAGCGTGCCAGTATGTATAGTACTAGCTGGGGAGAATGCACAGGACTTCCAGTATGTTCACATACCACAACTGCCATACATAAACGCGTGTTGCTGTTTGCAGGGGTGGATTCTTCCATGTGATAGTGCAGCTACTATTGGTGGCATATAAGCTTTCTGACCACTAATATACTGGAATTTGACAGCCACAGGGGTCTGCCCATTCCACATTCCCCTGGCACATGGTGCTGCTACCAAAGTCATTCCGCTCACTCCGTAGGGATGGCTTTTTATATAGTATATCATATAACATGCTATTGAAAAGCATCATGGGAAGTATATGCAAATCACCGTATGTATGCTTCCCATGATGCTTTGCAGTAATGAAATATTTTCAATGTCATAGTTCATTGAAAGTTGGCTTTGTTGCCAATTTGTTCCTGGGTAAATCATACTTCAGTGCCTTTGGACTGAAGTAGTTGTCTTAAAATTGCTTTTCTGTGTTGGGTTCACCATGATACAAATAAACAAGACCATGATAAGGTTGAGATAACAGGAACCCATACAGCTGTAATTGTATTTGTGTGGGGAATAGGGAAGTAGTGTAATTCAGCAATTTTTCTCTGTATGCTTGAAATGGTATTGGGTTTTGCAGGTATTAAATTATATATAGAATAATGCATGGGGAAGTATGGTTTATGAGGATTTTATACACACATGAGGTGTGTGACGGCCCCATAAACCACCTTTGGGTTTATCTGGGCATCACACATCAAGGGTGTGCATAAGATCTGAATCACCACGCTTCCCCATGTTTCATTTTTTATATTTTCTGGTTTTCAGCAGTTTCTGGCTACAGGGTTAACTGGGTAAAATCTGAGCTACTCCCCCTTCATTGAGAATCACAACTGGACAATACTACTCCCATGTGAATTAAAGGCCCCAGTACAGATATTCATTATCTAGGATTGAACCTATCAAGAGAAAAATGCAATCTATTTAGGTAAAATTTTTCAATGTATCCATTTTTTTTTCTTCACTCAGAGCCTCAAAAAGCATTTGTGTTGTGCTGGCGGTTTTCAGTGAGGAGCTTGAGCAGACTACTAGTACGAGGACACGTTCTTGAGGGACAGGTCAGGGAGACTTGCACAGTTTTGCAGTGCCTGGTTTACGGAACTCCATAATTCACAAGAATTATGGAGTTTCAGAGGGTCTGCTGGTCGTGAATGATTGCACCTAACCGTAAATATATAGAGGATAATGTATGGTCATCGATTGGTAACCAGTTTGGTTAACCATTGAGAGGTTGCCAGGGTGACCATGTAAACCTCGAGAGCGAAGCTCGAGAGGTTTACGTTGCCATGGCAACCTCCAGATGGTTTAACAAACAGGTTGCTGATTGATGACCATACATTATATTTTATAGTGTATGGTCATTAAAAAGATTTAAATAATGAAGTAGGATCCTCACTTTTGTCAGTCTCTCTGTTATTTAAGTCACCGCCGCTTGGCTCCAGGTCATGCTCTCACGGCCTCGACTGTTTCAAGAAGGTGGTCTGTTCCAGTAGCACACATGCGCAGAGCAATCCACGTTGTTATACCATCGATGTGACGTACCATCGAAGGGTTAACAACAAAGTTGCATCACATTGATGGTATAACAACATTGGAAAATTATGAATTTCCCCTAATAACTTTATTTTACCATACATTATTTTGTATTCTTGCTGTTGCTGCCATTCTTGAAGTAACGCTGGTGTGGCAGAACTGCGTTCTGCTAGTCCGATAACCCCCGTGGAGGGATGCTTTCCTATCTTCTTCTTTTTCCTACTGAAATCTGTTGCACAACAGTATCTTCCCATACTATACTTTACCTTTTTCCACCCTTGGTGTAGGTTGGCCACCTACGTCAGTCTTTTCTGTCTCTCACTAAACCTATTCTCTACTACTTCTATTTCTAATTTCCGTATTTCCATCCCTCACCAAGAACTCCCCAAAATAATGCACCAGGCTAAGGCCAGCTGGCAGGAATGAAATAAGGTGCATTTATGGCATTTAATGCCAAAAGATATAAAGTGCCTTTAAGTATATAAGGTGCTGGTTGAATAAAGTAATTTTTTTAAAATGAAGTGTATAGAGTGCATTTTGTGCCATATTATGAGTTTAAAGTGCTGCAGTGCTTAATTAAGTTAATGCTTATGCCATTTTTATGTATATGGTGCAGGAATGTTTAGAAATGTTTAATATGGCAGTTAGATACAAACAAAGTGACATTATGCTTATGTTGTTTGAATTATTTTGCTGCCGCTCCGTTGTTATGTAGAATGTTATGCTAAATAAATCTTGCATCAAAGCAGGAACTGTTTGAACTGAGCGGCAAACTTTTCTTTTACTTTTGCTGCCACTTGGTATCTATGTAAATAGTTAATGATGCCCCTGTATTATTAGGACTACTGGCTGCTGGCTTTGTATAAAATATGCTGTAGAATTGCGTCAGCTAGCTGTGGAGGAGTCCGTAGCATATGTACAGCCAGTCTAGGCTGCTAGAGAGGCAGGCTTACCAAATCCATGCAGAGCCCCAAAGCAGAACAGCTAGACAATGATTGTCTAGCAGTCTGCTACTCTGCTACAACATGAAAAACTAATAATTTAAAGGGAAAGGAACGTCACTGTGTATGTGGAAATGCTACATAGTTGAAGTAAACCTAAGAATAAGGAGGGGGCTGCAAGATTAACTAAACACAATAAAGAAATTAAACAAATTAAAAAACAGAGACACTACAGGTCTCTAAAGGAGCCCCATTATGTACAGAGCCCTGAGATATAAATTAAATGGCTAGTGCTTATGCTATAAGAATACAGCACATGTATAAATGAAATAAATGTTTGCATTCTTTGCATATATAGAAAATAAGGTTCTGACCTGTTAGCAAGACCCCAGGAAGGGGATTTCCTTTAGGGGACTTCCCATAAGTAAAACCTCATTATGTAATAGGGGAGGAGTTTCTCTAGTTAGGGACCATTCTAGAACTAATTGGATGTTATGGGAGGGACTTTCCCATAAGTGGGAGGGCTAAATATAAGCCCTCCTCAAACACCAAGAGTCAGATTAGCTGCATACCTAGTCTCACTTACTTGAAGGAAGGTAAGCAGAAGGACCTGTGCCTGAAAAGGAATTTTATCTCTAACAGCAGGAAAGCTGATGAATCATTTTGAGATACCTGATGTAAGGTGAAATAGCCTTGAGATATTATTTATTTTCTTGTTCTGTTTGAACTGTTTTATTTCTATTTAATTATTTTTTCAATTTTTGTATACAATAAAACACATTGTGGGTGTGTTGCACCCAATTACTGTATCCTGTGTTATCTTTATACCCACGTACCTGCGACATTTGATGTCAGAAGTGGGATACTGGAAGTCCTGGCCACAGGGTGGATTCTAGCAGGTGTCAGACCTGATACCAAGGTAACCCGTGGCATGGTGGTACATTTTTGTCATCATGATGACCCCTGTACGACCTGCTGTGACTAGAGTGCAGGCCAAGCTAACAGGTGAACAGCTGTTCCCCAGCCTGGAATTCAAGAGGAAGCCGAGGGCCAAGCCTGAACATCAATCAATGACGACAGACAATGAAGAAAAGGACATTGGAGAAAAAGAGGAACTAGAAGAAGTACTAGTCGAGGGACCCCCGGATAAAATGAGCAAACTCCTGAAGTGGGTTGGCAGGAAGCCGACTGAGATGGAACAACTACGGCAGAAGGATCAGTGATGACAGGATGAGAGGTGGGCAGACACGATGAGGGCCCTACAGATTCTTGGGGCTAATAGAAGCAATGAGGGTGTGAATGGCAACCCTAAGGACATTAAACTAACAAAAAATGTCAGCCACTGATGATGTAGAGGCCTACCTGACTACTTTTGAAAGTGTAGCTAAGGTATGTGGGTGGCCTCCAGAACAGTGGGTGGTCAGGTTGACTCCATATCTTACAGGTGAAGCCCAACTGGCCTACAGCTATATGGACCATAGGAGCGCCGAGAAGTATGAACTGGTCAAAAGGTAAATACTAAAGCATTTCAACATCAACACTGAAATTTATAGGCAGCACTTCCGAACACTAAACCATCAGGGAAACGACACCCTGAGAGAGACATATACACATCTGAATGAACTTTGCAACAAATGGCTGCAACCAGAGGGGAAGACACTGTTGGATATAATTGAGACTGTAGTCATGGAACAGTTTCTTCAGAGTCTACCTGCAGAGGTCCAGATCTGGGTGAGGGAACAGCATCCGGAAATGGCAGAAGTTGCAATCACCCTGGCAGAGGATTTCCTGGCAGCCAGACAACCAATGAGGAAGGGATACTGGACAATTGACTTGATCATCACCCCCACCCAGCAACTGGTAAGACCAACTTTTTTTATCCTATCACATCCCTTGGGGAGAAATGCAGGTAGACAAGAAGGTAGAGGGGGTAGACCATATAATCCAGATACTGTCTGTAGATACTGTAATGGTAAAGGCCATATAGAATGGTTCTTTTACAAAAACTAGAGCGAGGCTACCCATCTGGCCCTTCTTAACTGGGGAACTTTTTCAACAACAGTCACCAACAGAAAGAAGAAAATGATGGGTTTAATTGACACTGGCAGTTGACAGACATTAGTACACCCAGATGTACTAGAAAAGGCCCCGTTTTCTGATATCTACACTGGTGTCATCTGAGTGCATGGGGTCACTCATCAGTATACCACCACCAATGTGACTTTATACATTGACGGACTGGAAGCAGAAATGGTGGTTGGAAAAGTACCAAAGCTGCCAGTCACTGTAGTTATTGGGCAAGACTTTCCCCATTTTGTCAGGGTTGTTGACCCCGAAAAATGTGACAGCCATTACCACCAGGTCACAGACTAATGCGAGAACCCTTGGAGATACATTTCCTTTTGAGGGGGATGTATTTGATACACCAAGTGCCCACAGGCGATCAAAGGGGGGAAAAGAAGAAAACGCAGAAGTTATGGAGGAAAAAACAAAATGGACTACCAAATGAAGCTATTGTCAAACTGTTTACACAATGTGATATTGCTCAGGAACAGCATAATGATGTGTCAGTGGCTGATTTATTCCAACAGGTAGACCAGGAAAAAGCCACAAGGGACCCCTGTGTATAAATGTGAAAAGAACATTTTGTATAGGTTGTATGCATATGCACGAACGGGTGAGCAAGTGAAACAATTCGTAGTTCCTGGCAAGTTTAGGACTCAGTTAATGTATTTGGGACATGATCTCCCTTGAGCAGGCCATGCAGGGAGAGACAGAATGCTGTCCGGATTGTTACAACATTTTTACTGGTCCAGCATACAGTACATTATGATGTTGCTGAATATTGTAAAGCCTGTCCAGAGTGTCAGAAGGTGGCCCAGGTAACTAAGAAAGACACAGTGCCCCTCATGCCCCTACCTATTGTTAGCACCCCCTTTGAGAGAATGGCAGTAGATATTGTTGGCCCTTTACAGAAGAGTGCAAGAGGTTATAAGTACATACTGGTCATATTTGACTATGCAACCAGATATCCAGAGGCCATACCCCTACGCACTGACACTACTCCCAAAATAGCAGAGGAATTAGTCAAGGTATTCAGTAGACTAGGAATACCTAAAGAGCTGCTAACAGACCAGGGCAGGAACTTCCAGGCCACATTGCTTAAAGAGTTGTACCATTTGTTGGGGGTAGTAGCTATAAGAGCTACACCCTACCACCCACAAACTGATGACCTAGCGGAACATTTTAACCAGACGTTGAAACATATGTTAAAGAAATTTGTGCATGAGGAGGGAAAAGACTGGGATAAGTACCTCCCCCTTTTGCTATTTTCTTATAGAGAAGTCCCACAGGCAGCTACAGGGTACGCCGCTTTCTCCTTGCTATACGGTAGGAATCCATGAGGACCTCTGGATGTGGTAAAGGAATATCGGGGAGAGGGAACCAATGTTGGGAATACTAATATTACTGACTACATGGTTCAGCTCAGGAAGAGGTTGGTAGAGTACACGAAAAAGGCTCACTAAAACAGCATCTCTTACCAGAGTAAGCAGAAGGAATATTATGACCATAACTGCAAACCCATGGAATTACAGGTAGGAGATAGGGTTCTCTTATTACTCCCTACCACTAAGAACAAGCTTTTAATGAAGTGGCAAGGATCCTATAATTCTAAGACAGACTAGGCAAGTAACATGAATTGGCAATCCCAGATAAATACCCAGGGAAGAAAGTCTATCATGCCAATTTACTAAAAAAATGGGTGGAGAAAAAATAAACTATAGGGACTATGTACATACTTCCAGAGAAGGATGAGTCAGAGTTAGGGATGGCATACCAGAGGTTAGAGGAACAGCAAAACCTCACTGGAATAAGGATAAACCCCACGTTAGATGCATAACAAAGAGAGGGGATCTTACAGTTTGTACATACTTTTTCCCCCATCTTTACAAGTGTCCCTGGGAAGGCAGTTGGAGTACAATATTATATCTGGACTGATTCAGTCCCTATAAGACAGAAGCCTTACAGACTCCCAGAGAAAGTGGTGGAAAACTTTAAATATTTGGGTATATTACTGGATAGTAAATTAACTTTTGAATCTCATGTCAAACATCTTAGGAAAATTACACACCAAAGATGAGGTCTCCTGTATCGTGTAAAAACATTTTTAACAGCTGATTCTCACAGGTTACTTTCACATAGTTTCCATTTAAGTGCTTTTGATTATGGTTTATTGGTTTGTTCTTCTACAATGACCACAGTATTGAATAATTTGAGGGTCATTTATAATTCAGTATTACGGTTCATGCTTAGTGCACCCCATCGTATGCACCATTGTCAGTTATACAAGTCCTCTGACTGTCTATCCCTGGCTGATAGAAATTCTCATAAAATGGGAGTTTTTCTGTTTAAAATTATAAATAGATTTCTTCCTGTGTCAGTTACTGATTTGTTTCCAAGATTTATTCATTCCTGTAGAACTAGGGCTCAGAGTAGATTTTCTTTTAAAATACTATTTTTTTTAAAAAAACAGTGTGCCAAAGGTCACTTTTGTATCAAGCACCTTGCTTTTATAATAGTATTTCAGGTGACCCTGTTGACTGTAAGACTGTCCGCTGCTATAGAACTCGCCTTAAGCAATGGCTTCTCAATAAGTCAGAATGCACATGTTGGCAACAAATTATTATGTAACTGTCTAACATTTAATGTTATATGTATTTTGTATTGTGTAAGTTATCATATTGTTTTGTACGTTTATGTCTTTTTTGTATTATTGTAACTTGTCATCTGTGAAAATGGGCAATCCTGCTCATTAGATTTACAAATATGAAAAATAAAAATGAAAAAATGAAAAAGTCAGAGAAGGGGTAAAGCAGGCAAAAGTTAAAACAGCTAGGCATTATTGAGCCATCTACTAGTGCCTGGTTATCTCCCATAGTGGTAGTCCCTAAAAAGGAGGGTGGCATATGACTTTGCCTGGACTTTAGGAAGGTCAATAATGTGTCGCATTTTGATGGATACCCGATGCCCAGGGTAGATTACATCACTGGTAACATAGGAAATGCTAGATATAGCTACACTGGATCAAACCAAGGGATACTGGCAAATTCCCTTAGCCCCGACTCCAAGGAAAAGACAGCTTTCAGCACACCACTAGGGTTGTACTAATTCACAACTATACCCTCTGGTCTGCATGACACCCCTGCAGCTTTCCAGAGATTAATGGATCAAATTCTGACCCTACACACTACATACTGTGCTGACTATTTGGACAGCATTGTAGTATACAGCCCCGATTGGTCGACACAAATAACACAGTTGACTGCTGTGTTGTGTTTGATACAGAAGGCTGGACTTACCATTAACCCAGCAAAGTGTGCCCTGGCAGTGACTGAGACAAGGTACTTAGGATTCCTTTTGTGTAATGGGTGTGTACAACTTGAGATAGAGAAGGTAGAGGCAGTAGCTAACAGCCCTGTACCCAAGACCAAGAAGCATGTCAGGTCTTTCCTAGGCCTGGCTGGGTACTATTGGAGGTTTATTTATTGCATTTATTTATTTAAACATTTGTTGACCGGGATAAGTACACTGAGCCAAGGCTCGTTTCCAGGTGTGACCGGGGGGAGGGGGGTTAGAGTACATACAAATTATCACAAAAAGACTTTCAGTTGGACTTCCAGTGACATAACGAGCTGAATGGCAGCCTGGATTCTTGGCTCCTCAGCCTCGGATCATTTATTCACCTAATCACAAGCCATCTAAATGCCTACGAATCGATCCGGCGCTAGTTACGAGTCTGCGGAGGTTGGACAGGATGGGGAAACCAAAAAAGAAGGATTTTGCCTCAACTCCTAAATGTTCTTTGCCGCAGACTGAAAAGCTGCCTACCAGCCCTTCTTCATCACGATCCTCCATGTTAACAGCCTCTGGAGAAGAGGATTGTGACTCAGAGACCACCTTGACTTTTACCAAAGCTAATGGCAAAAGAATGCTCAGCGTTTTACACTGGATTGACTCAAAAATTTCTTGCTTGCAGACCGATTTTAAGAAGCTAGAAAATCGTACAACTGCGGTGGAATCACATATAGATATGCTTCAAAATGAACACATGGCATTTGGGTGATCATTGGCCTTCTTACATTAGAGGGAAAGAGAACTAACTCAGAGGGCAGAAGATGCAGAGGCCAGAGCTAAAAGGAATAATGTCTGAATTTTTGGAGTTCCAGAGGGGAGTGAGCAAGATGATATGGTCGCCTACTTGGAGTCCTGACTACAGCAGGAGCTGTCTTTACCAGAGGACTTTGAATTTGCTATCAAGAGGGCTCACAGAGCTATAGCCCCCAAACCTAAACCAGGGGCCCCTCCAGGGTCTATTGTGGTCAAATTTCTTAAATTTCTGATGAAAGAGAAGATCCTTCACATGGCCTGTGGTAAAAAAGACCTGAACCTTGATGGCCAAAAAGTATACTTCGACCAGGATTTTCCCCCTGGTATGACGGCTAAAAGGAAGAAAGTTTTACAAGTGGTTAAGCAGTTGAGGGAGAAGGGGATTAAAGCGTACCTCCGACATCCAGCTCGTTTGTGGATACAAGATGCAGAAGGCATACAAATTCATGAAGGATTGCTGCAAGATACTCCAAAGTTGGAGCGACTGGAGATTCTAATGCATGACATGAGTGAAGAGAGGGCTGAACAGGAAATCGAAGATCTAACATGGGGACAGGCACCAGGGGGAAGACGCCCTCAGAGAAGAAGGCTAGATTCACTCTTACCATTACATGCGGATGTGGCCTGCTGGATCCTTCCTCGTCATCCACCTCCATGATTCACAATTAAGATAACAGATGGTGATTCAATCTTTGGACCTGGCATGTTGGAGGGGATCCTTTTCCTTTGCTGTGTGCTGTGGAGGGTAGTGGGAGGCTATGGTCTTGTTGCATGAAGTTGGGGGGATCCCTCCTTCAGACTGGAAGGAAGAGAAACCTTACTTCCCAGGTGTATGTTGGGCTGGGGGAACTGATGGGATGCACTTCCTCTGGTGGTACGGCTTTGTTTCATCCCCAGTGACCACAAATTTCTTATTTGCACGTGAAGAAGACTGCACTTCAATGGTACAGTTTAATTTATGTTTCTAAACAGGTTACAAATTTACTATTTATATATTATACTATATACTATTATACTATTATACTATATATTCAGGTACCTCGCTACCTGAAAGAACTCCTGACTTCTTACTGTCCCTCCTGCTCCCTCCGATCCTCTGGTGAGGGGTTGCTGGAAATTCCCAGGGTAATCTTAAAAACATCTGGTGGAAGAACATTTGCCTTTATGGCCCCTACCCTATGGAATTCTCTACCTTGCCAGATACACAGTTGCCTGACTGTGGAGAGCTTTAAAAAAGCTTTAAAGACCTTCCTTTTAAACCAAGCATTTTTGTAGTGATTTAAATTACATTGGATTGTATCTTGAATTTAATGTTGTTTATAGTTGTGGTTTTAATTTTGTATGAATGGTATTGTAAATGTGCCCTGAGCTTTGGAAGGGCGCCTTAAAGAAATAAATATTTACTTACTTACTATTTGCCTGAGTGGAAGATTTGAGTTTAGAGAGACTTTTTATTGGACACTCTAGTCTCACTTAAAATCCTACTGCCTCAGTTCTTTTTCTTTTCTTTTTTATCTGGGTGGGCTCTGTTGTGGGGCAGTGGCTCATTTAAGCGTGCAGATAATATCTGGGAAATATCACTTATTTGTTATTTTAGCTATATGGCGAATCTTTGTAATAGCACTTAGACTTTCGATAAGGCAGATGAAATCATTGGGAAATAGACAGGGGCAGGGCACGCTGTGGCTCTCCCTGATTCTTTTTCCTAAGGCACTGATGGGTTCATATATCCATTTGTTTACTATATTTGAAAGTTAGGTGAGGCAAAATGCACTCACAGGGGAAAAACAGTGATCCCCTTAATTTTGATACGTTAAAAGGTACCCCCTATCCGCTTTGGGCACTGAATAAAAAGGTACTATACGATGCACTCCACAATTTCAGGATGGCTTCTTTTTCCTGCTGTATATTTTTATTGAAGAGTTATGATCCGGGGCTGACAGCTGGGTCTAGGACCTGTATATAGGTCACTTCATCAGAAGGGAAGGTGTATCTCTGCTGATGGCGGTCGTCAGGAATCCCTTGGCACACCGAGTGCTGCACTCTTCTTTTTTCTCTGAAGACTACTATCTTCATGACCTACCCTGAGGCTGCAGGGGGTCAAAACGGGGCAACTACAATTGTTCTTCTTTTTTGGGAACTTTACCATCCAAACCAGGGTCCTAGAGGACCACTCTTTTTGATTATTGTTAAATAACTACTAGTCTCCTATTGAGACTCTCATTGTTAAATGTATTGCAAGGATTATTTGTTTGTCATTAGCGTACTATGTTTGAGTGTGTTAGTTTCATTCTTTTATGTGGTGGGAGAATGTACCGGAAGGGGGGAGGGGTGGAGGGCAAGGTTGCGAAAAGTACATATGCGATTTAAAAATGGGTTCACTTAACATATGTACAGCCAATGTTAAGGGGATTAATAATGTTATAAAAAGAGCTAGAATATTAAAAGAATTGCGGGATCTAAGCTGTGATCTTGCATGCCTGCAAGAAACGAAGTTATCTGTGAAGGAAAATGACAAATTAAGACGGTCATGGGTGGGTACGGTCTTCTCAGACTCCCATCCAACATCAGCTAAGGCTGGGGCTATGATCTTGGTTAAGAAGGGGCTCTCCTTTATACCAAAGACTGCTAAGAGAAGGCTCAGGCAGATGGATGCTAGTTTCAGGGGAATTAAAAGGCTCCCCTATAAATATTGGATCAGTTTATGCTCCTACCCTGTCCTCGGGGAACTTCTTCCAGGAACTGTTTTCCACTTTGGCAGGGCTCCCTCCAGGACATTTAATGTTGGCAGGGGACTGGAACTGTGTAGAGAATCCCAGTTTATACAGAGCCTCACCCGAGAAGAGTGGGGCAGGATCATGCTCTAGGACACCCCGAACCTTAGTTGACGAGGCTGGTATGGTAGATTTGTGGTGGTGACAACACCCTGTGGGGAAAGATTTCGCTCTCTATTCTCCAGCCACCAAGATCTTTTTTTTTTTTTTTAGTTGTTTAACTAGGAGTAGCACACTAAGCTGAAAGTTTTTTTACAGGTGCGACCTGGGAGCACAGGGAAGTTAAGTGACTTGCTCAGGGTCATACAGTATGCAAGTGGAAGCTGTGGGATTCAAACCCAGGTCTGGTCTGCTGGCTGTTACCAGATTTGCAGCTCAGAGCCTTAAACCAATGTGCTATACTGCCAGACCTACTCCAGATTAGATTGGATTTACACCTGGCATTCGGAAACACATTCCTTTAAACAGGTCAAAATCTTACCAATCTCTTTCTCAGACCATGCCATAGTTCAAACGAGGGTGGACTGGGATCCCTCAATGAAAAAGGGACAATGGAGATTAGACCCTGAGTTACTGGCAGATAAGGCCCTGGTCTCTGCATTTAAGGAAGAAATAAAGTGGTATTTTGAGGAAAATTTACATTTACATACCAAACTAAAATATATTGGGATGGACTCAAAGTAGTACTAAGGGAAAAATTTATCAGCCACTCTGCACACAAGAATAAATTATATAAACTAAGGATTAATAAAGCTTTCACAGCCATGACATCCTTAGAGTCAGAACACAAGCTCACGTCTGACCCCCTGGTATGTTAAAAACTACAAGAGGCTAGAGAAGAATATAACAAACTAATGTTACATTGTACCCTTAATTCATTAAGATGCACAAGCCAAAAATATTATGAAGAGGGGACAGAGCTGGGAAACTCTTGGCCATGCACCTTAAAAAGCAGGAGATGGATAGGTTTATACCCAAAATTAAAAGCTTTAAAAACCCAGGAGAGGTATTAACCCGGCCTATGGAGATAGCAGGGGGTTTTGTTGATTTTTATTTCAATTTGTACACCAGAGAGAGGCAAATAGACCATGAACAGAGGATAGATACATTTTTGGCCTCAGTACAACTCCCTAAGCTGTCTCAGGAGCAAGCTCTGAGTCTTGAAAGACCGTTTACAGCTGAAGAGCTGGATGCAGTAATTACTTCTATGAGTTCTGGGAAGTCCCCTGGTCCGGATGGATTCACAGTTGAATTCTGTAAGACATTCCAGAAGGAGCTGATCCCAACTGTCTTGAAAGTTTGTAACAAAGCACATGAACAGGGGTTGACCCCAGACTCTTGGAGGGAAGTTACCATCACAGTTCTCCCGAAGCCAGGGAAAGACCCAACCGAATGTGCCAGTTACAGGCCAATTTCTTTATTAAATGTTGATGCAAAGATTTTTGCTAAATTAAAGCTGAAGGGGCTGATTCCATGTCTGGTAAATGCTGACCAGACAGGGTTTGTCCCTGGACGGCACATGCAGGACATCATCTGGTTGCTGCTGAATGTCTTGGTATTGGGTCCTTCTTTCCGCCCTCAAAATCTTAGAGCAGTTATTGCCCTGGATGCTGAAAAGGCATTTGATTGCCTTGATTGGATGTTTCTAAACAAAATTTTAATTAGATTTGGATTTGGAACTAAATTTAGGGACTGGATTACCAATATGTATAGAGATTCAGAAGCTCGGGTTTGAGTAGATGGGATTCTGTCTGATAGGTTCAATATTACCCGGGTCACAAGACAGGGATGCCCGCTCTCCCAGCTATTATTCATTTTAAGTATGGAACCTTTCGCAGCTAGGGTGAGACAGTCGGGACAATACTGGGGGATTCAAGTGGAGGGTAGGGAGATACGGATCTCTATGTACGTTGTCGACACATTACTCTATTTGGATGACCCAGAACATTTAGCACCCTATGTTCTTGCCCTAATACAAGATTTTGGTGCCATCTCTGGCTTTAAAATAAATGAAAATAAAACAGAGAGGCTTCCTGTTTCCAAGTTAGAGCAGAGTACCCTACCACAAGTGGGACAATTTAAAGGGTGAATGAAGGCTTTCGGTACTTAGGGGTGTGGATACCAGACAAAATAAATATGTTATATCAAATTAACTATATTAAGTTGCTTCAGAACATACAGGTGGACTATAACAGGTGGAAGGAACTACCATTATCATTTTCGGCCCGAATAGAAACAATATGAATGAATGTATTACCCCACCTGTTGTTTCTCTTCTCAGTGTTGCCAATCAAACCCCCATCCTCATTTTGGGGGAGTTTGAAATCAGCCACATCTGAATTTATTTGGAATCATAAGCCACTCAGGGTTAAGTGGCAGATATTACAACGGGCTAAGGGGAGGGGGTGCATGGGACTCCCACACTTTTTAAGATACTACTGGGTGGTCCAGATCCAGTTACTGGCTCAATTATGGCCTAGTGAGGTTCAACCCTTATGGACAGCCTTGGAACAACCAGCCATACTGAGGGCCCAGTTGGTGTAAATCATTTTTATGGATCAAGTAGGCCTCTCAGAATTTTGGCTGACAAATACCTGGTTGATAGTCTTGAAGCAAATATGGATTTGGATTGCTAGAAATTTAGACCTGGAATTAAGGCCATCTGCCCAGACTCCTATTTGGGCCTGTATGGATGTTCTCCCTAATTGTATGGACATAGGTTTTTCCTAGATGGGGCAGGGCTGGTCTTTGTCATATAGGACAATTATATGATTCATCAGTTGACCAAGGAGTTTGGTTTGCCCTCCCAAGGCCATTTTAGGTTTTTACAAATTCGCCACTTTCTATTAGCTAAAGGCTTAAGTGTAGTGGAATTAGAGGAGGTCAATCCTCTGACAAACTTTCTTCTTTCATTACTGAAGGAAGGGGATTGTAGACATTTTATCTCAAAATTGATAACCCTCTTTTCTAATGGGGACCCCATTTTGATGGGTAACCTAGAACTGAGATGGGCTACGGGATTAAACCATTATCTTGGGGAAAAAGATTGGCAACGGATCTGGGAAGGAGTTCATACCACTTCAGCCTCTCCTATATGGAGGGAGTTTAGATGGAAAGTTAATATGAGGTATTTCCGTACCCCTGCTATCACAGCACACTTTGGGACTACAAAATCAGATTGGTGTTGGAGGGAATGTAGAGAGAGGGGCACCCATACCCATATCTTTTGGAGCTGTCCCAAAATTCAAGATTATTGGTGTCAGATAGTTCAAGCTACTGAGCAAATATTTCAGGTGCAGCTCCCAAGGGAACCCCAGTATTGGCTGTTGGGCCTTCCTCCCCCACAGATCAAGACCCAAGGTCAGACATACTTATTTTAGATTTTATTGGCGGGGTGCAGAAAGCTATCACAAAACACTGGCTAGATAAGACACCTCCGACTTTGGGTTTGTGGTACTCTATTTGTACCCATGTGCAAGAAATGGAAAGAATCACGGCATATTTAAGATTACAAAAGCAAAAAGTTCAAGGGAGATGGTTATCCTTTTTCCATTACCATGCTAAATGAGAGAATAAAACAGTATTAGAGATCTTGGCCTCTTGTTCTGGGTCTTAAAGGTTTGTATCAGGTGGAATGGTGGTTCCTTTGAGTCTTGTGAGATTTCAGATTCCTTGTGACAAAGCCCTTCACATTTGGGTACTCCAAGACATAACCTTATAATTACAATCGGGGGAAATTCCATTTTAATTTGGTTGACTCTTGGGTGGCTCCTTCCCTTTTTGTATTCCCTAGTCTCTTCTTCACTCCTTTACTTCCCCTTTTCTATTTTAGAATTATCTGGCCTAGTTATTAACAGCAGATGGACTCATTGTACTGTCCAGGGAACTATAATTTCATGGTGTATCATAATGCCTTGTGCCAACCCCTCATCACCCACTCATGAAATTAATGCTGTGGTGATATTTTTTCAATATCCCACAACCTTTGGTGCCACCACCTCCACTTTATGGTTTTTGATGTCATGTCGTGTTTAGCTGTAATGTGAATTTTTTTTTCCTTTGTTTTTCTTTTTCTTTTCTTTTTTCTCATTTGTCTAAATGTGAATTTCATTGTATTTGTATGTCTTGTATGTATATCTGTGGTGTTAATATGGAAACTCAATAGAAGTATTATTTCAAAAACAAAAAAAGACTTTGAGTTACAAACAGTAGTTCAGTAGTTATTCCGAATTTTGCCTCCATAGCCACACCTTTGACAGATCTAACCAAGAAAAGGTGCAGTAACCCAATTAAATGGAGTACTGAGTGTGATGAAGCCTTTCAGCCATTAAGGCAGCCCTGTGTGTTTCCCAGTATTCAAGTACCCTGATTTTAGCTTTTCCTTTGAAGTACATACCGATGCTTCTGAGACAGAGATAGGAGCAGTGATGAGCCAGACAGCACAAGGAGAGGAGCACCCTATCATGTACATCAGCAGGAAACTGCATGATAGGGAGCAAAAGTATGCCACAATCAAGAAAGAATACTTAGCCATCTAGTGGGCAATTGAAGTTTTGAGCTTTTATTTGTGGGGTGCAGAGTTTACTCTCCTTACAGATCACAATCCACTTGTGTGGATAAATCAAATAAAGATCAAAATGCCTGCATCATGCGGTGGTACTTGACATTGCACCCTTATCGTTTTGTGGTAAAACATAGGTCAGGAAATCAACACAAAAATGCTGATTTTTTATCATGACATAGGGCAGATATAGTGAAGGAGAACGAAACATGAATATGATTGTATATATCTTGAATTGCTATAATGACGACTATGATGGTCAATAGTGAAATGCGTTTCAAACCCTAGGGTAATGAAGTAATTACAGTGCTTACAGTAAAGTCTATACTGTAATTTGTTTGTTTTTTAAAGGGACCCTGGGGTAGAGCTTCTGAAGCGTGGGTGGGTGGAAGCTCCAACCCAAACCCCCATCAGTACAGAATGTACATACATTCTGGGGGGTTGTTGCTAAAACCAGTTGTTGTAAGAGTGAACTGTTTTTCTCTTAAAGAGGGAGGAGTGTGGCAGAACTGCATTCTGCCAGTCTGATAACCTAGTGGAGGGATGCTTTTCCTATCTTCTTCTTTTTCCTACTGAAATCTGTTGCACAACAGTATCTTCCTATACAATACCTTTTTCAGCCTCTGGTGTAGGTTGGCCACCTATGTCAGTCTTATCTGTCTCTCATGAAACATTTTCTGTGCTACTTTTATTTCTAATTTCCATCCTTAACCAAGAACTCCCCAAAATAATGCACCAGGCTAAGTCCAGCTGGCAGGAATGAAATAAGGTGCATTTATGGCATTTAATGCCAAAAGATATAAAATGTCTTTAAGTATATAATGTGCTGGTTGAATAAAGTGCATTTTTTGAAATAAGGTGCATAGAGTGCATTTTGTGTCATATTATGAGTTTAAAGTGCTGCAGTGATTAATTAAGGTAATGCTTATGCCATTTTTATGTATATGGTGCAGGAATGTTTAGAGATGTTTAAAATGGCAGTTAAATACAAACAAATTGGCATTATGCTTATGTTGTTTGAATTTTTCTGCTGCCGCTCCATTGTTATGTAGAATGTTATGCCAAACAAATCCTGCATCAAAGCAGGAATTGTTTGAACTGAGAGGCAAACTTCTCTTTTACTTTTGCTGCTGCTTGGTATTTATGTAAATAATTACTGATGCACCTATATTATTAGGACTCCCGGTTGCTGGCTTTGTATAAAATATGCTGTAGAATTATGCCAGCTAGCCGTGGAGGAGTCCGTAGCCTGTGTACAGCCAGTCTAGGCTGCTAGAGATGCAGGCTTACGAAATCTGTACAGAGCCCCAAAGCAGAGCAGCTAGACAATGATTGTCTAGCAGTCTGCCACTCTGCTACAACATAGAAAACAAATGATTTAAAGGGACAGGAACTTCCCTATGTATGTAGAAATGCTATACAACTGAAGTAACCCTCAGAATAAGGAGGGGCCTGCAAGATAAACTAAACGCAATAAAGAAATTAAACAAATTAAAGAAGAAAGAGACACTGCAGGTCTCTAAAGGAGCCTCATTATGTATAGAGCCCTGAGATATAAATTAAATGGCTAGTGTTTATGCTATAACAATAGAACACATGTATAAATGAAATAAATGTTTGCACTGTTTGCATATATAGAAAATAAGGTGCTGACCTGTAAGCAAGACCTCAGGAAGGGGATTTCCTATAGGGGGGCTTCCCATAAGTAAAATCTCATTATGTAATAGGGGAGGAGTTTCCCTAGTTAGGGACCATTCTAGAACTAATTGGATGTTATGGGAGGGACTTTCCCATAAGTGGGAGGGGCTATATAAGCCCTCCTCAAACACCAAGAGTTAGATTAGCTGCATACCTAGTCTCATTTACCTGAAGGAAGGTAAGCAGAAGGACCTGTGCCTGAACAGGAATTTTATCTCTAACAGCAGGAAAGCTGACGAATCATTTTGAGATACCTGATGTAAGGTGAAATAGCCTTGAGATATTGTTTATTTTCTTGTTCTGTTTGAACTGTTTTATTTCTATTTATTTATTTACTTTTTCTATTCTTGTATAAAATAAAACACACCAATTGTTACACCCAATTACTGTGTCCAGTGCTATCTTTATACCCACATACCTGCAACAGTTGGCTTGTGTAGGTATTGCATTATTTTGCCTCACTCAGTTGTGATAGCGGTGTTTTGCACTATGCATCTGAATTAATTTCCCCTTGCTTCCAGAAACCTATTGCAATATGCATTAATTTTTAAAACTTAGTGAGATTTTGGGAGATGGAGTGCAGCTATTTCTTGTGTGCCATGCTTTGGGATTGTCTTACCCCATGGTTGCACCCAGGCCCTGCACTGCTGAGAGCACATATTTCTTGTTTGCTGTATAGTTCTCCACCTTGCATCATGCCTTGCTAGCTGCTTGATGACCATGTGAATATGTATTCATATTGTTTCTTCTCACTCTGCCCTTAGAATCCCATGAATTGGCTGCCCTGACTGGCCCAGCTGTGCTGGAGGTTGAGGCACTGTTCGCTACACCTGACGCCAGCGACACGGGTTCGGGAACAAGCCTGGGGGTTGAGAGGATTGAGCATCCGGAGGACTGCTCTCCTTTTTTGGGGGGAAGGCTCACGTTGTTCTGCTCACTGATTGCCCTCTGGTGGTGACAGGAGGGCAGTACGGGTCGGGAGGCACACTCCGACATGACTACATTGGTGGAGAGGGGGCAGGGAGAAAAACAGGAGGAAAAAGAGCCTGGCAGGGCTCCATGATGGTCCACCGCACCATGGGCTGACCCCAGGAGTTCTGGATTGGGTCTCTGGGGAGGGGGCGCCACCTCCTCAGCCCCACTGCAGGGGCGGCAGTCTGCAGGGGCAAGTACTGGGGGATGGCTAATTGTGGTATTGTGGGACCAGAGGCAGAGTTCCTCTTCAGAGAAGCCAAAGCACCTGTCAGGGCTCGGGCAGAAAAATGTGAATGGAAAAAGAATTGGTTGCCCATGTCCTTGGCAAGCGCTGATCTCCCTCCTCGGCTTTGTTCCTGTTTTAGGAAGTACTGCCTACCACTTCTGTCTGATTGCAAGGCTGTGACAGTTTTACCAAAGCAGGGGCCTGCACTGCAACTTGCAGCCGGGGGGAGGGGGGTGTCAGGGGGCTGCTGTGCATTCCAACACCTTCTGAAAGTTAAACTCTTCTGCTCTTCCCTGTGCTGGCTCACTGACTTGTGCACTATCAAAGGAAAAGACTTGTGACCCTTTCATGTATAGCATAAAGGGGTACAACACAACAATCTTTGGTAAAGTCACAAATTTATCCTTCCCTCATGGACTGCATTTATGCATGCCTCCTTCTAAGCCTGACTTCTCAAGCACATTACCTTAGAGATTGCATGTCATTTTTTGACAGGAAAAGCACAGCATCAAAACTCAGTTCTGTTTGCATCCTAGGAACACATGGAAATTAAGTGACTTAAGGTCACACAGTATGCAAGTGGGATTACATGTTTCAAATCCAAGTATGCTGGGTCTCCAAGTTCACAGCTTGGTGCTCTGAAGTGATCTGCTAAGATTTGGGTACTACTTACATGTGGTGAAAGCTTATGCCAGCAAAAGTCTTGTGATGTTATTTTATTTTTTCCAATTCTGTTTCTCACCTGGCAGATGGGGGCATCTCTCAGGAAGACTCACCTGGCTTCACCAACTAACCACTTGACTAAATCACTCTCCTAACTGAAGCTTCGGTATCAGGATCCCCTTCTCTCTTGCCAGGCCCATACAGGAGGAGGCTGAGAATCCCCAGTGGTAAGGTCGGGTTCATGGCTGGCACTGAGCATGTGGGGTTCCACCCTGGGAGACCCGCCATCACCTCACCTGGCTGCCAGGAGTTTTTCTCCTTGTTTCCTGCCTAGGAGTGTGGCATACAATGATAAACACTAATGATGACACACTAATAAAAACACTCTTTAAAATTATTTTTTTTATTTTATATATAACAACGAGTGACTGTATAAGAGGAATGTAATACACTCAGGGTGTGTGTCATTTGGGATAACGCCATGCCTGGGGGCATTGGGCTTTTCGATATAGCGCTCGTGCCCATCCCCAGGCATGGGCGTTATCCAGCATGACACAACCTATCATGCATTATTCCTTTATTATCATATCTATCAAAAAACAGGAAGACATCATCTGCATAAGCTTGGATATGCACTTGAGAATACAAATGGGCTCCTCTAATCCCTGTCCATCTAGGAGATAATGACAAGGTACGGATTAAGGGTTCCAATGAGAATATATATAAGAGCGGACTTAATGAGCATCCTTGACGTACTCCTGTTTTCAAGCAAAAACCTTTAGTTTGTGTACCTTTAATAAAAGGGTACACTCTGGCAGAAGTATAATGGGATTTAATGATGTTACAAAATAAAAGTGGAATTCCAAAAAATTGCAGGGTCATAAACAAGTATGAATGATCTACTCTATCAAATGCTTTTTCAAGATGTGCAGAAATCAAATATCCAGTTTTACCTTCTAAAGACAAATGCTCCATAATGTCTCTAATAATCATTAGGGCAGATTGAATATGCCTACTTTTTAATCCACAATATTGATACGGTGAGATTACTTTTTCCGTGTAAATTTTCAATCTATTATTCAAAAGAATAGTAAAGATCTTATAATCCGAATATAGAATTGTGATGGGCCTCCAGTTTTTAATATCTCCTTTATCTCCAGATTTATAAATATGTATAATTAGCCCATCCATAAATGAAGGCGGAATAACATACTAACATACTAAAATGCCAGCAGAATAGGCCTAACGGTCTTTCGAGTCTGCTCGATTGGTCAGCCCCCACCCTGGGTGCTGATCTTGCTGCCCCCCTTGCCTTCTCTGGCTTCTCCATTCCCGGTTCCAGATATTCTTGCTGCATTGGATTTTGCTTCCAGAACCCTTCCCCTGTACCTGTCCCACCCCCTCTTGAACCCCTCCACCGTCTCTGCCTCCACCAGCCCCCTAGGCAGTGCATTCCATGGCTCCACCACCCTCTCAGTGAAGTAGCACCTCCTCCTTTCTCCCCTGAATCTTCCCCCCTCCAGCTTCCACCCATGCCCTCTAGTGGCCCCCTCCTCCTTCCTTTGAAGCACCCTGACTGTTCCTCCCCTATTTACCCTCTTCATGTACCTGAAGACCTCTATCATGTCCCCCGGTCCCGTCTCTCTTCCAATGTGTACATATTTAGCTCTTCGAGCCTCTCCTCATAGGTCCTGTCCCCAAGCCCCAAATCATTTGGTTTGCCCTCCTCTGGACCCTCTCCAGGGTTTAATGTCTCTCTTTAAGTGTGGCCTCCAAACTGCTGCATGATACTCAAGGTGTGGCCTCACCAAACAGTTATACAGAAGGAGTATCACTTCCCTCCTTCTGGAGGTGTACACCAGCAATGCATCCCAGCATCCTGTTGGCCTTGTCTGCTGCCCTCCTACAAGTCTCCAGGTTGTTGTTCATCTTGACATCCACCACCACCACCCCCAGGTCCCTCTCAGCCATCGGACTTGTAGCATCCCCAGGGTGTACACTTGGCCTGGGTTTCTGGCCCCAGGTGGAGTACTTGCATTTCCTGCATTGAACCTCAGCTTCCACTTTCTAGACCATCTTCCAGAGCCTCCAGGTCCCCTGTGGGCCCCCTCCCCTCCTCCCCATCCACCACCGCCCCCAGTTTTGAGTTATCCATAAAGAGACTCATCTCACTCCTGTTCCTGTCCTTATGTCAGAGACGTGGGCGTTGAACAGGAGGGCCCAGAACTGATCCCGTGGGACCCCACTAATGACCCTCCTTGGGGATGAGACTATCCCGCCAACTACGACCCTCTGGGTCTGGTCCTGGAGCCAATTGCCTATCCATCTGATCATCTGGTTCCCCATCCCCATTTCTACCAGCTTATCCAACAGGCCCACGTGAGGAACGGAGTCAAATGCCTTGCTGAAGTCTAGAAAGAGGATGTCCACTGGTCTACCCAGGTCCAAGGCACTCGTCACCCAGTCATAGAACTCCACAAGGTTTGTCTGACATGATTTCCCTGGGATTAATCCATGCTGTCTATCATCCAGGCACCCTGACTTTTCCAGGTCCCCCCCAGCCTCTCCATGACAATGCCCTCCATCACCTTGCCCACCACCGATGTCAGGCTGACAGGCCTGTAGTTCCCTGCCACCTCCCTTGATCCGCCCTTGTGGATAGGCACTATATGCACCACCTTCCAGTCCTGGGGCACCCACCCTGTCCTCAGACAGATGGTGAAAAGCTCCGCCAGAGGGTTTCGCCAGGACATCCTAAGTTCCTTCAGCACTCTGGGATGTAATTTATCCGGCCCCGGTGCTTTCTCCATCTTAAGGAGCTGAGGCTTCCTCACTCTCTCTGCTGTGATTTCCACTTCTGGTACCTCTTCTCCTGCTTGGCCCTCCCTCTCCTGCCAGTGATGCCTCCCCTCTCCCCAGACCCGCCAATCGGTAGGGTCCCCTCCTCTCAGTATCTCTGTCTCCTCCCATGTGATACAAGCACCCCATTTTCCTTGGTGAAAACTGAGGTGAAATACTCATTTAGTACCTCAGCCTGCTCCCCAGGTCTTGTGCCCATCTCTCTCTGATTTAATCCTGCTAATCTGCCCTTCACCTTCGTTTTCCCCAATCTATCTAAAAACCCTTGTTCCCTCCCTAATTTCCCTGGCCAGGTTCTGCTCCTTCCTTGCCTTAGCCGCCTCACCACCCTAGTGGCCCTTCTACCATCAGCTCATACTCCCTCGATCCCTTTCACTCCTTGAGCACTTGAATTGCCTATAAGCTGCCTTCTTTCCCCGCACCACCTCCTGGACCTCCCTGGTCCACTAGCAGGGTTTTCGGGCCCTACCGCATTTTTGTCTTACTCTTGCACAGGTGCTGGTAGCATCTTGCACCCCTCTCCTGATGATTTCCCACCTACTATCAGCGTCCATGTCTGACCCAATCACATCCAAATGTTCCTTAAGGATCCTTCCCATTTCCTTAAAATTCATTCCCCTGAAGTCAGTTACCTCCGTCTTTGTGCAGCCTTCTTGCCCTCCTAGGTCCAGGCAGAACCAGGCCGTGGCATGGTCACTCCCCACCAATGGGTCCCTTACCTCCAGGCCCCTAATCTGGCCACTGTCTGCCAGGACCACATCCAGTACCCGAGCCTCCCTGGTCGGTTTCCCCACCTGCTGAGTTAGGAACACGTCTTGAAAGACATCCAACAACCTCTGTTCCCTCGTCACAGAGGATGTCATAGTCTCCCAGTCTGTTCCTGGCATGTTTAAGTCCCCAACACCACCACCATTCCTCTGCCCAGTCTGCAGTGTCTCCCCATCTGCCACTCTCCTCCAGCTCCTCCGCCAGGGCAGGAGGTCTATACACCACTCTATTTTTATTCTCTTGCCCCCTTGTTATCAAGGTGACCCAAATTGCTTCCACGGTTCCCTCCACCTCCTCTACTCCGCTATGCCAATGCAGTTTTGACTATCATTGCTACCCTCCTCCCTTCCCTCCCCTGTCCTTCCTGAACATAGTGTAACCCTCCAGGTTCAGGTCCCAGTAGTGTCCTGCAGTGGCCCAGGTCTCAGTGACCACTGCCACATCCACTGCTCCTCAGTTAGCATTGCCTGGAGCTCAGGCATTTTATTTCCCAAGCTCTGGCATTTAGCAGGACTACATTCCACCCTTTCCCTATACTTCCATTTCCCTGCTCATGTTCCCTTGGGATTCTGTTTTCCCTGGTCTGCACCTCTACCAGTCGGACCTTTTCCTGCAATCCTCCAGCTCCCTAGGGGGTGGAGACAGATTCCCTCCTTTATCGGCACCCCCTTGACAGCCTTTTCTCCCATCCCTCCCCCCTGTCCCCTCATTATAAATTGAAAAACTAAAACCAAGCAAGCTGTAATAGGAGTGTTGAAAGTTTTATAGAATAAATTTGGGAGCCCATCCAATCCTGGAGAAATTCCATCCTTCAAGTTCTTAATAATTAACTCTATTTCTGATACAGTAATAGGGTCCAATAACCTTAATGAATCATTTAATATTAATGGAGGTGGGACAGAGCCTAAGTATGAACCAACATTTACTTCCAATATCGGAGATGTAGGATAAAGGGATTCATAGTGAGCATCTATGATAGAGCACATTTCCATCTCCTTCAGTACCTGTCTATCATCTTCGGCTAAGTAATCCATTGTTGTAGACTCCTTCACGTTTTTACAAAGTTCAAAAGTATCCCCTATTTTTGTTTTCTGAGTTTGATTTGAAAGAATTGCCTGCAAAGTTTTAGCGCTATCATATTGCACTTGTTTTATTTTATTTTTAACCATTTCAATTTGCTCTGAGTAATCTCTTTTAGAAGTATTTGCAAATGTAATCAACTGCTGTAAATGTCTTCTGAGTTTTAGATATGAAAAAAAATTTGAGTTCCTCTGTCGAGTCCCATAAGCCATAAACCATTTGCTTAAGTCTGTTTTGGTCTCCATCCACCAAACCCCTATGTTTGGATACAAAAAGGCTACAGATAATCGGGCTTTTAAAATGGAAAGTACTGATTGTTTAACATAAGAATTTTGAAGAATAGAGGTATTCAATTTCCATCTTAGTCTTCTTTGTGGAACAGAAGTCAAATCTCCAAAGGAGTATATTAAAAGCATATGGTCAGAATATTTCACAGAAATAATTTGAAAAATCCCTGCAGGCACTGGTGGAGATATAAATAAATAATCAATTGTAGAAAACAATCTACCCTTCATAAAAGTAAATCTAGGCCCATTCTTCTGGAACTGAAAACAATTAACAAGGCCAGCAATTTTAATGATAGATTCCAAAGCATGTGAATCACAATAAGTTTTTTTTCTTTGAATCTCCATTAGCCAACAGGCTACAATTAAAATCACCTCCCCAAAAAATGTTACATGAAGTGACTAAGGCTGGACAGCTTTCATACACTTAATACGATCTGCCTTTGTTTGAGGGTTATAGATATTAATAAATCTACATTCCACAGAGTTCCATTTCTCATCCAGAATTAAAACCCTTCCTGGAATTAAATCAATCATTCTATAAAGCGAAAAAGAAAAAGCGCTGAACAGGATACCTACTCCATCAGCACAATCTCTTCCAAAGGACCAATAAGAGGGTCCCCATGGCCAGTCCCTTTTAAAGGAAGAGATTTGTTCAGAGGAGAACATCCAGGTTTCTTGTAAAAAACACACCGAAATGTTAAAATCATGAAGTGTCTGAAATTAAGCTTGCCTTTTAATACTGTTTAATAAACTGTGAGTATTGAGTGAACCCCATTTATGCACCACCATTCTGTAATTTAATTTGATAAATCAAACTAACTTTATTTCTTCCTTTTTTTCTTTTTCTTCCCTTTATAATCCTCAGCAGGCAATCCTATGGTATTCTGAACCGATTTTTGGGAATCAGAGTCCCTAACATCCATTTCGGAGTCTCCCCAGTTTGTAAATAATGCAGCATAAGAATTAGGGGTTTCAGTGCTGGTAGTGGAAGGGGAAGATTTAGCTCTACTATTCCTAGTAGACCTTCTTGGGGTTAAAGGGGAAATAGCAGTGTTATCACCAGGAATTTTGTCCGCAGTTTCTGGATCTCTATAACACATTGGTTCAAAGGACTTGGGATTTACATGACTGTCTTCTAAGTCACCTTTATCTCTCAACCCAATTTCATTAGCTTTAGGGATCATAACCTCAGGATCCAGATCCAAGGGGGGGTTATCTAAAGATTTCTGTTCAGTCTTGACCACCTGTAGCCGGAAGGGGACAGTATTATCAGGGAGATTTCCTGACTTCTCTAAAGAAGAATCCTGAGCTTTCTGGGTTAGTAAATCGGGACTAATGCAGGATGCCTTATTTTTGGCTGCCCGGGGACATTCACGAAACACACGCCCATCCCCCTCACATAGATGACACCTAGAGAGATTTGCACACTGCATTGTTACATGCCCAATTTCACCACAATTATCGCACCTAGGTTGGTTACATACACTGGACAGATGGGTTTTCGACCCACATTTGTAACAAGCCCTAGGCTGGACCCCGTAAAAACATACTCCCCTATCTCTCCCTAACAAAAAGGAATTAGGTATATGCTCCACTCCAGGGTCTGATTGTCGTAGTTTAACTTTAAATTTCCAACCCCATGTCCAGAATTATTCTGAGTCAAGGATGGGTTCAGGTTCACTCAAAACTTCACATTTTTGTGCAAGCCAGTAAGTTATATCCTCCACATGAATCCCCTCATTCCTAAACATCACCGTTACATACTTAATTAAAGGTTTTATCAGAGGAATTACTAAAAAGGGGGTCCATGTGGGAGAAAACTTTACCTGACCATAATGCTCCCAAAATAAGTCTAAAGCATAAGATGTTCTAAAGCTAATATCATAATTATCCTCCCCTGAGATATTTATGAATGCAAATACATCTTGTGGGGAAAAATGAAGTGTCTTTTATTAAACATTTGCCCATGTAGTATCTGTCTGGATGTTCAGCTAAGCCCCCTTTGTAGCGAATGCGTACTGCATTCCATCTTGGAGCAGCTTCGCTTTTAGCATGGGAAAATAAATCAGGCATCAAGAGCTTTTTATTGTCAGATATGGACCTGTTATTTCTTTCATTAAGGTCCTCTGGTTTATCAGAAGTCACTGAGATATTAACTGAATCCCCCTAATGACGCACTAGTTGTGAAACCAGTCGGGGTTTTCATTGTTGCTGAGCTGTGGATGTTATGCTGCAGGCATTTGCCTTTCTTACATTTGAAATTAAAGCCGTTTAATTTCAAGTCTGGAGTGGTGCTGGTTTTGCTGTCCTAATTAATTGAATCCCCAGTAATAGTATTACTAGAACCAACTCTTGCAGTTGAGGTTACAGCATTTGCAATCAAGTCAACAGGGGATGTCCGAGATATAGTCTCAGTCTCAGATTGTGCCGCCACGGTGATTTTTGGCTTCCAAACTGGAGAAGCTGACTGAAAATCAAATGAGGAATCCCACAGAGGATAAGGCGTCCGAACACCTGAAACTGTCTTCTCCCATTCAGCCTCTAGGATCGCCTTATGCAGCGACCAATTTTCATCATGTAAGTCCTTTTCCAGCAAATTTTTTCCTGTAGACTGGATCTCTGATTTATTTTTAAAGTCCAAAGGGGGATTTACACAATTCTTCTTTAAATGGGCACCCACCAGAACAGTAGCTGCTTTACTAGAAAAACTAAATTCCGTAACTCCCGCCTGCTGCAATCCGTCTCTTTGAAAATTCACCAGATTAGATTTCTCAGCCGGTTTTTCGCTGGAAACCAGCAACTTAAACACAAATCCTGCATCTTTATCCAGATGATGTTTCGATTCAAAGGGAGGGTTTTTAATTTCTAATGGGTGCGCTACATGAAACAAGTCTGTATCTGTTTTAAACACAGTTTTTTTGTCCGAAAAGGATGGCTCTGGGCACTCGCATTTACTTGCGATTTTCTTGCCTGACAACTCTGAATTTAAATTTGACTCGCCCTCACTTTGCTTACCAGCTCATTGCGCTGCAACATCAATCCTGCTGTCAGGCTTCTCTACCGGCCTGTCAGATGCAGCAGCTGAAGATTCGCTGGGCCAAGGGATCGAATCCTCCAGTGGTTCCTTAGACTGTAGTGTTTGAATTTCACCTTAAGACCCAGTGCATATAACATCTGAAGTCTTGCTGACCAATTTTGAATCCAGAATCTGATGCTCACTGTGAAGTCCCAACTCCTCTAAAGAAACGAAGGTTTCATGAAAAATTTCCTCTAATTCAGTTTCCATTTCCAGGCCATCAGCCTGAACAGCCTCTGTCAGTAGTGCAGTGGAAGGAGAGGCCTGTCTTCCCACCAGACACACATCCTCCTCCTCTGGCTTCTCTCCTAAAGTGGTCATCATGCAGTCTGACAGCCCATCCACCTACAGGAGAGTAGGGGAATTTCCCCGGTGTCCTGGCCAAATTTCCCTCATTCACTAAAAATACCACCAACAGCTCAATCTGGTACAAGGTCAGTTGGCATTCATTTGTATCCCCTTCCCCCGGGTAGTGCCTGAAAATAGGCAGGATTTGTCTAGTGCATTTACCCGGTCAACAAAAAATAAATAAATAAATA
The DNA here is from genome assembly GCA_016271365.2 of Neoceratodus forsteri. Lineage (NCBI taxonomy): Eukaryota > Metazoa > Chordata > Ceratodontiformes > Ceratodontidae > Neoceratodus > Neoceratodus forsteri. Next base: position 366,873,178 of record CM028130.1, read on the forward strand.
AACAATAAATATGCAAATCACCATACATATACTTCCCATGATGCTTTGTATTAGTGAGACATGTGAAATTTGGTATTTCTTTTAAACTTGGTATGCTTACCAGTGCCTTGCCAGGGTAAATGAGGTTTCAGTGCTTTTGCACTATAATTCTGTACTTTTAAATCGCTGTTCTATGTTGAGCTTAGCATGATGCAAATAAATGAGACCATGAGCAAAGTTCTTTCTTGGGAGAGGGAAGACAAATGTCAGCAGTTCATTCTGCAGCCACAGTGGTGAGTGGTAGTATTCTGGGGAAATACATACGTTTTGTTGCTTACCAAAACTACCATGCCAGAGTGGGTTACTCTTTATGACAGTGGCATATGTTAATGGTATCATAAAGCTGTCTGACCATTAATAAGCTGGATTGTGTAGCCCATGGCATGCCACCATACCAGATAAATGTTGCTACTGCCAAAATTGCCCCCCACACCATACCATGATAGCTGCTTGTAGGCCATAACATACTGTATATACCTGGGGAGTGGTGGGTGCACAGGGTTCCCTGTACTTTCAGGCACCAAAAGTGCCATACATATAGATTCTACCTGGCAACAGCAGTGCAGCATGCACTAATGCGAATCACCTGTCCTGATATTAGCAGTTGCATACAGACTACGTGATCACTGACATATTGCACTGTGACAACCACAGAGGTTGGCCCATGACACATGCCCCGGGCACATGGCAGTACACCTTCCCTTCACCCTGTACCTTGATGGCTGTACCAATATGTATATATACTGTTCCTCACCATTTCTGATGGTCCAGTGGCTCTAGAATCCAGTGATGTGGTTGTCCATGTCCCTGCTGTCTAGTGGATCCCTGCACTCTAGCCCTGTTCCCTTCTATTAATGTTGCTGGCAGCCCTTCCTTCTGCTGGAAAGAACATTCCAGGTTGCAAGACTGTGACCCATGCAAGATGTGGCAGGGGCCACAGCACCTTGTGACGGGGGGGGTGCTGGGTAGCTGTTGTGCACACAGCACCTCCTTGCATACCAATGTCCTCATTAGGATAGTAGTAATAACTTTATTTATATGGCACCGTTCCCTGAAGGCTTAGGATGCCGTACAGAAATGATAGGCATTGGAATAATACAAAAGAATGATAAATACAATTAATAAATAATTTAAAATAATACTTTTATAAATATAACAGTAGTTGAATCAAGGGAAACCAAATGACATTATAATCCCTGAACACCTGGCTAAACAGATGGGTTTTTAATCCCCTTTTAAAGACCTCCACCAAGGGGGCCTCCCTCAGTCCCCTGGGCAAGGCATTCCACAAAAGAGTTCCGACTACTTCAAACATACGATCTCCCGATGACTTTAGCCAGGCCCTCAGAGCCTAAAGGAGACCTTTTTGGGAGGCGTGGAGGGGGAACAAGGACTGGACAGGATGTAGAAGCTCAGGTAGTCAAGGCCCCAGCCTAGATAGGGCTTTATAGGTTAGAAGTCCAACCTTGAAGGTAGCCTGCCACTTCACAGGTGGCCAGTGCAGATCACGTAGTACCAGGGTCACATGACTAGACCTTGAAGGGCCAGTCAGCAACCTGGCTGCTGCATTCTGCACCAGGTGCAAGCATTGTAGGGTGTCCCCACTCACCCCGAGTACAGCAGATTATAATAGTTGAGCCTAGACATCACGAACGCATACATCAGTGTTGGCAGGTCTTCAGGAGGGATAAGGAAGTCAATCTGGTTGATGTTCTGAAGAAGCCACTCCTGACTACAGCTGACACTTGAGCCTTTAGTGCCAACCATTCAACAAAAATGACTCCCATATTTTTCACGTTTGCAGAGTCCAACAGCCTGGACGGCCTGAGCCTAAGTTCTTTCTCTTCTATGTCTGCTGCTGCGCCCCCATTCTGATCTGGCTCAGTCACCAGGACCTCAGTCTTATCTGGATTTAGCCTCAGTTAACTAGATTCCATCCATTTCTGGATTTCAGATAGACTCACATTAAGCACCTTGACAGAATCAGGTGTCCTGGGTGCAAAGAACAAATACAACTGGGTATCATCAGTATAGCAGTGGAAACCCAGATTGTATTGCTGAATGATCCCTCCCAGAGATAGCATGTATACTGCAAACAGCATAGGTGAGGGGAATGAACCTTGGAGTATGCCACAGGGCAGGGGTATTGGGGATGATGAGAAGGGACCCATCACCACCCTCTGTCTCCTATCCCTGAGATAGGACTCAAACCAATGGATGACAGTGCCAGTGAGTCCAACATACTCTCACAGATGATCCAACAACAACCCATGGTCCACAGTGTCAAATGCTGAGGAGAGGTCAAGGAGAATGAGAATTGACCATTAACCCATGTCTCTTGCCCTAAGAAAGTCATTGTGCACTCTGACTAACACCGTCTGAGTGCAATGCCCAGATCCAAAACCAGACTGGAGGGGCTCGTAGATGTCATGAGTTGAAAGGTGCGCCTCAAGCTGTAGCACCATAACTTTCTTAATAACCATCCTTACCTAAAAAAGGTATGTTAGAGACAGGGTGGTAATTTGCTAGAACATCCGGGTCCAAAGCTGGCTTCTTCAGGATGTGCCGACCCAGTGCATCCTTCAATGCCACTGGAAGAATCCCCTCTGACAAGGAGCACCAAACTGTTCCAGTGAACAACTCCAAAGACCCCACACAGCTCACTAGTAGATACGTGGGGCCTGGGTCTAGTTCACAATAGGTGAGCCACAGTTCTGAAATCACCTCACAGACGTCTTTCATCAAGACTGGCCAAAACTCTGCCCAAGATAGCTGAGTGAATCCATGAGATCCATGCCCCACTCTGCCAGGCTGTAACAGCCTGCCTGGAGAAATCCTTGTCTGAATAGAGGAGAGTCTGTCTGAGAATAATCGCATGAACTCTTTGCACTTAGCTGCTAACACTGCTCTCACCGACTGGAGACAGGTTGGATTTAATAACCTGTCCACAGTATGGAAGAGCTGAGCCAGTCGATTCCTCCCAGCTGCAATCTCCCTGAACAGAAATGCTGCCTTCTTATGGAAGATTGCCCTTTGATATTCATCATAATGAATCTTCAAAGTTAGTGTGTCCTCCTCAGCCTGGACTTTCTCCGACAGTGGTCTAATCTCCAACCCCCTAGTCTTCAACTTACTAAGCTCCCCAACAAACCATGGGACCCTAAAGTGTGAGACCTGGGATCATACATGAATAGGTGCTATGGAATAAAAAGCTGTGGCAATGACCCTATTATAAGTTAGAACCACATTCTTTAATCCCGTCTCACAAGCTGCCACCCTCTCCGAGATGTTCAGCACTGCCAGTAGTCCTTCTGGGCCAAGCCCCTTTAAAGGACTGTACTGAACCATCTCCACTGGGGGAGGACCACAGGAGGGTGCCCAAAGGAGAATTTCACTGTGTAATTATCCGACCAACTAACTGGATCAATCTCAAGGTTACTCACCTCAAGCCCCAGGGAGAAAACCAAGTCCAAGGTGTGTCCATTAGTGAGCTGCAGAAGTAACAACTTGTACTAGACCCAGTGATTCCATCAACTGGAGGAAATCCCTTCCAAAATGTGAGAATTCATTATTGACCCAGGCATTGAAGTCACCCAGAATAAGCCATATGGATGCCTCCAACACCCTCTCAGCAGTGAAGTATGTAATTTCCTTCAGGAAAGCCCCCTCATGACCCAGAGGCTGGTACACTAGGAGGATCCTGCAACCTGCACCTGGACCCCCATACACAGACACACATTCAAACAATGAGGCTTCCCCCACTGGGTTCACAGTAAAGTTCAACCTGGATTTAAAACAAATGGTTACCTCTCCCTCCCCCAGAGCCCCCCGTGGGCAGTGTACCATAGAGAAGCCATCTGGGACCGCTGCTTACAACACTGGACCAGTGTCATCACTCAGCCAGGTCAGCATGATGCAAGCCAGATCGACCAAGAAACCTGAAATTAGATCTGTCATAATGGTAATCTTGTTCCCCGTCAACCTCATATTGAATAACACCACCCAAAGTGAATGGAATGAGGCAGCTGGCCCACTGGCTACCTGCCCACTCAGTCCAGTGAGATCCCTAGGTATGGGAACCAAACATGTCTCACCTCTCTCTAGGTCCTATTTTTCCCCAGGGCATCTCCTAGTCCTAATTGTCTTAGTAATGCCCCCCCCATTAGTATCCCCACACCTCACTACTGACCAGCTCATCTCCTTTCAATTCCCACCAAGGATAGACAACTCTAGGACAGACTGACTCTCCCTACCCCTTTTCCTTTGCTGGGGCATCAACCTGCTCACTGTCACAGTAAAGACGTGTGACCCCTTGTTGCGTAGCACGAAGGGGCGCAACACAGAAATGCACCGCAAAGTGGTAACACATTTACCCTTCCCTCATGGACTGTATTTTTGTGTGTCTCTGCCTAACAATGCCTGCCCAAGGATATCTGTGGAGGCCATCTAATTCCAAATTACAACAGTCTGACTATGTCGGTAATTCACTATGATATATGCCAAAATGAGAAAATGCACATTATAATATAAGTAGGACACAGAATGAAATGAGTACAACACATACCAAAATGGGTATAACATACTGTACTTTGTTTAACTCATTCAGCTTGAGGTGGCCATTTTGAATAATGTTAAGCATAGAACATTTTGATTCATATATACGCTCTGGAAGGGAATGAGTTTTAACCATGCAGCTACTTCGTGATTGGCCCACATGGCCACTCATGAAGGCCGCTGTAGCTCTAGTTACCTTTGTGTCATGATGAAGGGGCTTTGTGACACACACACACACACACACACACACACACACGCATATTTACTCAGCATGATATCCTGCGGCCTAGTGTTTCATAACATATAAGTGCAGTTTTCTTCATGGGGTGTTACTGTATTCCTTGGACTATAGCACTTAATTTGATGGGGTTAACAGGGATGGTGCATGGGGGTGATCAGAGCTAAGGTTTAACTTAACATTGCATTTCCTTACTTTTAGTTGCTTTAAATAATAAACCCTAACTTGTGTATTAACATAGTCTTTTTGTAATTAATGTACCAAAATTAAACTATGAGACAAGTTGAAATAAGTACAGCACATTACAAAATGGTATAATACATACGGAGATGAGCAAAAAACATATTGAGATGAGTAGAACATATTCAAAACTGGTGTAACACATACTGAAATGAGTGTGATACATGCCATAGTGAGTATGACAAACAACAAAACAAATATAACAAACTGAAATGACTAGTAAACATACCAGTTCATCAAAATTGGTAACGCACATACTGAAATGAATATGGATAACATACTAAAATGTGTATAACTTAGTGAGAACCACATGATGTTGGGGACCATTCGCATTGCAGTTAAAAAATGCATATGAAATCACCCTAATGTTCCATGCTCCTTTCAGGTCTGCAGCAGGATAGAAGCTTTTCATCTGCATTTTAAAGGAATGGCCAGAGATATATTGCAGTAATTCTTTACGATTCTTTACATCTGGATCTAGCACATGAAATCCCATTGAAATTAATCTGGATTTTCTTGTGAAATATTCAGATGTAGCTAGACATATTGTTGAAATAGCTCACTTTTGACATTAGCAAGACCCCAAAAAGATGAATTAAAAACAAGCACCGACCTACACCAAATATTTGCTTGCTTGTATTTGTTGGGCATAGTTAGTAAAACAGTGAAAAGGTACTAAATGGTAACAACAGTTATGACACGAAAAGGTTTATATAACACTAACAGCAAACAAAATCAAAATATAAAGGCTCATTAACCCAGCCGTTCTCTCACACTTCTGAATGGAGTCAATTATTTTACATACTTTATAAAGAAATTTAAACAGTTTTATAACAAGGCTAGTGGTATATGTATTAATCCTTGTTTATGTTGTAATGACCAAAATGTTTAATTTTTAGTTTTAACACACAGGTAAGCAGTGAAACACAGTTCCTTGCATAAACTGCTTGATGAATGTATATGTTAGAACATCTGTTTTACCTGCTTTTTAGCACAGCATGGGAATACATAATTTCTATGAGTTGTGAACACTGCATCATGGGTATGCAAATTATTTGGGTTATGCAATACCTTTGACATACCATGAAAAACAAATGGAATGAAAGCAGAAATTAGGAGTTGTACAAGAGAACCCTCTACCTTGCATTTATTTTCAAGCCTTGTTGGAGGTAGAAAGTGCAAAAATTAAAATGAAAAAAAACAAACTACCAATACAAGAAATTATCATGATCGAGAAACAAGAGTCACTCATCCCATCGTGCTTGGGCAAAAACCGCAAAGGAAAAACAATGAAGAAAAATATATTTTGAAACTCTAACAACTTACCAAAAAAAAAAAAATATATATATATAAATATATATTATGGTAGCACAGTAGTGCTACCATAGTTAGGGTTGAGGAGCCATTTCTATGTTAAACCCAAAAACTTTGCACCTTAATAACTTTGCAACCGTATGACAGATTTGGCTGAAATTTGGAATACACTATCAAGAACCATAGGCCTTAGGATCTGCCAAGTTTCATAGTGGTCGGATATACAGCTGCGGAGTTATAGCATGATCGTGTCTTGTTCGCTTTCGCAATTCTCACGATTCGGCGTCTACAGATTAGATAGGTTTTGTTACAGTCCAAAATCTTCAGGGAACATGCGGCCAGGGTCCCCAATGTGCCTTTTGAAGATTTCATGAAAAAATATTAAACGGTTCAAAAGTTATTCAAAAAACAGTTTCCCATTATAAGTCAATAGGAAAAGTTAAAAAGTTCAACACTTTCGCAAATGCATTTTTACTTTCGCAAATGGGCCTGTTACTTTCGCAAATCTGCCATTTTGTTTTCAGTTGGTGATCAGAAAAATGGTTGCAATTTAAATTTGGGACCCTCTAGCAACCTAATTCTTTTTGTATTCACCTAGTCGGACCCTGAGGATGCTTGCCATGTCTTTATTTTGTGGTAAAACACCCCAGAAATATGTTTTTCAAATTTCTGAAAAAAGTACTTTCACAAATTACTTTCATGCTCACTAAAGTGTCGAACTTTTTTGCGAAAGCTTTAGCAAATTGCGACAGCAATTTTCCATCTGTGGGACAGTGACAGCGATTCTTTGGCACTGCGCTGCAAAAGAACCGTTTGGAGTTTTGGGCTGAAATTTGGAGGGAACGGAGCCAACATCTCACAGATGTGCCTTTCAGTGTTGTATTGAAAAAATATTAAATGGTGGCAAAGTTACAACACTCCAAAGTTGACGGTTTTTCCCATAGGATAACATTACGGCGCCCGACGCATTACAGAAATCCTTTGGCACCCTGCTGCAAAATAACGGTTTCGTCTTTTTTCCTGAAATTTGGAGGGAAGACAGCCAACAGCCCACAGATGTGCCTTTCAGTGGTTTGGTGAAAAAACATTACAGGGAGGCAAAGTTATGGCACTCCAAACTTTTCTTTTTTCCCCATAGGATAACATTACGGCGTTCGCCGCGCCTTTCAGGGCCCGTATCTCGGAAACGGTGCGAGATACGGACTTTTCATCAGAAAAATTCTTAAGATTGAAATTAGCCAGGACAGTTGTAAATAATATGACTTTTAAATTTTTTTCCTACGTTGTACGGTTCCTGAGATATAATGTATTTAGTATTCCAAGATCTCATTTTCTGCGCCGATACTCATTATTATGCATACATTATTTGTACTCACTGTCTTTCTCTATGCAGGTTTTGGGGAAAACCAGCCTGTCTTTCCATTACTGTTACTGTTGCCCTTTTACTTGCAGTTCCGTGCCACGTTTCACTTACCGTTGGCGTCTGCGCCACCATATGCGTTATCCTTTGCGTTTTCATTTGGCTTGTGTTTCTGTTATTTTTGCCATTTCTGTCTACAAGTACTGTTTATCTTTCTGTTTCACTTTACGTCACCATGCCCATTGACATTTCTGTTTGCAGGCACCATGTTACTATGTGACAAGACATCACATGGCAGACCATTCCCGTCTACGCCACCATGTGCGTTACCCTTTCTGTTCTCATTCGCGCTTGTGTTACCATGTGCACCACTGTTAGCATTTCTGTTTGCGTTGCTGTCCCTGTTAGTATGCCACAAGACAACAGAGGCCCCGCGCTCCCGCCGCTGCATTACATTCACTATTTCTCGTTATCATTCTCAAAAAGAAGGGAAATTAGAGGCAAAAAACTCCATTTAATGCATTAGTTAGGGTTGTTCCACAGCGACAAAAGTGAGGAAATTCGCTGTTAGGGTTGAAAACCCCCCTTGGACCACCACCCCAACTGGCATTGGGGTGTGCATTGGGATCGTGGGTCCTAACTCTCACCCCATTCTCCTATACTTCTGCTGCTTTACACATGTCATGGGGTGAGAGTTAGGGCTGATGATCCCAATGCACACCCAATGCCACCACGCGGCGTCATCCTCATTCTTCATTTGCGCTTTATGCTTTCTGTTACTTTTTTGCCATTTGTGTGTACTGTGACTGTTTCTCTTTCTGTTTCACTTCGGCCACCATGCCCATTGACATTTCCATTTACAGGCACCATGTTACTATGTGACAAGACATCATGTGGCACACCGTTCCCGTCTACACCACCATGTGCATTACCCTTTCTGTTCTCATTCGCGCTTGTGTTACCATGTGTGCCACTGTTAGCATTTCTGTTTGCATTGCTGCTCCTGTTACTATGCCACAAGACATCATGCTCCCGCCACCGCATTACATTCACTATTTCTCATTATCATTCTCAAAAAGAAGGGAAATTAGATGCAAAAAACTCACCTGCTGCTGGATGTCTGCCAGTGGTTGTGTTGACTTGGTCCTCCCCCATACTTGAATGTGTGTGTGTGTCTGTGTGTGTGTGGTGCTGGGGGGGGTCAATTCGGAGTTAGGGTTTTCAACCCTAACAGCGAATTTCCTCACTTTTGTCGCTGTGGAACAACCCTAACTAATGCATTAAACAGAGTTTTTTGCCTCTAATTATATATATAGTTACCCCAGTATATAATAGTGGTGACCGTACTCAGCATTCTAATTACCGCCTCATCTCCACCCTCCTTCCTCTCTCAAAAGCATTGGAGAGAATTGTAACTGACCAGATAACAGAGTTCCTTGCAAAGTACAATATTCAATGCCCTGAACAGCATGGATTCAGGAAAAATCATAGCACCACATCTGCCCTTCTTAAATACACCGACTTTATCCACCACGCCCTTGATAGGAAGCACTTAGTGGGATCAGTGTACATTGATCTCACTAAGGTTTGCGATACTGTCAACCACACCCTGCTTCATGACTGCCTCATCACCATCGGTGCCTCCTCTGGAGCTGCGTCCTGGTTTAAAAGTTACCTTGAAGGCAGATCCTAGCAGGTAAAAATTGGTGACAAACTGTCTGCCAGTAAACATGTCCAGTCAGGGGTCCCTCAAGGATCTATCCTAGGTCCATTATTGTTCAGCCTCTTCCTCAACTCTCTACCTCTTGCATGTCCCAGTGACCTTCTCCTATATGTGGATGATGCAGTATTATTCACCAGTCACCAGGACCCCCAGGCATTAACCATTAGTCTACAAGATAAATTCTCTGAAGTTGAAAACTGGTTCTTGTGGCACAAACTGGTCCTGAACTATAAAAAAACAAAGACCATGCTCTTTGCAGACCCTCACAACAGACATAGTACAGCCTCACTTGATATTAGGAACATTCTCCGCACCCCACTAGAACAAGTGCAGACCATGAAGTACCTTGGCATCACCCTTGATAGTGCCTGCCTTGTCCTTTTCAGAGCACATCAACATGGTCATCAAAACAGTCAACAGTAGGCTAGGGGTGTTATATAGGCATAAACATTGTATGTCAAAAGAGTCCCTCAGAATGGCAGTCACATGCTCCATCCTCTCAATAGTGGATTATGGTCTTATCATATATGGTGCTGCTACTGACACTGCACTACAAAGAATTCGCTTAGCCCTAAATAAAGCCTGCAGGCTGGTCTTGGGCACGCACAGTAGAACGCATACATGTGACCTCTACAGTGTGGCATTTTGGTTATTTGGTCCACCACCAAAAGACCCCTTACCTTCTCTGTCATCTGCCAGACCCTTCGGTTGCTGCTGGTGAGGATCCCATCTGGACCGTGCGAATAACTAGTCGAATGCATAAAATAAAGAATAAGGCAGGTTTATTTGCTGTACTGCAGATGTTCTCTTCATGAGGTCTAGCCCCAGACTGACAATTTCTGACTGACAGACCAACATGGCACTGCTAGGCAGTGCAACAATTAGATACATGCAGGTTCTAAGTGATCTTAAAGGGACGGCAGCTTAACATTAAGCCCCATGCTTAATGTGTGCTTCACATCACCGTCGGAACAGTGAATGTGAGCACCACTCAAACAAGCAATAAATCTATAACAGTTTCCAAAAAAACAGTTTAAGTAATTTTTAAGGCAAAAATTAATTCATTACAAGGCATTAGATTTCACCAAACAGAACAGTACTCCGCTGCGGGGGAGAACCTGGACTACACTGGGGACCAGTCAGGGTAGCACCAGAAAGGAGGGAAACACAATAGTATTTGAGACTTGGTTATGCCACAAGCGCTAAAGTGTGGGGGAAGGAAAAGGGAATAGAGGGAAGGGTAGCAGCTGGAGGATACCCAGAATGTAGGCTCACACTTTAAACAGTTGCATAAACAACAGGTGGACTGTCCATGTAAAGAGACATTCCTAATGAGTAAAAGCATTAAAGCAGGTAAGACATTCCAAAGGGGAAAAAGCATTAGTGCAGGTAAATAGTACCATGGCAACAGGTGCATAAGAGACAGGTACAACGAGATATTTACTGCAAACAGTTAAATCAGAAAATGAATTATTCCCAACACATTTCACTGAGTCCAGTAACAAAAGTTCAAGGCCTCCGTCGACTTTTCCGGTCAGTGGGAATGAAGGTATGCGTGGATTGCACTAGTTCCTGACAGGAGGGGGTCAGGCCATTAAAAGTGACCCAGGAGTTCTGCCCACTATCGAATCCACACCACTTTACTCTGTAAGTCCAGGATCCATTGACAAACTTCTTCCTTAAGATCTTCTCGATCTGGTACACTGGGGTGTGTGGAAGAGAAGTCTGAGAAGAAGAAGAAGACGATTGAGAAGAAGAGGAAGTCCCAGGCAAATCATCTGGAAAAACGGAATCCAGCTGGAGAGTGTCAGGAGTGGGAAGAACTGTAGGAACTAGTTGCAAGTTGTCCGGAGGGATCTCAGCTTCAGAGAGGATGGCAGGCTCAAGGGCAGCTTCATTTCTGGGAGGACTGGGGTTGTCTGGAAGGTTGTTACTGAGGTACCCATGCTTTAGTCAGTTTATATGGACTTCGTTGAGTACCAGCTTGCCATCTGACTTGCGTCGCAGACGAATGTAGACCAGAGGAAGCTTTTCTACGATGTAGAAGGGACCAGTCCAGGGGCAAAGCAGTCTCTTGGTGGTGCCCAGAACAAGAACAGGTAGGTACAAATAAACAATGTACCCACAGAGAATGAAGGCTCATGTGCCTTGGCTGCAGACATTTTTTTCATTGCCGATTTTCTCTGGCCCAACGTGGTGATTGCAACTCATCGGGCAAGTACCAGCTGTTCCAGAAGAGGGATAATGAAAGAAGAAGCTGACTTGGGCACCTCTAGCAGCGAGAGATCCCTGTCCAATGGAGTTCTTGGATGACGCCCATGGACTAAAAAGATGGGGGTGTATTCTGTGCTGTCGACACAAGGGCTGGTATTGTATGCAAACTGCACAAAGGAAACAAAACGGTCCCAGGTGTCATGAGTTTCATCCAGATACTTGGAGAGTGTGCCGAGAATGGTGGACATCATTCTTTCACTCTGTCCATTGCATTGTGGATAGTAACTTGTGGTATGTGTCTTTTTTATGTCGAGCAGTTTGTAAGTTTCTCGGACAATGGTGGACAGGTAGTTAGTGCCTCTATCCGAATGTAGGTACGATGGGGTACCGTGATGACAAATGACTGTAGTGAGAAAGGTACTTGCCACAGTGGAGGCTTTAATGTCTCTCAGGGAGATGAGTTCTAAATACTTTGTCAGGTAGTCCACAAAGACAAGGATGTATTTGTTACCAGAGTCAGAGCATGTTGGTAAGGGCCCAAGAATGTCAGTGCTGACTCTTTGGAATGGTTCAGTGGCTACAGGCATGGGGATGCCTTTGTTGGTTTGGCAGGAAGCTTTCTCTGGGAGCAGGGCTGGCAGGATTTTATGAACTGAACAATGTCCCTGTTCATGTGTGGCCAGAAGAAGTGAAGCCTTGTCTTTTCCAGAGTTCTGTGTCTTCCCATATGATCTCCCAAAAGTGGAAAGGCATAAGTGGAGGGAAGAACTTGAGGGATGAGAGAGGCTGGCACAACTAGCTGTACATGAGTTCTATCCATGCAATGACCTTTGCCTTCCTTGGTCCAAATGTGAAAGAGCACACCGTCATTGAGGAAGTACTGCGAAGCAAAGAAAAGTACATCTTGGCGATGCTTCTTTTGTTGCAGTAAGGTTACAGACTCTAAGTAGGAAATTATGTCTGTAAATTGAGTATCAGTTCTTTGTTGCATTTTAACAGTTGCCAGGGACAGATCGGATATAGAGGAGATAAGAAGCTCTTCAGCTGCTTGCAATAACTGAGGATTTGTGTGTCTCTCTGTGGAGGTGGTTGGTAGCAGCAAAGCAACTTGAGGTGCCATAGGAGTGTCCACAGGAAGCACATCTGTGGCATGGAAGGGAAAAGCTTGTAAGCAGGATTCTTCATCTGTTGAGGAGCATGCAGAGGGATATAATCTCCGGCTTACACCATCAGCATTTGAGTGAACTCGACCTGGTCTGTATTGAATTTCAAAGTTGTAGGATTGCAGCATGGTGATCCATCAGGCAAACTTGACTACTGACGCCTTCATTTCACATAACCATCTGAGGGTAGAGTGATCAACGATCGCTGTAAAGGAGGAGTAGTGAAGGTAGCAGTCAAATTTCTTCATGGCAAATACCATGGCTAGACATTCTTTCTCTGTGATGCCATAGTTTTGCTCAGCTGAGGAAAGACAGTGCCCAGCATAGGAGACAACTTGTTCTGTTCCATCTTGAATTTGATAGAGCACAGCACCCACTGCAAAGGAACTAGCATCTGAGTAGAGCTTGAATGGTTGGTCGAACCTTGGATAGGCCAATACTGGAGAAGAGATTAGGTTTTGTTTTAAGGTGTCAAAGGCCTCTTTACATTCAGAAGTCCAAATATAGTCACATCCCTTTTTGGTGAGGGCGTACAGTGGAGCTGCAATCTTGGCTTAGTTGCAAATTAACTTCCGGTAGTAGCCAGACAAGCCCAGGAAAGCTTGAAGGTCTTTGAGATTGTTAGGCTCTGGATAGTCTTTGACTGCTGAGAGCTTGTCTGGATCTGGAGAGATGCCTTGAGAACTAACCACATGTCCCTGGTAATTAATTTGATGCTGCGCAAAACAACACTTTTCTGGGCGAAGCTTGAGATTGGCTTGTCTGAGATGTTCGAACACTTCTTGAAGATGTTGAGGTGCTCTGGCAAAGTTCTGCTGAAGACAATCACATCATCCAGGTAGACTAGGCAAGATTTCCAAGACAACCCATGTAGTGCAGCTTCCATAAGATGTTAAAATGTGGCTGGACTGTTCCGAAGACCCATAGGCAGACGTTTGAACTGGAAAAGTCCCAAGCGGCAGCACCATGCTGTGTATGGATGAGAAGTTGGACCAATTGAAACTTGGTAGAACCCACGCGCTGAAGGTCTAGAGTGGTGAAGTAAGTAGGACTGGCCACACCAAGACTCTCTAAAGCATCTTTGGTTGTAGGCAAGGGGTGAGCATCTTGCACCGAGTAGGCATTGAGTTTTCTGTAGTTTACCACAAAATGATACCCTTTGTCCTTTTTTACCACCAGAAAACAAGGTGCACCCCAAGGGCTTGTAGATTCTTCGATTATGTCTTGGTCAAGCATGTCTTTGATTATGACCTCGAGGACTTGTTTCTGGTTATGTCCCACTTTGTAGGCTAGCTGACAGATTGGTTTCTGGTTGGGCTGTACTTCGATAGTGTGTTGCAGGATATCACAGCATCTGAGCTTGTTATCTGAACTAACAAAGACATCTGGGTAATTTTCCAGGAATTTCAAAAGTTGTTGTCTTTCTGTTGAAGATGCTGGAAGTTTGGAAGAGGTTAGTCGTTGACTGAGAGGCAACTCTGTTGAAGTTGGAGTGGTTGTGATTGTATTGACAGGAGTAGAGTTGATGGAACCAGGCTGAGGTTCTTGCATGAGATGGAGCTGGTCCGCTGAAGACAAGCAGACAAACTTTCCGATGTTGGCACCCTTTGAAATGACCACTGGCTCATCTGTGAAGTTGCAGCATTTTTGGAAAACTGCGCCATCATGCACCGCCGATAAGGTATTTCCCGGAAGAAGACCTGACGAATGCAGAACGGGGAATCCTGTGACGATGCCAATAACACCTTGTGGAAGTGGTTCACCTCGAATCTTGGCAATCAAAACCATTTCCGACTGAGGAGGCACAATGACTGAGTCTATAGCTGCGAGTTGCCTCCGAGGATCCAGCGACAGTTTACTTGAGGCAAAGTCTAGGATGGCTTTGTGAGCTTTGAGAAAGTCCAGGCCTAGTATTGCAGGTTGAAGATCAGGCACTAGTAAAACTTGACAGTAGCTTGCTGTGAGCCAAAGTGAAGCTTGAGATGGACCATGCCTGTGATAGGTACTGTATCTGTACTGGCTGTGATAATGTACTTTATGTCGGCTGGAGAGACATTAGGTATGTGATGAATAGCTTGATTGTTTAAAATACTGCTGTTGATAACTGATATTTCTGCTCCAGTGTTGACCAAGACGTGCATAGACCAATCTCCGATGGATAGAGGTACATAGTTTGCTAGGAGAGGTGATCGGATGACAGGTACCTTTGCTCCAGGAAGTGACAGTGTGCCAGAGTTCGCAGTTGGAGGAAGAGTTTTGTTTGAATTGCAAGAGTCAGAGGGACGGTCAGTTGCTGTGTTCCTCTGGTCCTGAGAGTAGTTGCGGTTATCTTGCTGATTGTGCAGTGGTGGGTGCCTATGGTTCTCTTGATTTCTGTAGTACTTTAGCTATCGGCAGACAGCGGCAGTGTGTCCCCTGAATCCACACCACTGGCAAGTCACTAGTTCTCATGAAGGCGGAGGTGGAAGAAGTCGCTGTCGAATTGGGTGAATGACATTGACAAAGGTAGTAGAAGAAGCAGTTGAGTTGCGGTGCAGAATGTTGATACTTGTAGTGAGCGTCTCTATCACTGATTGCTGCTGCTGGACACATGTTGTGAGTGTGGCTAACTGCGACGACTGAGGTGCTTGTACACTGGTAGCCTGGGACATTGCTATGGATTGTTGTGCAAGTCGTGCCGCTTGGATTGTCTCCATCCAGGTTGCTGGTTTCTGTTGGATTACATAAAGACGGAGTTGAGGAAGCAGTCCCTGAACAAATATTATGATTTGTTCTTTCTCAGCTTTATGTAAGCGTTTGCAGCGAGACTCAATGTCCACTATGAAGGCTTCAAAAGATTCAGTGGGTTGCATTGTACGTTCCCACAGCTGTTGCTCTAATAACCAGGGTGCGTGTGCTTGGAGAAAATGGGCTTTGAAGGTTGCGTACAGTGTGGCAGCATCTCCCTTGACTTGGTCTGGAAGTGCGTTGAACCAGGAAATGGCAGTCCCTCTTAGAAGTAAGCACAAGGCATTGGAAATACACACAGGATCAGTCCAACCATGTAAGGAAATCCAAGCTTGGAATTGTTCCAGCCAATCAACAGCGTCTTTGTGAGGCAAGGCTGAGAAGGGTACTGGTTGTAGGCTGGTATGGACCGTGGACTGTGGTGCAATGGCTTTAATGTAGGCCAGGTCATCTTGAATAGCTTGCATAGCTGGTGCTCCTTGAGTGGAAATAGAAGACTGGATGTCATGGAGGATTGTTTCAATTTTGTTGCCCCATGCCCTTGAGGTGGGTGAGGGTAGGACTCCGGACGCACCGGAGTCCATATCTGTGTCATCGTCAGACATTGTGTTTGGAGATGAGCTTTGTTTCACTGAACAAAGGTCATATGGGTGAGAAGGAGTTGCCGTCATGCAGGAGACAGGACGTTGTGTTGTAGATGAAGTGCCAAGCAAAAATTATCATTACAGACAAAATTACAATTTTTTTTGTAGCAAAGTTCATCAGTGACGTAATAAAGGACTTCCTACTCAATTTTGTGTTGTTTGTTATTTAAATAAAGGTTTTGTTGCAAAAATCAGCTTTTTGTTGCAGTGTCCATTCATTTCAATAGGACTCCCATTGATTTCAATGGAGTGAGGTCAATTTGTGTCCTTCCCAAGATGGCCGCCAAACTGTGACATGCAGTTCCTGTGGGATTTGACTGGCCTGACTGTAGCAAGATGGCCACCAGCAAGGTGGTCAAGGTTCACTTCCTGTCTTGTTGTTTTTGCTGTGCTCAAGATGGAGGATTTCTTCCAGTAGGCTGCCTGGCGGCTGCCTAACAATGTTCAAAATGGCGACTGCCACCCTGCTGCTTTCTCCCTGGACTGAAATGGCGGGAGTTTTGTGGTGAGTGGCCCAACTGGTGAAAATTCTGAATTTGACTGCTCATTTGCTTTCCGTTTTAAGTGAGCTTGTGCTTTTATTTTTTATTTTCCTTAGGTTTGTACAGGAATTATTGTCCTTTATTGATTTATGCTGTGTCCCTGTGTTTGCTTACGCTGCTTAATAGCCTTTCATTTTCTTGTTTTCCCTTACCCCCATTTCTTTATTTACTCCACTTGGGCGCTTGCATTCTGTCTTTTATTTATGCGAGAAGCCCTTTTTGTAGTGTGGCAAATGAAAGCTTTATGCTGTGAGTGGGGAGCGGAGGCTCCGGTGCAGCCCTGATGTATTCTTTTTTTTCTTGCCCCTGTTTGTTTATGTGGCCGAGTGGCAGTAGAGGCTCCATGCAGGAGGAAGAGGCTGCTGAGGTCGGGAGGGAACAGCTGAGCAGCTTGGTGAGAGAAGTGCTCCATTTTAGCTTCAGGAGCGCGCTGCGGTAGAGGGTAGTGTAACTGGTGGAGCCGCGTTTGCTTGTGGAGCAGCTGCGAGTGGAACTGGCTGGCTGGAGAGCCAAGGAGCGGGCCTTCTGCCGGTGCGGGAGGGAGCGGAGCTCCGTGTGCTTGTGTGTGCCACAGCAGTCAGTGAGAAGTGGAGCTACTGCAGGAAGGCCAAGAGACAGAAGCTGTGGTCTTCGTGGCTTTGGCTGGGTGATTGTGCTGGTGCTGTGTGCTCCAAGGGGAGCCGGGGAGCTGCAATTGAGAGGAGGGATTGTGTGGCAGGGCTGAGCTGTGAGGAGGAGCAGGACTGACTTGCGGTCTTGAAGGGCAGCAGTTTGGAGTGGGTCTGGCTTAGGCGTAGCCACAGTTGGTTGCAGTTGTGAGGGGGAAGGCATTGATGTCATGCTGGTGGCTCCTTGAGACATGCTACTGGGTTGAGTTGGGGAGCTTGCAAGGTGGCCCTGAGTGACAATGTTCTGTTGGGAGGCAGATGCTGTGGTGTGGGCCTGCAGCAGAGAGGAGCTCCATAGTGGCAGCAGTGTCCATATGAAGGAGGGTAAACAAGGCAGGAGCAGGACAGTCTGTGGAGGAGCCACGTGGTATAGGAGCGGCAAGAAGGCCAAGCAGCTTGTGGTTTGCTTCTTTTTTTTCTCTGTATTGCTCCCATATTATTTGTTGCTGTGGCCTTTATTGCATGGCCAACTGGGGAGAGGGAATGCAGGGGTTTCCTGTGGCTGCAGAGCAGATCGAGTGAGCGGTATACAGGAGCCGAGCTGCCTCGGGGACGGCTGCAGGAGGGCCACTGAATAAACAGAGTACCCGGTTTGGTGCAGTACATTTACTTTTTATTTATGTGCTTTGCAGATCTTGTACAGCTGACTTGATTTTTCTGTCGGAGCTGCGATCCTCAGTGGAAGAGGTACTGTGGCTGCAGCTAAGGGTAATAGTCCTGGCAAACAGTGGTTCAGGAAAAAGCCTTGCCACGAGGTGGGGGGGGGTTTGCAGTTTTGCTTAGGAGCTCCGTCTGTGCATAGGGCTGGGAGAATTTCAACTTTTGACAGTGCCATCATTGAGCAGCTGGCTTGAGATGTTAAACAGCCTTACTTTTGATTTTCTTGTTGCAGTAAGAGGGTTGCAGGTTGCTACACAAGAGGACAGTTCATCTTTTTTTTCTTCTGTGCTGCATTTAAAGTAGCATTCAAACAGTTCAGGCATACTGGGGTGATGACTTTGGGGTACTCAGCGACGCAGGCAACGCGAGATGGGGGTCTGGACAGAAGAAGGGCCGCATTCTCCACCATGTGTGGTGTTTTGGTTATTTGGCCCACCACTAAAAGACCCCTTACCTTCTCTGTTGTCTGCCAGACCCTTCGGTTGCTGCTGGTGAGGACCCCATCTGGACCGTGCGAATAACTAGTTGGACACATAAAATAAAGAATAAGGCAGGTTTATTTGCTGTACAGCAGATGTTCTCTTCATGAGGTCTAGCCCCAGACTGACAATTTCTGACTGACAGACCAATATGGCACTGCCAGGCAGTGCAACAATTAGATACATGCAGGCTCTAAATGATCTTAAAGGGGCGGCAGCTTAACATTAAGCCCCATGCTTAATGTGTGCTTCACAACAGCATGACTCAGTTTCTCAACCTTAGTGGCAGGATAAAGTACCACACTTGCCTATATGGGAAAAAGATTAGCTTAGGCCTTACCCCCAACTCCCAGCACTTGCTAACCCAGTTTGCCTGCTCTCGTACCACAAGAAATGGACCAAATCTTGCATGCCAGGTCCCCTTTTGTCATACAAGTCAGGCCCAACGGTCCTTGAATTATAGGGCTCCCAGTTGGCTGAATGGTCTTCCAGCAGGCTCAGTTGACTCACCCACATTGGGCCCCTTTAAACAACTCTTGAGACTTCACCTCATCTCCCACAGCCTTTGTTACTGCCCCCCCAGCCCCCTTATACCCCCTAACTCTCCCCCAACCCCATTTATGATAGCTCCACTCCTTCACATCTTGTGGACGAAGTCTATTTTTAGGTGGACTAGCTCACACCATTAAAGCCATTTCTGTCTGCCTCCAGCTGTTTGCTGTTCCTGTATGAGGCAACAGTATCCTTTTTTTAACTATTACGTGCAATTTATGTTTTCTGTTACTCAGTTTACTCAAATAGCCTTTGCTCTGTATGACTATGATACACTAATCTGTCTACTGAAATTGTATTCATCCATATGATGGTGTTTTCAGTAATTCATTTGCCTGTATTTTTACTTGTCATTGTATGACGTGGAACCTAAGCAAAAGAGTCTCCTGACTCATAGGTAATTGTAATCCAAGAATCAAATAAATAAATATATATAAAACATACTTTAAACAACCTACTCATAGTCCAGATTGATACCAATTTATTTATAGTCAGTATGAGGCCACGGATAGCAGTATATATGCTAAGCCTTATTTATTTATGTTGTAATGACCAAAATGCTTTAATTCCATTGTACAAAACACAGGTAAGCGGAGTAACACAGCTCCTTATTTAAACTGATTGATAAGTATGAGTGTAGGAAAACATCAGAATATCAATTTGACTTACTTTTTAGCACAGTATGAGAGTACATTAATTCCATGAGTTGCAAGCAGTGCATCATGGGTATGCAAATAACATGGGATGTGCAACAGCTCTGTTATTTCCTGAAGAACAAAGCACTAAACAGCAGCACGTGTCAAAGAAGTAAACAGTAGCATGTATGTGGAATGAAAAGCAGTGGTAAAGTTTTAAGCAGGAATAAGGAGTTACATACAAAAACCCACTACTATGTATTTTCCAGCCTTTTTTATTGGGCACGGACTTTAAAAGGAAATGGAGGAGAAAGGTGAAGAGTGGGTAGAATTAGGAAAGAGATTCAGTGTTCTGAAGTTGTTATAGGTGGAGGATTGGTGTGCCCCCAAAAGCCCTCTCACAGTTTAGACTAGTTCTAATATGACTGCATACTTTGCAAACGAACATAAAAAATTGTTATGGATTGTCAGCCCTGTGCCTCCAGGCCCAGTATGGCAAGGTGGTGGTAAAGGCCCACTGGAGTTTTCTGGTGGGATCTCTCAGGCCACAAACATGCCATACTGAGGAGTGCGTATTAACCTTTGGCACAGTTCCCTCTGGCATAACTGCAGCATTCCTACAACCACTGGAACACACATGTGGCTTAATAAATGGCACAAAGCATGACTCCATCCCAACATGCCCTCAACATAGCCCTAAGCTAGCTACCAATGTAGCTCTGTGGAAAGGCTGGGATAGGATAGAGAGGGCACAAGGCCAGGGGTGAGACGAAGAGGCGAATGCTATGAGGTATCCATGACCCACAGTTAAGCAGCCAAAAGACGTAAATAAGCAGAAGAGCGGTATAATTGCATGCATGTACTTTATGCATAGGGTTCTTAGTGTGGTATTAACCACTGCTAGGCATTCCAAGCTGCAGAATTTGCAGGATGAGAAATTGATAGAGCCCACCAAAGGCACCCTTAGCCACAGCAGTCATTGGGGGCTCCTCTCTCATAGGGGCTCTAGAAAGAAGCTGTGAAGGTCATTAGTCTTTCTGATTTCATGTTTGTTTTTATTTAAACATCTAGTTATCTGTGTACTGTTTAAAGATCACACAAGGGGTATCACTGGGCTGTGCAGAAGCTTCCAACTACGCATCATAATGCCATAAGAATACTTGTTAAGGTACACTTCAGGGCCCCCAATGACAAAACCATCTGGGGGTCTCTACAAACATAAGGCCAGTGCTAGACATTGGCTAAAGAAGTACAGTGAAACCAGTTGCCCTGATAGCATACACTGGAAACAACACT
The DNA here is from genome assembly GCA_016271365.2 of Neoceratodus forsteri. Taxonomy (NCBI): domain Eukaryota; kingdom Metazoa; phylum Chordata; order Ceratodontiformes; family Ceratodontidae; genus Neoceratodus; species Neoceratodus forsteri. The sequence continues at coordinate 366,894,226 of CM028130.1, forward strand.
AGTACTGTATGACCTTCGTTAACATTGTTTCATTTCCCAGTTAGGTCATATTGTTATGTTCTCACCACAGTTTGTTCTTGTTGCAGATTGTTGATGAGTATGCAGAGACAGGCTTAAAAGGTCAGGTTTGTGCTTCATTCTTCTGTCTTCCGATTGCTGAAACTAATGTGTTTCATTAAGTAGCATTGCTCCTTCCCCCTCTCCCTAGGGAAGATTGTTGCAAATAATGTAGCAAAATTGCCAGTAGTGTATTTGAGGCATGCGTGAGTATGATCTGTGCATCACAATGCAAGATTCTGTATGGGAGCCCACTTACAGTAGATTCAAATGCATGCACATTGCTTGAATTCCGCTTTAGAAACTTTGTTCTTAAGGATGAGAAGAGACTTGGCAAGGTTGGAGGAATGGTCAGAAGTATGGCAGCTCAGATTCAATGCAAAGAAATGCAAGGTAATTAACCTGGGAAACAAAAACCCAGGGGAAGAGTACACAATGGGGGGTGAGATACTGACAACAGTAAAAATGAAAAGAGACCTGGGGGTAATTATATCAGATGACCTAAAGGTGGGCAAGCAATGTGAGAAGGCATTAAGAAAGGCTGGGGGGATACTGGGATGCATAGGGAGAGGCATCAATAGTAGAAAAAGGAAGTTGTTATCCCTCTGTACAGACAGTTGGTGAGACCCCATCTGGAGTACTGTGTGCAGTTCTGGAGACCCCATCTCCACAAAGACATAGACAGAGTGGAGGCTGTCCAGAGGAGGGCAACCAAAATGGTGCAGGGTCTGCACCAGAAGACATACAAAGAAAGACTAAAGGAGCTTAATATGTATACCCTTGAGGAAAGAAGGGAGAGAGGGGACATGATAGAAACTTTCAAGTACCTCAAGGGAATCAACAATGTCAAGAGGGTAGTATCTTTCAGAAAAAGATGTGCAAAACAAAGGGCACAATTTGAAGATAAAGGGGACGGCTCAGAGGTAATGTGAGGAAGTATTTTTCATGGAGAGGGTTGTGGATGCATGGAACAGCCTCCCTGAGGAGGTCATGGAGTCAAGAACAGTGGGGGAATTCAAGAATGCATGGGACAGATATAAGGCAGTCCTAGTGGGGGGTAGGAGGAAGTAAGCTGTTGGTTAACTAGGATCTGCAGCTTATCTGTTAGGTAGGAAAATGGTTAGACTAGGTGGGCCAAGCGGTCCTTATCTGCTGTCAAATTCTATGTTTCTATGTTTCTATGTTGTACCATAAACCCTAGAAGCATCTTTTCTCTCACCAAGGGTCATGCTATACGGACAGAACCCTGGAGATCCCTGCCATTGCCAAGTACGTGTAATCCAAATGGGTCATTTTGTTAGCACATGAAGTACAGTTACTGAAGCAGATGGGCAAAAGACTATTTCCATTAAAATTTGGACACACAAACTATTATTTATTGTTCTAAATTATATATTTGCGAGGTTGTTATGTAAGCAATAATACCCAACAGGGTGGGCAGTATTGTGTTATACCGGACCGCCCAGGGGCGTAATGAGGCCCGACGCTGCAGGCGGAGGGCATTATAGCCCCTGGAAGGTCTGGTATAGCACAATACCGCCCACCCTGGAGAGTATTATTGTGCTTAGAAAGTGGGCAATTAGTTGAGTAACAATAATATATAATAAATAATTACTCTGAGCCGCAAAGTTTTACATTTAACAGAATATTTATTGACAGGAGAGAAAAAAATAGTCCTTTTCTGTTACATGACAATACATATTTTCATAGATTTTACACATGACAGCTGTACTGCTCATAAGGAGGTGTGGTAAAATGGCAATGTTGAAAATCTAGACTGCAAATATTAAAAATTCGCAAACCTACGAATGTGCGTAAGAACTGCGCAATGCATGCTCGTAAAATGGTAATTTTTATGATTTTTTTCACCAAATTTTCAACATAGCCATTTTAAGACATTTGCTCATGAACAGTGTCACTGTGATTTTTTTAAGTCTGTCCCAGACACTGATTTCGCACTGCGACCCATGATATTGCGCTGCATGTGCAAACTGCGTTTTGGCGAGATGTGAGAAATGACAGTTGTACTGTTCATAAGGAGGTGTGGTGAAATAGCAATGCTGAAAATCTGGAGTGAAAATATTGAAACTTCTCGAAGTTACCAGCGTGCGTAGGAACTGCGCAACGCACGCTCGTAAAAGAGTCAATATTGGGAATTTCTTCACCAAATTTTCAACGTAGGGTTTTTGGGGGACTACCTCATGAACTGTGACACTGTATTTCATTTATTGGTCCCGAAAGGTGGTTCTGCGCAGTGACCGTGAAATCACCTTTCGGGACCGAATAACAAAATTTCAGTGCCACAGTTCATGAGGTGGGCCCCCGCAAAAAAACATGTTGAAAATTTGGTGAAAAAATTCCCAAAAATGACTGAGATATGCACTAAAGTTGTAAATTGTCCATTTATGCCATTATACAGCTTACCGGCATTTCTTCAGTTTGTGGTCGGCTTTGAAGAGTGCAGACGTGTTCCTGGTCCACTGAAGATCATCGTGCTGGGCTCCAGAAGTAAGTATGGGTTGAGGTGGGGGTGAGGAGGGGTGTGGGGAGGTGGGGTGCAGAGGGGCGAGGCACAGACTGGGGAGGATAAAGAATCTATGAGGAAGGTTTTTGTTTTTCAGGTATTGTGCTTTCTTTTTGACTACAGGGAGTTTTGCCATGCTGGGGTGGGCTCCCAGCACGGCATTCAGACATTTGGGGGGGCAGTGAAACTGATGGGGATTGGGCACCCCCATCGGAAAATGACATTTCTGCCACGCTGGGGTGGGCTCCCAGCGTGGCATAGAGACATTTTGGGGGGTTGCAGTACCGGGCAGAAACGGGGGTGGGGCAGAGATGAAAGAAAGCCGTGACTGAGGAGACGGCTTTGAGGAGTGAGTGGTGAAGAGCGTTACTATTAGAAGCTGCAATACTGGTAGATTTGAAAAAAATAAATACGTTTTGGCGGTGCTGTGCAGCCAAGTATTTTTTTTTAAACTTGTCTGTGTGTGTTTCAGGTGGGGCTTACTCTGTCTCGCTAACTGGCAAAAAAAATGGCGGCAGTTTGAAATTTTTTGCCTAGTGCTTTAGCCAATGAAGTAGCAGTCTGGGCACAAGGATACATGGCTTGGCATATGGCAGTTTTGGACGGGTGCTTTTTATTTGGTGGGCATCTATTGAAAGTTAATGTACCCCTGTTGAATGGGCACTAGCCAATCAGATGCCACCAAATAAAAAGCCCATTTTCTAAGAGTGGTTAGCTGCTTTAGGTAAATGTGCGTGAGGTTGGGATGTGACAGACAGTTGTTTGTATTTGTGATCATGGGGGAGGTATATTTTGGTAAAAGAAGGACAAAACAGATTAAGAACTGGTTTGAATTAAGGAAGTTAAAGGTATTTAAAAAAAAAAGCCTAATGAAGCATAACTGGTATGTAGTTAAGTATGAGAGAGTGCAATAGTGATATGGATTGTTGTATTGTGAATTTTGTACTTATTTAAATACTGTATGTGGAATTGTATTATGTTGTTTTTATATTATTTATTATTTAGTTATATGTAACCCCCACCCCCAACATTTTGCAATGACAGGCAGTATGCTGTTTGAATCTGACAGCAGTACCAGGTGAGGACTGGGTTCGGGGAGGAATAGGTCACTCGGCACAAAGGCTAGGTTTGGCTACTCTGCACAGGGGCACCCAAGTAACTCCGAACACAGGAAGCAATAACTGTAATGTCCAATACCAGAAATAGGATTCTAAAGTGTGGCTTTTATTCATATCCAAACAGAATAACAAAGCATAGACGGATCCCCATGGGGCTACACTCCTGGTAATGCAGATTAAAAGAATCAAGAACACTTCTTCAACACTTCAGCCCTCAGGCTCTGAACCCACTGGGCACACAGCCCGGACATGCATGCTGCTTTGGGTACACAGCCCGAACTTGTACACTGTTCTGAGTTTTTCCTGGCTCGGCTCCCTTGCCGGCAACCCGGACCCTTTCCATATGTCATGGAAACATTTTCTGGTGGCTTCCTAAACCACCTAAGAGCACCTCAGCTCTATCAGGGAATTTTCTTTTTAATCCCACATCTGGGTACTTTCCTCAGGCACTGGCCAAGTACCTGAGAGAAAGTAAAATTGCCACAAAACAAATCCGTGAGTAGTTGATTTACACTACTGATGGGTCTCCCACCTCTCGCTTCCACAATTCATACCTGGCCATTTCTCTGGACAGTAAACACCTCATACTGTAAAGCTTGGCAATGTAGATTAAGGCTAAATGTATGTCACATTTCCTCTACTTGTCTTGCTTTCCCTTTGTGCTGGACTTAAACCTACTTTTAATTGGCATAGCCCATTGCTCTAGGCCCCCCACTGATTAAGCAGTCCAAGCCTCACTTTACTTCACTCTTTGTGCTGGACTTGAACCTACTTGAGTTAACCGGCAATGTCTATTACACTAGACCTCCTACAGATTAAGTAGTCCAATCCCCACGTTCCAACAGTTCAGGTGAAAAACATTGGCCCTCTGTCAGAGCAAACTCACCCTTTGGTTGCAGGTGCCCCACAGGCGATTCCTCCACAGGAATTTCTCTCTCAGAGCTTTTGGTGCCACAGCACAACTTGAAATAGGCAGCTTCTTCCCTTAGCCGGAACCAGGAGGGTTGCCCCGGAAGACAGGCAAAACTTTCCCCCCATCCCCTCAGGGATGGGGCACTTGGACCAGTGACAGCGGTCTCCACTATTTCAACAATCACTATTTATGTTTCTCTTAAGGTAGAAACACACACCTACTTAACAGTAGCTCTAAAACAGAGCTTAAAGCTCTGAGAGCCTGCACACAGACTGCTGTACTACTGTCTCTCACCAAGACTGCACACAGACTCTGTTCAAATTCCCCAACATTCTATCTTAACTTCCAACTGTAGCATTCCAGTGTGGCTCATGCAGCTGCGAGAGTTCTATGGTGATGTCATCCCTCAGTCTCAGCTGAGACTGAGAACAGAGTGAGACAGTGTGAAATCCATTTAACTGGAGTTTCACAAGCTGCCTTCCCTGCCTACCACTAGGTCTTACTGGGATTCTAGTAACCCCGGGTAACAGGGGGGTTACACTCACTCTGGGCCAGGAAAATGACTGTCAGCAATCATTATTTACCCGGCTTAGACCATCTCACCCTATGTGCTACCTGCGGAGGGGGGTGATCAGGCCCCCTCCTACCATGTGCTAGGCACAGGCAGGAAACACTAAGGGCCCAGAGGCCATCGACTGACACATCAGCCTCTACTCTACCCACTGACTATGGGTACCCAGTGGCTCTGGAAGAACTGTCCAGCGCATAGCCCTAATAGATCAGCACTGCAGTCCCTAAGGCCGTTCAGGACCACAGCCTGTCTATCCCCCCTAGCCCTCAAGGGAAAATCTGACTGCCTCTAACTCATATCCCAAAACAAAACAAACAGGGGACCTCCCTGACCCTGGACACCATGCAACCACACACCAGGAGCTAGTACCATACCATTACATTACTCCCTAACTCCCCCACAACCATACCTGTGGAAGAAAAAGGTTACACACAATAACAACAACAAAAACAGTACTTTAAATACTACACACTAAAGTACTAGTGAGGAACTCCGATGAGTCCCTCCTCCTCTTCTTGTCTTCTCTTCTATCTTCCTCAGGAACACCTGCAAGAAAAAGAAAGACAACACACACTCCTAATCTGCATACACAGTCTATCTAAACCCCTACCATCAAAACACTGGAGAATCCCAAAAAGATTTTTTTTTTTTTGAAAAGTAGAAAAACAGTATAAACATTAGAAAACAGTAGAAAACAATGACATTATTTACAATACACATATTTGGGGGATGGAGTGCCCTAAAAGTCCCATCTAGTGACCACAGTGCCAGAAGGCTAGTCCATTAAAAAGTCTCTCCTGGGCCAGAGCCCGGTGAAGCACAGTTCTAGCAGGCCAAAGTCCCGAAGGGGAGAGTCTTTGAGGACAGTTCGAACATCTAGAGTCTGCTAGTGTAGGGTGTGTACTGCAATGTCATAAGAATAGAAAAGTTTGGACTTACCAGTCCCTTGTAGAACGAACAAAACACCGACCTCGTCCTCAGCCGAAGACTCTCCCTGGCAGCATTCTTCTGATACAGCTGGGAGGACATCTTCCGGGAACAACAAGAGGGCACATCTGGAAACTGCTGGGCTGATGTCATCTCTGGAAATGGAACCTTGGAACAGGAACAAAAGGAAAACAGCTGGTCTGACGTCATCCGGTTACCAGGCGATGAATCAGGATACAGCTGGGTGGTGTCCTCTCTGGATCTGAAGTCATCTGGTGGGCCAGTCGATGGATTCTGGAAAGTCAGTACACTGTAGAACTAATGAATGTGGGGCACCTGAGTCCTGGATGTCCATACTGGCGGAACAACAAAGGCACTGCAATCGCTGGAGTGGCAGCACTGACTACCACTGCTCTGCTTTCCAGTTGGTAGGCATGGGCACATTTGCAGGGAGGTCTTTGCATTGTGGCCAATAGCACAACGGGTCAGGAGCTTGAATTATTACCCCGTCTGGGTGCACATAATTCACACTGTGAAAGGTTTCATGTCCCTCTCCATCCACTATTCGAACAGTGTCCATTAACAGTGTCCTGCCTCTTTTCCACTGGCTGTATTTCTCAAGAAACATTCTGTTCCTGACATGCTTGTTTGCAACAGGATGCACACATTTCATTGCTTTGGCCCAAATCTAGGATTTCCTGCTGTTCTCAATCTCCTCCCAGACTCTCTGAGGAAAGGTAGGAAGGGACATCCCGTAGATTTCATTCGCCTTCCTACGAACACTTCTCTCCTCTTTACTAGCTTTGGTCAACCTGAGACCTCTGGTCTGGCTTGGGGGCGGCCAGTCCTGGTTCTGCCAGCTACACATTCTCAAAGAGACAAAAAATGGATCCCTGACTTCTTGCACAGCCAGGGTAGTGTCATCACCACTCTCTTCCATGCATTCCTCTGAGGCAAGAGCCTGAGGCTGTGTACCCGTTCCTTTTTCACAAGGCCACATAGCTTCCCCCTCTTCTTCTTCCTCACTGAGAATCTGTGCCCAGGAGTGAGCAGTCGTCCTCACTCCTGAAACTATCCACTCTTCGCTGGGCGAGGAGGTCGATAACTCCCATTCAAAGGCCTCCCTCATCTCGTCTTCTCCTATGAGACTTGGGCTAGACCCCCCTCTCCAAGGGTCTACTGATGCTCTGCCTGAATTGTCTCTCTGTGATCCAGAATCTGAAACATCAGCACATTGTTCTGTCTGTAAATCTGTACCCTCTAGCTTTGTGCCACACTCCCCTGAGGGGCCTCCTCCAACAGGCTCCACCTGGTGCTGTAGGCTGCCAACTGCAGATTCTTGAACTTTTGTCCATGTGGGAGACAAATGAATCTTGGGCGCTTTAAACAAGCCATATTTCTCTAAGCACCCCGAACAGTGAGGTACCATGAAGACGTCCCTTCCAGCATTTAAGCATATTAAGCACACTTGCACTGGATATCCAGGAATCGCCACATGAGGAGGCAGTTGTCTCCGTAGTAACACCTCTCAATGTCCCTTAACTTGTTTACTTCTGCTGCTACCACAGCCCGGGCATGATCCGGGTAGTGGGCTTGTCCTGAGGCCATGACTGCAGAGAAAAACAAACAAACGCTCACTGTTATTGAAAGTCCCACATCACTGAACACTTTCTTTCACTTTCAAAATGGCTCCTCTGCTGCTGTGTTTACATTACTACCCCACCCTGTAATGGCGGCGGCAGCACTCCTGTGCATCAACATTCTGAAATTGGGTCAAACCACTGCGCATACGATTTACACACTCTACTGATAACTTTGCTCAAAACTGCACAAACTTGCACTGGTCTTTTTCCTAGCACATTTGTATGATTTGCCATGGACTTGTCACTTGCTGAAAACATTGCTCTAGCTCACAGTCCCTTAAAGCCTAAGTATTTCAAGCACAGGATTGCCTGTAACTCTTGCTGCATAACTTGATACAACTCACAGTTTCTCTCATGGCTTTGAAACTTTACTCTGATGCTGAACCCATAACTATGCTCACAGTCGATGGCTTAACAAGCTTCCCATTGCTGGTAAAAACTTAACACAGTCTTTGTTTGCAAAACGACTACACTGCTGCACACAGATTCAGCTGGCTTTTGGCAAAAATCACTGGTTTGAGCAATTAATTTTTGTTGGTACTCACTGTTATCAGTAGCTGTTTGCTGCAATGGAAAATGGCCTGCAGCCAGTCTTGGAGGCCTCGGGACAGAAGCGGGTTGGCAGTCCAGCCGATCGTCCCTCCGAACACCACACTCACAATCCAGTTGATTGAGATGCGGATTGAGCCCGAATTTAGACGGAAAAGTCAGTTTTTTAAACTTTTACAGTGCTTTCAGTCACCGCGACGCTCCTCCGATAAGCCAGTACACACACTCTACTCACACTCCCTCTCGAATGCTGGGCAGTCACTGTAAAGCTGGCTTAGGGCCGGGACTGATTGCAGTCTCACCAATCACGCGATGCCATGCAAATGAGCCTCTTTCCCTCGTGAGTGCTCTTCTCCTCACGGCGATCGTCGAGCAGGCAAATTTAAACTGCAAAATCACCTTTTTTTTTTTTCGAACTGACTCCATGGCGGGAGCCCATTTCAACCATTTGTCATGGCCATTAACACAGCAAGTCTCTCCATTCACTAGAAAGCATTTCCAACATCCAGGGCACAATTTTCCTTTTGCTACCCCTAGTCTTCCACACTTTTCTTTGTCACTACAATGTTTAAAAGCTAGCAAAATGCTGTAATTTTTTTTTTTGCATCATTTGTTTATTATTTCCCTTTTTTTCATACAGAAACATACAGACATACATACAGACAGACATATACAACATGAACCTTATTTCATAACCTATTTACATCCAGATCCATTTTGTCATTCTAACATCTTATTCTATCCATTCAGTTAAAAATAAATTTTCCCCTTAAACTATTATCCCGGGTGGTAAGGAGTCAGGGCCCCTGTTATTTTAGTGTCCACATATATCCCTCTCCTATTATATTCACTTCAGACCCAGCCCTCTTTTAACATAACACTCTCTGCTACTGTCAGCGATGAAAGATATGGTTGCCAAATTCTGTAAAAAAGCTCCTCTTTATCCTTAACAGCATGTGTTAGTCGCTCCAGAGTAATGGCCTATATTATCAGGGTTTTCCATTGGGCTACAGTAGGCTTGGCAGCCGTGACCCAAGTGTTAAGAATACAGTGCCTAGCCATATATATTAGCACCCTAAGCCATTTTTGTACAGGGGCCCAATCTCCTTCCCCTGTTTCCTCCACCCCAAATAGCAACAGGAGAGGGGACAAAGGATACTGCTGTCCTCCAATCCTTCGCAATTCAGATACCACTTCTCCCCAAAACGTCTGTAAAATTGGGCAGGCCCAGAAATAGTGGTAGTATGAAGCTAGGTTGTTATTACATCTAGGACATACGGGAGAGACTGCAGAATTATACTTATGAACCACCAGAGGTGGGCAGTATAACCTATGGCAGAACTTATAGTAAGATTCTTTATATTTATTACATAACAGGACACCTTGATGTAGCTGGAGAAGTATTTTCCAATTATCTGTTGAAATTGTGATCCCTAAGTCTCTCTCCCAGAGCATCCTAGTGTTTTGTGTTTTATCCGGAGGCCACGTTTTACTTTCTTTACCTATTCTCTGGATGGTTCCCTTGGGTTTTCTTTGTCCTGTCATTATTAATTGTTCTATTGCCTCCCACTGTGATATGGAACTCCCGAGCCTCCCAATAGATCTAATATATGCCCTTATTTGGAGATAGCGGAAGAAGTGCTGGCATCCCAGCCCTGTTTTATCTTGTATGCTCTCAAATGAATCCAGCACTCCACACGTAAGTAGATGCTTGAAGCAGCTAATTCCTTTTATTTCCCTCTCCTTATACCCCCTGTCCTCCAGCCCCGGAAGAAAAAATGGGTTTCCCCTCAATGGTAGGAGTAGTGTATCATCCTGTCCGGTACCTCTCAATTTAGACATCTCCCTCCAACTGTCTAACACTGCCATGACCAAGGGATTCGGATTAGGGAGTCTCTGGTATGCCTTCTGGCCTCCAAGGGACAAATATGCTGAGATTTTCCCCGCACTCCCTCTCTCCTTTAGGTCTATCCAGCCAGCTTCCCTAGGCCTGCCAATCCAGTCCTGAATATATCGACACTGCATGGCCCTTTGGTAATTCTTTAAGTCTGGAAATTGTAGTACTCCCTTTTCTATAGGGGCCTTCAAGTGGGCTAAGCCTACCCTTGGGCGTCTCCTTCTCCAAATAAAATCAAAGAAATCTTTTTCCAATTTTCTCACTTCTGTTCCTCTTAACCCAATATGAAGCAATTGTAGACTACAGAGTATTCTAGGGAGTGGGTTCATCTTGATAAGATTTATCCTACCCAACCACGTTATAGGAAGGTCCCTCCATCTAGACAGGTCCATAATTATGTTTTGCGCGAGCGGCACATAATTCAGGTCATACAAAGCCTCAATCCCCCCCCCCAATCTGATGCCCAAATAAGTGAAAGCCTCTCCAACCCCGAAAGCCCATTTTGATTTCTGTGTAACAGTTCCTCCATCTTGCACTCCGACCCTCAGCTCTTCCGATTTATCCAGATTTAACTTATATCCGGAGAACTGCGAGAACCGGTCAATCAAGCTCAAGAGAGCTGGCATAGACTTACTGGGCTTAGTTACATATAGCAACATATCATTCGCATAAAGTGAAAGCTTGGTCTCCCTACCAGTCTTCCCCACCACCCCTGAGATTTCAGGGTGTTTCCGAATGGCAATGGCCAGTGGTTCAAGCGCTAAAGTGAACAAGAGAGGGGAAAGCGGGCACCCTTGTCTGGTGCCTCTTTCTAAATCAAAGCTATCCGAGAGGGTATCATTGGTTAGTATTCTGGCCCTAGGGTTCCGATATATCTGCCACACCATCCCTATAAACCCTTCACCCAGACCAAACCGGGCCAGAACCTCCATTAAATATTCCCACTCTACTCTATCGAATGCTTTTTCTGCATTCATTGACAGTATATGCACCACTTCCCTACTGTTCTTTGCTCCCCAAATTACATTCAGGAGGGTCCTCATATTGTGATACGAGTACCTATCCCGAATAAACCCGGTCTGGTCTGGGTGAATGAGCTCTGGCAACAGGCTCTCCAACCGAGTAGCCAAAATTTTGGCCAAAACCTTGGAGTCACAGTTTAAGAGGGATATCGGTTTAAAGGAAGCACACTCTAAAGGGTCCTTCCCGGGTTTCAGAATCAGGCAAATTGTGGCCTCTCCCCAAGATTGAGGTAGTACTCCCTCCTCCTCCCTCGCTTCTCGCAATACTGCCTCAAGGTGGTCCACAATTTTTAATTTCATAACTTTATAGTATTCGGCTGAAAAACCATCAGGCCCGCTGGTCTTGCCCCTTTTAAGTGCCCCAATAGCGGACAGAATTTCCTCTTTTGTAATGGCAGCATTTAACCGCTCTCCCTGTCTTTCTGTTATCTGCGGTATCTCCACCTTATTCAAGAATTCCACCATCCCCCTGTCTTCTCCCTCCTTTTGACCCTGATAAAGCTTGTGATAGAATCTCCTAAACCTTTCCCCAGTGTCTGTTTTATTTTTCAAAAGCGTCCCATCCTCTCCTCGCATGGCCTGAATTAACTGTCTCCCTCTTTTCCCTCTTATAAGATTTGCAAGCATAGTACCCGGTCTGTTCCCCCACTCATAAAAAATGCTTCCTAATAAATGGCCCAGCCTTCCTTGCCTCTCCCAGCAACAGATTATTCAGTGCCTCTCTAGTTCTTGCCAACAAGAAGTGCACATTTTCTCCACCTGTACCCAGAGCAGCCTTTCTCTCCAACACCTTGAGTCTCTGTTCTAGATTAATTCTCCTTTCCTTAACTTTTTTTTTTGTGATGGGCCACATAACTAATAATGATCCCCCTCATAAAAGCTTTCCCTGCATCCCAAAAGACTGCTTTAGAAGTGGCTGTCCCTGAGTTGTTTCGCAGATACTGTTGCCAGTGCTCGTATAAGTGCTCCTGAAAGTCCTTATTGGCTAGTAAATAATTAGGAAATCTCCACGTCCTTAGCGCTTCCTTTTCTTCTCCCATATTCAGAGACATGATAACCATAGCATGGTCAGAGATGTGAATGGGTCCATGCTTAATGTGCTTAACTCAAAAATACCATTCCCTGGGAAGAAATATGTAGTCAAGCCATGACCACGTTCAATGGGGGTGCGAAAAAAAAGTGTTTTCCTTGGCCGTAGGGTGAACTGTTTGCCACCCATCTATAAGATCTAAATCATTCATTCCTGCCATAGATTCCTGAATAACATTTTTAGGGAGCCCCTTATGTTCTGAGTGGTCCAAAATAGGGTTCTTCAGACAGTTCATACCCCCAGTATCAGATTTGGGAATTGCTCTGCAATTATTATAGACAAGATCCTGCCATAAAAATTTGGGTCATGTACAGCAGGTGCATATATGCTTCCAAATGAGATTTTCTCCCCATATAGGGTTCCTACCACAAACACATAGCGTCCTTCACTAGGATCAGCAACCACTCGCTCTTTTTGGAATGATAGTTTCTTATTCAGGAGAACAGCTACACCCCTTTTATGTGCATTAAAAGCAGCCGAATAACACTCCCCCACCCAGCACCTTTCTAACTTTGCATGCTCCCTATCCGTGAGGTGTGTCTCCTGTATCATGGCAACCTGAGTATTCTGCCTTTTCAAAGCTGTAAGCAACATCATTCGCTTGACGGGGGTGGCTATTCCCCTTACATTCCATGATACCATATTTAAATCCTGCATTCCAGACATACCCTCAGAATCCTTTCCTCTACCCCTAACCTACCAATAAGCCCCAATCTGGGCCCTGACTCCATCCCCGCTAAATTGTCTGAATGGCATTTCCTATGGATCTGCAAACTGATTTCTAACTGTAGAAAACCTAACAAATAGTAACTATATACAAAAACCAACCCCGCCTCCCTCCACATTCCCTTATTTTCTTGTACCCCCCCCCGGTAACAGGAACTGCACAGTGCAGAAATTTTACTCTCCCTTCCCTCTATGAAGCAAATCAGAAAACGCCTTCCCCCCAAACCGCCGCATTTTAGAAGTCAAACAACTGCCCAATGGCTTCTTTATTATCAATCTTTAACCCACTGTAACATTGTAACTCTCCTTATCATCATTGTAGCTGCCCTCCGCCCAGCCAGACAAGCATGATATGTCTTCATATATCTCCCTGGACTTTGGAATTCCAGGGGGCTCCCCCCTCATGCCCCTCCCATTCCCTTTCTGTTAGGGCCCTTCTTTCCCCAGTAATACGATTTTCAGTACCTTGAAAGAGGTGGGGCAAAGACCCCCCTCCAGGTGGCGCAGAAGGCCTCCTCCTATATTACAGTTCACCCCTCTCCATTATGCCTTCCCCTCCCCTTTGAATAGATTTTGGAAGTATCGAACCACCAATTCCATGAGAAAGCAGTTTCATGCCCCCTTGCCCCAACATCCTCATATCTATTTTACATCAGTCCCATTTCAAAAGGATGAGAACCTTGAAGTCCAGGTCCTGAAACAACACTCGATCTGCATAGGTCCTCTGTGTGACGTTGATTCCTCATGGTTCAAGGTAGCAATGCGAGTTCCATTCCAACCTGGTCCCATGTAAAGGAAAGAAAAGAACAACAGACAGGCAAAAAAAAAAAAAGGGGGCCTCCCATTCAAAACCAAGCCAAGTTCCGCTTGTCACAAGCTGTCTGTAGGTAAAAAAAAAAGTCCATCTTCAGGCCTGTACCCAGTTCTAAAAAGGAAAAAGGAAGCCATCCATTCTTGTTCCCTTCCTTATCTCAGGAATATTAAACCAGTCAGTTTGCAAATAGTTTGCCCTCACATTGTTTACAAAGACAAGCCTTCGAGGGGAAAGACAGAGGAAATAAGAGGGGAGAAACAAAATTACAACAGGGAGGGAGGATTAGTTTCATGCCAGTCACTTAGCTTTCTCAAATCTTCAAGTAGTGTTGTCTCTGATATCCTTCATCAAAGGAAGGAGGGGAGAGAAGGGATCCCAGTAGTCAGTCGTGTGCGTAAACAATCCAGCCGAGTAAGCTTGCTTCCCGCTTCTGAACACCCCAACTTTTTAACCAGGTCCTTCACAAATGTCTCCACCTTGGGAACTTCCCAGAAAGAATAGACCGCTCCTTCATACTTAATCTTAAGGGTGGCAGGGTACAACATGTAGCAGTCAATTTTGGCTTCCCGTAGCTGTGCCATGACAGGGCCAAAAGCCCTTCGACGTTTCAACAGACGAGCGGAGTAGTCTTGGGAGAGATATAAATGGTGCCCCTCATATTCCAATTCTGGTCATTCTCGATATGCCTTTAAAACACTTTCCCTATCTGGGAAGTAGTGAAATCTCATGATCACTTGGCGAGGAGGCTGGTAAGGCACTGGTTTCGGCATAACGGCTCTGTGGGCCCTTTCCAACTTCATACGCCCATTATTAGGAGTAATGCCCAACAGCTCTGGTAGTGTTTTAGCACAAAAGTCCATCACACTTGCACCCTCCATTCCCTCTGGCAAGCCCCTCAGCCGTAAATTCAACCGTCGATGATAGTTCTCCTGATAATCCAAAAGTTCCTTCAGCTCTTCTAATTCTTTTTGCAGGGTAATCACTTGTTCAGGTATAGAGGCTGTGGCACCTTCCAAATCTGAGATACGCTGTTCGGCCTTGCTAATTCTAGTAGCCTGTGTAGCATGTAAATCTACCCACTCCTGCAGTTTTCTGTCAAAATTAGTCACCAAGCTAGTCAGTTTAGGTTCTAGTGCAGCCAACACCTGCTGTGTCACCTCGCGGCCTACGGCACTAACTTCTCCGGCCGAGCAAGATATGTGGCCTGTATTCTCCACTTGGGATGCTGGTGGTTGCTTACGTTGGTTTTTCGTCGCCATCCTCGAGCTTTTCACCGCACTAGAGATCACAAAGTCATCCATCTCGCTTTCCCACACACTTCTCAGCCTACAACTATTGTTTTGGGTAACTTTTAGGGCAGTTTATTTTAATATTTTGTGACGATTTTGAGGAGCGAGGTGAAATCGCGTCTTTACTCCAGTCTGCTCATTAGTGCCCCCTCAAAATGCTGTAATTTTTGATGCAGGACAAGGGCATACTCTCTCAGGCTTTACTGCTCCTTGGTAAACAGTTGGCATTTTACCAGCAGTCTATGGACAACAGCGCACAGCGACACACTAGTTAGCCTTGCTTCAGCTTTTTGGGCTACCCACTGCCAGATAACCAAAATGCTAGCCCTTTGCCCGAGCACCTTTCCTCCCTAAATTTCAAATCCAAAGCGGTGCCTCCATTTTGTAACCCCCACCCCCATCATTTTGCAACGACAGGCGGTATGATGTTTGAATCTGACAGCAGTACCAGGTGAGGACTGGGTTCGGGGAGGAATAGATCACTCGGCACAAAGGCTGGGTTTGGCTTTCTGTACAGGGGCACCCAAGTAACTCCAAACACAGGAAGCAATAACTGTAATGTCCAATACCAGAAATGGGATTCTAAAGTGTGGCTTTTATTCACATCCAACAGAATAACAAAGCATAGACGGATCCCCATGGGGCTACACTCCTGGTAATGCAGATTAAAAGAATCAAGAACACTTCTTCAACACTTCAGCCCTCAGGCTCTGAACCCACTGGGCACACAGCCCAGACTTGCATGCTGCTTTGGGTACACAGCCCAAACTTGTACACTGTTCTGGGTTTTCCCTGGCTCGGCTCCTTTGCCGGCAACCCGGACACCTTCCATATGTCATGGAAACATTTTCTGGTGGCTCCCTAAACCACCTAAGAGCACCTCAGCTCTATCAGGGAATTTTCCTTTTAATCCCATGACTGGGTACTTTCCTCAGGCACTGACCAAGTACCTGAGAAAAAGTAAAGTTGCCACAGAGCAAATCCGTAGAGGTGAATTTGGTTACTACTGATGGGGGGTCTCCCACCTCTCGCTTCCACAATTCATACCTGGCCATTTCTCTGGACAGTAAACACCTCATACCGTAAAGCTTGGCAATGTAGATTAAGGCTAAATGTATGTCACATTTCCTCTACTTGTCTTACTTTCCCTTTGTGCTGGACTTGAACCTACTTTTAATTGCCATAGCCCATTGCTCTAAACCCCCCGCTGATTAAGCAGTCCAATCCCCACTTTACTTCACTTCACTCTTTGTGCTGGACTTGAACCTACTTGAGTTAACCGGCAATGTCTATTACACTAGACCTCCTACAGATTAAGTAGTCCAATCCCCATGTTCAAACAGTTCAGGTGAAAAACATTGGCCCTCTGTCAGAGCGAGCTCACCCTTTGGTTGCAGGTGCCCCACAGGCAATTCCTCCACAGGAATTTCTCTCTCAGAGCTTTTGGTGCCACAGCACAACTTGAAATAGGCAGCTTCTTCCCTTAGCTGGAACCAGGAGGGTTGCCCCTGGAAGACAGGCAAACCTTTCCCCCCCATACCCTCAGGGATAGGGCACTTGGACCAGTGACAGCAGTCTCCACCACTTCAATAATCAGTTTATGTGTTCCTCTTAAGGTGGAAACACACACCTACTTAACAGTAGCTCTAAAATAGAGCTTAAAGCTCTGAGAGCCTGCACACAGACTGCTGTACTACTGTCTCTCACCAAGACTGCACACAGACTCTGTTCAAATTCCCCAACATTCTATCTTAACTTCCAACTGCAGCATTCCAGTGTGGCTCATGCAGCTGCGAGAGTTCTATGGTGATGTCATCCCTCAGTCTCAGCTGAGACTGAGAACAGAGTGAGACAGTGTGAAATCCATTTAACTGGAGTTTCTCAAGCTGCCTTCCCTGCCTACCACTAGGTCTTATTGGGATTCTAGTAACGCCGGGTAACAGGGGGGTTACTTATATATGTTAGAACTGTAATTGTTATATATGGAATTTCTTAATGGATCTCACTGGCAATGAGTTTCAACTCAGTTGAGTAACCAATTCATTATTTATAATAAATAACATTTGTTACTACTACTACTTACTACATATTTTCAGTTGTCTGGGGGTTCTGGATAAAGCAGTGTGTGCTTTTCTTAGCCTGGGTTAGCCCTCACCTATTTGTACAGCCAGGTATACTGGCTATGCTCTTTCCTCAGACCCCTACCTCCTAAAAGTGGTGTTCTATGACTGTAACGAGCTTGGGATATGACTAGAAATGGCCAGTCAGGAGGCACCATGGGAGGTAAGGGAACCTGAACATGGGGTCTGAAGTCTCTGGTTCCCATCCTGAGCGAGTCCCAACATTTGGTGTAGGGATAGTGAGAGGATCAGGTTGCTGGGCTTCTCCCATTCAGGCAGTTCCATGCAATGCCATATTGCTGAGGAATAAATCTGCAATAATTGCAGAATTCATTGCAGACTCCTCTGTTGATCTGGTATATGTTATGGATACCTTGCTGGGGATGGCTCCCCCCAGACCAGTTCTGGAGTTTGGGATCCCAGTCACTTTCTCTGTGGTGCACTGACTTAAATGGAAGCATAGCAGTGGGGTGGCGACTTAATTTAGACCTGCCCCTGAATATTCTGTGTTCCTGGTTGCAGAGATTAGGTTGTTTGAATGTGTGGCTGTCATGGGTTTTATGGGTATGGGGTGCAGAATCTTCTTCTTTTTAACAATCTCCTAGGTGTGAGGGAGAGTTCCTGTAGGAGTCTGTGGAGGTCATTACTGACATGGACTTGGAATCACTAAAGCCTCTATGTGACATTAATGCCTGGTCCAATAATGAATCCTCTTTTCTCAGCAAATCCTCCAATGAATGCCATCACTGGACAAAACAGGAAAGAGTCTTCACTCCATGGTGCTTGCAACCCAATGATTTGACTGACAACAGGAACTTCCTGTTTGGCAGTAGGAAGGGAAGGATCACTGAGACACATAAGTGTCATCATCCTTGAAGGAAAAGAATAGCTCTCCCTCTCCCCCTAGCTGCTGGAGGTCTGACTCTGAGCAAGGACGAAGGGGATTACCGAAGAATACAGAAAGTTCCTGTTCCAGAACAGGAAGGGTGAGAGCTGTAAGGGCACATAGGCAGTAGGAAAGTAGGTAGGAGAGAGTAAACATACAAAGCAACAGGAGAGGGGCCACAAAATAAGACATGATGGGAGTGGTACAGTGCAATGACTGTGGGATGGCAGTCTTCTGGGAGACATTCTGGAGGCTGCAATGTTACCCTATTTGTAGGCACCTCTCTAGTCTGAGGGATCTCCAGGCTGACCTGGCTAGGATTCGTAAAACCTCCTCCCCCACCCATGGACCACCAGGGCCACCGCCGCTACCTCAGAGGTTGCCAAGAAAGAGGAGCGGTTGGACCAAGGTGGGCTTTTAGAGAGAGAGGGTGGTGGAACAAAGGCTCATCTCTCCAGTTTTACCTCTCCACAATTCATATGCTGTTCTGGTGGAGAGTGGTTCCTCCATGGAGGCACCTGCAGTGGAGACCAAGGAGGATGCTGGGAACCTCCACAAAGAAGACCCACAGGAGGGTGGCATGGGACCCCACAGGGGAAGGAAACAACTCCTGGTGGGGGACTTAATCATTAGGGGATAGAACTTTAGGAGGAAGGGGAGAGGGAGGTAAAGTGCCTGCCTGGCACCACGGCTTGGAGAGACAGGGAGCTAATCCTCAGGATCACAGGAGCTGCTGCACAAGGGAGGGACAAATGACTTGGCTGGGAATGGGATCAGAGCAGTGCAAGAGGAGTTTGTAGAGTTGGGAAGGGGCCTTAGACAAGTAGCACATATGGTAACCTTCTCAGAGGTGCTGCCTGCCTATGGCAAGGGTGATGCTAGGGTACTCTGCACCATGGGATTCAATGAATGGTTGAAAAACTGGTGTGAAGCTCAGGATTTTGGCTTCACTTGGGACCGGGGGTCCACCTGGAGGGATGCAGACCTATACTGGTGTGATGGTCTGCATCTGTCCGGGAGGGGAACCAAGATCCTAGGTGATAGGTTTAAATGCTTCATTGGCAGGGACTGAAAAGGAGCAGGGAAATCCCAGCCTCCTCCCACAAAACATGGTAGTTAGCGAGGCAAACACCAAGGTAGAGAAGTCAATGGGGAGCAGGGCAGGGGTAAATGCAGAAAAAGGCAAAGGCGGTGTAACCCCCCTACAAATGGGGGTTCCCAAAAAGTCTTCCTTGAGCTTGCCTAAATGCTCACTGCCAGGCTGGTGTCCTGCATTTTAGCAGTTTAAATGTGATTACCAGAGCTTGTATATCCTCTGTGTACTGTCTCTTTAAGAGCTGTCTAATTGCAGTTTAAGTAATCTGAGAGGGAGCTCTGCTGAAAGATGTAACTATTTACTGAAAATTATTTAGAGTGATAATGATAATGTAGTTTGTCTAACCTGCTTTCTTTGTAGCAAGGACTGTTTTGTTTGTCTCCACTATCTTGGTCCTGGACTGCAAATTGGACCAAACAGTACTGGTGGGACCTAAAATGTAGCCAGACTACAGGAGCTGTCTGAATTCAAAATCTGTAGGAACTTTAGTTTGGAGTTTTTTGTGCCTTTTTTGCAACTGAAGGGGGAGCTCTTGCTTTGACTGACAGCCAAATCAGCCAACCAAATCTTTTGGATCTTCGGGAAGTCCCAGGCTGCTTGCAGTTTTCAGTTAGAACTAAGCTGGAAGCTGAGCAAGAAGGAGCTGAAGTGTTTCTGAGCAGCAATCCTGAGTGGATTCGCATGGGAGAACTCTGAAAAGGCTAAGTTTTTGGCCTGCATGCTGGTGTGCTGCTCCTGAGAGGGAGAGAAGAGAATTATTTTGGACGAAATCTAAGTTTGTGTGACTAAAGTAAGCTACTGAAGTGGGCCAGGCTCAACCTGAAGAAGACCGAATATTTTTGCTGAATTCGATCGGCCTGTCAGGAGTTCCAGCTACCCCTAAGCTCCCGGTGTGTGCAGAGACTTTGCGATTGTGCCCAGGGAGCGCTTTGCCTGGTACAGTACAAGTCCTGTACATGTAAATGTGCTATGAGCTGCTAGTGGGTTGTGAGTTAGTTCCCCACTGTGTGAACTGTGTTCTGCTTGCTGGAAGCTCTATCCAGCCCAAAATGGACTACTTCTGAACTTGTCTCCATGCAGTCTGGGCTTTGCCAGACTGGCCCAGCCAGACTACCCACTGCACAGAGAAGCCATCGACGAGAGACCTGCCTGGGGATCAGCCCCCTGTGCCATGCTTGAACAGGAACGACGCCTCTGTGACTTGTGTGGGCCCTGCTTCTCCTGGCATTCCAGATTAACCACCTGCAGTCTCGATTTTCGTCCAGCCTGTGTCCAGTCTTGGGTATCGTGAGTAAATTCCAGGGTAGCTCCCTACAACAACAGCTTAATCTGAGTGTGTCATCTGATTGTCTTGTTGTTTCGTTTCCTTTTCGAACTGAGCCCTCTGGCTCCGGATTACAAATATTGTGTACTGTACATGTTGTGTTTTCCATCACAGGGCCCCAACCAGCTGCAACCCCAGGCAACTGTCCTGGCTAGCCCATCTCTTCTCTACCTGGGTACCCAGAGGTGGACTGTGTGGGGGGACTCAAAGTGCGTGCATAACTGCTTGATTGATATAACCTTTAAGCTAATTAACCTGATTTTGCCCCTCCCTTGTTCAAGTCCCCTGAATAAATCAGATCTAACTTTTTCTGCATGTAATCTGACTGTGGTTCCAGTTTGTGCTCAAAGTACTGTATTGTTGCTATTTGCTATGCTTAACCTTGTTTTACAGGGGGTCCCCAGGGTTGAGCCAGAGGAACCAGCCCTCGTGGTAAGTGCAAACAGTGTGGGTACTTGTGTGGTGTACCAGGGGTATTGTGAAAGTGATTATTGTACAGTGTTCAGGCCACTAGAGGGGAAAGAGGGGGGTTACAGTGTCCCAGAGGGCTGTGCCCAGGTTAGCTTGACCACTACCAACCCTGACCTCCGGGTGGAGGCACCCGTTTCAGAACTCAGGCCCCTTAACCTGCTACTAGCCAAGCAGGCAGGGGTAGTAGCCCTTGGGATAGCGCCACCTAGGGGATACAGCAGTAAGGACAGGGATGGGGCTAAAAGGGGATAGGCCATCAAAAATGGAGGGTGATGAGTACCAATACCCATAGTCTGTGTAACAAGCTCCCTGAACTAGTGGCTTTGATGGAAGATGGACACCTGGATATCATGGCAGTCACAGAAACATGGTACACAGAGAACCATGACTGGGATGTCAACACACCAGGGTATACAAGCTACAGGAAGGACAGGGAGTGTAAAAGAGGAGGAGGAGTAGCTCTCTATGTAAGGGAAGAGATCAAAGCAATGAAACTAAAGGGTAAACAGGGAGTAGAGGAGGCACTGTGGGTCACCCTGGAGACAGGAAATGGCACCACAGTCCGCACAGGGCTTGTATGCAGACCCCGATCTCAGGGAGGCAATGGACAAGGAAATGATAGAAGGCATCCTTAGAATGGCAGAAAAAGGAGAGATATTGTTGATGGGGGACCTAAATATACCAGATGTTAACTGGAGCACATTTGCTGTAGCCACATCCAAGAGCAGGGTTATTCTCGATGCCCTACAGGGGGTATGCCTCAGACATCTAGTGGTGGAACCTACTCGGGAGGGAGCAATCTTAGACCTGGTACTGTCAAATGGGGACGGAGAAAGGATCTCAGATTTAGAAGTGGGTAGCCATCTGGGAACAAGAGACCACCAAACAGTGTGGTTCTTGATAAACACAGCCATAGTCAAGCCATACAAAAGCTAAAGTATTGGACTTTAGGAGGGTTGGCTTTGGGAAAATGGGAGAATGCCTCAGAAAAACACTAGCAAACAGGCAAGAAGGAGGGTTAGAGGAACAATGGGGAAAAATCAAAAAAGTCATCACAGAGGCAACAAGCTTTTGTGTGAAGCAAATCAACAAAACGAAACAAGGAAAAATACACTATGGTTCTCAATGAGGTGGTGGGGAAGGTTAAGGAGAAAAAAGTAGCATTCAGGAAGTATAAAGAAACACAGAAGGAGCAGGACAGAGAACTATACCAGTTAAAGCAGAAGGAAGCAGGGAAGGAAGTCAGAACAGCAAAGGACCCAACTGAGGAAAAGATAGCCAACTTGGTTCAGAAGGAGGATAAAACCTTTTATAGGTATATTAGGGAGTGAAGAAAGACCAAGGAAGGGATAGTGAGGCTTAATAAAGGGAAGGGAGGGTGGGCAGAGGGTGACAATAAAAAAGCAGGGATACTGAACAAAGAGGAGGGGGAGGTACCTAAACCAAACAATAGAAGCACTCTGGATAAGGGGTCGATACCAGTCCATTCACAGAAGAAAGGGTTCTGAAAGAACTCTTAAAACTGAAGGTGGACAAAGCAATGGGGCCTGATGGGATTCACCCAAGAATTCTAAATGTACTAAGGGTAGAACTAGTGACACCCCTGACTAACCTTTTTTTTTTTGGTTTACCAGGAGAGGCATGCTAAGCTGAAAGCTTGTTTACAGGTGCGACCTGGGAGCACAAGGAAATTAAGTGATTTGCTCAGGGTCACACAGTATGCAAGTGGGGGCTGTGGGATTCAAACCCAGGTCTCCAGGTTTGCAGCTCAGAGCCTTAAACCACTGCACTACACTGCCTTCCTAACAAATCATGGGAGGATGGTGTGGTACCTGAGGACTGGAGGAGGGTGAATGTGATCCCCCTTCACAAAAGTGGGAGCAAGACAGAGGCAGAAAACTACAGACTTATTAGTTTGACCTCGGTGGTAGGGAAAATGATGGAATCACTTCTGAAGGAAAGAACTGTTGAGTTCCTAGAGGCCAGTGGGGCACAGGACCCAAGACAGCATGGATTCAGAGCGGGAAGGTCATGTCAGATGAATCTAATAGATTTCTTTGACTGGGTGACCAAAGTAGTAGACCAGGGAGGGGATGTGGACATGGCCTACCTAGACTTTAGCAAGGCATTTGATACAGTCCCACACAAAAGATTAATATACAAGTTAGCCGGCCTTGGAGTGGGTCCGAAGGTGGTAGCCTGGGTAAAAAATTGGCTGGATAACAAGACACAGAGGGTAATAGTAAACAGAGTCCACTCTAAAAAAGGGGGGGTTACTAGCAGGGTACCGCAGGGTTCAGTACTGGGACCAGTCCTCTTTAATGTCTTTATAAGTGACATTGCAGAGGGACCAGAAGGAAAAGTATGTCTTTTTGCAGACGACACAAGATCTGCAACAGGGCTGATACAGAAGGTGGGGTGGAAAGGGTGAGAAGGGACTTGGCAAGGTTGGAGGAATGGTCAAATGTATGGCAGCTTAGATTCAACGCAAAGAAGTGCAAAGTAATGCACCTGGGAAACAAAAACCCAGGAGAAGAGTACTCAATAGAGGTGAGATACTAACAACAACAAAAATGGAAAGGGACCTGGGGGTAGTCATATCAGATGACCTAAAGGTGGGCAAGCAATGTGAGAAGGCAGTAAAGAGGGCTGGCAGGATACTGGGATCCACAGGGTGAAGTATCACCAGTGGAAAACAGGAAGTTGTTATCCCTCTGTACAGACAGTTGGTGAGACCCCATCTGGAGTACTGCGTGCAGTTCTGGAGACCCCTTCTCTGCAAGGCCATAGACAGGATGGAGGCTGTCCAGCAGAGGGCAAATAAAATGGTGCAGGGTCTGCACCAGAAGACATACGAAGAGAGATTAAAGGAGCTTAACATGTATACCCTTAAGGATAGGAGGGAGGGGGGGACATGACAGAAACTTTCAAGTACCTTAAGGGAATCAATAAAGTCCAAGAGGGTAGCATCTTTCAGAAAAAGAGATGTGCAAGAACATGGGGGCACAATTTGAAGATAGAGGGTGGACGGCTCAGAGGTAATGTGAGGAGGTATTTTTTCATGGAGAGGGTTGTGGATGCATGGAACGGCCTTCCTGAGGAGGCAGTGGAGTCAAAAACAGTGGGGGAATTCAAGAATGCATGGGACAGACATAAGGCAATTCTAGTGGGGGGTAGGAGGAATTAGGCTGTTGGTTAACTAGGATCTGCAGCTTATACTGTACATTAGGTAGGAAAATGGGCAGACTAGGTGGGCCAAGTGGTCCTTATCTGCCATCAAATTCTACGTTTCTATGTGTCAATGTTGCCTCAAGGTATGCAACCCTCAATCAGCAAAACAAAGAAGGAGAGGCACACTCATAACAAATGGATGTTCAGACGAGATAAATGCATGCAAATGTCCAAGAAATGTATTGGCAAATGCAAAGATCACCATCTCAAACAGCACTCACATACAACAGCAAGGTGTCCTGGCACTTTGACCAATTGGGTCTACATCATCACTTGACTACGTACAGCTGGTTACCGCTGTGACCCATGAATTGGGCCACACCTTGGACCTGGTTTTTGCATTGGGACTAAACATCTGTGATGTCAGGACTCAGAATTGATCTAATAGCTTAGTCAGGTCATCACATGATGCACTTCTGAGTTGAACACCCCTTCCCCTTGCATTTCTCCTCTTGTGAAAATGGTCTAGTATCAGCCAAGTGCAACCTTGGGTGAGTAAGCTTAAAGTGATACTGGACATTTTGGCTACCTGTTTGGGATGGTGTCAGGCAGACAATTGATCAATCAATCAATCATTCTTTATTTGTAGAAAGGCGCCTTTCTAAAACCAAGGCGCCTTACAACGACTAATTAAAACACATCAATGAGTAGACAATACAAAGGTAAAAACAACAATTAAAGCACATCAATAAGTACACAATGCAAAGGTAGAAACTAATAAATACAGCAGCGGCATTAAAAATCAGAAAACGCTAGGCAAAAAGATAGGTTTTAAGGCAACTTTAAAACTTTGGACAGTCAGGCAATCTCACACCCAATGAGGTAGAAAATTCCACAGGGTTGGGGCCATAAAACTAAATGACCTTGCCCCAGATGTCTGTAAACGAACCCTGGGAATCTCTAGCAATCTCTCGTCGGTGGATCGGAGAGGGCGGAGGGGACAGTAGGGATGAAGAAGATCTTGCAGGTAACTAGGTCCCTGATCGTGTAGGGCCTTATAGGTCAGCAAACCAACCTTTAAGGTGATCCGCCACTGTACCGGCAGCCAGTGCAGTCCATTGAGCATAGGTGTTATATGACTGGTCCTAGAAGTACCAGTCAAAGGCTTGGCTGCCACATTCTGCACCAGCAGCAGGCGGCAGATATCAACCCCCGGTAGCCCAAGATAAAGGGTGTTAGAGTAGTCAAGTTGGAAAATCATTGGGGGGAACCAGGTGCTTTACCTGGGCGATGTTCCTCAGATGGTAAAAGAAGGTTTTGACAACTGCTGACACCTGTGATGTAAGGGTCAAGCAGTCATCAAACATAACACAAAGGTTCTGCACCCGGTCTGAGGTAGTTAGCTGGACACCGCCAAGCCATAGACCCGAAGGTGAACCCACCAACAAACCCTCCTCCCAAAGACCTGGGTCCACAACCAATACCTCAGTTTTCTCTGGGTTTAACCACAGTCAGCTCACGTTCATCCAATCCTGGATCTCTGCTAGACAGCTGTTAAAGACCGAAACAGCATCATCCTGGCCGGGCACAAAGGACATGTACAGCTGAGTGTCATCTGCATAGCAGTGAAAACTCAAGCCATACCACCTAATAATCACTCCTAATGGCAGCATGTACACTGCAAACAACATGGGCACCAAGATGGAGCCCTGTGGCACCCTGCAGGATAGGAAGAATGGAGCTGAGGGAAAAAAATCCCAGACACCACTCTCTGAGTTCTACCCTTGAGGAATGAATGAAACCATCTGAGAACCATCCCAGAAAGTCCACAGATCAACCGCAGGTGCTCCAACAGCACACCATGGTCTATGGTATCAAATGCCGCAGAGAGATCTAGAAGGACCAAGATGGAATGGGTCTTATGATCGTTCACTATTAGGAGGTCATTAAGTACCCAGACAAGGGCTGTCTCAGTATTATATCTCTTCCTAAATCTGGACTGAAGAGAATCATAGACATTGTAGCTGGTCAAATGGTCATCCAGCTGCGACACAACCACCTTCTCAATAACTGTACCCACAAAGGGTAGGTTAGAGATAGGTCTGTAGTTAACCAGACAGTCTGAGTCCAAGGAGGGCTTTTTAAGGAGGCACCGAACCATGGCCTCCTTCAGAGGATCTGGAAATATCCCCCCTCTTCAAAGACATCCAGACTATCTCAGCAAGGACCGGGCCGATTTTATCCACACTCCCTACTAAGAGGCACGTGGGGCCTGGATCCAAACTACAGTTGGTCGGACGTAGCGACTGGACGACCATCACAATGTCATTAATTGTGGGCAGGCTGAAGTCACACCATACAAACTGGGCATCTGACATCTCCTACTGACCACCGCAACTCCAATTAGAGAGGGCCAGGTGCACCTCAGACCTGATTGCAGCAACCTTATCTGTGAAGAACCGAGCAATCTCCTCACACCGTTCTTGTGAAAAAGCAGTTGCAGGCTGGAGACAGATTGGATTGCACAATCTGTTCACAGTACGGAAAAACTGGGCTGGTCGATTCTGCACAGCAGCAATTTCCCTGGACAGGAATTCTGCCTTCTTACAGGTAATTGCTGATTGATAGACCATGTAGTGGTCCATCAAACTAAGTCTGTCACACTCCAGGCCCGACTTCCGCCAGCACCTCTCTAGCCTTCGTCCCACTCTCCTCAACTCCTTCAGGACCTCATCAAGCCAAGGAGACCTGGTGTGATGAGTGAGGGGACCAACACGAACAGGAGCAATGGAATCCAGGGCCCCTGTCACCGCCCTATTATAGGCAAGTACAAGGTCCCCTCGATCCATGCATTCACTCGGTACACCCGATAGGTCCAGCACCGCCATAAGGCCATCAGGGGAAACACCCCTCAAAGAGCGGTACCGGACCATCTGTGTAGGGGCAGACCTACTTGGGGGAGGGCCAGGAAACTGAACCCAATGGTGTGATGGTCAGACCACCTGGCTTGTTCCACCACCAAATTGGATATCTCCATCCCCAGGAGAAACACCAAGTCCAATGAATGACTACCAGTATGGGTCGAGGAGGAAATAACCTGTGTGAAGCCCAGTGAAATCATTAACTGGAGGAAGTCCTGACCAAACTGTGAGAGTTCATCGTCAACCCAGGCATTGAAGTCTCCCAGGATCAGCCATCTGGGGGATCCCGATGTCAGGTTGACAATGAAGTCCGTGACTTCCCATAGGAAAACATTGCCATCTCCTGGTGGACATTAGACAAGAAAGATCCTGCACTCCACACCCTCGCCCAAGATACATTCAAAGGAGTTGGTGGTCCCCACCGGTACCGCCATCAGGTTCAGTTCCGATCTAAAACAAATGGCAACACCCCCGCCCCTATGATCCACCCCCAGGAGGTGTATCACCGAGTACCCAGCCGGAACTACTGATGCCAGAACGGGACCAGCATTCTCATCCAGCCAGGTCTCGGTGATGCAAGCCAGGTCAGATGATCCAACAAGATCCGCTATTACAGCAGTCTTATTCTTAATGGACCTGGCATTGCCCAAAACCGCCTGAGTAGGATGAGTAACCGAGGAAGATCGTGTTACCTGCCTGCTACAAGCAGAGCCCTTGGGTATGGGAACCAGACAGGGAGAACCCCTTTTCTGGGCCCATTTCACCCCAGGGAGTCTCCTTGTCCCCACTATCCCAATCCGCCCACCCCCTTTCCATTTGCTCACTAGGACGAGCCCCGGCCCTCGACCTCCTAACAATCCCCAGAGCCTGGCACCATCCATATACCTCTGGGGACAGCGAAGGACAAGAAAAAGGGCGGCAGTCCCTAAGCCTGGAGGAGGAATAATGTCTGACCGTCATTATGAATTCCCAACACATCTTAACCACACTCCGCAAACACCCAAACACACAACACT
The DNA here is from genome assembly GCA_016271365.2 of Neoceratodus forsteri. Taxonomy (NCBI): domain Eukaryota; kingdom Metazoa; phylum Chordata; order Ceratodontiformes; family Ceratodontidae; genus Neoceratodus; species Neoceratodus forsteri. The sequence goes on from CM028130.1 coordinate 366,922,371, forward strand.
CAAATCAAACTCAAACTTCCACACCAAAACACCATTCCCAGACATACAATAAGCAATTAACCAAAAACCCCATCCCCAAAATACAGACAATATACAATAATATTCTATTACAGAGTATGAAGGAGATTACAGAAAAGAGAAGCCGCACAGACTCTCCAAAAAATGAACAATTATTGACCTCTGAGGAGCTCCCACCTCCCCAGAAAAAGAAAGTATTGCCTCCCAACACTACCTCTCACATAGGCCAGGAGAACAGTCAGCAGTTTTACCAAGTAATTCAATTAAAACAGGGCACTCTCACTGCACACCAGGTTCAAGATAGTAGAAAAGGAAAGGAGTCTAACCGTCCCAAAGTGCTGAGAAATGTCCAGATATCTCCACAAGGAAAACTTCCCATGGCACAACTGTAACTCCAAGGATTCTAGGAAAACTTCCCTTGGTCCGAGCTGTTTGACTGCCCTGCTGTCCCCAAGGAGTCACCACCAGAGGCCTAGGCCACAAACAAGACTTCAAGAGGAACTGGCTCTCCAACTTGCCTCTCCCCAAGAAACCACAGAGCTCTGGATACTACAGTGCATGCTCTCCAGTTGCCCCAGACCCGGTCTCCAAGTAGCCAATTACCCCAGCGATTTGCCCCTGGGTTCAGGCCAGGCCCACCGTTAATCTCACCACACGGTCAGAGGGCCGAAATCCAGGAAGATACTCCAATACCCACGTCTGTCAATCAAGGAGTGCCGACGAAACAATTCCGATCCCAGTCCTGCTAGCACCGCTGAAACAGAACTCCCAAGATACCATTCCAGCAGTCACCAAACAGCCCCACAAGTCCAGCACAGGCTTCAGACTCAGGCTCCTAGGGGCAGAACCACACTCATGGATGGCAAAACAACTCTCCCCAATTCCTCGTCCTCGGTCCTGGCAAAACAACCAAGTAGGAAGCAGAAAAGCGTTCGCCACTGAAATTGAAAAAATGAAATATCCCATGACAACTGTCAGCCGCTCAGAAAAAACAGACCTTAATGTAACTTTAAGTTTTGTATGACTTATGCAACTTTATGCGATTCAATTCGGTTACTATTTAACCTAATCTGATATGCTCTACCGTAAACTAAATCACTACTTCGCCGCTAACTACCAGTACAGTAACTAAAATGAGTAAAATAAATAATGAATAATAAAAAATAACAGCTAACAGTACAAATGAAATGACAAAAAACCTTTACACACACACACACGGTTTCTTGTGACTAGCCCAGCACGGCCACCATCTTGCAACTGAGAGTGACAATATGGCTATTCTGTCAGTGGGAGGCACCCTTGTGCTGGTCTGTCTCCACCACCTAACCTCCCACTGAAGCCTTCCACGGTATAATGACAAACTGATGCAGTTTAACGAGTTGGAGCAGAGGTTGGCGTCTACCTGAAGGGATCTTGCTCAGTGACCACAGACAAGCTCTGAAGGCTTACTATAGCATATCAGAGGGCAATCTCCATGAGAAAGGCAGAGTTCCTGCCAAGGCTGATTGCTGTGGGAAAGAACAGAGCAGTTTGGCTCTTCACACTGTAGACAGTTTTTTTTTCATTCTGACTGTCTATGACCTAGAGGAGCTACAGTGTTAGTGCAGAGAGGTGAAAATAGTTTGGCACATTTTTCCTCAAAAGGGTGTCAGCTGTCAGAGCTCAGACTTCCACAGGTGGCAAATGATGCCTGCAGTGGTGGTTGGCATGGAGATGCCACTGGCAGCCTGAGCTTGTAGGTTTTTTCAGCGAGTTATGTGCAAACAGCTGTCTTGGGTTGTAGCTGGGTTGCAACATATTTACTGTTCCTTGGAGAAGGACCCAACCTGGTTGGTGGTTGACTACCAGGTCATCCTGGATGCAGTAATGACTGGAATTGTTCAATGCTTCCTTGAGGAGTATACTTTCCAGCTGTCCTGAAGAGGACCATGGTAGGACCCTTCCTCAAAAGGCCATTTTTGGAGCCTGAGATTCTAGCCAACTATGGACCTGCCACAAAACTCCTCTCTTAATGAAAGTGACTGAGAAGGTAGTGTCAATGCAGCCCAAGGTTCACCTGGAATACATTGATATGTAGGTGCTGTTCCTGTCTGGTTTCAGACCATTGAACTGCACTGAGGCTATTCCTGTTAAGATGCTGAATGATCTCCTCTTGACGTGTGATGAAGGTGAGCAATCAGTTGTTGTTCTCCTTGATCTGTACTCAGCATTTGACATTGCAGATGATCAGGTTTTGCTAGATCACTTTGAGTACTATGGGGGACACACTAGAACAGCCCTGCATTGTTTTGAGTCCTTCTGTACTGGTAGAAACCAACGGGTAATGATGGGAGAGGTCTCATAAAAACTGGTGGTGCTTATCTATGGGTGCCTTAAGACTTCAGTTTTGTCCCTGATGCTGTTCACGGTGTACATGCTGCCCTTTGATGAGATCATTAGACAGTGCAAAGTAGTTGCACTACTATGCAGATAATACGCAGTTGTGTGTGGTTTACCTGACAGGACAGATTCAGCAGCCGTGATTAACCATTACTTATGTTAGATAAATTAATAACTGGATGTCCATAGGCTGTCTGAACCCTAGCAAAACAGAGGGGATTCTAATTGGACCAAGTTCATGGTATCGGTGATGATTAGGGGTAGTGCAGTTGTTCCATGTTTTTAAATGGCACACCCCTCAAGCTGTGAATGTGTCTAAAAGTCTGGGAGTTGCACTAAACTTCGAACATCCGATCTTCCTTTGAGGATATCTCTTTCATCAGGCCACACCTTTGGAACTTATAGTTGCCAGAAACTAGGACCACATGGAAACTTTTGCAAGCAGCCAGCCAGGGTCCACCTACAATGACATCAGGCATCAGTGTGCAGATAAACATGGGCAGACCCTCCTCTCCTCAGTTCCTTTCCTGCTGTCAATCAGAGCATTTGTTTTTTGCTATCTGGAGGCAGCCCATCTTCCCATCACTGTTTGTTTACCTGTTTCAGCTGCTGTATTCTTGAATTGCTGTAGAATAGCAGGCTATTCCAAGCTCTCTGTGGGAACCTCTCGAGTAGTGTCTGAGTATGGTATTCTTGGAACTTGGATTCTTGCCGGGACCTCTGTGCTATAGCCTCTTCACCCCGACTCCGTTGATCTCCTGATGGGAGTCTCATTTCCTATTGCCCTTTGGGTTTTGCTGTTCAGCCATGACAGGGGCTTGTCTCCTGGCTTTACTGCCTTTCTCCCCACAGGACTTCCTCTGTGATCATGGGAGCCACTTTTTTATTGGCTGGTGTTTGCTCACTGAGGGCTCATCCTGCTGCTGCTCTGCTCCTGCTTCCACTGCACTGCTTCTATTGTCACCCCACTGCTCCTACTGCCACTGGCTCCACTTCCTGTTCAGCACCTTTCCTGCATAGAGCTCTGAGGGCAGATATTCAAAAGTTTGCCTGCTGGGCAAAGTGATTGTGCCTTGTTTGCCTCGGGTTTGCACCCATGTGCAATATTCAACAGGGGCTGTGGTGCACTCTAAATTGGTTAGTGCATGCAAAAAATGAATCATGTGTGTGGTGGGCAAAGGGAGGGGCAGGGACCTGAATACAGGTGCAGTGCAATGTTTGGTGCATTTGCACTGCGCAAAAGGGTTAACACAGGCCACCTTGTGCAGTACAAATACTGCCAAGAAGAAGTCAGGGAGCACACCTGCCCTTAGTAGCTAGTGGCAACCCCCACAATCTGAACTGTGGCCCTGTTAAAATAAAGTAAGTCTTTAGTGTCCAGTGGCCCCCTCACCCTCTGATTGCCATCCCGTATAATTTCCAAACTTTACCTGGTGTCTAGTGACTCCCCCACCCTCTAATCACTGGCCCCGGTTTACAAAAAGAATTCGGTGATGTCCAGTGGTCCCCCCCACCCTCCGATCGCCTTCCCTTATAAGTTCCAAACTTTCCCTTGTGTCCAGTGGTCCCCCCCATCCTCTGATTGCCTGCCGTGGTATGAGAAAATACATTCCCTGGTGCCTAGTGGTCCCCCTGCCCTCCGATCGCCAGCCTTGGTGTGAGAAAATAAATTCCTTGGTGTCTAGTGGTCCTCCCACTTCTGATTGCTGGCCCTGCTATCAAAAGATAACTACCTGGTGTCTAGTGGCACCCCCCCACCCACTGATCCCTGTGCCTATACACCATCACATATTCCTTTGTGTCTTGCGACCCCCCTACCATGGGCACTGACCACCCCCCAGGCCACCCCCCTTACCTGCCTTGCCAGCACCGTGGGAGCCCATGTGGCAATGGTGCCGATCGCCATATGGGCTCCGGCAGAGTGGTGGGTGAGGGGGTGCAACTAGACTCCAGGGAGTTACCTTTGGAAACCGGGGTTGGTGATCAGAGTGTGGGGAGGACCACTAGGCACCAGGGAATGTATTTTCCCATACTGGGGCTGGTGATTAGAGGCCGGGGGGGACCACTAGGCATGAAGGAATGCATTTTCTTATACTGGGGCTGGCAATAAGAGGGCGGGGACTACCACTAGGTGCCAGGGAAAGTATCTTCTTATACTGGGGCCAGCAACTGGAGGGTGGAGAGCCACTAGGCACCAGAGAATGTATATTATTATATTGGGGTTGGCAATCATAGATTGGGGGGACCACTAGATACCAAGGAAAGTTTTAGGATGATACAGGATGGTGAATGGAGAGTGGGGGGTGCTACTAGACACCAGGGAATACTTGACTTTTAGGAGATCGGGCAATCAGGTTGGGTGCAGAGCCATTCACAGGGGCACAAACCTGCCACTGCTTCCCATGCAAATGTTCCCATAATAGGCATGCAAATGGTCCTTTAGTGCCTTGCATGCCCAATGGGCTCATTTGCATGGTGCTGTCTGACTATCGTGCAGGGAGCTACTGGTGCTATTGGGTCTGGTGGCACTGTTCCCTGCACTGTTGGGATCCATGTTGGGGCATCACAACTTGGCTTAGTGCTGCGGCGACAGGCCCCTATAGTCATTCAGATAGTGCTGGTGTGATATACAACTGAATATAGCATCCTCAGGGTCAAGGGCAATGGGCAAATGCAGCACAAACCTTTGTGCTCTGCTTTGCCCATTTTTTAATATCTGGCCCCTGGTGTTCTGCCACCTGGATTCCTGCCTGGGTTCTCTGACCAGCCACTGCTCTACTACTGCATCCCCCTAGATGGGCTCCATGTCCCATCCTGGCCAAGAGTTCAACCTCTATGCACCTCTGCTAATGCTGGTTCCTGCAGTCATTCTTCCCACTGTCTCTGCTGCCCCTCTCTGGGGTTCCCAGCTCCTGACTGGGCCTGGCTCTGCTTCCACTTTTAGGCTTTTGGTCCTTCAATCCACTGATTCTCCCCATTTAGAGCCACCACTAGTTTGCCCAGGAAGTCATCCAGCATCTGTACTCAGTGCTCCACACTTAAACCAGTTTACCTGTATGGGGCTACATAACGTCTCCTCATACTGTCATTCATTAATTTTTCCTGGCACTCCCCCAGCACCTGACTAGCACTCACCACAGCACCTATCTGGCAATCACCTCAATAACTACTGTGTATTCACCCCTACAACTACTGTGCATTAACTCTAATGACTATGGGGTTCTTGTCCCAGTGCTCACCTTCCTTACAAGAGCTCTGGTTTACCTTTATGCTTTGCCCATCAAGGGCTTGGCTTCATTGTTACAATCCATGGGCCTTGTACTCACAGGAGAGAAACTGGGCAGTCAGGCCTGAAGCAGCTGCACATTCTTCACCTTGGCCTCAAAGTTCATTCTGCCACCCTCCAAGCACCCAGGGGTGGAGTACTTCCATGCAGGGACTTCAAACCTTGTTGCACCTTTGAGAGTGTAGAAGTCTCATGTGAGACAGAAGGAGGAAACCATTTCAGTCATTGTTGAGTCAGCATGTCAAAAGCCTCTCATCCAAGTTATTAATAATTAAAGTAAACTATTAAGCCTGGAGGGATGGTGGCCTGTAGCCTCAGAATCCAAGAGGTTTGATGCACAGGTTCTTTTCCATGAAATCACCGCTATACTGAAGATCATAATATCATATAAACACAATAATTGTGCTGTGAGTTGTGGCTGGATGGTGGTTCTATGCAATCCTTGACAGTTGCTTCCATTCAGTATTTTGTCCATCATTGGCCGAGTTTCCTCTCTCTTTACTGGAAACAAGTGCTTCAAACTTTCTGTTCATCTGTATTTTTGGGATTCTTCCTAAAGATACCTTTGATTTAAGGGAACTTAGTCCTTGTGGCATTTCTAATGGTGGAACCTTCCTCAAGAATGTTCCTGTGTCTTCATAGTACCTCAAATGGGTGGCAGTCCCTGCAGCAGGGATGGAAGGAGTGAACAGCCAGATCTACATTGCACAAGCATTCAGACCTACCTATTGTACATCAACTATACTCACACCCTAACCAACTTCAGTACAAATGTACTTAGTACCTAAAGTCTGATCAGTCATTCTACTAATTTATTTATTTATTTATTGAATAGAATCAGAATTACAATCCTTTGAGTCATAGACTCTTTTGCAAAGGCTCCATGTCAGATCAAAATTAAAGTACAGAGTAAAACTCAAGAACATACACATACAGTAATACTGTAATAATACAAGGTTATGCAGTCTTGGCTTAAGCTTACTTAGTCGGTTACATCAACTGGGAGCATATGGAATTCCCCGGATCAGATTTAGTACAGGATGCAGTTTTGTAGGATCTTGAGGGACCCAAAGTCATAATATTTGGATGGGGATAGGGAACATAGGAGGGACATAGGAGGGAGGCCAGCAACAAACTGATCAACTGCTGCAGGATATTTACAGAGATAGAGTAGGCTCCTGTGGAACAGTAGGCTCCAGCGTAACATTTGTCACTGAAAAAGGGTTCAGGGGGTGGGGGGATAGATAGCGTGTGTGGGGGTTTAATTACAGTCACAGGTTATTGAGTCAAGGAGTAGGGTTTTGAGACCTGACTTGAATAGGTTAAGACTATGGGTCAAGGAGATGGAGGATGGTAGGCTGTTCAGCCATAGAGGGGCCCAATAGCGGAAGGATCTTTGTCCAAGGAATGTTCTACAGTGGGGGACTAGAAGGGTAGTGTTAGCTGCGAGTCTTTGTGTAATTATTCCAGTTACATTGCCAAAGTATTCCTACATAAGTTGCGTGATGTACCAGTGACTCTTGGATGGCAGTTTGGCTGTTTTTTTTCATTTAGGGAATATCTCCAGGTTGTAGCTATATCTAGTTGAAGAGGGTCTGGTCACATTAGTATCTGACATCCCACGTGCATTACTGCAGTACTTTTTACCCAGGGCTTCCTCGAGGTCTGCTGCGCCATCAGTAGCTTGTGCAGAACACAGCAGCACGGCTGATATGTTTCACAAGCTTCTTAGACCATATCAGGCCTGTGCAGCATATAATGCTGGCATGTCACCTTCAAGGTGTGCTTGATAACATTCAAGGCCCTACAACACATGGACTGTGTCTTTGCTATCTAAAAAGACGTACTGATGCCCTATGTCCCAGTCGTTCACGCTACCAAGGCACATCTGTTGACCACTATGGCTCCTATTTGAAGATTTCTGGAGGCAGTGCATACTTGATGGCAGAACTACTGCTTTGGAATTCACTGTTTCTGAATATTTTTTCAAAGTGCCTCAGTGGAGCTTTTTAAATACGAATTGAAAGCATTTATGTTTGCCTAGACCTTCCCAGAACTACTGTACTGATTTTAGATTACTGGGTTTGATGGTATCATTGCATATTTTTGTTTATACAGTGGTGGGGGTGGGTGGGGGAGGGGTATAAACCAAATCAAATAAATCCTGTTATCTAAACCTGCAAGTAGACATACATAAAATAAACATTTATTTTCTTCCACATCCTTAAAAATAAATGTTTATTTCCACATATGTATGTTGTCAACCATTAAGCCAGTCAAGAGTAAATGTTTAATTATATTATCAACATGTTTTTGCAATGTATTAACCAGTTATTACACCTGTCCTCCTTGTATAATCAGGTTAATTTTCTCTCATACCACCAAGCCTAATTACACACTCGCAGCTATGCCACTCATGAGTAAAAAGGCTTGGAGGTACTCATGAAAATAAATCTGATTATATAACAAGGGCAGGTGTAACAATCCCTATGTATTTTATGTTGTGTTTTAACGAATTGTATCCTTTTATTCTTTGGTGTTTTAATTATGCTTCAACTGTAAAGCCCCCTTGCCATTGAAAAGTGTTGTCATAGAAACAGATTTCTGATAAATGAAATTCAAACTGAATGTTTTGGGAGTGAAAAAAATGATGGCGATTGGTACGTTTATCAATAGAAAGAAGAAGCAGGTTTACAGGAAGAATCGCTGTTCACTGAATTGGGGGGAGTTATGGCTGAAGGGGGGGGATTGTGGCTTTCCATGTAAGTGGCCTCAGTATTGTGGGAGTCTCAGCTCTTATTGTTACTGGAAGTGTTGGGGTGGGGGCAGGTCACATGCATGCTCAGCTCTGGTGAGAAAGGTGAAGAAGGTACGATTGGATGTGGTCCAGGAGTTACATGAGTGTTAAAGAGAGGCCTCTATAATTGGCTTAGTGGGTTACGTTAATAGAGAAGCATGTGTTTGTCATACCTGGGATACAGGTTGGATGGCTGTCTGGCTGAACAGAGACTGAATGGATTCCTCAGCAAATCAGCACTGCCCTTGGGAAGGTTCCATAGTATCTACAATTGAATGTGTAACCCCTAAGTGGCGCTATCCCAAGGGCTACTACCCCTGCCTGCTTGACTACTGACAGGTTGAGAGGCCTAGGTTCTATGGCGGGTGCCTCCACCCAAAGGTCAGGGTTTGTAGTGGTTAGACTAGCTTGATCACAGCCCTCTGGGACACTGTGACTCCCTTTGGTTCCCTCTAGTGGCTCACACAGTACACAGGAGTTGCAGCCCCAATACCCCACGTATACACACTGTTTACTCATAAAGTACCACTTACCCTTGAGACCAAGTTCCGATTCGTCCACAGGCTCCATCTTAAGGTCTTCCTATCATCCCGATTGGTCCAAGTCAGCAATTCAGGACCAAAATGATAGAGCTACACTGAAACACTTTGTGCTGAAATGAAGACAGGTTAGACAAACTACATTTTCTCAGTCACTCCAAATGATTTCTGGCAAACAGTTATATCTTTCAACAAGGCTCCCTCTGCACATGTAGCGACGGCAGAGATGGAGCGAATTGACAGCAGCTCGCGGATTTTGAGCATTAAATACACAGTCCCCCCATACAAACTAATTAAGTCTGCAAGCAGACAGCTCTTAAAGAGACAGTACGTGGAGGTTCAAATAGCACTCACTTGGAACCACATTTAAACTGCTCAGACGCCGAACACCGCCCAGACTTGGAGCATTCAGGCAAGCTCCTAGAAGACTTTTGGGAACCCCCAGTTACAGGGGGGGTTACACCCTTCCTGGCCTGGAAAAAACTTGGCGTCCACGTCAAGTAAGTACCCCCATAAATTTCAATACAACCATATATATTTATATCAATATCACATTAGGCTTATATATGTAATCAGTCAGTCAACATATCACCTTACCAGAAACATTTCTGAAACTTTTCAGTACATCACTTTTTACACAGTATTACACACACATTGTACCGTAACTCAGGTTATTACCTCCTGTACATGAAACCTGAAGAGAGGGGGCCCTTCCCTATCAGCTATCTTGGGGCTGGATGGGGCAGGGGCACCATACCTAGAGGACAATACAATTAACTTGGAGTTAGCACTTATACTCAGTTTGGGCAATGAGCTCGGGGACACATACACTCCTTTATGGACAACATTGAGAGGCAAGTCCACAGGCCTCCCAGGAGAATCATAGCTGAGGTGCACCACAGGCTTTACAGCTCGACCAGTCTTTCTAGGGGGAACTGTTACAGTCTCTGCACTCTGAGCCTCATTTTCAGCATTGTCCTCACTTGTCAGGGGAGTCTCCATTGGGGTAGAGAGGCTAGAACTTGGGGCACTTTCAGCTCCAGGAGTTACAATCTCTGAGTCCACAACACTTGGCTCACATGGAGAGCTTTCGGACACTGGCAGTGGACCATCAGGGCACTCAAAATACTCTTCTTGTTCTGGTATATCACCAGTCTGTTCCAGTTCATCATTTTCCTCCTCTGAGAGCTCATACAGTTCCACCATGCACAGTGATTCCATGTCATCCGACTTGATACTTTGCACTTCACTTTCTGGGAGCATTGGCTCCAAAGACAAAGCTTGGGGCTTAGGCAGTCCAGAAGGCCCAGCTTCATCTCCAAGATTGGTTAGGGGATTGCCCTGAAACAATTGACTCAGTTCGTAAGAAGGGTAGTACTCAAAGTCACACTCACTTTCCTCTGACATGGACTGACAGACATGTTCAACTGGGACTTGTGGGGAACACTTTAACTCAGCATCTGTAGGTGCAGACTTTCTTTGCTTTTGCTTAGCAACAGCTCGGGTCACTGGTCCAGAGGGAGCACTTTCTGGGGGCTCAGACTCAATCAAGATTTGTCCAATGGGCAATTAGTGATTTCTATGCATTGTTTTTAACAATTTTTGAATTATTCTCAGGCCTTACTTTGTACATAGGCAGATCATCTAGTTTGCCTACCACAATGTGGGGGAGATGGTGACACCTATCAGCAATCTTGTGTTTGCCATGCAGTCCCAGATTTCTTAGCAATACACGATCTCCCTCCTTGAGTTCCTGTGCTTTCATCTTTTTATCATACCTTTCTTTGTTGGCCATGGTTTGAGCCAGTTGGTACGCATGATTTAGCTGGACCTTTAACTTTTGCACATACTGGAGTTAGTTATCAGCTCGAATCCCATCAGGAGAAACTCCAAAACAAACATCTACTGGTAGTCGGGCCTCTCTTCCAAACATCAGGCGGTAGGGGGAGAACCCAGTGGCATCACTTTTGGTGCAGTTGTAGGCATGTACCAAGGTGCTGATTTGTTGGCTACATCTAGGCTTGTCCTTTGGGTGGAGGATGCCCAGCATATCTAACAGAGTGCAGTTGAAACGTTCAGGCTGTGGGTCCCCCTGCGGGTGGTAAGGGGTGGTTCTGGACTTTCGCACCCCCCACAGAGAAAGCATCTCTTTGATCAAACGACTCTCAAAGTCCCTCCCTTGATCAGAATGGATTCTTTGTGGAGCCCCATAGTGAACAAAAAAGTTTTCTACAAGCACTTTGGCCACAGTGGATGCCTTCTGGTCCTTGGTGGGGAAAGCTTGGGCATATCTCGTAAAATGGTCAGTAACCACCAGCACATTACTAATATTTCTTTGATCTGGCTCCAAACTCAGAAAGTCAATACAGGCCAGCTCCATGGGGGCACTGGTGGTGATGTTAACAAGGGGGGCAGCCCTCTGGGGCAAAACTTTCCTCTGTAAGCAGCGACTGCAAGTTCTAATGTGTTGTTCAACATCAGCCCCCATCTTAGACCAGTAGAATCTGGATCTCACCAAGTCAAGTGTTCTGTCTATGCCAAGGTGCCCCATGTGGTTGTGTAGGGACCTCAGCACCAAGTCTCGAAAGGCAGTGGGCAAAACTAGCTGTTGTTTATCTATTTGTCCCCCTCTGTCTACTGTTTCTCTGTATAACAGCCTATTAATCAGTTTCAACTTAGGACCTTCCTTGTATAACAATGCAGTTCTGAAATCAGTGGAGCGTAACTTGGATACATCTTTCCCTCCATAGAGGGCTTCTAGAGCTGATTTGATCATGGGATCTCGGGATTGAGCCTGCTGAATACTGTCATTGTCCAGCTGAGGCAGTGCACCAATGTCTATTGCAGAAAAGTGGCAACAAGTAGCAGGTATGCAATTCTCAGAGGGTCCCAAACAATCCACCATACAGTCCACTGCGTCCGTGGAAATTTGTTCCTCCCTGTCAAACTTCTGGCAGAGCGCTCGAATATCAGGTTCTGACAGTCTGACCCAGTCATTCCAGGAAACAGGCCTCCATGAGAGAGCATCAACATCTATGTGGTTCAGGCCTGCTCTGTATTCAACAGTATAGTCGTATGTAGATAATGCAGAAAGCCACCTATGGCCAGTAGCATCCAACTTAGCTGAAGTCTGCACATAGGTCAAAGGATTATTGTCAGTTTTTACTAGTATCTTAGCCCCATACAAGTACTCGTGGACTTGGTCAACAATGGCCCACTTCAAAGCTAGGAACTCTAACTTATGTACAGGATAGTTCTTTTCGGATGGGGTCAGGCTTCTACTGGGAAAGGCCACTGGTCTCTGGCCATTCTCATGCTCCTGGTATGACACAGCCCCCAAACCTTGCAAACTAGCATCAATGTGTAGGACATAGGGTTTTGCTGGATCTGCGTAGGCCAGGACAGGAGCGTGGGTAAACTGATATATAATCTCATAAAAAGCAGCTTCACAATCAGGTGTCCATCATGCCCCAAAAACTTAATTAGGACAGAAATACACTCTGTCAGTCTCAGGGTGAGTTGACCTCTTGTATTTTTTGTTAGTAGGAGGGTAACCTTGAGTAAGATTAAGTAAAGGACAAATCACTCTTGAATAGTCCTTGATGAAACGGCGATAGTAGCCACAGAATCCCAGGAATCTTTGCAGTTCTTTTAGATTGTGGGGCTGTGGCCAGGTGGTCAAGGCCTCAACTTTACTTGGGTTGGTCTCTATTCCCTCGGTGGAGACTATATGCCCCACATACTTTACAGAGGTTTAGAAGAACTGACATTTATCAATGGACAGTTTCAGGCCAAAGTCTTCCAGTCGGTCCAACACCTTGAATAATCTGTTCTCATGTTCCTCCAGTGAGCTGCCAAACACAATAACATCATCTAGGTATACCAGGCACTCTAATAAGTTCATGTCCCCCACTGCACGCTCCATCAGTCATTGAAAGGTGACTGGAGCCCCTGAAATCTCTTGAGGCATCCTCATGAACTCATAGAAACCAAGTGGGCAGATAAAGCCTGTCTTCTCATGGTCTTCCGGGGCCATCGGGATCTGGTAGTACCCACTGCGAAGATCCAGCACGGAGAACCACTTGCTACCATTCAGGCAGTCTAAAGCATCCTGTATGCAGGGCATTGTATACTGATCAGGGGTAGTCCGCTGGTTCAAGGTGCGATAATCCACGCACATCCTTATTGTCCCATTCTTTTTTCTCACTACCACAATAGGTGAAGCATATGGGCTTCTGGATTCTTGTATTACCCCAGCAGCAAGCATCTCTTGCAGATGCCATCTCACATCATCTATGTCAGCAGGTGCCAGACGTCGAGACCTCTCATGAAATGGCCTTTCATCATGCAGCCGGATGTGGTGCTCAGCTCCTTGCACACATCCTACGTCCCATTCTTTGAAAGAAAACACCTGGTCTCTCTGGGCAAGCTTTCTACTGATTCTCATCTTCCATTTGGCTGGCAACGGGGAGTCACCAAAATCAAATAAGTTGGGCGTCACTCTGTCATTCTCCCCCAAACACTTGCTACTAGACAACACTGCAGTATCCACACAATGTACATTAGCCAGGGTGCAACCTCTATTTACTCGAATCTCTCTATCAGACACATTATGAACTTGGACCATTACCCGTCTGGCATAAGCATGGGCTCTGCAGGCAAAATACTTGGCTTGACCAGCAGTCCTTCTGGCAATTTCCCATCGCCTGGAGCATCCAACATGAGGATTTTATTCTTGACATCCTTTCTGATACGGACCTTTCCCTGTAAGGTACACTGGGCATTTGGTGCCAGGATCAGAGACTCAGGATCCTTTTTCCAGACAATTCCAACCGGTTCCTCTGGTTCCACTTTGTCAGCATCTCTCTGGGCATCATAGGCCTTCTTGATCAATGCCGGAATTCTTAAAGCTCTACCAGTCTGTGACCCCTGTTTCTCATAACACAACTGCGCCAACCATCCAAACATATGCACATTCATCCCAGTTAGTAGCGGAACCCCATCATACAGTCCGATAGAGGGACACACTAAGGCCAGGGTCTCTACCTGCTCGGCCACTCCAGCCACGGAGGTGGGAAAAGACAGGCAAATTCGGATATATCCAGAGTAGGGGTAGGCCTTCTCACTTAACCCCCAGACATGCAACCCCTCCAACGGTTGTAAGGGTACATCAGACAAATGCTTCTGACACCAATCTTGGAACATAATTGTCTCTTGGGATCCACTGTCTAATACAGCTCTTGTGGACACTCCATTCACCTTTACAGTGGTCTCCATGGAGGGACCCACTATTCTGGACCAGTCTGGACAGGCAATAGCGGGGGCCTGGGCAACTGACCTTGCCACAAAGGGACGTGAGTTAGCATTTTTGAGACCCTCACTGGGATCATTTCGTGTACCTCTTAACCACTGATTTGTTCTCCAAAGCTCTCCTTGTAGCCTATATACAACTTTGTCTGTGTCTTTTGGGGACCGGCATTCTCTCTTCATGTGCCCATCCTTCCCACAATTATAGCAAAACATACTTTCTGGAGTTTGAGCTTGCTGAGGCATAACACTGGGAGCCAGGACGGGGGTACTACTAACTGGACACCTTGGTGCCATCTCTGTTTGCAGCGTGATAAGCATTTTGAGGCATCTCGTCAATTTCCCCACTTCCATGGTCAAGACATCGAGTTTTGAGCAGTTGTCAGCAGGAGATGCCTGGGTGTGTACCCCAACCCCATAGCAGATGCAGTTGGATATAGGTCGGGGCCTGTACTTGCAGGCGCAGCCTTCATAAAGGGACTGTTTTTGAATTCCCTGATCTCTCTCAGCAGTTCACCCCATGGTGGCACACCCTCATTGGTCCCCACTTCACAAGGACCTTCCGATGCTGTGATCACTTGGGCTGCACTCATGCCAGAATTAAAATTCCCCTCCTCAACTTCAACCTCCCGAAGTTCTTTTATTAAGTCACAATAGTCCGGTGGGCTACCCCTTCTGTCTGGGAGCCTTAATTGAAGGAGCAGCAATTTAGAATGCTTTGCATGCTGTAGTAGGTGCTCCAACCTTACACGGTTTAAGTCACTGGTGGCTACTCCACCTTTTCAGTAAGCCTTCTGCAGAGCTCTTTCCAGATGAGTAACATATGCAGAAAAACTTTCCCCCGGCCACTGTTTTGTACCTTGAAATTTCCACATCAAGCTCTCCCCTGACTCAGTGCTCCCAAAATTGCCTTCAAGTGCAGATAGGTACTTCTGGGCAAATGCATCAGGATTTGTGGACCTCAAAAATTTAATGGCCTCTAGGGCAAGACCCCTCAGACTTTCTAGGATTCTTTTTCATTTCTCAGCCTCCGCACACTGCCATTTAGGTATCGGGGCCGGGGGGGCAACACAATCTATCCAGGTGTCCCAATCATCCTCCCCCTGCGGGGTGGGGAGGGTGCCAGAGAAGATCCTCAACCTTAGGTAAGAGTCGTGACTAATGGCAGGTGCAGAATTAGGAGCCTGCAGTGGTTCAGCCACAGAAAGAGGGGCAATAACGGGTGCTGGAGCTGGAGGGGGTGTTGGGGGAGGAACACTCCCGGGTGACAGAAATAACTTCTTTAAGTCCTCCACAGTTTTCCCTTCCTCTAGCAACAACTTAGCAAATTTCTCCTCAAAAGTTTCAGATAGTGGGGGGCCTCATTCCCACTTGGGTCTTTACTATCCTTAGTTATCACTCTCCAGGCAGTGAGGGCTCCCTCTGGGGTAATAGTCTGTGGCACCTTTGAGCTATCTATGGGATTATTATACTCTACTAGGGCCATGAAAGTGTGGGTGAGCAGATTAGCACGTCGACCCACCACCACAGGGTTTTGTAAACCTTCCACCTTAGAAAATACTCCCTCTGCAGTGTCTTTACAGGTACCCAGCGGGATATCCAAGATAAGTATAGCATTTTGGGGGTCAATCTCCTGCCCAGTACACCACTCCACCAAGTGGTGTACAGCCACTTCTGTCGGGGTATCCATTTATTTTTAACAGTGATTCGTAAATGCGGCCACTAGAGGACACTAATCCCAGCGATGCCTCCAAGATGTAACCCCTAGGTGGCGCTATCCCAAGGGCTACTACCCAGGCCCCTTAACCTGCCTACTTGACTACTGACAGGTTGATGGGCCCCGGTTCTATGGCAGGTGCCTCCACCCAGAAGTCAGGGTTTGTAGTGGCTAGACTAGCTTTATCACAGCCCTCTGGGACACTGTGACTCCCTTTGGTTCCCTCTAATGGCTCACACAGTACACAGGAGTTGCAGCCCCAATACCCCACGTATACACACTGTTCACTCATAAAGTACCACTTACCCTTGAGACTGATTCTGCAGCACGTCTCTGAGGACCCACGGTAAAACAAGGTTAATCAACATACACAGCAAAAGGCAATACTGTTTCCAAAAGTACCAACACCACAGACAGTATATAGTATAATAACAACAAATCTGATTTATTTAGGGAACAGTAAGATGGGAGGGGCAATCAGGTTGATTAGTTTTGGCCAAGTTCAAATCACAGTACTGTGCACATATATATAGGGCCCAAAATGTCACTCTCTGGGTACCCAGAATGGGGGGGGGCTAGCCAGATCCATTGCCCAGGGCTGGCCGGCAGGTGCAGATGGATGAGGCCCTGTAGAAAGAAAATATATGCACAACACCCAACTGTAATCAGGAGCCAGATGGCTCAATCCATGAAGAAGTGAAACAACAACAATTAGATGACACACTTGTAATTGATAACAGGCTGCATTGGAATACCCTGATTTGTACTCACAATACCCAAACTGAGAACCGGATGGTGGATGTTCTTCTGGATTGCTAGAAACAACAGGGCATAGAGACAAGGTCCTTGTAACTGGACCCCACTGCAGTTGATAGCAAATCGATTTAATCTGAGACAAGCTGGGGTTTGCTTCCAGCTTCAACACACAGCACACAGTACAGGGGATTGGAAATAGTAATTCCCACAAGCACTGCGCACATTCATATGTAAAAGGAAAGTACTATACCAGGCAGGCTGCTCCTCGATCCCGATCGCAATTACTGCAAAATACCCGGGAGTACACACAGCAGCTTCAGCTCCTGACAGACCGAGCTCAATTCAGCAATTTCTCCAGTCTTCTACAGGGTGAGCCTGGTTTCCACTCTTCAGACTTCCTTCTTTCTCCTCACAAATCGGATTCAGTCTGAGCTGGCACTTACAACGGCTGCAGGCCGAACCTCAGGGCCTCACACGCGCTTCCCGCGTGAAACTATACACCGCAGAAGCACAGAGCTCCTTCTCTCTTCACTGTCACAACTGATCTGAGCTTTCCAGTAACAGAGCAGGGCATTTCCTTTAGCTCCACACCATTCTGTTGGCTAGTTCAGCTGTGACTCACAATAAGACCGCCTCTGTTGGTGAAAAAAGGCGCCAAGGTCAAAACTACATTTCCCAGAGTCACTGCCCATATAATCCTCTTGTGGCTGGCTCAAAATTGAGAGTCCAAGTTCTGATTCGTCCACAGGCTCCATCTTAAGGTCTCCCTATCATCCTGATTGGTCCAAGTCAGTAATTCAGGACCAAAATGAAAGAGCTACACTGAAACACTTCGTGCTGAAATGAAGACAGGTTAGACAAACTAAATTTTCTGTCACTCTAAATGATTTCTGGCAAAGTTATATCTTTCAACAAGGCTCCCTCTGCACATGTAGCGACGGCAGAGATGGAGCGAATTGACAGCAGCTTGGGGGGGATTTGAGCATTAAATACACAGTCCCCCCATACAAACTAATTAAGTCTGCAAGCAGACAGCTCTTAAAGAGACAGTACATGGAGGCTCAAATAGCACTCACTTGGAACCACATTTAAACAGCTCAGACGCTGAACACCGCCCAGACTTGGAGCATTCAGGCAAGCTCCTAGAAGACTTTTGGGAACCCCCAGTTGCAGGGGGGTTACACATGACTGTCCCCTCCTGGCAGGAAAGGAGTGAGTCATGCACAGCAGAGCTCCCTATCACTAAACACTCCTCAACATTCAGAGGAGGTGTGGGCATGGTCCGAGAATATGGACCATACCCTGCACTTTGACACTAAAATGAACATATGAAATAGCCAGCAAAAGAATGCCATACTGTCTATTGAGACTCCTCAATTGCAGAGCCCCTGATATAGAGATTACAGTGGGCCCTGTCCCCCTCCCCTCCAATCCTGACTCTCCCCTTCACCCTGTCCTACCCTTTCTTGACCCCCACCCCACTGTCTTTTGAGTGACAATCTCAGCTGGAAGTTCCTTCCATGCCGACACCACTCTCTCTGTAAAGAAGTGCCTCCTGATTTCCATCCTGAACCTTCCCCCTTTCAACTTATATCAGTGCCCCCTGGTGGTCTTGTTTTCACTGAGACAAAAAAGGGGCCCCAATTGCCATCTTGTTTATACTTTTCAGGTACTTAAAGGTTTCAAACATGTCCCCTTCTCCCTCCTCTCCTCCAGTGAGAACGTTAAGTTCTCTCAGCCTGTCCTCATATGCTCTGCTCTGCTGTCCATGAACCATCTTTGTTGCGCTCCTCTGAACTGCCTTGAGCTGGTTGATATCCTTTTTTAGGTAGGGGCTTCAGTATTGCATACTGCACTTAGGTACAGTTGCACCAAGGATCTGTACAGTGGCAGTAAAACCTCCTATTTTCTGCTTGTGAACCCTCCAGTAATACATTTCAGCATTCTGTTTACCTTGGCTGAAGTATTTCTACACTGTGTAGAATACGGGCCTAGCACTGACCCTGTGGGACCCACTAGTGCCTCGTACCTGAGAGCTGCCCCTCCAACCACCACCCATTGATCCTAATACTAGCCAATTCACCACCCACCTTGTTCATTTACTTCCCACTCCTAGGTCCTCCAGTTTCCTGATCAACTTCTTGTGAGGTACTGAGTTTAAGACCTTGGTGTAATCCAAGTATAGAAGGTCAACTACCTGGCCTTTGTCTGCTGCCTTCATTACCCAGTCAAAGAAGCTCTCCTGGTTTTCTCGAAACTTTTGTGCACAGATTTCTCCTCTTTTTCCCCTTCTTCCCTGTTTTCTCCCTCTCTCCTTCCCTTCTTCCTTGCTTTTTTTCTCTTCTTTCTTTCCTTGCACACTTTTCTCTGATCTTCACCTCTCCATTACTGAACATTGTTCATATTACCACATTTACCACTTTTTGCAATTTACTGAATGCCTTGCCATAGCCTGCCCTAGCATGTATTTCGTACATGGTTGCTATTTCTGATCCTATAATACCCTATTGATTGTAACCCTTCTGCTCTCCACTTCCATCCTGTTTAGGTTTGTGCTTTATTATCAATACATGTATATAAGGCTACTCCAATATGTTTACCCCAAATACTGTGTTTTGTTATGTGATATTTTACACCTTAGTTGGAGGATAGTCTTCTATTGTATAAGATGTGAGCTTTCTTATATACTCGAATTTCAATAAAAGGATCAAGTGAAAAAGAAGCTCTCCTACTTTTGAGTTTAAATTGTTGATCCTTGATCACACCCTGGGATATCTTATGGGTATGACTTTGAAGATGCGAATGGGTGCTGACTTGATTGACTTACATTTGTTTGGTCTAGTATTGGATCTGATGGCCTATCAGATGACTATTTTGTTTAATCATTCTTCATGTTCTGCAGAGATTCCTCAGCGTTGGAAGCAGGCAATAGCTTTACCAATATTTAAATCTGGTGATCATGCCCTTTCAAAAAAACATTGTCCAGTTTCCCTGCTTGCCCATCAGTCCACGGTCCTAGAGTGAAAAGTGTTTGATCAGGTCAAAGGCTACTCAGAGTCCAGGAATTTGTTAACAGTTTGTCAACACGGCTTCAGGGAAAAATATAGTACCCTGATAGCCACACTGGAGGTTATGCATATCCTCCAAAGGACCTTGGACAGAAATGGCTTGGTAGGTGCATTGTTTCTCGATTTATCAAAGACATTCAATCTTGTTAATCACTGCCACCTGCTGACAAGACCAGATAACCTTGGCTTTTAATCTGTTACATTAAATTGGTTTTCACATTATTTTGTCCAACAGAAAGCAATCTGTTATTCTTGGTTTTACTATTTTCTCTTTAATTGATATACATACTGGTGTTCCTCAGGGATCCATCTTGGGCCCCATTCTTTTTAGTATTTTTTTAAATACATAACCTTCTGTTGCTCATGATTTGAGCACTTTTGTTACCATGTATGCTGATGATATAGTGTTGTACTGACCTGGTAATAATCCTATTGACATTGGCACTAGTCTGCAGCTAATGTACAATAATGGTTGATTGAAAATGATATGGTGTTGAATGCTTCAAAGACCAAATCTTTATTTTTTTGTTACTCAACAAAAAATTAAACAATTTGTGCCTCTTCCTTCTTTTAGCGATTTGACTGGTGCTAAAATTGAACATGAGACACATTTTCAATATTTGAGATTTATACTGGATCGGCATTTGACTTTCCAAGATCATATTAACTATGTTGTCAAAAATGTACATTTTTATTTAGGGCATATTGATTAAGAAATTGCTTAACATCTTGCTCAAGGAAGGTATTGGCACAGTCTTTATAGCAATCTGCTTTGTACTATGGTCTGGTAATATACTCGCCTGCTACTGTCACTACTTTTCAACATGTAAAAACACTTTATCATACTATTTGTAGATTTGCAAGTTCAGCCTTATGTTTCACTCATCACTGTTATCTGTATAACGGGTTAGGTTGGTTGTCATTTGAGCAGAGGATTATTTATTTTAGTTTGTTAGCATTCAAAAGGTTTATGTGTTCGCAAGTTTATTTTCCTTTTATGACTGATGTTTCTGCTGCTGCTCATTTATACTCTGCTCGATCTGTTCAGACTGGTAAATTGCATCCCCCTGGTTGTAGGACTTCTCAAGGTCAGAGATTTTGGCTACATTGAGTCATTAATTTGTAGAATGAATTGTTAAATTGTTTTGTATCTTATTCTTCTTTTTATACTTTTAAAAGGAGTTTGAAACAACATTGTCTTATTTCTTCTAGTTGCACATGTTATTATTGATCTGTATGATATATATGTAATTGTACATTATTAACTGCGCAGGTCACCCACGAAAATGGGTATTTGATGCCCTCAGGTTTTTACCCAGTTAACAAATTTCAAATAAAAAAAATTAAAAAAGAAAATGAGATTGGTTTGACTGGCTCTCCCTGACATGAACTGTAGTGTCTCTTGTCATGAAACCCATTTGCTTCAAGGAACCTGGCTAGACTTTACCATAGAGTGGCCTCCATCAGCTTAAAGACAATGGAGGTCAGACTGACCAGTCTATAATTGTCAGGGTCATCCCTAGGCCCACTCTTGTGCAGTAGTACCACTTCACTTGTGCTATACCACCCCGTATCTAATGAGCTTTTGAACAGATCTGCTAGCAGACTCACCAGTTCCACCAGTACCTCCCTCAACACCCTTGGATGCATTCCATCTTGTCCAGGGGACTTGTTTACCTTCAGAGACTGGAGCTCTTTCATAACCCTGCCATCTGTTATCCTGTCATCATTATTTATGTCTCTTTCTTCCCCCGTTCTCTCCCTTCATCGTCCCTTGAGGCACTAGTCTATCCTTTTTCATAGTAAAGACAGAGCAGTGGTATTTGTTTAACACCTCTGCTTTCTTTACTGTCTTCCACCCACCCTCCCTTTTCTTTCTTTTTCATATACATTTTTTTTTTCTGTTTTACTCCTTCCCCGGGCCATAGTACATATGTGTGTACGCTGGAAACGCATGCACATCGCCAGGATTCTTCTGCCCTCCTGACTTCTGTTGCCGCCTGTGCCACCTACATGCCTACCAGGCCTCCCACCCGTGGGAGGCGGCACTCTGGATGAGCAGGCATCCACCTTGGAGGGAAGAGCCATGGATCAATCCCGCTCCAGCCCTCCCCCCCCCGAGCTTGCACCCTGGCAACCCGAGGTAATTTTCGAACCCGGGTAGCTGGCATAGCACAAGGTAAGGCTTGGTCTCCTGGCTTTGGAGTTTTCCCCCTTCTGTCTAAGGCAGGTGTTCGTGGCAGCTGCTATCCCTTCCCTGATCACTGTCCACATTTGAGCCACTCTTATGCCATTCTTAAGGTTAGCTACATGTCCCCTCAGTATCTCGCTCGTCTTCCTATAGTGCTCAATGTTTTTTCCCCATATCAACCCGGAACCACACCACACAGTGGTCGCTGCTCCCCAAGGGTTCTTCTAACTTGATGTCCCTGACATGATCACCGTTTGTTAATACCAGATCCAGGATGGCTCCCTCTCATGTCAATTTGGTCATTCTCTGGACCAGGAACCTGTCCTGAACTGATCAATTGGCTCCTGGCACACAAAGGATTTAAACAGGCACTAAAAACTCACTTGTGGCATTTAGCCTACCCTCTTTGATTTTCTTGATATAGATTTTCACGAGATGTTGTATTTAATAGGAGTTTATATTGTTCCTGTTTTATCTTACTGTTAAGGTGCCTTGGTAGGTGGAAAGCACGATATAAATAAAGTATCATTATTATTAATAATACTATTAATATTATTATTAAGGCTGAAGGGAGACTCCAGTCCATCTTAGACAAATTGAAGTCTCCTATTACCACCACCTCATCCTTGTCTGCTGCCATCCTGATCATGGTATCCAACTTCCTATCCTTGTCCTCACCTTGATTTGCTGGCCTATAGACTACCCCATCCTCACTTTCCTTCCAGTTGCTCTTTGGATCTGCACTCAGAGTGTCTCTACCTCCCCTTCCCTGAGATCCTTCCTGGTGTCAGTGGTGCCTTCCCTGACATAAAGTGTCACCCCCCTTCCCTCTCTCTCTGTTCAGTCTGTAGAGAGTATACCCTGATGTGGTAAGGTCTCAGTCATGGTTTGGGGTAGCCCAAGACTCTGACCATCACCAGGTCCACCTTTCTCCTGGCATCATGACCTGTAGGTCATCCATTTTGTTTCTGAGACTTCTAGCGTTTAAGGACACTACCCTCCACCACTGCCGATTCCCCCTTTCTTTTTCGACCAGTAGTTCCTCCTCGCCTCTGAGTGTCTGCCCTCCCCATCCCTCATCAACTCCTTGTCCTCCCCCATTCTTTTTCCTACCCCAAGCCCTCTTCTGTTCCTCCCATTCACCCTCCCTTCTGACCTGCTATGTTTTCTACCTTACTGCTTCCTCCTTCCGAAATCTCAACCTCATGTCCTCTTCCACTCATCCCACTTTTTCTCCTTTCTGTCCCCTTTGTGTTTTCAACCTGGGAGTGTTCCTGGCTGCACCCTCCTCCTGGAAATCTTAGGTGCTTCAATCCTTTCTGCACCTCTTCAGTTTAAATTCAAGTTCCTGCTGACATATTCCCCAATGCCTTCCCTGAGAAGCCTGGATCTCCTCTGACGTAGGTGCGACCTATCAGGTACATAGAGGGTTTTATCATCCCAGGATTCCTCCCTGTTCCCTATGTACCTAAATCCTTCCTCCCTGTACCATTCCCTTAGCCAGCCATTAAACTCGTGTATGCTATGCTCTCTAGCTGTGCTGGCTCTAGGCACCAATAGTATGTCCGAGAAGGCTACCAACCTTGCCTCCCCCCTACAAACCTGCCCCACCATTCTAAACCTCTCCTGCACTGTCTGTACCTTGCATCCAGCCAGTTAATTGGTACCTAAGTGGTCCCCTTTTCCTTGTGTGAGTGGGCCTACCATTGGGCCTGTGCATTCTGCTGTCATTCCTGGGACACACACCACTCTCCTACTTACCCCCCCCTCCTAGCCCATCTAATCCTACCCTTCACTACTGAATCCCCTATTAATACAACTCTACCGTTGCACCCCTTCCCCACCGATCCCTGTCCTACTGCACCCCTTCCTGCTACATTTCCCTCTCCCTTATTCCCCCCCAACTGCTGTCTGCCAGTCATCCCCTCCTCCTTCTCATTTGCTCCCACTGCTTTTCCAGCTCTAGTTGAACCCTGACCTCACTGCCTCATCACCCCTGCCTCCTTTCTGTTCCCCTACTGGTGCCCTCTTCTCCTTCTGTTGCCTCTCCTATCCTGTCCCTCTGCAGTCTCTCCTGAATCCCCACTATAGATGAGTTGATACTATGCCATCTGTGTCTCACCTAAGTCATCTCCTTCCCCTGTAGTACTCAATAGTTGGAAGTGATTCCTTACTGGTACCACTGTGGGTGCACCCACCTTCCCCGCTGATCACATCTTCTCCTCCCTATGGTCCTCCATTGCTCCTCCCTAGGGATCCTCTCCCTCTGGGGCAATGGATCCCAGTGCAGCTGAACCCCCAGTCCCCCTGTCCCCTCTACTTCTTGTCCCTTCTCATGGCCCAGCCCAGCTCCCTTGTCTCACTGCCAGTATTCCCAACTCTCTTCTCAGCAACTGCACCTCAGACATTAAAAAATTCTACCTCCCACACACTGGAGAACTCCCTGTCTACCACATTGTTCCCAGGAACACTGCACACTCTCCAGCACACCAACCTCTCCCTTCCTGCCTCCTGCCCTAGCATTCTTTCTAGTCGCTACCTCACCTGCCTCTGCAGGCCTATCCCAGATAGTTAGGTCTAGACTGTACACCCCCTGTCTTGACAGGCCTGCTCCAGATAGGGAGTAGTTCAAAGCAGTACCCACACTTGCCTTCAAAGGCCTACCCTAGATAAGGAGTAGTTCTAAGCACTACACCTTCCTGCCTTCGCAGACCTATACCAGATAGGGAATACCATCCCACCCTGCCTTCACAGGTCTTCCAGCTTTGGGTTAGTTTGCCAACCATTAACTTCCAATTCCCTTACTGTTCCATCCCTTTAATTTAGAGAAAGTCCTTTAATTTTAACTAATTAACTACCCCTTGTTAAGCATTGATACCTTGAATTAAGTAACTCAGGCACAATGCTAAACACTTTTCATCATATAAAACAACAATGAAACTGAAATAATCCTCTCTGCCTATTAAAGTTAATCTGTGCATCACAGCACCAACACATTAAGTTCACAATAAAGAACTGATAGCAGCATGGATTAGTTTAAAGATATAATATTATAATAACATACACAGTTTAGCCTCTTTAAGTTATACTGATATTTACACACACCCCAGTATAATTCGTTTATATCTAGTATTATTTTAACCCCACTGTCTACTCACAAGGGGGTTGTGCACCATTTTCTGGATTGCCTACGTGCCACGATTCAGCAGTGTGTAGGCAATTCTAATTGACAATGCTGTGCACAGGGGGTTCCTTGGACCCCTGCACACATGCATGGAAGGGCCTCACATCCCTTCCAAACTAGATTACTTGGCCAGTCATCCAGTTATGCGTATAGCCAGTCCAGAGGCATGTCTGTGGGCATGCCCGCACTCCGTGCCATTCATGAAAGCTGGGCTGGGCAACCTCACCACAGAATAAGTAGGCAGGGACCCTGCCATATCTATTGTACCCCCCCCGTATTTTGACCTTTGGCTGCAGCAGATACAACCACACCCCCATAATACTGCCCCAGCCCTCTGGGCAGACAAGGATGGCTGGGGGCAACTACTCGGGCATTCACCCGTATACGTTCAAATTGTGCCTCTTGTGCCTTCCCACAATCCCCTGCTTGCATGGAGCAGAGGATCCACTCTGGGGTCCAGTACAGGAATCCAGTTGGATGCTCGTCTATGTCCCTCGATCTGCCCCCCTGTGCAGCAGTGCACCGGGGGGGGGGGCAGAGCCACAGACAGACGCCCTGTGGAGATGCACAGTAGTGAATACCAAGCACCATATGCTTGTCTGCAGGTGTGGAGCTTTGGGGGCTGGGTATGCACAAATCATGTGTACCCAGCCCCACATTGATGCACAGCTCCCAATGTTTGATGCTTTGATGCTAGATGATGAACTCTTTACCCATTGTACACACACCTCCTACCTCACATTTATTGCACAGTTACATTATAGATTAAGTTAAATAACAGTGCCCTAGGGTGCCGGCCTAGTGGCTCATAGGGTTGAGGCAGCTATGCCTGACCTGCTTCCACACGGGTGACATGGGTTTGGAAATGGTCTGGAGATGCCGGCGATCAGCCAGGACAGGAGAGTATGGAGCATCCTGAGGACTGCTGTCCTCTCCTGGGCGGGAAGGTTACATTTCCCAGTGTTAGCCTAGCCCTTAGCAAAAGTGCTTATTACTCGCTGTATTACTGTGCCATCTCCATGGCCTGGGTCGTGCCTGAAAATGGTCTCTGGACCAGTGCACCTACCCAGTCAACAAATAAATAAAAATAAATAAATAAATAAATGAATCAAATAAATGTGTGGGAGCTTACCTTTTGACTTCACAGAGCCCAGCCCTGCTTATCACCACCTGTCTTGTTGATCCCTCTAGCATCATGGTCTTGGACTGCTGTCAGGAGATTGGAGTAGGAGCAGGAGAGGGAGAAGGACGACATCTTCAGTGCCTCCTGCAACATTGCTAAAGCAGCTCTGCATTGCACATCAAAGGTGACTCCCCTGCTACTGACTGAGAATATCGAGGCTCTCAACAAGACTGGGACTTCCCCGAATGACCCCCCCCCCAACTGAACTGGAATATGGAGGGGACCACAGACAGCTCCTGGGACACAGGATAACTTCATTATTTTTCCCAGAAGCAAGGCAGCTAATCAGTGTTTTGAGTGACAGCCAGACAAACCCTCCCAGTTGACTGAAAGAGGGATATAGCCAAAGGGGAGGCTGTTTGCTTGTGGTAAGACTGAGGAATCTTCCAGCATATCCTCAGTCTGCAGAAGTCTTCCAGAAACAGTAAAGGACAGCGGATCTCTCATCTACCAGAGTGAGAAGAGATCTGTACAGAGCCTTTGGAGGGAGAAATGTTCTTGTACAGCTACTGAGAAGACTGTAGCTCAGAGCAATGAAGAAGACAGACACTGAAGTCTGTGACCGAAGGCATCTGCCTATAAGGGTAAACAGTTGAGTCTTAGCATGGAGCTATAGAAACATTTTCCAGAAACAGATTGGTGGATTCTGAGCAGAGATGGGACGAGCAGAGCCTAAGGCCACTTTGCTGATTGTCACAGCAAGGTGAGCTGCAGAGATCAGATGTCCTTAAGAGACCCTGAGAGACCAGCGGAGTGAGAGCCCAGCTTAACCTGTGTGATATGCCAGAGAGAATGACCAGCGCAGTAGAGCTGAGGATGCCATCAGAAGTGTAGCATAGACTAGAAGGGACTTGGCAAGGTTAGAGGAATGGTCAAATGTATGGCAGCTTAGATTCAATGCTAAGAAGTGCAAGGTAATGTACCTGGGAAACAAAAACCCAGGGGAAGAGTACACAATGGGGGGTGAGATACTAACAACAACAAAAATGGAAAGGGACCTGGGGGTAGTCATATCAGATGACCTAAAGGTGGGCAAGCAATGTGAGAAGGCAGCAAGGAGGGCTGGGGGATACTGGGATGCATAGGAGAGGCATCACCAGTAGAAAACAGGAAGTTATTATCGCTCTGTACAGACAGCTGGTGAGACCCCATCTGGAGTACTGTGTGCAGTTCTGGAGACCCAATCTCCGCAAAGACATAGACAGGATGGAAGCTGTCCAGAGGAGGGCAACTAAAATGGTGCAGGGTCTGCACCGGAAGACATATGAAGAGAGACTTAAGGAGCTTAATGTGTATAGCCTCGAGGAAAGGAGGGAGAGGGGGGACATGATAGAAACTTTCAAGTACCTCAAGGGAATCAACAAAGTCCAAGAGGGTAGCATCTTTCAAAAAAAGAGGTGTGCAAGAACAAGAGGGCACAATTTGAAGATAGAGGGGGGCGGCTCAGAGGTAATTTAAGGAAGTATTTTTTCACAGAGAGGGTTGTGGATGCATGGAATGGCCTTCCGGAGGAGGTTGTGGAGTCAAAATCAGTGGTGGAATTCAAGCATGCATGGGATAGTCATAAGGCAATTCTGGGGGTTGGGGGTAGGAAGAAGTAGGCTGCTGGTTAACTAGGATCTGCAGCTTATCCAGTAGGTAGGGAAATGGGCAGACTGGGTGGGCCAAGCGGTCCTTATCTGCCGACAAATTCTATGTTTCTATGTTTCTATGTTTCTATGTTACTGCAGAATGGAGTGGGCACATCCAGCCAAAACTGCAGCCAGAGATACAGGCCTTCCAGTCTCAGGGTAACCATGAACAACCAAATGGCCCCTGGATCTTGCAGCACTAAATCTCTACATAGTTCTACCAGGCCCAAAGATAACTTTAAGTTGTTGGACTAAGCCACCAAGCTAGGATTACAACTTGGGGGTTTGCTAACTCTTTGCTTTATTTAAGTTCACCAGCACCAGCCAACCACATGCCATAGCATTGGGCCCACACTGATTCTCAACCTGGGCACACAGGTTTCACCAGGGAGCTCCCTAGGACTACATGTCTTAATTGGTACAAATTGGGATTGAGGTAGCAGCCCAACAGTACAGTTAGCAGGGGAATGGTACACTAGAAACATAGAACACAGAAACATAGAGATTGTCAGCAGAAAAGGACCGCTTGGCTCACCCAGTCTGCCCAGATTTTTCCTGTGTAATCTGTCTTTGCAGACCCCACCTGGTCCATCAACCCTCTCCCTCCCTGTCTATTTACCAGTATTCCCTTATTATTATTATGCGTGTTTGAAGCTTCCTACTGTTTTCACTCCATCTCCCACCACTTCAGCTGGCAGACTGTTGCAGGCATCCACCACTTCTTCAGTGAAATAGCACTTCCTCACATCCCTCTTAAACTTTCCCCTTTCAGCTTCATTGTATGCTTTCTTGTCCTGGTGCAATTCCTCACTTGAAATAGACTCCCCTCCTATTCCCTGTTCACCACAGTGAAGTACTTGTAGGTCTCTATCTTGCAACCCCTTTCTATGTTCCAGGGTGTACATGTTTAGATACCTCCATCTGTCCTCATAGGACTTTTGATGTAAGCCCTGCACCATTTTAGTTACCCTTCAATGGACTGCCTCCACCCTGTCTATGTCCTTTCTGAGATGCAGCCTCCAGAACTGGACACATTACTCCAGGTGGGGTCTCAGAAGTGACCAATACAGTGGTAACACCACCTTCCTCCTCCTGCTCGTGATAACTCTTCCTACACACCCCAGCATCCCACTGGCCCTGCCCACTGACTTGTCACACTTCCCTACCGCTTTGATGTTATCAGATATGATAACCCCAAGGTTAATTTCCTGCTTAGTGACTGTCAGTACTCCCCCCCCTCCATTTTATACTCATCTCCTGGGTTTCTATGCTGTACATGCAAGATTTTGCACTTTTGGCATTGAACCCCAGCTATCATGCCCTTGACCAAGGTCCTTTCTCATTCTCCACACCCCCTCCTGAGTACAGTATCTACTCTATTAAAGATGTTGGTCTTATCTGAAAAGATGCATATCTTCCCTTTCAGTTCTTCTGCAATGTCACTTATGAAGACATTGCAGAGGACTGGTCCCAGTACTGAGCTCTGTGGCACCCTGCTGGTAACTGTCACCTCATTAGAGTGAATGCTATTTACCACTGCCCCTGTCACCTATCCATTAACCAATTTTTTACTCAGTTTACAGTTTTGGATCCCACCCCTAGGCTGCCAACTTTCTTTATCAGTCTGCTGTGTGGCACAGTGTTGAAGGGCTTGCTGAAGTCCAAGTAAACCATGTCCACTGCCCTTCCTTGATCTATTTCCCTGGTCACCCAGTCAAAGAAATCAATCAGATTTATCTGCCAAGACTTCCCCCTCCCCCACCCACATGAATTAATTCTGCCTTTGGTCTTGCAACCCACTGGATTCAAGATACTCCACTAGCCTGTCTGCTAACAGAGTTTCCATTAATTTCCCACCAGTGATGTGAGACTTACTGGCCTATAATTGCTAGCCTCCTCCCTGTTGCCGCTGTTGTGGAGCAGGACTACATCTGCTCTCTTTCAGTCTTCTGGAGCAACTCTGTTTTCAGTGAGTTGTTGAGTAAGGCCATCAGTGGTACAGCAAGCACCGCCCTGAGTTCCCTTAGTACCCTTGTGTGTATATCCCATCTGGTCCCATGGCCTTGTCCACTTTCAGATTGGCAAGTCTCTACAAGACTCTTTCCTCTCGAACCTATGTCAACCCCCCCCCCCCCCCGTGTTCCTGCTGCTCCTTGCTGGTTCTTTCCCCTCTTCCTCCACTATGAAGATTGAACAGAAGTACCTCTTGTGGAAATCAACTTTTTTCTGATCTTCCTCCTCCCAGTCTCCCTCTGCTGTCCTCCTTTTCCCTACTCCCCTTGCCTTCCTCGTCTCGCTTATGTACTTGAAGAGTTTTTTTTTTATTTCCTCCTGCTTTTGCTCACTTCCTTCATGCAGAGGCTGGTTGCCTTCATTGTGCCTCCCCTTAATTTTCTCCACTGTTCCTCTACCCTTCCACAACAATCCTCCCCTGCTAGGCTATTTTTGAGACAGTCTCCCCATTTCTTTAAAATCCACCCTCCTAAAGTCCACAACCCTAATCTTTGTGTGGTTTTCCTTTGCAACCATCTTAATATTGAACCACACTACGGTGATCACTGGTCCCCAGGGGACAGCCCACTGTGATGTCTGCAGTACTGTCTCTGTTAGTAAGCACCAGGTTCAGTACTGCCCTCTCCCTAGTAAGTCCACTGACTAGCTACCTGATAAACATCCCCTGCAGGGAGTTCAGGGTGGCCCTGCTTTTAGCCAAAGCTGCAGTTGGAAGGCTTCAATCCATATAAACAAGATGCTGGGATGCATAGCTAGGGGGATCAGTAGTAGGAGAGAGGAGGTTATACTGCCCTTGTACAGGTCACTGGTAAGGCCGCATCTAGAGTATGGAGTTCAGTACTGGTGCCCACACCTCAAAAAGGACATTAACCTACTGGAGAAGGTCCAGAGGAGGGCTACAAAGATGACAGCCAGTCAGCAGGGCAAAGCATATGAGGAGAGGTTGAGGGCACTGAACATGTACTCCCTGGAAGACAGGAGAGAGAGAGGGCACATGACTGGGACCTTCAAGTAGTTGAAAGCGATAAATAAGGTTGATAAGGAGAGTCTCTTTAAACTGAGTGGCAACCATAACACAAGAGGGCACAGTCTTAATTTGGGAGGTTTAGGAGGGAGATCAGGAAGCACTTTTTCACAGAGAGGGTGGTGGACACTTGGAATGTGCTGCCAGAAGAGGTCATCTCATTGAAGACAGTGGGCAGCTTTAAGAGAGATGGGGATAGGCATAGGGGGATGGTAAAGATCATGGGTGAGGAGGATGGTATGAGTGGGAGGAGGCAGGGACATTAGCTCAATCTGTGGAC
Source organism: Neoceratodus forsteri (assembly GCA_016271365.2). NCBI lineage: Eukaryota > Metazoa > Chordata > Ceratodontiformes > Ceratodontidae > Neoceratodus > Neoceratodus forsteri. The sequence goes on from CM028130.1 coordinate 366,953,744, forward strand.
CCTGCAATACGAGCAGACTTGATAGATCAAATGGCCTTCCCCTGCTGACTTTTTCCTATGTTCATATATTTGGCAGATTGAAGTTCCCAACTAGCAGTACCTCCCCCTTTTTTTTGCCATCCTGCTGATGGTTTCCCCTAGTGCTTTATCCATCTCCTCCCCTCCCCTTGTGCTGGAGGCCTGTATATCATCCCAGTACAAATATTACTCTTTGGGAGCAGGCTGCATTTTTATTTAGGGCTGTGCTTAGCCGGGCAGGGGAAGATCAATCAATTAAGCTAGTGACAACTGCATTTTATCTAACCCTTTCCTTCCCTAGGAAAATCCTGATACCCCAATAAAACTCTTTGTTATTGGTTTGAAGTCTTGTGTTGTGTACATATTACAAGAACAGTGCTAATAATTAGCTTTTGGGGTACACTGTTATTGCATTGAGTGAGAGCTGGGAGGGCTATAGCACTGGGGATCACAATGAGTTCTACTGTTTCACAGGGAGTAGTACTAGCTTATAATCTAGTCCACTTACTCTTTCGCTGGGAGGAGGCACCGCACAAATTATTGCACATCTGAAAAATCAACATCTTTGGGTAACAAATCTCCACAGAAGGTATCCACCAAGACCCCTCAGCCTTATTTGAGCCCATAAGGTTGGAGTTGTGTGTTGTCATCTATGGTGGCCTGATACATATCCTGGAGGCAGAGCTGGGACCTCCTGTTTACCATATGGACACTCCGGGGTCCCTGTGAGAATCAGGAACTGTTTGGACCCACCTCCAAATGTTGAAAAGTCAGACTGGCCTTCTAGGTGGTCGAGCATTGGTGTTGTGCTTAGGGGCTGGATGCTACGTGAATGTTATTGGTCACTAATAACAAAAAGGCCCTCAGTAAAGATGTCATTGTGAGAGTTTTGCTGAAGGACCATTAGGGACTTGGGCTTCTGAAAGCCTACCATCTGACCTATGACCCAGTGACTAAAACTGTATTGGCTACAGTCAAGCATGACAAAGATAATGATCATTTGCAGTTAACAGACATTTTTACCCCAGAGGGTGCTAAGGAAGTGTGGCAAGTACTCAACCAGGGCAGTACCCCAAAGAGCACAGTGAGCCAGCCTCAAGAGGAGGACTGCATGTTAAAGATAAAGGACTTGCTTGCCATTGAAAAAAAGACTGTGCAAGACCTACAAACATTTGTGGGAGTGCCATGACATAAGCAGAGTCATTACTCCGTGCACTGAGATCCATATAGGAGAAGGCCTAGAAACTAGAGAGAGTACAAAGAATACTACAGACCAAGAATGTTCTCTGTAATCAAGTTCGCCCCCAGTGAAGGGGAAAACTTTCATACATGGATAGAACAGGTTACCCAGATGGTACAAAACCTGATCTGTTCCAGTTACAAGAAAAAGCCAAAAATGGGTGAGTGCATAAAACTGGCAGGCACTGGACTTTACTGCAAGAACAAGGGGGCACAATTTGAAGATAGAAGGGGGGCGGCTCAGAGGTAATTTAAGGAAGTATTTTTTCACAGAGAGGGTTGTGGATGTATGGAACGGCCTTCCAGAGGAGGTTGTGGAGTCAAAACAGTGGTGGAATTCAAGCCATGCATGGGACAGTCATAAGGCAATTTAGGGGTAGGAAGAAGTAGGCTGCTGGTTAACTAGGATCTGCAGCTTATCCATCAGGTAGGGAAATGGGCAGACTGGGTGGGCCAAGTGGTCCTTATCTGCTGTCAAATTCTATGTTTCTATGTTTCTGTAGTGCTAAAGGCCACTCGACTTAATGCTACTTCTATCCATGCTGAACGGTATGTTTGGGAGTGTGGAGAAATCTGGGTGAGTATTGACAAAGTTGTCATTGACTAGAACAGAACAAAACAAGGGCAAGAGACTTTCAGACTTCCTGATACAGATGGAAAAAGTGCTACAGACAGTGTACTGGAAATGTAGCTTGCCAGTCAAGGGCATGGACCACATCTAAGCAGATCAAAGAGTCACATACTTTGACCAGATTCTGACCAATCTGCATTTATGGAAAGCTCATGTGAGAGAGAGAGAGAGAGAGAGAGAGAGAGACAGAGAGACAGAGAGAGGGAGAGAGAGAGAGAGAGCTAAAGGAGCAGAAAGAACAAGTACCCAAAAGATGGACACCCCAAGTACCCCAGTGGGTGGCTCACCATGCTATGCCATTAAGTACCATCACCACAGTGTTGAGTTTGTCAGATGTTTGTGATCCTCCGGTGCAGAAAGTCTTAGTGATGGAGCTAATGTTGGGGCTTCAAAACTGTCCATGCACCATTCTGCCAGAGAGACTACCTGCTAAGGGATCCCCTGAAGCAAGACCTGCTGTGGTGAGGGGACCCATATGAAATCAATGGAAATCACCCTAAAGGGAGGGGGGGTACAGACTGAAGACCCCCAGGTGGTCTGCCATGTCATCAGATACATAGAGAGAGCTAAGAGAGCAGACAGAGCAAGTACTCAAGTAAATACAACAGTTCCCCCAAAATACCATGCAAAATGGTAAAGCAGTCAATATTGATATGAGATTTAAACAGCAAAAACACAGCTTTATTTCAGAAAACTGACCCTGAAAGGGAAAACAAACAGTAATGAATGCACAAGCAGTATGGCCTCTTTAAGTACCCTATGGGGTAGAGCAGTGCTACCACCCTTATGCAGTGGGCCTCTGTTAGTCACGCTCTAGGAGGCATGCTTTAATGACCATTAAGACTGTCACACAGGTGCAGTTGACTCAGTCCACCCAAACACTAGAAGGCAGAGTGATAGAGTCCAGTGGTCCTCCTATATGGGAGGCTGCTACCTTCTCCTGCCTGGTACCAGGTCTTAGATATTACTTTAAAACACTGGGCGCTCCCTACTACACTGTCCTTGGGTATTGCAGGTGGTGAATTATTGCAGGTACCGATGTAGTTGCTACTGGCTGGCTTATGCACATGCACTTTAGAACATCAGCAGCAATGTATTCAAATGAACTATCCCCTCGAAGGCCTTGTGTATGCCTAATGGCTTAGAACCGACCCCAAACACGGGGTATTTTGTAAATCTGGCCCAGTGGACAACTTTCAACAAAACTCCTAACTGAAAGGATGCAAACTATGGTTTTCCCCCTGAATCAAGGCAATCCTGTAGCATACTTGTAGTCTCTCCTCACCAGCTGGGCTTCACATGGTTTGGCAAGGCTCTGGATCTTCACTCCACCCAGGGCGTCTCCATCATTCTGGCCTCCCACTTCAGATCTCTCTCTTTAGCTGGTGTGCTGGACTTCAGCTTCCTCCAAGAGGCTCAGCTGCTCTCATTCTTGTGCTCTCTCAGCTGCTGAGGTCCCATGCTGATCCACATGTCTTGGCTTCCAGACCCCCAGGGTGCTAGCAGCCTGACATCTGACTGAAATGCCTGCTATGGGGCATGTACCAGTAGCTATGGGCTTCTACTTCATGATCTCTACTGTCTTAGCATCATCTGGTGCTGGCTAGCATGTGATTGTTGCTCTTTCTCCTTGACAGGATCTAACAGCAGCTCTCAGGTCATCTCTTAGACTTTCGATCTGAATGTGGAGCAGCTGAAAGTCTAGCTGGGCAACAGGCTTAGCTCTCACTGAGATCTCAGTCAGATCAGTCAGCCTCTGGCACAGTACCCTTCTTACTGCAATAGTTCTGGGGCAGGTCCCATTCATCCAGCTTGCTGTCACTCTGCAAACTTGATAATGCATACAACGGTGCCAACCAGGATGCAATGCAGTTATGTGCAGTAAATGACATGTCACAAAATACTGCAAGACAAAAGGGCTTAATTGCCATTGAATTACACTGGGCACTGCAAAATATTGCAGCATTTAGCAGTAATACTGCAAGGTACTACATTGCATCCTGGCTGGCACCTCTGTAGGTCCCTGAAAAGGGCACCAGAATCTATAGTACAGTATATCCTCAACCAGAGGTCTCCAGGAGCTTGCTTCAGTCTTCCAGTCCCCTGATTGTGTTGTGAAGTCAAGGGGCACCAAAATGGCAGTGGCCATTGAGACTGAATCACTGGACCTACTGTTACTTTTTCCTAGGGCTCCTGTCCATGTTTGCAGCTCCCCCTTTGGTTCAGATGGCAAGGGTAGTGAAAGATCTTTGGTTGTAGCAGGGTAGTGTTTCAGATACTCCTTCATTGGCGATGGCCATTCACATTTGATGTATGTCTGAAATGTGAAAACCACATGGTGCGGGAGGCACAAATGAACTGCTGCTCCTGCTGAGTCCTTCCAGTTCCTGCTGGTCCCCAGTCCATGGAGTCCAGGTCCTGGGGCTGAAGGAAACAGAGTAACGTTTCAACTGGTGATTTGGGTGTGAGGGAAATTAGACCAGTCCCAGCATTGCCTTGTTGATCAGAAGTGTACAGGAAAATTGAACCGCTGAGTGTGGAAAATAATGAAGAGAAGACGGCCAATTCATTTGTATGGCAGCTTCCAGTACATCACCACTGCTGCATGTGTGAGAACTGCATCCGTTTTTTGAGACCCTGCAGGGCCAACATCTGTGCACACCAGGGACTACTAAACCATGAGTAATGATCATCAGGCTTTTGACTCTGCAACTGATGTATTGAGTAGATAGTTAGGAGGGTGGGGTTCGGAAGCCCTGGGCTAGAACTCAGCCTTTGTTACTAGAAAGTCCAGGCAGAAGACACCCAGAAAAACCTGGAGCCTTAATAGCATTAGTGAAATGATGCTCCTTCATCTGAACTCCAGGATCTACCCAACAGTCTGGGATGCATCAGTCCTTCTTCCTTCCTATTGTGATTGTGGCCCCACTTGTGAATTGGCAGGAGGACCCACGAGGGCTCCCTGCTGACATCATTGGGGGTTCCTCCTGCCTCTGACTGCCTGCTCCTCACTCCCACCAGTTATACCTTCCACTCCTCACCTTTCTCAAGTGTTATAAGTTGTGGACAAGAAGTGCAGGAACTCAGACTATGACATATATGATAAGCAGAATGAAGATCCCCACTCTGAGGAATACTTATTTCACTTCCAGATAGTTCTGTATAGATACTGGTAGACCCAATCAGAGATGTCAAAGTATTTCTAAAAAAACCAAAAAACATTAAACTGTTGTGCAAAACTAATTTTTTAATGGAAACCCCTGAACTTTAGCCTTCTTCCAAACATCCAGAGCTTTGCCATTAAGAATGCAGAGATTAAGCAGGGTGGATGTAGGGAAGGAAATAGCAAGATCAGAGAAGTGGACGAGTTTGGGGTCAAGGTGATCAGAACTGATAGTCTTTACTGCGTCTATAGTCACTGCAGCAGATTTCCTTTTATTTGGTCTCAATAGATTTGAACTTAGGTACGAGAAATACACAGTTGATGTTGATTGATGCTTGAGCATACCTTGCCACATGTCACCACCAGACGTCTTGCAAATGGTATAATAAACTGTCTGCCTGCATTGCCCAATGCCAGCCCAAATACCTCACTAATGAAGGTAACATTTAATATGCACACCCCATAAATAAGCTGACTGAGCACTGAACGGATGGTGTGCTGTTTTGTTGAGCTGTCTGAATGAAAAATGAACTGTTACACTGACAAACTGCTTAATTTAGTACCTCGTTACTGAAGCGGGGTGATTTAAAGGGATTGTTTTTGACAGCCTCCCTATTATATTCCTTTAACTCATGGCAGCTTTCTGATTCTAAAACAAATACATGTTGAGATCAAAGATTCTTACCAGTGAAGCCATTTGTCATTAATGGGATATTCCTCTGCCTTTACTGCCTGCTGGATAGGGTTCTCACTATAGTCAACAGGCAGTTCATGATAAGTGGGTTACACATGTAAATGGACCTCCTGTAGCAGGGTGCTCTGACTCTTTACAGTACACAGCAAGAGCTAATGGCCATGGGGCTCCCCATTTAATCTTTTTATAACACACATCACCCCTGCATGAGACATGTAGCTGTAATATATTTTAATTGGCTCTTATGTCTGAAGTGTAAGTGCGTGTCTGGTTATTTAAAGCAGCAGTGCATGTTACGGTTACAATTTTTTTTAAAGATTTCTTTTGTTTTTCTGTGTGTGAATTTAGTACTCATGAAAGTTACTGGATGATACGTACAGCTTAGGCATTCACATTGCAAGCTCCCTGACACCGCACTGCCCTGCCAGTGTGCCTCAACCCTGCCATGGAGGGACCACCACATAGGTGAAAGGGTAGTTCAGACACCATGCCTGTTCTGTCCTTGGCCTCTCATATGAGACTGCCAACAAGAGTGACAATTAGTGCCAGTTGTGTTGGTGGTATTGTGATGTGGACACCTTCCCACTGGGAACTACGATGAGACCATCACAACTCATTTCACATAGGCCACTGAACAGCCCTCAGGTGATAATGGCTTATGACCACTACTGACCTCTGCTGGATTTGAACCTGTGATCAAGAGGTGAAATGCCCTTTAGCCCACTACCAATCCACTGGGCCAACCAGTTGGTTACAGTTTTGAACCCACTCCTTTTAATGACATTTTAGACATCTCTTTTTCTCCTGTCTTGTAAGGTGCCCTTTTTTCCTTGTTTTGAGTCTGTTTAACCATTTTTATGTTGATTGTGTGCAGCACAAGAAACATATTGGCACAGCTTGCTGAGAAGCAGGCTGTGGAGGCACGGCACTGTTGTGGCCAATGCCCCCACAGCCTGCAAAGGCTTCCCCCGCTTCCCCCAATGCCATTGCAGGCTGCTGGTGACACAAGTTTGGAACGTTCGCACCAACTTGTGACAAATCAGCTGCTGTAATCAGGGGCCACCTCGTCATTGCAGCGTAAGCCATCCACTGCAATGAGGGAGCGACCCATCATTGCAGGGCGGATTTAGCAAGCCTGATATTGTTTGTGAACATGGCGGTGGGATGCCGCACTCTTCACAAACAATATAACCCCCCAATGTTTATCTGCCAATGGGGGAGCCCACTCCCTGTCGGCATAATGTGACCCCCCCATTTTATTGTCCTCACGACGGGTGCCCAATCCCTGTCAGCAAAAGGAACCCTTTGTTGTTTGTCAGGGGTGCCCAATCCCCATTGGCAGAGAGGATCTCCCTTTTGTTATTTGGCTGACGGGTGCCCAATCCCCATCATTAGAAAGGAATCTTTGTTTGCCGACGGGGTGCCCAATCCCGCCGGGCAGAAAGGAACCCCTTTGTTGTTTGGCCGATAGGGGTACCCAATCCCGTCGGCCACAGCGCCTCAAAAGCTGCTGAACGTGGCACGCTGGGAGCCCACCCCAGCATGCCAAATGCCCCTGCATGTAAAACCGTCCTACTTTGTCTTTTGTTTTACCTGAAAGAAAAAACGGTCCCTCGTGGTCTCTCAGACCTCCCTCCTGCAACCTGCGCTCACCCACTGCACACCCTGCCTCCCCACACCCCCCCTCACCCCATACTTACCTCTGGAGTCCGCCGGGACGATCTTCGGTGGACCAGGAACACATCTGCACTCTTTAAAGGTGACCGTGAACTGAGGAAATGCCAGTAAGCTGTATAATCGAGTAAATAGGGGTTACATAGAAACATAAAATTTGACGGCTGATAAGGACCGCTTGGCCCACCCAGTCTGCCCATTTCCCTACCTACTGGATAAGCTACAGATCCTAGTTAACCAGCAGCCTACTTCTTCCTACCCCCACCCCCTAGAATGGCCTTATGACTGTCCCATGCATGCTTGAATTCCACCACTGTTTTTGACTCCACAACCTCCTCCGGAGGCGTTCCATGCATCCACAACCCTCTCTGTGAAAAAATACTCCTTAAATTACCTTTGAGCCACCCTCTATCTTCAAATTGTGCCCCCTTGTTCTTGCACACCTCTTTTTTTGAAAGATGCTACCCTCTTGGACTTTGTTGATTCCCTTGAGGTACTTGAAAGTTTCTATCATGTCCCCCCTCTCCCTCCTTTCCTCGAGGCTATACATATTATGCTCCTTTAGTCTCTCTTCATATGTCTTCCGGTGCAGACCCTGCACCATTTTAGTTGCCATCCTCTGGACAGCTTCCATCCTGTCTATGTCTTTGCGGAGATTGGGTCTCCAGAACTACACGCAGTACTCCAGATGGGGTCTGACCAGCTGTCTGTACAGAAGGATAATAACTTCCTGTTTTCTACTGGTGATGCCTCTCCCATGCATCCCAGTATCCCCAGCCCTCCTTGCTGCCCTCTCACATTGCTTACCCACCTTTAGGTCATCTGATTTGACTACCCCAGGTCCCTTTCCATTTTTGTTGTTGTTAGCATCTCACCCCTCATTGTGTACTCTTTCCTGGTTTTGTTTCCCAGGTGCATTACCTTGCACCTCTTAGCATTGAATCTAAGCTGCCATACATTTGACCATTCCTCTAACCTTACCAAGTCCCTTTTCATCCTTTCCACCCCACCTTGTGCATCAACTCTGTTGCAGATCTTTGTGTCATCTGCAAAGAGACATACTTTTCCTTCCAGTCCCTCTGCAATGTCCCTTATAAAGACATTGAAGAGGACCGGTCCTAATACTGAACCCTGCGGTACCCCACTAGTAACCCCCTTTCTTCAGAGTGGACTCCATTTACTGTTACTCTCTGTGTCCTATTCTCCAGCCACCTTTACCCAGGCTGTCATCTTGGGACCCACTCCCAGGCTGGCTAACTTGTGTAATAATCTTTGTGTGGACTGTGTCAAATGCCTTGCTAAAGTCTAGGTAGGCCATGTCCACAGCCCTCCCTGATCTACTACTTTGGTCACCCAGTCAAAGAAATCTATCAGATTCGTCTGGCATGACCTTCCCGCTGTGAATCCATGCTGCCTTGGGTCCTGTGCCCCTCTGGCCTCTAGATACTCACAATGCTTTCCTTCAGAAGTGATTCCATCATTTTCCCTATCACTGAGGTTAAACTAACAGGTCTGTAGTTTCCTGCTTCTGCCTTGCTCCCACTTTTGTGAAGGGGAATCACATCTGCCCTCCTCCAGGCATTTTTCGGAATTTTTTCACCAGATTTTTAACATGGGGTTTTTGGGACCCCTCCTCATGAATGCTTCAACTGTCATGGTGTTAATCTGCCCTGAAAGGTGATTTCGCAGTCACTGTGTGGAATCACCTTTGGGGCCGACTAACAAAACGACAGTGCCAGTGTTCATGAGGTGGGCTCTCAAAAAGCCTATGTTGCAAATTTGGTGGAAAAAATCCCTAAAATGACTGTTTTACGAGCATGCGCTGTGCAGTTGCTACGCACGCCTGTAACTTCATTACTTTGCAATATTTTAACACCAGATTTTCAACATTAGCATTTTGTCACACCTCCTTGTGAACAGTACAGCTGTCATTGTTCACATCCTGGCGGAAATGTGTTTTCGCACTTCCGGCGAAATCAGTGTTCGGGACAGATTAAGAAAATGACAGTGACACTGTTCATGAGTGAGAGCGTCCTGAAATGGCTATGTTGAAAATTTGTCAATGATACTCATAAAATGACGTATTCCCCGAAGCGTGCGTTGCACAGTTTGCTCGCAAGCTCGTAACCTCGCGAATGTATAATATTTTCACTCCAGATTTTCAGCATTGCCATTTTCCCATACCTGCTTATGAACAGTGCAGCTGTCATTTTTCCCATCCTGGCCAAAATGTGTTTTCTCAGTTCCGGCGCAGAATAGAGTGGTCGCTGTGGGAAGTCACTGTCCAGGACAGAGTAATAAAATGACAGTGATACTGTTCATGAGCACAGGTCCTAAAATGCCTATGTTGAAAATTTGGTGATGATAGCCCATCAAATGACTGTGTTACAAGGGTGTGTTGCACACTTTCCACACTCCTTTGTAACTTTGCAGATTCGTAATATTGTCATGCCACATTTTCAACATTGGCAATTTTTCACACCTCCTTATGAGCAGTACAGCTGTCATTTTTCACATCCTGAGTGAAATGCGGTTTCACAGTTGCGACACAGACTAACGCTTTCACTGTGGGAAATCAGTGTTCGGGATAGATTAAGAAAATGACAGTGGCACTGTTCATGAGCAGAGGTCCTAAAATCCCTATGTTGGAAATTTGGTGTCAAAACGCCGTAACATGACTGTGTTACAAGCGTGTGTTCAACTGTTTCCACGCACCCTTGTAACTTCGCAAATTGTAATATTTTCACGCCACATTTTCAACAGTGGCATTCTTTCACACCTCCTTATGAACAGTACAGCTGTCATTTTTCACATCCTGGCTAAAATATGTTTTTGCACTCCTGATGGAGAATAACACGGTTGCTGTGGGACATCAGTGTTTGGGATAGATTAAGAAGGAATGAGTGAGAGGGGGGAGTGATCGAGTTCAACTGAGTCTGTCAGGACTGCTCCGGATTTGTTTGTGGGCAGAAAATGGCCCCAACGCAAGAGGCCAGTACAAAAGGGCAGCCTGCAGCACTGGGAGAAACAGAACGAGAGAGTGAGTGAGGGAGGGGGAGTGAGCGAACTCACTGGAGCACTGTCAGGACTGCTGTGGATTTCTTTGTGGGCAGAAAAAGGCGTCAGTACAGGCAGGGGCCCAGTGGAAAATGCCAGCCTGCAGCGGTGGGAGAAACAGTATGAGTGAGTGAGACAGGGGCACTGAGTGAGCTCAACGGAGCTCTATCAGGACTGCTGCAGATTTCTTTGTTGGCAGAAAAAGGCGCCAATGCAGGCAGGAGCCCCATACAAAAGGGCCGCTTGCAGCACCAGGACAAACAGAATGAGTGCATGACAGATGGAGACTGAGCGACCTTAGTGGAGCTTTGTCGGTACAGCTGCAGATTTATTTGTGGACAGACAAAGGTGCCAATGCAGCCAACAGCCCCGTACACAAGCGCAGCCTGCAGCACCAAAGAAACAGAACAAGTGAGTGACAGAGCGGTAGTGAGTGAGCTCAATGGAGCTCTATTGTGATTGCTGTGGATTTCTTTGTGGGCAGAAAATGCGGCAACGCAGGCAGGAGCCCAGTACAAAAGGCCAGCTTGCAGCGCGGGCAGAAACGGAATGAGTGAGTGAAACAGGGGGAGTGAACAAGCTCAATGGAGCTGTGTCAGGACTGCTTCAGATTTCTTTCTGGCCAGAACAAGCCACAAATGCAGGCAGAAGCCCAGTACAAAAGGGCAACCTGCAGCGGCAGGAGACGCAAAATGAGCGAGTGAGGGAGGGGGAGTGAGCGAGCTCAACGGAGCTGTATTGTAACTGCTGCAAATGGCAGCAATGCAGGCAGAAGCCCAATAGAAAAGGGCAGCCTGCAACGCCACCAGAAACAGAATGAGCGAGTGAGAGAAGGGGACTGAGCGAGCTCAATGGAGCATTGTCGGGACTGCTGTAGATTTCTTTGTGGGCAGAAAAAGGCGCCAACAGAGCCAGGAGCCCAGTACAAAAGAGCAGGCTGCAGCGCCTGGAGAAACAGAATGAGTGAGTGACACAGGGGGAGTGAGCGCCCTCAACAGAGCTTTGTTGGGACAGCTGTGGATTTCTTTGTAGGCAGAAAAAGGTGCCAACACAGGCAGAAGCCCAGTACAAAAGGGCAGCCTGCAGTGCCGGCAGAAACAGAATGAGTGAGTAAGAGAAGGGGGACTCAGCAGGCTCAACAGACCTGTGTTGAGACTGCTGCAGATTTCTTTGTGGGCAGAAAAAGCCACCAACAGAGGCAGGAGCCCAGTACAAAGGGGCAGCCTGCAGTGCCAGGAGAAACAGAATGAGTGACTGAGAGAGGGGGAGTTAGCCACCTCAACGCAGCTGTGTCGGGACAGCTGCAGATTTCTTAGTGGGCAGAACAAGGTGCCAGTGCAGGCAAGAGCCCAGTACAAACCAGCAGCCTGCAGCACTGGGAGAAACAGACTGAGCGAGTGACAGAGGGGCAGTGAGCGAGCTCAACACACCAGCGAAATCAAAATTCGGCATTGACAAATGTTTGTTTAGATATGAAATTATTTAAAGCATGCTCATTTTAATTCTGCTATGCCCAGTTTTTTTGGCCTGATTCTCAATGGTATGTGTACCAGTGGAGGGCGGTTGCACTGGCAGCTGGTGAGCAAAGGTAACTCTCCACGACAAGTGTTTCGACTCATTTATTTATTTATTGGTTTCTTTTTCCTTAAAAAAAAAATATCTGAGGATCAGTTACAGGATTTTTAGTACTGTAAATTAATAAAAAGAGAACTAAGAGAGTTTCAGTAGCAGACAAGTTGTGGAATTGCAGTATAATGTGGGAGTAGTGCAATGCAGTGGCTGTGGTGCCAGCCATATTCAGGCAGACCTTCTGGACACTGAGGTGCTGCCCTATCTGCATGCATCTCTGGACTGCGGGATGAGGTAACCAGACTCAGAGCGGAAGTAAACTGGGTCAGGAGTACCATCACCCCATCCAGGGACCACCCAGTCCAATGCAGCTGCCTCAAAGGATGCGAGAACGAGGAGCACTTGGATGACAGTGGGCTCAGGGAGGGTTAGAGCAGTCAGGCAGAGGCACATCCCAGATCCTATTCCTCTCAAGAATTCATATGCCACACTGGCAAATGAGGACAACCAAATAGAGGTACCCAGAGAAGTGGAAGGAAAGGATGTGGAGGTTAGCCAAGGAGGTGACCTCAGTGGGGAAAGCAGTGGACCCCAGAGAAGGAGGAAGCGAATCCTGGTGGGGGACTCCATCATAAGAGGGATCCAGCTAGGAACACAGGAGGGAGAGGACAGGGAGATGAGGTGCCTACCAGGTGCCATGGCATGGAGGGATGGAAGGAAGATACTGGGGATCACAGGGAAGGCAAGACAGGAGGGTGAGCTGGATGTCATTATCCACCTAGGTACTAATGACTTGGCAAATGGGGAGCCAAAGGAAGTTCAGGAAGAGTTTAGGAAACTGGGGAAGGGTCTCAAGCAAGTAGCTACTTCTGCCACTTTCTCAGAAGTACTACCTGTGAGAGGCAAGGGAGAGCATAGGAGTGCATGCACCAGGAACTTTAACTCATGGTTGAAGAACTGGTGCTGTGAGGAAGGGTTTGGATTCATTGGTGACTGGGGACCTACCTGGAGGGATGGAGGCTTGTTCAAGCCTGACGGCCTGCATCCATCTGAGAGGAATCCAAGTACTCAATGATAAGTTTAAATGCTACATTGACAAGCATTTAAACTAGCAAAGGGGGGTGGCAGGCCAGCAAGGAGGGTACCTACTTGATCACCCTCCACAGTTAGCTGTGGGGGGTGTGAACCAGAGGAGTGGCTATCTCTGCAAAGCGGTGTGCAAAAGATGGAGATTAGTGTCCAAAAGGTGGATAAGCAGAAAAGGGGCAAAATTCAGCAGAAGAGCAGACAGCAAGGAGAACCAGGGATAAATGACAACCAAGGAAGGGGCTGGAGTAGAACAGTGAAGCAGACTAGGGAGGTCAAATCATGGAAAGCCATGTGTGCAAATGCCAGGAGCCTTAGCAACAAGATGGACGATCTGGAGGCTGTCATGGTACAGTCAGACCTGGACATTGTGGCCATCACTGAAACCTGGTGTAATGATAACCATGACTGGGAGATGGCCATACCTGGCTACAACATATTCAGAAGAGACAGAGCAGGCAGGAAGGGAGGAGGAGTGCACTGTGTAGAAAATGACATAAGGGCCACAGAGATCCAGGAGGAACAAAATGGGGAAAGATACTGTGGGTTAAGCTAGAAAGGAAAATGGGGCAAGCCATCCGCAGACAGGTGTGGTCTATAGACCACCAGCCCAGGAGGAAGAAACAGATAGGAGTTGATGCTAGCCATCCAAAGGATGGCAGACAAGGTGAGGTAGTACTGGTTGGAGACTTCAATATTCCAGACGTGGACTGGAGCATCCCAGCAGCAGCATCAACTAGGAGCAGATTTATCCTGGACTCCCTTCAGGGTGCCTTCCTCAGCAACTGGTCATGGAACCAACTCGGCAGAAGGCAATACTGGACCTTCTGCTCACAAATAGGGACAGTGTGATGGGGTAACAGTGGGGAGCACCTAGGTAACAGTGACCACCAGTCATTGTGGTTTGAAATCACAGAAGAGCAGAACCAAACCACACAAAACACGTATCCTGGATTTTAGGGGCAGACTTTGGGAAAATGGGAATACTTGAAAGAGGCATTAAGGGAATGGGACAGGAATCAGGGGTTGAGGAACAGTGGGCAGTATTTAAAATGGGGATTATAAGAACAACAGAATTATGCATTAAGCAGGTTAGCAAGAGAAAGGAAGAGGAGACCATTATGGTTTTCCAAAGAGGTAGCAAAGAAAGTGAAAGCCAAAAGATAGCATTCAGGCAATACAAAAGACACAGGCAGAAGGGATAGGAGAAGTACCAGGAGAACAAAGGGAGGCAGGGAAGTCAGTAAGGAAGCCAAAGCTCAGACAGAAGAACACATTGCAAAATCAGTGGTTAAAGGGGACAAACCTTATACAGGTACATAAGTGAAAAAGAAAGACAAAGGGAGGATAGTGAGACTGAAGGGGAGGATGGAGTCACGTGGAGGATAACAACAGTAAAGCTGACATATTGAACAGGTATTTCTGCTCAGTCTTACTGAGGAAGAGGTGGGTAATGGGTCTGAAGGGAGTACAAGGGGTGAGAATGGTGCAGAAATGGACACAAGTCCCTTTACGAGAAAGGGTCCTGAAGGAACTGGAAGTAATAAGAGTTGACAAAGCAATGGGGCCAGATGGGGTGCACCCCAGGGTCCTTAAAGAACTAAGAGAGGTGGTGGCTGAACCTCTGGCTATCCTGTTTAGCCAATCACTGGAAACAGGGAGGTACCCAAAGACTGGAGGACAGCAGATGTAGTCCCTTATACAAAAGCGGGAACAAAGAGGAAGCAGGAACAGACCAGTCAGCCTCACCTCGGTAGTGGGAAAGATCATGGAAGCACTTCTGAAGGAGAGATTGGTGGAACATCTGGTTGTCAATGGACTACAGGACCCAAGGCAGCATGGTTTCACCAGGAGAGGTCATGTCAGACCAATCTCATTGAATTTTTTGACTGGGTGACTAGGGAGGTGGATCAGGGGAGGGCAGTGGACATGGCCTATCTGGACTTCAGCAAGGCCTTTGACACTGTGCCACATAGAAGACTATTACACAAACTGGGGAATATGGGTGTGGGCAGGACAGTAGTGTGGTGGGTAGGTAACTGGCTGGGTGGCAGGACACAGAGGGTGGTGGTAAATGGCTGTCACTCCACAGAGGGAAGAGTGAACAGTGGGGTACCACAGGGATCAGTGCTGGGACTGTCCTATTCAACATCTTCATCAGTGACATTAGCAGGATCTAGAAGGCAGAATTTCACTGTTCGCTGATGACACAAAGCTCTGTAACAGAGTAGACACGCCAGAGGGTGTAGACAGAATGAGAAGGACCTGCAGAAACTTGAAGAATGGTCAAGGGTTTGGCAGTTGAAATTCAATGCCAAGAAGTGCAAGATAATGCATATGGGGCACAAAAACCCTGGCACAATATATCAGTTGGGGGTGAGGATATAGCATGCACCAAGCAGGAAAGGGATCTTGGGTTGTCATATCGATGACCTCAAGGTAGGGAAACAGTGTGACAAGGCATCAGGTTAAGCAAATAGGATGCTGGGATGTATAGGCAGGGGCATCACCAGCAGGAAAAGGAGGTCATATTCGCTATACAAGACACTAGTGAGGCCCCACCTGGAGTACAGTGTACAGTTCTGGAGACCATACCTCACGTAAGGACATAGACAGGGTAGAGAAGGTTCAGAGGAGGGCAACAAAGATGGTCATGGATTGCATCACAAGTCCTATGAAGACAGGTTGAAGGAACTGAACATATACTCCCTGGAGGAGAGGAGGGAGAGGGGATATGATAGAGACATACAAGTATCTTACGAGGAGAAACAGAGTGCAGGAAAACACTATTTTTAAGCAAAAAGATGTTCCCGGACTAGAGGGCATGGGATGAAGTTGGAGGAGGACGATTCAGAGGAAACATGAGAAAGAATTTCTTCACAGAACGGGTGGTGGACAAGTGGAACACCCTGCCAGAGGAAGTGGTGGGAACTGAAACAATCACGGGATTTAAGAATGCATGGGATAGACATAAAGGAATTCTAGAGGTCAGGGGTAAGGGGAAACAGACTTCTAGGAAAACAAACTGAACTTACAAGCTCAAATGGGCAGACTGGGTGGGCCATAAGCCCTTATCTACCGACACTGTCTATGTATCTATGTATCTATGTGTTGGCCTCTGTGCATCCACAACCCTGGTTGCATGCCCCAGCCACACTAGATCCTGTGCTGCAATAGCACCCATGCACGTGATCAGGTCTGGAGCTGGCATAGGGACAGGGACATGCACATGATCAAATCTGGAGCCAGCACAGGGGCAGGGACATGCACGTGATCAGATCTGCAGCCAGCACAGGGGCAGGGACATGCACGTGATCAGGTCTGGAGCCAGCATAGGGACAGGGACATGCACATGATCAAATCTGGAGCCATCTGGAGCCAGCACAGGGGCAGGGGCATGCATGTGGTCAGATCTGGAGCCAGCACATGGGCAGGGACATGTATGTGATCAGATCTGGAGCTGGCATGGGGGCAGGGACATGCATGTGTCCAGTTATCGCTACAATCTGCATGGTAAAACACTAGGAGCTCCATACTATACAGTCCCTGGGTACCTGACATACCCCTGTCAGTGGGGAGGGGGGGTCGTGGGGGTGCAAGTTACGTGGCCTGAGGAGCTGCTGCAGCACTTACACAGCCCTCTCTACCCAGCTGCAGAATGTCCTATGGGCCTCAGGTTCCCCTCTGTACCGGCCCCAGTCTTCTGTGCAGATAGTGAGGGCTGGTGAAATTCTGGCACAAGCAGTGGACTTCTGAAACAAAAATGGTGTTCCCAAGGGGATATGGAAGTCCTTGGGCTATGGGGTCCTCGTTGTTTGCAATCAGAGTAAAACTGACCCTGATATTTACATTTATAGCTTTTGGTCCATTTTTAATTGTTAATGCTGTTTTAAAACATGCGTTTTCAGTGAAAACCATTTTTTCACTTCCTTGATGTGTTTTGCCTATGTAAGCCACTAGAGTGTTGCTCTTGTGGATTATATGGCAGCACACATCGCTGGTGGGTAAAAAAAACACTTGTATCACACAGGTGTCACACGCATCAAGTGAAAATGCTCCCTACAATCACTTACCACTCTCAACTTTAGGGTTTGGAGTATAAGAAAGAAGGAAAGGACTTTGGTGGGTGAGTGTTCACCTACCTGCATTATCTACAGCATTCCATGATGACAGACCTTCTCACACCTGCTGTTGCCAAATATGTACTGATTTGTGAGGACAATAGTGGGTCCCTGAAACAGATAGAGTGCAGCATGGTCCATCTCTCTATGAACATTTGAACTGGTTCTGTCAGAGAGACATATCGTAGATGTTGCTCACAATGACAAGATTCAACAGAGGCCAGTATAAGGGGCAACCAGCTTCACAACCAAGTTCTGCATAGGATTTGCCTTACTGTAAGTGGCCACAATGCTGAAAGTTCCCAATCTGAGATAGTTCAACGCTTCTTCATGAAGGGCACTAGCAAAGCAAGCCTGAAATGAGCCTCAAAACAAGTTCAATATACTGTAGGTGAGGATCTGCAGAATGGCAGGATTGTATGTTAATACCACCATCGAGACCACCCTTATGATTGTAATAGTGATCTCACATGCATTCTTAGGGTATGAGAACCATGATTATAGATCAAGGGAGTACTCCCGGCCAATCGGAGTGCTCCTTTCCTCTGTGCTCGAGACACTCTTATTCTCTGTATACTGTAGCTAAGGCTCTGTAGGTTGGCAGAACTGTATGTCAATACTGCCACTGAGACCACTGTTATGGTTGTAAGAGTGGTCTCATGCACATTCTTAGGGTATGAGAACCGTGAACTGAAGGTGAGCGATTCTGATACCCTAAGGATGTAAGCGAGACCACTCTTACAATTACAGCCATAAGTGTGGTCTCAGTGGTAGTATTACTAGATTATTGATCAAGCTCGATCAGTAATATATAATTTTTAAAAAACCTTACTTGAATGTGCCCATTTCCAGGCCACATGAGACACTTTTCACAGAATAAGAGTCTCACGCTCTGATTGGTTGGGAGTGCTCCCTTGATCTACAATGATAAGGCAAGTTTTTTTGTAGTTCTTTGTGTGAATATCACTCTTTCTCTCATCATACCACTGTGAGGCAAAATAACACTATAAGCATTGGTTGCAATGTGGTGTTTTTTCCTTTGAAGCATTCCGAGCAATGGTAATGTTACCAAAATGGAATAAGTGAAACTGCACACAGCAAAACATCAAATTATTCAAGATATTTCTAATCTGAAGAGAATGTTATACTGTCTATAGTGTCTATCAGAATGTTGGATAGAACAAAGGTTTCTCCTGCTTACAGTAGCATGGCCAATAAGTGTGAAATCCATCGGAATCTGAAATGCAGGCAACAAGAACTGCTGAAAGAACGTGTTATGCTGCTGAGACTTTAGGAGGAGTGCAGTGTCTATACCAGACTGTCCACAGTGTACACATTCTGCAGATGAATACAAGGAACCCTTTCTACAGAAAAGTATGGTAGCATTCTTTACGCTCGTGACCATGACCTCTACATCACAACAGTCATGGAAAGTTGTGCAGCTCTCAGAGGCATGTACAGAACTACATCCCAAGTTTGAGAATGCTCTTTGAGACCACAGATATGTTCTGGCCATGGTACTTGAGCAAATGTTTAAAACCGTATTCCTACTTCAGCGAGTAGCTGAGAAATTCCAGGACTTTCTTACAATCAGGTGGCAAACAACAGTATCCTTATTGTACTGGAGGTATTCTTATAATTTCCCATTTGCCCTGCTAGTCATTTCACGGTTGCAGCATGGAACCTAGAGCCTGAATGGGGGCAACACAGAATGGGTCCTTTGTGCTACACCATTATGATGTCAAGTGGTAGTGCTACACAGAAAACTGGGTGCATGGTGCAGCCAGGGGCAGAAGTCCCACCTGTAAAATTAGTGCAATACCAATTGTGGTTCTAGTGATTAGTGAATGAAACCAGGGTTTCCATCTGCAAATATCATGGTGTGTATCTGCAATCACGGCTCAGCAGGTCATTGCACCAGGCACATGGCGCAATGCCGTACTGAGTTATGGTCAGTGCTGGGAATATGGGTGTATGGCTTAGGACGCTTTTCCCTCCCGACTCCACCCCAGGATATATGCACCCTGGTACCCCCATGGTTCCCACCCTCCATGGTCCAGTGTAGGACTCCCAGGTGATCCAGTGGACTCCTCCAACCTCACTATAGCACTCCCCCCATGAACCAGGGTATCTGCCTGACAAAGCAGCTCACCTTCCAAAGGTGCCCACTCTCCTGATTTTTCAGGGCGCCTAACTTGTAAAACTGTATCTCTTTCATCCCCCACAGCCATGGAAAACTCCCTGACTGTGGTGCAGTAGGGCTGGCCAAATATTGGTGGCTGTAGAGAGAGAGAAAGAACTGCAGTAACTACGCCAAAAGGTTTATTAATTTTTTTTTGATATGTTCCTGACACTTTGTGGCAGTCCCACTTTTTCAAAGCCAGTGTTGAAGGTCAATTTTTTAAAGGCTGGCACACTTATTAAGCCTCTGTTTAGATGCTGTAAATCCTTAGAGTGATGGCTGTCCCTCCTAAACTTTTACAGCATCTAAAGAGAGGCATAAGAGTGACTGACTTAAAAAATGAGTTTTCTTTGAAAAGTGATTTGGAACACTGGTCTTGATAAAATGGAACTGCCATAAAAGGTTGGCAACCCACCTAAGACCCCATCCCCAAAAAGGGTGGAGCTTACCTGGTTGTCCTCCAACCACCCTCAACCTGCTGCTGTGTGTAATTCTGCTCCTGACGACTCTGGGACTGGAAATTTACTGCAGAGGACTGGCAGGAGCTTGAAGGCTCAGTATTTCTTCAGTGCCTCCTATGTGACATCTGACTACCCATCAAAGGTGAGCAGCCACAACTGACAGAGCAACCACTCAGTCACTGCCTGGACTACATAACAACTCCCTGCTCATTCCTGCCATCTGAACCAGGGGAGTCGGAATGTTGACAAAGGGCAGGAGCCCTGCATATAAGGAACTTTGTTGCCAGTGCCTCTGAAACTGCTGGACACCACAATCTTGTTTTATCCCTGACGTTACTGGCCAGCCAGTCAGGGGAGCTAGATTCAAGTGACTCAGCATAGGCCTCTGGGATGCATGAGGACTGCTGGAGACTGCCAGCTGTTTTATGGACTATTGAACTGTTGAGTGTGGAACTCCAGGAGTCTCTGGATTTGATGACAGCCAGCAATAGCCAATTTGAGCTGAACATTTCTGCCTGAAGAAGCAGAGACTATGCAGAATGTGGGCATATATGTAAGAGATCCTGAAGAGCTCGGACCAGTTATCCAAGTAGAGTTTGAATAGCTCCACAACAGACTGTGCAGCTATAAAGTCAAACTGTGAATTAAAGCTATGAACAGCACATGTGATGTCCTTCCACAAAAGTGGTCCCAAGGATGACCCAGGGAATTACAGACCAGTCAGTCTGACCTCAATCATGTGCAAGCTAATGGAGACCATATTTAAGGAAAGGTTGGTAGAATATCTAGAGGAGCATGGTCTCCAAGATGTGAGGCAGCATGGATTCATGGGGGGAGATCATGTCAAACAAATCTGATTGACTTCTTTGACTGGTTCACTAAGACGGTAGACAGGGGACTAGTGGTAGACATCCTCTATCTGGATTTCAGCAAGGCCCTTGACTCTGTGCCCCACAAAAGGTTGAGCAGGAAGTTGGCAGATCTCGGGGTTGGAAATAGATGACCAGATGGGAGTAAAACTGGCTGAGGGATGGATCCCAGAGGGTGGTTGTTGGGGGAGAGTTATCTGGCACCAGAGAGGTCACCAGTGGGGTCCTGCAGGGCTCAGTGCTGGGGCCGATGTTGTTCAATGTCTTCATCAGTGACACTGAGGATGGCATTAAGAGCAAAATGTGCCTATTCATGGATGACACCAAGCTCTGCTGAAGAGTGGACACAGCTGAAGGGATACAGAATATACAGGATGATCTGGAAAAGCTTGGGAGGTGGTCTGGTATCTGGCAGCTTGGCTTCAATTGCAAGAAATGCAAAGTTATGCACATTAGAGCCAAGAATCCTATGATGAAGTACTACCTGGGTGGAGTCCAGATATCTACATCAGAGGAGGAGAAGGACCTGGGAGTAATGATCACTATTAACCTGAAGCACTCCACGTAGTGCAATAAAGCAGCAGCAAGTGCAAACAAGATGCTGGGATGCAAAGCTAGGGGGATCAGTAGTAGGAGAGAGGAGGTTATGCTGCCATTGTACAGGTCACTGGTGAGGCCACATCTAGAGTATGGAGTTCAGTACTGGTGCCCGCACCTCAAAAAAGACATTAACCTACTGGAGAAGGTCCAGAGGAGGGCTTCAAACGTAACCCACCCCTGGTCCTCAATTATGCGTCTAGGGGTCCTGATGTTAAGAATTGGGGGCGGGGGGTACAGACCAGAAAAACTCCCTGGACCTCTCTTAGGAAAGATGGAAAACAAGGTGGCCTACTTGAAGCTGTCTTTTATTTTGTCTTGGAAGGCCTCCCTCTCACAAAACAATTCACTTCTGAATCGTTGGCATTTGGACTGGCAGCAGACATCTTCCTTGCATGAGACTCTCTTCCACTGCTTTCTCACTGTGGGGGCAGGCTTTCCAAAATGGGATTAAATACTGAAGTGGTTAAATAAAATACATTATGCTCTAAATCATTTGGCAAATGATCAGTCACCACGACCATCTTTTCAAATGAATAAAACTTTATTCTTGGACATAGAAATGATTGAATCCAAGAAACCTATTAATTTAGATGTAACCCCCCTGCAAATGGGGGTTCCCAAAAGACTTCCAGGAGCTTGCTTGAATGCTCCAAGCCTGAATGGTGTTTGGCATTTAAGCCATTTATCAGTGAGTGTTTTTAGAGCCTCTGGTACTGTCTCTTTAAGAGCTGTCTGCTTGCAGACATAATTAGTTTGTATGGGGGGACTGTGTGCTTCTCTGAGTACCACTTGAGCTGCTGCCAATTCACTTCATTTTGCAGTCACTAGGAGTGCAAAGGGAACCATCTGAAAGATGTAACTGTTTGCCAGAAATTATTTAGAGTAATAATGAAATTACAGTTTGTCTAACCTGCTTTCTTTGCAGTCAGAACTGTGTCTGCTAGTTCCCATTCTAGTTTTGAACTGCTGAACTGGACCAATCAGTGTGGGTAAGCTAGCTCTAAAATGGTGCCTTGGACGAATCAGAACTTGGACTCATAATCTGAGCCAGCCACAAGAGGATTGTATGGGCAGTGACTCTGGGAGATGTAGTTTAGACTTCAGTGCCTTTTTGGACCAACAGCAGCAGTCTATTGTGAGTGACAGCCAATCCATCAAGAACTGGGAGGAACTCAAAGGAAGTGCCCAGTTTTGTCGGTTGGAGCTTGAGTTGAGCTTTGGCAGTGAAGAAGGAAGGAGCCCTGTGCTTTTCAGTGTGCAGTTTTAGTCAAAACGTGTAAGGCCCAGAGTTCGGTCTGCAGCTTGTGTAACAGCTTGTTAGGACTGAATCCGTCCTGTGAAAAGAATCAAAGGATCTCTGAAGAGTAGAAACCAGGCTCACCCTGTAGAAGACTGGAAGAATTGCTGAAAATTGCACTCGGTCTGTCAGGAACTGAATCTGCTGTGTGTTCTCCGGTATTGTGCAGTAATTGCGATCGGGATACAGATGCAGCCTGCCTGGTATAGTACTTTCTTTTATATGGATGTGAAGAGGTTTGTGTACCTCAAGTGAGCCCTGCTGACATTGAAGGACCCTATCTTATTTGAAGGTCGTGAGTACTAATTCAGGGTTGCTCCCTGTTGAATTGCCACATTAAATCCAAATGGAATTACTGTACTGCTGACTGTTTAATTCTCCTTTTCTCTGTGTGAAAGGGCCCCTACCAGCTGCCACGGTTTGGACTAGCCACTAGGGCTTGGGTACCAGGGACAGTAACTGATAGGGATAGGCCTGTGCACAGAGCCATAGATAGATTATTAGAGTGATAAGCTAATTAACCTGATTTCCTGTCCTTGTTATATCCCCTAAATAAATCAGAGCTGCTTGTTTCAGCAAAGTTATACTGCCTGAGGTATTTGTCTATGTTAAAGTACTGTACTGTGATTGTTGCACTGTATCTCATTTCACAGGAGGTCCCAGTGCCGAACCAGACCTGGGGTAAGTGTATACTGTGAAGGTAATTCTGATATATTGTGTGGGCCACTAGTGGGAAGAAAGGGGTTGCAGTGTCCCAGAGGGCTGTGACCAAGTTAGTTTAACTATTGCAAACCCTGACCTCTGGGTGGAGGCACCCGCCATTGATCCAGGCCCTCAACCTGTTAGTGGCAAATCAGGCAGGGTAGTAGCCCCTGGGATAGCGCCATCTAGGGGTTACATCTTGGAGGCTCACCGCTGGGATTGTGTGTCCTCTAGTGGCCATATTACTGAACCACTGTTAAGAAAAAAATGGGTACCCCGACAGAAGTGGCTGTGCACCGGCTGGTGGAGTGGTGTACTGGGGAGGAGATCGACCCCCAAAATGCTATGCTTATCCTGGACATCCCCCTGGGTATCAATACGGACACTGTGCAGGGAGTACTTTCCAAGGTGGAAGGTTTACAAAACCCTGTGGTGGTGGGTTGGCATGCTAATCTGCTCACCCACACTTTCCTGGCCCTAGTAGAGTTTAAGGATCCCATAGATAGCTCCAAAGTGCCACAGACCATTACCCCAGAGGGAGCCCTCACTGCTTGGAGAGTGATAACTAAGGACAGTAAAGACCCGGGGAATCAGCCCCCACCACTATCTGAAACTTTGAGGAGAAATTTGCTGAATGGTTGCTGGAGAGGGAAAACTGTGAGGACTTGAAGAAACTATTCTTGCCACCTGGGGTGTTCCTCCCCAACACCCTCTCCTGCTCCAGTGCCCGTAATGGTGTCTGAACCAATGCAGACTCCTATTTCTGCACCTGCCATTAGTCACGACTCTTACCGAGGTTGAGGATCTTCTCTGGCACCTTCCCCACCCCCCAAGGGGAGGATGACTGGGAGACCTGGATAGACTATGTTGCCCCCCAAGTGCTAGAATGGCAATGCTCGGAAGGTGAAAAGCGAAAGAGGGTTAGTGAGAGCCTCCGAGGTCCTGCCCTGGCTACCATCCGTGCTAAACGGGCCAGTAACCCTGAAGCGACTGCACAGGCCTATCTTGAGGCCTTGGAGAATGTGTATGGGAGCCCAGATTCTGATGAGGACCTATGGTGGAGAGTAAGAGATGCACAACAGTACCAAGGGAGTTGTTGTCTGTGTATGTATCTGGCTGGAAAATTGTTGCAAGAATGCCTCAGAAAGGTAGTTTGCCAGCGATTGAACTGGACCGAACCAGGCTGGACAGGATCCTAAGTCTGCCCCTTCTCAGAACTGCTGTTGCTTCAGTTACACCTGGCAGATCGACTGGAATCCCCACCTCCTATGATGAGTTAATGAGAGAAATTCGAGGAGTTGAGAAAGACGACCTCGAGGGACCTGCACCAATAGCTGCGGCTTCGACCTGAGTGACTGAGGGTGACCCATCAAGTGAAGTTCAGGGGCAGAGGTTGGCAGTCAATGAGTGCTCTGACAAGGAAAAGATATGTCACAATGGGGCGAACTGTTGGAGAGATCCGAGAATTCAAAACAGTCCCTTTATGAAGGCCACGCCTGCAAGTGCAGGCCCCTGACCTATATCCGACTGCATCTGCTATGGGGTGGGGTACCCACCCTATGTATCTCCTGCTGATAACAGCTCCGAACTCGATTCCTTGACCATGGAAGTGGAGAAACTGACGAGATGTCTCCAAATGCTTATCACGCGCAGACAGAGATGGCACCAAGGTTTCCAGTTAGTAATACCCCGCCTGGCTCCCAGTGTGGCGCCTCGGCCAGCTCAAACTCCAGAAAGTATGTTTTTATAATTGTGGGAAAGATGGGCACATGAAAGGAATGCCAGTCCCAAAAGACACTGACAAAGTTGCATATAGGCTACAAGGAGCTTGGAGAAGAAATCAGTGGTTAAGAGGTGCGACATGATCCCAGTGAGGGCACCAAAATGCTAATTCACGTCCTTTTGTGGCAAGGTCAGTTGCCCAGGCCCCCACTACCGCCTCTCCAGACTGGTCCAGAATAGTGGGTCCCTCCATGGAGACCACTGTAAAGGTGAACGGAGTGTCTACAAGAGCTATATTAGACAGTGGCTCCCAAGTGACAATTATTTTCCAAGATTGGTATCAGAAGCATTTGTCAGACGTACCCTTACAACCATTAGAAGGACTGCATGTATGGGGGTTAAGTGAGAAGGCCTACCCTATTCGGGTATATCCGAATTTGGCTGTCTTTCCCCACCTCCGTGGCTGGGTGGCGAACAAGTAGAGACCCTAGCCTTAGTGTGTCCCCACTGGACTGTATGATGGTGTCCCTTTGTTGATTGGAACAAATGCTCATATGTTCGGAAGGCTGGCACAGTTGTGTTATGAAAACAGGGGTCAAAGACTAGTAGAGCTTTAAGAGTTCGGCTTTAATTAGAAGGCCTATGAGGCACAGAGAGATGCTGAAAAAACAGAACCAGAGGAACCGGTCGAATTGTATGGAAGAAGGATCCTGAGTCTCTGATCCTGGCGCCAAATGCCCAGTGTACCTTCAGGAGAGGTCCGTAT
Organism: Neoceratodus forsteri; assembly: GCA_016271365.2. Lineage (NCBI taxonomy): Eukaryota > Metazoa > Chordata > Ceratodontiformes > Ceratodontidae > Neoceratodus > Neoceratodus forsteri. The sequence goes on from CM028130.1 coordinate 366,979,595, forward strand.
TGGAAAGGATGTTAAGAATAAAATATTAATGTTGGATGCACCAGGCGGTGGAAAATTGCCAGAGGGACTGCTGGTCAAGCTTCTAGTATTTTGCCGCTAGAGCCCATGCTTATGCCAGAAGGGTAATGGTCCAAGTTCATAATGTGTCTGAAAGAGACATTCGAGTAAACAGAGGTTGCATCCTGGCTAATGTGCATTGTGCAGACACTGCAGTGCTACCCAGCAGCAAGAGTTCAAGGAAGAATGACAGAGTAACGCCTGACTTGTTTGATTTCGCGCACTCCCGCTGCCAGCTGAATGGAAAGTGAAGATCAGTGAGAAGCTTGCCCAGAGAGACCAGGTGTTTCTTTAAGGAATGGGATGTAGGATGCGTGCAAGGAGCTGAGCACAATATCCGACTGCATGACGAAAGACCATTTCGTGAGAGGTCTCGGACGCCTGGCACCTGCTGACATAGATGATGTGAGACGGCATCTGCAAGAGATGTTAGCTGCTGGTGTAATACAAGAACCAGAAGCCCTTATGCTTCCATTGTGGTAGTGAGGAAAAGAATGGAACAGTAGGGATGTGTGTGGATTATCGCATCTTAAACCGCGGACTATCCCTGATCAGTACACAATGCCCGCATTCAGGATGCTTTGACTGCCTAAACGGGAGCAAGTGGTTCTCTGTGCTGGATCTCCGCAGTGGGTACTATCAGATCCCGGTGGCCCCAGAGGACCGTGAAAAGACAGCCTTTATCTGTCCGCTGGCTTCTATGAATTCATGAGGATGCCTCAAGGGATTTCAGGTGCCCCAGCCACTTTTCAACGATTGATGGAGCGTGCAGTGGGGACATGAACTTACTAGAGTGCCTGGTATACCTAGATGATGTTATTGTGTTTGGCAGCTCACTGGAGGAACATGAGAGCAGATTATTTAAGGTATTGGACCGACTGGAGGACTTTGGCCTTAAACTGTCCATTGATAAGTGTCAATTTTTCAAACATCAGTAAAGTATGTGGGACACATAGTATCCACCGAGGAATAGAGACCGACCCAAGTAAAGTTGAGGCCTTGACCACCTGGCCACAGCCCAAAAATCTAAAAAGAACTGCAAAGATTCCTGGGATTCTGTGGTTATTATCGGTAGCTTCATCAAGGACTATTCAAGAGTGATCCAGCCCTTTACTTAACCTTACTCAGGGTATCCCCAACCCACAAAAATACCAAAGTCAGCATCCTCAAGACTGAAAGAGTGTATTTTCATCCGAGTGAAGTATTTGGGGCCCGCTGGACTCCTGATTGTGAGACTGCTTTTCATGAGATCATATATCAACTACCCATGCTCCAGTGCTGGCCTATGCCGATCCAAGAAAACCTTACGTCCTGCACACTGATGCTAGCTTGCAAGGGTTGGGGGCTGTGTTGTACCAAGAGCACGAATGGCCTGAGACCAGTGGCCTTTGCCAGTAGAAGCCTGACCCCATCTGAAAAGAACTATCCTGTACATAAGTTAGAGTTCCTAGCTTTGAAGTGGGCTATTGTTGACCAATTCCATGAGTACTTGTATGGGGCTAAAATACTAGTAAAACTGACAATAATCCTTTGACCTATGTGCAGACCTCAGCTAAGTTGGATGCCACTGGCCATAGGTAGGCTTTCTGCATTATCTACATGGACTATGCTCTCGAATACCGAGCAGGTCTGAACCACATAGATGCTGATGCTCTCTCGCGAGGCCTGTTCCCCAGAATGATTGGGTCCGATTGGCAGAACCTGACATTCGGGCACTCTGCCGGAAGTTTGACAGGGAGGAACAAATGTCCACAGGACGCAGATGGACTGCATGGTGGATTGCTTGGAGCCTCTGAGAATTGCAATACCTGCTGCTTTATTGCCACTTTTCTGCAATAGACATTGGTGCACTGCCTCAGCTGGACAATGACAGTATTGGCGGGCTCAATCCCGCGATCCCATGATCAAAGCAGCTTTAGAAGCCCCTATGCAGGAAAAGATGTGTCCAAATTACGCCCACTGATTTGAGAACTGCACTGTTATACAAAGAAGGTCCTAAGTTGAAACTGATCAATAAACTGTTATACAGAGAAACAGTAGACAGAGGGGACAAGTGACAAACAACAACTAGTGCTGCCCACTGCCTTCGAGACTCAGTACTGAGGTCCTTGCACAACCACATGGGGCACCTTGGTATAGACAGAACACTTGACTTGGTGAGATCCAGATTCTATTGGCCTAAGATGGGGGCTGATGTGGAGCAACACATTCGAACTTGTAGTCGCTAGCTTACAGAGGAAAGCTTTGCCCAGAGGGCTGCCCCTTGTTAACATCACCACCAGTGCACCCATGGAGCTGGTCTGTATTGATTTTCTAAGTTTGGAGTCAGATCAAAGAAATATCAGTAATGTGCTGGTGGTCACTGACCATTTCACGAGATATGCCCAAGCTTTCCCCACCAAAGACCAGAAAGCATCCACTGTGGCCAAAGTACTTGTAGAAAACTTTTTGTTCACTATGGGGCTCCACAAAGAATCCATTCTGATCAAGGAGAGACTTTGAGAGTCGCCTGATCAAAGAGATGCTTTCCTGTGGGGAGTGCGAAAGTCCAGAACCACTCCTTACCACCCCCAGGGGACCCACAGCTCGAACGCTTTCAACCAAAGACTTTGCTAGATATGCTAGGCACCCTGCACCCAAAGGACAAGCCTAGATGGAGCCAACAAATTAGCACCCTGGTACATGCTTATAACTGCACCAAAAGTGATGCCACTGGATTCTCCCCTACCGCCTGATGTTTGGAAGAGAAGCTGACTACCAGTAGATGTGTGTTTTGGGTCTCTCCTGATGGGGTTCAGGCTGACAACTATTTACAGTATGTGCAAAAGTTAAAGGCCCAGCTAACTCATGCACTAACTGGCTCAAACCATGGCTGCCAAAAGAAATCTGGCCAACAAAGAAAGGTATGATAAAAGGTGAAAGCACAGGAACTCCAGGAGGAGATCTGGTATTGCTAAGAAATCTGGGATTGCATGGCAAGCACAAGATTGCTGACAGATGGCACCATCTCCTCACATTGTAGTGGGCAAACTAGATGATCTGCCAGTGTACAAAGTAAGGCCTGAGAATAATTCAAAGATGTAAAACAATGCATAGAAATCATTTACTGCCCATTGGACAAATCTTAATTGAGTCTGAGCCCTAGAAGATGCCCCTCTGGACCAGTGACTAGAGCTGCTGCTAAGAAAGATCAAGAAAGTCTGCACCTACAGAAGCAAAGTTAAAGTGTTCCCTCCACAAGTCCCAGTTGAGCATGACTGTCAGTCCATATCGGAAGAAAGTGGAGTGACTTTGAATACTATCCTTCTTACGAACTGAGTCAATTGTTTCGGGCAATCCCTAGTCAATACTGGAGACAAAGCTGGGCCTTCTGGACTGTTTAAGCCCCCAGCTTCATCCCTGAGCCAATGCTCCCAGAAAGTGAAGTGCAAAGCATCAGATCAGATGAAATGGAATCATTGTGCATGGTTGAACTGTTTGAGCTTTCAGGGGAGGAAAATGATAGATTGGGGCAGACTGGTGATACACCCGAACAAGAAGAGTATTTTGAGTGCCCTGACAGTCCACTGCCAGTGTCCGAAAGCTCTCCATGCGAGCCAAGTGTTGTGGACTCAGAAACTGTAACTCCTGGAGCTGAAAGTGCCCCAAGTTCTAGCCTCTCTACCCCCATGGAGACTCCCCTGACAAGTGTGGACAATGCTGAAAATGAGGCTCAGAGTGCAGAGACTGTAACAGTTCCCCCTAGAAAGACTGGTCGAGCTGTAAAGCCTGTGGTGCACCTCAGTTATGATTCCCTTGGGAGGCCTGTGGATTTGCCTCTCAATGTTGTCCATAAAGGAGTGTATGTGTCCCCGAGCTCATTGCCCAAACTGAGCGTCAGTGCTAACTCCAAGTTACTTGTGTTGCCTCATATGGTGCCCTTGCCCTGCCCAGCCCCAAGGTAACTGATAGGGAAGGGCCCCCTCTCTTCAGGTTTCATGTACAAGAGGTAATAACTTGAGTTATGGTACAATGTGTATGTAATACTGTGTAAAGAGTGACGTACTGCAATGTTTCAGAAATGTGTTCTTGGTAAAATTATATATTGACTGATGATTACATGTGCGAGCCTAATGCAAATGTATATGGTTGCAGTTGAAACTTATGGGGGTACTTGCTTGACGCGGACGTCAAGCTTTCCCAGGCCAGGAAGGGTGTAACCCCCCTGCAAATGGGGGTTCCCAAAAGACTTCCAGGAGCTTGCTTGAATGCTCCAAGCCTGAATGGTGTTTGGCATTTAAGCCATTTATCAGTGAGTGTTTTTGAGCCTCTGGTACTGTCTCTTTAAGAGCTGTCTGCTTGCAGACATAATTAGTTTGTATGGGGGACTGTGTGCTTCTCTGAGTACCACTTGAGCTGCTGCCAATTCACTTCATTTTTGCAGTCACTAGGAGTGCAAGGAACCTATCTGAAAGATGTAACTGTTTGCCAGAAATTATTTAGAGTAATAATGAAATTACAGTTTGTCTAACCTGCTTTTGCAGTCAGAACTGTGTCTGCTAGTTCCCCATTCTAGTTTTGAACTGCTGAACTGGACCAATCAGTGTGGTAAGCTAGCTCTAAAATGGTGCCTTGACGAATCAGAACTTGGACTCATAATCTGAGCCAGCCACAAGAGGATTGTATGGGCAGTGACTCTGGGAGATGTAGTTTAGACTTCAGTGCCTTTTGGACCAACAGCAGCAGTCTATTGTGAGTGACAGCCAATCCATCAAGAACTGGGAGGAACTCAAAGGAAGTGCCCAGTTTTGTCGGTTGGAGCTTGGAGTTGAGCTTTGGCAGTGAAGAAGGAAGGAGCCCTGTGCTTTTTCAGTGTGCAGTTTTAGTCAAAAAAAGCGTGTAAGGCCCAGAGTTCCGGTCTGCAGCTTGTGTAACAGCTTGTTAGGACTGAATCCGTCCTGTGAAAAGAATCAAAGGATCTCTGAAGAGTAGAAACCAGGCTCACCCTGTAGAAGACTGGAAGAATTGCTGAAAATTGCACTCGGTCTGTCAGGAACTGAATCTGCTGTGTGTTCTCCCGGTATTGTGCAGTAATTGCGATCGGGATACAGATGCAGCCTGCCTGGTATAGTACTTTCTTTATATGGATGTGTGAAGAGGTTTGTGTACCTCAAGTGAGCCCTGCTGACATTGAAGGACCCTATCTTATTTGAAGGTCGTGAGTACTAATTCAGGGTTGCTCCTGTTGAATTGCCACATTAAATCCAAATGGAATTACTGTACTGCTGACTGTTTAATTCTCCTTTTCTCTGTGAAAGGGCCCCTACCAGCTGCCACGGTTTGGACTAGCCACTAGGGCTTGGGTACCCAGGGACAGTAACTGATAGGATAGGCCTGTCACAGAGCCATAGGTAGATTATTAGAGTGATAAGCTAATTAACCTGATTTCCCCTGTCCTTGTTATATCCCCTAAATAAATCAGAGCTGCTTGTTTCAGCAAAGTTATACTGCCTGAGGTATTTGTCTCATGTTAAAGTACTGTACTGTGATTGTTGCACTGTATCTCATTTCACAGGAGGTCCCAGTGCGGGAACCAGACCTGGGGGTAAGTGTATACTGTGAGGTAATTCTGATATATTGTGTGGGCCACTAGTGGGAAGAAAGGGGTTGCAGTGTCCCAGAGGGCTGTGACCAAGTTAGTTTAACTATTGCAACCCTGACCTCTGGGTGGAGGCACCCGCCATTGGATCCAGGCCCCTCAACCTGTTAGTGGCAAATCAGGCAGGGGTAGTAGCCCCTGGGATAGCGCCATCTAGGGGTTACATAGAACTAGGAGTAGCTACATGGTGCTAAGAGATGAGCTTACAAATGTTCAGCAGCTTTTCAGCACACACCAGTACAGCAGCAACATTTTATTTCTAAGCCTAGCTTTTAGACTACTCAGGCTCCACGTAAACATTTTTTTCTTCCCTTTGGCAGAGATCTCTGATAACCAGAATACAGCCTTGTCCTTTAAGAATCTTCCCATTTTTTTCACTTCGACCTCTAGTGGGGGAGTGCCTTACTCCTCCCAGTGCCAGCTGAGCTGAAAACAGGCCTGGGGTGGATTGCAGCCATTGCCTCCTGTGGCTGTTTCCAATTAACCACCCAAACAACATGATGAGCCATTAACACGGTGCCCACAGATTCCTTTGCTCTCTGATTTCCTTACATGTTGCCCAAGGACAGCAGCAGCTCCCATCCTTATCAACACCTGTTTCCACAAGTGGAGCCACGGCCCTTTACGGATGTGATGGACCTACCCTGATATGGGCACAGTAGGTCTCAAAGCCTGCCCCAGGCACAGGCATGGCAGGCCCCATTTATTTAGTTATTTTCTTTTGTTAACCAGGTAAGCACACTAGACAGTCAAGTGCCTATTTTCAGGTGCAACCTGGGAGAGTTACAAGGTCAGGCAATACAGTACATAGTTGAAGTAATGCAGTACAGAGTTAAGGCACGGCAATCAACAAAGAACAGCAGGTGCAGGTGATAAGATATAGTAACAATACAGAGACAAGGTATATCAATCAACAAGCTACATTCACAAAGCAACAGGTAGCAGCCGGTGACATAGAAAATCAAGTGCGTAGGCAATAGAAGGGGGACAGTGTGGCGCTAAGCAAGGCATGGCATTGGAGCAAGGGAATCACAGAGTCATTTATCCCCAGACACACCCGGCAATCATACTTGGTCTGAGAGACACTGGGCCCACCACACAGGGTGGGGCTCTAGGTACAGAGGTAGGAGGATGCTTGCTTCAGGAAGCCCCAAAGGGAGGACCTGAATCTGGGGTGTGAGGGGGAAGACCTCACATGAACAGGGAGAAGGTTCCAAGTTATGGGAGCGAGGACAACAAAGGCACGATTCCCTGCAAGGGAGCGAGTTTTGGGGACCTAGAGGGCCTGGGAGTCGCTGGACTTCAGGCGGTAGACAGGGGGTGGAGGCTTGAGCAGTTCAGCTAGTGCCAGAGGGATGGATGTTCTGATGACGTTGTCAATGAGGTTTCCCATGACAAATGTTCAGTGGTTTTGGCAGGGGGTGGAAGCCACCCAAGACTTAGGTAGAACTGACAGTGGTGTGTGAGGCGGTGGGCAGACAGGGTGAACGACAAATGTTGTTGTACATTGGTCCCATCTGGCAAGCCAGATTTTTGGAGTGTTCAAGAAGGAGGAGAGCCCATAGCAGAGTGTGGGGAGAAGGACTCCTTTGGCAAGGGCAAGGTGGGCAGCTGGGGTGAGGCAACTTTTGGCTCTGTAAGCCAGGCCCAGTTTGCAGTTTGTGGTCTTGCATGAGTTGTGTTTGTGTAGGGAGAGGTCAAGTTGAGGATCAAAGGTTACCCCCAGGTACTTGAATGAGTCCACCACCCATAAGGGGGAACCGTTCACCCCCATGATGTTGAGATGGGCGGGGCACGCCCTTGACTTGGCAAGGGAATCAAATAGCATGGCCTGAGTTTTCTGGAGGTTGATGACAAGCTTGTAGGCCTTCAGCCAAGACTGAATGCAGTCAAAATCAATATTTAGCCTGGAGTTTATAGTGTTGAATCCCAGGCCACACTCCCCTTGGCCTTCAGACTTTTCCCCTGACAGTGTGCCACACAGGAATGGTGCCCCGGAGCTGCTACCTCCAGAGACCCTGCTGTAGACCTGCCACTGCTACAGCAGCCCCACTGCCAGGCTACCTCTTACCTTAAATGGGGTACCAAGTCCTCTGCACCACAAAGGTATTCTGGTGCCATTCAGTCCTCATTCTTTCTGCCAGCTGCATCACCATCCTCCTGCAGCAGTTGACCCAAATCCTCCTGGACCCACGTGGCCACAAAAACTCCTACAGCCTTCCCTTGGAAAGCAACCAACCCTGCGTTGCACAGATGCTACCCTTGCCTGAAGGACAGTCTGAAATGCGTGACAGATGAAGGGTGGAAGAGTGTTGGATCAGATTAAAACAGACAATAACCACTACCGCAGCACATTGTATCAGGAAGAATGGGTCCCTGTGCTAGCAGCAAGACGAAAAAAAAGATTTCCACTTTGGTTTCAAGAGAAGTAACAGTCAGGGTTAAGGGAAAAAGGAAGGCCTTCAGAAAATACAAGAACTCAGGCAGTGACCTCCATAGAGAGGCGTACAGGGAGAAGCTGAGGGAGGCAGAAAAAACTATAAGGGCTGCAAAGACCCAAACAGAAGTAAGGATAGCACAGGGGGCAACCAAAGCGGGCAAAGCCTTCTACAGGTACATCCAGAGGAGGAGAAAAAGCAAAGGGGGAATCGTATTACTGAATAAGGATGATGGCACACAAGTGGAAGATGACAAGGAGAAAGCAGAAATCCTAAACAAGTGCTTCTGCTTGGTCTTTATAGAAGGAGGAAGACAACCACGGACCTGCACTAACCAGAAAGGAAGTCATCACTGAGGAAGTGGACATGAGTCCATTCACAGAACAAAGAGTCCTGGAAGAGCTCATACAAGCTGCAAGTGGATAAAGCAATGGGACCCAACGGCATGCATCCAAGGATACTCAAGGAACTTGGAAAGAAATTAGTGGCTCTGCTAGCCGCACTCTTCAACAAATCTCTGGAAAACGAGGTAGTCCCAGAGGACTGGAAAGTGCTACAGTGATGCCACTGCACAAGAGCGGGAGCAGGCTGGAAACTACTGTCCAGTCAGCCTCACCTAGATAGTGGGTAACGTGATGGAATCCCTTCTAAAAGAGAGAATTCTGTCTTTTCTAGAAGTGAGTGGGCAGGTGGACCCAAAGCAGCATGGCTTTACTGCAGAATGGTCCTGCCAAACCAACCTAATGGAATTCTTTGACTAGGTCACTAAAACGATGGACCAGGGGGGTGCAGTCCATGTGGTCTATCTTGACTTCAGCAAGGCCTTTGACTCAGTCCCCCATAGAAGACTGATTAGCAGGGGAGGCAGTATAGTGCAGTGGTTTAAGGCTCTGAGCTGCAAATCTGGTAACATCCAGCAGACCAGACCGGTGTTTGAATCCCACAGCTTCCACTTGCATACTGTGTGACCCTGAGCTAGTCACTTAACTTCCCTGTGCTCCCAGGTTGCTCCTGTAAAAAAGCTTTCAGCTTAGTGTGCTACTCCTGGTTAAACAACTAAAAAACAAAACTCGAGCACATGGGAGTGGGCCACAAAATAATAGCCTGGGTGAGAAACTGGCTAAACGGCAGAACACAGAGAGGGTTGGTCAATGGAGCATTGTCAGGGGAGGGGATGGTGACAAGTGGGTTCCACAGGGGTCAGTGCTGGGACTAATCTTGTTCAATTTGTATATCGGTGATATTTGCAAAAAATTAAAAAGGACCTGTTAAGATTAGAAAGATGGTCATGAGACTGGCAGCTGAAGTTTAATGCATACAAGTGCAAGGTGATGCATATAGGAAAGAGAGACACCCAGGAGGGAGTACCTCTGGGGGGAGGGAGGAGCTAACAGCCACAAAGCAGGAGCGTGACCTGGGAGTCATCATCTCTGACAACTTAATGGGGAAGCAATGCAAGAAGGTGGCACAGAAGATGAGTAGCCTCCTAGGTTGTATAGGGAGAGGTATCACTAGCAGGAGGTGCAAGGTGATAATGCCACTGTATAGGTCTCTGGTGCGACCCCATCTGGAGTATTGTATCCAGTTCTGGAGGCCCCACCTCAAAAAGGACATCAATAGATTGGAGACAGTGCAGAGAAGGGCAACGAAGATGATTCATGGCCTACACCGTTAGATGTACAGTAAAAGACTGAGGGAATTAAAGTTCTTCTCCTTAGAACAAAGGAGGGAGAAGGGGGACATGATTGAGATCGTCAAGTATTTAAAGGGTATCAACAAGGTACAATCACAGGACCTCTTCCAGATTATCAGTTGCAATAAGACAAGAGGACATGACATGCGACCGGGGGTCGGGGGGGCAAGGTTTCAGAGTAATAGTAGAAAGTTATATTTTACTGAAAGAGTGGTGGACCCATGGAACAGACTGCCTCAGGGGGTGGTGGAGGCAAAGATGGTCAAGCAGTTTAAATCAGCATGGGACAGACATGTCAGTAAGTTAACAAGCGATTCCAAATGTGGGGGGGGGGGTAAGAAAAAACATGGGCATACTAGATGGACCTCTTGGTCCCCATCTGCCGGCACATTCTATGTATCTATCTATCTATACATCTATGTTGCTGACTCCTGGCCTCCCTCAGAAACACTGTGCCTACTTCTGCTGCTGACGCCTCTTCTCTGCGCTGCTCCTGGGGACCAGTGCTTAAATACTGGCCAAGCACACTACCCCCTGGTGGCAGGATGAAGGCAGTGGCCTACAACTTTTTCTCAAAACTAGGAGGCACTACAGAGAGGGGGAGGTACAGCCAGAGGCTAGTAAGCTCACCCCACGAAGAGTGGGGCTTACACTTTCCCTTTCCTTTAAAACCATTTCCTCCTGGAAATGGGGCTAAGCTGACACCTCCAGCAGCCTCACCAACTAGGTGGGTATGTGCACTCCCCACACCAGCTGAAAATTCCACTGGGCACACCTGCTCCCACCCACCCAAGCACCTACCTATCCGCTCAGTGGAGCAAGCTTGGTTCAAATGAATAAACTAAAATCAAACAATTTTTCACAGTTAAGTAAGCTGTTGTTCTAGCCAGGCTGTCTATTAAATGCTACACTAACTAATAAACAGATGGTTTTTGGACAGATTAAATCTGCTAAACTTTAATGCAGTTTACTCATCCAGACATACTCCACTCACTCTCCCATTCACTCTCTAGTCACTCCAAGGTAGACACTTCCAAAACATTTAATTCTTTTTAAATATTAAAACAAGAACATTTTTAAAAAGTATGGTTCCTCCTCTTTTTTTCCCACTCAAACAAGGCAGCTTTTTCATTTGCTCTCCAAGTCTGGGGATTTAGCAATCACAGTCAGATGTTTAGTCATTAGAAACTTTCACTGGGCACAATTCTTGCAAACATTTTTTGAAGGGAAACACAGCATGTAGTCCCAGATGAACAGTTCCAGTTCTAAGGATGCAATCCAACAGAAGACAGTACTGGCAATCACCTGTCACACCAGTCAGTCCATTCAGATGGGGGCCAACCATTTGGGAGAAGTACTAGTCCGGTCAAGTTTTGTTGTCTCATCCCCAAATGAGTCTTTTAAAACCATGTAGTATTTCACTCTGCACTCAGCCAGGTCTTGTACCAATGCAAAGTGCTTGGAGAGGGTCAGGCTGGCCTGAAGACAGTCAGGCTGGCCCAGGAGCTGGAGAAACACATCACCCTGTCTTTCTGAATTATCTGCTGAGAGGTATGCCCTGTCCCCACAGGCCTCATCTGCAGCTTGGTAATCATTCCTCTGAATACCCAGTCATTCCTCTTTTCTTCGATGATATCCCAAAGGTGTTCAGGAATACAGGGATATTCTATGGTGGGGTACTCGGTACGCCTCCTCCTCCAGATCCACCTCTTGGCCTAGGACCACTCAGGCAGGTCCCTCACACTGGTGCGCCGGGTGGCCCCTGGCTTCGGTCACACCTGAGTCTGGTATATTACATTAGTTGGATTGCTTCTTATGAGGCCATCCATCCTTTCATGGAGCGCTTTGCACTGCACTTTGCACTTAGGTGCGGGATAGTGTCAGGGAGAGTTATGGCAGGCTGGTGGAAAGGCTTTGGAATCTTCCATTGGATTTCATGATCTGAAAACTTGTACCTCTTCAACGATCCTCCAGGGGTTAATGCAGCAGCCTCCTCCCAGATTTTCTCCTCTCTGGGTTCCACTTTCACCACAGGCCATACAGAATAGAGTGGAGGGGCCTCGTTGCCCCAGGAGTGCTGTCACCGGGCAGGGATGCCACTGGAGACCCCCTGGGCCCTGGGGGAGCCCCTGCTGACATTTGCAGACCCATGCCCCTCCCTCTGCTATGGAGATAGTCAACAACCAGTGGGGTGGAGCTGGGCAGATGGCTGAGCTCCCTCTCGCTGCCCTCAGAGACCTCCTCCATGGCCTCGATCTTCACCTCTAGATACTCCATTTTGACTTTTGCCATCAGATCACCACTCTCTTGCACTTCTAATTTAGTTTCCGCTTCCAAGTCCAGGCTTCGTTGTGAAAGTAGGGAAGCCGTTCCCACTGAGGCAGTAGTAGGATAATGCCAAGGGTAGCTGAATGGTTTCCTTCAACAACAGTAAGGCGCAATCACACAAAAAGGTCCGGTGTTAAAATTAACTTTTATTCAGACTGACAGAACAGATTCCCCAGTGCTTCGAGGGATAACCCTCTTAATCAGGGGGGTCACACAGAGCAAAATGGCAGCTTAACTACCTCCTCTCCACGGTAGCCTCATCTTGTGTGTCTCTCCTCAGTCTTCCCTCTGCCTGCTGAGCTCCAAAACCAAGTGAGCAGGGAGGTAGGAACTGTTGCCTAGGGCTCCTCCTCAGACGAAAACCCTTCTGCCATAGTCGCCTGATGAATCGGTTTTAAATTCTCACAAACAGCCACTTTCTGAAGATCACACTTTAACTCTCTCTTTTCTCACTAAGCTGCAAAATGGTGCCTCCTCACAGCTTCTTTCCAGACACTTCCACAGAGCCGCCAATCAGCATCATCTTTTCCCATCAGCTGACATGAGTCCAGGCATGGAGGCACCGAGAGAGAGAGAGAGAGAGAGAACACATACACAAGGGCCTTCCAGAGGTTTGCGCCACCACAACAGTACCCTCGGAACCACCAGGCCCCATGCCCAACTAGGGCCCCTTGATTCCCCCCAAACAGTGCTGCCACCAGTCCTTTGGGCAGAGAAATAAATCAAGGACAAGCCCCCACATCTGTAACCCACCCCTGGTCCTCAAATACGTGTCTAGGGGTCCCGATATTAAGAACTGATGGAGGGGCACAGACCAGAAACACTCCCTGGACCTCTCTCAAGAAAGATAGAAAATGAGGTGGCCTACCTGAACCCATCTTCTATTTAATCTCAGAAGGCCTCCCTCTCCCAAAGCAACTCACTTCTGAATCATTGGCATTTGGACTGGCAGCAAACATCTTCCTTGCAGGTGACTCTTTTCTGCTGCTTTCTCACTGCAAGGGGCGGGGGATCAGGCTTTCAAAAACGGGATTAAATACTGAAGTGGTTAAATAAAATTCATTATGCTCTAATTCGTTTGGCAAATGATCAGTAACCACAACCATCTTCTCCAACATATAAAACGTTATTCTTGGATGTAGAAATGATTGTATCCAAGGAAAATATTCATTTAGAGCTACAAGCAGCTCCATGGGGCTGAGAGATGAGCTTACAAGTTTTCAGCAGCTTTTCAGGCACACACCAGCACAGCAGCAAGATTTTTTTCCCTTACGCAGAGATCTCGAATAACCAGAATACAGCCTTGTCCTTCATGAACCTTTCCATTTTTCTCACTTTGACCTGTAATGGGGGAGTGCCTTACTCCTCCCAGTGCCAGCTGAGCTGAAAACAGGCTTCAGGGTGGATTTGTAGCCATTGCTTCCTGTGGCTGCTCCCAGTTAACCACCAAAACAACATGATGAGCCATAAACATGGTGCCCACAGATTCCCTTGCTCTCCGATTTCCTTACAGGCTGCTCAAGCATAGTGGCCTCTCCCATCCTTATCAGCACTTGTTTTCGCAAGCAGAGCCACGTCCCTTAATGGATCTGATGGACCTACCCCAGATACAGTCATGACAGGCCCTATGGCGAATCCCAGGCGGCACTCTCCTTGGCCTTTAGGCTCTTCCCCTGACAACATGCCATATGGAAATGGTGCTCTGGAGCTGCCACCTCTGGAGGCCCTGCTGCAGCCCTGCCACCACTACAGCAGCCACACTGCCAGGCTACCCTTTACCTTAAATGGGATACTGGAACCCCTGCGCCACAGTGGGATTCCGGCGCCATTCAGTTCTCTTTCTTTCTGCCACTTGCATCACCATCCTGCTGCAGCAGTTGACCCAAATCCTCCTGGACCCACATGGCCACAAAAATTCCTACAGCCCTCCATCTCAGACCAACCAACCCCACGTGGCACTGATGCTGCCCTTGCCAACTCTTGACCGGGGAGGCCCTTTGAAGTAGTGTGCCTACTTCTGCTGCTGACCCTAAATTCTTTCCCACACCAGGGGACCGGGGCTTAAATACTGACCAAGCGCACTGCCCCCTGGTGGCAGGATGAAAACATTGACCTAAAACTTTTTCTTGAAACTAGGGGGCAGTACAGAAAGGGGGAAATACAGCCAAAGGCTAGTAGACCCACCCCCGAGAGGGGGCTTACACAAAGATGATAGTGGGTCAGCAGGGTAAGGCACACGAGGAGATATTGAGGGCAGAGAGAGAGAGAGAGAGAGAAAGGGGACATGACTTGGACCTTCGAGTACTTAAAAGGGATAAATAAGGTGGATAAGGAGGGTCTCTTTAAGCTGAGTGGCAACCATAACATGAGGGAGCACAGTCTTAAGCTGGGGGGGAGGTTTAGGAGGGAGGTCAGAAAGCACATCTTCACTGAGAGGGTGGCGGACACTTGGAATGCACTGCCGGAAGAGGTGGTCTTATTGAAGACAGTGTGCAGCTTCAAGAGATACTGGGATAGGCATAGGGGGAAGGTAAGGATCATGGGTAGGAAGGATGGGAGGAGTGGGGGGGGCAGTAGCTCAAGCAGTGGACCCTGCAGTACGAGCAGACTAGATAGACCAAATGGCCTTCTTCTGCTGGCTTCTTCCTATGTTCGTAAAGCTACTAATTTGTGGTGAGGAAAAGAGTGGCAACTGTGTACTAGCCAGCACAAAGGATGATGCTGTTTACAGAATGTAGCTGTGCCGAGGAGATGGAACAGAGAATCTGAAGCAGGGCTGCTGCAGAGGTCAGTTAGCAGGCACTACATTTAGGTGTCAAGCTGCCAAAGTACAAGAAGATCAGAAGCCTGGACATGAGGGTCAGTGTGGACAAGCAGTAGCCAGAGGATGAGAGAGTCAGCTGAACCACCAGAAGGAACAAGTGAAACAGCACCTCAACAGCATATGGAGCAAGACCAGAGAGGAAGGCTGGCTGACTGAGAGGTACTGCAGGAGATCTGAGTTCTAGAGGCCTACAGGTTGAAGAAAGAGCCATTGAGGAACCTTGAATAATATCAGAGCTTACAAAAGGAACTGAACTGTTGTTCAGAGGATTTATTTCTCTGCACTTGGCCATCAGGCAAGGACCTACAAACACTATACTTCATGATAGGTTTATGTAACCACCTTGCAAATGGGGGTTCCTAATGTGCCCTATGCCTGGTTGGTAATCGGCATAAAGCCGCCGGCAGGGGGAGCCCTGATAAAGGATGTAGGTGGTTGCTTAAAATAAGCTGTAAAAATAATGATAATGTAGTTGTTCTAACCTGCCTTGCTTTGCAGCACAGAGATTTCGATTGCCTCCTCCATTTTGGTCCCGAACTGCAGAATTGGACCAATCAGTACTTGGGACCCTACAGAGTTGACTGACCAATGGGGAGCTTTTCGTCTTTGAGAAAGGTATTATGGGCTATGAAGTGTTTTTTGCACCACTGAGAACGGAGAAAGTGACAGGCAGGTGCCGCAGCCAATTGGATCGGGTCGTGCCCTGAGTGGAAGGAGTGCCTCAAGCTGTGGAGAGCTAGATGCGTTGTGGCTGGTGAGGAGAGAGGAGCTGTGTGCTTGTCTGCTGGGGGAGTATTTCTTGAAGCGGCGTGAAGGCCTAAGTCGGCCATTTTCCCTCGAGGAGTTTTGCTCTGAAATCCGTGCGGGGCGGTCAGAGGAGGCTGTGCCTGTACAGCTACCACCACCAGGCACGACCTGTAGGAGGACTAGAGAAAATTGCTGAATTGCGCCGGTCCGTGGAGAAGTAAAAAGCTGCCATTGCAGAGCTGGAGTGACTGTGAAAGCTGGAGAGCCTGGAAGCAGCTGCCTGGTGTGGTACCCCTCTGCTATTGCTGTTTACCATATAAATGTGTGAGGAGCTCAAGTTAAATCCTGCTGCCATTAAAGGACTTTGCCTATTGCTGTTTACCATATAAATGTGTGAGGAGCTCAAGTTAAATCCTGCTGCCTTTAAAGGACTCTGCTATTGCTGTTTACCATATAAATGTGTGAGGAGCTCAAGTTAAATCCTGCTGCCATTAAAGGACTTTGCTTGTTGCTGTTTACCATATAAATGTGTGAAGAGGTCTGTGAAGTTCAAGAGCAGCCCTGCTGACATTGGAGGACCCTATCTTGTCTGGAGGTTGTGAGTACTAATACAGGGTAGCTCCCTGCTGAATTACAACAGTGGATTCAAATGGAAGTATTGTATTGCTGACTGTAAAAAATCAATTCTTCTTTCTTCTCTGTGTGAAAGGGCCCCTACCAGCTGCCATGTTTGGACTAGCCCTTAGGTCTTGGGTACCCAGTGACAGTAACTAGTAGGGTTAGGCCTGTGCACAGAGCCATAGGTACATAGTCATAGTGTAAGCCAATTAACATGATCCCCCCCTTGTTATCTACCCTTCTAATAAATCAGATTGCTGTGTTATAACTATACCCTGGCTACTGTGTACATTAATGGTGAACTGCTGCTTGGTGATTGCAACATAACTGTGCCTTACTTTACAGGGGGTCCCTGAAGGGAGCTGGATTATATTTCCCGTGGGGTAAGTGTACTGGTGAGCAGAATTGTGGGTACCAGAGGAGTCACTAGTGGGACAAAGGGGTTGCAGTAGCCCAGAGGGCTGTAACTGAGGTAGTCTTATTTGGGCTAACCCCGACCTCTGGGTGGAAGCACCCATCCACGGATCTGGGCCCCTTACCCTGCCTCGGAGGGGGCAGACAGGGGTAGTAGCCCTAAGGGTAGCGCCCCCTAGGGGTTACATTTAGTTGCCATGTAAGCATTTTATGGCCTTTAGAAGTGGAGTTTATGACTGAGCAAGTTGTGCCATCATTTGAATTTAAAGTGCACCAGCAACCACCGACCAACGGGCCTACCACAGTTCGAGCTAGGTACCCTGGAACTATTTTAAAGGGGGCACCCATACAGTAATTTAGGGAAACATTCCTGGTACCAGGTGGGCATGGATAGTGGCCTCCAGTACAGGGAAACACCTTAGAACTGTCCTGTGTTTGTGGTGGGGTGGGGTGGTGGGCTGAGTTTAGACTGCTTTATTGCCCCAGTTCGTGGCATCCTCATTAAACTGTTTGAATTGATCCAACCTGTCTATGGCACCCAAGGGGATCATAGTTTAGGTCATGTCTTGCAGGGCACCTAAGAAACCAGTCAGGTAATGCTTTACTACCCTAACACATGGGGATTTGCTGCATTAATCTTTTTCCCTTTCAGTGCTGTTTTTTCCCCAGAGATTAAATTGTGTTTACCTGTTAAGTCAATTCTCCTTATTGCCACCACAATAACATGGTGCATGCTAACTGGGGGGAACTGTTTCCTTTGTGAGAGGACTGCGAGAGAAGTGACCACAGTGGGGATGTGGGCAGGTGCAGCATCCAAAATGGTTGTACTGAACAATCATTGGTCTCACTTAGATCTTTCTCTGTGTAAAGGCACCATATATATCTTATTATCTTGATATGTCCCCTCTCCAACTGGTGAGTAAGAAAGGAACCCAGGAGCCACCTTGAACATTTATGATTGATGACACTTGATTCTGCTTGGTCCTCTATATGCAGCATTTGGGTAGAAGGTGCCCTTACAGAAATACAAGTGTGAGCATGCATTCAGCATGCACACTGCATGCTTATTAAGCATGCAGCATGCATGCTGCGCACTTGTATTTCTGTAAGGGTGAATTCCTGCAGCAGAAATTGGATTGTGCTTGGGTTCCACAGGTTGTAAATGCCTTGCTCACAGTTTGGGCCATGAATAAGGGCAAAACAAAAAGATTTAATTCTAGCTTTGTTCTACAGGCAGTTAAACCATTTGGGTGATTGAAATATAGATAATAAGTGACAAACTGATAATATTTCACATCTTTTTAAATTCAGGTATGGATAACGTGCCATCAAGGTCTTATGGGATACCATGATGTGAGAAAGTCATGGTATTGATACCATAGGCAATTTCCATTACCGCAATACCCATGGTTCATGGTATAGCATGGTTTTTCGGTCTTTTAACTAATTTTTCTTGTGTTTTTAGAGATGGCTGTCCCTTACACACCAACTCTCCTCAACACAAGAGTTTGAACAGACTTCTTTTTTAACCGGAAATTGACTACTTTAGTAATACTCTGGTGTTATGATAACCTTGGAATTTCATGTGTCGGTTATGATACTGCTAACATTTCATACCAGAGCATCCCTAATTTTAGGAACTGCAAACTTACACAGTATGACAATATATGCATAGCTGTGAGGAATTTAAGCATTCTGCTAATTCAGGTTGGCTTTCATTATTTGTCTGGTTTATGAACTTCAGCTGGGTAGTTGCCACTGGTTGCAATAAAGTTAAGTAAAAAAGCAGAAACTGAATTCTACTAGCGAAATTCACCTTTAATGGTTAATTCTTTTTTATGGAAATCCTACAAGACAGGATAAATCAATTTTTTCCCAGCAAGTTTCCATATCAATTGCAAAGCTGTACACAAAGCTATTAACAGTTTTATTTGACAACAGTGCTATTTGACAGCAGTGCTGACTGAAAGACCTTAGAGCAGCTGTAGAAATTGATATCAGCTCCATAAATATCATCAATCAACAAACGCATGAGGGCCTCCACCGGCAGATCATTGATCAGATGAGTCTCTGTTCCCTGAAAGAGTCTTTTGTACCCTGGACTGTGGCTTCCTGTTTTCCAAATCTGTCACCTTTCTCAGCAAACTGCAAACATACGAACAAGAATAAAGCACTTAGCTAGATAGTGGGCAGGCTGGCATGCCATTGGTGTTTTGCACAAACGTGTCTTGATCAAATATTATTGTTCCCACTGGTTTGTTAGATCTTGTACGTGCACTGTGAGCTCAGACCTTCCAACAGTGGTCACTGTATTGGAAAGAAGTATACAAGTCTGTTAGACATGGTGGCCAATAAGATGAAAATATATACACTATCATTAGAAAACATTCTTCAAGAAATTCCAGTTCTTAAAGATGATCTAAAATGGAGGTCAAAAGATTACTATCCTAATAAGTAGCATGTGGTAATATCTTCTAATGCTCCCAGCCAGCTTAAGTACTGACTTTCTGAGTTTTGCTGGAATATATATCTGCATTTTGGATGATATGGGAGCATCTTCAAAATGAACCTGTTACAAGTTGCTGTTTAAAAAAATGTTGCTGGGTCATGTTAAAAAAGTGTTGCCATACACTACGATATACATTATGAGCCCTTATTAGTAATGTAGTAATTTAAAGAATTCTAGATTCAACATGTCCTCCCCTCTCTAACCTTTGTAATCAGGGATAAAAAAGTATCTTAATGTCACTCCTGTTCCACTTGTGTCAGGCAAGGGTTTCCTTGGCCAGGGTGTTCGGTTACACAATGGGGTCCCTTCAGTCTTACGGTGAAGAGTGCATGACCACTGTGTCAGGGGACCCTGGGTGGTGCAATTTAAGTAAGCAATAAACCACAATGGGGTGTGCATTAGAGGATTAATGATATATGCCCCAGGGGCATACTAAATCATGAGGCCGAAGGCCAAGTTTCCTTATGCTTGTGGAAAGTGCATTATTTATCCTTTAATGCATACCCCGGAGTGGCTTATTGTGCTTATAAAATGGCTCGTTGTAGGTAATGAGGTTTTTCAGCCATCATAATGAGATCCATTTTCTGAACGTGCATCAGTTTTTTAATGCATGGTCATGTGATGGCTGTAATCCACTTAGGTCTCTGGGTTTATCCTTGCCATTTTATAAACACTTGCATTTAATAGCTTCTCAGTGACCTGGTTGTCCTTTCTGGTCTGGCGGGCTGCCAGCACCTGCCTCCACATATGATGTTGAGGCATACTTCCGTAGATATGAGATCAGTATCAATATCTCAGTACATCAGTGTGTTAACATAGTACCCCTACAGGCAAATTTGGCTGTCAGAGATGGTACATTACAGAGCACAACAAACTGCCTATGCTCACCAAGAGGTGTAAGATTTTACAAAGCAAGAAATGTACAATAATGAACAGAACAGCTGGAACCATGTTTACAGATACGGCTCTTTGCAGGCACACAAGCACTGAACATTCAAAGTATCCCAAGTACATTCAGTTTGAATACAACATGCCATTAATACTAAGTGCTGAATCTTGGAATCCAAGAAAATCAATGACATACGGATATGATGTTTCATCAGTTTCAAGGGAATTCTTTCTTCCTTTTTTTTTGTTTGAACATATTCTTTCCCCCTGGGTGCTTGGTTGAGACCTCCTTCCATCTCTGCCAAGCCCTGACGCCCACTTGCCGAGACTGCTCCACATACCTGTCCAGACCTCCGAGGCCCATCCCCATCACACTGCTGTGCTGCTCCCTGGCCCCATCTTCAGCCACTTTGGCATTTCTTCCCTGCTGTCCATCTGGCCACCTGCAGTGGTGGTGAAGACTTAGAGGATCCTGTGAAGGGCAGTAGAAGCAGTCTGGCACTGAACATGGTGGGCAGGTAGAGGCATCATCTGCCCAATTCTCTTCTTAGTCCCACCCTTCCCTGAGTAGCATGCTGTGTCATTGGGTGCCAGTATGCTGGAGCATCCACCTGACCAGTGCTCACTTCAATGTCCTCAAGCCGCTTTCACAGACCACCATCTCCAGTAGAGCAGCATATCAGTGAGTTCCCCTCCCTGGAGGAGGAAAGCATCCACTGGGATACTCGATCCTCTTCCTGGATGGCCCTCTGGTGGCCTGGCTCATTCCTGATCCTGTGTGGTCAGCACTGTGAGTGGTAGCACTTCTACTTTGCTGCTGGACTGGGCATAGGTAAGTTCTTTCTTTCCCTTTTTTATCTTTTTCACCTTCTATTCCTTCCTTTCTTGTTCTTTTTTTCTGTTATGAAGAAATTAATAGAGTAAGTTAAGTTTAAATTGATAAATATGTGGTCCTCTAAGATATGCTAATATTTCCTACACACCTCTATATGAAAACAGGTGGATAAGTTTGGTTATTTGGATTACCAGTGTATTGTATGGACATGTTTGGTTATTTGGATTACCAGTGTATTGTGTGGATACGTTTGGTTATTTGGATTACCAGTGTATTGTGTGGATACTATGTTTGGTTATTTGGATTACCAGTGTATTGTGTGGATATGTTTAGTTATTTGGATTACCAGTGTATTGTGTGGAGATGTTTGAATGATTATATTCTTTTAATTGTTAGCATTATTATTTATGATTTTTACTTCTGTAATGTATGATGCTGTTTGTTGTAAAGGGCAAGAAAATAAACATTTCAGTCCAAAAAAAAGTAATGAGAAGTTGATGGTAAGGGTTTTACATCCAGCTGGTATGCAGATTGTGCTTGGCCAGCCAACATCAACATCCCTCCCTGTGAGTGCTGACAGTGCATGGGTGGTTTTACTCAAACACAAGCAGTGCTTTAATCAGTTCTGCTGAATTCATAACATCAGGAATAAATCTGGTTTAATAAAATAAAAGTGACTTTAGCATATCAAGTTACCTCAGGACCACAACCTCAGAATTAGATTCTTAGGTCAGATGCCTTCCACATTTGTGGGCTGGGCACTGTTTCAGTGCCAAGAGACAGCTGCCTGGTTGTCAAAAAGATAGTTTCCTGCTATGGCCATGGAAGACATTGACAAATTGGTGGTCAGTTGGCTGGTACAAAACTGAGGTGGTTGCCTCAGAACCATGGCTTCCTCCTCCCAGTGATCCATGCCTTCAGCTGGTAACAATGTGCCTAAGACACTGCCGGTGACACTGGTGATAGCAACTGTATGGGTCTCCCCTCTCCATGGGACAGTGGTGACTTGAACTGGGAGGGATCACCCTCTCTCTGTAAGGTAGTGGCTCCCATCTCCTGCTCCCTGTAGTCCACTCACCTAACAGGACTGGATTCCATGCCATACCCTGGAGAGTTGTGTTCATAGGAAACCCCTTGGCCTTCTCTTTATTCCTCCATTTCTCCACTGAATATTCATTTTCTTCACTTTTCACCAGATGAGGAGGACTCACAGAAATCCTTGAGACCTGGCACCTCAGGCTCTTATACTTGGTACCCCAAAACACTTTCAGTGCCAGGAGGTGAGACTGACCAGTAACCAAGCCTTAAGGTGACTTCGTAACATATGGTGGGTTACATGATATAAGTAAGCAATTACCCATGACAGTGCATGCATTTCTGAAAAATTTATGTATGCCCCAGAGATGAAGGTACAAGACTAATGAAGAGTGCTTTTCAATGTACCCATAAAGGGCATTCATTCTCAAGATATGCACATTGTGAAATGGATTATTGTGCTTATAAAATGGGACAAAAAATAGATAAAAGGAATTGGCATGGGGCTGCTGACTATGAGAGGATCAGAAACCAGCCGCTAATGGGATTTTACCCTTATTTTCTCTGTCCTCCCACTGCTAGCACAGGTAATGCTTGTGATCCACAGCATTCATGTGGAGGAGGCCGATATCCTTGACCCACGACCTTGGTTGCTCTGGGACGGGAATGCAGCACCTCCCTACACCATCTAGGAAGTGATGCCTACAGAGGCACCCCCTGGCCATGGATTGCTTGAGAGCGGGGCTCCCTGGCTCACTTCTGAACCCAGGCTGCCTACAGGGTAGCATGATGAGTTCATTCTGGTCATTGTGGTGTCATTTTTGTGTAATTTGATTCTGTTTTTATGCCATAGCAAAAGCCACCATGATTCATTGTAAATACAGGGAAACTACTTAGGAGTGAAAAGAGAGGAACTTCGTCACCCATATGGATGTGGAATGTCTACCAATACATATGGTGCTCTGTAAACAAAACATCTTTAAAAATAATCTAGATAACTACATAGCCACAACAACATGTAGGTACTTACACGAATAGTGGCACAGCAGTTAAGAAGGGCTTTGACCTCTTTCTGTTCTTAACACCATAGTATGAACCCTACACTGTGACATAGGTCTGGATCTTCAAAATCTTGATGCAGGACTTGTTTTCAGAAGAAGGTGCACAAGAACAAGGAGGCATTCAGTGCAGCTGGAAGGAGTGAAATTGGAGAGATGTGAGGAAGTCCATTGTGCCAAACTCATGTCTAAATACTGGTTAGGTGAACTTCCTTCTACCTCTCAGCGCCCTTTCAACCCCTCCACCCTTCGCACTCCCTCAGATCCTCAGACTCTCGCACATTGGCTGTGCCCCTCCGATCAACACTCATTGGGCAGTCTAGCTTCACCCATCACCTCCCAAATATGGCACTCCTCCTCCTCCTCCTCCTACTCCTTTGTTTCTTCCTTATATAACTATCTCTTCTCTAACTGCTCCTGTTTTAATCCTCCTTAACTTCCTGTCATGTGCTCATATGAGCCATCTCCAAGCTTCCCACCCTTTCCCCAACCCCCCTCCTAGCCTCTCCCCTTGTCTTCTCTACTGACCTTCACCAGCCCACCATCTCCTTCCATCCTCACCTACCAATTGCCTCTGCCTGGCTTTTCCCCCTGGCAGGGTTCTCAGCATCCTGGAGGGGACAGTCCCAAGCCTCACCTCTCCATTTCTCCCCCCACCTACCTTCTTACCCTAATAATTCCTCTTCCCTACACAAGCCCCCCTTTTCTTCTTCTTCTCCTTTGTCCTCGCCTGGCTCTGCCCCTGGCAGGGTTCTCAGCATCCTGGAGGGTATAGATCTAGGCACGCCTCCTCCTTCCCTACACATGCCCCCCCAATTTTTTTTTCTTCTTCTCCTTTGTCCTTGCCTAGCTCTGTTCCGGCAGGGTTCTCAGCATCCTGGAGGGTATAGATCTAGGTGCACCTCCTCCTTTCCTACTAAACCTCCCTTTCCCCCTTTCTATCCCCACCTTCACCGTACCCCACTGTACTGCACTTAACTAGGTAGCCCCTTTTACCCACGCCACATAGTATGCTACTTAACCTCTCCCCTATTCACCAATAACTTTTTTAAACTGTCCAAGCTGTTTCCTGCATTTCCAAGGCCTGCCTATGTCACACTTAAGTAAGCCTAGTAAATATTTTCTACTGATATTGTCTGGGCCCCCTTTTTTCCCTTTTGTTCTTCCTCCCCCTAGCTGGGTCCCATGCCCCCACCTGCTTCCTTCCCTAAGCACTTGATATTCTGTTATGTATTGTTACCTGTTTCTTAATTGTAATACCAAACCAACTGTGTGTTGTGATATGTGGCAAGGCAAGGCAAATTTTATTTAAAAGACGCCCATCCCAGAGGCTCTGGGTGCCAAACAAGTTAAAATCCCATACAAATAACACCAGCGATATAATTATATATACAAAATAACACCAACAATGTAATAAACCTAATAAATATACTACACTATAACTCATTATTATAACATTTATAAGTAATTTACTCAGAAATAAATACCAAAACTAAATATACAACCAGGGACAGAGATTAAGGCATGGAAGTCAGGCATCAGATAAAGTTATAAATCAAAGTCTGGGAAGGCCTGATTGTACAGGAAGGTATTGAGGCAGGCTTTGAAAACCTCAACTGAAGGGGCCTCTCTTACAGCTGGAGGTAACGAATTCCACAGGATGGGGCCGGTGACACTAAACGCTCTGTCACCGGCCGTTTTTAACCTCATCCTGGGAATCACAAGGAAGGCCCTAGAGAAGGAGCGGTGGGAATGGACCGAGACAGCAGATGTAAGAAGGTCCTTCAGGTAACCAGGACCCAGGCCATGTAGGGCCTTAAAGGTGAGCAAGCCCACCTTATAGAGGACCCTCCACCTGACTAGCAGCCAGTGCAGTTCACACAGCATTGGGGTGATGTGACAGTACTTCGAATGTGGTATCATTCTGCACCTAATTATTATGTAAGTGAATTATTGTTGTATGTATAATCCCTGTTTTTAAATCCACTTGTACCCCCCCCAGGTGGCACCGTGAGACGAGCAACTTGTTTTTCAATGCGCCTTCCTGGTGAAACATTTCAATAAATAAAATGAATAAATAAAGTACTTCACTGAAAGAGTGGTGGATGCCAGAAACATTCTTCCAGCGGAGGTGATGGGGGGTGAAAACAGTGGTGGGCTTCAACATGCATGGAATAGGCACAAAGGAATCTTGGTAGAAAAGCAGGGGGTGGGGGGATGTAGCCAGGGATTAGGGCTGTCCAGCTAGAATAGCACTACCAGAATGGCGCTGCGTAAAGAGTGCTAACCTGAATAGCGCTGCCACAGACAGCGAGAGGATTGACAGCGCTTGCAGTAAACACGCCTCAGGTTGCTGTCCATGGTGCTGCCACAGGACAAGGGCAGCAGAACTCAGGAAGCTGGCCAAGCTGATCCTGTTGTGTGGAGGTCTGAAGCATGGAGCAGCGCAATTGGGAGGTAGTGAAGAGCAGGGTTCTAATCCTGGTCTCCCTAGATTTTGTCTTTATCGGTACTTAATTTTTTTTACAAAGGGCTGTGGAAACAATATTTCACGCCCCTGCAATTTTCTTCTTGTCCCGTGATCCGCTTCCCCCAGAGTTAGGATCTATTAGTTTGGGGGATGTGGGGGTGGAGCCTCGCAAAACATAAAGTGGTGCCATTTTGACTGGTGCGGTTCTTGACCACACTGTTTTCAATGGCGCTATTCTGACCTAGTGCCAGATTAGGTAGGATCTGCGGTGACAGTATAGCAGGGAGAAAATGGGCAGACTAGGGGGGGCCAAGCAGTCCTCGTCTGCTTTCAAATTTCATGTTTCTATGTTGTGGCAGCATTCCTGCCATAACTGAATCACTAGAAATTCACCTAAATTGTTGCGTGCAATTTTCAAAATTTTGACACATTTGCCTAACTTTAATTACTTTATGGCAGGAAAAGGATGAATAATTTTTGCTGCACAACTTACAGGACATAAAGTTAGACCATCCTTTCTTTGTGCTGAAGCACGCATGTTGCAAATAGCACAGATGCATTACAACCATGATGCGATTTTTTTCAAAATCCAACCCATAGCGTTTCCAAGCATAAGGACAGGATTCGGACTGGCCTACCAGGATACCTGGAAATTTCCAGTTGAGCCTCCTCTGTTAGGTACCTGGC